>OX016540.1:212213677-214613677 GCA_943590905.1 Sphaerophoria taeniata | reverse complement strand
AGTTTGTTGAACGGTTCCCGGAATGACATCTGGACCAGAAGAGTCATTGGCAGCTGTATCAGATGTAAATTTAATTATATCGTCAATGCTTATGTCAAAATTTATATCAATCAGAAAGGAATAAGTGATCAGTCAACTTAGTGATAAAATACCCTCTTGCAGGTGGCTATGGCTCAGAGGATTAGAGTAGTTGATTGCTAAGCCAAGGGCTGAGGGTTCCAGCCCCAGCTTCGGTAGCATTCCTTTTCTACAAAAATCGCCAGTTTATCTGTGCGAAAATAACATTGGAATTATTTAAAACCCACGCATTTGTAGGTACGTTATAATAGGTATACAAAAATTGAAGATACCAACAAAATTTCGCGCGAATTTAAAAATTTTACATTTCTAACTTTGTATGATTATTCTCTTGGTCAAGATTTATTCAGTTTTTGAATTTTGAAAAATTCGCGCATACGTTAATGCCATGGGCGTTAATGCACTGCACCATGTATAACAGCTTTACAGATCTTAGTCTCTTCTGTATTCTGAATGGCACTGTCAAGGTCAGCCTTAAATGAACTTATCATACGTTTCTGTTGATGATTTGATACAACCAAAACAGGATATAATGAGAAGCTTACAGAGTGGTAATACACGTCCTAAGAACTATAGACTATAGACCATCCAGATCAGCGCATTTAATTTCTGTTGATTCGGCTCACCGAACTTGAAAAAGGGTCTTGAACCTGTCCGGTCTATTTCAGAAGTCCTTTGTGCTTCAACCAGATTTAGTCCAATACCATGTCTCTCAATAATTCAAGAAGTTAGATAACATGGCTCTGTAATGTGATGTCCACCGATAACCGGCATTTTGTTCCTAGACTGTTTTGTCCGAGAAGAACCGGTATCATCACTTCCTAATTCACATCACCTTCCATGGGCAAAGGGCGATCGTCAATGAATTCTGCAAATTAACAAAACACGGTCCCCATATAACAAGAATGTCCTGATGTTATTCTTTTTTGAAATTCTTCTAAAACCTTAACTTTTTGGCCCGGAGGCTAGATCAAAGAACAGCAAACAAACATTAATTCGAACTAAGTGCCCCACTGCTACGTCCTAAAAAAGCCAATTAAGGAAATTCTTCAACCATATTTGAACCCTAACGACCCCTCCTATTCGGCTAACCAAACAAAGCAAATAAACCACACACACAAGCAGCCATTCCCGCCATGAAACAAACAAAAATAAATTTCAAATATATTGCAATAAATTAATAACCACGAATCAGTAGGCAATAATTTAAGTCTTCGATGCCTGGTGGCGTGAAAATTTCAATTTATATCCTTTATTCTTTTCAATTTGTGACTTTGGAACCAACCAGCACCAGCGAACGACGACGCTACGCGACTGCCAGCATCCAGCAGCAGCAGAAAAAACCCTCTCGCTTAGAATGTTTGTCCGTCTGTCTTCGATTTCAGAGCCCGTATGAAGAATGTCTTGTTACTTTATCGTGCTCAGAGATCACGGCCAGCGCAATGGCTACAAAATAGAAATTGTCTTCGACTTGGGAACTCACAGCTTACGGCAGTAGTTAATCATGATCTTGTAATAGAATCGAAGCCACATTGGTTCTCAGTTCTCAGCCAGGCTCTGGCGATCGATGACGACGACGAAGGGAATCTCTATTCTCAGCAGCAAGAAATTACTTCTGGAAGCTATATGAGCTGTCTTGAGTGCCTTTTTCGCTATACGTTATCTTCGTTATGGAAATGATTTCCAAGCTTGTTAGCTATTGTTCCTGTAAGTCCTATCCTATTCCAGTGCACTATCCTTGCGAATCGGAAAACGGACAAAGTGAAGGTTATTAATTTCACGACCGACACCGAAGGAAACGAATAAAAAAAAGTGGATTTTTCCTATTACCCCACCGCCCTTGAGCTATCCTTCGAATCGAGCCGAGGTTCGCCGCACTATAAGAGTGCAATCGCGACTATTGGCCGGCGCGCACGTCTAATCAATCAACAGATGGACAATCGGATCATCAGTGTCTTCGGGCGGTCACAGTTTTCGAAATTAATTCCTGGTTTCTGGATTAGTTTGTTAGGTTGTGATTGGACGGCCTAACCAGTTCGGACTCATTCAACTGACTCGAGAGCTATATGATTTATGGATGAGTGGAACCGTCGCCGTCGTTATTGTTCCAGAAAGTAAATCGTGTCTTGTCAATTTATGTGGGAATTGACAACGAGGAAGAGAATTCTTTCTTAATTGGTTTCGGAAAATTCCTAAGGGCCCCAATGAGAATTGGAATTTGAAAACCCATCAAAAGTAGGATCCTCATTAATGAGATCTCAATCGGACCAATCGAAAAAACATTGACTCACCTTTTTGTACACTGCGCTGCTCTGCAAGTTGTTCTCGAACTCGATGCAAAAAAAACCATCAAGGATTCAATTTCGTTCTCGATTTGAAACTTTACTCATCGACAATTCTCACGATAACTTCTGAGGTACTATTTGCTTGCCAGGCACAACAACAACAACACTTGTTCACTTTTGTTATCCTTCTCGGGGCTTATTTGGAACACTAAATTCCTATCTAATGTTTTTTCAACACTTGAATCCTTTTTGGAAGGATTAGTACTAAAATCAATCACGAAACGCTAAGTGAGCACATGGAAGAACACAGTTTCGCTTAAATAAATACTCACACTTGGCCATGTTAACGTAAATGTGCTCATTTGCATATAAGTTGGAATCGTCTTCGGTCGGGGCGGTGCGATGGGCCGGGTTGGATGAAGGACGAACTTGGGTGGTTCTATTGATAATCCACTTGAATTTGGTTCTTCGTTTTTCTTATGTGTTTTTAATTGAAACAACCTGTAAACTAGGGCTCCTCCGTTACATGAAATCGTTTTTTTTTTATTTTTTGTTCTTCGAAGGACGCGACAATTGCCTTAAGATGTATTCATTTGCATGTCAAACGAAATAAAATATATTTTCAATTTTAATTAAGGAAAGTGGGTTTAATTTTAGGAATTAAATAGGTCCTTGCGTTGAGTTCCTTAGGATATTTTTTGATAACTGTTATAGTTCCTGAAGACTTCCGGAACGTTGAGAAGGAAATTGCAGTTTTCCTGAAAGAGGAACACAAAAACATGTTAAAACTAAGGCTTTGGAATTTATTTTTACAGTAATCTTAAATGTTTTTATTGGTCAGCCTTCTTTTTCAAGGTTAAGAACGCATCTTAAAATTAGTACATGGCAGGTTTTTCGAGAAAATAAAAAGAAAGAAAATTAAATCGTTCACTTCCTTCCTTCTTTCTCCTAGTTGGATTGAACCTTCATATTATTTTTTTTTTTTGTAAATAAATCAATTTCTAAGAGTAAAGAACAGAGTCAGGTAAATCATTCGATTGTACTCAATAGGTTAGGTTAGGTTACAGTGGCTGCGGATTCAGAATCCACTCACTTAGGCCAAAAGAAAAAGGCCCATTGTGATACCACATGAATCTAGAGAATTACTTCTTACTAGTCGAACCATTTTGAGCTTTTTATAAAGCGAAGAAGATATTTGATATCCCTATTAGCTAGTTCACTAGGGTTATCATAAAAGTACTCTCCCAGATGAAGTTTGCGTCTTAGTGAAAGAGCAGGGCAAGTGCAGAGAAGGTGAGAGATTGTTTCCTCTTCTTCCTCATCCATACAGCTCCTGCAGAAGTCATTTGAGGCTACACCAAGCCGTATTGCGTGTCTGCCTATAAGACAGTGTCCCGTAAGGACACCTATCAGGGAGCTAATATGAAGTCTGCTTTGAGATAACAAGTCTTTAGAGCGCTTTAAGTCCAGTGAAGGCCATATGAGTTTCGTAGCTGCGCACGTTGGTAAATTGTGCCACCTATAGTTTGTTTTCGTTAAAGCTGCTTCTTTTAGCAAAAGTTTACATGTAGCTATCGGTTTACCTATCTTCTCCCTTTCAGGTGAAATAGGTATGACGGTTCCATTTTTAGCGAGTTCATCGGCTCTACAATTTCCTTTGATGTCTCTGTGACTCGGCACCCAACAGAGGTGAATGTTAAATTGCTGCGCCATCTCCATCAGAGACGATCGGCAATCGAGGGCCGTTTGAGATTTGGTTGAGACACCATCGAGAGATTTAATAGCAGCTTGACTGTCAGAGAAGATACGGATATCAGAAGTTGATATCACGTTTTCTCTTAGCCAGGAGAGAACCTCTTTGATCGCTAAAATTTCCGCTTGGAAGACGCTACAATGATTGGGAAGGCGGAATGAGATGCTTAGATTAAGCTTTTCTGAGTACACACCACTACCAACTCCATCACTTGTCTTGGATCCATCTGTATAAAAATGAATGCCTTTGTCATTCAGAAGTTTTTTTGTCATTGTACTCAATAGAACGGTCGAAATTGGGCTCAGGGGTAAACTGAAGGGCAATCCTAGAATGGCGGGTATTAGCCGGAAGAATGCAACTGGCTTTGTTTTGGTAGAGCAATGGCTGTAGAAGTAACGATTAAACAAAGAGAGGCACGCAACGTTACTATACACTATGTTCCAATGATTGAAAGAAAAGAGCTCTGTTTTTTATATCAACCAAGAGGTTTCGCTGCTTAAACCGAATAGCTGGGCTGGATCTTTCCTATACTCATCAGAAAACATATTTAATAGTGTTGCCAGTAGTGGTGATCTAGGCACAAGAACGATAAGAGGAAGACCCATGAAATTTTTTGAAGGGTGTTGCAGAAAATCGAAGAAGAAGAAATTCGAAGACTTGGTTATTACAAGATCCTCCGAGGATTAAGGGAATTAAGAGTATTCGAATGATTTGCAACGTCGAATAATCATTCGAAGTACGAAATCCTATGAAAATGTTTAAAAATTTTAACGTTTACAGTGCACAAACTGCTAATCGTAAAAAATTCTTCCAAACCTCTATCTTGAAAGTTATCATACCAAAACTATAATTTTACAAAAAAGAAAACAAAAATAAATCCAAAAACCATAAACCATTCCAAATATTTGTAAACCCAACCTAAAATAAAATCTTTATTCGAGTTATTTTCATTCGAATACTAATAATAATCGTCAATCGAATACATTTGATATTTGAAGAGTAGCCTGCAGTAGTAGTAGGTTTGAGAAATCATTCGAATGATTTCACAGTGCATAATCGAATGATCTCGAATCTTAGTATTTCGCTTAATCTCGTGATTAGGATCAGTGGAAACAGCATATTAAATCGTGTAAGTATAGAGCTTCAAAAACCATTGCTGTGGCATGTAATAAGCTCGGGCAATTATATAAGAAGTGCTCAAGGGTTAAGCTTCTTTCTGTATCCCTACAACTTTGACAAAACTCTTTGTAAGGAATACCAGCTTTCATAGCATGTTGTCTGACTAGCCACAGAACAAATTAAAACAATCAACAAAACAACCTGACCTAAATCTATTTAGAAATTTCTCGTTACGTTTTTGATTGAAGGTGGACCGTATTATCTGCCTTGAACCTGAGTCCCCATTTTTTGCCCAAGATTTTATTACAAGAGAAGAAGGTAGTACCTACTTTCTTGCCTTACTCTTTCTTCTATGTTTCTTTTCTAATTCAGCTTGGGATCTAGATTTACTCCTATAGGTATTTAGCCTCGTTGGAAAAAGCAAGTGAGTGCCCATTTAGTCTTTGAAGAGGAAAGAAGGGTTTTTTAGTAGGGCCCTATTGCACCAGTTTACAAATTACAACCACAAATTTGTACTTGTAGTCTACAATCGCAAATTTTGTATTTGAATTTGCTTTGCACCAACTACAAATAAGTGGGATCACATATTTGTGATGAGAGTTACAAATTGTACTGTAAGCCTACAATTAACCGTTGCACCATTTATGCTTGGAAGTTGTAAGTTACAAATTCAAATCACAATTTTTCAACGTTGCTGCGCAAACAACTAACATCAGTATTATCATGAATTTTCAAAATAACAAATTTTTGGCTTCATTAATAAGGGAAAGGAAAGTTGTCAATGATAGCTTTGGAGACACGTTGCGTTGGATACATCTACATACTGTTGACTTATCAATACCATGCATATCCCCAGCGCCATGTTATTGCCCTCCGTTACCCAGCCAATGTAAAGTTGTTAAATATTGCTGTCTTGGGGTTAATGCACAATTTCTTTCCGTTTTGTGTTTTATTCCGGGTCCAATAATATTAATTATTTCTTCTGCTTTAGAACAATTCACTCGGAATCGTTCATTGAAATTAAAATAATGTTCAAAATTATAATTTTGACGCGGACGATAAACTTTTTTCATTACAATGACATCCGCTTCCGAATTACTGCTGTCACTTTTGCTGTGCCTTCTACGCAAAGACATCTTATGTCGTTTTCGATTGGTTTCACTCAAGAATTCACTCATTCTGAAATCGAATGGAACAGGTCAAATCGCTTCCACTGAGTTCTGTTTTTTTGTGTTTGTGTGAAATTTCAAAAGTCAAATATCTGATTCTTCTTTCAAAAATCCTCATTAAAAACAAAAACAAAACTGATTGAGTATTATTTTTGACTTTTTATTATTCATGTATTAGTGCTTCTTGAGTGGATTCTGATTTGAAATCAAGAAGAGAATTTCTCTTCTAAGAAGCGTTCTGTCTGTGAGTTTCGTGCGAATAAAACACTTTCAGAAGGCTTCGGAATGATTCCGGACGCTTCCGGAGAGCCAATCGAAAACGACATTAGTTATGATTTATGAATAACAAATTTGTAGACAAATTTACACACGGTCTTTCGCCTGTAGAATTTTTTCACAAACTGATACAAATTTGTGAACCTCATTCATATTGTGCAACAGAAATTCACAATAAAGTAGATTTTTCACAATTTTTTTGATTGTAATTTACAATTAAAAACTTTTTGTCGTGCAACCGAAAATCAATTTTTTTAACAATTTTGTAATTTTTGAATCACAACTACAATTTTGTAGCCTACAAAATTTTACAAAACACAAAAGTTGATTTTTTTACAAATTTGTGTTAAAAACGTTTGTAATTCACAAATTTGTAAGGTGGTGCAATAGGCCACTGGTCGTGAAAATATCTGTTCAGTCTTTTTTTGGTAGAGTTACCGCAGAGGAAATAAAACCCCGCCTTCAGGTGTTCCTTTTTCGGCAGACTTATTGAGTTGACTATTACCCCTCTCGATCCATAAATGACTCTGGTTCGATACTTAACACAATCCAGTGAGTAATATGATCTTCAAGACTCCTTTCACGTTAAGAAAGGTGACGAGGGTTTATTCTTCAGCAACGAAACGTCACCATCAAAAATAAACAAATTTAAAAATATGCAACTCTGTAATCCCAGGCTATTAAATAACTAGCAGCCATACCCTCGGACTATAAATCACCTCGACTCATATGTAGATGACGTCAACGAAGGCAGCAACTTACATTACACATATTTTTAGAATGTAAGTTTTTCTGTCTTTTTACAATTCACTGTTAGTTTTCGGTAAAAACTACCTAGTAACACTGAAATTAAGAAAAAAAATCGTGCAACTTATTTCTTCAAATGTAGTAGTTCTCCCACCGCTACAAGTTGATTAGCAACGAGTTGTGATGCTTAGGGCAATATTGTTCCTAATTTTGATTTTTGACCAATAATGTTTTTACTCCTTCCAAGATTACCCCTTTATTTGAGGCTGGGCGATAGGATATTGTGTCTTTCCGAGATTCCCCCTACCCCACCTTGAGGCTATGGAAATAGGAGAGTCCCCCTCACTTCGAGGCCGTGGCGCTATTGTACTTTGTATATAAGGTTAGTATTATATAAGAGTATTGATAGAATTGGTATGTACTGTTTATGTACATTTAATTTTAAGACTGAATAGGTATTGTTAATAAACAAAGGCTAAACAAAGAAGAAGTTAAGAACCAATTTCAGAGAGTTCGGAGATTTCTTTAGACTCTGGGTTTGGGTGCTTTCCTCAGGCAGACCTTGGATTCCGACGAGTATATCCCAGCCCTTATAAATAAAGCATCACAACAATACAGCATTAAATTTTCGAAACGGTGATTTATTCGCCATTATACAAAATGCTGTTTAGGTCAAAGTTAAATGATCTTATCATATTTTGTACTTACAGTTCCATATTTAAAAAGAAAGGATGCGAGCCTAGGAACGAACATGAAAAACTAAGTAGTGTAGTATCGCCGGATGAGAAGTTGCAAGCCATAGATCATTTATGAAAATGAGAAAAATATGGCGCGACGAAACAGAGCCCTGAGGCACATCATTTATAATATCAGTTTCAGTGTTAGCCCCGTCCAAAAGAACTTGTATAGAAGGGTTCGAAAGGAGTTTCTAATTCAACGGAGAAGGGATTCATAGAAAGCATTCATTTTCGATAAGAGAGAAACTTGCCAGACTGTCACTGTCACTAATGTTTTTGAAATATCTCGTTATAAAGTGCTGCCAGAAGACCAGATCAGTTACTCCTGCTTAACCCTATCACTTTACTGCCTACTGTTCCGACTTGTGAAGGAGTCTCTGATTTATTGCCCCATATATACCAGACCGCTTCCTTCTTAATAGAAGAATGCTTTTAAAAGCCCCAAAGATAAAATTATTTAACGAAGTCAAAGCTCTCACAATGTGATCACGAACAAGTTTTATCACAGTTTATTCCGTTGATCCGAGTCAACCTGGGATTAACCCAGGTATACAAAGTCTTTAACTGTCTCGAAATCCCCCTACCTCTTCGGCAACGTTCTTTTTTTCTGAAAAATTGACCTTGAGTGTCCTTCCTTGTTGAGAGCAGTAACTTTATCTCCGTCTCAAGACTCACAACTAAGGAAGTACATATCCAGTATCCACTTAAAACCAAAGTGTGTTCTTTTAATTGGTTTATTATGAAAGTTTTTGTTCTAAAAAATTATTTGTATACAGAGAACACAGTGAAGCAACATGTAGTTTCTTCTTTCTCTGCACTTCTATGAACTCTATATGCATAAACATTTTAATGCAAATCTTTGAAATTCACATCTTAACATCTTTTCCTGGAATTACTCTGCATAACCTATTACCGAAAACCATTAAAATCCGTTAAGTAACTTGAAAGAAGCGCCTGAAGACAGAGCAACTATAATGTTTCAGTTTTTGTCCATATTAGCGTAGCATTGTCAATATAAAATGTATTCTCATCAATTTCAAAATTAACCTATCTTTAAAAATACATTTAACGGTTCTGAACACCCATGAACGAAAAAGTACCACAAGATGATAAGGTTAATTTTTACACATTTCTATCACTGTTACCTATGCCAATTGGTTCCATGCTTTGCACAACTTAACATGAAGTCTATGTTAACTCGAGAGCACGTCATAGGTATAGTTGCCAATGGCGCTTCAAGTATGTAACAGATATTTACAGTTTTGAATACTTATTTTACCATAAACACAGTATAACTGTTTTTAACAGATGGCCTTAGAACTTATTTCAATTGAGAGGTTATGGATTTTTCTGTCTTGAGATTTCTCATGCAAACGTTTAAGGATGCTCAACGTTTTTAAGGACCATAAAATTTTTTAATGAGTTTTGTTAATTATAGCACGTTTGGTGTATGTGTTATAATATCTTCTTATATCTTCATGGATCTTCTTAACTCTTGTTGAACTAATGGTTGATGATTGTTTGATGGAACAGGTTGTTCTAAGTTCTCTTGATGAGGATTTCCTTGAAAATTATTTGAGATGATGGGAACATTATTAAAATTGGTCTTGCTTGGTCTCGGGATATCATAACTTTGACATGGCATATTCCGTTCGGTAAGTCCATTTGCTGCAGGATGTTCTGGGGCAAAACATTTTCGAAAAAAATTCCATGATTTGAACAAAATAATCGAAATTCTTCACTTCGGAAAATTGAAGCATTGTCCGAAACCATAACTTGAGGATATCTATGAATTGAGAAGACGTTTTGAAATGCCTGTATCGTATTTGAACTGGACGGGTGGATTTTTGACTACTCCAACTTCTGTCCGTTTCCATTTGGCATCTACGCAAACTTGGTGGTTGGGTGTTGTAGGATCTGGGGGCATAATATATGCTGTATCTTTTTCCTACACACCAAGTTCTAACTTTACTCCAAGCGGAAACCACCGGGTACTGGTTATCACTAGATATAACTTGCGAAACTTGTAAGCGCGAGAGCAAACGGAAAAACAGAAGCACTTAACCAACAGCCCTACAAATTTGGTGGATAGTGTGAGGGGTAAACAAACTCCACAGTAAAAAACTTTGAACGTTATGAGCGTTATGCGAGAGACAGGCAGTACCTCAGAAAATGACCCCCCTCATATGGCAAACAGACCCCGAACGACAACGGACTACGAATTGAGAGTTTGTACCTTGATTTTAAGAACACTCTTCACTCCAGGTGCAACTCAAAAACTTGAATCTGTCCTCACGACCTTCTCGATAGAGCCTACAGAGTACGACGTCAAAATCGTAATCGGGGACTTCAATGTAAAAATCGGAAAGGAAGACATCTTTGGCGGATTAGTTGGAAAGTACAGCCTCGACGAAGTTACAACAGATAACGGTTTCCGACTAATCGACTTTGCTGCAGCTCGTAAACGGTGATAAGTAGGTTTCCAAGGTGAAAGATCTACACAGGAACCTGGCGATCTCCGGATGGCCGAACCACCAATGCATCCAACATCTTAAAAGTGCGAACTTTCCGAGGAGCAAATTTCGACTCTGACGACTTTCTGGTAGTTGCTTAGTTTAGAGCTCAATTATCAAATGGAAAAAAAAAGAACCCAAAGAAAGAAGTTCAGCACCGGTTGCCTAAGCATACCGGAGAATGCCAGAGACTACAGTGAACACTTGAGTTAGCGACTCTCCGCCGGCTGTCTTCCCAAATTCCACAGATGTGAACACCTTGTGAAAACAATATCGCGAAATGATTAAAAATGTAGCCGAGACCACCATAGGTTACCCAGCCACCCCCGAAAAAGAACCCGTAGTATGATGACGAATGCGCGTTATCGAACAGTGAGACGGCAAATGTACGTTTGCAGATGCTGCAACGGAAAACAAGATCAGCAAGAGAATAGTACCGAACAAAAAGGAGAAATGAGACAAAGACCCTTCGAAGGAAGAAAAGTGCTTCCGTAGTTTCTCAGCTCAAGGAATTAGAAGAGTCGAGCGAGCCATTGACTAAAGAGAAACAAGACCATTTAATAAAGACCCAGTCCCATCCTCCAGCACAGAAGAGGTAGAAAGAGCCATCGAAAAGCTAAAAAATAACAAGCCCGCCGAGTCGGATGGCATAGAACCTGCGGAACTCTTTAAATGTGGAGGAGGTGGACCAGGTCATCAACAAAGTGTGGGAGGAAGAATGCATGCACGCTGACTGGTCGATAAGCTTCATATGCCCCATCTACAAAAAAGGCTATCCTATGTCATGCAAAAACTACCGTGGCATATCCCTGCACACAGAGAAATTTGTAATGAAATTAACTAAAAACTGTAGTGAAATTCACTAAAAATGTAGTGATTTTTCAACCTCTTACAGCTGTAATGAAATTCACTACACCTGTAGTATTTCTATTGATACTACAGATGTAGTAAATTTAATCACACGAAATTAGTGAAATCTATTGCCAATGTAGTGAAATTCACTACAGATTTTTTAAATATGGTTGTAAAATCTACTGCCGATGTAGTGTAATTCACTGCATCAGTAGTAAAATGTATTACACAATGCAGTGAAATTTACTGCAATTGTAGTTAAATCCTCTACAGCGGTAGTGAAATAAATTTCACGCCACAGTGAAAAGCAACACAGTTGTAGTGAAATCCACTACAGCGGTAGTGAAATCCACTGCAGAAGTAGTGAAATCGATTACAGCGGTGTTGAAATCCACTACAGCTGTAGTGAAATCCACTATAACGGTAGTGAAATCCACTACAGCGGTAGTGAAATCCACTACAGCGGTAGTGAAATCCACTACTGCGGTTGTACTTCAGTTGTAGTAAAATCCACTTCAAATTCAATACAATTACTGCAACTAAAAGTGAAATCTTCAACATATATACTAGGGTGTTCGTCAATTTTGACCCCAAATAACGAACACCCCAATATATTGTAGATTTCAGTTTTTGATGCAATAATTTGTATTGCATTTTTGAAGCAGATTTTGCTATAGTATCAGCAGACTCCAAAGTTTTTAGAATAGTTTTTGCTTCATCTGCAATAGATTTTAAATTTTAATCATTAGAATTCCTTTTTAATTAATAATCTAGATTAAAAAAAAGGTTTAAAAAAAAGTAATATACTTACAGAAATTCAAATAAAATTCTGAAATAAAATCCAACTTTGAAATAATAACCGAAAAGCATGTACATTTATAATCTTCTTTTTTATTTCCTAGGAATTAAAATTCCAATATTTTTAAATTTAAGTGCCAATCTACCATCAGAGAGATTGTGTGGCAAAGCAGGATAATATTCAAAGTCTGTTTTTGATTTAATGCTTAAAACATTTGTGTTATCTGTTATAATAAAACCATTGATATTTATATCATATTTACACTATCAGAATTTGTATTTAAATAGATATTTAGTGGAAACAATATATACTAATTTTTTGGTAATCACTATTTCGGAAATCTTATAAATAAAATTACTTCGCTTATGAAATAAATAAAAACCAGAAGTGTATGAAGTTCCCATAATATATATGTTTTCTGAAAATGTTTGGATGCCATCAAGCCCTATAGTGCTTGAAGGTCTTTGAAATATGTTTTGTCAGATATACATAAATTTTTACTTTTTAAAACTTTTAAAATATGCTTCCTTTTTTATAAAGATCTTACCTTCAAAGATCTCCATTGAGTTAACCTTGCTTTAAACTTTATTCGCAATCCCATGATTTCTCCAGGAATTAAACGGTCTATGTCAGACTCTGTTATGTGTTCCAGGCAATATAAATCGATGTTTCTTTGTAAACCATCATTATATAGAATAATGTAAAGAAAATGTAAAGGAGAACATACATATAATATGTATTATTATTTACGGAAAACAATTCAAAGAGCTCTGGAAGCTCCCACATTTTCAATAGATCGGCAACAACTGTCTCATTTTGGAATTTTTCTTTTTTTTTTTTCTTTTTTTTTACTTTTATGTTTTATTTTATAGTTTTCGATTGAAAAATTGAATCGCGTCGCAGCACAGAACACACTTCTAGAGATGGAACTACAAAATGGCTTCCATTTCCAAGTATACAATGAGAATCAGAAAAAGAATTTTCTTAAAAAAAGGGGGAAAAAATTCACTACATTTGCAGTAAAATTCACTACACGACGTAGTAATATTTCACCATACCTACTGATAGTGAATTTTATTGTATGTATGGTGAATTTAACTGCATTTGTAGTGATTTCCCAAGAATTTTCTTTAAAAAAAGCGGACAAAAATTCACTACATTGGCAGTAAAATTCACTGCACGACGTAGTTGATATCACTATACTGATAGTGAATTTTATTGTATGTATAATGAATTTAACTGCATATGTAGTGATTTTCACAAGCGTATTCTGAAACGAAATATGGTGAATGATTACTACCATTGGCAGTGAATTTAACCAATGATCGTTGTAAATTTCATTACACCTATAGTCAATTTCACTGCACTGATAGTGAATTTTATGTTTTAATGCAGTAAATTTTATTGTTTTGTGTAGTGAATTTTATTACATTCAATGTAGTTAATATCACTACAGGTGCAATGATTTTCATTACATACTTTTTTTTATCTGTAGTGAAATTTACTACAAGTACTACACTTTCGTGGTTTTTGTAGTGAATTTTACTATTTTTCAGTTTAGTAAAAATCACCACACGTTTTAGTGAATTTTACTACAGAAATTTCTCTGTGTGTGCTTAATGTTGCATACAAAATCCTATCTTAAACCGTTCTGCATTACAATAATCGGCACGTACCGGTGTGGCCTTAGGCCAGGCAGAACAACGATAGACCAAATATTCTTGGTTGGTCTTGAAGTGAATGAGGACGAAACAAAATACATGCTATCAACAAACAAAACAACATCTGTCACCGCCTAGGACAAAACGTCATTGTTGGAAGCAGTAATTTCGAGGTAGTAAAGAAGTTCACCTACCTTGGAACAAACATCAATTTCACAAACGATACCTTTGTGGAGATCCGACGAAGAATTACCGTAGCAAACCACTGCTGCTTCGGTTTGGCAAAACAACTGGGTTCAAAACTCCTCACTCGAGAGACAAAGTGTCTGCTGTACAAAACTTTGAATTTACCAGTCCCATTCTACAGCTCCGAGTGCTGGACGATAAGTAAAAAAGGGGAATTGATACTGGGCACTTTCGAAAGAAAAACTCTTCGACGGATTTTCGACATTTCGACATTTGTCGATTTTCATCCGCAGCTACCACCGAAAGTATGCAACCACTTTAAATAAAATATTCTACTCTACAACTATGCAAGGCCATCTCATCCCATCGCAGACACTCGTTAATTCAGCATCATCAACTCCTTATCGGACCAAGCCCTGATGGGGCACATTCAATTTTGATAATCTGCATCCAAGATTCACCATTACGAGTTTCTACATCAATAACGATGAAAAAGTCGACGCACGACAACAACGTCCAGTACAAGCCAAGAAACAAAAACAAATTTAAAGGCTCGCGTCGCGGCCGTTGCGTGCGTCGCGTCCTCGCCCCTACTCCAATGTGACCACATTGTGTGTTTTCGTTTTCAATTCTCTGGACTTGACTCGACGACGAGTACTCACAGTTCATTCCTCCCGAACGAACTGGCCCGCAGGGCATAAGGCACTGCTCCACCTATAATCTAGAAAGGAGGACGGACGTTGCAACATTGCAAGTCCCAAACGTGTGTGTGTGTGTGTAGACAGAGAGCAGCGCCTCTCTAAATTAATGCACATAATTGCCGCAACTAATGATTACGGTTTTTCATCGATTTTCGACATTAGAACTCATATTCAGAGGCATGTCCGTGAAGGATATGACGTAGAGTCAAAAGCCAACAGCCCACCATCGCGCCCCATTCATTCGAAAGGCAGAACCGAAACATTTATGTGGAAATCATAAATTCTGAGCACATTAACAGCCTAGGCGCTTAGCTACAGCTCAGCAGCGATCAGCGAGCATCTGAGCATCCTACGCATCAGTTTCGACACGGCGAACTGAATTGTGGTTCATTCCAGTTTCCCGCCCTTTTGTTTCCGATGCGAAAATTGCATGATGGTGGTTCTAGGCCTCAATTGAACTCCGAGAATTGCATTGATGGGACTGGCTTTCATAGAAGTTATTTTTCTACAGGGAAAAATTCTTTCCTCAAACAGAAAGACCGAGAGACAACATCGTCGTCGTCTCGGTCGTAGGGGCTTTCCATGGCTGAAATGGCTTAGGTGCGTTGCTTGAACATGCTGAGCTCTAACTCAAAACCAGCAGGGGGATCTGGATGGTATATTGGTTTGGTAAGTTGTTTGGCTGTCTGCTTGGTTGTTGTTAGGTTGGTTCAGGAAGCAAATCCAGTTTGTGGGTGGAGATGATGATGATGATGACGATGAAAACAAGTTGGAAGTTCTTGTTGAATGCAAGGTCTTTCACTTTTTCAACGTAACTTGAAGTGGGTGTACGTGTACTTTTGCCTTTGGTCATGTTTAAGTACGAATTGTGGAGGATGGAAGACGAAGGTAAACGAGAATTTGTTGCGTGGTGTGAGAAAGAAGATTTATTTAGTTTTTTTCTTGCTGCTGATTGCAACATCGCAAGACACTAGACAGGAATGTTTCGTGTTACTTCTGGAGTACTTATGGCGAAGTACTGGTTATCTGTGGAAAGTAGAAGAAGAGGTGAGAGTCTAATTTGAAGTTTACGACTCAGCACTTTGTAAATATTTTTCTATGAACTAATTTTTTTAGTATGAAGTTTTCAATAGTTTTAAGGAGTTGTTTATGAATTGACTCAAAATGTTTAGATAACTATCTGACACGGCAAACGTTGTTCTTATACAACAGAGTGTGTTAGGGTATTCTGCGTATTAGGTACTGCAGAAAAAAGAATCTCTGTACTCTGTAACAGTACGACCAAATTGGGTAAGGGGAGGAATGCAAATGACTATTTCACATCAAGAGGCTTGACCGTAGAAAAGATGAACCGCCATGTCAAAGCTAGATACTTCCAACGAAGGAGTGTTCCCACCAGTGGCGTAGATAGGGGGGGGATCAGGGGGATATATCCCCCCCCATTGGGATTCATAATTGTTCAACATAACTAAGGCATGCCAAATAAGTTAAAAGAAACGCACTCTGAATGTTAGTACCTACTTCCTACGTGAATCAAGTCTTATTAGTACTCACAGGATTCCTAGAGGAATTGTAAATTGTACATTCTATACCTACAGTCTACGGGGAAAACACAAAGTCAACTTCATCTGAAAGAAATTATTACTTCGGCTAATCACCTAATATAGTTGCCCGTAGCTTAGTTGGTAAGTGCATTGACTGCTAAGCAGAACGTCGTTGGTTCGAGTCCTACTCAGGCCAAGTTTTTCTTTCATCTTTCACGGGCACTGCATCTTGCGAAGACCTGACAAATATTCCAAGAGTATCAATCTGTCATGAAAAAGTGCTTCTCAACTCTGCCGTTCGGAATCGGCATTAAATTGTAGGTCCTCTCAATTCTTCACACGCACTCAGAGAATTGTTGATGAGAGTAAGCCACTTAGGCCTTGGCTCTTCAAGAGCTGTCGCGCCACTCTATTTATTTAATCACCTAATATTTTGAATTTCTTTCCTGTATCGATCTTTAAAAAGTTTATTTTTAACGTCTCTCACCAATTGATAATAATAGATAAACGTGCAAGAAAAAGAGCTTAACTCCAGCTTTCCACAAAAGCCCACACCGACACAAAAATTGAAAGTTATTTAAATTTCTTCTCACCGTGTGTCACATTGTTAATTTGGTGTAAGAAATCGCCCCAAACACGCAACACACTCATCCATACGAACACAAATGTTCACACAACTGTGGTGAAGTTAACGCGAATCCTAACGGTAACGATAACTCACACTAATTCATTTTAACCAGAAAGCAAAATGCGCTATTACCCATTACATAAAGCATGCCTTACACAAGCGGCAGATTGACAACCATTCGTCGTAATTTTGCGAGTTATTTGTGCGAATTATTTTGAGTGGCTTTTTTTTAAATTTATTTTATATATATAAAATATTACGAAAATTTCCTAAAATTAATTTGGGTATGCAGTATTCAAGAATATGTAAATTTACATTTTATTAGTGAATTTCGATTTTAAATATTGATCCGATTTTGAGGTATAGAATTTTGAAAAAAAGTTTATAAATGTTTTTAAAAATACAAACAAATTTTTAAAATTTGTTTGGAAATAAAATATTATTTGGGCAATTTAAACGTACTTTCAGAAAAAAAGGAGCTGATCAGGGTTTTGTTTTTCGAAAAAATCTAATAAGAAAAAAACGATTTTATGAGAGGTTTTGGAGGAAGTTTAAAAAAAATCGTTTTTGAGAAAATTGAAACTTTTAGTTTTTGGCCAAAACAAATTGTATGTTGGCTTCCTTAAATTCTGATCTTAAAAAAAAAATAAAAAAAAGCACCAACGCGAATTTGCTCAAACCTTTAATTTTCAAGTTTTTAGTCAATCGGACCAGTCAGTGGTTAAGGCTGCAGGTGCGTTTACAGAAAGACAGACAAACACTCAAAACTTTTCATATATTCTATACTAGCACTCTAGCAGTTGCCCGCGAATTCGTCCGTCTCTCCCTCGTGCTCCGGCCAGAGGTGCGTCTTGACTTGTGCATCATGCGCGGGAATTCGGTTGCGAAGTTATTTTAAAATTGTATATTAGTCGACTCTCCCTAAGTCAAAATTCTTCTTAACTCGAAGCCTTCAAATATGTATTTTTTTCCCCGTTTTAGTACGACTTTTCACTGAAGCTCTGCTCTTATTATTCGCACCGTAATTCTGTATAGCTTAAAGCCTTCCTCGATAAATAGATTATTCAACACAAAAAGAATTTTTCAATTTGATTTAGCAGTTCCTGAGATTAGCGCGTTCACACAAACAAACAAAATTAATGCTTTCTTGACGTTTTTTCACAGTTTCCACTGATTCTTCGCTCCTATTGGTCGTAGCTTAATGCTATGTAGCCTTAAACCTTCCTCAATTAATGGACTATCCAACTCAATTACAATTCGAACCACTAGTTTCTGAGATAAGCGTGTTCAAACAAACAAACAAACAAACTCTTCAGCTTTATATATTAGTATAGATGTCGGAAGTAAAAATGAGCGAACTAGATCTATCCCCCCCCATAGCGAAAAGCTATCTACGCCACTGGTTCCCACCAAGGCACTTCCAACAAATGACGGTAGCGGAAGATTTTTTTTTAAGAAAAAGTGAAGCGTCCCCAGTTCCAATAAGGCCAAACAACTTGGTGAGCACCTTTCTACGGGCTACTTTGACATATCTTTTTGACGCCCAGGCCGTAAAAAGGAGAGTTTTCTTCGTGCTCTCGCATTTGGAGTTACATCAAGCGCCTGGAACTCCAGGTTGGAGGTTGTACACTACGTCGGAGTGACTTCCCGGCTACGTAGAAAAACATTTAGTTTCAAAGCAACAACAGCCCGAAGAATTTTGGGTCCCTTAAAAGACTGTGTGCTTACCCTCGACTGCTACAAATCAAACATTGCCTCTATCCAGGAAATGCAATGGGATGGACCGGTCAAAAAGAGGATGAAAAACTGCAACATTTACCATGGTAAATTGTTACCCAGAGCAACAAAAGAAGTGTTTTGGATGCGAATTCGTCGTGGGACGCAGACTTAGGCAGAAAGTCTTGAGCTTCAAATGTGTAAGCGAACGAATCACAGAGATTCGGATCACAGCGTTCCCCCACAGAAGAGAAAATAAATGATACCAAAGACGAGTTACGAGCTCATTGACAAAACGTATGAGCGAATGTACTAGCTATGACATTAAAGTTGTAATCGGCAGTTTTAACGCAAAGCTTGGAAAAGAGGATATCTTTGGTGGAACCGTCGAAAAGCACAGCTTGCACGACACGACTTCCGACAACGGATTCAGGCTGATTGATTTTTCTGCGGGTCGAAATGTTGTTATAGCAAACACGTGATTCCCAAATCTCAAAGGAATATGGAAATACCTATCCCGACAAATGAACTGTCAAACGATTAATCATATTGCGATCGACGGAATGCACTTGTCAAGCATTCTAGATGTACGAACTTTCCAAAGGGCCAACATCAACTCGGACCGCTACCCCATCATAGCCCAGGCAGTGCAACGAGATCGCCAGATCATTCTCTGATCGAGTGTCAAGAAACCTCTTAAGGAGCTCTATGCCGCCAACATCAAGTATCGGGGACCAGTGGGAACATTGCCAGAAAGCAGTTAGAGATACCACCTATATGGTTTCACACAGCCACCAAAGCGAAACCTCTGGTTTGACTAAGAATCCAGGCAGGCGCAAATAGGCTAGCAGGAGGTACACAAAACGGCGCTGCAAAGAAGGACAAGAGCTGGCTCGTAAGCAAAAGAGGGGAGAAGAACGCCGGCTTCTCAGGATAAAAAAGAGGGTGCATGAAAAGCGTCAGATCGAGGATGTTGAGAGAGCCAACCGCAAAATAAAACAAATGGCTCAATGTCATCGAGCAAGAATCGATGCCTGCAGAGATGAACAAGAGGACATTATAGTAGAATCGCAGTCGATGTTGTGGATTTGGAAAGGCCACTTCTGTAGACTGTATAACGGCGACGACGAGCAGAATTCCGCCGTCCGTCAGGCAGGAACCATTCATTGGACACGTTGATAGCCAATTATTCCGTGAACCCGAACTAGAAGAAGTGAAAACATCAATATCACGACGGCTGAAATACAACAAAGCCGCTGGAGCAGATGGTCAAGCTTTCGAGCATGTAGGAAATCGTCTGTTAGATTTGGTCGGAAGAATGCATGCTCGATAAATGGAACCTCAGCATTGTTTGCCCGATCTTGAAAGGGGGAGATATTCTTAACTGCGCCAACTACAGAGGAGTCAACCATAAAACTTAAAATCGCTTATAAAAACCTCTCTGCCGTAATTATGTGAACGTCTGAAGCCTTTCTGATTAGTCATTATCAATTTATCAATGACAGGTAAGTCAACAATCGACTTGGACTAAGAAAGCAATTGAGTGCTAAAGCCATCTCTTGGTCATCTAAGGTAAAACTATACAACACACTCATCATCCTAGTCCAACAAAATCGGATGACTGTCCCTTAGGCTGTTTCAAGAAGAAAGTTCTTCGCGTTATCTATGGCCCCGTGTGCATTGGGGAATGGAGAAGAAGATACAACAGCGACCGAGCAGGCTGGCAAAGGCTGTTGGTTAAGGCCAAAGTTCACAACAGACTATAGCCCACCTTAAGCAATTAAGTAAAAGAGAGTCGGGGATATAACGGAGCCCTGGGGCGCACCAGTAGATATTTATATTGGTTTTCAGACTTAAATCTGTCCAATACACCTTGTGTCCAACGGTTCGAGAGATCGTTTATAATCCAACGAATGGTTGTGGCAGTTAGCAGACTTACACTTCGTGGTCATCTAATTAACATTCACATTGAAAGGTAAGAATCTGTGCAACGAGGTCATGTTAAGGCTTCAGTTATGAATTTCATGAGCCCTTGACATTTATGCTTTCAAACTTCATGCAGTTCGATTTTCATCACAACAAAAATAAATTAAAAACAATACTTTAAAATTAAAACCAGTGTTCCACGTTATTAAATGATTTATTTGTCGGTGTTGTCTTCTGTGCTGGACGCTATAACATGAAGCTTGCTAAGCTCTCTTTGACTTACTGTGTGATTATCGGTTAATTTGAAAGAAATCACATAGCACGTGTTGGCTCTAAAAAAGAAAGAAGATACGGATAATAATTTCTAATTGATTTACATCATGTGCAGCGAAAAATATGACCTTGTGCTAGGCTGATCACCTTTATCAAGCCTTTTTGCATTTATGTATAAGTCCCTTCTTGAAAACTTCAGAAATATGACCAACGTAGGTTCTACAAAAATATTACCCAACCACTTATTATTTTATTGGGTAGTTTAAGTTACTATGAAATATGCAATTACCATAAAATATTGAAAACACTAAATAATTGTCTACCTTAAGAATGCAATAAGATGATTTAGTTGCATTTTAATGCTTGGAGGTAATTTCACGATCAGACAGCGTCATCTTCAAAATCCTTCAATAAATCTTTAAGAAAAGAAAAAAAAGAATTCTACACATTTAAAGACGGCCGACAGTGAAATCCACCTCAGACTCGTAATTTTCATTACCACAATCAAGTCATTATAGAAAACCAAAGTCCTAAGATATCCAAATATTCCTTCACGGTCTTCAGATCTTACCACGTTCACTATCACCCTTGTTTCAGACTTTCAGAGAGAGAGGGAGAAAGAAAAAAGCATAAATAAAATAAATGTGCGAAAAGCAATAAACTTGTTCTCCCATATCACATTTCTATTTAATGAAAGCAGCTCCGGATATCTCTTGTAATTTATTGCAACAACTTACGCAGTCTAACAAAAAAACACAAAGCGTGAATTCTATGGATGGCAATGCCGTCTCCTTCTTGAAATAGATCTGTGTTCATGTGAGCTGGGTCTATACTCCGAGGAGAACTCGATTGAGAAAATCGCAATTAATTGCATACTAATCGCTTATCTTGAGTGTATCTGAAGTTCCATTAGACAAATCTGACATACTCGCGAGTTTCGAGAGGATGGATACTCATGGGCACGCATAGGTAACCATGACTTTGGTTGCGCTCGCAAGAGGATTCTTTTAAATTTTGCAGCTAAGCCGATTTGAAGTGTTGTCTTCGCAATTTCTTTGATTTTTGTAGAGAAGATTATTTGACAACGATGTTCATCAACCAGATCGTTTTTTGAGATTTGAAGTAAATTAATTAATTGATTGACATTCAGTTTTTAGGTATCCCTAGTTTCGCAATCACAGCTTGCCCTTAAGCTTGAATATTAACAAGGATCACATCCCAAGGAATCACGATTCCATAACGTCTGTCTGTCTCCCTACAAAGTTTCTGGCTGGATGGTTGTTTAAAAGAAGTTACAACAGTTCATTGTACAGCAAACAAACACAACTCGCACTACTCGAAATTGCAATACTTGTATCAACACAAAAGGAGAACATACATTTATGGAGAGATCATATAAGTAAACAACGAACGGATATGCAGATTGAGTCGAACGTTCTCCGCGCTCAGCCCACGGGTCTATCTTTTGGACATCTGCAAATCATCAATCAATCATCACTGCTTTTTCACGTTTGCTTTGCTTTGCTGCTGTCGCTTATGTCGTTGTCCCTATAGGCAAGGTTTTCTTACGTCTGTCTGCCTATCTGGCCTGGGATTTTTTGGTATGGTAATATTTTTGTGTGTTATTGTCTTGAATTTAACAGACGGCATTGCCAGTTGAATTTTATTTAAATGTTTCTACTTGGGAGCATTGTTACCAATGAACACAATTTTCTTGAACAACCTGAACAGCAATTAGCCCAAAATTTGGGATCTAGAACTGCAACTATGTCAGGGAGGGTGTTATTGCTTTCAACAAGGACTTTCCTCTTCGCTCAGACGAGCTAATATTTTTTGCTGTATGTGCTTGGTGGTAGATCTTCTACATCTTCCTTTCTCAAAAACAGTGAAGAAGGTATTCTCCGTTCAGAGCGCCTCTGGCTAAGCATCAAATCTCGGAATCCGTTAGTGAGTCCTGGTGAGACAATGCTGCACTAATCCTTAGTTTTTTTTAACTTTATTTCTTCTTCCGAAGTGTTATCGACTACTTCTACTGACCCAAGGTAATTGAAGGATTGCACTACTTCTGCCATAGATTTCTGCATTCCCAGTCACGAAGAACTTGCCTTTCTCTTCATTAATAAACAACCTCAACCTCAAGGTTTCACTTCTGCCAAAGATGTCGATGCCGTGTAAATGAGCCAACAATTGGGTGAACATCAATCGTGACGACCATTCTCTCGCTCGGTCCTTCCCATTATGTCAATATCATCGGCGTACGCGAGAAGTTGAACAGACTTTTGGAAGATAGTGCCTCTGGTGTTGACGGTGCATTTTTGCAAGTACGAGTTTCTCAAGAAGTTACGATGTCAAAGAAATCGCAATACAGTGCATCTCCTTGTCTCCTTTCACATATCGAAAGATTCCGTAAGTTTCTTGCCAACCTTGATGGGGCGCAACGTGAGTTCTCCATCGTCATTTCGCACAAGCAAATGAGCAATGAGCTTGGCAGGCATGCCAAAGCTAGACATATAGCTTTATACAGTTCCTCTCTGTAGCGACTTTAAAATCGATAAAAAAAGTGGTGGCTCTCGATTTGGAGTTCATGGGTTTTTTTCCCGGATCTGCCAAAAAGTAAAAATTTGATCGATGGTGGTAGCCATAAGGACCAATCAGGTTATTGACGAAATGCTTCTTAATATTCACTTATTACGGCAGAAAGGATCTCATAAGCGATATTAAGTAGGTTGATTTCTCTGTAGTTATTGACGCAGTTAAGGGGATCTCCCTTCTTCAGGATCGGGCAAACCATGCTGAGATTCCATTCATATCGAGCATGCATTCTTCCGAAAATCAAACAGACGATTTGTTGCATGCTCGAAAGCTAGACCACATGCTACAGTGGCTTTGTTGGATTTCAGCCATGATATTGCTGTTTTCTCATCTTCTAGGTCGGGTTGGCCACACATAATCGTGTCCAATGAATGGCTCAATGTTGGTTCCTCGGAAAGTTCGAACATCTAGAACGCTGGAAAATTGCCTTTCGTCGATCGCAATGTGATCAATCAAACAGTTGCCCGTAGCTTAGTTGGTAAGTGCGTTGGCTGCTAAGCAGAACGTCGTTGGTTCGAGTCCTACTCAGGCCAAATTTTTATTTCATCTTTCACTGGTACTGCCTCTTGCGAAGACCTGACAAATCTCCCAAGAGTATCAATCTGTCATGAAAAAGTGCTTCTCAACTCTGCCGTTCGGAATCGGTGTTAAATTGTAGGTCCCCTCAATTCTTCACACGCACTCAGAGAATTGTTGATGAGAGTAAGGCACTTAGGCCTTGGCTCTTCAAGAGCTGTCGCGCCACACTCTATTCTAATGTGATCAATCTGGTTGACGGTTGATTGATCGGGAGATCTTCATATTCCCTGTTCGCAATTAAATGTTTTTCTACGTAGCCCAGACGTCACTCCGAACGCACATACAACCCCGAACCTTGATGTAACTCCAAGAGTGAGAGATAGAAAAACCGCCGGGGGGGCCGTTGAGCTAGTTATCAAAGTACACTTCCCATCGCTCCAGAATGCCTTTGGGAACGGTGATCCGATTTCCATCTCCATCCCTAACAATAATGCAGCTCGAAGTGGCGACGATCTGTGAACACGTTGTCGAAAGACTTTGTGGATATTATTTAGGGTCCTATCTTCGGGCTCGTAAGAGTTTTCGTCATTGATTTTTTCGATTGCTCCCGAGGCTTTGATAGTTTTGGATGATATGGGGCTTTTTTGTAGATGGGGGACCAATCGATTCTTTCTCCAAAGCACGGTTGATGGTCTGGTCCATACTTACCACAAAAGCTCCTGGAAGAATGTTTCAGATCGGTCATATAAAGGGTGACTCTTTCCAGCTATTAACTTCGTGACGCGCGCTTGGGCATGTGTTCTCTCCTTTTTCTTCTTCTATTTGCTCCTAATTTAAGCCCAAATTACAGTCGTTCGTTCTTTAAAGTATTTAATCGTTGGAGAAAAGACCTGTCAGCTATGCTACTACGAGAAAGTGAGTCGAATCGATATGAAACAAAACATTTACATAATTTGTGCCTGGCAATACTGTTTTCAGAAACAACAAAACAAAACCCACACAAATTTGCAAGACTCGTCTAAAGCGTGATGCTCGACTTGACGTAAGCTCTTCGTTTTTAAGTACCCCTCGAAGCGATTGTTTCAAGATCGCGTTCCAACGGATAAGGGGACTTAAAAACGTCAACGCACAAAGCAAACAGTACCCACCCAATGATGTTGCACTTGAAGAAGATTGTTTCGAATCTTCTGCGGCTATCGTCATCGTCGTCGTCTGCTGCTGCGGCAGCCTCTCTGTCTCGCTTCGTGATTCCATATACTGCCATACAGAGATCAAGAAAAGTCTAGATCTCGGAATTGAGTGGCATTATGATGAAATGACCATGGAGTCCATCTTTTTTCGTCTTCTAGATATTTTTATGTGTTTTGCTTACAGTCGCTTTAACAATTTCGTTTGAGTACAATCTTTGCGATGCAAATTTTTTATAGTTTTGTTTATCTGGGGCCATTGTGGGGGCTTTGTGTGCCTACGACGACAACAACCGACGACGATACGTTTGGCATATTGTTATTAAAAATTTTTTTATTCATAAATCATCGACTGGAATTGGTAAGGTACGACTCGGTGACGAACTACGAGTACTGATGACTTGAATGGGATATTCGTCGTAAGTAAGTCTGAGGAGACCATCAACCACGCTTCTGCGTGTAGCTTATTGACTTTTTTTGGTTTTGTTGGTATTCTTAAATCGAAACCAAGGTTATGTGCATATTGTCTGATGGATTATTGACAATAGTCGTTATTGATATCCATCGAGGTTTTTTTTTCTGTTTTGTTGTGGTATGTAAGTTGGTCGGTTGTGGCTGGGACGTTGCGTTGTGTCGATGGTTTGAAATGTTAAGCATAAGGAATTCGCCACAGCAGGATGTTGTTAACGACTATGACGAACGATGGCGATGACGATTGATTGATGAATCGCAAGTCCCTTCCCAAAGGCTTATGGTTGAGGTTGAGACTTGAGAGCACTTAAAAATGGCATTTACAGAATTGTACGAGCAAGAGGTCAGTGTGGTGCAAGGCAAAAGCTACGTGTGTTCTTCGAGACATTAATTTTGTCTTGCCAGGATAACAAATTATAGGTTATGAAAGCAAAGAGTCGAGTTGCCATATTTGTAAATGACCAAGTTTAAGTGAATTGTGGGAGAAGTCAAATTGTTAATGGTTTCTTTTGTCAGCAATGTAAGTCATAGTCTAGTCATCATTATGAATTTGTATGTGACTGAGGAGCTTAGGTACAGTCTGTGAATGTCTGTTTTTGTTTCATATAAATATTGAAATGAATGTGTTCTTCATGAAGCTGACTGCATGATCAAATATATCCAGGTTGTCTCGATTTCACGATGGCCATCATGGTGAAATTATTTGGATTTTTATTTTAACTGCGGCCCGACAGCAAGCCTCGATACAATTGATTTCACAGACGAACCAACCCTGCAAGCTGACACTAACAACAGAAAAACGATTTTAAAATTCTCACATGGAATATAATCAAATTTATAAACTTTCACGGACCCACTGAGGAGTATGCAGACGACAACAAAAATACCTACTATGAACTCAAAGACCCCTAAATGCTTGCCTAAGGTATGACGTCAAAATTATCCATCCTTGGTGATTTCAACGCTAAAATTTATGACGGGAGCCAGTATTCATCAGGCAATAAGTAGGTAACATTGGATCATTGGACAATGGACAGCGAGTCATTCAGTTAGCAGCACCGAAGGACGTGGTCATTTCGGTGGTTTCGAGTACCAGGTTCCCGAGTAGGGATATCCTCTCGTGTAGATAGATCGTCGCCATTCTTCCAGCCCGATCGGGATCATTCCGAGGCGAAAACATCGACTCTGATCACTATCTCTTTGGTATAGTGTTCCGAGGGAGGACTGCAAATGGACGACACAATGCATCTGTTCCTCAGGCCCGAATCAACAGGGCTGCCTCGCGTAATGGAGGCATTTGAACACCTATATCTAGGCACGCGCTTGGACTCAATCTTAAATGAGTTCAATAAAGAGGGAATAGTAACCCCTGATACCAGAGCGAAAGAAATAGAGAGCAAAGTTCGCAACAGGTATGGAAGTTCTATCAATGCGCCCGTTGCATGAGGCAGTATTCACCGCGGTGCACCTTCTGTTATGATGGAGAGGGTAGTCTGATCACCGATCTCAAAGGCATTCTGCAGCGACGGGAAGTGCACTTTAATAAATTGCTCAACTCTTACTTTGCCGGAGAAATTAAGGTTTCAGCATGTCAAGATGACAACATCATGCTGCAGCTACCAAATATTGATGTAGTCAAAAAAGCTATCAATCGGCTAAAGAACAACAAAGCCGCAGATATCCGAATTGAGCAGGCGACTGCTCAAGGCCAACAGAACCTGGTTTAGTCTTTCAAAGCTCTTTAAATCTTTAAGATCTTACCATATCTTCGAAATTGCTACTGTATAAGCCAGTACCAGTACCAGTAGGTAGGTACTCATCTACGAATTCGGACTAGGGTGATTAGCCAAAAGTACTCTGAATTCCTAGCCGCGTTCGAGAGTAAAGTCCCATGTAAAATATTTGGCAGGTTTGTGAGACAATTGTCTAAGAACGATTCCGGAGACAATGTAGACTACGGTTGACTGGACATTTAGCTCATATGAGCGAAGAAGAACCAGTCTGGAAAGTCCTCTGCGTTATATTCCATGGTAGGAGACAGCGCGACAGGCCAAGTTTGGCTTTTCATTTCATGCACTATGGTTAAAGGAATGTTTGTTAAACACGGAATAGGTCATTAGTGATTTAGCGACTACTGCTCCAAACTAGGCTTCTAGTGTAACAATTTTTTTTATTTTTGAAAAAAAACAAAGAATATCAGTTAACAATAGGGTTTCACCTATTTGCATGCAATTAGCAATTAAGTCCATAAAACTATAACAAAAGAGAAAAATACCCTAAAACACATTTAGCAACTGAACTTCAAAAATTGCTTTGTTTCGTTCCAAAAGCCAACAAACAAGCATTTCTATTGTTTTCCACCAGGACCACTGACCGGTGTCCGACACGGCCATTAGTAGATATTACAAAGCCAAAGAGCTATTAACTATTGTCTTTTTTCCCCCACTGGGGGTCAAAAGTTCGTCGACGCTTGTACCTCATGAGAGTTTGGTATCACATGTGCACAGATGAGTGGCAAATCAACAAATATCTTCTACCTCTGCCTGCCGTATAAGTAGTCGATGTGTTTCTATGGTTATCGATTATCGATACTTTATCATAAGCTGACCTTTAGCTCGACCATCCTAAGAAGCATTTTAACCAAACGTTGAGGTATCGTTCATATGTGTAGGAAGGTATGTGCTGGCGTAGATGAACTCGACGACCGCGGCGCAGCGCGTCGAAAATACCGTTGCAGTTCAATATTTATAACTTAACTTATCTGTTTGTAATGTCAAACCTATTTTCGAATGAAATACATAATTGAGTTGCTTCAACGAACGTAACATGCAGGAGACGAGTCAATGGCCAATAAAATATTTAAGGAAAAATCGATAACATATTTTTACTGCATTCAACCAGTGAGTGTGCCTGCAAAACGGAGCGATAACACAAAGTAAAACATTTTGTTTTTTTTTTTGGTTGATTAACAAAACCGTGAGAGGTTAGGGGTTCTGTTCATAAATGTGTTTCATAATTCAGACAATTTGGCCCAAAGAACTGAAAAGAAATTAACGATGAATTACAACGATATCATATACATTTTAATGGGTATATCGCTCTCGCTTTCAATTTAACGATAACACGCAAGCAAGGCACGTTCTCCTTATAAAGGATGTTTTACTTTTATTTGTTTCTACACTTTTTTCTGTTTTATTGGAGCAGAATTTGTTTCATTTTCATTTATTATCCGAAATCAAAATCTGATAGTGAAGAAATAATAATTAAAACAAGTCCCGAATATGCTTTATCGTTTGATTAACATAAATTTGAAAGCCTTTCGCTTTTTTCTTGCTTCTTCGACAGAGAAATTGGAGGTTTAAGTTTTTGTTTATTGCTGAGATAACAACTAGCTTGGAGCTTGGAGTCTTGCTATTAGGCTTAATAACTTTTTGGTTGGTATTTAAGTTGGCTTGTTGCTTTAGTTTGTATAGGAGTTCGTGATTCCAAGGAAAATAATTATAAGAAGTTGGAGGAGTTTCCTTTCGGTTTATTAAAATTTCGATAGTCATGAAGACCCCGGAGTTTTAATGAGGTTTCGCAATCGAACAAAATCTTTAAAAACTTTTTTATGGATAGGATTGGAAATTTAATCTCTGCCGGTTATGCAACAATGTTTGATTTGAAAGGGTTTGTGCTTGATGTGGCCTACATTTACGTTTACTTCTAGCTTGATTTTTTCTGTTCGAAATGCTTTTGAAGTCGTCGAAGTCCTCTGAATCTTGTAGGACAATTGATTGAAGCAACATTTTATAAAAGGTAAAGAGTAAAGACCATCAATGTTGCTGTGAGTGAGCCAGTATCGCGCTGGTTAGTTTTCTTCTCAACTAACCAGCTTCCAGGCTTACATTCTATTGGTCTTAAGTACTTTTCAAAATACGAAGGTATTTTGTGGTTGGGTGTGTAGGGTTATGAATGTTAGTCTTCCTACCCACAAAGTTTTTCATTTTCCTTCATGCGGTAACGACCCGGGTACTTGTCTTCAAGACATGGTCTGCTTAACTTGTAATGTTGTTTAACACTACAAAGTTGCAACATTTAAAGACCTTCGTGCAGGTCTTGGAGTCTTACAACCCTTCCACAGTAAAAACTGAGATCGTTATTTGAGATATGCTGTAATCAAATCCAGAACATAAATAGACCGCTACTTAGGAGTATGCACCTGAAATGCAACATATCTCCAAAGCTATGAAAGAACTTCAATCAAGAGTACCTATGACATCAACATTTAACTTTGAGACTTCTATGCTGACCAATGTCTCGACTATCTAACGAGAAAAAAGTACGGACTTCTCGAAGAATAAGTTAAGATTAGTGGTCCTAGCACCTCCGAGAAAGTGATGAGTGTGAGTCTGCATCTGCGTAGCAAAAAACAGAACCCAAGACAAAGCTTAACATTTAAAGGGTTGCTTATTGTCGCGTTCTAACTTCTTAGAACAGCATGTTAAGGTTCTTCCAAAGAGCCAAGCTATTGGCTTCAGGCTGAAGAACCGGAACACAGACTCTTCGAAACAGTAAGGGAAACACACACAGGGAATTGAAGATAAACTTCCAGCAGCTTTAAATAAGCACAGTGAAAAGCAAGTAGAATCAGAGGAAGGAAATGAGAAGTCGGGGAAGACCCAGTCACATTAACCTTTAAGTTAGAATTGGAAAGAACCATTTAAAAGCAAAGAGATATGAAATAGAAGAAGAAGGCATGCCCGATGACTGCTCTTTAAGCTCAATATGGCTGATCTACGAAGAAGGCGATCGCGTATCCTGCTAAAACTATACCGGGACATATCCTATGAGGCTTGGGGCCAACAAGGTTCAAGGCCAAATACATCATAGTGATAGTCTGATGTCAAGATGTTTTGAGATGTACTGTCATATATCCTGTCTCAAAAACAACGTTGTATTTTGCAACATCTGTCTTCACAATCTCTATAACGGTCCACGACTGTCGATCTTCTCTGAATAACACATTAACACTCAGGGAAATTGTCAAACTAATGAGCTCGCCAAAAATGAGAATCAGCTTATCCTAGATGGTCACATGCCACTACTTGATTTCCCTGAGCAGAGAAAACATAAGCTTCACAATTGTCATAACATAAAATATTGTAATATTCGGCTTGGTCCGACAATTAAAACTTATTCACTTTTTAAATAAAACACAAATTCACTTTATTCCAATTACTCACAAACTTATTTATTCAACACTTTCAATTATCACTTTGCAAACACAGTACCTTTACTTTATCTCAGTTCACAATCAACTGATTCATCTCGCCACTAAACGGCTATTTATATAACAGAAATGATGGGTTCTAGAAACTACTATTGGTTCCTATTGGTTCTTGGAGAAGCTGAAAGTTCGAGAAGCTCTCTTATTTACAAATAAAAAATACTGGGATTTTTTGTAGGGGCTAACGTTCTTAATGCTAAACAAAAAGTTTCTCTTAATCTTAATTAATTATTGCCCCTCACAAGTGTTTACTACTACAATTAAACGATTTTAAGTGAAGAGAGTATGTACATTAAATAAACAAGAGATACAGAGTAAGTAAAGAGAGTAAGAAAAGTGTGTACATTAAATATAGAAAGAGATACAGAGCGTAAGAGATAATAAAGTATACACATTAGACATTACAATAGAAGGAGAAACAGAGCGTATGAGATAAATAAAGTGTATACACATTACAATATCTTTCCCATTTCTAATATGACTAAATGGTTTCCTCAACATCTTAACTCTCCCATGAGTAAACTACTGTCATGTGTCTTTTTGACATTGTCCTGGAGTAGATAAATGTGTAAGGCTAATAAACAAAAACTTCGATTCCAAATAGAATGTGAACTGGGAAAAATATGAATGGGAGGCTTATGGAAAAGTCTGGCTGTTGAACCATGTTAAACGAGGCCTCCGACAACAGTACTTAGTATGACAGCACCTATGCAGAGCAATTTCTAGTGATGGCATGCAAGCAAATGTTGTCCATCTTGCGCTTTCTCCAACACTATTCTTCCAAATCTTCCACATCAAAACCAAATGGACAATCTTTTAGAAATTCGTTCAACGTCTCCGGTAATGATAGAGCCTCTTAACCAAAAAAGAAGAAAATGGGTTCGATGGAAAATAGAGTCTTAGAGCCTTGTGTTTGTGTCTACCAACGATCTGCTATACATGAATCAATCTTTTTCTCAGAAAGAATTCTCAATAACAACCGTTCCTAATGTTTGGTGGAATACACAAGCGATTGAGCATCACACAGATCATGAGAATTTGTAGGCAGGTCGCTAAATATCTTAGCCCACTAGAAATGCTTTCTCTGCGGAGCTGGAGTCAGGGACTTTAAATGACCTTCATAACGAAAAGGAACACATTTCTCCCTATTTCCAATTTCTCTTATCCAAATATGTATTACGAAAAATTTAACAAAACTTATGAGATACACAAAACCGTCTGTCATAGTAAATTGTCTCATCTACCACTCAAGACCTCAATTGAGAATGCGCAAGTTGCAAGAGATGTAACTTTTTGAAATAAAGAAACATGATCAAAACCGACTGAAAATGGTTGTAAAGACAATTTCAATTAATGATGAAGCAAGGCCCCTAGAGATTTCCCATTTCCAATGTTATCTTTGACTGAAAGCAAAACAAAACGACTATAGCGAGTCGCAAGACCCGAATCATGTTTCCTGTCACAATGAAAAAACTATTTTGGTCAAATTGAAACCAATAAATCTTCTTAACAACACCCATTCCCTTACATGAAGATACAATTTTTATTATTTGTTGTGTTCAGCTCTTTGGTCAAACTTACATCACACTTTCTAAGTCTCAAGTGTCTCGAACTGTTGGCTGGCTGGAGAGCGAGACTTATGAAACTATATTTCCTATAAAAGTAGGTAAAGCATATCGCGACAAAAACATAAGAAAAAAAAGTCGAAGTAAGACCTTAACAGTACAGAAATAAATCCACATTTAAGCCAGCAGCATAACGAATCGCTAGACATTAGTGGCCCAGCATGCACACTCATGAATTAAATATTTGCCCATAAGAGATCGTCGGTCGTCTCGTCGATGTCAGGCGGTTGCTCGCCCTGGCCAAAAACTAAAATTTAGGTTTTAATTTTTTTTTGTGTTGCCGCATTTTTTCACATTGATACAATTGGCGCACAAAACTCTTCAATCATTCAATTCAGATGGATTTGGCAATTTTGTGCAACAATTTCGCGCTTTTAGATTTGGAATGCCAGAGTGTCACATGGTAGATTAGGTATTTTAGAGATCAAAGAAATTGAGCAAAAGAGCCAATTTTTCATAAAGGTTATGTAGGTTGGTGATAACTTGAACAACCTTTAATAGCTTAACTTAAGTTTCGAGGGGCATAAAAGGTTTCAAAAACGTTAGCAATTTATCACCCTTTTACTCAGAAATAAGGAAAAATGTATAAATAAATTTTCGATGGGATGATTTAACTAAGAGTCAACAAATTTTTGTCTGCAAAATGTGGTGGAGGAAAATGGTAACAACCATAATGCGAAAATCTGGAAATACTTTTGGTGAATTAGTTTTAGCAGTGACATACCTACTCTATAAAACAGACAACATTAAAATGGATTTCCTCAACAGCAATCAAATTGGAGCCAATAACATAGTAGACTCTTTTCATCACGGAAGAAGTACGACCAAATCGCCCAATGACGCCGCCGGCCCATAAACCACACCAAACCGTAATTTTTTTGGGATGCAATAATATCTCATGGAGTACGTGTAGATTGCTGCCTGACCAATACCGCATATTTTGTTTATTGACGAAGCCATTCAGCCAGAAATGAGCCTCATCGCTGAAGATGATTTTTCGATGAAAATCCGAATCATTTTCAAGTTGTTACTCAGCCCAATTCACGAACATACGACGCTTCTGATGGTCAAGCGGCTTCAGTTCTTGCGTCAATTTATTCTTGTTAGGTTGTAGGCCAAGATCTTTTCGCAAAATTTGCCACAACGACGTCACAGAGATGACCAACGCTTGAGAACGACATGTGAGAGACTTATTTGGGCTTTCTGCAACTGAAGCCTCAGCGGCAGCAATAATCTCCACACTGCGGGCACTTCTTTATCTCACTGGCACGGGAACATTTTAAACTGTGCCTGTGGATTAAAATTTTTCCACTAGACGCTCAATTGTTGATCTGCTAGGACGATTATGACGACCATAAATTTGACGTAGTGCTCTTAACGTTGAGCCCACTGACTCCGTATTACGGTAGTAAATTTTAATAATTTCGACTTGTTGTTGGCTCGTATATCTTTCCATCATGAAATGGCAAACCTTACTGAAGAGAAATGTCAAAAGAGCGGCAAGAAATATGGCGTCGTTTGCTGTCCGTGTCGCTCTACTTTTGTATAGCGTCCCTGTTGAAAAAGCCTTTACTTGCACTGAATACCCGGAGCTACTGTGGTGCCCCCTACCCACTTAGTCAAAGCACCAGTTATAATCTCATCGATAGAAGACTAATGGAGCGAAGATTTTATTTAATGCAATCATCCGTTGACTTTTTCTGTCTGCCCATGAAATGGATAATATCCATTATTCTGCGCAATATATAGATATGTTTTCTTAATTGCTAGTGTCCGGTTTTCTCAGCAAGTTCTTCCATGTGTCCCGATTGTTTGTTCTTACGTTGTCCTGGTCTAAGCCATCATTCCAGCGCAAATTTGGTCTGCTGTGTTATCTCCTATACCATATTGTACCGCAAAGGACTTTCCGGGCCAGTTTATCTTCGCTAGCAGCTAGGTGTCAAGGCCACAAGAGTCTACCAAGCTAAATTTTTGTTATCAAGTCGCTTCGTGGTAGATTTGATACAGCTCGTGGTTATATCGTCTGCGAAATCGTCCTTCTTCACGAACAGGGCCAACTATTCTCTGTAAGACTTTTCTCTCGAACGCGGATAAATGTTCAGAGTATCCTTGGCTAAGCACCCAGGTCTTGGATTGGATGCGTTAGTAACTACTGGTAAGACTATATCGTCTTATACAGTAGCAGTTTAGAAGTATCTAATGATAAGATTTTTGGATCTAAATAGCTTTGAAAGCTGCCATTGTTTAAGGGCCAGTTTACATGCTTTAAACATTCAAACAAAATTATCCACGCATGTAAAGAGGATAACCCAAACCTGAACTCTGATCTGTCATGGTTCATGGACTTGTCTGTTCAACACATACCTAGATAGTTCATTTTTTTTTCAAATCTTTCGAAGTTATATTAAAAAGGGAACACCTTTGATTTGAAGAGGTTTCTGTGATAGTATTGCAGATATTTCCGTCAATCATTGTTAGCAGCATTTTATGTTTAGCTTGAATGATTCCGTTTATATGGATTACCACCGTTTTAGGCAAATTAGATATTTGATTATCGATATATTCAAATTCTCAGACAGTTACCTTGTTGATGATGGACGTGCATTTTGCTACAATATCATTTTTTTAGAAGATTCTCGGTCATCCGATACTTACTGTACTGGAACGAAAGATTTTACAAATATATTGGCATCTGAAATATTTGGGTCGGCAAATCGTTGTTCGATTCACTCATGCCCAAACTTCCATCACAACCCTTTGAAATGAGATTAATATTGTATTTCAGTTGAGTGCAACGTTTCTACACAACATCTTCAATTCCTTGAAAATAAGTGACAATATCGTATGATCAAGAAAGTTTTGAAGATGTGTTTCTACTACGGATTCTATTATCACCAAGTTTTCAAGATATCAATTTTTTGCTTCCAGTACAGCTGCATAATTTCGATACCTACCCATGGTTATTATACTTAATTGCAGAATCTCTTATAAGATTGAATTGGAACTTCGTCAACTTTACACCAACAACTATGGAATAATTTCTTGCTCCCATTTCTTTAAGCCTTTTTGGTATTTTTCACCGCATGAAGGAATTGAAAAATTACGTCTGTCATAACTTTTGAGGAGACTACTTTTCCTTTTTCTCGAAGTAGCATCAACTTAGCATAGCTTAATTCATCTTTTTGATGTTTCACTTAGGTCAGGAAAATCCATATGAAGCCATCCAACATTAACATGAGCTTGTCATGGAAACATAATTTCACTTTTTTGCCAGTTTGCATTTTTCCGTAAGAAGGTAGGAATTACTATTTCTTGTGGCAATTAACCTTCTTTACCTTCTTTACCTTCTTTAATGCTCATATACAAAATGAGACAATATTTTGTTTGTTTGCTCTGAAATCTCAACATTCGTCTCATTTTTTCAGTAATGTCACGAGATGTGCAACTTCTCAAATACTCGGAAACTGGTTTTTAGAAAGAAAAATGAAACTTGATCGCGATCCTGCGTACAAACTACAAAATTAAAAAAGCTCACATTAAAAAACAAACAAAAATGACTTAATATCACATTATTTGTAAACAACTTTGCTTTAAAAGACGGAACCGTCCGTAAACAACAAATCCAAATTATTTTTATAGTAATGACTAACGTGACCATACGTCCCGTTTTTAACGGGGCCGTCCCTTTTTTCAGTTACCCGCTCCGGTGTCCCGGTAATAGATCTCGGGACGCCAAACTGTCCCGTTTTTCATAATTTCACACACGCATAGATTTAAAATGCAATAAAAACATCACTCACAATGAATCGATAACTGCTTTGTCAAGTGCAACTCCAAACATAAAGTCGCCAGACCAATTTATTAGACCCTCTTGTGTAGAACAAGATCACACTAAAAACGTAAAAAAAGAGCCAAGTTCTCCCGTACAAAAATTCTGCCTAACAAATCAGAAACGAAAAGTAATGAGATCTAAAAGAACGTCAAATTCTAAGATTCAGCAAGTATTCGTAGATGCATTGCAAATGTTTTAAGTGGACTTACATCGAATCAACTATTATGGCACTTTCCATTGGTTTCACTCGGGGAACCACTCATTCTGAAAACCAATGGAACAAGCAAAACTGCTTCTACCTACTCAATAATGACGTTTTGTGTTTGTGTGAGTGCGAATTGACACTCGCCAAAAAATACACTGTGTCAAAGTGACGTCTTCGTTTAATTAAAGTTGGAGTTTAGGATGCGATGAAGATTGAAGACACGAAATTTATTTATTCTGAAAAGAAAACAATTCCAGCAGAAGAAAAGTTAGAAATGGTACAGCATATTAATCTTGCAGAATACTCTTTGGTGGTGAATGAGGAAAGTGGAGAAGTAGAGCAACTAGAAGGAAATATTGTGTTAAAAAACACAATTCAAGTATTTAATGATATTATAAACTTCGTTTCATTTCCTAGAAATATTTTTAATAAAAAATAATTTCAGCGCAACTTATGGTTTCCGCGCCTTATGAAGACGTTGCAGTATATTATAATTTAGGACTTCAGTTCCCGGACGACAACAATGTGAAAAAGAAAATTACACAGGTTTGACAATTTTAAGTTCAATAAATGTAATGCATTATTAACATATTATTTTATATACTATTAGAAATATTCAAATGGTCAGACGACCAAACTAAAATGCTCCTAATGCTCTACGAGGAGCATTTTAAAAGGATAGGCCCAATGAAAAAGTTTCGAACCAAAAAACATTTGTGGAATTTCATTGCAGTGGCGTGCTCGGAAGAGTTTGGACTTAAAGTGACACCTGACCAGGTAGAAGGCCGGTTCAAAACGGTTATAAAAAAAAACCAAAGCCACCATTAAAAACAATAGAACAAGTGGAGCAGTCAGGAAAGACATACCCTATTCAAGTTTTATGAGCAAAATCATTAAAAGTGATGACTCCTTGTTCCCGGACGTGTTCATTGGGCCGAATAAGATTATAAGGAAGGAAAATAGTGTGCCGGCGCCAAATCTTCCATCCACCTCATCTTCTGCAACACAAAATAGTCAGGCATTATCGTCCAGCATTTTGGATCTCGAGGAAGTGCAACCTCAGTCACCGTCTTCATCAGTAGGTAATGTCGATGTCGTCGTCAATAGAATGGACGAATCTCTCACTGATAGCAATGGTCCAACTCCTCGAAAGAAGCAAAAATGCCTTTCTGAAAAAATGGTTGACCGCTTAATAAGAGATAAGCAGGAGCGGTCTTTGGCGAAAGAAGAGGCTAAACAAAGACGCCACCAAGAAAAAATTGAGGCTTTGGCACAGTTTGGTAAAAACCTTATCCATGTGCTTCAAGAAAAATCACCAAATGAGAAGTGAATCGTTTTTTTTTTTACTTTTTAATGGAAAACTATAGTCCAGTCAATGAACGAAAAAAATTGCCTTCACCTCAAAAAAAATCCAACAGTTTTGAAACTTGGCACACTTACTAAGGGATGTCTGGTGATGACCCAAAAAAAAGTCCCCAAGAATCCGACGTGAGCTCTAGCGGCAGTTAAGAGAAACATGGAGTTTGTTTCAGTTTTTCACGTTTATCTCAAAAACTATTTGTCGTATCAAAAAATTTTGTACTACAAAATTAAAGCTCATTAAATTTTATAAAAAAAAGCTCTTATGAACTTTTTCGTACCTCTTATAGTTTATAAAATAACTCTAGCGGCAGTGAAGAGAAACATACGGTTTTTTCGGTTTTTCGGGTTTATCTTGAAAACTATTTGTCGTATCAAAAAATAATCTTCTACAAAATTAAAGCTTATTAAATTTCCGAAAGAAAAAAAAATTAGGCAATAAATAACTCCACCCACATTGAAGGAAAACAAGTAATTTTTTCATGCTTATCTTGGAAATGGTTTCTCGTATTAGTCCAGCCAGACAATAAACAATAAACATTCGCATAGAGCTGAAAATTGGTACAGAGCATTAGAACACCGATTAAAGTAAAATGTCAAAAGTCCCCAAAAATCCCATGTGTGCATAAGAAATTATTCAAGGTCAAATGTCGAAAATGTTGGTTTTTCATGCATATCTTTGAAACGGGGGAAGCTATCAAAAAAAAGTATATCAAAGGCTTGTACGCCTTGTTATTCTCTAAAAAAAAATTACGACACTTTTTTTCCTACGAGCAAGCGTTTAGAAAATATTGCGATTTTAAACTGTGTCAAATGTCGAAAATAATGGTTTTTTGCGTATTACTCTTAAACGGTGAGTCCGATTGAAAAAATTTATATGAAAAACTTGTAGATTATGTGGTTTTCTATATAAAAACATTTTTTTTAAGCTGTCAGAAAAAAAATAATTTAGTCAAAACTCAAAATTTCGAATTTTTTATAATTAGCTCCTAAGCCCTGTACAAAATTCGCATAGAGCTGAAAATTGGTACAGAGCATGAGGACATCTCTCTATATAAGATGTCAAAAATCCCCAAAAATCCCATGTGTGCATAAGAAATTATTCAAGGTTAAATGTCGAATATGTTGTTTTTTTTATATTTAACTCTGCAGATTTAATACAATATTTTCTAAACGCTTGCTCGTAGGAAAAAAAGCGTCGTAATTTTTTTTTTAGAGAATTACAAGGCGTACAAGCCTTTGATATACTTTTTTTTGATAGCTTCCCCCGTTTCAAAGATACCTATGCATGAAAAACCAACATTTTCGACATTTGACCTTGAATAATTTCTTATGCACACATGGGATTTTTGGGGACTTTTGACATTTTACTTTAATCGGTGTTCTAATGCTCTGTACCAATTTTCAGCTCTATGCGAATGTTTATTGTTTATTGTCTGGACTAATACGAGAAACCATTTCCAAGATAAGCATGAAAAAATTACTTGTTTTCCTTCAATGAGGGTGGAGTTATTTATAACCTAATATTTTTTTCTTTCGGAAATTTAATAAGCTTTAATTTTGTAGAAGATTATTTTTTGATACGACAAATAGTTTTCAAGATAAACCCGAAAAACCGAAAAAACCGTATGTTTCTCTTAACTGCCGCTAGAGTTATTTTATAAACTATAAGAGGTACGAAGAGCTTTTTTTATAAAATTTAATGAGCTTTAATTTTGTAGTACAAAATTTTTTGATACGACAAATAGTTTTTGAGATAAACGTGAAAAACTGAAACAAACTCCATGTTTCTCTTAACTGCCGCTAGAGCTCACGTCGGATTCTTGGGGACTTTTTTTTGGGTCATCACCAGACATCCCTTAGTAAGTGTGCAAAGTTTCAAAACTGTTGGATTTTTTTTGAGGTGAAAACCTTTATTGACTGGACTACTAGCCTTTTTTTACTTTTAAATTAATCTATGGTTTATGTTTTGTTTTTAAGGAAAAGCTAGTCTTTTAGTTTTAAATTCATCTCAGAAAACTATTTTTTTTATGAACTAAAAGATATTTTATGTTATGTTATGAAGTGTTGTTATTTTTTTTAAAGAAGAGTATTTATTGAAATAAAAACCTATATTGATAGTATTAACATATTTGTTATTTTTTACTTTTGCACAAAGTCTCTGCTATTGAGGTGCGCTTGATTTCTCCCAATCCCTGCAATGCGTAGTTAGGCGGTATTTCTTCGTAAGGGACAGGATGCTCCCATAAGTCGCCTCTATCAATGCACATGTTGTGCAGTACACAACACGCGAGAATAAGCTTGCCCATTCTTTCCACCGTTTGAAAGTCCAACCTTATTAATTGCCGAAACCTTGTTTTGAGCAATCCAAACGAGTTTTCAATTTTCACTCTCGTTTGGCTAAGCTTTTTATTGTATTTTCGCCGCCTTGTTGTCATGTTTCCCGTATCTTTATAGGGTGTCAATAAAAACTCCCTCAAAGGATATGCTGCATCACCAAATGGTATTCGTATTGGGATCCACTTCCACATATTTGTGGCAGATCTTTGCTTAAAAACGATAAATCGTAAACTCTGGCATCATGAATTTTGCTAGGTGCACCAACAAACACATCAATGAACTTCATATCAGAATCACAGATTCCTTGAAGGGTCAGCGACAATAGATCGTGGTGGTTAACATACGTCGATCTGACCTTGTGTGCTGGTTGCTTGATATACATATATAGGTATAGCTACCATCGATGCATCCCAATACATTTGGAAATCCTGAAATCTAAAATAAGCAAACCATAATAATTATGTTGCATACTGTTGAATTAATAGCCGCGTTTTATTATCCTCACTAACCCATATGGGTTTATTTTTTGTACACAAAACAAAAACAATCTGAAACCCCGATAGCTATCGGGGTTTATTTCGTAACTCAAAAACTATGTTCTAAATATGGCGGATAGATGGCGAGTGTGAGACAAAAAAGAAGTTATTGTAGAAAGATTTATTAATATCAGCCATATTCATAACAAATTACGCGTATTCCAATCTAAGCCACAGTTTTATAATGTCAAAGGATAAGAGTCAATCCAATAAATTAATAAAAACAAGTTGTTTGCGGAAAAGCAAAATAAAATTTTACTGGGGGTTGCGTCTCGGATAAAAAAAATAGCTTAAACTTTTACTTTTTAAACCCACATCGTTTTATTATCAAGGGGTAACCCATATGGGTTAGTGAGGATAATAAAACGCGGCTAATATGACAAACTTCTTCAAATTTAGTCGCACTACGAAGCTTTTCTTCTTCGGTCGATGGGAACCGTAGGTATATAGTTTGATGAAACCTCAAACATAAATTGCAAAACATTGGATAACGTTCTATATGTGCTTGATATAGATATATTAAAAATGTTAGCAACTTTGCAGTACGAATACGAATCCTTGTTTCCAGCGAACCTTTAATTGAAATCCAATAAGTGTCAACATAATATGAAAATACTTTGTTTTAATTACCACAGAAAAACATATATTTGGATTTCAGCTGGAATTTCGGTTCTTCCACCGCCTCCTTCTTTTCTTTTAAAGTAAGTGGACTCCCTATACCTATCCACTAAACTTTGAGCAGTTGGTCTTAGCACACGGAAATGTTCGCGGAACTATGATGAAGGTTTTGTTTAAAAAATGTTTATTAAATACATTATATGTATGGTGTAATGAATTTACTTCTCCTTCTGAATATTTATGAATTACTTCAGCAAAGTTCTGCACGCGATTCTTTTTCATTTTCGTCAACAAATATTCCACTATAAATTCATCATCTGATGATGAAGACGATGATGAAGATGATGAAAAGAAACCATCTACAGCCGTAACTATATCCATATTTTATTTTGTCACTTATTAATGTATGAATTTTATTTTTCACTATTTTAATTTCTTTTTCACTTTCGTTTTAATTAAATAATTCCTTAGAAACACAAAATCCTTTCAACAATTCTAAACACCAAAAACAAATTAAAATGCGTCAAATTGACATTTTGTTTTGACATTTGATTTATGCATGTATTTGTGCTTCTTGAGTGGATGCTGACTTCAAATCCAGAAGCAAAATTCTCTTCTCAGAATCGTCAGAAGTGTCATTTTCTTATCAATGGAACGGTTTCAGAAGACTTCCGGATGCTTCTGGACGCTTCTTTTCGTCCAATGGAAAGTGCTATTAGTTTTGAAAGAAACTTGTATAAACTCATGTAAATTAGTTAATTTTTTTTACTTAGTTTTCCAAACTTTTTTAATAGTAGGTTAAGGTGGCCATACACATATGATTTGTTCGTCTGATTTGTTCGACTACCTTTTCTCCATACACGTCGATCAAATCATATTTGATGTGTGAAAAATTCTTTGTTTGCCATATTGTTTAGGTACATCAGCTCCGCGCACTTCAAACTTCAAAAAGAAACTGACATAAGAAAAGTACAGAATGTTCGCAAACAACGCCACTCACGTGAAATTATTTCGCGAACAAATAACAAGAAATTGAAAAGATTCAATTACATCTGATTTGTTCGCGAACATGCCCACACACGTTAAACTTGTAGTCGAACACGAACAAATCAGACGAACAAATCATATGTGTATGCCCACCTTTACTAAGAGAAAACCTGCCAAGTTTAAAATAATGTGATTTTGAAACTTTTGGCTTCTTTGGTATAGAAGTTAGAGGGGTGTGGAAAATGCCCTGAGTTGTTTCCTGTAAATAAGGATGTAGTGCCAAAGTTGCTAGAGAACTTGACTGGGCACTGCCGTGCCCCTTGATCTTTGGAAGTTTTTAATCACGACAAAGCACTGAAATACCCTTCTTCAGTATCGACACTGACAGGAAGAGTACAAAAAATCGCCAATTTTACGCAGAAATTAGAAAAAATAAACATTTTGCAGGTTTTTTTGAGTGCATACCACAGCGTTGGGCAATCTCAATGGAAGAAGTTTCTCTTCAGAATCATATACATGATGATTTCATCTATCAACTCTTTGGAGACAATTAGTTAATTCTCCGGCAGACGTCTGGACAATCGGGCAAATCAATGTAACCGTCGGAGTGGAATTTTCTCCGATTTCCTCCGATTTCCTCCGAATCGGAGACATTTTGCCTGTCGGAGAACTACCTCGAAGGAAAATTCGGAGGAATTTAGAGAAAAGTCTGCTCCGACGACAGTTACCTTCATCCAAATAGGTGTCAATTCTCCACGTTCTGCTAGTGGAACATTCTTTTCGTTTCTTTGGCTCCACACCTTATCGATTTTTTCAAACATCGCGGAAGATTTCCTTGTCTCTTGTTGTATATTTAAGTCTTCGCCAAAAATCCGGGCTCGGAGGAAACACCCTTCGCCCCTCCCTGTCGCCGGACATGGATGTCTCGTTATGAATAAAAAAATAAATGGTCACGTTTTTTGGACCAGCTTTTGGGAAAATTTACCTGTGTGAGTTGGCTAGTACTTACATAAGTTATAAAATTAACTTGTCATGTACACAGGATCGAAATTGGATGTTGCCTGCAACGAACGCCAGTAGGTTAATTGCAGTCTTTAAAAAAAAAACTAATTTTGAACAACATTCTTTCTAAATCCTCCTTTAACCAGGCCTCAAAATGAAATCGTTCATTTCCGCCCATAAAAAAATCAATTTTGTTCTTAATTACATGTTGCAATAATCAAACGAATCCTCCAACCTCCACCAACTAAGAATTCAGTGTAGTCATTAAAAACCTCCAAACTGCAAATCAATTAAAGGAAAGAAAATGCTTTAGGGTTTGGCCAAATAGACAGCAAAATATTGCGAGTTCTGATTTGAGTTAGTTTCAACTTCACCCATCTGTCAGAGAAGAAAAAGGAACAAACAAAACAATAAATTAATATCAAATGGTGCAACATGCGTTTCGTTCAGACGCAACTAAAGCCCTCCTGTCATTTTTATTTGAAATCAATTTTCAGTGAAGTATAAATCATAGTTCGCTTGGCACACTTTATGAATCCATGTGCCATACAAATCAAACAAATTATTAAAACCGCGTCCGCCGAATCTTTTCGATCCAATGAACATTTTTTCAACTTGCAACACTACGCACCAACTACACAATGCGATCAGGGAATACAGACCTCGAGAAATACATTTTGCATGAATGAATAAATGAAATAATAAATTTCTCAACTTTTCTGGGGAATACTAACATTACGGTTCTTAGCTAAGCTCGTCATAAAATAGTGATGGAGGTTCTCAATTCCAACAAATTCTGCATAGCATGGAGCAATACCTTGGGAAGAAGGAAAAATGACTCCAATTGGGAGCGAGGATTACTATAAATTCGGGAATGACGATGTCTTATTTGGTTGTGTAAAAATAATTATTATGGAGTTTGGTTGCATGCTGTCCATGGTTTTACATTTCTAGGGTTGGGCGAAAGGAATTTCAAGTCCATTTCATTCTAATGCTGTCAAATCGAATGCGCAGCCTGTTGAATTATTACACTTGCTATAAATTAACCTTACTACATTCAATCAAAAATATCGAATAACTTAAATATTTGTTTGTCAATACGAAGACAAGGAATACTTTTTTGAGCCTTGTGTAGCCGGTAAACAACATCGAAGACCATATAAAAGTATTTCCGAGGGCAGATCATCAAGACCGTTAGAGCTAATTCATAGTGGCGTTGTTGGACCCATAACACCAATAACTTACGATGGCAAGGGGTATGTTGTCGTATTTATACATTTTGCAGTGGCTTACTTGATGGAAGGCAAACATGAAGTGCTGTTTCATTGAGTATATATCTTGGGTGACTGCTCACTTCGAGAGGTTGTGCAGCATATGTTCATATTCCTGGTCAGCTTCGGACTAAACTTGCCCTGTCTCAAAGAAAATTGTCATAGCAAGTGACGTAATTTTTAATGAACAGCTCCTTATCGGTCCGAAATACGAAAAAGAAGAAAAACAGTACGTTTGGGAACAATCTACCATGTGCCATGGAGATGAAGTGAAAACCGAAGCCGAAGTTATGTCCGAAGCAGGAGGGGAAATATCAGAATATGAAGAACCATCTGAAGCCATTAATCATGAAGAATCCGATTACGTAAATGCAAGTTCAAATGATGACAATCAAATAAGTAAGCGAATCAGCAAACTACCAAAAGTATTTGAGATGACAACTCACATTGCCTATGCTTTAAATGCTGAAAGTTTTGTTGATGTGTCAACCTCAATTGAAGAAGCAAAGAATAGCAGCGACTGGAACAAATGGAAAAGTGCCATTGAGGAGAAGTTAACATCTTTGAAAGAAGCTCATACCTGGACGTTAACAAATCTTCCTGTTTCAAAAAAGGCCATTGGCAACAAATGGGTATTCAAAGTAAAAATGGATCAATTTGGAAATATCAGCAAGTACAAAGCTCGTTAGGTTGCCAAAGGTTTTGCCCAACGGATTGGTTTTGACTATACCGAAACATATGTACCTGTAGCCAAACTAACGTTGTACGAGTACTTTTAGCTGTAGCGAACAGAACTGCCACATACATCATCAGATGGACGTGAAGTCGGCATTCTTGAATGGCAACATAAATGAAAAAGTCTACATGCGACAGCCGGAAGGTTTTGAAACAGGCAATCTCGTTTGCAAATCAATCGTTGTATGGTTTAAAACAAGCTTCAAGAATGTGGAACGAGCGATTTCATAAACTTATTATTTCAATTGGTTTTAGAAGAACAAATTCAGACTATTGTCTTTATAGTTTATACAAGAATAAAGAAAGAAAATCGATTATTCATATTGATTTTTGTCGATGACCTATTAATCGTTGGAAAAGACTTGCAAGATATAGCCGACGTAAAGAAAGCTCTATCCAAGGAGTTTCAAATCATGAATGAAGTTCTGTGAAGAACTTGTTGACAAGATTTGAAATGCAAGATGTCAAGGAAATTTCTACTCCAATGGAATACAATTTGCAAAAGCCCAAAAGTGACAAAATAGATACTAAATACCCTTGCAGAGAACTCATTGGTATGTGATGTCTTGCCGTCCAGACTTGAGTGCATCGGTGAATTACTTTAGTCGTTATCAAAGCTGTTACACAGAAACTCACTGGAAACATTTGAAACGCGTTTTAACCCTTAAACCCTACCCATCCCGGGAGAAACACTATTGCTACCCTGGGGTCTTAGGGACCCCAAAAAGTTTTTGCCCCAATTTAATAAAAAAAAAAAAAAACAATTTAATCAAAAATTTTCTTTATTAACATAAAAGATAGGAATGTTTAATTATGAAAAATGTTTTAAAAATCTACATCAAGACAATTTTGACACACTGAGCGGCTATGTTCCCCACAAAGTGGATTTCGGCTACTGCTACATCGTATTTTGGTCTTGCCGTCTTTGTCTCGTGGACACACGGCACATCTTTTTTTTTGTAGTGACCGAAGATGTTGATTCAGCCACAGGTCGCTTCTTTTCTAAAATATCTCCAATGAGGACCTGGAGATTGGATGGCAAAATTGGCCAAGTAAACCTTTCCTCCATTTGGAGTATTATGGGTTCCAAGGCTAAGTTTTTTAAGAAATTTCGTCTTATTTGAGTTTTATTGGACGCCATTTTGAGGAGGACATACGAATTCACACCAAAAATATTTAAGATCCCATAAAACAAAGCCAATGGCTATCGTTTCGTTCGTCTCGAAACACTGTAACACTGTTCAAAAACTTTAACTATCACTACCCTGGGGTCTATGGGACCCTGAAGCTCAAATATTTCCAACTGCACCACTCGAAAATTAATAAATGACCGATTTTTAGACGTCTGCTACGATAATACTAGAATTCCATGGGTGGCACTGGCGTGGGTTGCTTAGTTTTAAAAAAAATCAAAAAAATGTATGTTTGCAATGGCGCTGGACCCCAGGGTAGGGTTTAAGGGTTAAGGTATATCAAGAAAACCATAGACTTTGAGCTGGTGTATTCGAAGACAGATGACGGATTACCTTTACAAGGTGACGCTTACGCAGATGCAGATTGGGGAAATGAGTCAAATGACAAAGGCTTTACCTAAACCTCAATTTACTGAATTACGAAAACAGTTAAGAATTTATCATCAAGCTGAGGAGAAGTGTTGAATTGAATTATTACACTTGCTTTAAATTAACCTTACTGCATTCAATCAAAAATATCGAATAACTTAAATATTTGTTTGTCTATATTTTTCTTTTTATAAAACTACTTCTGAAATAATTTTACTGCTGTGCTGTTGTTTTCCATAGAACAATAAATTTATTGATTATATTTTTCTCTATAAATGTATACGAATTGTTTCAATTGAATCTTGTAACCGAATTCAAATTTTTTTTAAAATAAATTTCGCGACACGACATTCACTTCGACCGTCTAAATGAAATTGAAATTGAAGGGCATTGTGTGTATTTTGGTTATTGACATGAAATTAGGAATGAAAAGGACAGCTGATGATATTGAATGTATTGATCCTCCTTCAACTTCAAAGAGTGGGGAAAATGGGGAATGCAGGGAATTGGAATGAACATATGTTCCTACCTACGATCTAAATGATCGTAAGGATTCAAATACTTTTGTATTAAATAAATACGTAGGAAAATTCTTTTGCCAATGAAAGTGCTGGACTCGTTCGTTCACGACTACCTAAAGCGCCACCTATGTGTGAAGTTGAAAGGCAATACTTTGTCCCAAAGGAAGGAAACCAAAACTTTCTTTCTCTGAGAGCAGACCTTTTATCCTACAGTGACAGGTTAATGTGAGGTTGGAAAAACTTGATAAGTCTTTCCATTGTCAACCTTCAAGCAGACCGAATTCCACAGTAACTTTTAGTGCCTAACATTGAAATTATATTATACTAATAAAGTACAGTGCTAAACAAATTCAAGTTTTAAAAGTTAAACTTGCCTAAAAAGCAGGAACAAGTGTCCTAAATTATTAACCGGCGTTTGCCTAACACCGGCTGAAAAGCCTTTAGTCTTTGGATTCGGCTACGTATATATCTATACCTATCATAATTCCATCTCAGAGTAAGTCCCATGTGATTATAAAGGCACTTTGAAATCATAATAATTATAGTTACATTAGGAAGATCATCTAAATCTTAAAACTCGCGATTGTTAAGACATCAGTAACAAGTGTTCTGAAATATTCAGCTAGTGGTTCCCTAACACCAGAAAGTGACTCAGGATTGGCCAAGAATTTTAAGTCCTTGAGTTTGGACTACATACATATATATATACCATATATATATATATCAATTTCCATATCACAGTAAGTCATCTTAGATTACACATACAGACGGATTGAAGTTATAATAATTACAAATACGATTAGGAAACTCAACCGAAAATTGCAAACGCGAAAGTACGACAACTTACATACGTGAGTCGACGTTGTCGTCGGCTCAGTCGCAAAGCTACGAATTGAGATTGACCTTCAAAAGTACTAAGAGCACGAGGCAGCTCTGGAAGTAATTAAGTTTGCCAAATACGATCAGCGTTGCCAACCGCTTTAGCCCAAAAAATGCCTACATTTGGAAAAAAAGATGCCTTTTTCATAAAACAAGGCCTTTTTTAACACACTTTAACTTTCCTTGAGTTTTATCAGGAAAAGGTCTAAAAACCTAAAAAAAATTGTGTTTTTATTCTTGGCTAAGAACTTAGAGCTTAAAACTAAAACCTTGAATGCGATTCGAATTATTGAAAATCGAATAAACAAAAAGTGGATTAACTTAATCTTAATTTTCTTCAGTTAAAAACGGCAAGGTCGAATCCGTTATGAATACAAAAACATTTTACCTTCAGTTTAACAGGACTAGAAGTGGAAAAAACAAAACAATAGAGATAGAGAAAGCCTAACATCAAGCTTCCCTGGGTTAGACAGTGAAAGACAGTGAGATATGTCGTTTTCCATTGGTCTTTTTTTGACGTTTATTTTCCTACCTACAATGGAACGGGTTATGATGGATGTGTCATTCTTCGGACGATTCTGTTTTCAAAACAGAAGAGTTCTGCTCTTCTCAGAAGCATTCCGTCTGCCAAAGTCAGTCCAATAGAATGGTTTCAGAAGACTTCTGGACTCTTCCGAATACTTCTGGACGACCAATGGAAAACGACAATTGGTGAGCACCAGTAGAAACTGTTCGGAAAATTCGAATAATTTGAAGGTGGGAACTCATTTCTAAGGGCAAATTTACATATTACGAGCTTATAGGTTTAATATTTTAAGAAGGCTTTAATAAAATAAAAATAGTAGTTTGAAACTGAAATGAAAAAAAAGATGCCTTTTTGCAAAAAAATAAGCCTTAGAGCCTTAGCTAGCAAAATAATGCCTAAAAGGCATGAAAATGCCTAGGTTGGCATCGCTGAATACGATACAAATTTAAGGAGCTGAAATAGCTAAGGGGCTAAGGCTATTTCCCCTCAACTCAGCGACCCAGGGTTCGAGTCCCAGGCAGAGACAACCTTTTTTTTATATATTTTGTTTTTCATGCATTTTTTTTTTTTGAATTGCCATATTAAATTATTTTGGATTGTTAATTAAAGTATATTAGAATTAGAGCGAAAAGTGGCTATAAAGTTTAAACTCGAAGAGTTGTTGCCTAACGAGTGAAGCAATATATGTATTATAAAAGTATACGTGTACAACATACATAAGTAATAAGTACCTATAAGCATCAATCCAAACTTGTCTCGTCGATCCCGGAAGCAGTGGCCACAGCGGAAGGAGTATATCGGTGAGTGTTTGACACATATACATTTCATTTTTATTATTGCTTATGAACATACATATATACTTATTTCGCTCGGTAACATATAATTCTATTAAGATAGTAGGAAATTATCGAATTGAGTTAAGGCTTTAAAAGCAACCAAGTTGCCACTTTAAATTAATTTTAAATTGCACATTTTTTTTTAATTTAAGTTTTTTTTTCCTTTTTGATTGAATTTTGGCGATTGATCGAATTTATAGAGTTCGTTCCTTTGGAAAAATCATGTTTTTAAAATGAATTCTATATTATTAAAATGAAAATTGTGAATAAACTTATAATGAATTTGAGCTAAAATTTTTGATTTAAGGGAAAGATGAGAAGGATGAAGAAGAGTAAGATTATGGGATGAGGAAAGTAAGTAAGGATAAAGGGGTTATTTCAGCGAGAGGAATAACCAGGCAGGGAGGGTATTGACACAAACGTTTTCTCGCGCACAACTCCACCTAGTGCTAGAGCTGGTAATGACATTTTAATGTTTTTTTTTGTTAACGAGGAGTCCACGAATCCATGCCACGAGCTAGCAGGGATGTGCCAGCAAGGACACGCCAAGAAATCCCGTTACAATCTTGAGAAGTTAACAAACCTCACGTCAAGATTTTGAACAAACGCCACCACAAGCAGGTTAAACTTTGAGGCAATAATCTTAAGCTGGTAATACTATTTTAAGTGTTGCCTATTTTTTCAACTGTCATGTGATTTATTTTTAGTTTGAATTGGCATTAAAATAATGAGCGTCGAAAGAAAGTGCACACTTTGATTGAAAATGCCAAAAACTAGTACATAGTACTTCGCCTGTTTCCCCTTTGCTTTTAGACCCCATCTAAGCGTCTAAGCATTGACTCAACTAGCTTTCTGGTAAATTCGACGGGAATTTTTTGCCATTCTTCTTTTAAAATTGACTTCAACGACTCTCTATTTGTTATATTCCTTTTTCGGATCTGCTGATCAAGATACTCCCACAAATGCGGTGATTGAGGAGGGTGATCCAATTGCTGGTAGTGTAACCATTCTTTGACAAGTTTCGATGTGTGCTTGGGGTCGTTGTCTTGTTGGAATACCCATAAGTTACTTAACCCCAGCTGCCCGTGGCTAAGTGGTTAGGCCGCTAAGCAGAACGCCGTGGGTTCGAGTCCTACTCGTGCCCATAAAGTTTTTATTTCATCTTTCACTGGTACTGCCTCTTGCGAAGAACTGACGAAACTTCCAAGAGTATCAATCTGTCATGAAAAAGTGCTCCTCAACTTTGCTGTTCGGAATCGGCGTTAAATTGTAAAAATAAATAGAGCGGCCTGACAGCTCTTGAAGAGCCAAGGCCTAAGTGACTTACTCTCATCAACAATTCTCTAAGTGCGTGTGAAGAATTGAGGGGACCTAAAATTTAACGCCGATTCCGAACGGCAGAGTTGAGAAGCACTTTTTCATGACAGATTGATACTCTTGGAAGATTTGTCAGGTCTTCGCAAGAGGCAGTGCCCGTGAAAGATGAAATAAAAACTTGGCCTGAGTAGGACTCGAACCAACGACGTTCTGCTTAGCAGCCAACGCACTTACCAACTAAGCTACGGGCAACTGTTGGCGTTAAATTGTAGGTCCCCTTAGTTCTTCACACGCACCCAGAGAACTGTTGATGAGAGTAAGCCACTTAGGCCTTGGCTCTTCAAGAGTTCTCGCGCAACTCTACTACTTAACCCCAGATTTGCAATACTTGATGACAAATTTTCTCTTAAAATATTTGAGTAATCTTCTTTTTTCATGGTACTTTCAATAAAGACAAGGTTCCCCACTCCAGAAGCTGTCATACACCGCCAGACTATTATCGAACCCCACCCCCCGTGTTCTACTGTTACATTAATATTTTGTTGTTCACATTCTGCACATTTATCGAGTTTTCCATATTTTTGGTGGTTTTCGTAAACCAAAGATTTCAAATTTGCTCTCATCACTTAAAAGAACGTTGCTCCAGAATTATAAGCTCTCTGTTGTATTTCTTCGCATAAACAATCCTTTGTTTTTGATTTTTTACGGATATGAATGGTTTCTTATGAAGGCACCGGCGAACAGTGCTTGCGCTAACATTTACTCCAGAAGATTCGGTTAATCTTTACTTTCTTTCGACGCTCACGGTATATGAATAGACTGACGCCTAAGCAAAACCTCCGAACTGTGCTTACTTATTTTGAGAATCACGAAGCTAACCAGAACAATACAGTCAATGGTGTCAGCTTCAGAACCAAGTTTAAAGACTTTTTCGTTCATCTAACTGAACAACCATGATGTTCAGGAGTTGTGGTTTCAACAAGACAGCGAAACATGTCGCAAAAGTTGAAGGAAACGTTTGGTAACCGCACAATTTCACGTTACGGACCAGCCACTAAATTCGTGCGATTTAACTCTTCTCGACTATTTTCTAAATGGATATGTCAAGTTTCTAGTCTACTCCGATAAGCTCTAAGCGCTTGGACACTTGGTGGACAATATTCGCGGCGTTATTCTCGATACACGGGCACAAACGTTGGAAGAAGTCATTGGAAATTGGACCTCCAGCAGATTACCCTATATCCGAGCCAGTCGCAGCGGCGGTCATATATGCCAAAAATCATGTTTTATTTAAAATTTCAGAATATAAAAATAAATAAATAGAGTGGCACTACAGCTCTTGAAGAGCCAAGGCCTCTGAGAGTGTGTGAAGAATTGAGGGGACCTACAATTTAACGCCGATTCCGAACGGCAGAGATGAGAAGCACTTTTTCATGACAGATTGATACCCTTGGAAGATTTGTCAGTTCTTCGCAAGAGGCAGTGTCCGTGAAAGATGAAATAAAAACTTTATGGGTGCGAGCATCACTCGAACCCACGACGACGTTCTGCTTAGCAGCCAACGCACCTTACCACTTGAGCTACAGGCAACTTCAGAATATGTATAATCTTTCAAATAAAGTAAATCATTTGACAAAAATCAGTAAACGCGATATAATTTGCTTGGACTTTAAAATGAAAACACGCTAGTCCCAAAACGGATTACTTACGTTAGTCTTTCACCAACTGCATACTGTCCATTGCGCTGCATGCGTAGATATCCATTATTTAACTCAAACAAAACCAGAATAATTCATTCACAAATTAAGACACTAGCAATTATCTGTCACATTGCTTTACAGGAAAACACTAGCAAATAATGACACAAATCATGCAATAGGACACAGGACACACAAAAGTGTTGCCTTCGGTTAAATCACTCTAAAGGCTGATTTCACGGCAAGTTGCCCTTGAAAAGGGAACTCAAATCAATTCATCAACAATCACTCACTGCACCCTAATTATGACAGTACGAGTAAAGCTTGCCCCGAACGTCGAACGGTAAATAAAAAAAACGAGATCGAAAACCGACACGAAATGCACGACGAAATTCGATATAACCGCTTTCACTCTTACACCGAAACATCCGTAAGGCACAGAGTCTTGACCACGTCTGAAACTAATTCAAGCAATCGACCGCGAACGAACAAGGAACTTATAGCCGACCAACGGAACTACTCGACTGTATACCGGGTAGCCATTATTTGAATATTCTAATATTGGAAAATTGTCGGTCAGTTTTAGTCCGAAATGGAGCCAGAAGGGTGGCGAAATACCCCCTGACCAATACTCCTCATTCGAAAGAATTAACGAGAAACGAGAGAGTTCACGCTTTTTTGTGTCTACCACGTTACAGCAATTCTTTTTTTTTTCAAACTCCTTCATTGTTGTGTATTTTGCTGCTAACTCCGCCAACGTAATTCACCACGATTACAATACACTTGGTCAGCAGGTAGGCTAAGGAACTTCACAAACACAACTCGTCAGCCGAAACCTTCTGATTCAGCAAAGGCAAGAACTTCGAAAGAAATTTATTCCAGGACGACAATTGATGGTTGGCGGCTTGCATGTGGCTGTATGGAAATAGCCAACCTAAAAAAAGGATAAACGACCGACCGCGATGCGATACGATACGAACATCGACCGAGGATGTCGGCGATAGTGTTGAGAAAGAAAAAATCAATTTTATTCTTAGCTTCATTGGAAAACCAGCTGTAAGAAATTTATAAAACGGGAACGTTTCCGTGGAGGTTTTCATAACTCAATATCAAAATAGCCGCGTTATCTATGAACCCTTAACGTCTTTGTCTTCGTCTTTGACTTCGACTTCGACTTGGTAATTTTTGTCGTCCTCCTCATCGTCATAGCTGGGTTGTGTATGATAAATGCATCCTGTTTTGCACTGACAGACGACATACCGTAGGCTTATGTGGCTTCGAGGCTCGACGTTATGCTGAGCCTGAATGAGTTAAGGGGGTGTCCTTGATTCAGGGGATTTATATGATTGCAGCTTAAGGAGGAAAATGCTGAAAGGTATACGGAAGCAGAGCGGAGTTTTGACAGTGATAAGTCAACTCTTCGCGCAATTTTATCTTGAAAACAGGGTTGCCACTGTTTTTATTTGCAGGTTATCACATAGCCTTTTCAGTTATAATTGAAAGTGACTTGACACTTGTTAGCAGACAGTTGCTCTGGTGGACCTGTGGCACGTAAAACAGCAGGCAATAGCTCTGATACTTCTGCAGGTTCAAGTGCGCCCCTGGTGGCATGCAAAACAGCGGGTAATAGCTTTTTTGGATCAGCAGATATTCAAACGACCACTGGTGGCCTCAAAACTACAAACTATAGCTCTGGCAGATCAGCAGGTTATAGTACGCCCCCAATGGCACGAAAAAAAGCAGTTAATAGCTCTGGTTGATGTGCAGGTCTTAGTACGGCCCCTAGTGGGACACAAAACTGCAAACTATAGTTCTAATGGATCTGCAGGTATTAATACGACCACTGATGATACAGTTTGATACCCAGATACCACTGTTGGAGGATAATTAAAAATGGAAAATAATAAATCATTTAAAATAACCGTCATGTATGCTCACTCCTGACTGAATGCACAACCTCACTTGAATGATTGCTCAGTTAAAATTGTTCGACACCACGCTGAATGGGTTTAAATACCGTTCCGATTATAGTGTTTACAGGTTGTCTTATGCTTTGCCGACTGGGTGTGAAGTATAGCAAAATTGTGTGCATATTCAGAGAAAAATTGGATCGCCCGTTATCCTTCGATGAGAAACAATAGCAATGACATTTGTGATGGTGAGGATATCAAAATTTTGGAATCTTTGGCTGCATCTGGACCGCACTGGACAAGATGGTAAATCTAAATAAACTCATCAAAGTCCAGCGGTCAGCAGGTATGTGCATCACAGGAGCACTTCTCTCAACACCAACCGCAGCCCTGGAAGTGCTTTTAAACCTAACACCTCTTGACATCTTCTCCAAAATGGTGGCAGCCAACTCATGCGTGAGGCTTGGAGCTACCTCTCAATGGAACAGTTACAATACTGGTCATACTACTATCTTAGACAATTTCAGATCGATCCCAGATCGCTTAGACTATACCACCCCAAAAATGGTATTCGATAAAAGATTCCATGTTTCCATCCCTTCAAGATCTTCCTGGGAAGAAGAGAGACCGTTGGAAGACAATGCGGTACACTTCTATACAGACGGTTCAAAGACCGATTACGGAGTTGGAAGTGGCATCTGTTCGAAACAACTGAATCTCAGTCTATCATATAGACTTCCCAATCAATGTAGTGTGTTCCAGGCAATGCGATTAAAGAGGCACTATCCTGGCTCAAAGAAAACGTTATAACTTGCAAGGATATACGAATCTTCTCGGACAGCCAAGCCTTTCAAATCTCTCGCGTCTGTCTCAACAAACTCTCAAATAGTCCACGACTGTCGATCATCTCTGAATGAGATGACGGAACAGTTTAATATTCACCTCATTTGGGTGCCGGACCACAGAGACATCCCGCGAAAGTGCAAAGCCGATGAGCTCGCCAAAAACAGAACATTTCTGCCTACTGTAAGACAAAGACATAACATAGGAACACCACTTGCTACATGCAAATATCTTCTCAAACAATACGCTCTAGAATCAACAAATGCTAGATGGTCAGAGGGTACCACCTGCCTAGCAACCAAACAAATTTGGCCAAGCATAGACCTGAAACGGTCAAAAGGTTTGATTTCCCTGAGCAGACAAAATATAAGCTCTACAATTGGAGTCATAACAGGACACTGCCTCATAGGTAGACATGCTTTGAGGCTAGGGGTCTACGCAAACGACTTCTGTAGAAGCTGCATGAACGAGGAGGAAGAGGAAACAGTACACCTTCTGTGTACATGTCCGGCACTCTCCAATAGAAGGAATAACTATCTCGGTAATCCCTTCTTCGATAATACCAGTGAACTGGCAACGATCGACACAAAATGTCTCTCTAATTTCATTAAAAGTACAAAATGGTTTGTTTAAGTTCATTACTCTCCTATGAGTAACTTCGTTAGTGGTATCACAATGGACCCTTGAGGTCTAAGTGAGTCAATAACATCTAGACAGCCACTCCAACCTAACTCAACCTGGCTGTATCTGTAGACATCTTATCCGCTTCTTGCATAGGCATGATTAAATGACCTGGCAACTCTCTTATTACCTTTGCACTATGTTGACATTCATTGAAGAAGTGTCCGTTCTATATGCATTGTTTTTATATTCACATCGTTACATTATTTTTGTATTTCCATTTTACCACCACCCTCTTGAACGATCACCCGGGTTACAGTAGAATCCAAAAATGACCACAACGAACCGTAAAGTGGACTCTACACACGCATCCTTCTTGGTAAAAATTGTTGTTACACGTCAAGCATAGTGTAAGGAACCCTCATCCTTGTGACAATTGAGTCAGTAAGATGGCGGGTGATTTGTGTCTGAATTATTATTGGGATTATATCAAGACACGTTACAAGGCAAACGGCTGACGACAATCGATAAATCACCAAGTAAATAGCAGATGCTTGCTGGAATCTTATTTTTGCAGTCTCGATACAAAACAAACCGAACTTGTTGAGCACCTGTCATTTTTCTACTCGTTTTTTCGCCGAAGCGATAATTGAGGTCACTCGATTATTGTTATTGTTTTTATTTCTCTTTTTAATTTTCCTCATTTCCTTTTTTCCCATTCGTCATTCGTCCTTAAGAATTTTACAGGGCAGGGGTCAAGTGAAGTCAATATTGAAAAAGTTCATTACACATAGACACGGCAATAGAGCCAACTATAAGGTCGTAAGGTTGGCATTTCGTACATATTTCTGTTTAATTCAGTTGTGTACCTATCAGAATTTGGTTTGTTCTTTAATTTTTAGGTTAATATTGACGAAAAGCAGAAGTTCAGTATGCGAAAGGAATTTGTCAATGTGTAAGAGTACCTCATTTAATATAATGTGGGTCATATTTTTGGAATTGTTAATGAAACCGCGCGGGGATGAAAGTTGTCGGCATACATTTTCTGGTCGATGACGTTTTGTTTTTCTCGTTCTTGATTTGCCGAAATTTAGTTGAACAAACATTGGTTGCATGTTATGAAAGTTTATTTAATGGTCACTGAAGCAAAGAAGTTTCATTTTGCTTTGCTGAGATTTCTTCAAGAGTTTTGATTTAATGGACAGGAACACGAACATCCCATATCAAATACCTTGCATTATTTAGGTAGGAGTTCTTTAGTTATGCATTTGGATGGTGTTTGAGATTGGAAACATTTTCTCTTTGATATGAGAAGATGAAATTTTGTCATTGAAATACCTAGAAGAATCAACCTTACAATGAGATTTATTATCCATCTAACAAAACGTCTAAAGGGTGAACATAGAAGACTATGCTTCAACCACCAGTATGCAGGGTCTAATGAAACATTGGAGTCCCAACTCTCAATGCCAACACAATTTTTTTTTCATTACTCAGAATATACCTAAGGTCATTCATTTTTCGACTTTTAAAATAAAGCTAAATAAAAAACATACATACATACACATAAGGTGCGTTGGCTGCTAAGCAGAACGTCGTGGGTTCGAGTCCTACTCGCGTCCATAAAGTTTTTATTTCATCTTTCACGGGCACTGCCTCTTTCGAAGAACTGACAAATCTTCCAAGAGTATCAATCAGGGGCGAACGCAGGTAGGGGTTTTGGGGGTTAAACCCCCCCCCCCCCCCCCCCCGAAATGTGAGAATAATGTGCAGTAAACAAATATCCATTATTGTTCAAAAGAAAAAAAGTACAGAAACGGTACAAAATAAATTTCCAACTCAAATTCTCAAACTATGTTAACCGACAATTTTTAATCTGTTACGATTGGTGGGTTCCAAATAACTGGAGCTGCGACGAAAATTTACAAAAATTCACTTATCTGCTCGCAAATACATTGCATCGGTCGTTTCGAATCTAACGGGGGTTGCGAACAAAATCTACGAAAAAAAAACCTTCATCATAGCCACACCAAAGCACACATAATTAAAGGAAGCCCTAAACTAAACGACGAACATGCTCGTGTTCGCCTTAAATTCGTCATAATAGGTAGATGGTTCGCTGTTGCCAAACATTTTCGATTTTCTCATTTTCGTAGGTTTCGTTGTTCACATGTAGGGAGATAGTCGAAAGCAAACCTAATTTTTTCTATGAAATAACCATTGGCGCAGTGACTTAGCTTCTCTTTTTGACACATCCTCACACACACCTTAAAGAATCAACACGTACGAATTACGAAATGATGTTCGCCAATTTTGTATTCGCCGTCGAGGGAATAATGCAAACGAGCATGTTGTGTGTGTGCCGTTGCCCTACAAGGCTGAAACCTTCTATTTCTTATTAATTTTTAATGGAAATTGTATTCTCTCTTGATTGCCGCAAAAAAAAGGTTTTTTTTAAAATGTATTTTCAGTAGTCAGCCCCTTTTATAAACGTAAGGGCCGACTTAAGAAGATAAAATTAGCAAATGATTTGTTTCTTTAACAACATAAATAGGTACTATGAAGAAAAGCTTAGTTTCAAAAAATATCTTAACATTCCAGCACTCTGAAAATGGATAGTTCCGAACAGAAAGTAAAACGCGAATTCCACAAGTACCTCGAACGTATTAGTAAAAATAACAGCACAATTGGCCGATCAGAGAAGCATACAGGGTCCCTCGACTTAGCGACTACAAGATCGTATCCATGGTAGAATTGTAGAGAAGCAAACAAAATGGGACCGGAAACTGTCTTTAGCTTAGCCGGAGAACACAATCTTGTTAACTGGCTCATATACCTTGCTTCCTCAGAAGCGGACAGACCTCTTGGTGACAAACGTCTATCTTAAGACAAACGTAGGACTGCTTTCAAAGATAGCCTACAATGGAAAACGTATTATTAGGCCTTTTCAAGATGTCACATTACATTATGAACTGAGGGACTCAGAACAGCAGAGGACGAGCGATCGGGACGTATGAGTATTTACAAGAGATTGACACAGCCGGTATTTTAGAAGACCCCTCAAGATTCTTAATGGAGATGAAACATCATTCAGCCTATCTCTAAAACCAGGAGTCGCACAGAGGTAAGATTAGGTTATATGGGCTGACAGTTTATTTTGTTACCGTCACACATAGATCAATGTAGATCCCTTGTGATACCCTGAAGTATTGTAACTTATGAAAAAGTAATTTAACATATGAATTCTATGGTTGGTCGAGCCATTTGGTGGACGCCAAGAGGTTGGAAAAATCTTTATACTGTACAACATGGAAACGAACATGAGACGATCACTGTACTTTTTCACTTCAGTGACGACACCTTGGCTTGTGTTTCCCTATGTGCTCCCTCCTCAAACTGTTGCAAAAAGTGTGCCGGATGATTGGGTCTTACCTCTTAGGTAGATCTGAAAGTAGGTGGATACAATCCGACAGGTTTTTTCAATATGTGGCCAATATAGTTTCAACGAACGGATTATGGAAAGTAATATAAAAAGCTCAGGACTGCTTTAGGTCGATGGCCACAAATCCCTCCTTTCAATGGAATCAAGCGACTTCTGTGTATTAACGAAATCATCTTTTACGCTCTTTTACCCAATTTAACACATAATACAAGATTGTTTTTAATTAATTATTTGTTGTATGTTGTCTTTTATTTATTTAGAAATTTTTAAAAAAGGTTTGTTAATACATTTAAGATTTAACAACGGCTTATAAATTATAAATAATTAATTTACTAAAGGGAGCTGACTACTGACAACTCCCGTGGCCGACTACTGGAATTTAATGGGCCGACTATTAAGGAATCCGACTTCTATTTGAATTATAGTTAAATTTGTTTTACGTAGCAAATATTTTTTGAAACCCCCCCCCCCCCGAAATTTTTTTCTGCGTTCGCCCCTAGTATCAATCTGTCATGAAAAAGTGCTTCTCAACTCTGCCGTTCGGAATCGGCGTTAAATTGTAGGTCCCCTCAATTCTTCACACGCACCCAGAGAATTGTTGATGAGATTAAGCCACTTATAGGCCTTGGCTCGTCAAGAGCTGTCGCGCCACTCTATTTTATTTTTTTAAACACATACACCGATACATTTTCAATGAAAATTACATTTCATTATAGGGTTTGGGCTTTGCCATTGACTATGAAAAAACAATATCATTCAAATGGCCGCCTCGAGAGTTTTTGCACTATTTGCAGCATGCGATTTTTTGAGGTAATGTTTAACCACTTTTTCGTACTTATCGGACGGTATCTTGAGTAATGATGGTCCTTAATAGAATACGTTTAGAGTTCGGGAAGTACTCGCGTAAACACGGCCTTTTGCGTAGCCCCACAGAAAACAAATCCAACAAATCTCGGTGGCCAATTGACGTTGCCAAAATGTGAAATTACGCGACCAGGAACCTTATCACCCAATAAAACCAAAATAGGTCGTGCTGTGTTAATTGTTGCCCCGTCATATAGGAACCACACATCGTCCAAGTCAAGAACTCAATCGCCGGCCAAAAAAAAAAAAAATCAGTTATCATTCGCCCATATCGCTCCGAATTTGCTGGTAACCGTCCACCCATTGGCATCTTCGAAGAAATAAGGACCAATTTCACCTTTCGTCCTCAAAGCAGACCAAACAGTCACTTTTTCTGGATGCAATAGCACCTCTTGTGGGTTTTCTGAGCCCCATAAACATACTGCATATCTTTGTTTGTTTACATACCCACCGAGTGAGAAATGTGCTTCATGTCATAGCTGAAGAAAGTGTTATCCGAAAAATCGGCGCGGCGTTTATTGTCTGTGAATTATGAATGGTCAGCAGGCTTCAAATGGCAGACATTCAACTAATATTATGACACTTAAGATGAAAGTTAAGTTCACCACGTGTCAAATGCCAGCGCTACCAACCTAGAACCACGAAAGAAATTACCCTATATACTAGTCACACAGCACAAGTAGCACAAAATGGTATTATATCGGTTGTACATTTCTTAATTCATTCTTATTTCGTTCTTAAATGGGTCTCACCGCTTTTAAACTTCTTAATTCTGTATTTTAGCTACTTAAATTTTCTATTTCTTTGAACTCTTAAGACATTCTGCTTGTTTCTTCTTAAAGAATTCTAAAAAGGTTCTTAACCTTAATAAGAACCAAATTATCTTCTTAATTCCTTCTATCAGCCCGCCCACTTTTGCCTTTATGTACTTAATAGGTACTTAAAGGAGTCTTAAAAAAGAGGGATAAGAGCTTATAATTCCTCTTAAATTCTTCTATAAGTAATAATGAGTATAAGTCCTACTTGTGCGGACAATGTGTTCCTCAAACTCACGATAAAAATACCAGATGAAAACGGATTTATGACTATTTTTCTACCGACTGTGGTGTTGTACCTACAAATCAAACTACCACTGCCGCCGCCGCCGCCGCCAGCCGTCCGAACAAATCAAATGCTATACCCAATACGTAAGACGTTTTATTAATTGCCCGGGTACGAAATGCTGTAGGTATATGTCCATTGATTTCAGTGAGATACCTTATAGACATTTTTTGTCTGAATTTTCCTAATTGTGTTTAGGGCAAGATCCCGTTCGCCCCCTCCAACTGACGAGCTGACACCGTGGCTGCGTCCCCGGAACATAGCATTCTTTCCGTTTCCTACCCTAGTTTTCTCGGTTGCCTCGGAGGTGATTACCTTTTCCATTGTGCTAGCTTCGTCACTGGTATCATCGGAAAGTGCGTCTGGCCTTTTTTCTGCTATGCTTTCCCAGTGTTGGCACAAGTTTTTGTGGTAGACGCGTGTGCTCGAACTCGTTTCAAGTGCTGCTTAGTCGTTGCCGGAGGATCTGCATATTTCCTGTAGTATCGAGATTTCGGATGGCTAGCATATCAACTAGATCAGTTTTCTTCATAAAGTATATGAAATATAGATTTCTGAAAGGATTTCCTTCGTCTGGCGGTGATCGGTCTGACACTGGCAGTGGTTGGTCAGGTGGAGTCTGGTCTGATTCAAGCATCTCTTGGCGGGTTAGGTAAGCTAATTGATAAAAGAGTACTGATTGGAGACCGGTAAACAAGAAACGATGGAACCTTTAGAAGATTCTCGGTCGGACGGCGGCAACCAGAATTCGGTTGAATTTTCTTTAGGTCCCTGCTCGAGTGCCAATTTGCGCTGCTTAATTTGCAAGGGCTGGGCTGAGGTATACTAATCATAATCTAAGGTCTATCTGAGGAAAGCACTGTAAAACTCAGTCTAAGGAAAACACCGCACTCTTTCCAATTAGTTCTTAACTTCTCCTTTGTTTAGCTTTTGTTTATTAACAATATGCGGTCTTAATAATAAATATACGTATCTTATGTAGTAGAGTACAATAGCGCCACGGCCTCGAAGTGAGGGGGACTCTCAGAAGGAGATAATATAATCTGTTGATATGGCCTCAGGTTGAGGGGGCATTTCTGAAGGAGATTAAGCAACCTATAGCCACTGCCGCAGGATGAGTGGGTTTTTCGGAAGGAGCTAAACTGTCCTATCGCCACAGTCTCAGGGTGAGGAGTATTCTCGGAAGGAGGTAAATTAGCCGCAGCCTCGAAGTGAGGAGGATTCTCAGGCGAAGGCAAAATATCCTATCGCTCAAGGTAGGGGGAAATCTCAGAAAGAGGTAAAAAAAAAGCAAATAAATATTCGGTAAAAATTTCTGTTAAAACAAAATGTGAATTATAAATAGACAAAAAAAACTTAAATGCTAAAAATATGTGTATTTATGTTGTTGTCTTCGTTGACGCCAACTGCTTAGGAGTCGAGGTGATTTATGTGATTTTTAATCCGGGCGATACCGCTGCTTATTGTTTTTATAGGCTGGGTTCACGGAGCTCTATTTTTTTCTATATTTTTTATTTTTGATGGCTGGTTGGTGGGGCGGGGTAGTAGGGCCCGAAGTGTGACGCTTTATTACAATTTGTAAAAAGACTAATGAAACTTTTCTTTGGGAAAGAATCCTGGAACCAGCCTTTGAAAAATAGCAAAAGGTTTGGAGTTTCTCAAGAGAAACACACGCTTACAATGCTGTCGTCATTGGTAACTGTAATCGCGCCATGTAAACGGAATAAGTGCTCCCTGAAATTCAAGCTCATGGTTTCAGTGAGTTTCCACAACACTGCTCTGAAAGCCATACAGTGCTTAAAACAATGGACCTGTTGAGAATTCGTTTAAGTGAGTACCTACTTAACTTCCCTCGGCCGTTACATTATATGAGTCTCAGACCCTTAGGATTTAGCCAATTTAACTCGTGTTATTCGCGAGATACCAGTCGCTTTGCTCGAAGGGATCACCCAGATTTGATCTTCTAAATGTTTTTGATCCTTTTGAATTAGCTCCTCTACGCGCAGTCAGACAGAAGTCTCTGCAAATGTATATATTATAGAAATAGTTTCCAAAACTTTTATTACACATCCTTAAATTCCAATTAGCCTATACTTGAGAATATAATGTTGCATTTAACTTCACACCCAAACAAGCCGAACATACCACCAGAGATACCATGCACAAGAAGTCAACCACCGCAATGTCAGCAAACGAAGACAAATTAACTCCACGAACTTCATGGAATTCACAACAATACCTACTCTTTTCACATCGTCGTCGTCACTTAGACGATAGACACTATACATGAGACCGAAGCCCAAACCCTTGTGCCGATTACTTAGTTTCGTGAGTGTCTTGGAAATCCATTCCGAAAATTCCGTGAACACTAAATGCAACCAAAGAAAGTCTTTATTTTCCTGAGTGGCTATATGTTTAGCCAAAAGACAACAATAGAAAAGGTCTTAAGAACTTTTTCAAAAGAAAAGTTCTGAAAGGAATTATTATTGGAGTTTGAAAACGATGCATGTAAGTTGACACGGCAATAATTATCTTCTAGATGACACTTCTATTGTCAGTTAGTTGGCTTAATGTGAGTTTGTAATTTGTTTTTGATTTGTGACAGGTCACGTGAATTCTTCGGGTATGTAATGTTGGGTTCATTGGAGGGTTCTTAGGGAGAAATACAGAATTCCATACTGAACGAAAGGCAGAGAGCGTGATTAAACAAGCACTTCCGGTTTAAAAGTATTTTTCCCAGGAAATGACTTTACTTGAAGTTTTGAAAATAAAATGCAAGTGGAAAATATTAAACTGCTTACAAATTTATGAAAACATTATTTCACCATCGCATCGATATCCAAACAACATTTTCGGATTAGCCAAGTCAGGGATGGACTACATCGCTAAAGTAATTATGCAATTTTCGATCACATTGATGGATTTCAGCATTCTCAATATTAGTAATCAATGGTCTTTCGGTTGTAATGGGTTTCTGTATTAACAATAATCAAAGCTCTTTCGATTGCACTCGCAGGAGAAGCTCAGGCAGACAGTGTACAGTGTACACTCCTTCCCAAGTCTGCTATTTGGCTAATGGTTTCTTAAGTAATGCAGTTGTTTCTGGAATTAGTTAATCATATAAAAAGCCTCGCCGAATTGGCTCCTGTATTCCACCCACGATTCTGTAATCCGACAGGCTGTCAATGAAATACTATAATTTGTTTATATATTATTTTTTTTGAAGGAAAGTTTATTTTTAAGTGTGAATTGGAATCAATGTTTGAATGCCCTTACGTAAGTTCCATTCATTTGAAAAGGGGTCAGAAAAACTTAAATCGCAACTTGCAGTGAAAGGAAGTTAGAGTTTCCAATTTCCTTCTGGTTCGTGGGTTCGTTTTATTTACTTTTCTTCTTGGTCAAGATGTGGGTTGGATCAGGTCTTTATTCAACAAGCGTTTCTAACAATCTCGGTTTCTATACACCTTCCTTCAGTTTTGCATGCAAATTTTACTTTACTGCTAACCCCTCGAATTTCTTTCAAGTCTCACTTGGAAGGAAAGTTGAAGGAGGCAAAAAGAGCAATTAACTGCACCTGGAGTAAAATTTTCAAAAAGGATAATATTGTGGCAAGTGCCAAATTTAGAATATTCGAAGCAGTTGTCCGTGCAATCATGTGTTATGCAGCTCAAGTATGGGGAATATGGCAATTCGAAGAAGTAGAAAAACTCCAAAGATACTTTATCAAAAAAATGTTCAGGCTTCCAGTTAACACACCTAACTATATACTGCACACAGAAACCGGACTACCAACAATGTTCACATATACCCTAAAACTCCATCTGGACTACATGAAGAAGGTGATGAACCAACCGGCACATCGCCTCACATTTATAATTGCTTCGCATCTGCAAAACTGCAACAAACAATGCTTCTACGAAAAGACTAAGCTTTGCAGAGAACATAATGTCGTTGAAAAAACAAATTGACAGTGGTTAATACAGGAACTCCTTTCAAAAGTTGACTCCGCCCAATTTGCAAGCTTCCGCGACCAAATCCAAGACAGCCAAATGAGATTGACGTATAAGCATCTCCAACATGATCTAGGACATAAAAATTACTTCCATGACGATCTAAGTGTAGATAAGATATCAACAATCAGTAAGACCAGAAGTGAACTCCTGCCGTTAAACTATAAACCATACATAACTGACTCCGATTCAACATGCACGCTATGCAAGCTCAGACAAATAGAAGACACAACATTTCATCGCAATATGCCCAGTGCTGAAAACAATTAGAATACAGGTCTGGGGGAAATCTATGCTACAAACGAATGAACTTATGGAAATACTAAACGGAGAAAACTGGAACCTGCTCTACTATTACGTCAAAACGGCACTCAAGTACAGACAACAAATAATAAACGAATACTTTTAATACAAAACTTTTTTAAAATTAGATATATTATTAAATTTTCAAGAAAAAAAAACTCTCTTTTCGGCTGACGGCACAAAGCCAATTGCACTATTGTGAAATATGTAATATGTTTAAGAAAAAAAAAAAAAAAGAACAATAAAATTCACTTACTTACTTACTTACTTACTTTTACTTTACTTGTCGATTTGTTTTGATTTTCGTTGGGCGAGGGTGATATTAACAGATCAAGAGCCTCCTGTAGGCCTCGTTACTCGTAAACACCGGATCTGATGACAGCAAAAAAATAAATAAAATGTATCAACATTAATATTTTCTCTGCTATTTTTTATTGAGTGGTCACACCTATGTTTTAAATATTTATGGACCGACACGGTAGGGAGCATAGAGTACCACGGATACTTTGAAACAAAATATTTGGCTGTTTCATGTGAAAAAAGCCGAAATTTCGAAGGGTATGAATTTTTTTTATCAATCTGAGTAATTTCTGCTGATATTTCGGCATTCTCAAAAAATCTTCGAGCCGTATTTCCATCAATGGAATTTCTAAATCCAGGCTTCAGCTTATCCACAATTAAGCCCAAACGCTCTTGGAACTTTCTCTTATCCACAATTAAGACCAAACGCTCTTGGAACTTTCTCTTAATTTTTGTTTTTGTTTCGTAAACAATTTTCTTTTCTTCCTCTCCCTTTATTTTCCTTTTTCTTTTATTTACGTATAAGATGAAGTAGAAATTCGAAGAACCGTTTTTTTTCAGCTATGGATGCTGCTGAAGATTCTCTTAAAAATTAAATTTTTAGAGGCCTACAATATCTCCTTGGAACCTGAAACTAACTGAAGTGGAACCAAGCAAATGAGAAAAACAGCATATGAGCTGAATCCAGAACTGACATCAAAGCCTCATTTAGAATACAAGCAAACGTTTCGCAATTCTTCAGTAGGTACTAAGCAGTTTGATTACGTCTTTTTGGGGCGGTTATCATACGGTCAAGCGTTAATAGTAGAGTCAATGAAGCTCAAAAAAGGGCGATCTCTGACTTTCGTGCAGGAAAGACTTTGGCAGTGGAGTATTATTTACAAGTGTGTGAAAAGTTAGAAAGTTTTAAATAGCTAGTTAGTTGCTATATTTTCAACTCATCGAATAGCGCAGTGGTAGCGTGTTGGCTCGAGAACTCAGGGTCGTGAGTTCGAGCCCCAGTGTTGGTGTATTTTTTTATTCCGAATATAAGTCGGAATGATTAATATAATCAAAGAGAAGGCAGCAGCGGCATCGAAAAATGCTTCTGCGAGTACGAAGACCTCGGATGTTAGCCAAGTAGCGGCCAAAGAGAAGAATCCCGCTAGCAACAGCAACGAGAGCAATAAAAGGAGGAGGAGTTTAAGGCCAAAGCCAAATTTGGATAATAAAAGGCCAGCCACCATCTCAACCAAGCTGCAAGTTGAGGTGGTTGACACTCAAAGAGCAGCAAAGACAACGGCAACGAAAAATATCCAACGGCAGTACGAAGATGATATTTGTTCCGATGACTCTGTGGAGTACATGTCCGGAGAAGGGGAGGGACTGTACAGGTCCGGCGGCAGCAATATGTTCGATGGGCTATCCTCCGAGTACACTGACGAGGAGGTGGAGGAAGTCCTCCTAACAAAGCAGGCAAGCATTGATAAATGCGAGAAATTGCTTAATACGCTTAAGGAGGAAATTAAGCCCCTTCTACAACGCCTTAAGCAAAAACAGGAGACGCGCCGGCAAGAAGAGGCAGCGGAATTGAAAAGGAGGCAACTGCAGAGGCAGCAGCAGCAAAACCAAAAACAACAACCACAGCAGCAAAAACAACAACAACAACCACAGCAGCAGAAACAGCAAAAGCAAGTTGCTACGAATAACAAGCTACAACAAAAAGAGCAGCCTAGACCAAGCACAGGGGCGGCACAATCAGGCCCCAGCTCATCGGGGGCCCCCAAACCAATGGAGGCAGCAGCACCAAAGCTGCCCGCAGCATCAGGAACAGCTGCAGTACCAGCTGCAGCACCAGTAGCTCTACAAGCAGCACCAACAGCAGCACAAGTAGCAGAGCCGGAACCATCAACATCAGCAGCAGCGAAGCAGCAACAACAGCAACTTCAGCAACACCAGCAACAACCACGGCAAAAGTCGGAGAAAGTGCCACCCAATAAGGACGTACAAGGTCGACCTACAGGACTTAAAACAGGTATGTAAGTCGGCCACGGATAATAAATTTAGTATTAAAATTATAAATGAAAAACAAAAGCGATATTCGGTCCAATGCTTCACATTGGCCGAATACAAAGTAGTTAAAGAGTGTCTTAAAGTAGCCACTGCTGAATTCTTCAGCTTCACTCCTAGGAGTGAAAAACCGAAGACGGTCCTTTTGAAGGGCATCAGTTCCTGCACGGAACCAGAAGAGCTCCTAGCTGAGCTCCGTCAGAATGCCAGCGATGACCTCGAATTCATCGGAGTCAAGCCTTTTTCTACGGTAAGGTCCAGACGGGAGGGGCATAAACTGCCAATATTCATTGTAACTCTGTCGCCCCAAAGTAGACTGGAGAGTCTCAGGAATATTACTGTCCTAGACTATCAGGTCATACACTGGGAAAAATTAAAGAGGCACGACGACATGCTGCAATGCATGCGCTGCCAAAGGTTCGGTCACGCTGCAGCCAACTGTGGAATGCAGGAGCGCTGTGTGAAATGCGCCGAAACCCACAATAGGGGTGAATGCAGGCTAGGGACTGAGCGGGTCGAAGACATGACCCAGCTCAAGTGTGTTATATGCGGGAACGAGGGGCACCCTGCAAATTATCGGGGCTGTCCTAAGGTCCAAGAGATACGGGACAAACAGGCCAGCCAAAAAGCCGCAGAAAGTCGACCCGTACGACAAGCTCCGACAACAAATTCACTCGTGAGACCCGGTGTTTCTTACGCAAGATCTGCGAAAGGAATGGGTAAAGCGAGACAGGCTCCACCACCGGTCGCCCCACAGGCCCAAGTGCCTAAGGCGCCGGAGGGGCAGTCAGACATTCTGTCCTTGTTGCTGAGCATTCAAGGCCAGTTGGCAGGACTGCAAAGTCAGATCGTGGAGCAAGCCGGAAGAGTAGATAAACTCTACTCTATGATGGCTGGCCCAGCGCAAATTCAGGGTTAAGGGCGCGCTGCCGAAGACGCGCCTTAGGATCCTAGGTTTGAATGTGAATTCATTGATTAGGATCGAACGTAGAGCCAATTTGTTCCAGTTGTTGAAAGACCACAGTCCCGATGTCTTCATGGCTAGCGAAACCAAGCTAAACCAGAAACATAAACTGACTAACAACAATTACAATATCGTAAGAAGGGATCGACCCGACTCTACCCAAGGAGGCGGTGTTGCAATCTTCATACGAAAGGGCATTAATTATAAAGTTATATACAATAATGATTTGCGAAAGCTCAAGACGCTAGAAGTTTGCGTCGTATGCATCTCTCTCACTCAAGGGAAGCGGATGTATATGATTGCGGCTTATGCGGCTGAAGCTCCGCAGGCTACTACCTTTATTTCAGAGCTCGAGATTCTCTTCAGGGTACTAAAACTGAGCTTGGAAGAAAACTACTTCATTATGGCCGGAGATTTGAACGCGAAACATGAAGATTGGGGAAATCAAACAAATAATCCAAGAGGTAATCATCTTTTTAATTTGATGAATCTTCACAGTGTTGAATATGGTGTCGACTTGCTGGCTACTGAAAGGCCATCGTTCCCAAGGAGCGGTTCCTTCCTGGACCTTTTGCTGTACGATACCAGACTGACAATTACCGACAAAGTGGGTAATCACCATCGAAACTGTTTACAGACAGTCGAGTACGACAGTGACCACTGCGGGCTCGCTGCTGTAATTCAGATTCCGAACGAGCTTGTGGAATTGGATGAATTTGTTCCAACGCATTCTTACAATTACAGTAAGATGCGATGGCCGCGTTTCACCCAAGTCCTTGCAAGAGAACTTCGTTCGAGTGACATAGCCCCACCAAACAACAGAAACCTGACAAATACAGAAATCGACCAACACCTTGAACAGATGGACAACATAATAAAACGAACAATGGAACGGACAATACCGAAGTACAAGGAACGCGACCAAAACGATGTCTACAGTAACGCAACGATAGACGCACTGCACAGACAGAAAAGCGGACTGCTGACAAGACTGAAAAACTTGTACAGACGATTTACAGACCCGAACGACCTGGAGATTAGGACACTGAAGTCGTCGATTAAAAACGTCAACACCCTGATCAAGGAAAACTACAGGTTATCTATTAACTTGTACTGGGACAAGAAAATTCGGGCCGTTAATTCTAGCGACCCGAGTATGTTCCCTAAGATTAATAAGATATTTAGGTCCAAGAATCAGAACGACCTTCCGTGTCTTAAGCTCCAGAGAACAGTAGAGAACAGAGACGTACTTCTGACAGCGCAAATTGATCCTGAGGAAGCCGTCTTGGACGATGACTTCTTTGTGATTGAAGATCCGCAGGAGAAAGTGGAGACAGTTGGTGCTGCTTTCCAGCAAGTGTATAAGGTGAATGCTTGCACTCGCCCGAACCACGACCTGGAGAACAGAGCCTTACTTCATCACTTCTACCTGAGGAATGATATTTCGCAGTGGCGATCCGAGAACCGCGGTTTTACACGGTTTGATGACGACTTCTTAGCAAACGCTATAATCGCCGAACGAACGGGCCCAAGTCCCTTGCTCATCACGAAGGTAGAACTCCAGCTCATCTTCGATTCAATAAAGAATAAGAAGTCAGCAGGTGTCGACGGTATATCCAACATTGTACTAAGACACTTACCGATTGAGGCCATCGACATTTATACCACTCTGTTCAACAACGCGCTGAATAATGCATATTATCCAGAGCGTTGGAAGACAGCTGTGGTTCATCCTCTCCCGAAAAAGGGAAAGGACAACTCCAATCCTTCAAATCTCCGGTCAATAAGTCTTCTTCCAAGCATCAGCAAGGTATTCGAAAAGGTAATGAATAGGGCTCTGGCTGAGTGGGCTGCGGACAACAAAATAATTCCGGATAACCAGTTCGGGTTCAAGGCGGGACATGACACCATTCATGCCGCGTCTAAGCTCGTTTCTGATATCCAATGGAATAAGTCCAAGAAACAATGCACGGGTGCTGTTCTGGTTGATTTGGAGAAGGCCTTCGACACCGTATGGTTAGAAGGGTTGTACCTAAAGCTCACCAGACTAGGCATCAGTAAACCATTATTGTATATGCTTCATGATATGCTCAACGGTAGAAAGTTTGTTGTCAAAAGTGGCAATGTAACTTCTACCACCACCTTTGAAATTAAAAACGGTCTTCAACAGGGAGCGGTGAACTCGCCGATCCTCTTCAGCATTTACACCAGCGATCTGATAGGTAGCTTAACTAACGCAATTGCGTATGCCGACGACCTGATTGCGTACAGAACGGCTCGAAAGGTTGAAGTTATTAGAATTCTCTTGCAGCGTGACTTCGAGAAGATTCAGCGATACTGCGACGATTGGAAACTGAAAATAAATGTCCAAAAGTCGGAGACAATTTTGTTCCGGACTCCGTTGGCTAAAGCCTCGCGAGATACGTGTAAGAATTGGCGCAAGATGGTCATTGTTGATCCTCACGGACAGGCATTGACGAGCAAAAGTGTAGTGAAGTACCTCGGTATCTGGTTGGACCAGTATTTGTATTTCGACAGACATATAGATGCTGCTCTGACTAAGGCCAGAGGAGCCTTCGCTCTGACGAAACGGCTGTTTTACAGCAGTCGGCTTGACCCCAGAGTGAAGGTAATTTGCTACATGGCCCTCATACGGCCAATGATTGTTTATGGTTGCCCTGTGTGGTTCAACATTGCCCCTTCTCAAATGGAGAAGTTTCGGGTGTTCGAGAGGCAGTGTCTTCGGCGCTGTCTCGGTTGGTATCGGACACCGGAATCTTCTTATCTGCATTATTATTCAAACGAGGTTCTATACAACGGGGCTCGAATCAATAGAATTGACAATTTCGTGATAAAACTTGTTCGGGGCCACATTGCCAGAGCTATGACTTCGACCAACAATTTGATTTTCGGGCCGTTCTATCCGAACGACAATTACTTCGACAATGCACGCTTGAGCGGCTTCATCCCACCAGAGGCATTCCTCTATCTAGACCAGTGCGGCATGATACAAGATAGATTGGCAGTACCGCTTATCTACCACGTCAGGCGAAGAACCGTAGACCGGCGGCTCCTGTATGAACGAGGCATCCTCGCTCGTGATGGAGCGGAGCTGCTTCGGTTCAGTAGGGCTGTGTCCGAAAAGGACCGTTTTGATAGGGTGAAGCAGGAGAACCAGTTTTGGTGGCTTCAAACTGCATCTGACAATGGGTAATCCGGGGTGGGGTATTTTTGCCTTGGCCGGCTTACATACTTGTTTTAGTCTTAGGTTTTAGGTTTAAGTAGAGTAGGTGGTATGCGGTGGCACTAAAGAATATAAAAAAAAAAAAAAAAAAAAAAAAAAAAAAAAAAAAAAAAAAAAAAAAAAAAAAAAAAAAAAAAAAAAAAAAAAAAAAAAAAAAAAAAAAAAAAAAAAAAAAAAAAAAAAAAAAAAAAAAATAGTGAAAAATGCTAACAAAAAAGCGAAAAAAGTGAAAAAACAAAAAACAATATGAGAATGTGAAAAAAAAGCAAAAAAAAAAAAAAGACAATTATAAAAATCACGAACACAACATCAATGGACATAGTTTTTGCCGCTGTGGTTGTTCTAGTTTTAAGTAGTTTGTAGGTAGTTTAGGTAATTTTAAGTTTTATTTTTAGGACTCTAGTTTGTAAGAAAAAACCCGAAAAAAAAGATAAAGATATTAGTTTTTTTTTAAATTTTCTAATAAAAAAAAAATAAATAAATAAAATGAAATAAACGTAAACATAGTTCGTAGGCCGAAAGGCACATTTTAAGAATAATGAATTGCTTAGAGCGCCCGATTAGGGCCAGTAAGTTATATATAAGTAGAATTAATTAGGCTAGTTTCCCATTTTGTCTAGCATGTAAGTAGATTTAAGTTTAAAATGAATAAAAAAATGAATTACAAAAAAAAAAAAAAAGGGCGTTTTCAGAAGGTCCTCAGAAATAGTTCGGATTTTGAAAAAAAAAATTCTAAATTTTTTGTTTTTTATATTCTTTAATGTCTGAAACAAATCATTTGGGGGAAATCATTGTTTATATTGTTTAAACAATTTTTATATTGTTTATAAAGAGAGATCCAAAATTAATGTTTTTGATAATTGGAGTATTTAGGTTGCATTAAGACAAGAAAAAAATCATATGGAACGGGGGGTCTATTGTCCCCCGTTTAGCCAGGAGGGGCAATCTTATAACAAAAAAAAAATTTTTTCAAACAAAAAATTAAAAATCAACGGCTTTTCCCTCAATGCCGTGTTATACCTTCTTGCAAAGCTAAAAAATGCTTCTTTCATTTTGCATTGCAAGTTGTTTTCAGGAATAGTGTTCGAAAAAATCATTTTCAAAGTCAAAATATCGAAATTTTCAACTTTTTTTTTAACTTCGAACTAATTTTTTTCGAAATTGTATGTAGTTAAGTACTATTTTTTTCCAGGATTAAATGCGGTCTTAAGTTCTCAGTGTGATCCAGAAACAGCATGCCTTCTTGTTTTTGAGAAACTAAGAAAAAACCAAAAAAACTCAGAAAATTTAAACCATCATCTTCATCAAGTAGTGGGTGATTATCGCAGTCACTTCCACTGCATACAATGCAAGCAGGTGAGCAATGCAAACCACTTTTCCTGCAGCCACTTATGATCTTATGATTTCATATTGAAAGCGAGATAAGTTAGATTCAATAATTAACGCTAAGGCTTCATCACCAGTCATTAAAGTAGGTTCAAAAGGCTCTCGTTAAGCCTTTCTACACGTTTTGACCTTGCAAGTACTCGTAGTCACTTCGTGAATTAGCTTTGCAGTTTCCGACTGCCCAAACGCTCTCACACCCATTTCAGATGCAAAAGTTAATTCAGACAGAGGAATTGATCACCTTAACTCCGCAGTTTTTCGGCGTTTCCTTCTTCGAGAGAAACAGACGGACGACCATGTTTAGGCTTTGAAGGAAATATATAAGAGAATGGGGGCTTAGCCAAGTTCTATTGCTTTTTAAACATTTTGCCTCTACACGAACATCTTTTTCCCAACGCGTTTTGAATTTTGATTTCAAATCGTTAGTTTTTTTATTGACATCATTTTCAGAAATACGCGAGCATTGAGTACGCCTCAAAACTTCTTCGTTCAAAAACTGAATCTGGCTATTTAAACCTTGGCAACCTGACACCTTCATTATGTTAAAAAGGTCTGGTCTGGTAATTTGATAAATGGATGTTGTTGTTGGCCTAAAAAGTGTTAAAAATTCGATAATTTTCACCAAAAACGTGTAAGTATTTATAAAAAGTGACGTTACCATTTTTGAATACGAAATAGGTTTTTTTTTACATAAAAAGAAAATTTTAAATAACGCACCTGACCTTAATGAATCCATTTCAAAAACAATCAAATTATTACACGTTAAAAATAAAAAAAATATACACAATTTATTGAAATAACCCAAAAACATAAAATATCGTCTAAACTGGAACTTTATCTTCATTTGAGACGATCTCCTTAATACCACGTGGTGAAATAAATTATCTCTGTCTCATTTTTAATTCTCCATTATATTTCGAAGACATCGTGATCGGTTATTTAAGAAAAGATGTTACCCCCGATACCGGGATAAAAAGTAGCCTTATCAGTAGCCCCTAAACTTTAAGTGGTTGTATGGGAAAAATCATCTCAATCCTTTGCTCTATGCAAAACTTAACCTAACTGCATAAACAGTAGCCTACTTGCTTAAGGTGGCGCTACAGTCCGTTGTGGACTTGGGCCTCAATCAACAGTCTCCGCCAGTCAGCTCGGTCCCTAGCTAGCTGTCTCCAGTTTTGCACTCCAAGTTGATTGAGGTCCTCTTCCACTTGTGTGCGCCACCTGAGTCACGTAGTAGTCTAGATGTGTTATTCCAGACTAAAATCTATATGTGTGCTAAATTTCATCCAGATCCGTTGAGCCGTTCTGAAGTTATTGAGTTCCAGACATACATCCATGTATCCATCCAAACTTTCACATTTATAATATAAGTGTGTGTGTATCCGAGTTGTTTGGAAAAATGTCGCCCCAGTGTCGTCTTGGGATCTTTGAGCGATAATAGTGCGGTAAACCCTGTTGACTTCAAATTCCTCCATTACTGGAAACGTAAGTTCTCCATTGTTTTTATTAAACAATTATTATATTATTATAATTTCGCTTACATAATATTTACTTACTAAATGCTTTGGCATCCACAGTTTTTTATTCGTTTTTCTAGTTACCTCGAAGCTGTGGGTATGAGCTAGGAGATTACGATTTTCTTGACTGGATTGATGTTGTTTAACCCATTGATGTGACCGAACCAATATAGCTGTCACGCTTTGGCGTTTTCACATCCTGGTAACACAATGGTAGTGTGATCTCTCTGGTTCTGCAGGGACTGACCTCTTCTATTTTAATATTAGAGTAGAAAGAAGTTTTTCAAAACTCTGAATTAAAACGTGCAGCCACAGGCTTATTATAAAATATTTAAGCGAAATAAAATGTATCTATCTATCTTCTTTTCGGTCAAAAAATTATTTGATAACGAAACGCAAATTTACAAAAATATATCACTAAGATAAAATTTCTTATCATCAGAAGATTAGTTACTTTCCACCAGCCAAGAGACAGAGATACAAGCAAAAGATGAAGATGAGGCTAGTAACAGCAATGCGAAACCATCTGAAGCACCTGCTGTCGTTAGCTGTGTCAGCGTTACCGCAACGGCAGCTCAAAAAGGAAATATCATAAAAAAAACGAATGAAAACACCGAGAACAGCGCCTGCAAACCAAATCCAGTCATACAGTCAAGAAAAATCAATATCAATCAATCAAATCAATCGACTTTATCTGAGTGTGTTTAAAAAAAAAAAGAAGATACTCCAAATGATAGAAGATAAGATCTTCTCCGTAGAAGATTACGAAGAAAAATTTAAGAGCACAACTGCGAACAAACGTAAGCAAGTTGCAAAGCACAATAGGTATCAAGATGACACTACTGCCTCTTCCAGTTCAAACACAGGCTACCAAAGAAAAATATACAGAAGCTTAGACAAGAAAAATCTCTCACAAGTGGCAAATTAGCACAAACCATGAGCGAGGAATGATCTCCGAGGAGCAAAGTTTGTTGCAGCTTTTTGGGCAGCTATGGGGCCAAACTGATTACTGAATAAAAAGTGAAAAGAATTTTCATTATTTAAAGAAATAGTTTCACTTGTTTGACCTAAAATTGGCATCAGAAAACTTAAGTAAAAAACACAGTTATAATGAGGCCTACCGTTTCTCATCCCAATTTTAATTTTTTTTTATTTTCCCAGACTACAACTAATTTCAAACAGGTTTACTCTTAAATCCAAATTTCTAATCCGCACACTTTCCAAAAACCCATTTATCTTCCGTACTAAAATTTCACACTAACGTTTTGTCCAAACACATAAAACAATCATGAAAGATACTTTCTCCACCCACCTTTTATAGCTTTTCTTGCGAAAATACCTTACCTCCAAACGGAACACTAATTAAACGCTTTTGTAAGTAAATACTGACAAAACGTGTTGGCAAATTAAAACCAGTGTTAATGGCCTAATGGCGAAAAGAATTCCATACAACTGAAACCACATGCAATAGGTACGAGACGAACACTCTTTAAATCCTCGAATAATTCGGCCAGAAACATTTGAGCTGATATCTCTATTCTCATGTTTGAGCTCTCGTTAAAGTTAATTCTCAGCATGACCTTCTATAAAAGCTGCAAACCTATAGACTTTACCTAGAGAAACAAAGCATAAGCATAAGTTACACATACTCGAATTGAGAACAAAACGAAAAGTTAGTTTCTTTGTTTAATAAAAGTGTTTGCTAGACATGAAACCAACAACGGACCAACAGCTATTAAGAGTCTCATAACTTTTTATTTCTTCATTTAGGTTTTGGTTAAACGGAATATTGTACTTTCCGAAAACCAATGCTTTACTTTTAGTTCATAATCATGCTTAATACGTTGACTTAACTAACTACACTCTAAACCAAAGAGTCTATTGTAAGGCCTTGGTTAGGGCACGACAAAGCTGTAAGTAGTGGAAAAAGTTATCGTATAATTTTGTTTTTTTCTCAAAATGGTCATAAAATCCATAAAGATAGTACATGATTGAAAATGCGCTCACCACCACCATCTCCGACGCCCGGCACGACCGCCTTTGGCATATCATATCCATCCCGTGAGCATTGGCATCAAAGTGTCTCGCAAACAGGCTAAGGACTAACAGGGTGTGTTGTTTTTTTGGTTAACTGTCTGAACCAAGAGAAACATTTGAAAATCGGAGCACAATAAAGCTAGTGCATTGTTTGCCCAAAGCTGAAGAAAGGAAACCCTCTAAACTGCACCAACTATAGAAGCATCAGCCTCCTTAGCATCGCCTATAAGATCTTTTCTGCAGTACTATGTGAACGCTTGCTGTCATCTAGAAAGGACACCCAATACCGACGTCTTGGACAAAACGTCAGGATAGACGCATATAATTTCGAGGTAGTAAAGGACTTTGTTTACTTTGGCTCTGCTATCATCACGGAAAATAACATCAGAAGGAGAATAACTCTTGCTAATCGCTGAATCTTTGGGCTGGTAAAGCCCTCTCCCGAACTTAGGACCTAAGAGACCTATAAGACCGTCATCATCCCCGTCCTGCTTCGATGCCGATTTTCTCACATTCTTCGAGACAGCTAGCTGGGAACTAGCTGGCTGGAGAGGTTTGTTATTGTTGGTTGCGGCCCAAGTCCACCCCGGGCTGTAGCGCCATCCTTAAGTAAGTAAGTAAGGATACAAGGAAGAACTTTTCTCATGAAAGAAAAGAAAATAATATTTGGTTGTTTTGTAAGAGGCACCTAAACTTGAATAGACGGGTGCCTGGCCTGTTCAACGCCTCCACATTCTGCAAACTTGATCTGAAAATTACGATGCTGGAACGTAACAGTCTATGGTAACGGCTACTTTTTCGTTCATCAACAATGTGGTTTACCATGTTTAGCGCTCGTGCCACAGTTGATTTATTGAAGGAAATATTTGGTAACCGCTTATTTCAACGTTACGGACCCGTGAATTGGCCACCAAGATCGTGCGATTGAACTCTTACTTACTTAATTACATATGATGGCGCTACAGTCCAGGTCGGACCAGGGCCTCACCCAACAAACTTCTCCAGTCAGCTCGGTCCCTAGCTAGCTGTCTCCAGTTTCCCACGCCAAGTTGGTACAGATCCTCTACCACCTGCTGTGTGCTCCATCTGAGTCGCGGTCTTCCTCTTCTTCAAGCGTTTTCATCGGATGTTGTCATGGTCCATGTCTCTGCACCATACATTAGGACCGGGATGATGAGGGCTTTGTAGAGTGTCACTTTAGTTGCTCGGGAGAGGATTTTACTACTCAATTGCCTTTTAAGTCCAAAGAAGCAGCGATTGGCAAGAGTGATTCCTCATTTGATTTCAGCGCTGGTGTTGTTGTCTGAGTTGATAGCGGATATTAGGTAGACATAGTCCTTAACTACCTCGAAGTTTAATCTGACGTCGATTTTGGTTATCCTTTCTTTTTGACAGCATTAACTTGGTTCCTGTCCTCCGTCTCAAGACTCACAAACGCTCCACTGACATCACGCTGTGTTCTTCCAATTATGTCAATGTCATCTGCGTATCCTAGTAGCTGGACGGACTTTTGAAAGATTGTGCCTCTGGTGGTGACGTTGGATCTTTGCACAATCTTTTCAAGAATGATGTTGAAGAAATCGCATGACAATGCATCTCCTTGTCTAAAACCTTTTCTGACATCAAAAGTTTCCGTTAGTTTTTTTCCGACAATGATGGAACAGCGTCAGTTTTGCATTGTCATCTTACACAGATGGATGAGTTTTTCTGGAATGCCAAAACTGGACATTGCTCTATATAATTGGTCTCTATAGACGCTGTCATACGCGGCCTTGAAATCGATGAAGAGGTGGTAGGTACCGATTTGAAGTTCCTGGGTCTTCTCCAAGATCTGACGTAATGTGAATATTTGATCGAAGGTGGACTTTCCGGTCTGAAGCCACACTGATGAGGACCTATCAGGTTGTTGACGAAGGGCTTCAAACGTTCACACAGCACGGCAGACAAGATCTTATAGGCGATGTTAAGGAGACTTATACCTCTGTAGTTGGTGCAGTTCAGTGGATCTCCTTTCTTGTGGATCGGGCATATGATGCTGAGGTTCCATTTGTCGGGCATGCTTTCCTCCGACCAAATTTTGCAGATGAGCTGGTGCATGCTCCTAACCAAATCATCTCCAACGGCTTTGAACAGTTCGGCGGCGGGCTAGCCTGCTCCAGCGGCTTTGTGCGACTTAAGTTTATAGAAATCGCTATCTTCACTTCGTCAATGTCGGGTGGGGTGGAATTGTTGGCCTTCTGCACCCAAGTATACAGCTTGGAGAAGTGGTCTTTCTATATCCTCAGCACTGACTGTGGGTCCACTACGATGTTCCCATGATGGTCTCTACAGGCTTCGTTTCGGGGTGTAAAAGCCCTGGAGGTTTGTTTCACCTTTTTGTAGAACTTTCGAACCTCGTTCCTGTTGTGACATCCCTCTATCTCCTCGATCGCGCGCTTCTCATGCTCCCTTTTTTCGATTTTTGCGATTCAACGTCACGAGGATGAAATTCAAATTCCATTCGCAAATATTGTCATGTTTTTAGAAATTGAACACCCTTTACGCCTTCTGACATTGGTCTTGTCCTACGAAGGAACATATAAACCGTTCTAGATTGTTTCAATCATCGACGAGAGTTTATGGACCACGGAATCAAGCTTAAATGCCTAAACGTGATATGCAAATTGCAAATCTCATCTCGTGGATGGACTCCAGAATATATTAAATTTTTCCTTTTATTTTTTATTCTATTCTTGCTGCACGTTCTGTGAAGAACCTTTTAAGGGAGGTACAGAGAACTAGGAGTGAAGATAAATCCTCACAATGAGAAACAAACCAAATCTGGCTACTGTTGTAGGGTATACCTTTACCAACGAACAGAGTCCGAAGCGAAATGCGATCTAATTGACAGCAAAGTTCACGGATCTAGCCTAAAATGAGAGGAAAAATCCCGGCTTGGAGTTGGCCTCTAGATTTTTTTTTAGATTAAAATGGAAATGCTTGCGATCGTCTGCACTCTTCATGACCGTGGTTGAACCGATGGAACCGAAGACACGGAAATCTGATTTTTGTTTTTGTCTAAAATCTGAATGACGGATCACGTTGGTTGATGGCTGCTTTGGCAACTGGACTTACACTGTGCCAAATTGCTACACATTAGATGATCGAGCGAGGGACAAGAAGCTTTAGATTAGAATAATTATATTTGCAGTCGTGCGAAGTGACCGCTCTTTCGTCTAACCAACTGAGTTAGGAGTAACTCGGTTAACTGTTAGGTATATAGCTGTAACTAAGGCACAGAAATGTATTATACCAAAGGAACAAAAAATCGGTTAATCTTAATTTCTTTGTGGGATATCGAGGAAGGTACCTTCTACAATGACGAGATGATGACCGAGTAATTACAGAGATGAGAAAATACAAGAACGTGATCGAGGTCTGTGAGTTGGATTTTTTGTTATTCTGCAATTCAAAGTAGTTAGAATTTACTATGCTTTGTCGTTCGGGAATGAACTCATTATTTTGGGATTGGGTCATTATTGCGATGCTTCTTATTGAGATATTCGTGTGAGAATGTTAACCCTTTTTGCTAGGTTAAGAATGGTATTTATGGACTTGAATGGACAATTAGAACTATGGCTTAGCAAAAAAGTCCGCCATTCTCCGACTTTTTTGTGTGTTTGTCATCCAGGAAGATTGTAAAGCGATGCAAACATTATGTGGTGGCTCATGTTATTTTAATTATTATGATTATTAGGCTTCCAATCTTATTGCGGTCATTAAAAAAAAAAAAAGACAGACATTTGTCCAGGAAATTCTAAAAAAGGTTAATCTTCTTCCCCCATCAATTACTGGCCGATAGCACTTTCTTTCTTTCTTAGCTGGTGTGCCGCAGGGCTCTGTTTTATCCCCGACTCTCTTTCTCCTTTTTTGTAAAAGATCTCTTGTCTGTAACTTCTAGTTCAATAAAATGCTAAGCTTCATACTCTCCAAAAACAAATCATCACATGCTCCTTTGATAATAGTCTTTACTAAATTTTAGACATTCGTTGCATCCAATTCGATCTCTTCCCATGTTAGAAAATTTATTGGCATAAGAAAGTTCCACCTCAGGCATCACATCAATTTCATCGCTCCCAAGTGTCACTTTAAGTTAGTGTTGAAGGCGGAAATAATGTCATAGCTATTTATCTCTAAATTTTCGTAAAATCAAGGTGTCGACTTCGTTCACGCCCTATTATTAGCAACGTGTGGAATTAAACGAGGACCAAAGGTGCGACGACCCATAATCCTCTGCAACAAGCCATAACGAAAGAGCCACAGACACACGAAGCGCCAAAATTTTCTTTTGGGCGTTTTCCCCCCGAAAAATATCTTCTTTTTTTTTCTTCGTGGAAATATATTTGCGCGTTGATAAAGTTTATTTTTAAGGTTGGCTAGGCTATTTCTATACAAGGAGCTGAACCGTACCAAAAGGTTACTTGTATTGCAAAGGAGCTTGAGTAGGAGTTTCGCTTTGTATAGATATGGTATTTATGCATTCATGTGTTGTGTAGGAATGGTTTTGTTTTGCTGCCAGAGTCAATTTTAAATGGTTTATGACTTCCTCATTAGACCTCCTTAAGACAGTGTGACGCTGCTGTGTGTTGATATGCATTTCAGTCTAAGCTTATAGATATTATGCAGATCAGGAGGGCTCGTTTTTGCCACCACTTTTGCCACTGCTACATGCTGAATATTATGCATTGTTATCGTTGCGATACATTGTTCGTCCTAGCACAGGGATGTTATATAAAAACAAATCCATATAAATATAGAAGGACAAAAATTTCCGCCTGGAACGTCCTACGTTAAGTTATAATGATTGACTTAGTTTTTTGAGCAAACTCTTTGACGAACGCCGCACAGTGTGCAATTTTCGCAATCTAGCGGAACTTTATTCGTTTAGTGTTTAATTGGAGTGTTATTGATATAAAATTGTTAGATTATGGAACAATATGTTGTTTTGTGAGATTTAGAAGCTTACCTGAAAATATTGAAAAATATGCAAAGTCAAAAATAGGGTATTCAACACCCCTCCCCCCCCTGATCTCTGATCTGGGCCTGGCATTTTGAAACAAAAAATTTAAAATAGTTCCATATGTATAGAGTACAATAAAAACAAAAATAAATCACAAAATGATTCAAATAGGAGAACTTCGAATATTTACACTGAGATGATAAGATCACTTCGTTTTTTGTGCGTTCATCTTTCAAAAACGATTTTTTAGAAACTGCTAAGCCGATTGTAATGAAATTTGGTACGCATGTTCTATAATGTAATTATGATGCGAAAGTTTTGTTTTCATGTTTGTATGATGAATAGTTTTTGAGTAATTCAAGAAAAAAATAAAAAAAGAACACGAAAATATAGGTCTCTTAAAAAAAAAAATTTGTTTGGGTGGGGCAACCAAGGGCAAGAAAAGTAAATGAATTCTAACACAGAATATACAAACGGAGATTTTAAGCCCAAAAACACGATGGATACACGTGGATACATTTTTAAAACACTTCACAAGGTTTCAGAACAAAATAAAAATCAACACTGTTTAGGTCTTCAAACAAACGATTTTTTATATTTTTATTTTTTAGTGTAAAAAAAAATAACTTACGCTGAGAAGTTCTTAAATACCACTAAAAATAAATAAAATAAATTGAATATGGACAACTATCATTACACTTGACCACGCTGTTACAAACATGACACAAGAAAAGCAATGAGATTTAATTTTTTTTTCACTTGCAACAAGCTGATGTTTGTGATCCTGGTGAACGGTAAATACAATTATTTTTTTGTTTTTGTTTTTGCCATTTGATGGCCGGATGTTTTACCTTTCATATGATACCAATTTTGTTGCATTTGAAAGAAATTTTTTTTACATTAAAGTTCCGCTAGATTGCGAAAATTGCACACTGTGCGCCGTCCTCAGTTTTGAAAAATTCCCTGTCATCTCAGTCTTGTCTTAAAAGTATTTAAAAATAAAGTTTTGTCCGCGCTCTGTTTTTGCGTTAAGCCATACTGATACTATTCTGATAATTATGATAATTTATGAGTTTTCCCTGGCCGTGGAAAGAAGGGACGAAAGATCAATCGGTCGATAGTTGTAGACGGTTTTTTTCAATTGCCTTGATAAATTCTGTTTTATAGTCCCAACGAGCCCAGAAGAATAGGATAGATAGAAAAGCTTACGCAACGATTTTGCCATTGCGGAAGAACACCTCTTCAGAATAATAGAACTTGTGTTTGTTGAGATCTTTCTTCGTGCTACAGCATGAGTACGAAAGAATATTTGTCCCTAAGAATCCAAAAAAGGGGGAGTCACGACATTCTCTAGCAGCATAGAATGGGTAAAGTTGGTGAAGCAACACCATTTCTTAGGAAGAGGGTTTAAATAACGAATGTTCATTCATTGCCAACGTAACTGACTAAAGAATTTATGCTAAGCAAGAAATCAGAAAGAAGCTCAACTCTATAGGTGATTTCAGTCCGTCCACATCAGCTTTCGGTTATTCGCCTTCACCCACTATCCTTTCCAGTGTATTATTGCTTGGACGGCGAGTACTTACGTTTCGCTGTTTCCAGGCAATCAGCAGTTACATCTTCGTCATTGTAATTAGGGAGTAAGAATACATTACATCACAGGATCTGTGTTCTGCTTTATACCTTCAACACATTTTTCGAAAGATCAACTTCCATTGGTTACTTCCAACTAAGGTAAGGTTAGGTTAGGCTGACAGTTGATTTTTTTACCGTCACACTTAGATCAATGTAGATTCCTTGTGATATCCGAAGTATTGTAACTACTGAACAAATTTTATTTATGAATCCTAGGGTTGGTCGAGCCATTTGGAGGACTTGAGAAAATTCAGTAGGCGATTGCCTGAGAGTTCAAATTCTTATTCTTCTAATTCATTAATGATGGACAGTGACAGAAGAAATGAGCGATGTTTTCATGCTCTTCTTCGTTGCCGCAACCTCTTCATAGATCAAGACACATCTTCTCTTTATGGTAGAGAAGTAGTTTATGTACCGTTATTACACTTATAAGGGATCTTAAGGAGTTAGCTTGTATCGGATCTTTTCAAGGAGGTTCCGTTTATCGTTTGTTCTTTGAATAACACTTCAAAGAACACTTCACACGCATTCAGAGAATTGTTGATGAGAGTAAGCCACTTAGGCCTTGGCTCTTCAAGAGCTGTCGCGCCACTCTATTTATTTTTTATTTATTCTTTGAATAACACTATTACCAATGCTTCGTTTTAATTCGCATTGAGGGATCCTGATGCTATGGTCTAAGAGAGAGAGATCGAGCCTTCTCTTGCAAGCTTATCCGATTTTTCGTTGCCCCATCACACACCACTGTGACCAGGACAGGATAATCTTACATTATGCTGCATACCAAGAACCTTGTACGCTCTTCACAACAACAAGATACAAGCTTTGACTAGATTGAGATCGCTTTTATTGCTGCTTGGCTATCAATGAAAAAGGGGGAAGCTGGTAATAAAAGTCTTGTTGGTATCCACGAAAGGGGTTATGTAATTTGTACAGACGTTGTTGCCAACGTATTTTGTAGGAATCGCCGTATGACTGCATTGACTAGTTCTCCAGATTTTGGTTGAAAAACAGACAAATCCATAGCAAACTAGGCAACTCACATATAAGAATGTACACATCTAGAGGAACACCACAAGGAAGAATCCTCTCACCTCTCCTCTGGACCTTGGTGAAGAACGAGATTCTCATCAAACTCCAAATCAGTGGTATCAGGGTTATATCCGACTGGAAATGAAATGAAACTGGTACTTTTCACCAATAGAAAGAAGATACCTTCTTTTTACATACCAAAAATGTTACGATCCCACTTAAGATCTCAGACAGAGCGAGATACGTCGGAGTAATCTTAGATAAGAAACTTAACTGGGGTTCAAACATCTAAGAAAGATACAAGAAAGCCATGATTGCACTCTACCCGTGTAATAGGATTCTTGCAAGAAAGTGGGGACCAAATTCTTAAATAATCATCGCCATTGTTTGACCCATTCTATAAATGATAGAATGGTTTTGTGGCAAGCTCTGGAGAAATCCACGAACCTAAAAACCCTTACAAAGTACAAAGAATGGTATGCATAAGCACAACGGGCGTAATGAGGACTACCGTAACTGCGGGTCCTGAATCGATCCTTAATCTCAATACCTTATATCTATTTGTAGATACACGAATCGGCAGCAAACAGCGTTCTTCCAGACAGTCAAGTGCTTCCTACTTAGAAGAGAAGAACCCCAAGATGTCCATTTATTTTCCGTTCAGAAGAACTTCGTTGAGGGCATCTTCAGTCTCCATAGTGGACAAACCGTCGACGTCTGTCCCATGTCACAGAAGGACAGAAGACAGAGCGCAGAGCGGTTGGTTAATTAGTGTGTGATTAGGGGCCATCTTTTCAAAACCAAATCGCTAGTCCATCATTGGAACACCAGTAAAAATAACTATATAACATCCCTGTCTTCGTACAATTTTATTTTTAGTTTTATTGCAATAATTCCACAGAAAGGCGTCGCATCGCGTCGCGCCGTTTCATTTTGTGTGTGTAATAATGTTTCTTCGTGCATTTAAGTTGCCCTCCAATGCCTCCTCAAATGCTGTCTTTGTACCTTGTAAGCCCCATTGACTACAAAATGTATCACATTGTTTAGGTCTAACTTTTCTGCTTTATATCAAAGAGCCATACAAAGTCATTTTGGCTATGTTCCCTAAACAAATCTCGTGACGGTGTCGTATTTTGCAAAAACACAAAACGTTTTAGATTTTCTCTTCTTTTTTGTTTACTTCTGAGAAACTTACATCAACTTACAAATTATAAATGTTCATCGTACGAACTTGTACAAAATTTTAAACATTCGATATGCGATATGGTTTAAGCGGAAAAAATTTAGACAGCCGCAGCATTTCTTTTACTTTCAAACAAAAAAAAGTCTCTGGAGACTTCAGAGATTGAGAGAACGAGATACAATTTGCATTGCAGTTTATGGGTAGCGTGGAAATATGATTTGTTGATGCGAGTTTTATTGCATAATTGACCAAAAGGCAAAATATGTGATCTGGTCGAGGTGTAATTTGTAGTTTGCTGTAGGGCAGGACATTTTAAATGAACGATAGTTGACCAATGACCAGTTGACCCCATAAGTTAAGTGCTTTAGATTATTATTTTTTAACTGGATTCGGATTAAAGGGCTTGAGGACCAGACAAGAGTATTTTTATTCGTTTTTCGGTTCCCTGAGGGAGAACATTCCTGTCAAATGGTTACGAAAGTTATGTAAGTTTCGATAGGAAGTTGGTACTAAATTGGCAGTTTGTTTTTATGCCAACAAGACTTAAACAAAACGTCAAAACCATAAACAAAATGCACTCAAGGTTTTTTTTCCAAGGACAACAAATTCCTTATTTATTTCCGAGTTAATGGTTTGCGATAAGAAACACTTTCGATAGAATAAACTTCAAGGAAAATGGTGTTGCGGCAGGAAAGGAATTAGCACAATAATTTCAAGAATTAGTCACATTTATTGTTCTATTAACTGAAGGGTCAGATAAGGTGTTTGGTAATAATTTTGGGGAAAATAAGTGCGAATAGGGGATTTTTTACTGTGCCAATCATTTTCATAGACTGTTTAAATAGGTCAAACGCAAATAGGCAATTGAGTTATTGTATCGTAAATCAATCAAATGGTGTGAATGAAGGACGATTTTTTGGCGTTCAGTATTCGTTTTAAATGACCAACAAATTAAGGTCAACTTACATATACTCATCAAAACAAAATAAGGGTCACCAGTAAATTTCAATTTTTTTTGTATTTTGCAAATAAAACCGTATAAGTATTAATGAAGATTAATGAAACAATAAATATCTCATATAATTTTCATAAATGTGAATGCAATGGAATATGAAACAAACAACACTTTATTATTGATCGTCATTCATCAGTTTTTAAGATTTATTAGGTACATTTAAAATAACATGATTAACCATGCAGGTTGCCATGGTTCAGAGGGTAGCGCAGTTGATTGCTAAGCCGAACGCTGTGGGTTCAAACCCCAGCTTTGGCAATAAGCATTCTTTTTCTACAAAAATCGCCAGCTTATCTGAGGCCGCCTGAGCGATAACGTGAATCGAAGTCTCCTCCTCTGAGCCACGTACCACGTAGGTTTATATTATGTGTGCTTTCTTTCTATGTGTCTATCTGTCTCTCTCTCTGTTGTATTAATGTCTTGTTCTGTCCCAGCCGATGGCCTCAGTCGCCAGTGCTACTTTGTGTCTGTAGTTCGTTATAAGCTGTTTCCACTGAACGATAATCTGAGATTAACTTAAATCTACATGAAATCTATTCGAAATCACTAGATTTACCATACAAAAGTTAATCATCTCAATTCAAGATTTCAAATTAATCTACTTGATTTGGACTGTGCTGAACGAACTCACTTTCCAGTTTCCAAAGAATCGGTGGAAGAAGGAGAGAAGAAAAGACAAAAAAAAAAGAAGAGACAAAAGGAGATCGGAAACTGACTTACATTTTACTCTCCGGATATCACAAATTTTATTTTACTGTAACTTCGTGTCTGTGAAGAAATGAGACAAAACAGCAACAAAAATGAGGTGGTAGGACCATATTTACTGTGATAGTATTGGTAAAAACACGCATACTATCGCAGTTACTATGGTCCATAGCTTGTAGGCATTGTAATTTTGACAGCTCGGTTTCCCATCTCCTTTTAAACACATCTGTGGAGTCAGGCTGAACAAAAAAGAAAAAAAAACAACTATAAAAAAACTTTAAGATACTTGTTGCCGCAAAAACTTTTGGCTAGGAATAATGGTTAGGACAATTATATTTTATTTCAAATAAAAGATGTTAATTCAAATAAAATTTAAGGAGAAGATAGGAAAAACTAAAAAGAGAGCGCTCTTTGTGGAGGCTTCTATTCTGAGTCTGAATCTGTCTAAGAGGCTGCCTTCAAAAACTTTTTTTTCTTCATTTAAATAATTTAAAACGAGAATTTTAATTTTATTGGATATCATCCTTGTATTTTCGTGGAAAAAGAACTTCCTATTGTGACAGTTCTTGTAACCAAGATTTTGAATGTAAAAATGAATCTAACAAAATCCAGTGGGAACACTAATAGATTATTTTTAATCAAACTGGAAGATAATCTAGATTAACATTCAGTGGAAACGTAATATTACATTCATGTGCGAAGTACTGTGAAATGTCAATGTCAATGTCAAAATAACATTAAATTTTATTCTTTAAACAAAAGTGGTATGTGTTTTTTTTTTTAATAACGAGTATGACCTCCTCTTTTCAAAACACATTCTTGGAGCCTTGATGGCATGCTCCGAATAAGCTGGTGGATGTATTCATCTGGGATATCCTCCCAGTTCTTTTTCAGCTCGGAGCCAAATAGGCTCCCGAGCCGGAGCTCTGTTTTCATTATTTTGGGCTCCGGCTCCCGAGCTTTTAGTTTAATTTGCAAATCTTTGGAATGGAATTTTGTTTATTGTTTTTGGTTACATTTTTGAAAGGCGAACAAAAATTTGCATTTTTAGTTATATTTTTTGTATTCATTTATTGCTGTTAAATAGCATCTTGTGCACTGTAAACGTTAAATTTTTCACCATTTTCATTCGATACCGTATTTTCTCGATTATTGAAATCATTCGATTATGCCCATCACTAGCTTCAATTCATTCATTTTCCAATTGAAGCTTTTTTCACTTTTTATTTTCAGGTTAACCATTGGAGAGAATATAAGTTTACATAGATATGACGTTGAAAACGGCACTAACATTTTTAAGGCCTCATTTACCAATTCTGGATATTCTCCAGAAATGTTCGATTGTTTTGGAATTGAACTCCATTCAAAGATTCCATCTGCAGCTTAGTCAATAAGATTTTCTTTCATTTTTACAGACTGAAGGTCAGCAAGTTTTACGGATATTTCTAAGGAAGGATTTTGTATCCATTTTTGTCCGCTGTGTGATAAATTAAATTTTTTTTGAAGCAACCCATTTCCTCACAAAGCCTACTTTGAAAGCTTTAATAGAGTTCATAACTTTGATAACATCTTTAATGTCATTATTAAATTCTGGAGGCATGGAGGAAGCAATGTGAGTGTCAAGTGTTCAAAGAGAGTGGTTGTGCTGTTCAGTGCTTTTGTTTCTTGTAGTTTTTTTTTGTCCCGTCCACGTCCCTCGCGTCCGCTGTTAAAAATCAAAACAAACAAAAAGCAATAAAAAGAAACATTAAATAAACACCCAAAAATAAATAAGCATAAAGCATACATTATAATAGACTGGCAAAATAAATTCGTCCAATCAATCATTTAAAACAAGTGTTATCTATACGCAACAACAAATCAACGCAATCAAACAAAAAATTATGCACCCACAAAAAAATACAAAAAATAATACCCGCTAGCCACAAGAGCACAGTGAGAACAAAATCCCATCATTCCTTCTCTTTGTTCCCCTTCGTACAATTGCATGGCTTTCATATGCATTACATTGCACTGAGCTTTTTTCTACTCATTCAATGTATGCATATGTTATGTCGTCAATAACGGATGGATAGAGATTTGCTATTTGAATTCCAGGGTCGGATCGATTCACGCTGCCATTAAGGCATAACACTAATAGTGGCGCTGAATCGTAAAGAATTCCTATATTCAACTCAGTATTTCTCTTAGATATCGTCTGTTTTGATCTTTTTTATTCGTAAACGTGTAATGATTGACAAATTCAGTGTTGATTATTGCAATATTCGTGGGCTAAGAATTAATTTTCTAGCTGCGTACATCCACACTGTTTCAAACAGGCCAGCTGTTTTGGCGCTAAGTGAAACCCAAGTAGGTGAGAATTCCGATCCTACTGAATTTCTCATTCATGGGTATAGCTTAGTGCCACAATTCCTCCTCCACCATGGTCTCGCCGTTTACATTAGAAATGATGTCGCTTATCAATTTCTTCCACAATATGGGAACTGCTCCGACCCTTTTTTCAATTCAATGTGGTTCAAGTTCACCGTAAATAAGCACATCATTCACTATTGCTTTCTTTATCGAAGCCCAAATTTGGACAGAGCTTCAACTTCTCGTGAATTTGACGCTCTGTCTGACTCCATCCAAAGAATTGTATCCTTATATCCTCACACTGAAATCGTTATTACGGGCGATTTCAATGTACACAATTCTTCTTGGCTTCGCCATTCAGGCCCGACAACACCCGAAGGAATGTGTGCTGAGATCTTTGCTGAGTTTAACCACCTTACTCAGCTTGTCACCGAGCCCACTCGAATATCGGATATTGATGACCAAGCGGAAAATACTCTTGACTTGTTCCTTACGTCTGACCCTGATAAATACACTATCAATGTATTAACGCCTCTAGGCAGATCAGACCATAGTATAATATCTGCAAATTTCTCGTGCCAAACCAATCCAGTTAAAGAAAGAGCTCCGAAGAGAACCGTATGGCAATACGAGAAAGCCAACTGGGACGGTCTCAATAACTTCTTCCGGATCTTTAACTGGTCACTATGCTTCCTCGATAGTGACGTAGACGCCAGCGCAGATATGATTACTAATATGATTATCTTGGGAATGAAAACTTTTATCCCGAATAGAGTTAAAAGCATCAAACCTAAGGAAAAATCATGGTTTGATTCAAGCTGTAAAGAGGTTATCAGGGAAAAAGAAGTAAAGTTCCGGTGTTATAGAGCCAACCCAACTGAGGAAAACCGGAACAAGTTTAAACAAGCCAGGAAGGCCTGCAATGCCCATATTCAACGGACTAAGTTTTTGCATGACCAAAAATTAAGGCAAAAAATACTGCAATGTCCCAAAGGCAGTAATAAGAATTTTTGGTCTTTTGTGAAAAATATGAAGAATTCTTCTTCTTCCTCGGTCCCTACGCTCGTTGACAATGACACTCCAGTTGTTAGCTCTCTCGCGAAAGCTAACCTTTTTGCAAGGCAGTTCGCCTCCAACTCTTCGCTGCCAGAGAGTGTCATGACTCCTCCAGTTATTGAGCGCGTCAATGATTCCATGGGACAAATCTTCTTCCGCACTCGTGCTGTGGCGAGAGTCCTAAAAGATCTCAACATACATAAATCCGCAGGTCCGGATGGTATCCCCGCTATTATTCTGAAGAGGTGTTCTTCCACGCTGGCAAAACCCTTGCGTAAGCTTTGCCATCTATCCTATTCTTCTGGGCTCGTTCCGAGCAGTTGGAAAACAGCATTTGTCCAGCCAATTCCAAAAAAAGGCGATTCTTCTTCTCCCTCCAATTATCGTCCGATTGCACTTACGTCCCTTCTTTCCAAGGTCATGGAAACGCTGATAAACTATCAGCTTAAGAAATATCTCGAAGATCGAAAGCTTCTTAATGACCGGCAGTACGGCTTTCGCAGCAACAGGTCCACTGGTGATCTGATGGTTTATCTCACCGAACAGTGGAACAAATCTTTACATCGTTTTGGAGAAAGTAAGATTGTTGCACTTGATATTTCAAAGGCATTTGATAAAGTCTGGCATCTTGCTCTTTTATCGAAAATGCGTGCTTTCGGTATCGATGAATCCCTTCTTCGTTGGATTAGAAACTTTCTTTCGAACCGTTCAATACAAGTTGTATTGGACGGTTTCAAGTCTGAAACCCACAATATAAACGCTGGTGTGCCCCAGGGCTCCGTTTTGTCTCCGACCCTCTTCCTCATTTTCATTAATGATCTCTTATCTGTAACTTCTAATCCAATAAACTGTTTCGCTGACGATAGCACCCTTAGCTTTTCTTATTCGTTTCCAGACTCACATCCCTCTTCTTCGGATGTGGAACTGGAGCGGGAAAATATGATAAGCTCATTAAACTCTGACTTAAACAGCATTGTACAATGGGGAATAAGAAACCGCGTAGAGTTTAATGCTTCGAAAACTCAATGCTGTCTTGTATCGTCGAAGCGAGATATACCCCCATTGCCGCTGTCCATGAGTGGCACTTGCATCAACGAGACCGAACATCTCCAGATTCTCGGTATGTGCATCACTGACCACCTCTTGTGGAACGAACACATATGCGATGTCGCTAAAAAATGCCGCAAGATGTTTGGGTTTCTTAAGGAGATGCAAGAAATTTTTCTCCCCGTCTGATCTGGCTATTATCTATAAAACCTACATCCGTCCAAAGCTTGAGTACAATTCCCATCTCTGGGCTGGTGCTCCAGCTACTTACTTAAGCCTCTTGGATGGAATACAAAAAAGAGCTGTGAGAATGATTGGTGATAGAGAGATCACTGACTCCTTCACCCCTTTAGACCACCGTCGTAACGTTGCGTGTCTCTCCTTGTTCTACCGTTACTTCTACGGTAATTGCTCTAGTGAAATAGCCAGTTGCATTCCTCCCCTCAAACAATTCACCCGTAATACTCGCGCTTCTAGGAATGCCCATCAGTTTACCCTCGAGCCCAACTTCGGACGTACTGTCAAGTATAGAGAATCATTTTTTAGCCGTACTACGCGAATGTGGAACTCTCTTCCACACTCTGTCTTTCCCAATCATTACAATGTTCAAGAATTCAAGACCAATGTACACCGACACCTCCTTTCCAACCCCTTCCCTTCTTCCTAATGCACTCACTGTGTCTCTGGCATAAAAAGGGTATAAAAATCCCTTGAGTGGATGCAAATTATAAAAAAAAAAAAATGTGTCCATGAAACGACATTATTTACTTCAATTTACCTATGAGTCTACTTTTGTTGCCTGTCAAGGTTTTTACACCATCGCATCACTACCAATGGCAAAACATTTTGTCGAATCCAGATCGTAGTCGCGGCAACTTTCCGAAAACATGTCGCACAAAGACTGTCCAATAGAATTCGCAGAAAAAAGTGTGCAAAATAGAATCTCTTAATCAATCTTGTCGTCTGCTTTGAATCGAACAAATACAGCAAACTGTGCACAATCTGAAACATCTATAGATTCATCCCGTTGCTATGCAAAACATTGGCTCTTCTTCAATTTTACAATTAACTGTCCTCGAATGTCAGCTGCCATGTTACTTATCAATTATCCTTCTCTCAATTGTATTATCAGAAAGTGGAATACTTTTAAGCTTTCCTTTCTCCTCACAACCCAAAATTATTAATGTTTTCGCCGTGCCTCGTCACTTCCACTACTACCGGAAAAGCAAGGCTCTAATGTTTTTTTTTCAAAAATGTATCCTTTAATGCTCACTTGTAGAAAGAAGAAACTAAAAAGTCTTAACAGAACACTGCGTTTTTGTTTTGTATTAATAAATAAATTCACTTCCAAATGTATACTACTATCTACAGACTACATTATAATTCAAACAAATGATAATCAGTGCAACGCCTGCTAAGATTTTTTTGTTTTGTTTTTGAGTTTATGTTTGTAGCGCTGTCAAAGTTGAAAATTACAAAATAAATGTAGTGCGATACAATGTGCAGCTGAGCCTGTAGCTTGTAGCTTGATGTGTAGTACAAGTTGAGCGAACCTCAACTTTTTGGGCTACCCTACAAATTTGACAGTTCATCAGATCTACTGAACGCAATCCATTCCCGCCACAAAAATAATTACAAAACAATACGAAACTCAGTAGACGGCAGACATGGAAAATACAACAGAAAAATTTATTGAAATTGTTACATCCGATAATATATTATGGGATTTAACAGACCTTAGTTACAAAAATGTAAAAAAAAGCAGGAATATGGAAAAAATGGCTGAAGAATGTGGAATGACATGTAAGTAGATATTTGCATAAGATAATTTATATCTGTTCTAGAGGAAAAGTGCTTGAAATTAAAAACAATTGCATACAATCAAATATATCATTGCAGTCGAAGCCTCAAAAAAAAAGTGGAAAGGTCTAAGAGACAGTTATGCAAGGAATTTTGGGAAAAAACCAACACCTGGGCAGGGTGCTGAGGAGCCAGATTCTAAATGGAAGTACCACGACCAAATGGATTTCCCCAGGGAACACCAGAAACCAAGACCGTAAGTAAACATTAAAACTAGGAGAAATGTAATGTCTTTTAATGAACATAATTGTCTTGACTTTTCAGAACTAAAAGTAATATTGCACCTAAGTGCAAGTGAAGAAAACATTTTTGAAGAAAGTGCAACAGGGAGCGATGCTCGAGGGCTCCTTCCGTTAACGGAGAATAGTTTAGATTTTTCTCCAAATTTGGAGAACGCCAGCAATTTAATGTCCCCAGAGGGAGTTCGTCCAGTCTCTTCATTCAGCTCCCAAGGGCCGTGGAAAAGACATCGGACAATGGAAGCAACTTTTGTTTCAACCATGCAAAGCGATGCATCAGTTCCTGACGAGGACGATTTTTTTTCTCAATGTATGTACTGCAAAAATTAAAAGGTTTCCAATCAATTTAAAGAACCAAGCAAAAATAGAAGTGCTACGGTATTTGAACGATGTTGAAACTCTGGTGCCAGGTGATTAATTTTAAAATAAGATGCATTAACCTTTTTTTTTGACAAATGTGATTTCAAAAGCAATAAGCAGTTAAAACATTGCATTAAAAAGTGTATATCGTCGGTTGACAACCAAATCTCAGTAACTACAATTAACTTTGTATGTATTTAGTGAGTTTTAGTTGTGAACCGACGATATGTAAGTATCTTATTCATAAGTTGAGCTGTGAAATAGAATCATAAGTGATTCACTCCTATCACAGGCCCCGACGTAATAGATTCGTACTACGAATCCCGAAAATAAATATCATAGATTCCGTCGTAATAAAATCATTTGCTACGAAATTCGGAGTTCGTGAAATTGATATCACAAGCCCCGAACGAGTAGGAAGTTTGATAGTTTTTTCTACGAACAGTTTTTTTGATCGGAGCTACATAAATTCAGATTCAAATGGACGTAACAATTCAACCTTTTGATTCGATTGCATAAAAAATGAACACCTATGTTATTTTTAAATCCAAGGTTATCGTGAAAAACTAACAAGACCCAATACGAAAGGTTAATAGAGGTATCCGGCATCATCTATAATGCAATGTTTTGTAAGCATATACATGCATATATAATAATGCAACCCAGTGTTTCTTTTACCTTCCCGATATCTTTTCGAGGAATAGCAAGTTAAGTGTCCGACATTCTGGTCCCTATTAAGCTTCATTTTTATCATTTTATCTGGTTCGTGGCAGTACCCTACGCCTTAGCCTTAATTCGAAAAAAACACCACCAAGGTAATAAGCCTAAGCGTTCAACCTCAAAAACAGGCAACAGTTATTATCAATGTAGCGATTTTCGTCAAGACGGCTTCGAAGCTGAAGTGCCTTGACTAAACACCAATGTCAGCCTCACATTCCAATACAGCCATCCCCCATCCCCATCACATTTTCGTTTGTACGACCACAGGGACAAAGATTTTTTTTATCTCTTCACAGGGAGGGACCTTGAACACTAGCTACACAGTCTCACGAATTTCAGCTTTTTCCACAAGCTGTATCAGCAGAAAAGCAGCATCAATTAGGACAACACTTCTTTTAAAAATAGCGGTCGATTCATTGGACATAATTTTCGATGACTCGAGCAGTCATACATATCTCTTTGGCTCTGAGCTCTTCCAAAGTGTCATCAGTTTGTTGGAAGAATCATTTGACCTAACATAGCTTCAAAGACAAATGGTCTGAGTCTGATCAAATGGCCCATTTCTCTCTTTAAGTTATGGATTGTAATTATTGTCGGTGAGCTCTGTGGCTTGTGGCGAAATTCTGTTCTGTTGAAACCACATGTAGTCCAATAGCAATTGTTGTTGAGTCCATATTTAAAAAAAAATGACAACTTTCATATTTCACATTCACAACGTAGAAATTATGTTTTGAATTTCATATTTTGAAGTACGTCAGATGATTCCGAAATTCGGAATATTGATTTGTGTGTGGCAATGCCTATATTTATTTCGTTCGGGCCTTATGATTATTATTTGTTCGTATTCGTAGCGGAGCTTTTCGTTCGGAACTTTGCTACGAGGAACTCTGTGATAGGGGTGATTAATAAGTAGGTGAGAGTGGGTATGTTTGGGACACTTTTCGAATACATTAAATTTGCCGAGATCTTATAGATCGTATCTGAGCAAAATTGATTTCTAAAGATAAAATAACATTTTGGCAACCTATTTTTAGTTAAAAAGAAGGCGAAACTCCGACAGAAGAAAAGCAAAAAATTAATTTCATGAACCAACTCACTTTGTCCCATTCCTCCTACGAGCAGGAGGATTGGGACAACTATGGGGTGGAATGGGACACTTTTCGAATACATTACATTTGCCGAGATCTTATAGATCGTATCTGAGCAAAATTAATTTCTAAAGATAAAATAACATTTTGGCAACCTATTTTCAGCTATAAAGAAGGCGAAAGTCCGACAGAAGAAAAGCAAAAAATCATTTCTTGAACCAACTCACTTCGTCCCATACCTCCTGCGAGGAGGAGGTTTGGGTTTGTCTCATTCCTCCTGCGATCAATAGGATTGGGACAACTATAGGGTGGAATAGTGATGTCCCAATCATCCTGCGTGGCACTTTATATAAATAATTTATAATATCACTTTTCGTGTGGCAATAATTAAACAAAACAACGATGAATTCACTTAAAAAATGGTGTTGCTACCTAATTATTACACTCTTTTGCGCAGTAAGTTCACACATTAAAAAAAAAATTCACTCAAAGTTTACACAGATGTTTTACTTTTTATGCACAAATTACCTTTTTTTAATCTCCACTCCGTAATTTTTTTCCTAGACACAACTTGTTTTGTTGAGGGATGGGGACAGACTGAAGACAGAATCTGTCATACAAGGAAAGAGAAAAAAAAGGTAGGAATTGAAAAAATGCCTAAGTCCCATTCCTCCTGTGTCCCAAACATACCCACTCTCCCCTATATATAAAACTGTTTTAAGAAAAATTTTGTTTTATTTATTTTTGAACATCGAGTATACATACATGGGTTATTTCGGTTGGAATGAAATTTGGCCTTCGTTCAAGAAATAGTTTATGAGCGTTTGGCAAACTGCAAAGGCACCTTGCGCTCTATTGTTGCTTCCACATCGTCGAACAGATAACAAGCTGGTGGTATTTTGCCGCCACATTCCATCAGCCAGTTCACCATTGTTATCATAGGAATCGCAGTATCCATCGGGGGTGTATAAGTTGGATTGAAGAGTTGTGTCTGTCGTTTTTATGAAGTTGTGGAGAATAGCGCATGCCAATACTATTTTATCCGGCTCGCTCTAGAAAGCCTGAAGTTAAAAACTTCTTCTGGAATGTTTAGGAGAATACCAGGAAAGGGCCTCATAAGGTTCTCTCGCAGTCGCTTTGGCTTCCGTAGACTCCAACATCAACTACTGTGAATTTGTAGTTAGCATCACACACAGCTAGAAGGACAATGCTAAAGTATCCTTTTTATATTTGATGTATTTCGATCCGGAGTTCGGTGGGCGATCTATCTCCACATGATTTCCGTCAATGCATCCAACGCAATGAGGCATATTCCAACGATTATTAAAATCTTCACCTATGTTTTTCCAGTCCCCTTGCACTCGGGCATGTACGTGGGTGACAGTACATCCAAAAACACTTGGCATACTTCCTCTATGATTTTTCTTACGGTACATGCCCCCATTCGAAAGCTCTATGCCAAGAAATTTGGGTAAACACCTTGCGACAAATACCGGCAACGGGTGTAAAGTAAGAATTCAAATTTATATCATAATGAATGTATTGTAATTAAACGGTCAGGATTCCAAATGAAATGAATGAAAAAGAAAATTTATTTATAAACGATGTTTACACAATTGCAGTTAAAATTCGAATGAAAATATTTTCTGAGTGAAAATAATATTTTCAATAACATAACAAAAAACGATTGCTTGATTTTCAATACCCTCTCTCAATCGTATGCTTAGAATATTGTTTAATCATTCAATCCAAGATTTGTTCTAAACTTCAAGAAATGCGTTGGATCCGTTGACTTCGTTAAGACATCTGCGAGTTGGTCTTTTGTGCCAATGGTTTCAATTTTTATTAGTTCTTTAGAAACACTGTCGCGTATGAAATGGTCTTTTATGTCGATATGTTTTGCACGCTTGTTCTCTAAATTATGAGCCATACCGATACATCCTCTGTTGTCTTCATATATGGTTATTGGTTCTTCTTTAAGCTTCCTTATGTCCTGCATTATACCTCGCAACCACAAAGCTTCAGCAGTAGCCGAACTTAAAGCTATGTACTCAGCTTCATTGGAAGACGTGGCTACAGTTGGTTGCTTCTTGCTACACCAAGATACAGTACTTCCATATACTTGAAACACATACCCGGTAACTGTCTTTCTGTCTATTAAGTCAGATGCCCAGTCAGCATCGCCATATCCAAGAAGAGGCACATCTTGACAGCTTTTAAATTTCAATTTTAGAGACTTTGTTCCCTTTAGGTACCGAACTATTCTTTTGAGATGTTGCCAATGTATCTTCTAGGGTTCCCAACTGTCCTCCTTTTGGGAGGACAGTCCTCCTTTTCACTTTTTTGTCCTCCTGTCCTCTTAAGCTTTTAAATGTCCTCCTTTATCAAAACGAATACTTTACATTCATACAAATATTTTGCATTGAAAAACAAAAACCAATGTACTCACACCTTTACGTTCGCAAAACTATATCCCTTGTAACTTACTAAACTGCACTCGTTCATTTTCCAAGTAAATGTGGAAATGAAGAGCTTGCTACTATTGCACTCGAGGCACTCGAGGTTTCACATGTTTTCCACAACTTTAAACATAATCTTTCTTACAACTCCCTGGATTGTGGCTTAATTATTAAAGAAGACAGCTTCCGATTCGTCCTTATGTGGAAAAATATCATGCTGAACCACAAAAGCAGAGTCCGTAGCTATGGTGCTTGGAGATCAAGCTTTGGAATGTGTTTTGCGTTCTTTAAAAGAAATGAAAATAGACGCATCAAATCATAAAAACAGAAAAATGTTTCTAATATGCGTACAATTTTTCTCAATGCAGAATGGTATTGAAAACAAATTTTTGGATTTCATAGAAAACCGCGACGAAACCGCAGCCGGTATGTTTAGTATGATAAAAAAGGGTTGTTTTGATAGATATGGTTTGTCGTTCCAACAAGTGTCTGCTTTTAGTGCAGATAACACTAACTCAAATTTAGTTTTTTTTTATTCTGCAAAAAATACTGTCCTCCTTCGTTTCCAAACAAAGTTGGGAACCCTAGTATCTTCCCATAAAACCAACCGCGTTTATGTCTGGTCTTGAACATAGCATTATGTACATAATACTTCCGAGAAGTTCTCTGTAAGGTTTCTGTAATGTCAAATCTGTATTATTTGCTTCGAGTTGTAATCCTTTTTCCATAGGTGTTTTGACTGCATTGCAATACATCATTCCAAATTTTTGAAGAATCTTGTCGATACTTGTTTCTTGTGAAATATTTAAACACTCATCAGATAACTGATAACTCTAGTTTCATTCCCAAGAAGAACTTCAGCGTTCCACAATCTGACATTTCAAAACGGTCAGAGAGTTCCCTTTTTAATTTCAAAATTGACTTCAATTTGTTTCCAGAAATTAAAATATCGTCAACATTAATTACTAAAATAAGAACTTCGTCTTCCTGCTTATTAAATTTAGTATAGAGGCAGTAGTCATGGTTTGATCTCTTGAATCCTAGTTGTATCAAAAACTCGTTCAATTTTTGGTTCCAGCAATGAGGCGATTGCTTCAATCCATAAATAGATTTTAAGAGCTTACAGGCTGTACCCTCTCTGCCTTGTACTCCTTCTGGTAGTGCCAGATAAATGTCTTCTTTTAAGTCTCCATGAAGAAAAGCAGTTTTGATGTCGAGTTGGTGAAAGTGGTATTTTCGGTACATACCGACCGCTAATACTACACGAATAGTGGTCAACTTTGCCACTGGTGCATACGTTTCACCATAGTCCACCCCAAACCGTTGCAGAAAACCTTTTGCTACAAGTCTAGCTTTGTATTTTGTTGGTTGCCATATTCGTCCTCTTTTCTTCGGAAAACCCATTTAGTTTTAAGTTGTTTATTGTGAGAAGGTACATCTACAATCTTCCATACGTTGGTTTTACTCATGGAATTCAGTTCTTCATCTACTGCTTTCTTCCATAAGTCACAATCGCTTAGTCCGAATATTTCACTATAGGTTTCAGGTACATCTGTAGAAAAATTAAAAACGGCAGAATTTGCTCTTGACCCCATATCATAATCTAAGAACTTACTTGGTAAATGGCGTTCCCTGTTGCAGCGCCTCACAGTCTCTGTTTGGAGCCTGTTATTTGATTGCAAAGGGAGCGCAGTTTGTTCATCTCCTGACATAAGATCAACTTCTATTAAGTCATTCGTTAAAGTTGGTTCTTCATCTTCACTTTGTGCACCACTGATAGTACCTATTATCAGCCATAGCAATATCGACAGGTTCAGCTTCAAAATAAACATGTTCAGCTTCCCCCTCTTGCTCATGGCTCCACAAAGTTACTTCTCTCTTATTGTCCCTTGAAGGTTTTCGTTCTGCCACTGCCAGACACTTAAATGGTAAACTTGACTCTTCAAATTGAACGTCACGAGTTGTTCTTATTTTTCGCGATTCGATATCCCATATTCGGTATCCATATGGAGCATACCCCACCATGACAGATTTTCGAATTGTTGGATTTAGCTTCTTTCGGCACTGATTTGGAATCCACGCGTATGCCTTGCAACCAAATACCCTTAACTTGCTTAGGTCTGGCTTAGACCCAAACCACAATTCTGCTGGTGTTGTTGACATCTCCAAAGAGCTTGTTGGACTGCGATTAATGGTATATACAGCAGCAAGTGCAGCTTCGTTCCACATATTCTTTGGAGCTCCGGATTCGATTAGTATAACTCTGACCTTTTCCATGAGTCTTCTATTGAACCTCTCAGCAACTCCATTCTGTTGAGGAGAATAAGAAATTGTTGGTTCAATTTGAATACCTTTTTGTTTGCACCAAGAAATTTGTTCTTTTGAAAGGTATTCTCGTCCTTGGTCAACTGTCAGTTTTGAAATCGAGCTTCCAACCATAGCGGTGGTCAAAGCTTCATACTCCTTGAATTTCGAAAATACATCAGACTTTATCTTGAACCGTCAATCGCAATAGTATTGAAAGGACCACACACATCCGAATGTATCCTTTCTAGGGCTCGTTTAACTCTACTGCGGGTTCCATTAAATGGATTTCGTACTTGTTTTCCCTCAGCAAACACGTCACAAAAATCAATTTTGAATTTTGGGTTAAAGTTTGGAATCATATTGCTCTTAAGTAGAATTACCATTCTCTGATGCCCAATATGTCCGAGACGTAGATGCCACAGCATGACTTGATCTTTTTCACATGTGTCCGCTGTAAACTTCTTAACGACAACTTCGAGTTCATACAGATTTCCATTTAAACGAGCTGTTGCTATTAATTCCTCGTTCTTCAAAATTAAAGCCTCTCTTCCACAGAATTTAACTTCAGCTCCAGCATTCGTCAGTTTACTTACGGAAATCAAATTGTCTCGCAAATCAGGAACATACAGTACATCTTGTATTGTAAGATCGGTTTCTGTGTTGCTCACACCGTAAATAAAACCCATTTGTCTGGCCAACAAAGACTCATTATCCTTAGCGACATTAATTTCAATTGGATTGTTCAACAGTCCCAACTTTGAAAACTACCATTTCTCGTTAGCTAGGTGATCGCTGGCCCCTGAATCCAATTTGAAAATAAACTTCTCGTTTTTGTTACTCTTGGTGTTGTCTCTGTCAGACATAAAACAAAAACTTTTTGTTTTGACAATTTGAGCATCTTTTCCTGAGTGGCAGTCTTTTGCAAGGTGGCCAATTTTGTTGCATTTGAAACACTTTCTGTTAAACTTTTTCTTTTTAAAATGTTTCTTTTTACTAGAAAAATCTATTACTTCCTGGACGTCTTCTTCATGTCGGTCATTAGGTTTCGTTTCTTCGGCTTTAAGCCTTTCTTTTGCCATTGAAAATGTTAGTTTGTCTTCATGCAAGTTTTGAAGTGCGGTAATTAATGGATCAAATTTTTCGGGCAAAGAAAGAAATAATTGAGCAAGCATATCACTCTCTTCTAATTTTGCTCCTGATAGTTTCAGCTGACGAACCAAATTTTCGAAGGCCAAAAGATGGGACGCCACTTAATCCCCGTCCTTCATTCGCAATTTTGTTAACTGCTTTCGTACTAGCAATTGGTTTACATTCAGACTTGGCCACATTTCTTTCGAAGTGTTCTTGTCTCTTACATAGCTGAGAAAGTCTGAATGGATTAAATTCACACTAAGCAATTCTTAGCCATTTTATTCCTCTTGAGAAATTCTAATATATTCTCTTCATCATCTACTTCTGGAGGATCGTCTGTTAGAACGTCCAATAGATTCATGGAATCCAGAAGAATTTTCATTCGGAATTGCCAATAGTCAAATCCGCAGCCGTTAAACTGGAAAATGCCATGCGTAAAATCTTTCGAGTCGCCCCATAACCTATTGTAATTAAACGCTCAGGATTCCAAATGAAATGAATGAAAAAGAAAATTTATTTATAAACGATGTTTATACAATCGCAGTTAAAATTCGAATGAAAATATTTTTTGAGTGAAAATATTATTTTCAATAAAATAACAAAAAACGATTGCTTGATTTTCAATAGAATGCAACTTACATTAGACATTAGAGTAACAACGACTCGGCACTTGGGACTTATAGGCTTTCTTATGGATTTTTTTCCAGTTTGCTTTCCATAAGCGAGACCATTCATATTGCTTTGTCATATGCTTTGAAAAATTGATTAGGATCTCCATCCTTCATAAATTTAAAGGTGGTTTCGAAGAAGCCTTCTTCCTTTCCTGATATAAAGGACGAACCCACCATCTCCGTTTTGGTTGGCTCATAAATTTCATTGCAGTGTAATTAATTTGTACAGCTACCTATTTTGTTGCGCTACGCATTTTATTCCACTGTTGCTACACAATAAGCGATTTTGATGACGTTTTTTGGCGGCAGCGAATTTTTTGGGCTACAGCTAGATCTCATTGTATTCAACCAGTAATACTATCGTGTCTTAAATTAATGAGAAAGAACTATAATTATAAATTGTTATATAGATAATTATTCGCCACTAATTTATTCCCCAATAATTCAGGTAACCATCCTCAAGTCTTACTTAACTTTGAAGAGACTGGTATCACCATAGTAACGACATCATCAGCATCCGTTTCCATCGCTCGAAATAGAAAAGTTGGTGATTCTACTCGGGTGACAATTTGCCTAAACGTTTCTCTTGTCTTTACGAGACAATCTAATTTTGCTCTTATGAGACAAACAAATTTTTCCTCGACATATATGTTTTTCGTCTTGTGGACTCCTGTGTGATTTTAGCCTTGCTCTCAATACATTTTTCCAAATTTAGTAATCAATCTTTTCCAAAAGCAAGGTTAAGTCCTTCAAGGGTCATATTTACTTTCAAAACGAAATCGCTTTAATTTATGCAAATAAATCAAAGCTCAGCCTTAGCATGTCTAAATAACTTATTTTCACGTCAACATGATTCACCAATTAAAGAAAAATCCTCATAAAAAATCTCAAACTTAAGAATAAATCTACGAAATCGCCTGCTGATTGGTCGTTCATTCTGCTGTCGAAGGTCAAAAAAATTAATTTTGAGATTCCTGAAAAACAAAAATAAATAGTCTGTTCGTGCCTTAAATTGAAAATTGTTATGAAGGACACCAACACTCCTTAAACACATGTACTCACACATGCCCACAATCGCACCCTCAAGAACTTTCCAGACTCACTATCCGATTCTTAAAACTTTCACTTGGTGTTTGTGCATTGTGAAAATGTAATGGGAAATCCCAATACAACGCAACTTACCATCTAAGCAATCCCAAGCCCGTAGTGGCGGTGGTGCGGGAATCCCGCTTAAATCATCCATCAAAATGTCTGCGGTTCCACCAGACGTCACATCACAAAACCGCTAGCTCATTTGTACATTAAAACAAAATTAACAAAACAAAAAGGCAAAAAAAGAAAAAAAATAAAAGTAAAAAAACACCCACACACAATATACCAGTGAACACTGGAAAAACAACACCACACGACACCAGATTCGGATTCCGGGTGAAAAATTGTTGTTGTAATTCATAAAACACTTCATCACGTGACCATGTGTGCTACATGCATTCGGCAGAACTCGAAATGCGGAACCGCGGCGCGTGTAACGCAAATACTACGGACGTGAAGCGTCCTCTGGTACTATGTCATACGTCTCGTTCGCTGTCGTAATATGCACGTGCTATGGGGGTCTGCGAGCTTGTTTACAGCTTGCTTGTGGTTTTGCGGTGCAACACTAAATGCCAAAATGCACTCTCAGGACTGTCATTCTGGAACTATATGTGACCACAATTTGTAAGCGAGAGGATAATACGGCGACGACTTTGGGACTACCAAAAACGCGACAATGCGGTGCGGATGATGACGACAACAACGACGGACAATTAAAAACAACCGCTTGCCTAGTTAACGTATTCCGTTAGCTAATTCTCAGTGCACCAAATTCGATACGCGCCAAATGGCCTCGACTCATTGCAGCCCCAGTGGAAGAAGACGGGAAGACTGACTGTAAGTTAGTCGGTCGTATTCGCTCCAAACTCAAAGCGATGTCGAAAAATAACAAACTGTGCCGCTTGTTGCCCAGGATACCTCCTCACACACAGAACTAGAAGTAATATAATTGATTTGGATTGGAATTGGAATTCCCTAAAGTCTGTGGACAGAGAAGGGTTGGAGGCTCATCTGAAGGGCGAGAAGCGCTTTCAACTTATAACAAAATTACAGCCAAAATGTACATTTAAGCGGAAGGGTTTAGACAAGGTTGCGACTTGCGACTTATGATTGTTGTAAACGATACTACACACCACCATGCATCGACGGCGGCCGGCGCGGCGTGTGTTGCGTCGGTCGTTGGGAGCAGCTCCTTTTCTGTTTGATGGACATATGAGTGAAAGCCGGAAACTTTTACTTTCTATCAATATGGTGTCAATATGCCGTCTTGTAGTGAGAAATCAATGGGCTAATGGGATAGGAAGACGATGAGTGTTTTTTTTCTTCGATTTTCTGTACTAGTAGCTTGCCGCATGCCAATCGAATCTACGTCGTTTGAGGTGGGAAAGAGGAGGAAAGGAGGAAATCGAACTTAATCAGTGGGTGGTCGTTGGTTTTTTCGTGAAGAAGGAACAACCTGTATTTAAGTCTGTTTTTGAAGCAATCGAATATTTGTGCAATCATAAGAATAAGGTGTTTGTTGAAGGTCGTTAGGCATATATCGTTCAATAAATTAAGGATAAAATATGATTATGTTTTTCTGACATATTAAAGGTGTTTGTAGGTCATGCAAAGTAGGGCGACGATAAGTAATTTCAATTAATGACATTCTGATATTGGCCAAGGGCACAAGGACTTCAGGATCTAGGTCATCTGATGATAGTAAAAAAATAGCTTGATTGTGAATGGATGCATTCATGCAGCTTCTATCTTCTCAGAGTTTTTTTCGGACGGAAGAAACATTTATTTTGCAATGTCATCTTATACAATAGAAGTATATTTTTTTTATAGATTTCGTGTTTGAATACTGAACCACGCTGCTCGATGGTGTTTCATACCAACTCTCAAACGCGCAGCAACAAGACTTTAATGGACGCTTTATAAAAGCTGAAAATGGTTCTACAAGTAGGAAGTAATTCCCTTGATTCATTTGGTATCACAATGGGCCTTTTCTTCTGGCCTTAGTGTGTGGATCCTGTATTCGCAGCCACGTGAACCTAACCTAGCCTAACCACGCTTCCAGATTTTGCAAATTTATTTTGAAAATCACGATGCTGGCCAGAACGTTACAACGTGACCGCTATAGAACCATAATTACTGACTGTTTCGTTCATCGATTCAACAACCATTATGTGCAGGAGATATGATTTTAACAAGACGGCGAAACATGTCACACAGCTCCTGCCACAGTTGATTTATTGGAGGAAATGTCTGGTCACCGGATAGTTTCACGTTACGCACCCGCCTCCAAGATCATACGAGATTTCCCGGATTTGGTAAGTCGCTATAGTCTTCACCGAAAAGCTCGAATCGATTAACTAATTGGAGGACAAAACTCGCCGCGTCATTGCTGGTATACTCGGCCACAAATGTTAGGAAAAGTCATCGGAAATTAGATCTCTTCCAGACTAGACTACGTCCGAGCCAGCAGCCGTGGCGATCATATACCAGAAATCATATTCAAATTATAAGCCTAGAAGTTTCCTTTTCAAATCCATTTCAAAAAACACCTTTTTCTCTATAATTCTTAAGTTACTTAACCTCGTTATTCAATTTCCAACAAAATAGTAAGTATACGCCACAGTCTTCTTGTCTTGTCAAAATCGAGTAAAAAAAATATTTAAATTTTCGATTGTGCATTCCAAAAACCATTCAAGAACTGTCAATTAGCTAAACAAACCCTTCTTCTGTTATTTTTCATAGCACCATCACATGAAACGAGAGAGTGCTTTCTTTACTGTCGCCTTAGGTAATGGGTCCTTCACACGCAAATTCCTTAATATCCACCCTCAAGTTTTGCTTAGTTTTACGTGCCGATTGCAACTACAGTGCAATTCCAAGACTTAAGCGCTCTCTTTGGTATGGAATTTTGTTTTGATAACATAATAGAAGGAAACTGAGAATGGTGATGGTGACATTATATTAAATGCCACAGCAACGATAGTTGGCAATATCAACACATTGAATGTGGAAATAGCAATGTGAAGTCAAAGCTGTGTATAGGGATTTGGATTATTTTGTTTCGAATTGTGAGCACCATTTTTTCAAAATCTAATATCTAAAATTTTCTGTCACAGTTTTAGTGGTCAAACTCCTCTGAAACGGCTTGACCAATGTTGATGAAATTTATATGTGCATTCAGTAGGTATGCGAATAGGTTCATATCTATATTTTATACCGCTAATTGTTAAGGATGGCTCACCCACACATTTTGTTTTTTTGCATTTTTTGGGCAGTTTTTTTTATAATTTTTGTATGGTGTGGCATTAAGCAATACATTCAGTCCTTAATTTTCAACTTCCTACCACTTACCCCTACTTTTTAAGAGCCACTTCTTACTCAGTTTTCATGAAAATTTCGTCGATTATTATTATTGTTTGTACATTGATCGCAGTAGTGATAGTGACATTAAACTTTTTTTTTTTTTTATTTATATAGTAGCTAACAGTTTTAAAAAACCAATTACAAGCTACAGTTAAACTTACAAATTTTAGATAATCTTATGTATATAAAAGAAAGTCGGGTTTGTTACAACACTTATAACTCGAGATCTGCTGGACCAATTTTAATTTTGATTCGTTGGATTTGTCTCCGCCCCGAATAGCAGAATACATCTTAAAAAAATGAAAACCATTCGAAATCACAAACGGTGCGAATGTAAAAAAAAATAACTCTTTTCTCACTACAACAAAATAATTTTGTTTTTATGATCAATTTCATGTCAAATCGAAAATTATTTTGTTTGAAAATTAATTATTTTCTAAACATGGACGAGGACGAGGATTTCTCATTAAGGTAAAATTCAAATGAATAACAAAAGTTTCTGAAGGACTAATAACATCACCATCATCATCGTCGGGCTGGACAAAGAAAGTTTCCTCTTCATCTGCACCAAAACAGGGATTCGGTGTGGGACAGTAAGTTCGTCCAAGTATCCCGACGCCGACGCCATTTAGGTCCGTGCCCTCAGGCTTTGGGCGTTATTCCATTTCAAATTTGGTCTGCCGCGCTGTCTATTCATAAATCTTACCGCAAGGTACTTTCCAGACCGGTTCTTCTTCGCTCATACGAGCTAGGTCTCACGCCCACTGAGGTACCTATACCACTTATCAAATGAACCAATTGAAGGATGGTTCTACTATTACTAACATTTTCCTCATTTATATGCAGGTTTTTTGTCGCCCCCTGCTCGATCTGAATAAGATTGTAAAGTTTGAGGGTTCCAAAGATCTCAATGTCTGCGTATGCCGTCCATTGAAAATGTGACGCTGCATATGTAGATTATTTTTTTTTATTCGTGTAGGATTTCAGTCACCCTATCAGTCACACTATTTGTGAAGTTTGGTTACCGGGTTATGATCCCAAAACCATTTTTTTTCTTGGTTTTCGTCCTTCGATTTCCTACCTTCTATGAACGGTTGAATTGATTTGGCTCAAAATTGGTGGATAGGTTGTCATTAACCGAAAATGCAATACTAAGGATAACAGTTGAAATCCGACAGGCGAAAGAGTGTTTATTCAGAGTTACCACTGTCTGTTATGTTTGTTATTGCATACCTACGTGTTTGTTTGCTTTAGTTTAGTCTGCTAACAACTAACACGGTACTAAGTGATGAGACATTTGTCGTAAGATTAAGCTTGCTATAAGCTCTCTTCGGCATTTTCTGAGGGTGTGATTTTTTATAAGCTGGCTCAGGGACTCATATTATTAAATTTGACTCATCTTTTTAAGTATGCTACAATTAGTGAATGAAAAAATAGTTTATTTTCATTTCTGCATGTTTATTAACATTCATCTTCTAATTCAAATTATAACATGTAAGCAATACTCTTGCAAAACAGACTGAATTAATGATAAGCAACAGATGTATTTCAAAAAAAAAGGCCGCTATCAACTGCCAAAGTTCAGAATCTTCTATTAGAAGAACCTTTGTTTGAAAAATAAAATTTATCGAACGTTCTTTTACTTCGTTCCTTTGAAGGATGCATTTATTTTCAAAATGACTTATTTTTTTCAGCTGCGGGGACTCATTTAAATTTTAACGTGCGTTAACACTGTTATCATTATTAACTGGAATATTAAGTGTCAAATCACTAGAATATTGGAAGACATTTTTTCGCTTCGCCACGGATTCGTTAATAAGGAAATACGACGCGAGTCGAATTTGAAAGTTCGAATTGAAAACGATCCGCCGCGAATCCCATAATCAGGCCCCTGGTGATCGCAAACCCATTTTTATTCGTTTCCATCTCAGCTAATTGTAATCTCATGCAAAGAATTTTTTCTAATGCAAATATCTCGGCAACCAGTAGTGCTCGGAATTAAGTTTGGCTTTCAATGGTAGGCTCAGGATTATGTAAACTATCAAATAGAGTTTGAGTAGACCTTTGTATCATTCGACGGGACTTTTGAAGAACTTTTTTTCTGTTCAAAATTTTGTCAAGCGGTTAGCCATGATTTGATTTTACTACTCATCTTTTTTTCTGCCGTACGCTCTATATGTGTAAAACGATTTTATAGGAGTAAACTAAAAAAAAAACACAAAACCAAGAAAAAACATCTATTCCCCATTATCATTTCTGAGTTCTGCGAACAAATAAAATTAAATGCGGGTACAACGTCCCACGGGTCAGCTAGTAATATATAAATTCAATCTGTCGCAATTATAAATACAGTTTAAAAAAGGAAAAAAAATCAAAAAGAATGAAGATGAAAAGTTAAAACTAGAAAATGATTGAAAATGCTTGAAAAGATAAAAAGAAAAGCAAAGGCAAACTGGAGATCAGAAAGATGGCAATGAGGAAGAATGTGAAGGTACAAGAAGCAATATTTGAGATCTAATATTATTTTCATTTAAATCAAAATTAAGGATATCAAACGACAGGAAGTAGTGATTATGATATAACTGCATCCGGATGATTGGTGATTTTAAAAGTATGTTTGTTCATGCACATGGTGGTTGAAATGTTTGCAATGAATGGCGAGTGGACCGAGATGGACATCTTATATGTATATCAGCCAATAATAACGAAGAGCGAATGCTTCCTGTTAATATCTGCCTTAAGTAAGTTTCGGTTAGTATCAACCTTCGCTGAGATAATGAAAGCATGTTGAAAAGATTCATTCGTTCTTTGTAATCGTTGTGTTCTGAAAATAATTTGTACTGAAGGTATCTGGTAAATTTCCGTTGAACTCTTTCTATTGTGTCATTATAAGTTTTATAAATAGGAGACCATACAACAGCACCGTACTCTAATATACTCCTACATAACATGTTATATAGATGAAGAAAAGACTCTGATTTTCTGAAAAACTTGCCTACTCTGAAAATGAAGTCCATACGTTTTGACGCTTTTTTAATTATATGTAATCATAATTGGATTTAAATAAAAGTTTGGAATCAAATATTATTCCAAGGTCCTTATGCTCTGTCACTCTATTTAGTTCGATGGTGTTAATCCTATATTCAAATTCAATGGGGATGAGTTTTCTAGAATAAGACATAATTGAACATTTATTTATGTTTAAATCTAAATTGTTTTTAATACACCATTCAAATAACGTATCAAGGTCTTTTTGTAGCGATATACAATCCCTTACAGTATTTACACCTTTGAAAATTTTTAAATCGTCCGCGTAAGCTAATGACATAGAGGAAAAATTTTGTGCGATATCGTTAACATAAATATTGAAAAATAACGGTCCTAAAATTGATCCTTGTGGCACACCGCACACCAGAAGGAGGGATAAATGGTCTAGATGTAACATTATTGAGGACTACATTTTGCTGTCTATCTGTAAGATATGACTTGAACCACATTACTAGCCTTTCTTATTATTGTGAAAGGTAGGATAAATAATAAAAGATAAATAAACATGTTCATACTATACTCTTTGTCATCATTAAAACAGCAAACAATGCCATATCACTGCCTTTATTCACATACTTGCAAATATATTTGATGCTCTTCACTGAACTACACGACTATACATTAATATGAGCTTTGAATGTTTTGCTCAGTAGAGGTGAATAAGGCACCACCGATTATCAATCTCAATATCGATGTTTTTTTGATACTTTTCGTAAATGATTGTCCGTTATTATTGGAATTCCTTCTACGATATATTGGATATCCGTCAACATTTGTGATCGTATCGTTAGTAAAATCTTTAAGAAATCCTTTGGTACATTTTCCATCTGCCATACACGGCGATTAATGATTGAAATAACCGCATGGGACATGAATCATGTTAGTTGTAACCGACCCCTATGTTTTGATAGCATTTTATTTTTTTCAACCCTATGCAAATCCGTTGAGGACTCACTTCTTTTGTACCAGTGGCACCAAATGCTTAGGGCCAGGGTACCGGGTAGTGGGGAAGCGGGGTAGTCGGTAAAAGGTAGCTGGGTATATATGGAAAGCGTGTAAAGGGTAGTGGGGTAGCGGATAGTAGGTAGCGATTACCGGTTAAGTGGGTAGCGTGTGTAAGTATTGGGTAGCGGGGTAGTGGATTGTGGGGTAGTGGGGTAGCGGGTAACGGGGTAATTGGGTATAAAGGGGTAGCGGGTAGACGGTAGTGGAGAAGCGGGGAGAGGGTAGCGGGTGGTATGGTAGCGGGCTACAAAAGTCTAGGTCTTTTTTATATCGATTGAAGAAGTACCAAGTCTGTTGGGTCAGCTAGTAATAAGTAAAAGATTTTGATCATAACAAATGTTATACTTTATTTTCTTGAAATTCTAACTTCCTTCAAGACATCTAAACAGTATTATTATTATTAATTATGACATATTTTGGCATGCTTGCTTAAATGCTTATACAACTTCAATATTAAATCTCTTTTGAATATATAATTGGTTGGGTTTTTTTTGGTAGTGTCCAATATCGATGTTTCAAAATTCTATTTCAATACAAATTGGAATATATAAGTCTATAAATGCATTTTGATATATATTTAATAATATTGCTTCATTCAATAAAATTGTATGTATTCATAAAACTCTATTCTTTTGAATGTAGTGCATTTTGTTATTGTTTTCTTTTTATTTTTTGTACACATTACCTGTTCTGATATAAACATATAAACGTTCGCTATATTTTTTCAGAAATAATAAATCAGTTTAACCATTGACATTTTTTTCTTTCCTAGTAGCACATTTAGCTTTAGAAAATCATAATTCCTAGTACCTATACATAAGTTTCGTATTCTCGAACGTACAAAAAAAAGCAAAAAATTTTAAATCCTTGATTTTCTAGCACTAGTGACGTTCAACTTAATAGCTTTAAGAAGCAAGGTCTTTAGGCAAAGGGTGCTGTGGGTCCTTTGTTGTTTCATATTTATCTATAAGTAACCAAAATCAGGTTTGAATGTAAGAGGTCATAAATCTACAAACGCGATTTATTCAGCTTATTGAAAATCCGGCAGCACAAGTCGATTTTTTAAAAGTTTGTGGGTCGTTTCCTATAATTTAATTAGTATGTTTGAACCTAAACATTGACCCTTTGGCCAGTAATTCTCATGAGCTTTAAAGCAAAGCGATTCATAACTTCTGCTTTTTCGATTATTTTGTTTAAAAAGAAAAATTGTGCAAACAACATATTTTCAGAACAATACGTTACAGCCTTCTGTGTACGATCAATGAACGAAGAATGATAATGAATAAAGAATAGAATAGATACGTTTGAAGAAGCCGTATTTCTTTACAAATTCTCAACAAAACGATAAAAAAATAGTTTATGTTTGATTTATGATGCATAAATTAACCTTTTAGGCCGTGTGCGAATTGGATGAATTGTGGCTAAAAATGGATGAATTTTTAACCACTACTGTCATATTTTAGCCTGCTTTGCAGCTAGTCTAATGGTGTTTTTTTTGGTAGTCCGGAACTGTTCCGAACGATTCTGAATTCGTTCACTTGGCACAAGATGACAATGACAGTTCTTGTTCTAGATAGAACAGAAAAACGATTCCGAATTTGAAGTTGGAATCAGAGATTAAAATGAATCAAGCTTGCTCACGAATACTGAGTATTTATTTGAAAAAAATAAGTTTGAACAAACTGAGTCAACGCACAAGCAAGTAAATCTGAACATTTTTATTTATGAATCAAGTAACTCTGAGCAACCCCTATTTTCAAATGAATACAAATGAGTATTTTTGTTTTCAAGTCAAAATGAGTTTGAATAACTTTGAACTGAGTTTCTGTGAGCAAAATGTTCATGAACAAGCAAGCTATTCATGAGCAGGCAAGGGTTCTTGCCAAGCGTAAGCATTGTAGGTATCTGTTTGTGATTTGTCTATTTGATGGTGCGGTTTGATTTAAAAGGAGAAACAATATTAAAAGTTGGATGATTTTTTGTTTGTTTAGATAAAAAAATGACAACGATTTAAAGGGGATAAAATAGTTTTTTTATTTAATGATTCAAACTCAAAGAAGGTACAATTCAAATTAAGGAAATAAAATCACAGCAAATGAGAAAAAAAATTAAAATGTTGGATATATGTATTATAAAAATTAAATTTTGTTAATCTTAAGATTTGAATAAGACACGATCGGTTCGCTTTTCGGTGATAATGTTTCCGGCTAGGGATAAAGCTCGTTCTGATGGGGCTGATGTTGCAGGATTTTTTCAAAGATTAACCTTTTTGTGATATACGAGTACCTACCTATAACAGCGAATAACAACAATTTTTTTTTCAAATTCGCATCCACAAACAACATAAATGCATTTTTACCTCCTTCTCCTTCATTGACGATCTTTAAATTACCCAACACTTTTATGATACATACTGCAAATTAACAAACAACTTGCCCACGGACATTCAAATTTTCCAGTATTTAATAAAGTGCATCGTCGCTAATTTTATGGTGGGTAAAAAAAACTGTATATGAATGCTTAATGCATCTATAGCAGGTACACATTCACACAGGACGCAGTATTTAAGAACTTACCCAATCAATGCTAATCTGTCGCTGAATTTTAACTACCTGCTATTATGAAATACGAAAACGTATTTTCCAAGAGTTACTCATTCATTTACCATTTGGTTACCATTCATTAACCCTCTGATATATTATTTAAAATTTAAAATCTTTCCTTAAAATGCAACAAAAACACATTTTCCTAACTACCTAACATACCTGCATATTATGTCGGTTATACTTTTATAATTGTAATCCATTTAATTTTTGTATGGCCGGAACTATTAAAAAAAAATAAACAAATTCTCCTTCAAAAGTTCACGTCAATCTAAAACATTCAGTACATAATTACGTTATGTGCATATTTATGTTCATACTCATATTCATACCATTGTATTATATACCTAACCAACGCTCATTCATTGATAAATCCTTTATTTCATTATGCACATCGTAACAAAAAACAAAAAAAAAACTTACAATAAACAAGTCCTCATTCATAATCAACCTAATTTATTTTCTAGAATCAAGTTAGAAAATATTCATCCAAGTTCACAATTATTCAATCTGTTTGAACATTTGAATATACTCAGACGGTTTGAATATACTCAGTCGGTTTGAATATACTCAGTCGTTTAAATATATTTGAGTATTCAAACTATTTGAATATGTTCAAGTAAGTTCAAACAAATATTCAGCTCACAAGTCTTTTTATTTGTGAGTGAAAAAAACAAAAATGACTTGTGAATATAATATACTCATTCTGCTTGCTCGAAAACATTTGAATGTGTCTGAGCAAAAATGCTTGTGAGCACTTTGCTTGTGAATAGGGGTGGAAAACGATCAAGTCTGAGCGATAATTGAGTAATTTTGTGATGTATTTGAATATATTTGAACGTATTCATTTTAATCTCTGGTTGGAATCAAAAACAGAATCACGCATACATGCACACACTCGCATACGTACTCCCCGACATGTTTACAAATAAAGAAAATAAAAACAATGTCATGTCATCTGCATGAGGTTTCACAAATACACAGACATTCCACCATTAGAAGCAACAAAATTTGTTTGCATGTGCGTTTGGTATCCGGAATCGGACAGTTCTATGAACCAATTCCGGATTACCAACAGAAAACGCTATAATTTTAACACATTTAACGTCAAGTTTTAACCACTTGTTAAAAATGGGTTAAAACTTGACGTTTGGTTAAATTTTGACACTTCACATTGAATAAAATTATTCGACTAGCTGCGGAGCAGGTTAAAATATGACAGTAGTGGTTAAAAATTCATCCATTTTCATTTTTTAACCACAATTCATCCAGTTCGCACACGGCCTTAAAAAATAATTGCACTGGAACGAAAACGTTCATTTTGTACGAAAATTTAACAAAATACTCAAAAAAAATTGAAAAATTGTATATGAACGTGATTGCAAAATAGTTGTCACAAGAAAAATTAGCAAATTGGTGGTTATCACTTCTGACTTAAGCAGACAAAATTTCTCGTTTGTGATTATCACCGATCAGAAATCACCTTACACGATTCCACCCCGTTGTCATTCTATCTTTCAATTGACCTCGCTGTCTTCAAGATCCCTCTGACGTCCCACTTCGTAATTTTTGTTATAATTCGAACTTAAAAATACGATTCGATCATTTAACAAAATGAATTGAATTAAATTATCAGAAAATTTCTTTCTTCTACTTAACGTATGACTTAATAACAGACTCGAATTTGTGTCAATAAAGGATGGATTGGGAAATCTGATCACCAATTCCATTTAAATGAGCCATTCATTAAAATGGAATTGGTGAACGGTCAGTCTATACCGAAACCATGACGGCTCTAAAGTTTTCAGATGCCAAACTAGTGCTGCAGCCGGAAACAATTGTGGAACTCAAATGGACTCTCAAACGGCTAAAGGACATATCGATGATGACATATCAACTTTATCCATGAAGCTAACAGGAAAAGGAGATAACGTAATGTCTTGCAACCATGGAGGTATACACTATACATTTTTTGAGTACATGTGTAGTCCCATAGCAAATCGACAATTGATAGGAAAATGTCCAGAATTTAACTCCCAACATACCTTCTGCTTATTTACTCTAAAACCACCTACGATAGCAGAGCCAGCCATTGGAGAATTCGGCATTCCCAATAAACTGATAGAGTATGAAGGCTGACCATGACCCACGTTTGAGACCAAATTAAGATATCCGGATTCCGGGATGAACTGGCCTGTCTCCTCTTCAAACTGGCGTTGGAGAAAGCAATCCGTGAACCATGACTCATTATCTTCATCTACAAGAGGGACCATATCGTCTCTCCCTTGGAAGGAACCAACAAGGTGAAGGTGTAAAGCTCCAATTATTCAGATCAAGCAGGCGGAGAAAACGCCGGAGCTGCATATAAATGAAGCAAAAACTATCTGGATCTGGAGCACGGTTTTGAAGAAGTAGTGCGACCCTTCAATTACCTTTGGTCAGTAGTTGCAGCCGATAACATGTATTTGTAAGAAGAAATACACGGACCGCTGTTCAAATCCAACAGAATCCATCTTTAAACGCTCTTTAAATCTCGAAACCGCAGCTGTATAAAACGTTGGACTATAAGACCCATATCTTTCTTTGTAAGCAGTTTTTAAAATAAACAATAAACAATAGTTATGCCATTAATCATTTATCAATACGAGATTTGGTACTCTAAGCTCCCGCAGTAGTCGAGAGAAAAGCCTTGTTGATAAAAGTTGGCCGGAGCCGTTTGAAAGTAAGGACGATTCCGGGACGATATAACCACAATACTGTCAAGTGCATGTAAGAAGAAAATTAAACTTAGTTGAGTTCGGTGCTCGGTGGGATGGGCATCTAGCACTTATGAGCAAAGAGGAACCCGTCCAGAAAGTCATTTTTACTATTCTGGCAGGAGACAGCTCGCTAGACCAAATTTTGAGCTTGTAAGATGACTTAGGTCAAGACGGGAAGACGCCCGAAGCCTTGGGAGATATAGGTGAAAGAATTAGTTGAAGAAAGAACTGGGGTGGAATCGTATAAGGTGATAGTTGACTATCAAATTTTTGACTATCAAAAGTGATAGTCAACAACTTTCCATCTGTGTAAGGTGATCATTCTGAAATCAAATTATTTTCTTGGATTCTTGGCATCACTCTATTTAGTTCATGTTTAAACCCAACTGTTGTTGTTGTTTTACATGCTTTTAAATTTTCAGGGACACAAACAAGGAAATAAAAAAAGATAAAGAGCAATTGCAAAACCCTTTGCACCAGCCCAAAAATATTCATTTTTCCCAAAAAGTAGAAAAAAAACTAAGAAAAATAAACCAAAAATGTTCAGTTGTATCAAATTGACACCTAAATAGGTGTCAGCTGAAAAAGTCAAAAAAAGATAACTGTCACTTTTGATTATCAGCTTACACAGACGAATTTTCTTGAATTTGACTGTCAACTATCAAAAATCAGCTTACGCGATTCCACCCCTGACTTCATTCCGGTTTGTGCGAAGATGAAGACACTAACTTCATCGGCCAGGTCATCGGTGAAGATGAAGTAACAAACAAGATAAGGGATGAAAAACAATGTGTTCGCCAAAAGTGAGACAACCATTTTTAAGGCAAAAGTCCTGCATTTAAAAAGGTGTGCAGATTATGCAAACATGCTTGTCGGGTTGATCTGTTTATCTTTGTATTCGGCGTTGCACTCAGCCGTTTTTGACTAAATGACTTACCAATTTAGCTAACATAATTGACTTTAATACAGATGAATTATTCTTAGTTTTCAATATCTGTGGTTACTTCTATACGGAGTTACAAAGCTTATCGGTTGTCTCCAAGGCTACACACCGAATTCAATTCGAATTTCCTTTTAAGGCCGTGTGCGAATTCAGTTAAAAATGGGTTAAAAATTGACGTTTGGTTAAATTTTGACACTTCGCTTTATTTGACTAGCTGCTGAGCAGGTTAAAATATGACAGTAGTGGTTAAAAATTCATCCATTTTTATTTTTTAACCACAATTCATCCAATTCGCACACGGCCTAAATTCGAGAGAACGGAAATATAGAATACCAGTACATTTTGTATTTTCATTCTAAGAAAAGGATATTGGAAAAAAAGAAATCATTGGTTGATAAATGAATTGTTCAGGCGAAAAGAAGAGTTGCCTGTATCCAATATGGGCGCCAATGCTTCAAAAAGTAAACATAAACGTTTTTTCTCATTTAGTCAAATATGCATTCCCTGTAAACTGCAATAACAATAGATTAGGTTGGAGTGGCTGTCTAGATGTTATTGACTCACTTTGACCTCAAGGGTCCATTGTGATACGATACCACTCATGAAGTTACTCATGGGAGAGTAATGAACTTAAACAAACCATTTCGTATTTTTAATGAAGTTAGAGAGACATTTTGTGTCGATCGTTGCCAGTTCACTGGTATTATCGAAGTAGGGATTACCGAGATAGTTATTCCTTCTATTGGAGAGTGCCGGATATGTACATGTACATAGAAGGTGTTGAAGTGTTACCTCTTCCTCCTCGTCCATGCAGCTTCTACAGAAGTCGTTTGCGTAGACCCCTAGCCTCAAAGCATGTCTACCTATGACATGAGGCAGTGTCCTGTTATGACTCCAATTGTAGAGCTTATATTTTGTCTGCTCAGGACCCATTTTCTGTAACTTATCACTCGCAAGAAAAAAGTGTTTCGATTCCTTGCGTTTATCACTTTTTTCTTGCGAGTGATAAGTTACAGAACATGGGTCCCGGAAAATCAAGCCTTTTGACCGTTTCAGTTCTATGCTTGACCATATTCGTTTAGTTGCTAGGCAGTTGGTACCCTGTGACCATCTAGCATTTGTTGATTCTAGAGCATATTGTTTGAGAAGATATTTGCATGCAGCAAGTGGTGTTCCTATGTTGTATCTCTGTCTAACAGTGGGCAGAAGTGTTTCGATTTTGGCGACCTCATCAGCTTTGCAATTTTGCGGAATGTCTCTGTGGCCCGCCGCATCCAAAGGAGGTGAATGTTAAACTGTTTTATCATCTCATTCAGAGATGATCGAGAGTTTGTGGAGACAGACTCGAGAGATTTGAGAGCGGCTTGGCTGTCCGAGAAGATACGTATATCCTTGCAAGTTATAACGTTTTCTTTAAGCCAGGATACTGCCTCTTTAATCGCCATTACTTCTGCCTGGAACACACTATATTGATTGGGAAGTCTATATGATAGACTGAGATTCAGTTTTTTCGAGTAGATACCACTTCTAACGCCGGCCGTAATCGGTCTTTGAACCGTCTGTATAGAAGTTTACCGCACTGTCTTCCAGGGGTCTCCCTTCTTCCCAAGAAGATCTTGAAGGGATCGAAACTTGAAAGCTATTATCGAATACCATTTTTGGGGTGGTATAGTCTAAGTGATCTGGTATAGATCTGAAATAGTCTAGGATAGTAGTATGACCAGTGTTGTTACTGATCCATTGAGAGGTGGCTCTAATCCTCACGCATGAGTTGGCTGCCACCATTTTGGAGAAGATTTCAAGAGGTGTTAGGTTTAAAAGCACTTCCAGGGCTGCGGTTGGTGTTGAGCGAAGTGCTCCTGTGATGCACATACCTGCTGACCGCTGGACTTTGATGAGTTTATTCAGATTTACCATCTTGTCCAGGGCGGTCCACCATACGACAACTCCATAAATGAGTATCGGTCTGATTACCGAAGTGTATAGCCAGTGGGATATTTTTGGGGAGAAGCCCCATTTTGATCCTATGACCTTTTTACAAGTAAAAGCGCTACGGTAGCCGTTTTTACTCTTTCATCAATATTTGCCTTCCAAATTAGTTTTTTGTCTAAAATGAGGCCTAAATATGTGGCTTGGTGGGAAATCGTGGGTGGTGGTCCTTTAATCGGGGGGGTTAATCTGAGGAATTTTCTACCTTCTCGTAATGAGTACTAGTTTTGTTTTATGTGGATTGACGTCCAAGCCACACTGCTTAGTGCTTAGTCCAATTTGTTAGCCGGTTTAAGGTATTTTGTAGGAGTTCCGAGAGAACTTGAGGATGTTTCCCAGATACAGATATTGCAACGTTCGTCAGCATAGGCAATCACCTTAAAACCCTCTGCTTCCAATGATGTTAGGAGGTCATTTACTACCATGTTCCATAAAAGAGGCGAAAGGACCCCACCTTGGGGGTACCTCGATTTACCCTAGTTTGGTAGTAAAACTTCTCATGCTGGAAGTTATGAGACTTATTAGATCTATGAGTGATTTCTCTAATTTCAGCTTGTCCATTGCTGTTGTGATCGTTGGTAGCTGACGATGTTGCAAGCTCCTTCGATATCTAGGAAAGCTACTAGGTTATATTATTTGTATTCCCTCAAATATTCCAATACTACGTACCAGCGAATGAAGTGCTGTTTCTACTGATTTTCCCTTAGAGTACGCATGTTGAGCTGTGGAAATGAGACATGGTTTCAAGTTATGTCTGATGTGAATTTCAATCAATCTTTCCAAGGTTTTAAGAAGGAAGGATGATAGGCTGATTGGTCGTTGATCTTAAGGGTTAACGTGAGAGGGTTTCCCTGCTTTAGGAATGAAAACTACTTTTGCCATTCGCCAGGCTTTGGGAACCTTACACAGCTAGTAAGAATGATTTCCAATGGTGGAATGATCATGTCAGAGAATTTTTTTAATTCGGCTGGTATGATTCCGTCTGGTCTTGGAGATTTATACGGATCAAAGCTATCTACAGCCCATTTCAGTTTTTCCCGCGTTATTAGATCAACTTTGTCACTTGTAGCGGTTTGAGACTCTGATGTTAAGTCGTAAAGTATGTTAGAGCTACCTGGAAAGTGGGTGTCTAATAACAGATTAACAGATTCTTCATCTGTGGTAGTCCACGTGCCCGGTTCTATCATTAAAGCATTGGGTGTTGTTAGACTTTTTGAGAGAATTTTCCTGAGTCTTGTGGCTTCTGAAGTATTTTCTATTTTTCCACAGAAGCTTCTCCAAGAGACCTCTTCATCTTCCTTAATTCTTTCTCGAATAAAGATTCGATAGAAATCTAACAATGTCTATCCATCATGATCTTTCAAATTTCACCTGTTGAGGCTTTATTCCATTAACGATTCAAAAACAAACGAAATATCTTTCGTGCCAAATTAAGTACATGCCTTTTCAAAATTAAACATAAAAGTGTAAGTTAACCAAATTTAGTTTAGTCAAAAAAAAAAATATAAAAATAAATAAACAAATGCTCACAGAAATTATTGATTCTTTTCTTTTATTTATTTAAAAATCCAAATTTGTTTTAGTTTTAATTTTCTAAAATTTTAAACAAATCACAAAAAAATAACTCCAAACACTAATTTCCAATACTTTTTTGGAAAAAGAAAAAAAAGAAAATTTTATAAAAAAAATATAAATTTGTGAACTTTTCTAATACCATTCGGAATAAGTTGCAGTTGCCTTCTAAGCTACTAAACACCAAAAAGATATATTTCTTTTTTCTTACATAAACGCACCAAGAATATAATCTTGTTTGCGTCAAAAAGTGCAAAATTTCAAGTCAATTAAATTCTTTTTGTTTCAATAATACTTAAAGTTGTCTGCTGATTCAGTCTGAGTGTAAAAGTTTTCTGATAAATTTTAGGGAAGAACTCAAAGATCAAAACGATTGTGGTGGTGAGAAAGTATGTAACTGGATTTCTACTCAGTTAAATTAGAAAAAAAAGTGAACATAAATGTGTAACTAATTGAATATGGAAACAATTGCTTAGGAATATGATTGAATATAAATGTTAGGCTGTCTGTAAATACTCTGATTTCCATTGATTTTCGAAACACGTTCTGTTCGAAAATTCTAAAATTAAAATTGACGAAATTATAAACGAACTTTTAGAGATTCCATACGACTGACGATGCGACGACGCAGTTCAGCATACCTGAAAAGACGCAAAAACATTAGGCATTGCATGTACCCAAGAGTATCTGACTTACTTGTCTCGAACTTTGGCGATTTCGCGTTCCAACTCATCGTTGTAGCGATCTAAAATTGCACGGCACTCTGGTACGGAGAGATTTATGAATTGGGCAACTTCATTGCTGAAAGTACACAATAATTTGTCGATTTACATCGTCTACTCCACCAAAAGCACAACTAACCTTATTTCTTGAGTCCTTTGGGCATCCATGAGAAACATACGGGCGACATCCTCGTGCGGACCGAGCATAATTCGAACAACTAATGGATAATCGGTATCTTTTAACCGTTTCTGTTCGCCGTTGTCTCGCAATATGAAGAGTGAAAAATTCTCTGCCGGACTATCGACTTTGTATTTTTCCAAAATGAGATTTATTACTTCTTGAGTGGTCACCAATGAGGTTACCCAAACGCTCATTTGTGATCCGTAGGGTGGTGTGAAAAATGATGTTTCGCGATTGTAGAAATGGCCGTTGATGGAGCAGCGACGCTTGAGCTTGGTGCGAGATCTGAAAATGCAATTAAAATGTTGTGTTTTATTTTCAGTGCAAATCAATCCAGATGGGTATTAAGAAAAGTCCGTAAATCAAAACAGATGGCAAGCTAATTAGTGGACGATATTGTAAATGATTTCAGTTAATATCAATAGGCAAATTGGAGAACGGTATTTTTTTTTATAATCAACGCGCACTCAAGGGTTTTTTTCATTTCCCTTTATATGCCAAGAGCACAGTGCGAGTATAAGGGAAAGGTCTTGGAAAAATATAAAATACTGTTTTATATTATTTGTTGTTTATTGATAACAAGTTTGGAAAAGAGTGAAAAATAATTACAAAAACATATAAAGCTTGAATCAAAGTTTATAAGTTAAAAACAAAATAACAAAGTAGAAATTCAAACAGAGTTATTTCAACATCTCCACTAAATGAAATATTACAATAATTTTTATTAACTTAATAATAACACTAATGCCCATTTCTTGAGTGCAAAATAAATGTTTGGGTTTGGGAATTGCTTTTGTTAAAGTATCAGCTGCCATGAATTCGGTAAGCAAATTGTTGACTTTGATCAAACCTTCATTTATCTTATCTCTTATGAAGTGATGTCTTATTTCTTTATGCTTCGTTCTTGCTTTGAATGCATCTGTTTCTGCCAATTTTATTGCACTTGTGATAACCATCGAATTTCGATTGGTTCTTTTTCTCTTTGCAATTCTTCCTTAAATTGTTTCAGCCACATTGCTTCCTGAACTGCTGATGACAAGGCCATGTACTCAGTTTCAGTATTAGAAAGTGCTACAGTTGCTTGTCTTTTGATATTCCAAGATATTGCACCATTACATATCTTAATACATATCCAGTGCAAGAACGACTTTTGTCGACATCAGATGCCCAATCCGCATCAGTATAACCAGAAAGATCATCATTACCACAGAATTTGATTTTGTAGTTAATTGTACCTTGCAGGTAACGGAAAATTCTCTTGACTGCTGTCCAATGAACTAGTCCAAAATTGTTATTAAATCGACTTACGTCATTCACAGCAAAAGCAATAACCGGTCTTGTACCTTTCGTTAAATACAGCAAACTTCCAACTGCTTCTTGATATGGAATCTGACTTGTGTTTTCATTGTCTTCTTTAATCATTTTTATTGAAAGCTTCTGATTTGGATCCGATGGGGTTGAAACTGGCTTACAATGCTCCATACCAAATCTTATTAAAATATCTTTAATATATTAGTCTGATCAATACTTACACCATCGTTTTCATATGTAATATTAAATCCGATACAGCTTTTGGCTTTTCCCAAATCTTTTATTTTAAATTCTTGGCTCAGAAATGATTTAAGTTGGTTCCGTTTTTCGCTTTCTTTCCAAAGTATGATTAGATCATCTACGTAAACACCAATAATGAGATCTTTTTCCATATAGAAGTAAACACAAGGATCAACTCTTGATTGTGTTAGACCAAATCTCTTTAATGCAGCATCTAATTTCTTGTTCCATTGACGACTACTCTGCTTTAGACCATAAATCGATTTCTTTAGTTTGCACACTCGACCACTACTGTCATTGCATCCTTCGGGTTGTTCCATAAAAATATCTTCAGAAATATTTCCTTGTAGAAACGCAGTAATGGCATCCATTTGGTCTATCATCATTTTATTCTTCACAGCCAACGCAATAAGAAAACAAATTGAGGAGTAACGCACAACAGATGAAAAAGTTTCTTCCTTGTAATCAATTCCATACTTCTGCGAACATCCCTTTGCGACTAATCTTGCTTTGTGTCTAATAACATTTCCATGATTATCTAGTTTTGTCTTGAAAATCCACTTCGACTTTATGGGTTTTCGTCCAGATGGAAGATTGACAAGTTCCCAAGTTTCATTCTCAGCCAAAGAATCAAGCTCACTCTGAACAGCTCCAGCTGAGAGCATCTTCACGATTTAAGGCTTTGTCATAACTTGAGGGATCATTAACATTTCGCATAACGGCTGAGTAGCTCATATAGTCATCGAGTTGGGGTATATCTTTTCTGACAGGAATTTTTGATCTGGTTCTTGCTGCTACAGGTTCAACCTCAAAACTATTTTCGTCATTAGATTCATGAACATTTTCTATATTCAATTCCTGAAACTCTGAATTTCCTTCAGTTTCTTCACTGTGCCCCACTGAATCAACTTCGCTCTGCTACCACAGTATTTTATATTTTTCCAAGAGGTTATGGGCCCAGGAGAGCTTTAACTTGCCCAGGAAAGCTTCAACTTGCCCAGGAGAGCTTCAACTTGACCATTAGATCTTCAACTTGAAGAAATTGAAAAAAAAATTTATTGAAGAATTTTGAATTTGAATTGAAGACGAAAACTTTTAAGAAGAATTTTGAATTTCAATTGAAGAGGAAAACGTTTAAGAAGTCTTTGGGTCAAATTTTGCTTTGAATTGGATTAGTAGGTATATTGATAATTATTTTAAGACGGCTTCAAATGATCTAGGGATTGGAAATGAAAAATTGCGTGGAAGCGAAAATTACCATACCTGGAAGTTTGCAATTCAAAATATTCTTGAACTAAATGACCTTCAAGATTATTTTATTGAGCCTGGTACAGAAACAAACGAAAGCAAGTTGAGGAAAGCGAAGGCAAAGATCGTTTTAAGTGTTAAAAAATCCTTGTACGTTCATATTCAAAATGAGACGTCGGCATTAGCTATATGGAAAAAGTTTGTATTGCTTTATGAAGACAATGGCTTTTCAAGAAAAGTTTCACTGCTTCGAAAACTCATGTCGATACGTCTAGAATCTTGCGATTCTATGACTGAATATTTGGATGAAATTATTTCTACTTCGAACAAATTGGCCAGTATCAAATTTCCTATTCCTAAAGAATGGATAGGAGCTATAATGCTTCCTGGTTTAACGGAAGATTTTAATCTTTTTATAATGGGTTGAGAAAGCAATGGCAAGAATTCTGGTGATTTTTCTTATAAGAAAAGTTCTTCTGAAAATGCTTTCTTACCCGGTGGCCACACGAGCAAGTTGTGGCTAGCAAGTTGGCATACAATCAAATGTTTTACTCACACATTCAAACTTTTAGTACTGGCTTTAGTACTGGCAAGTCAACTGGCTTGCGAATTTTCGAGCCAGTAAACGAGCAAGTAAAACGGGCAAATAATTTTACAGGTTTTGCCAAATTTATCAAAATGAACAAAATAAAATTAGAATATTAGTTGAAGCGAGAGTTTTAATTTCTTTTTTTATTGGCGACATCTTTGAAATGTAAAATTGAATGTTACAAGCAGGTAATGTTGTAAAAAATCGATCAAATGGAAAAAAAATATGTGAACTTGCCAGCAAGTTGACTAACAAGCTTTTTGTCACCTACGTCACACCAAGTACACCGATAGAGATTTGACAAATAATATATGTAGGCTACTGGCAAGCCAGAACTTGCTCGTGTGGCCGCAGGGTTAGGAACTAAAAAGAAAGAGAAGAAGCAATTTAATATCAAGTCTAATTTGCGATGTTACGAGTGTAATAAGAAGGGACATATTGCAAGGAATTGTTTTAAGAAGAAAAATGAAGAGAAGAAAGGAAATTTTAAAAATGCTTTGCATGTTTTCAATTCTTCGTGTAGTTCAACTGGAAATTCGAAAACTTGGTATGTAGACAGTGGGGCTTTTCGGCATATGACTTGTGACAAAAACTTGTTGCATAACATTGAAAAATCATTGATTGAAGAAATAGTTACTGCGAATAATGAAAGGCTCCAAGTAACTGGTTGTGGAACTCTGTCCTTGAAGACGAATAGGAAAGAATTTAATGTCAAGAAAGTTTTACTTGTACCAAAACTCTCAACCAATTTCCTGTCTCAAATAGTCGAGAACAACAATGAAGTTATTTTTAATAAACAAGGCTGCAAGATTTTTAATGAAAATAAAGAACTTTTAATTCAATCGAAGATGTTCAACGGTGTTTACAAGGTAGAATCTGATGATGCTCGTTCGTGTATGCTTGTTCATGGATCATCGAACATTATGACCTGGCATAGAAGATTAGGCCACATCAACTACAATGATTTGTGTAAAATGAAGAACAATGCTGTGGAAGGAATAACATTCAATGCTAACAGTGATGACTTGAAATCTTGCGAAGTTTGTATGAAAGGTAAGCAATCCAGATTATCTTTTACACACATTGGTTCCCGTGCTGAAAATTTATTGGACTTAGTTCATTCGGATCTCTGTGGTCCAATGGAAACTAAATCAATTGGTGGAGCTAGTTATTTTATATTTTTCCAAGAAAAGGATAGAGGATGTAAAAGGACGTGCCGGTGAACATTGCTTTTGAAATTCATGAACATTACAATGACTAGGGAAGACAGAGTGTGGAAGGGTGTTCCACTATTGCGTACTACGGCTAAAGAACGATTCTCTATATTTAATAGTACATCCGAAGTTGGGGCTCGAGGGTAATCAGATGGGCATTCCTGGGAGCGCGGGTATTACGGTTGAATTGTTTAAGTGGAGGAATGCAACTGGCTATTTCACTAGAGCAATTACCGTAGAAGTTAGATAGAACAGGGAGAGACACGCAACGTTACGAGGTGGTCTATATGGTCATATTTTGCCGTTGCAGTTCCACATCCGAAGAGGAGGGATGTGAGTCTGGGAACGAATAAGAAAAGCTAAGGGTGCTATCGTCAGCGAAACAATGAATTGGATTAGAAGTTACAGACAAGATATCATTTATGAAAATGAGAAAGAGGGTCGGAGACAAAACGGAGCTCTGGGGCACACCAGCATTTATGTTGTGGGTTTCAGACTTGAATCCGTCCAATACAATTTGTATTGAACGGTTCGAAAGAAAATTTCTAATCCAACTAAGAAGGGATTCATCGATACCGAAAGCACGCATTTTCGATAAAAGAGCAAGATGCCAGACTTTATCAAATGCCTTTGAAATATCAAGTGCAACAATCTTACTTTCTCCAAAACAATGTAAGATTTGTTCGGTGAGAAATGCCATCAAATCACCAGTGGACCTGTTGCTGCGAAAGCCGTACTGCCGGTCAGTAAGAAGCTTTCGTTCTTCAAGATATTTCTTGAGCTGATAGTTTATCAGCGTTTCCATGACCTTAGAAAGAAAGGACGTAAGTGCAATCGGACGATAAATGGAGGGAAAAGAAGATTTGATGCTGTTTTCCAACTGCTCGGAACGAGCCGAGAAGAATAGCATAGATGGAAAAGCTTACGCACGGGTTTTGCCAGCGTGGAAGAACACCTCTTCAGAATAAAAGCGGGGATACCATCCGGACCAGCGGATTTATGTATGTTGAGATATTTTAGGACTCTCGCCACAGCACGAGTGCGGAAGAAGATTTGTCCCATGGAATTATTTACGCGCTCAAGAGCTGGAGGAGTCATGACACTCTTTGGCAGCGAAGTAATGGAGGCGAACTGCCTAGCAAAAAGTTTAGCTTTTGCGAGGGAGCTAACAACTGGAGTGTGGAGTGGAGTGGAGAAGAAGAATTCTTCATATTTTTAACAAATGACCAAAAGTTCTTACTGCCTTTGGGACATTGCAATATTTTTTGCCTTAATTTTTGGTCATGCAAAAACTTCGTTCGTCGAATATGGGCATTGGTCATTGGAGGTCTTCCTGGCTTGTTTAAACTTGTTCCGGTTTTCCTCAGTTGGGTTGGCTCTACAACACCGGAAATTTACTTCTTTTTCCCTGATAACCTCTTTGCAGCTTGAATCAAACCAGGACTTTTCTTTGGGTTTAATGCTTTTAACCCTATTCGGGATAAAAGTTTTCATTCCCAAAATCATCATATTAGTAATCATATCTGCGCTGGCGTTTATTGACGGAGAGTCTAGGATGCAACTTCATAAAAGAACTTACCTCTTATTGCCCGACCTCCTTTTAATTGCCGTCGATCCCGTCCTGGGCGGTCGCCTCAAAACCACCCCATCCTCCGTCACATGATACGCCTGTCCATTGATGTACGTCTCTGTAGCGGTCAGCTCCCCAGCTACATCCGAACTATTCGTATCACCCTTACTCGTATCATTGTCACTATGATTTGGCGGATAGCAGTCCATGCGAATATTCACATAACGCGGTTCATTCCGTTTAATCGTCGACGGCTTGCGCGGCTTCAAAGTCGACGATTCGTCCTCACTATCGGTGAACTCAAAGCACGTCGGTCCCGATTTCGAACGATTGATGCCCTTCTCGAACACCGATCGACCATTCTGATTGTGATGATGATTCAAATTCGCAGATCCTGACTTCTGCAGGGCATAGTTGCGTGCCGACGAATGTTGTTCAATTCCACTAACAGCTCGTCTGCAAAGAGTGTCATTGATCATAGCGGGATCGATTGAGCGTAATGCTTGCTCGCAATTGAAACTCTTGCTCATGGCATTCTCACCGTAAAGCTTAAGCGAATCGTTTATTCTTGACGGATCGATCGGTTGGTTCTTCTTTAATGTGTCCTCGTTGATTTCGGGAAAATCATTCGATCCATTGACGTATTCTTGATGAATGCTGCGTTTGAAGTCTTCAAAATCCATTGGCTTGAGGGTGTCGTCATCGACATCAGTGGTTGGATTTGTTGTTGTGGTCTCAGTGGTGGTGGTAGCTCCCAATGAAGCGGAAGCTGTTATGAAATTATCTGATGATGTTTCTGTGGTCGTGCTGCTTGAACTTTGCTCCGATGCACTCTTGGTCGGAGAACTTTCATTGGAAGATTGTGATGATGGCAACTTAACTGGCATTGTCTCGTAGATCTTGTCCTTTTCACTAAATCGACGTTCAACCTGGAATTCAAAAGAAGTTCATCTGAGAATCAGTTTAAAAGTTTTTTTGTGTTTGTCCTCACCTGAAGTAAATCATCAATTTCATCCCATTCCAAGTTGTTTATGCTCTCCAACTTCGACGGCAGGGTTGATGCTGTACTTCCAGTTGTTGTGGTCAGAGCCGATTGCGTCGCAGTTGGTGTTGTCGGCGTTGTTGCCTCCTCCGACAGGGGATACTCATTAAGACTGCACGAATCGAAAGTCATACTTTCAGAGAGTGAAACATCTGTTGACAAGTCATCGACTTGATTGCCAGTTGTTGTAGTTGATGTTGCCGGATCAACTGATTCTGTGCCGTCGTTTTCTTTGTCGGAATTGTCATCAGCAGCGACGGTACTGCTCGTCGAATAACGACCTGAATTTCTCTTTCGTATTGCAACAGTGCGTTGGTCGTCGTCTTCTTTTAAGTGAATCACACCTTGCACACCCCAATATACTCGTAAAGCACCTTCAAGTATCAGTCTGTTGTTTACCTCACGGCTACGCACCTCTAGGCTTTTATTGTCATAAAATTGATTATACAGCTGGAAGGATGGTTTGAGTTAGAGGAGCTTCTTAGTCCGATAGAGAATTACAAACCTTTAATTTGGATTCCAAATGATCTCTGGGAAGAGCGGGTGTTCCATTGCTATTGGCACGTTGAATACCTTTCTGTCCGAAATTCTTATGAGATTCGACTCGAGTTCCATGGCCGAAGAGTTGGGGGCCGAAAAGTGCACCATAGCATGGCACATGGCAGTAAGGCACACCTTTATGCTAGAGAAAACAAGATAAAAAATGCCATTAGCGAATTTAGTTAGATCAGGAGCAAAGATGGGTCGGTCGGCTTATAATCTACAAACCATCACCAATAGACCAATTTATGTCCGTTGTGATACCCTGACACTTAGTTTATGCTATCAACAAGAAAGGCTTCGCTATGAATTCAGACACAAGTGCTGAAATCAATCCAAGTATAACTTCTGACAATCGGTTGTGAGTTGAACTGAGAACGCAGTTGAATAGGGAAGTCCGGTTTTCAGGTATGGTGCGGATGCTTAGACTTAGACAAAAGCGAATATGATTCTTCGACAGAAAATTTCTTAAGTGACTTTTGTTCGGATATCGCAATCGCATACAAGGTTGGCACGAGAAGAAATAGACAAGTGACTCAGGTATAAGAAAAGAAAAGGGACATATGCTCTTTGAAACAGCGAAAGGAAACCTAGTTACCGAGGCACAGTGAATTGTAGATGTTTTCAATCAGCACTTCCAGCAGCTGTTGTATGCGCATTATGTCGAGCGACCAAATGACAAAAAAGAAACGAAACCAGTCAATGAAGACCCAGTTCCAGACCCCAGCACAGACCCAGCAACTCCGCCGTGTCGGATTGCGTACCTGCGGAGCTCTTCAAAAATGGAGGAGGTTTTTTGATGAACCGCAAGCGCCAGGTCATCAACAAAGTGTGAGAGAAAGAGTGCATGCTCGCTGACTGGTCTCCATCTACAAAAAGGCGATCATATGCCATGCAAAAACTACCTTGGCATATCCCTGCTTAAAGTTGCATAAAATCCTATCGAACGATAGACCAAATATTCACACTGAGGCAGATCCTGGAAAAGACCAACGAATTTCAAGTTGAAACCCACCATCTTTTCATCGACATCAAAGCCGCTTATGATAGCATCCACCGCCAAGAGCTCATGATGGCGAAGTCTGAATTTGGGATAACAAACAAACTGATCCAGCTGTGCCGCATGACGCTAAACAATACGCAGTGCAGTGTGCAAATGGGTAACAGCTCATCCGAGTTATTTCAAACATGGATGGTTTGACGAAGAATGTATGCAGGCGCATGCAGCCAAGCAATAGGATAACAAAGCGGCGCTGCAAAGAAAGACAAGAGCGGATCGTGAGCTCCGGCTTCTCCGGAGAAAAAAGGAGCATGAGAAGCGTCGCTGTCGGACCGAGGATGTAGAGAGCCAACAGCAGGAATGAAGTTCAGAGGTTTTACAGGAAGGTAAAACAGCTGGCACAAGGTCATCGAGCAAGAACCGATGCCTGCAGAGATAAAAAAGGGAACATCATGGTAGAATCGCAGTCGATGCTGGGGATTTGGAAACACCACTTCTGTAGCCTGTATATCGGCGCAAGGTCTAGATAGGAGAATGCACCAAATCGTTTCTTTGATATGGTCGGAATAATGCATGCTGAAAAAGGCAGATCCTCAAAACTGCTCCAACTACAGAGGAATCAGCCTTCTTAACATCGATTATAAGATGCTCTCTGCCGTTACGTCTGAAGCCTTTCGTCAACAATCTGATTGGTCTTTATCAATGTGGCTTCAGACCAGGAAAGTCAACTGTCGACCAAATATTCCCTCATTGCGGCAGATCATGGAAAAAACCTATGAACTCCAAATCGATAGCCACCACTTTTTCATCGTTTTTAAGGCCGCGTGTGACAGCATCAACAGAAATGAACTGTATAAAGCTGTCTAGTTTTGGCATCCCTGCCAAGCTTGTTGTATTGCTATGCGATTTCTTTAACCTGGTGCTTGAGAAGGAAGTGCGAAACTCCACCGTCAACACCACCGTCTGTTCCACTTATATATGACATAATGGGAAGAACACAGCGTACTGTAAGTGGCCCTTTGTGAGAATTGCGACAGAAGCGGCAAACATGGGTTTAGTGGTAAATGAGGGAAAAATGAAGTATATGCTGTCTTCGAGGAAGGACACCAAACACCAACGCCTCGTACAGAACGTCACAATAGACGCACAAAACTTCGAGGCAGTAGAGGAGTTCGTGTACCTAGGCTCCACTATTAACACGGGCAATAACACCAGCGCCGAGATCAGACGAAGAATAACTCTTGCTAATCGCTGTTTCTTTGGGCTAAGAAAGCAATTGAGTGGAAAAGCCCTCTCTCGAGCAACTAAGGCAAAACTGTACAACACCCTCATCATCCCTGTCCTGCTGTATGGTGCAGAAGCATGGACCTTGCCACAATCGGAATGAATGTGCCTTAGGCTGTTTCGAGAGGAAAGTTCTTCGGGTCATCATTGGGCCCGTGTGCATTCATGGAGAATGGAGAAGAAGAAACAACAGTGCACTTTACGGGCTGTACAACGATACCGACCTAGCCAGAAGGGTCAAAGTCCAGAGACTCAGATGGCTTAGTCTATGCTGCGGCCCGGAAAGCCTTCGACACTATTCCCGAGGGACGTAGAAGGAGAGGAAGACCGCGACTCAGCTGGCGCACACTGGTGGTAGAGGACCAGAACCAACTTGGCGTGCGAAACTGGAGACAGCTAGCTAGGGACCAAGCTAGCTGGAGACGCTTGTTGGATGAGGCCCTGGTCCGACCTGGACTGTAGAGCCTCCATAAGTAAGTAAGTAAGTAAGTAAGTAAGTAAGTAAGTAAGTAAGTAAGTAAGTAAGTAAGTAAGTAAGTACCAGGAACCAGGGCCACCCGCATAATTTTTCAACATTTTTTTTATGGTTTTTCATGCAAAGTAAATTCTGTTTTTTTTATGAATAATTCCATAAACCTCTTTGCTTAGTCGTAAATCATGGAAAAATGAGTTAAAAACATATTCAGTGGCTAGGAACGTGCTCAGCACACAAAACATATTTCACTTAAAAGGCATTCGCCATTAAAAGGCCTATGAACCCGCTAAATGGAAAATCGTTCCTCGATTTCAATCAGACGCAAAAACTAAAGCAATGTGTGTTGCCTGAATGAATAGAAATCTTTATTCCAAAAAGAAAACACAAGTCGGCGGCGATAGCCATCCATACAACTCCGTCTCAATAGTGAGCGAGATAAGGGAGTATCAATTACTATTTCCATAGAAATTGATGAAATCGTGAAACCCAAAGACAAACAAAGATTCAGAATCAATTAGGGTCACTTACTGTTTAGCTGATTCTCATTTTTCTACAAAGCAGATCAGCCAATTAAAGCCGAGAACTTAACAAGACAAAAGACAGGCGACATACAAAATGATAAACGCGGAATGCAACTAATCATCACTCGACTCGGCGAGCAAGAAATGTATTTTTAAACACACCGCACATTAAAAAACCCTTAAAAAGAGCTTCTTTTGTCTTACCTCAGCATGTTGACCGGGATTCAATCGTTTTCCACATTCCTCGCAACGCAGACACTCCGGATGCCAATCATAGCCAAGTGATTGTTTTCTTTCAGCTGCGAATTTAGGGATTTCAATTAATTAGTTCCATTATTTCTACAAGAACAACCGATTCTTACCAAAGTAGACGGGTTTTCCACACTTGTGACACTTCCACATGGCGAATTTGCAGCCAGCTGCAGCTGAGGAAAACTCTAAAATCCACCCACCACAAATAAAACTACTAATACTCACTGAACTCGAGGACAACACAAAACTACGAAAATCCAAATGAAAAACTACTTTTAAGGGAATGGAAAGATTCACATGGAGTTGAACACAAAACTTTTATTCACTTGAAATCTTCCAAATCACAAAGAGCCAAGAAAAAACTTCCTGCACTGGGCACTGGCTAGAGAAATAGATTAATCCGTCGTCGTCGATGATTTGGTTCGTAGTTGTTCGGTTGTTGGTCGTTTACGCCTACAATTATCGTTCGTTTGCTATGCGAGATTCTACAAATTCGACTTGCACTTGCTGCCGCAGAGCAATTGAGATGGACGATTTTTGTTTATGGCTGTCCCTTTGGTAATTGATGGATTTTTGTTGGAAAAAGCATTTCTTTGTTTACTTTATTGTCTGGGTTTTTGTTTTCGAGAAAATGGGAGAACTTTGCACGCACTTTGCGCTTGTGAGAAAGGTTTTTCTCCGGTTTTTTTCGATTTGAAGATTAGATTTTCCGCAAAGAAGACAGTTCTCCGTTTTCGGTTCTTTGTGCACCTTTGTTTCGATTCGAAGACATTCCTTAATGTCAAATTTGACATTTACATAATTTGTGGTGGCGTTACAATGGGGTTGATAATGGAGGAAAATGTTGATTGTGAATTGATCACCTTGAAAGTTTGCTAAAGGTGCGACTATACTAGACAGTTATATTTTTGAATTTTTAAGGGCCAGAACCACTGATCAGTTATAACAAGATGGGAAAGCTTAATGTCAAAATGACATTTGCCTACGAACTTAAAAGCAGGTTAGCTGCAAGAGTATCAGTGTAATACAAACTAAAAAAGCAGGTTAGCTGCAAGAGTATGCGTGCAATTGTAACCCTGAGGCTCCACAAGAGTAATAGCCTTTTCACACCAGACGCAAAACGCTGTTTTCAGCTGTCCGTTTTCAAAAACTCGAAATCTGTTCACACCTAAATTTCAGGTTTTTGTTTGATATTAAAAATCTTTGATGTCAAGTAAAGGATGCCATATGTTCTCTTTTTAGAAGATTCACACTTTTTTCACACACATTCGCTCTTTGTTTTTCGTTGCAAGTTTGATTCACGTTAGTGTAATAAGCTGTTTCCACTGAACGATAATCTGAGATTAACTCAAATCTACATGAAATCTATTCGAAATCACTAGATTTACCATACAAAAGTTAATCATCTCGATTCGAGATTTCAAATTAATCTACTTGGTTTGGACTGTGCTGAACGGACTCACTTTCCAATTTCCAAGGAATCGGTGGAAGAAGGAGAAAAGAAAAGACAAAAAAAAGAAGAGACAAAAGGAGATCGGAAACTGACTTACGTTTTACCCTCCGGATACCGCAAATTTCATTTAACTGTAACTTCGTGTCTGTGAATAAATGAGAAAAAACAGCAACAAAAATGAGGTGGTAGCACCATATTAACTGTGATAGTATTGGTAAAAACACGCATACTATCGGAGTTACTATGGTCCATAGCTTGTAGGCATTGTAATTTTGACAGCTCTAATCTAACAAAATCCAGTGGAAACACTACTAGATTATTTTAAATCAAACTGGAAGATAATCTAGATTATCGTTCAGTGGAAACGTAATATAAGATATTAAAAATTGAAAACCACTGGATGAAAAAGTTTTCCTCATCGATTTTTCAAAAGAAAAAAATATTTGTTTGTCGCTGCTAAGAATTTGTTCATTTGTATTTTTATATGTTCTCAAATGGCAACCCTATATCAACTGACACGTTTAGTCGTGAACAATTTTACAAGCAGACTGTCAATGTATTACTCTTGCTATTGGAGGGAGGGAGAAATATATACGATCGATACTTACGATATATACGATATAATGAATTATAGACTGCTGAATGCTTTCACTTTTTTGGTTTTGACTGGTTTTCACAAAAACTTGTTGTTTTGCGAAACAGGGCTGTCAACAAATTTGTATGGGAAAATACTTGATTTCCTTCAAGTTTTTGAAAAGTTTTGCAAAACCGCGTTTTGCGTCTGATGTGAAAAGGCTATAAAATCCAATCCAACTTCTCTTCCGCAATCTCATCCGCAATCCAGTGCTTTTTTGACTGGGCATATTATGTCTTGCCATCAGCAAATTGTCACATTTCACATTTTTCACAAATATGTAGGTACATATGACTGCACTCGACGACAAATTAAACGAAATGAAATTCGAATGTCAAAAAGTCTGTGGAAAATGGACGCTCACCACTACATACAACACAAATGTCAAATTTGATGACAGGATTTTGATCCGCTCGAAAAATCCAGACTGCGATGACCGGATCATGGACTGGATGTTGGATTGTTGGTCTCTATTGGATTATCTGATGACAGGCCGATAGTCCTGTCATCGGAAATGTTCAATGGAGACCCCAAGTAAGTGGTGTGTCCACTTCTTGTCTTGCAGCTGTCAACCAGTCTCAGTATTGAGTTGATAAAGTGAGAATTGTAGCAGAACGGAATAAGAAGATATGGAAATATAATATTGAAACTTTCCTTACAGTGTATTCGGAAATACCGAGGAATACAAACTTTCCAGAACTTGGAGGTTGTTAAATCAGTTTCATAAGCTTTAAGGCTTATCAATTACCGATTCTGCATAGTACAATGCCGATGCACTCTGTAGCTCCTCTAATGTTCCATAGGTGCCGCTAGGCTTTCCGTTTCAAAATCTGTGAATCCCGGTCCCTCGCTGTTTGTTTTGCACATCTGCCAGATTTAACGCATTGTGCAGTTGAGCATAGTTTTCGAAACATTATCGGTATTAGCTGAAGCTGATGTTCATCTTTGCTACAGTTTCAACATCATCATCGTCAGCCTTGCCAATGAAGTTTCTCTCTTAATTTGCGCCACAATCGGGATCCGTTCCAAACTTCCTTCAGCAGGTTCTTCTATGTATCCCGATTGTTGGCCGACGCCATCCAGTTGGGCACTCCGAGACTTTGGACGTCGGTCAACGCTATCCTTCCAGTGAAAATTTGGTATGCCACGCTTTCTCCTACCATGAATTGAAAGGACTTTCCAGGCCGTTACGGTATATATAAATAGCTCGTGGTTATATTGTCTCCAGTCTCCGGAATCGTCCTTCCACACAAACCAACCGTTCTCCGTAATATGCTGTTTCTACTGACGCTAATCACGAGATTTAGTGAAGTAGATTAAGAACCAATCTCGACTATTCTGGGATCGGGGTACATATTAGGAATAAAAGTACGTTTAGTACTATTCTACGTTTTCATCTTCCCTAAATCCGATAAAAGTCGAGGTTTATCCATAATCTCTTTCGCTAAATGTCGTGGCGTCAGTGGAACCAGTAGATATACTTTTCTGGAACGCGGCAAACAGTTCTGAGTGCATTTGGCTAAGCACCTCGATGTTTGGTTTGGTTCTGAATTTTCTTCGTACAGTTTTATTCGTATTCTCATATATTGCAGAAATATATCAATCATATTTAATAAATTCCAAAAACAATGAAGACCGACCCTAATGAGTTTCTTTTTTCCAAACGCACCCTACTTCAAAAACTTCTAAATCTCACCACTTATAATAATATTGTCGCTACAATCTGCTGGACAGGGACAGCTTCCGGTTGTCATCGTTTCACTCCGTTCTTTTTCTTGTAGGCCATCGAACTGAAGGTACGTTTTACAATTTTCATCCGACAACATCCATCATTTAATATAAATTCTCTGCCTCAAACATGTTTCCATTAAACACGCTCAATCTTCAATCATTTGTGAATCAAATTATTAAGTGAATATTTTCTGTGATTTCAGAGCCAAAGATGGGTCGTCGTCCCGCAAGATGGTAAGTTTGCAAATTTTCAAGTGATGGTTAGTGAAACAATTTCTAAACATCAATCGTTCGCAGTTATCGTTATTGTAAGAACAAACCTTACCCAAAATCACGGTTCTGTCGTGGTGTCCCAGACTCCAAGATCCGTATCTTCGATTTGGGTAGAAAGAAGGCTACCGTCGAGGACTTCCCGCTGTGCGTACATTTAGTGTCCGACGAATATGAACAGCTTAGTAGTGAAGCCCTTGAAGCTGGACGTATTTGCTGCAACAAATACTTGGTAAAGCACTGCGGTAAGGATCAATTCCACATCCGTATGCGTCTTCATCCATTCCACGTTATTCGCATCAATAAAATGTTATCGTGTGCCGGAGCTGATAGGTGAGTTGTTTATTTCTATCTCTTCGTTGAATGGAAATTTAAGTTTTTCATGATGAAATTGCCTCGAGCACTGGGTTATGATTCATTTCGATGATTACATACTTTTGACATTCTTCCTGAAGTTATTGTTGTCTTGAAATATTCTAGAATTCTATAGAAAGTGAAGTTATATTAAAAATGCGTTTCGTGTGTTCTTTTCAGGCTCCAAACTGGAATGAGAGGTGCCTTCGGTAAACCACAAGGTACTGTTGCCCGTGTCCGCATCGGACAGCCAATCATGTCTGTGCGTTCAAGCGATCGTTACAAGGCACAGGTTATTGAGGCTCTGCGTCGTGCCAAGTTCAAGTTCCCAGGAAGGCAAAAGGTATGTTTAACTTTTTCTATTAATAATTTTGTAATAAACATGAAAAGTGCAAGTCACTCAGAAGACAGTTCAAACGTTTTGCACATGAAACAAAAATCTCTTGGCCATCAACTTTGGAATTAGTTTTAAGGTTGAAAGTCGTAAACATAATAGATAATGCTTGCCACTAGGTTATGAATTGGTCAATTCCGAGAATTCAACCGCCGCACGTAAAAAGTCAACTCAATCTAGAGAAAACGCAAAACATTGCCAAGCAAACAATTTCAAACCAAAGTCAACCTACAAATCAATAGTTTCTTAAATCCTCAACAACGAGCAAAGATTTATCAGCGATGTTCCGGATGGACAATTCTTGCAGCTAAGTTTTGTCCATTGGGATACTTCCTGTTCTTAACTTTTATAACCATCACAACAACAAATGAACGATTTTCTCAATTGTGGTTGGGGCACCAACTTTCAAGACAACAGATATTTTTTGTACTATTTGAAAGGCAGTTCCAATTGTTGAATCGTAACCAAGTCGTAATTCTTATTTTAATGTTTTGAGTTTAAAATTTCGAAAAGATTCATTTTGATCCGCTCCAAGCTTGAAATTCGAAGTCCCCATAGAAGGTTTTTAGTATATTTGCCCCCGTAAAAAAAATTGGGCTTAGCACAACGTATTTAGCTCATTTTAGGTTCAATCGAAATGATTTCAATGGGGTGTGGGGATGTTTTTATTTTCTTAATTTGGGACTGACTTGTAAGCAGCTCCAACCTGGTAGAAGCTCCATACAATGGCTGTCCTGTCTCCTTTCCAGATACAGATTTTCTTGAAAGATTAGCTTTGCATCCATTAGCAGCATTAAATACTTTTATTTGGCCGTTCTGAACTGCTCATCAAGGCAGTCCGGAACAGTTTTGAAGAGACTGATTATTCCGTATTACGAACCGAATTTGAATAGAAACGATACTGAAGCTAATAGAAGTCGGGACGTTGAGCGCTCAAGTAAGACGACAAATGCATTATAGAAAATCCATTTTTACTTCGGGAACTTGATTGCATCGGGTCATTTATTAGGTTAGGTTACAGTGGCTGCGGATTCAGAATCCACACACTTAGGCCAAAAGGAAAGGCCCATTGTGATACCATGAATCTAGAGAATTACTTCTTACTAGTCGAACCATTTTGAGCTTTTTATAAAGCGAAGAAGATATTTGATATCCTTATTAGCTAGTTCACTGGGGTTATCATAAAAGTATTCTCCCAGATGAAGTTTGCGTCTTAGTGAAAGAGCAGGGCAAGTGCAGAGAAGGTGAGAGATTGTTTCCTCTTCTTCCTCATCCATACAGCTCCTGCAGAAGTCATTTGAGGCTACACCAAGTCGTATTGCGTGTCTGCCTATAAGACAGTGTCCCGTAAGGACACCTATCAGGGAGCTAATATGAAGTCTGCTTTGAGATAACAAGTCTTTAGAGCGCTTTAAGTCCAGTGAAGGCCATATGAGTTTCGTAGCTGCGCACGTTGGTAAATTGTGCCACCTGTAGTTTGTTCTCGTTAAAGCTGCTTCTTTTAGCAAAAGTTTACATGTAGCTATCGGTATACCTATCTTCTCCCTTTCAGGTGAAATAGGTATGACGGTTCCATTTTTAGCGAGTTCATCAGCTCTACAATTTCCTTCGATGTCTCTGTGACCCGGCACCCAACAGAGGTGAATGTTAAATTGCTGCGCCATCTCCATCAGAGACGATCGGCAATCGAGGGCCGTTTGAGATTTGGTTGAGACACCTTCGAGAGATTTAATAGCAGCCTGACTGTCAGAGAAGATGCGGATATCAGAAGTTGATATCACGTTTTCTCTTAGCCAGGAGAGAACCTCTTTGATCGCTAAAATTTCCGCTTGGAAGACGCTACAATGATTGGGAAGGCGGAATGAGATGCTTAGATTAAGCTTTTCTGAGTACACACCACTACCAACTCCATCACTTGTCTTGGATCCATCTGTATAAAAATGAATGCCTTTGTCATCCAGAAGTTTTTTGTCTTCCCATTCTTCTCTGGATGGAATAGATATCTGGAAGTTTTTACCAAATTGTGGTTTTGGAATGGTGTAGTCTATGTACTTTGGTATAGAACCGAAGGAGTTCAAGATGATGGAGTGTCCCACATTATTGTTGGTCCATTGAGATGAGGCGTTGAGTCTTATAGCTGTACTCGCTGCCACTTGTTTGCTAAAAATGTCGAGGGGTGCCAGATGGAGGAGAGTGTCTAACGCTGCTGAGGGTGTGGTTCTCAAGGCCCCGGTTATGCAGAGACAAGCAGTGCGGTGGTCATTTATTAGTCGGGTTCGAAATTAAAGCTGAATAAAACACGACACAGTTTACCACTTTTTCGTAGATATCGGGCGGTATCTCAGTCAAACCTTGAGTAATGTTTTTTTAATGGGTCTAGAGTTCGGAGACTTCGCTAGAAAAAAATACAACGGTGTCTATTCGCATGATCTTGGTAGCCAATTGACGTCGCGAAAATGTGAAATTACGCGACCAGGAGACTTCCCACGCAATAAAGACAGAATTGGTTGTGTTGTGTGGGTCGTTTTGTTGAAATAACATAACGTTCAAGTCATGATCTTCAATCAAAAGGTCATTCGACCATAGGTTCGTGCGATATATCCAGCCCTGGAGCGCTCCGGTGCTTGTCACTGCCCCGAACGGAGTTGTCAAAAAAAAACTGAGGGTTTCGTTTCACATCGAACGCATGTGTAGTGCTCTTCATTTTTTTCTCTTTGTTGTATAGAAATAGTTGATTCGCCCCGAAAAAACGTGGGCCGATTCAGTGCGCCCCCGGTGCTAGCATAAGCACTGGCGCGTCGTAGATTATGAAGCTTGTCATTCAAACTGCCTCAGAGAACCAGGTACAGAATTCATCAAAAGTGTTGTTTGTCTGTCTTCCCGACCACACTCATTGCTATTTCTTCACCCAAAACAAACTTATGAGGGCATCAATAGTTTCAAACGTGCCGTTCACAGAACCCGCTCAAGTATTCAAGATCCTTGCCGTTCTTAAAATCCATGCGCTGTTTTATACTCGAATACACATCGAACACGGTGGAAATCGGGGCGAGCTACATCGAACATTGATGCAAGAGATATATGGATCAATGACACCTTTAGACCATAAACCACATCAAACAGCCATTTTTTCCGGATGCAATGGCACCTATTCGTTCATTTGTGGGTTTTTCGAGCCCCTTATACTTATACAGCAATTTTGTTTGTTTACATGCCCATCGAGTGAGAAATCTGACTCATCGCTTATCGGTGCTTATTGTCTGTTGTTCCAACACCCAAGAAGCTTATCTACGGCGTTGTCAAAATTTCAATTATCGTAAATGGCAAGCGTTCACCAAATATTATAGTACTTCAGATGATAGTTAAGCTGACACGTTTCAAATGCAAGCTCTACCAACTTGAAACCACGAAATGAGTGATCCTATAGAGATTAGATTATAACGTCCTCGTTAAAAAAGTCTTACTTCAAAAATTTGATTGTATTGCAAGACTATTAGTTTGTTCGGTTTTTGGTTATTACTGGCTATCACAGAGTACGTGGGGACTTATTGCGTAAAACGAATCGTTTGTATAACCGCGTATTCGTTAAATTGTGATTGTGTAAAACTAGTATTGTTAAAAAAAAACGATATTACATACTCGTAACGAATTAGCGAGTGCTTTTAGCTATCGTTCTGCTGACTTTCGTTTGGAGTTATTGCAAAATATTATTGCCGATGAGCCAAGCTAGCTGCAAGGCCAAAATGTTCTGACCGTTCTTCAACTCATTTTCGTTTTTCTAATCGCTCTATGTCGTGACTTTTATATCTCTTTGTTTCGTTTTTTCTGCAGTTCGTTTCGCAATACACAAGAGGGCCCTGTTTGAATTCAATAAGTATATCTTGATGGTCTCCACGAGACTTGGCATACCATCTATCATTAGTATCAGTTTGCTGGCTTTACATACTGGGGTAATATTATTAAATTCGGAATAGTTTTTCTAACGACAACTATGATGACTTCTGCTTGACAGTTTTTGTCTTCTCTGGCTTGTCTACAAGTTTCTCTCTTAGACGGTCAGTTTTCAGTTCAGTTAAAAAGACTATTAACACGTCCGCCCGGTGGTGTTGAGCTGAGCTTTTGTTTCACTTGTGAGCATTCGAAATTCAGAGGGAAAACTTTTCGTAATGGACGATTAAAGCCTTATATTACAATAGGTCCGTTCGTTCACTCCCTAAAACTGCCATATTCTCCCACTTTTTCGTTCGTTTACTCCCAATTTTTGTAAGATTTGTCACTTTTGAAGGAGAAAAATATTTCCCCTATCTGCCGATTTTTGCCACAAACATTTCTTGTGGCAGTTTTTGTAAGTTCTGTCAAACCATAAAAAGTACAATGAATTTTGTTGACGTTTGACATAATTTTGTGCATTTAGCAGATTTTTGCTGTCAAGTGTTCTTTTACTTTTTGGGAGAATCACCAAATTTCATCCCCACTCCTCCACTTTTGACAGTTTTTACAAAAACTACCGAAAAAGTAAAAGAACAAAGATTCGAATTTCTTCACAATTTAAAAGATTGCTTGGGTAGTCTGTCGATTTTGGACTATGTCGACCCGCTCTTATGGCTGAAAGTCAAACACGCTTTAGCTTCGTCTACGTTACGATGCACCCACTCGAGTTTGCTTTGAATGACATTTCTCCCCCATCATCATCATCTCTCTTAAAAAAAAACAAATGAATTTTGTTTTTTTTTACCTATTTTCTACATGAGCTGTCAGACAAAGCAAATCTTCAGCATATTAGAATTAGAATTTCCGTTTGAAGTCAGATTACGTAAAATTGGGCAGGTTCAGCTGCGTAAGGCACTTGAAGTTAAGGCAAGTTAGTTTCCCTGAACGCCTATTTAACTTAAGGCAAAGTCTGGGTGTTTTCATAAACGTCGGAAATCTGTGTTAGTACAATCGTCTTTCTGCTTTGTTGCATAAATGAACGCACCAATTCTGCCGAACGCCTGCAGGCCTGCTTTAGTACAATTTTAAGTAAGTCACTGAATGTTCATAAACATCAGACAAAAATCCAAAAAAAAATCCTTAAAAAAGACAAATTTAATTTAAAACAGAAATTTATTAAGACAATAGGTCCGTTCGCGTACCCTCCTAAAACTGTTCAATTTTACGAAAAATTACGAAATATAACCAAATCCTGTTCGCGTACTCAAAAATTTTGTAGTTTTTCGTAAAAGAGAGCGCTCACGAGAGAGTAGAATGTTTCCCCAACCTACGAATTTTAGCCTAAAAAATTTCTTTGGGCTGATTGGTGAAAAGTGTCAAATTCGATTGCAAATAGCAAATTAATAAATAAATTCAACTTCAAAGTTTCAATTTTTCATACAAAAAAACTTGACAGTTAAAATGTGGGTGAAATTTGTTGTTTTCCCGTTCGCTTACTTTTTTGTAGTTTTGTTTTTCTATGAGAGAATTTTACCCCCACTCTTTAAAATTTCTCTTTTTACGAATTTTAGTGCAAAAAGTACGCGAACGGACCTAATATGAATAATAAATTACATTTTTCGCACTTCAAATCATTTGCTTTTATTTCCCGTGTTCTCTTTTTCTGTCTCCTGTCTGCAGTCAGTGTAAAATGTGGCTGCACAATCTGCCCGACGCTGATGTTATTTATGACGTTTATGAACATGCCTACTGCAATTCATCTGCGTTTGTACGACGCAGTTTCTGAGTTTATGAACAGATTTTGGCCTAAGTTAGGCTGACGTTTATGAAAACACCCTCTGTTTTATTCAAATGTCTTTAGTTTCAAATTTTAAATTCGCTTCTAAATTTTATTATAAATAAAAAGCGAAATGTACCAAGCATAGGAAAATAAATATGTAAAAGCGTTTGAAAACCTCTTCGGAGTCTTCAAACTCATACGTTTCGTCATTTTGCCAAATATTAAATTTCGTTTTTTTATAAAACTTTAAATTAATTAAAATCACACCGTATTTAAGGGGCCGACCCATAGAATCCGTCAGTGCGTCAGCGTTGACGTTTTCAACTGACAGCACAATAGAATACACACGTTCTTATGAAACTCGTCCCATAAGCAACGCATGTGACGAATACGACGGATAGAGTTGGTTAACTTTCTACTTTTTGCGTCCGTCGATCCGTTGACAACTTAATTTGACGAGCAGTCAAGTCAATTGAATGTGTTACAGCAACAAGGAAAAGCAATGGATGATGAAAATTTTGTGCAAATAAATAATTTTGACATGATTTTCATATTTTAATTTAAAATTTTTTGTTCAGATTTGCAGTTTTGTGAATTATTTTTACACCAAGTAAATGAGACTGTCAAATTATACAACGTATTCTATGGGACGGTTCAATCCGGCAAATACGTTGGCAGCAACGTACGCATTGACGCTGACGGATTGACGGATTCTATGGGTCGGCCCCTTTACCGAATAAAGTTCTCGTGCGATGTGAATATTTTCTGTCACAAGCAAATGACAGCAAACAAACAGCTGTTACTTGATTTTAAGGCAAATATTTTTTTCTTGTTTTCCAGTCTACTTTCCAATGAAATTGACTAAAATGGAAAGATTTTTTTTGACACCTGACCAATCAGGTACGTGCATTTTGCATTAACTTCAAGTGCCTTACGCAGCTGAAGGCTGAACCTGCCCATTATGTGCGAAACGTGAGGTTGAAGTTTTATTGTGAAAGCATGCATTTACTGTCCGACCGAAGGTCGATTTTCCGCCGAAGACGAAGGTTTAATAAAGCGAAGAATTCTCATTTCGAATAAAATAAAAGTACAAACGATGTGACAAAAAAGAATTGAAAAAATGAAATTTTTTCCGCGCCTACTACGATTTCACACTAATAAACACAAACTTATGATTCCAACAATTTCAAAAATTGATTATTATCGGCGCCTACTACGATGCTCGATATTAAGAAACAAATTCTTCGGCTTCTGCCAAAACTTCGGCCTATTTTATACCGAAGCCGAAGGTTTGGCCGAATGATGTTTTTTTTTGGCCGAATTCGACCGAAGCCGAAGCCTAAGCTTCGGTCGGACACTACATGCATTGAATGCCTATGGCCGAATTTGTAAACTTCAGGCGAACCCAAAGCTAAAGCGTATTTGTGTTTCAGCCACGTGTTGCCAAAAGTGCAATTTTGTCTGCATAAAGAGCTGAACAGAATGCGTCGCCAGTCGCCCGGCGACTAAAATTTATACTGCTATTTATAAATTTATTGCATCTCTCAAGTATTGAACTTCTACGAAGCTTACGAAAGTTGAAGCTTCTTCTACGTAACAAAGAGTTCGTAAAAAAAAAAATGAGATACTGATCACTATACTATCGAGGAATTAAAATTGGATCGACATCTGTTGAGAAGCTACACGAAGACCTGAAGAGCGGACGTCTTGACCGAGCAAAATAAGTTCACAAATCGCAACAAATTACATATAAATATTATTTCCGACAAACCAAGCTTAATGCATTTAGTTTTAATTCTTTATTAGTTTAAAAATAACTTTTTGAACATGGTATTCAAACATAACATAACATAAAGGAAATATTGACGTGTAATAACGCATGTCGTTCCGCAAATAGAGTACCGTCGGGAAACGTCAAACGAGCTGACGTTTTGTCGTCGTGGAGGGCAAACAACTTCACTTGGGTCGAAATTGCTTAAAGAAGAAATAATAAAACACCTTTTCCTGTGAAATTTTATCATTTATTAAAGTTAAAAGTTTACTATTTTATCTTCTTTGTTTGTTGTTTGTGTTAAAATGTACAAAAAATATGCCTTCTTAGTGCTGTGTTTTTGGTGTCCAACTTCCTTCTTTTTGCAGCCAAACCCTTGCGTACACTTAAATCTTCATTTCCTGAATAAAAAAACTTAGATTCATTAATTATTGAAATATTAAGAAGAATTTCAAAAAAAAATTTCAAATTGTATGCAAATCCCGCCTTTGTTTGCCCTTCGCGACCGATAATGACAGTTGAAATTGGTCGAAATTTATGCGCTGTCAAAAGGGAAAGAGCCCTATTTAGCTATCGGAATCGGAACATTCGGAGACGCATAAACCAAAATAATCGCTATGCATCGCATAGCGTTAGTTGAATCTTGAATTTTAGCTTTTCGCCGCATGAAATCGTGATGCGTTACTCTGAGTTTGACATTTCAACGCAAATTTGATTTTTTTTTCTGAGGTATGTACGATTTAACAATCGGAACCCTTAGGACGATGCCGAATTCGTATATCTCGTACAAATCGGATAGAATTTTGTTACACATTACAATACGTTGCAAAAAGGTGACTGAGAAAATATATTATTGTCAGATATCGCAAAACAAAAGCAAGATATCAGCTGCATTTGCATATATAATTTGGGTTTGGGCTATTGCTACTAAACTACTATAAAGCTTACGAAAAATTGAGCTTTCAACGATCTCTTACACGTAAATTAGAGGTCGCAAAGAAAAAAAAACATGGGATACTGATCACTATACTATCGAGGAATTCAAATTGGATGACTTCTGTTGAGAAGTTGCATGAAGACCTGAACAGCGGACAAAATAAAGTAAGTTACCCTTAGTTCTTTTAAAAATTGGTAGTCCAACATTTATTGCTGTACTTATCAAACAATCGAACTGAGGAAGATTAAAAAATACATTTTATGGGTGAGGTGGCTCGCCCGACATCGAGACCATTCTCAATAAAGTGTATGACAAACATTCTGCATCTTTGAAACGCCGAAAGCCGAGAATCTATGATCGAATACACAATGCAATCTTCATTCTGGCTTTAAATTTAAACCTATTTAGACCTATTTCCTTAGTTCCTTTGAAATGGTATTTCAACATTGATCGTTGTTTCTATCAAATGATCGAACTGAGGAAGAGCAAAATGGACATTTTTATGGGTGAGGTAGCTCGGCCGACATCGAGACTAGTCTCAAGAAAATGTAAGACAATTTCACCATCTTTTATTGTTAATGCCGAAAGCTAAAATTTGTAAGAACTGTTAACTCAAACAATCCATTAAGACGTCTTTGAACACCCCTTTCCCTTAGTTCATTCAAGAAAATGGTAATACAACATTTTCTGTGTTGTTTATCGACACTTATGAAACTGAGGAAGATCAAAACATATATTTAATGGGTGAGGTGGCTCGCCTGACATCGAGACCATACTCAATTAAATGTATGACATTTCTATTTTGCTCCCCTTTTTGCTATCTGTCTCTTGGAATCTTATGATATTAACGCATTTCTTTTTTTTCAGATCTACGTCTCAAAGAGATGGGGATTCACAAAATACGACCGTGAGCGTTATGAGGAACTCCGTGACGAAGGTCGTCTGGCTACTGATGGTTGCAACGTCAAATACAGGCCAATGCACGGACCAATGGCCGCCTGGGAGAAGGTTCAACGTGAAATTTACGCTTAAAATCGTATCTCTTCAAAGTGATTTTTTTGTATTGAAAAAACGAAAACATAAACTGGCACAAGGAACATCTAATGCCTAAATAAAATATTTTTATTTCTAAAACAAATGCTTTTTCTCTTCGTTTCTTTAATGGGTTTGTGAAGTTTGACTTGGTGCTGTGCGTTGGTAATAGAATTTTGAAAACTTTTTAAGCACTCAATGTTTCAGAAAACCAGTGCAAACTTAGAACAAAAGGAGATGTTTAAATTTGTCGAGGTCTTCTGACGACATGGGGGTTTCTATTATTTCACTCTTCTTTAATTGAAAAAACGGACGCTTTCACGTCAATCACCAAGGCTAGCGAAGGTCCATTTGGTCATGGCATGGTATGGATCATTCAAATGGATGCATTTTTGAGCTGGAGGAGCTTGACGAAGAACCGTTTGTTTTGGTTCGTAGAAATAACAGTCAAATTTCCTATTCACTCGGAGCGAGTTAATGTGACTGCGGGGAATGCCAGCAACTTATAAAGAGCATTAGCCGACAATCCCCTAAACAACAATTTGAATAACTACGCATCTCCTCAAAAGAAATATTGAGAACGTTGCGAAAACGGTAGAGCCATAGTCAGTGGCGTGTGTGGGGCGGAGGGGGCGGCAGCCTTAGTTTCGTTTCTATCTGTTGAAACTTCGACGGTGTACCAGAAATCTCCCCCAAAGACCAAAACCAAATAAGCTAGGTTTTGCGATTTGTACAAATCGAAGACGCCTTGGTGGAATCTCTTATCGACTTCTTCGAACCAAAAGGAAAAACTGGGGCCTAATTTTGGGATTCGCGGCGGATCGTTTTCAATTCCACCTTTTAAATTCGACTCACGACGTATTTCCTTATTAACGAATTCGCGGTGGAGCGAAAATATTTCTTTTAATAGGCCAGTTCCACCTAACAACATCTCACTGAGATCTCAGAGATTTTTTAAGTGGAGCAAAAAATCTCAGCTGAGAATTGAGATTTTTTCTGAGATCTCTGAGATGAAAATATTTTGGATTCGATTTCTCACTCAGCTATTTCGACGTGACTGACATAATGTACAACAACAATTTGTAAGGTAACCATTTTATCTCAATGAGAACTGAGAATTATGTTCCACCAAATGATTTTGCCTCAGTCAAAGTGACATTGAGATCTCAGTGAGATGTTGTTAGGTGGAACTGGCCTAATATTCCAGTGATTTCACACTTTTGGTTTGACTATTTCTTCCAAAATTCCACTGATTTGAATAAACACTCTTTCGCCTGTGAATCCGCCAAAAAAAGCTGTCGGATTTCAACTCACCAGCAAACATTATGACATTTCAAATTCGCCTTCGAATTTGTTAATCGGTCGAATTCAAATCGAAGAAGGCGAAAGCAATAATTGAAAAAAATGTCAAAAACTCGCTAGCAAAACGATCCGCCGCGAATCCCATAATCAGGCCCCGAAGATCTTAGCAACGGTATAATCGCGAGGTTAACATCAGACAAACTGAACAGTAATTGAGAGAACCAGTGATCACTTTATAACAAGATTGGAAACCTACCTACGTTTTACCCTCCAAATACCGCAAAAGTTATTTTTTTCATGCACACATACTCTTGCAGCTAACTTGCTTTTTATTATGTAGGCAACTGTATCTTTATTACAAAAACACGCATACTCTTACAGCTAATCTGCTCCTCAAGTTTGTATTATACGCATACTGTTTCAGCTAACCTGCTCCCTCAGCTTGTAGGCAAATGTCACTTTGACAGCAAGGTTTCCAATCTTGGTATAAGTGATCACTGGAGAGAACATGACAGGCTTATGATAATGCTGCCACAATGTCAGGGATCCACAATGGAGTTCAAGCCGGGATTGAAGTAAAAATAAAATAGAGTGGCGGGACAGCTCTTGAAGAGCTAAGGCCTAAGTGGCTTACTCTCATCAACAATTCTCTGAGTGCGTGTGAAGAATTGAGGGGACCTACAATTTAACGCCGATTCCGAACGGCAAAGTTGAGAAGCACTTCTTCATGACAGATTGATACTCTTGGAAGTTTTATCAGGTCTTCGCAAGAGGCAGTGCCCGTGAAAGATGAAATAAAAACTTTATGGGTACAAGTAGGACTCGAACTCACGGCGCATTCTGCTTAGCACCCAACGCACCTAACCAATAAGCTACGGGCAACTGCAACTGAAGTACTGAATCCAAAAGCTTCATTCATTGAAAGCACAAACCACTCACTCAAGTTGGCTGTGATACACGCTGCTTCTGTATCAGTGAATTCAGTGACGTTTTTTTGAAACTCTGGAGAATCTTCTTTCCTGCATCAACTGCTCGGTGGAAAGCTTGTGTTGCAGTCACAGGTCATGTAGTGAAACGAGTCGCTGACAGGCACTGGAGCGTTAGGCCTGAACCTGTCAAGACGCTTTAAAACTTAAACTTCCGAAACAAGATCGGGAGCCAGTTTTATTTTAACAGCCATACATTCATTCAAGTTCCTCACTTTTCTTGGCTTTTGAGCTGTAGTTCTACATGAAGTTTATGACTCAGATTAAACTCCAGCAATGAGAGCTGACTGGGATGAATGCGCTCAGAAACTCTGTGCTTTAAAACCTCTTCTTGTGGAAAGCAGAGACCGTTTCGTCGAAGCCGCAATCGACTTTACTAAGACTCTGCGAAAAACTCGGAATCAAATTTAAAACGGGAAGAATTCCCAGGAAAAAACCCATACATGGCGAAGATGTACTATGTAGCTTTGTCTCACGAGAAGGAACTTATTTTATAATTAGCACCCTTTCAAGGGATTTTTGTTATACCCTCTTTATGTCAGAGACACATTGAGATGGAAAGGAGGTGTCGGTGTATATTGGTCTTAAATTCCTGAACATTGCAATGATTTGGAAAGACAGAGTGTGGAAGGGAGTTCCACATTCGCGTAGTACGGCTAAAGAACGATTCTCTATACTTGAGAGTACTACCGAAGTTGTGATCGAGGGTAAAATGTTCAGCATTCCTAGAAGCGGGAGTTATAATGGCGAATTATTTTAGGGGAGGAATGCAACTGGCTATTTCACAAGAGCACAAACCGTAAAAGTAACTATAGAACAATTAGAGACACGAAACGTTACGACCGAGGGTGGTCTAACGAGGTGAATAAGTTGGTTATTTCTCTGTCACCAATCATTCTTAGGGCTCTTTTTTGTAATCCGTCCAAGAGGCTTAAGTATGAAGCTGGGGCACCAGCCCAGAGGTAAGAGTTGTACTCAAGCTTTGGACGGATAAGTCTTACAGATAATAGACCGACAGAAGAAAAATTTCTCGCACCGCCTTGCGGCGTTTTTTGTGACATCGCATATTCGCTCGTTTCAAAACGATGTAAAGACTTGTTCCACTGTTCGGTGAGATAAACCATCAGATCACCAGTGGACCTTTTGCTGCGAAAGCCGCACTGCCAGTCATTAAGAAGCTTTCGATCTTCGAGATATTTTTGAGCTGATAGTTTATCAGCGTTTCCATGACCGTGGAAAGAAGTGACGAAGTGAAATCGTACGGTAATTGGAGGGAGAAGAAGATTCACCATTATTTGAGATCATCGCTCGTCCAGGTTCATTTAAAATTTGATACTGGAAATTTTGCTTCCATATATAGTCATCTTGTTCTTGATTCGTATAATTTGACTTTGTCGCTAGTAATGAGAGAAAGTTTTCAAAGTTGAAGCTAAAGTTGGCAAAATTATTTCTGACTTCGCTGCTCGTAAAACACGTAGAATCCGTTTATAAAACAGCTGATCCTATTTTACCAACAACAATACATGAAACTAAGGCCGTGTGCGAATTCAGTTAAAAATTGGTTAAAATTTGACGTTTGGTTAAATTATGACACTTCGCATTATTTGACTAGCTGCTCAGCAGGTTAAAATATGACAGTAGTGGTTAAAAATTCATCCATTTTTATTTTTTAGGCCGTGTGCGAATTCAGTTAAAAATGGGTTAAAAATTGACGTTTGGTTAAATTTTGACACTTCGCATAATTTGACTAGCTGCTGAGCAGGTTAAAAATGACAGTAGTGGTTAAAAATTCATCCATTTTTATTTTTTAACCACAATTCATCCAATTCGCACACGGCCTTAACCACAATTCATCCAATTCGCACACGGCCTAAACGTCAAAACACTCCCTTTCCCAAAATGAATTCCAAATTCGTTGACAGGGAGTACACTCCCAAAAGTAGTTTTGGAAGAGGCCATAAAAACTTTAATTTGTGAACGCTTCCCCGGCAGAATTCATCAAAATTCATCCGCAGCCAACCCTGTTCAGCTGCATTCCTGTCACCTGAAAATTCATCGCCCTTTGCATCCCCTGTCAACTGTCAGTTGGTTTTAAGTGGATGAAAAAAGATCGATACCCTGCGAAAAAATTTTACTTTTCATTCAAAAACAAAAAAATCTTTCCAATCAACTTCATTCAATCATTAATTTTCCTTTAAACCAGTGAAAAAGATCCCCAACAATTGTGGCTAATCAAATCGGCCTTCGATAATCCCTGGTTTTCGCTTGAAAGTGAATTAATTTAATTAGCCCAGCATTCAATTCTCAAAAAGCCAAAGTAACACCGAAATCTGAGAACAATTGGACAGAGAGAAGCACACAAAAATGCACAATGGAGCCGCTGCAGATCTACGAAAATACATCTATCTCGCCATTGTTCTGCTGCTCGTGACACTATTCGTTTCCAGCTGCTCGGCCCAAGCGAATCTAGGTGACCCATATAAAATACTCGGTGTCACTCGGCATGCCACCACCCCAGAGATTCGACGTGCCTATAAGCAGCTAGCAAAGGAGTGGTAAGTAAACAGGAAAAAAAACTAAGTCCCCTGATGACGTGCTGCTGATGATGATTCTATTTTTCCCACTTTCAGGCATCCAGACAAATCCAGCGACCCCAGTGCAGAGCAAAAATTTGTGGAAATTAAGCAAGCTTACGAGCTGCTGAGTGACGCAGACCGACGACGCGTCTACGATCAACATGGCATCACCAATGAAGATTCGCACATGTTCCGCCAACAACATGACTACAGTCATTACGGTCGCTTTGCTCCCGATCCGTTCGAGGAGTTCTTCGGTCAGCGATTTCACTTCGACCAAGACATCAGCCTCTACCATAAGCTCTCGGTGACAACAAAATATTTCGAACAGACAATTGTTCCGAAGAGCGCAACAGTGCCGCACATTTTAATGTTCTATAATGATTGGTGTTTCCGGTGTATACGGGCGGTTGGGGTGTTTAAAAAGATGATTGATGCTCTAGAGCCATTGGGTTGGTGGTTTTTCAGTTGCGTCAGCGTTTATTAATCATTTGTTTTTGTTTCGAATTTAGGGATTACATTTGCCACAATCAATGCCGCACACGAACAAATGCTTCTGCGCAAGGTGGGCGTCGATGAAGTGCCAAATCTTATTCTTGTTCTCAATGGACATAGCTACATCTACAGGGAAAGCTCTTACAGCGTTCAGAAAGTTGTCGGTAAGTGGAATGACAGCATTCTAGTTTGAACACTAAACGAGTTTCGTTTTCTTTCGAAAGAATTTATCCGAAAGAAAGTGCCATACAAACTGATCCAGAACATCAAGGACGAAACAATTGACGGCTTTTTAAATGGCTGGATGGATAACCGTGTGCGAGCGGTTGTCATGGAACCGAGACAACAGCCACGTCTGAGATATCTCATCACTGCCTTCGCTTTTCGACAACGTGTTGCATTTGGGTATTTACTGTTTTCATTTCCTTCCTTCCTTCCGGTCAGTTTTAGATTCGTTTTTGCTTTCAGTTTTGTACAATTGAGCTCGAAGGACACCAAAGGCATACAGGAACGTTACAAGGTTCATCCGAGCTTAGACACTTTGCTTATTTTCAATGAAGATTCCAACCGTCCAGTTGCAAGTGTTTCAATGTCAGATATTCCGACACAAACGTTGAATAATATAATTTCGGCGAATCAGTATTTAGCGCTGCCGCGACTGTCATCACAGGAAATGTTAGAAGGTAGGTTATGGGGTTTTATGCTTTTGGGGCTTACACTTTTTCATTTTTGTTCTTAGGAGTTTGCCCAGCCGAATGGAATCGCCCGCGAAAACGCTTGTGTGTTATCCTCGTGACTGAGAATACCGATGCCCACAACTATGCCCGAAATGCTCTGCGGCAAATAGCCCTCCAAAGTGGCTACAGTTCGGAACGTGTTCGGTTTGCTTATATCTTCCAGGTAAATATTCATAGTCCCCTCAGAAAACATCATTAGGTACTTACTTACTTACTTAACCGGCTCACAATCCATGAAGGATCTCAGCCTGACATACTGCAGCCTTCCATGGTGAACGGTCCCTCGCATGCACTCTCCAGTCGCCGAAACCAAGCGCTCTGGCATACGCAGTCACTTGGTCCTTGTACCGTAGGTTCGGTCTTCCTTGTCGTCTCGAACCTGTGGGCTGCGATGAGAAGAATTTCTTGGCTGGAGCGTTGTCGTCCTTCGCTCGATGTGGCCGAGCCAATGTAGTCGTCTTTTCTTGGCCTTCTGGACTACATCCACATCTTGGTACAGCTTGTACTTTTCTCGGTTGAACCTTCTTCTCCATTCGCATACGGGACCGAAAATCCGTCGAAGAATTTTTCTTTCGAAAGTGCCCAGTTTCAATTCCCTTTCTTACTCGGAAGAGCTGTTACCCATTTGCACACTGCACTGCGTATCGTTTAGCGTCATGCGGCACAGCTGGATCAGTTTGTTCGGGATCCCGAATTCAGACATCGCCATCATAAGTTCTTGGCGGTGGATGTTATCATAAGCAGCTTTAAAGTCGATGAAAAGATGGTGGGTTTCGACTTGAAATTCGTTGGTCTTTTCCAGGATCTGCCTCAGTGTGAATATCTGGTCTATCGTTGTTCAGCCTGTCCTAAAGCCACACTGGTACGTTGGATAGGATTTTGTATACAACATTAAGCAGGGATATGCCACCGTAGTTTTTGCATGACATCGGATCCCCTTTTTTGTAGATGGGGCATATGGAGCTTATCGACCAGTCAGTGGACATGCATTCTTCCTCCCACACTTTGGTGATGACCTGGTGCATGCGGTTCATCAGAAAACCTCCTCCATATTTAAAGAGTTCCGCAGGTATGCCATCTGACTCGGCGGACTTGTTATGTTGTAGCTTTTGGATGGTTCTTTCCACCTCTTCTGTGCTCGGGGCTGGGACTAGGTCTTCATTGACTGGTCTTGCTTCTCTTTCGTCATTAGCTCGCTCGACATTTTGCGCATTCAGCAGCTGATGGAAGTGCTGCTTGAAAATATCTACAATTCCCTGTGCTTCGGTGACTAGGTTTCCTGCACGTTTTCGAAGAGCCTGTGTCCTGGTTCTGAAACCAGAAGCTAATTGCTTCGATCTTTTAAAGAAACGCCGGGTGTTGTTCTTGGCCCGAGAATCTTCCAAATCTTTGAGCTTAGAAACTGCGTATGCTCGGTACTCTTCTCTTGCTACTCTTGTCTTCCGTTGCAGCATCTGCAAACTTGCAGCAAAGTCGATTAGTCGGAAGCCGTTATCTGTTGTAACTTTGTGGAGGCTGTGTTTCCAACTAATCCGCCAAAGATGTCTTCCTTCCCGATTTTTGCATTTAAATCTCCGAGTACGGTTTTGACGTCGTACTCTGGAACGGCTCGTAGGCTCTATCCAGGAGGTCGTAAAAATCTTCCTTGCTAGACTCCTCAGTATCATCGGTAGAGGCGTGTGTGCATATTGTACTGATGTTTTGTAGTGTGGCCTTGATGCGGATTACAGCCAGGCGATCACTAATTGGCTTGACTTTCGATCTAAGCCTCAGAAAACACAACAATTTCATAATCAATGTTCTTCTTGTTTTAGGACAAACAAACCGATTTTGTGAATGCCATGTCGAAGGGGTCTTCCGATGACACACTTCTCCGTTTGGTGATCATCTGGCGGCGCGATACATCCCACATAAAGTACGAATGGGTGAGCGGAACTCGCTTGGGCATCGAACGCAAAGAAAACGAGTCTGACGAACACACACTCAACCACACAAAACAGAAACTAGACGATGCTATTCAACGTCTATTGCGGGCATCGGAAGCTTTAAGCTATGAAGCTTATGTTAAGGTAAGTGCTCCATTTGATTTTTGAATAATTCTTGTCATACAGGCTGCTTATAGGACCTTTTGGATGAGCATGCCCAAGGCATTCTAGGAAAAGTGATGACACGCCTTTTGTACATCACCGAATACATGATTGACAACATTGAACAGGAACACGTACTGGCCACTCTCTCACTTTTGGGAACAATTGCATTTATGTTCGCAGTCGGATATGTTATGGTTTACCTAGTCCGTGCCGAAGAGGAAACCCTCAAAGCCAAGGGCCAGCTGAACAGCAACGGAAGTAAGTTTTGCATTTCACTGAGTACAACACTTGCTTAGTGTCGTTTTTTTAGCTTCACAAAAACCCGGCTCATATGTGCCGGAACTGAAACTACACGAGCTACGAGCCGAGAAATACAACGGTCTTGTGCGACTTCTAAAACCCGGCTGTCGAACGATTATCCTCATCACAGACCTGCAAACACGTCCGAAACTAATACCAGGCTTCCATAAAGCCGTCTGGCCTTACAGAAAGAGTAAAACTCTGATGTTCGGTCATATGCTGATCGAGAAGGGCCTCAGTTGGTATTCGGAATTGTTGCGTTTGTCTCTATCGGAATCGCGAGACTTGCGAATTAATCCACGCAATTGTGTGGGCACGGTTATTGCTCTTAATGGGCATAGAAAATATTTTTGCATGTATCATGCTAAGCATCCCGAAACAAATCGTGGAGCAAAGGTAATTGGTCTTTTGATTCACCATTCGAGACTTTTGTTTTCTATAAACTTTATTCCAACAGAGAATGCTCAAAATGACGCGTCAACTTGTCCGTCGCAATGACGATCCAGAAGCCGGTGCATTCCTCGGCATGGAAAGTGGATCGGATGATTCCGAAGTCAGCGAATACGAGCCGAAGATATTGTTGGAGGAGAATCTGCTCGATAATTTGAGTAATTGGTTGGATCGTTTGTTTGAAGGAACAACACATAGGTACTATGTTAATTACTGGCCCGACTTTCCGACAAAATAAGTTCGCCATCGAACTTAGAGTTGGCAACAGGAGCCCTTATTTATTTTGTTATTTTTTCGTGAAACCAAAAATTATGTTATTTATGTATTTTTTAAAATGGAGCTTACGTTTGGTGCAATGTTTATGCAAAATACTGCAAGACAACATTTATTTGGAACAAGTAGAAGGTAAAGGGGTTTTCAATAAGAGCGCTACAAAAGTACGGAATTCGATTTCTTTTGCTTGGCCACCACGGGCACGCTTGGAGAAGTCCAGACGCTGAACCCAATTTTCGACGGTTTTCAAGCATAAAACGGCCGATACTGCTGCAATTTCACGTTCGATATTCTTGCGAAGTTCATCAATCGTCGCTGGCTTGTTGGAATAGACCATAGACTTAACGTAGCCCCACAGGAAATAGTCTAACGGCGTCAAATCGCACGACCGAGGCGGTAAAGCGACTGGACCATTTCGTGAGATAACACATTCTCCAAACTTGGTTTCCAATAAATTGATTGTGACCTTCGCTGTGTGGCTTGCGGTGCCGTACTGTTGGAACCACATGTCGTCCAAGTCCATATCATCCAATTGGGGCCAAAAATATTCGGTTATCATTGAACGGTAGCGATCCCCATTCACAGTAATGTGCCGGTCTTGATCATCACGGAAGAAGTACGGCCCAATGACGCCGCCGGGCGCCGGCTCATAAACCAAAACCACACCAAACCGTAATTTTTTCGGGATGCAATGATGACTCCTGGAATACGTGTGGATTGCTGCCTGACCAATACCGCATACAGCCAGAAATGAGCCTCATCGCTGAAGATGACTTTTCGATGAAAATCCGAATCATTTTCAAGTTGTTGATCAGCCCAATTCACGAACATACGACGCTTCTAGTGGTCAAGAGGCTTCAGTTCTTGCGTCAATTTAATCTTGTAAGGATGTAAGCCAAGATCTTTTCGCAAAATTCGCCACAATGACGTCACAGAGATGCCCAACGCTTGAGAATGACGTGTGAGAGACACATTTGGGCTTTCTGCAACTGAAGCCTCAGCAGCAGCAATATTCTCGACACTACGGGCACTTCTTTGTCACACTGGCACGGGAACATTTTGTACTGTGCCTGTGGATTCAAATTTTTCCACTAGACACTCAATTGTTGACCATAAATTGGACGTAGCGCTCTTAACGTTGAGGCCACTGACTCTGTATTTCGGTAGTAAATTTTAATTATTTCGACTCGTTGTTGGCTCGTATATCTTTCCATCATGAAATGGCAAACCTTACTGAAGAAAAATGTCAAAAGAGCGACAAGCAATATATCGTCGTTCGCTGTCCCTGTCGCTCCACTTTTGTAGCGTCCCTGTTGAAAAACCCGTTACTTGTGTTCTTTAGTTAAACAAACAAACAAACGCCGATTGACGGTGGTTAAGTTAAGAGTTATATTTTTTTTTATTATTTATTTGACTATTGAGTGTATATGTGTAAGAATTTATAAACAAATTATATTTATTTGAATTTTGATTTAAGGACAATGCAGCGTTTTCTTCATTTGAAAGTGCCTTGCAGAGAGAGTTTTCTATTTAGCATTGCATTGATATTATCGATAAATCTTCCAGTTTGTTGTAGATCTTTAAATTATCTTGTAGAATTCTGCTTGATTTTGTGTTCAATGCCTTTTTTCAGTTTATCGATCACATTACAAGAAAAAACGATTACTTTTCCTGTATAAAATTGCTAACAGTTTTTGAGAACAGGGAATAATGCCAAGTTAAACATTTGAGAGTTTTATTGCAGATGAGAGCTTTGAGGCAACGTTAAGGTGACTTAGCTAACAACTTTACTGAATACGCAACGTTCTATGAATTTTAAGTGATTTTCAAAAAGTTTGTTCGATGCGCGGTCTGCGTCGCTCTGTGACGCTCTGATTTCGCACTGAGCTGTTCTATGTCGCTCTTTTTTCGCCCCGGTGCATTTCCACCGCGTTCGATATGTATTCAGTGCTCCGGGGGCGCACTGAATCGACCCAAGTTTTTTTCGGGCGAGAAGGTGTTGCTATACAACAAAGAGAAAAAAACAGAACACATACAACTCCGTTCAGGGCAGTGACAAGCACTGGAGCGCCCCAGGGCTGGTTACATCGAACGAACCTAATGAGAATGTATACTCACTTTCTCACTTTGATCCTTAAACATATCAAGTCCGTGGGAAACCATTTAATAAAACAGGGCTTTACGCCATCGTGAACGACTTCCAGGTGTAAATTATCTTTGCCTTGTAACTCTGACTCCTTAACGACTGTCCTGCGAATTGTACCGCTACTGACATGTGCTTCTCGATCGCCCACGTCTTCTACGGTCACGTGTTAATTGATTATTTTGACTTGCGGTGTAGTTGCCAAAGCAGATATCAACTCCAATGCCTTTCTTATGTACGTAATAATTAAGTGAGTTGTCAACCGATCTTCTTATTAAGGTCCTTATTGGATATTCGCTTAAGTCAGAGTAACCTAATAATGGTAAAACCCTTAGGATCTAAGTGAATCAACAACATCTAGACTGCCATTCTAACCTAACCTGAACTGCTGCATTTTTAAAGCTGTACGGATAAAGCATTTAAAGGAAACAGCCTTTCTTGACTTGTCCAGCACGACGAAACTTTCAAGATATTGGGTACTGCTTCTTGCGAAGAACTGACAAAACTTCCAAGAGTGTCAATCTGTCATGAAAAAGTGCTTCTCAACTTTGCCGTTCGGCAAAGACCTAGTATGATCCTCTGGATTTACACAACGATAGTTCGCCCCATTCTGACATATGGATCAATTTTTGGGTGGCCTGCCCTGGACAAAAAATACCACATCGATAAGCTAAAACGAGTTCAAAGAACTGCCTGCATTGGAACTACGGGAGCAATTAGATCTTGCCCCACTAATGCACTTACAGTCATTCTGAATCTTCTTTCCGCTGACCTTCACATTCACGAAACAGTCTCCTGTGGTGCTGAGAGAATCGGGTATGTGGACTGCAAAGTCCATAGTAAAATTCTAAATCTATTACCTATAGAAATACAACTAGATCCCTCTGACTAAACGTTACCAACCTTATGCTTTGGTAATCAATTTAAGGTTGAAATTCCAACTAGGCAAAATTAGAAAATTAATAGCCCTACAAAGGATTTTGACATTACAGTTTTCACTGATGGTGTTGGGGCTGGTGTCTTCTCCGAAGAAATGGGTTTTAAAAAATCCTTTAGACTGCCCGACAGATGTAGCGAAATTACAAAAAAAGCAGCTACCAAGGCTATAAACAGCAACCTGACTCAGTCCAGAATCGTTAGAGATTGCAAGCAAGAGCTCGCAAGTTTCCACGACAATCTAAAAATTAATCTAGTCTGGGAACCAGGGCATAGCGACATTCACGGTAATGAAATCGCTGATGAACTGGCCAAGACGGGATCAAACCTTCAAATATCCCTAGCTGAGGAAGTTAGGATTCCCTTAGGAGTCATGAAAACGGATATTCAAAACCATTTTCTTAAAAAATCTAACGTTTGATGGAAAAATCTCACCAACTGCAATATCTCGAGACAGATATGGCCCACTAACGACCACAAACGTACCAAGGAACTTCTGAATAAACCTAGACATTGGCAGGATAGTTGTCATTTGCACAGGCCACTGGCCAGTGAAACTTGGTATTTCCCCCCAACGAATTTTGTCGTAGCTGTAGTGATACGGCGCAGAGCGAAACACTCCAGTACTTTTTAGTGTGAGTGCCCGGCCCTCGCAATGCCATAACAATGGCTTTGGGAGGAAGGGAGCACTACGCGAGTTTAGAGAACTCGCAAATATTAAGATTAGGAACTTGATTCTCTATCTTAACAAAACCAATTCGATTTAAACACTCCAAATCTCTAATATGCACTGCTCTGTGCGTATCTTTTTTCATAATTTATTCTTTTAAGGTAATTTCGAGGTTATGGTATCAAATTGACGTAATTGAAGCGCTAATTGTTTTCCTAGCCATTCTTACCTACATACATACCCTTGCCTTTCGGAATCATTGTTGATGAGTGTAAGGCCTTGGCTCTTCAAGAGCTGTTGCGCTACTCTATTTATTTTTTATTTAATTGAGATTTTTGTCTTTGGTTTGCAGATTCCAATTTTCAACTTTCTTGAAACATTTTTTAAAAAGACCGTTTAGTGGAGTCAATGAAGCTCAAAAAAGGGCGTTTTCAGAAAGTCCTCAGAAACAGCTCAGATTTTGAAAAAAAAAATTCCAAATTTTTTGTTTTTTATATTCTTTAAAGTCTGAAACAAAAATCATTTGGGGGAAATAATTGCTTATATTGTTTAAACAATTTTTATATTGTTTATAAAGAGAGATCCAAAAACAATGTTTTTGATAATTGGAGTGTTTAGGTTGCATTAAGACAAGAAAAAATCATATGGAAGGGGGGTCTATTTCTTCTTTCATTTTGCATTTAAATAAAACTGTTTTTAGGAATGTTTCTCGAAAAAATTCATCTTCAAAGTGAAAATATTGCAATTTAAAACTTTTTTTTTTCAACTTCGAACTAATTTTTTTCAAAATTTTATGTAATTAAGTACTAACTTCTTTCACAATTAAATGCGGTTACAAGTTCTTAGTGCGATCCAGAAAACCGCATGCCTAAATTTCTTTTTGTTTTCGAGAAATTAAGAAAAACCCAAAAAAACTCAGAAAATTTTGATGATATTTTGTTCTATTTATTCGAAAAAATAATACTTACAAGTAATTTTGGGAATTTTTTTCTGAGTGTTTTTAGTTTTTCCTTAATTTCTCAAAAACAAGAAGAAATTAAGGCATGCGGTTTCTGGATCGCACTGAGAACTTGTTACCGCATTTAATTGTGGAAAAAAATAGTACTTAACTACATACAATTTCGAAAAAAAATAGTTCGAAGCTAAAAAAAAAGTTGAAAAATTCGATATTTTGACTTTGAAGATGATTTTTTCAAAAACTATTCCTGAAAACAGTTTTATTTAAATGCAAAATGAAAGAAGCATATTTTAGCTTTGCAAGAAGATATAACACGGCATTGGGTGAAAAGCCGTTGATTTTTAATATTTTTTTTTTTGAAAAATAGGCTTTTTTTGTTATAAGATCGCCCCTCCCGGCTAAACGGGGGACAATAGACCCCCCTTCTATATGATTTTTTTCTTGTCTTAATGCAACCTAAACACTCCAATTATCAAAAACATTGTTTTTGGATCTCTCTTTATAAACAATATAAAAATTGTTTAAACAATATAAGCAATTATTTCCCCCAAATGATTGTTTCAGACTTTAAAGAATATAAAAAACAAAAAATTTGGAAATTTTTTTTTTCAAAATCCGAGCTGTTTCTGAGGACTTCATATACTAAGTCTGAGATTCTGTGGTGACAAACTGACAAGGCAAAGAAACTCAAGCATCGGATCTTCGTCCGATAGCTGTTGCATATACAAGGATTTGAATGTTTCTATTCCGACTTTAAAATAGAAACATCATAGAATTTGTTTGACGTATTAGTCGTGTTTTTTTTTCACTACTCAGTTACCAGCACAGTAATCAAGTGCAAATAAAACGCTCCAACTCACTTTATCTGTCAAATTCAATTTGTATGGCAATTGTTATATAAAATGTCGCAAAATGGACCTGAGGGTTGCGTCTTGGATTTAAAAAAACTAGCAAATACTTCAACCTAAGTCAGAGCATAATTCAGATAATTTGATTTGCGTAGCAAAATAATTCTTCTTAACGCCATCAGCGCTGTCTTCCTTTCAATAATTGAAAGTTCTATCGCCGGCACAAATGTCATTTTTTTACTGGCGATTTTATCGACTGCAATCCAAATTGTTGTTGTTTGCCAAGGGAAATTTTACTGTGCTGGCTACTGAGTAGTGAGAAAAAACACGGCTATTATCATACATCACGTGAAGCCTGTTACTTGTCGTGAGCCACGTAAGCCCCATGTAAGTCACCTATAAAATGTGTTCCAATTGACAAGAAATTGTTAAAAAAATATTCACTAAAAGTGCATTTCTGACTCTCATACAACTTATTTGGAGGATGATGTAAACAAACCCTATAGCAGTTAAAACGTTCACTGAGTTCATGTCAGAAAATGAAATTTGGTTTTTGGTTGTTTCTATGAAAGCAGAATGAAAATTTTACTTTTGTTTTTTTTTTACAAATAAACATGAGTTCAATGATTAAACAAAATAAAAGCAGAAAAAAGAGAAAATCCAAGGCATTAAAGCATTTTAAATTAAAAATGTGAAATTGTTAAATTATTTTAACATTTTTTGTTCCTTTATTTAAATAGAATCTAGTCATAGAAAACATAAACAAAATATTTATATAAAATCAAAATAAGTAATGCAAACATTTTTATTTTATACGATCGCATTGTACACACGTAAACAAAAATACATACAAAAGTAATAGCTAGTAGAAAATCTAGTAACTTTTCTTCGCAAACGAATAAAAATACATAAAAAAGTCTCACTATCAAAAATCGCAATTTCTTTAAAATAAAAAAAGCATTCAAACAAAAAGCACAATATTATAAGAAAATAACAAAAAAAAATGATTTATTTATTTTAAGTTTTAGCTTAATATCTAATAGCAAAACAAAAAAAGAGGTAAAATAATAATTAAATATTATTTGATTGTTAATTCTAGACTAATTTTTATTAAAATCTAAACTAAACAAATATCCAAATCTGATACTAAAAAAAAATAAAAAACCTAAAAATAAAATAATTCGATTTTTCTATAGCTAACAAATCTGTTTCCAATCAACTCAAAAACCCCCTTTAGTCAAAGAAAAATAATAATAATAAAATAATAAAAAATAAAGTTAAAAAACAAAACAACAACTGTATTAACTAGTGTGTAATTTTTGTTTAAACATATGACTAGATGAAAAATATTGGCTGAAAAAATAAATATAATGAATATCAACATACAACTGCATTTTTTCCTGCTTTTTCTTTTGAATAATTCCCGCGTACCCAAGGGTTTTTCATTTTTCTTCCCTTATCATACCAAAGACACAGTGCGGACATGAGAAAAAAAAGTGAAGGGTTGGAGAGGAAGAGCCCTGAAGGGTCATTCCGTATCTCGATATCGTCGAAACGATATCGTTTCGACGATCGACTCGCTTCACGTAACTCTGAATATCACTATCGTCCAGACGATATCGTATTTTCAGATCGAAATTTGCTTTTCGTATCTCGACTATCGTCAAGACGATATCGTCAAATCGATGGAATTTGAACGATAGCAAATTAGGTATCGTCTAGAACAAAAATTTTAAGGCAATTTATTTTTTGATTCAAAACACGGTTGAAACTTATGAAACATTTTATGTTACATCATTTATTTTATTAAAACAAAATGTTCTCGGCTTTAATAGACTTTTAAGTTTAGATTTTTGTCAAGAAATGGACTTTATGAATTTTCTTTGAAGTGAAAAAGAGAAAAATGCAAATAGGAATAACTCATTTCAACTGTTGGTAATGAAATTACATATATTTTTTGTGTTTAAAAAAATCTTCGAGGTAAACAAAAAATAAATATGTAAAACGCTTAGTTCAAATTGTCATCTTTTATGGTAGTGTTTTTATTAACGAGTACTGCAATCATTGGAAAAGAGAGAAGCGACATCTATATTATAAAGTTCTCTCTATATCTTTCTTGCAAATGCTTCATAGGGGTGAAGTATACAAACACAAAACTTGATCTGATAGTAATACACGTCACTACCATGACATTTCGTCTAGACAAAAAAACGATGAACGAGACGATGACGATCAACTTACGTGAAGCAAATTTGAGACGATATCGTCGACGACAATCGTTTGGACGATAGTTGTTTTAAAAGTTACGGAATTATCCTCCTGAATACTGCAATGTGAGAGAAAAACAGAGTTAGGTAAGTTATTCCACATTCGTGTCGTACGGCTCAAAAACAAATCTCCAGCGCATCAACCAGCACATCGCCACACATTTAAAATTGCTTCGCATCTGGAAAACTGCAACAAATAATGCTTCCAGGAATGGTCTCGGCTCTGGAGAGAACACAAAGTCGGCGTCGTGTCGTCGGTGGGGGAACAACTGACTCAGAATAAACAGATAAAAGAAACAAAACAATAAGAATACATGTCTGGGGGCAGGGCCGGATTTAGAATTTTGAGGTCCTGGGGCCAACATTTGGTGGGGAATAAATTGTGTCCGTTTTTGCACTTCCTAGTACCTAATCACAGCTGCTGTCCGTAGCTTAGTGGTTAGGTGCGTTGACTGCTAAGCAGAACGTCGTGGGTTCGAGTCCTACTCGGGCCCATAAAGTTTTTATTTCATCGTTCACGGGTACTGCATCTTGCGAAAAATTGACAAAACTTCAAAGAGTATCAATCTGTCATGAAAAAGTGCTTCTCAACTTTGCCGTTCGGAATCGGCGTTAAATTGTAGGTCCCCTCAATTCTTCTCACGCACCCAGAGAATTGTTGATGAGAGTAAGTCACTTAGGCCTTGGCTCTTCAGCAGCTGTCGCGCCACTCTATTTTTTTTTTTTTATATAGTACCTAATCACATGGACGTATAAAGTTATAACCAATTATGAAAGGAAGTTGGTTAAACTTGTTAATGTCAGATGTCCAAGTGAGAAGTGGGATGCTGCAGAAGTGCAGACTTAATTATGAAGGGTCCGCCATCTGACGTTTTTTTTTTTCAACTAGTGCTTTTTTCGTGAATGGTAACACTTAGCTCATGTCTGATTGGACAGATAATTAGTTTTATCCTTCCGCTGAACGAGTATACGCATGAACAACGCTGGGAAATATTGCGACATTACTTTGAAAATCATGGTAATATTGCAGAATGTGCGCGAAAATTGTGTACGGGCTTTAAAAGAAGAGAAGCACCGTCAGCTCCGTATGTTCGTCCATCCAATGCGTTTTCGCTTCACAAAGTGGGCCTGCGATCGACTTAGAGAAGATGCCGATTTTGCCCAAAAAAATCATCTTTTCAGATGAAGCTCATTTTGATCTTGGCGCCCTTGGCGGGTATGTAAACAAGGAAAAGTGTCGCATTAGGGGCACAGAAAACCCGCACGCATGCAGGGGCGGCAGAATACTTTTTGTTTAGGTGGGGTGCATGGTAGAATAAAACGTGGTGTGTAAGGTAGTTTTATTTTAGTTTTATTCTAGTATATACCGAAGCCGAAGATTTGGCCGAATGTTGTTTTTTTGGCCGAATTCGACCGAAGCCGAAGCCGAAGGTTCGGTCGGACACTAACTAAGATCAAGCAGAAAAAAAAGATAAAAAATAATTCATGTTGTTGAGCGTTTGACCGATGGATAAATAAATCAAATCACTTGGTCAGTCTCAGTCAATCAATCGAGAATTATTGCAACAATATTCATAATTTCATAAAATTTTTTTTCCTCAATTAACTTAAAAAAATTTGGTATATTCCCAAAGCCAGAAGGTGGGGTGCACCCCATGCTTAGAAATTTTAGGTGGGGTCCATACCCCACCCACCCCATACCTTCTGCCGCCCCTGCACGCATGCATTGAAAAGCCGATACACCCAAAACGAGTCACTTTGGTGCGGATTTTGGTCCAGAGGCATAATTAGACATTTTTCTTCGAAAATGAGCAAGGAGCGGCCGTTACAGTCAATGGCGATCGTTATCGGGCCATATTGAACGAATTTTTGTTCACAAAAATTTAAGGGGAGGCTACACTCGATGTTTTGTGCCCTGTTTTTGAAGATCGCATTATCAGCCGCAGAGCTGATGTTGTTTGGCCACCTCGGAGTTGCGATTTGACACCGTTGTACTATTATTTTTGTGGGGTGCCGTAAAAGATAAGTGTTAAAGAACAATATTCGTGAAGTCATTGGTGAAATACAGCTGCACATGATCGATAATGTGCTTAAAAATTGGACCGATCGTGTAGGCTACTGCATGGCCAGCCGAGGCAGCCATTTGAATGAAATTATTTTCCATTATTAACCGGAAGGATTGCACTTTCAAATAAAAAAAGAAATTTTGAGAAAATATTCAATAGTTTTTTTGTATAGCATTAAAAAAAAAAAGTTATTTGGCGGACCCTTTATTTTTCAACTTACTACAAAAGCGTTCCTTTGCTTTTTCGTAGCTTTGACTCTATGTGAGAATTCATCCCCACTCCTGCAAATTTGACACTACTTGAAGTTACTTGAAAAAGTAAAGGAACGGACATATTAATATACCCCCTGTTTTCACATGAAAATGTAACCATAAGGTAAATCTAAATCAGTGCATTATAGCTTTAATAAAAGCTAAAATTCCCAACCCACTGCTCCTCCGCCGCCGCCGTCAGTCATGGTGTCAGTCATGTTTTTCAGATCAAGCTCTTTGTTCGATTTATACACCATACCATAAATATTAAAATTACAGCTGTCAGAAAAATAACGGTCTTCTAAACCATGGGATCGTAGCTGAGATATTATTTTACTTACCAGAAATTAGGGTACCTCTACCATTATAACCACATTTTTTTTTTAAATTATTGTTTTTGGGTCACTGCTATTGATAAGACACTTTCGGAGTAGTCCTACTCATTGTTTATTTTACTTTATAATTGAAAACAACAAAACAATTTATGGAGTCATATTTGATAAATTTTATTAAAAATACTCAACTTATAAGAAATGGTTTAACCTACAAAATAACATTTAATTTCAAATTCAAATGTTTTATATTTTCACATTCATATGACCTATTTTAAATTTAAAATCATTCTTAAACTATAGTTAAAAATTAATTTAATTTAAAAAAAATAAAATTTGCTTATTCGCTTGTGTTGCTTATTAACACATTTTTATCGAGTTAAATAATTACAAAAATTATCACCAACAAAATAAAAGAAAACATTTTTTACTGAGGAAGCTTACAAGAGGGTTTTCTTTTTCTTTTTTTAAAGAATAATTTTAACATGTAACATAAAAAGTATTTGTGCTTTGAGCTGCCTTATATCGCTCTTATGTGCGGAGCACTCGCTTCTATCGCTTTGATTTACCCTTCATCGTAAGTCGTCGCCAGAAACTTTGCTTCTCGCCATTAGCTTGTCCAGTACCGGAACTATCGAAATCATAATCTCTACTTTGGATGGAATTATTGGCATTGCTATAGCTGTCATGATTACTGTTGCCATTCGATGGTTTTTCACCACGCAACATGTCAAGGAAATTATCCGATTTCCTTGTTGGTTTCTCACCAAAACGGAACGCTTCCGCACGAATTTCAGACTTTAGGTGTTCATGATTTGAGTTTTCGATTTTGAATTCGTTTGGATCTTCGACAAAGGCCTGCTGTAGATCACGCATGATCTTCTTGCGGATTGTCTTCTTCATACTCAAATGTCGTTCGAGGGTCTTGACATCGCCACTTGTAAGGGTCTTGTTGTTGTCGCGTTTTTTCTTTGAAGGTTTCTTGTTAAGATCGATCACGCCGGGATGGACATAGGTTTCGGTGTTGTATGTTGTGATGCCATTGTTGTTTGTTGTTGTCGGGGAGGCGGTTGTGTATGATGAGTAGTTGTTGATTCCGAAGATGTCACGGAGGTGAGGTATCGAACGGTCGGAGGAGGACATTTTCGTGTGATTTTCAGCTTTTGGTTTCAAAATCGTTGTCGTTGAATCTTAGTGAAGATTTAACGAAGATAGCCAGCAGGATGGAATCTGGAAGAGAAGAATGAACATTTGTTAGCGTAATTCATAAGGGTGTGCTTAGATTAAAAAAAAATAAAGCCCTACGGTATTTTTTGTTAAGTGTTTTGGGAAAACTGAATAAACCTTTGTTAAGTGGTTCGCAACATTTTGCAATGGCCGACATGTTGCCTTAATTAAATTGAACCCTTGTCTTCAAAACAGTCTTCCAGCCCAATTGTAATGATGTTAACAAATTAAGGCCATAAGCTATCAACTATCTTCCGCGGAATGTAATTGTTTCAAAGAATGACCTTCTTGCAGAAAAACTGTTGATGCCTCTTAGAGACGCAAGTATTTGGGCATTCTAACTATCGCACATTCTGCTGAGGTAGGTTATTGTTTTGCTTTATTCTCTTAGCTTTTCAGTCTTCTTTTTTCTTTAATTTTGCAAAGCAACTTCTTTCGCAATAGTTTACAGTTTATTGCACCACTGCATGCGTGGTTTTTTGTGTTATTATCTTTCTTATTATTATTGTTTCACACCTGGTTGTCTGGGTAATGTGTAACAACATACTTTTGCTCGCAATTTTAATTTCAAAGTACGAATTAGGTTCAAATATTCACGATTCACGGCTGATGAACACTGTAATGAGGTTTAGGAAAAAAAAGTCATGGATTTACTTTAAGGCCTCGTCGTAAACAATTATTTGGTTAACATCTTTATCTTCTATACTATGAAAAAGTCGTACTAACTGATCTTACAAAAGCATTGAACATTACGAATTTCTTATTTGTTTTTAATTAAGTCATTTTCTAGTTTCCGATTTGGGCGAACAATTTGTTTTTCATGTTAAGATGAATCTTACGCAAATTTTGAAAATTTATGGGTACGCACATACCTATTCAATGATGCAATCTTTCTAATAAGATTGAAATAGTTCAAACCATTAATAAAAGGCTTATTGTTGCACAAGCTGTAACGAGGCATCAAACATTAAATCGCCATATCAGGCTACGTAAAAGAATCAAAAACCTGGACAAGTGCGAGATAAACTCGCTCGAGGAGGGTTCCGTATTCGTTTATCCTACCCTATTTATATTCAATAATTTGAATAGTATATCTGCCTATTTCCATCATCAATTTCGAAGCTGTTTATCTTAAAAATATAGAAGAAAAATTTTCGTATCACTTGTACTTTAGAAAACGTGTACCAAATTTCATTTCACGGCCTAGCAGAGACGAAGAAATCGCTTGTGAAAGACGAATGAACAGAAAACGAAGTGATGTTATAAGGGTTTCGTTCACATTCTGTGGACGGAACCCTAAAAGTTAAAAATCATTTATAAGATAAGAAGAATTTGCCAATTTCTTTAAGTCATGAAGTTATAGGAAACATTTCGTGAAAGAAATATACGTTTACTGATATATCACGGTGGCGTATACGGTGCGGGTGCATAACTTCACGGGTCATAACTTCACATGGGTCATAATTTCACCTCTAGTGAGTTATAATTTCACTTTCTTCGGGTGAAGTTGTGTCCCATCTAAGGTGGGAATAGCTTCACTTTTTTGTGGGCCAGAATTTCACTTCTGTGTGAAGTTATGTCCCACTAAAATTGGGATATAATTTCACTTTTTACTGCAGTTGCAAGAAATTGTCATTTTGTACTATTTACTTATACATAATTAGTCTACGAAAAACTGCATTACTCTGGCGCGATTTTTTATTATTTTCAGAGTCTTGAAACTGAATTTCCGAACTACAACTACAAAAAAGTCTGATTAATAACCATTTTTATTTAGTGCTTTAATTCATTTTTCAAAGCTGTTGGTTGGAAAAGCAACCACCACACATCTTGTAATGCATACTAGTGTCTGGCAAGCAGGTGCTGCAGTGCAATGATTCATTTCGAGCATGATGACGATCTGTAACATTCAAATTCGATTTGTTTTGATTGGGAGTGAAGCGAGCGGAACAAATTTTGCCCAAAAGAGATTGAATTTGGGGTGTGAAAATAAATAAATTCGCGCGATTTTTTTTTATTTTCACACCCCAAATTCATTCTCTTTTGGGCAAAATTTTTTCCGCTCGCTTCGCTCGCTGGTAATTGTACCTGCTACATTTGTTGGTTCAAGCTCCAAATCCGTAATACAATTTTCAAAAACTTTTAAGACTGATTATAGAGTTAAGGTTTAGTATTGAAAAACTCAATAATGAATAACGTTTTCTTGATAGGAATTGCCGACTGATAGCATTGAAAAATAGCGCTTCCGTATGCATTCACATGATGCAAGGACACTGAACATCCCATCAATAAAAAATGTCTCTTCGAAAGAACTGTTAATGTCATTGAAACAGCTCAGTTAGTTTAGATGACAAAAAGGTGCAATAAGATGAAACTGGATTCAAGTACAGTTTGCTTGCCTTACTCTCACCTTACCGAATACCAAAGTTCAGAAGATCGTTTGCATTGGAAAAAGTTTCCTTTACGTCACATAGACTTAGAGCATGCGGTATATTTCAACCGTTGTGCACTGAAAAAAATTTTAAAATATGTAAAAACTGTCTACTCAATTTATTGTTTTAGAAAATGTTTAAGACTTAACGCGAAGGTCAGAATCTCAGAATCCCCGGATTTAATGTCTGGACTTATGACTCATCATAGTTGGTTAGTTATCCCAAAATAAAATACGGCACTTATGACCCACTATAGTGGGTCATTTTTTCAGGACTTTTGACTTCGAGACCAGATTCTCTGCGCCGTGGAATGACTAAATAGGTGGGAAATAATTTCACCCAAATTTCAGGTGAAATTATTGCACACCTAAGGTGGGAAACAATTTCACCCGAAAAAAGTGAAATTATAACCCACTAGAGGTGAAATTATGACCCATGTGAAGTTATGACCTGTGAAGTTATGCACCCGCACCGCGTATACTTACTTTTCTATAAGGTTTTTTTGCTTGCATTTCAATTTCATGCGATTTCTTTCTTTCTTGATTTTAATTAACTATAGTAAGGTAATGTTCTGTTTAAAATCTGCTCAAATTAAATTAAAAACATTTTGATTAATTGAATCAAATAAATGCAAAGTTAGGAAAATAATACACATAATATTATTCAAAATCGCATTATTCAATTCACTTGTAGGAAACATTGATTCCTTTAAAATTAACAGTAACTCAGTTGGTCATCGGCAAGAAAAATGAAAGGCTACAGTGTTGAGAATTTTGAGTTTTAATAAAAGAAAATTTAGTTTTCTATTGAATAATATTTTAATAACAAACGTTCCTGTGTATTTACTTTTCAGTATCGAGTAAATAAAAATACTTAAGTCAGGAAAAACAACATTAAACAAACTAACACTTCAACACTTCCTCCAGAAACTCCAAACATTTCTTGAAGTTAATCTTGAATACCTACAAATCTTCTTTCTAAGCATTTGAAAACGGACACAGTCAAGGGGTTTCGTTAACAAGTCAGTCAGTTGGTTCTTTCCAGGATATGTTGCAATTTTAATTTGTCTTCAAGAAAGCATTCTTAGACATAAAAATGACGAACTTTAATATGCTTTAATCGTTTGTGAAATTCTGGGTGCACCGCCGCCGATGTAAGGCGTTGGTATCATTTTCTGTTCTGCAATCAGTTCTTACATGAGATACTTCAGCCACATGGCTTCACGAATATTGTTCTTTAAAGCGTCAATTGTCTCTGGCTTGTCGGCGTGTAACACTTATCTTTTACGGCAACTCACAAATAATAGTCCAACGGCGTCAAATTGCAGCTCCGAGGTGGCCAAACGACATTAGGTCTGCGGCTGATATTGCGATCTTCAAAAACAGGGCGCAAAACATCGAGTGTAGCTTCGGCTGTGTGGCCGCCCGTTTTGTTGAAACCAAATGTTGCCAATATCCTCCACAAGATAACGAACATACGGAGCTGACGGTGCTTCTCTTCTTCCAAAATCCGTACGCAATTTTCGCACACATTCTGCAACATTACCATAATTTTCAAAGTAATGTTGCAATATTTCCCAGCGTTGTTCAAGCGTATTCGTTCAGCGGATGGATAAAACTAATTATTTGTCAAATCAATATCAATCATGAGCTAAATGTTACCATTCACGAAATAAGCACTAGTTGAAAAAAAACCGTTAGATGGCAGACCCTTTACATTAACATTTAACATTTTTGATTTTTAAATTTTCTTCCTCCCAACTTACAGGCGTTGTTACAGGATTGCATTCATTCATATTAAATCATTCTAAAATTTGTTTGGTGTATTACTCTTGAGAAAAATTTATTGATCCATCACTTGTTATTTCAATCTTCATGCCAAGGTAGTTTTCAAGCGTTCCAATTGTGATCTTGAATTCCTTCTTGAGTTATTCATGAATTCTTGTATTTCTTTGATATTTCCAAGTATCAGGCCATCGTCAACATAAATGGCAACATAAAGGACTCTTCCTTTTTCATTTCGGTAAAATAAACATGGATCTGCTTTACTCTTTCTTAATCCAGTCTTCTTCATAGATCCCAAGAAACGTTTATGATAGCATCTATGAGCTTGTTTCAGTCCATATAAACTCATTTTCAACTTCCAGACGCTTCTGTTTCCATCTTGAAAACCTTCAGGATTTCGCTCAAAACCTATTAATCAGCTCTTAACAAGACAATACCGCGTCGGATGAGATCAATTTTATGACAATACGATGAGTGGTTCGCGTGATAATAGAGCAGAAAAACGTAACGCACACACACACAGACATCATGATAAAAAGGGTTGATTCGGTTACCAAATTTCATTGAAATTGGCCTATCAGATTCGAAGAAATCGCTTGTGAAATACGAATGAACAGAAAACGAAGTGATGTTGTAAGGGTTTCGTTTGCACTCTGTGCACGGAACCCTTAAAAACGCAATAAACTGCTCTGACTATAACAACTAACAAGGCGGATTTAAGAAAAGAATAACACCGAACCGATTCGATTCCGAGAGCCAATTACAATCTGTGACAATCTTTGGTTAGTAAAAAACTCCTCATGTCATGTCACAGAACTCCTCCTGAACGGCTGGACCGATTTGAACAATTTTTTTTGTATGCGTTCAGATGGCGCCTTGGATGGTTTAGATTCAAAAACTAGCCGTTATCTATACTGCAACTAGAAGCAGTTGCCCGTAGCTTACTTGGTAAGTGCGTTGGCTGCTAAGCTGAACGTCGTTGGTTCGAGTCCTACTCAGGCCAAGTTTTTATTTCATCTTTCACGGGCACTGCCTCTTGCGAAGACCTGACAAATCTTCCAAGAGTATCAATCTGTCATGAAAAAGTGCTTCTCAACTCTGCCGTTCGGAATCGGCGTTAAATTGTAGGTCCCCTAATTTGTTCCATAGTTGGCTTTAAAATTAAGCCACCCAACGCATTTTTATAAAATTTCAATGAAGGAAAATCGTATGGGAAAGTCGCCAAATGGGAAGAATAGAAACTTGGTCGAAAATTGAAAATTACCTTTCCAACGGAACAAAATTATTATTGGTAAAAAATTTGGAATGTTCCAGAAAAACGAGAATTGTTTAAATGTTTTTCAACAAAATTAATATTTCAGACTACAGTTGAGTGGAATGTTACCTAGTTGTAAATTTTGGAAAAATTCATTTGTACCGGCGCGCGTCTGTCTGTGAGCGCGGCGGACAAGTCCATGTTCATTTCAAAGACGTGTCAGCAGACCGCAAACATGACTGTTTTTTCGAAAGTTCAAGGAACTCAAAATTTAAGAAAAACACGCCAGAGCCATCACATGTTACCAAAATAATCAAAAAACTAACATCTGCAAACAAAGAGCGTAGTTGTTTTCAGATGTTAGTTAAGCCAATATTTGAACACAAGACAAGAAAGTATCATTATGAATTTAGACTAAACCTATTTGATTGTCGTATAGCAATAAATCAGTTTATGATTATTTAAGAAATATGTTTATCTTTTTCTAAATTAAATAATAATATTTTGCTGGCATTGTTTTAAGTTTAATTGGTTTTTGTTTGTCAAAGATAACCCAGTTTTTTGGCAACTTTCTTGTATAAAAAGGCGACCGAAAGTTTGAGAGGCATCAGTTCACAGAAACACTTTCTTATAAGAAATTTGTATCCTTCAATTTAAAAAACAAAAACAAAAGCAAAAATGGTTCCACTCAAATTGACTGTTGTTGTCTTGGTGGCATTATTCGGACTTTCTACTGTTAATTCAATTCCGTTGCTCGATGACATTGATGATATCCTTTAGAAGTGTGAAAAAGATGATGCTGGAAATATAAAAGATGAGAAAAAGTGCGATGACTCATTTGGATCTCTTGATATTGAACTCCTCATCAAAGCACTGGGATCTTCTGAAGCATCCGATTGTGAAAAGAATAAGGATGGCAATATTGATGTCCAACTCTGCTTGAAAGTATTAGATGACATCAAGAACAACAAGGACTTATTAAATGGTATTCTTGGGCTGTCGCTGTAAGCTCTGGATGTAATGGTTTAATATTTTTAAGAAAAAAAATGTTTGAGAATTTTGTAAATTTTATTTGAGACGTCCAATAAAAAGATTTTATATATGGATGTGAGAAAAATGTGATGGTTTTTCACTGCCCACTTCCTTTCCTAGCCTTTAATCGGAAATGAAACAAAGTGTTTTTTGGATATCTACGACTTCTTTTTCGTTTGGTAGGCCTTTTTTTCTCATTATGTGTGGTGTGTGGACTATAACATCGTTTAAACGTGCTTCTTTTGCATTATTCCGACGTTATTATTCCAACTGGCTTTATTCTACTTCTGTGTTATTTGTAGAAAAGATGACATGATCTCTGGCCTTAAATTGCTGCGCGTGCAATAATTAACCAATCTTTCAAGTGCTTTTACAGCATAACAGGTCTGATTTTTTTTTATTCTGTGTTATTTTGGAATTTGTTCTTCAAATGCGGTACGATTTCTTCTCCTATTCCTTGCAGCATCATCAGACAACCACGGTCAACTGCTCCTCTTTTAGAGCATTTAGAATCAAGATTTTTCGTATTGTGATGCTTTTTTAATATAGCTAGTATAAGCTCTTGGAGTCGAGGTCTTTTTTTCAAGGAAGACAAGACTCTGGAGCTTCTAAGATTTTCCCGAATGGCCTTTTCACACTTTGTGCGAACTGTGCAATTATTGGGAAACATTTTAATTCGTGGTTCGAGACTTGTCAACACCGAGCACCGGCACAAAATTCATCCAGGTAAAATAGAAATGGATAAGAAGTCGAATTATTCATGAAACTGTGTTGAGATTTTCTTTAAGTTTCAAGGCCGCACCCACCAGTTCCTATGATTTTTCGGGCCGGCCCCTCGCAATGGTTTGCAATGGATTTCAGAAGATTGAGATGTCTTAAATCTATAAATGCAGATAATGGTCGGCAGTTTGTGAGTGTTGAATTTAAGAGCTATTGCAGTATTAACAACATTGATCTGATAAAATCACCTTCATACTGGTCACAGGCCAATGGTGAAGTTGAGAATATGAATCGATCAATTTTAAAGCGACTACAAAATCACTATGATGTACAATTTGACACCACATTCTACAACGAGGGAGTCATCTTGAGAGCAACTATTTAAAAGATCAACTAAGCCATAAAAATAAAAACCCTTCTATACAAGACAATATTTTACACTCTGAGGCAAGAGACTTGAACAGGATTAACAATCGAAAAGGACATTCGATGTTTCCATTGGCGGTTAGAAATTACTTCGTAACTATACTCTCCAGAACAAGTTTGTATCCAAGCATCGATCCTACTGATTGAATTTGTTTGTGTTTACTCTTTCATCGGGAATAATAGAAATCCTTTGCATTTTAATTATCAATGGAAGCTGTACAAATATCAAGAAAGACGATTGGATTGCTAGTACTAAAAATCAGTTATTTTCATTTCGGTTTGAACTTTGCACCTTGGGGAACTTTCCTCTTTGTGGTTCCACCAACACATTTGCGAATGATAGTATCAGAGTTAGGACCGCACGGCCGGCACTGAGGCAAGAGACTTCTACATTGTACAAGTTTAACAAACTAAACGCGAAAGAGAGAGTTCGTTGCTGTGAAGGAATTGGATGTTTTCTTATGAATAAGGTCGGAATTCAACTCCGCAGAAAAAGTAAACAACAATCTTCGATCCAACTGATTTTATTAATTTGTATTTCTTCCTCATTTAGAGATCCTTTGCTATGCAATTTAATGAACCATCATACTAAAATTGTCAAACAAAACAAAAAATATTCCAAGCGAAAAGAAATAAATAAAAATATTTCTGTCAAAATTGATTTTCGAAAATAATTTTGTTTTTTAAAGTTGGTAGTTTTTTCCCTGGGAAAAAATCATTTCGAAGGAGTTTCCCGATAACTAGAAATGTTTCTTGGGAATTAAATTTTTCTTGGGAAATAAAATTTCTTGGGAGATTCCCGATAGGGCCCATTAAATCGCCATATCAGGCTACGTAAAAGAATCAAAAACCTGGACAAGTGCGAGATAAACTCGCTCGAGGAGGGTTCCGTATTCGTTTATCCTACCCTATTTATATTCAATAATTTGAATAGTATATCTGCCTATTTCCATCATTAATTTCGAAGCTGTTTATCTTAAAAATATAGAAGAAAAATTTTCGTATCACTTGTACTTTAGAAAACGTGTACCAAATTTCATTTCACGGCCTAGCAGAGACGAAGAAATCGCTTGTGAAAGACGAATGAACAGAAAACGAAGTGATGTTATAAGGGTTTCGTTCACATTCTGTGGACGGAACCCTAAAAGTTAAAAATCATTTATAAGATAAGAAGAATTTGCCAATTTCTATAGGTCATGAAGTTATAGGAAACATTTCGTGAAAGAAATATACGTTTACTGATATATCACGGTGGCGTATACGGTGCGGGTGCATAACTTCACGGGTCATAACTTCACATGGGTCATAATTTCACCTCTAGTGAGTTATAATTTCACTTTCTTCGGGTGAAGTTGTGTCCCATCTAAGGTGGGAATAGCTTCACTTTTTTGTGGGCCAGAATTTCACTTCTGTGTGAAGTTATGTCCCACTAAAATTGGGATATAATTTCACTTTTTACTGCAGTTGCAAGAAATTGTCATTTTGTACTATTTACTTATACATAATTAGTCTACGAAAAACTGCATTACTCTGGCGCGATTTTTTATTATTTTCAGAGTCTTGAAACTGAATTTCCGAACTACAACTACAAAAAAGTCTGATTAATAACCATTTTTATTTAGTGCTTTAATTCATTTTTCAAAGCTGTTGGTTGGAAAAGCAACCACCACACATCTTGTAATGCATACTAGTGTCTGGCAAGCAGGTGCTGCAGTGCAATGATTCATTTCGAGCATGATGACGATCTGTAACATTCAAATTCGATTTGTTTTGATTGGGAGTGAAGCGAGCGGAACAAATTTTGCCCAAAAGAGATTGAATTTGGGGTGTGAAAATAAATAAATTCGCGCGAATTTTTTTATTTTCACACCCCAAATTCATTCTCTTTTGGGCAAAATTTTTTCCGCTCGCTTCGCTCGCTGGTAATTGTACCTGCTACATTTGTTGGTTCAAGCTCCAAATCCGTAATACAATTTTCAAAAACTTTTAAGACTGATTATAGAGTTAAGGTTTAGTATTGAAAAACTCAATAATGAATAACGTTTTCTTGATAGGAATTGCCGACTGATAGCATTGAAAAATAGCGCTTCCGTATGCATTCACATGATGCAAGGACACTGAACATCCCATCAATAAAAAATGTCTTTTCGAAAGAACTGTTAATGTCATTGAAACAGCTCAGTTAGTTTAGATGACAAAAAGGTGCAATAAGATGAAACTGGATTCAAGTACAGTTTGCTTGCCTTACTCTCACCTTACCGAATACCAAAGTTCAGAAGATCGTTTGCATTGGAAAAAGTTTCCTTTACGTCACATAGACTTAGAGCATGCGGTATATTTCAACCGTTGTGCACTGAAAAAACATTTAAAATATGTAAAAACTGTCTACTCAATTTATTGTTTTAGAAAATGTTTAAGACTTAACGCGAAGGTCAGAATCTCAGAATCCCCGGATTTAATGTCTGGACTTATGACTCATCATAGTTGGTTAGTTATCCCAAAATAAAATACGGCACTTATGACCCACTATAGTGGGTCATTTTTTCAGGACTTTTGACTTCGAGACCAGATTCTCTGCGCCGTGGAATGACTAAATAGGTGGGAAATAATTTCACCCAAATTTCAGGTGAAATTATTGCTCACCTAAGGTGGGAAACAATTTCACCCGAAAAAAGTGAAATTATAACCCACTAGAGGTGAAATTATGACCCATGTGAAGTTATGACCTGTGAAGTTATGCACCCGCACCGCGTATACTTACTTTTCTATAAGGTTTTTTTGCTTGCATTTCAATTTCATGCGATTTCTTTCTTTCTTGATTTTAATTAACTATAGTAAGGTAATGTTCTGTTTAAAATCTGCTCAAATTAAATTAAAAACATTTTGATTAATTGAATCAAATAAATGCAAAGTTAGGAAAATAATACACATAATATTATTCAAAATCGCATTATTCAATTCACTTGTAGGAAACATTGATTCCTTTAAAATTAACAGTAACTCAGTTGGTCATCGGCAAGAAAAATGAAAGGCTACAGTGTTGAGAATTTTGAGTTTTAATAAAAGAAAATTTAGTTTTCTATTGAATAATATTTTAATAACAAACGTTCCTGTGTATTTACTTTTCAGTATCGAGTAAATAAAAATACTTAAGTCAGGAAAAACAACATTAAACAAACTAACACTTCAACACTTCCTCCAGAAACTCCAAACATTTCTTGAAGTTAATCTTGAATACCTACAAATCTTCTTTCTAAGCATTTGAAAACGGACACAGTCAAGGGGTTTCGTTAACAAGTCAGTCAGTTGGTTCTTTCCAGGATATGTTGCAATTTTAATTTGTCTTCAAGAAAGCATTCTTAGACATAAAAATGACGAACTTTAATATGCTTTAATCGTTTGTGAAATTCTGGGTGCACCGCCGCCGATGTAAGGCGTTGGTATCATTTTCTGTTCTGCAATCAGTTCTTACATGAGATACTTCAGCCACATGGCTTCACGAATATTGTTCTTTAAAGCGTCAATTGTCTCTGGCTTGTCGGCGTGTAACACTTATCTTTTACGGCAACTCACAAATAATAGTCCAACGGCGTCAAATCGCAGCTCCGAGGTGGCCAAACGACATTAGGTCTGCGGCTGATATTGCGATCTTCAAAAACAGGGCGCAAAACATCGAGTGTAGCTTCGGCTGTGTGGCCGCCCGTTTTGTTGAAACCAAATGTTGCCAATATCCTCCACAAGATAACGAACATACGGAGCTGACGGTGCTTCTCTTCTTCCAAAATCCGTACGCAATTTTCGCACACATTCTGCAACATTACCATAATTTTCAAAGTAATGTTGCAATATTTCCCAGCGTTGTTCAAGCGTATTCGTTCAGCGGATGGATAAAACTAATTATTTGTCAAATCAATATCAAACATGAGCTAAATGTTACCATTCACGAAATAAGCACTAGTTGAAAAAAAAAACCGTTAGATGGCAGACCCTTTACATTAACATTTAACATTTTTGATTTTTAAATTTTCTTCCTCCCAACTTACAGGCGTTGTTACAGGATTGCATTCATTCATATTAAATCATTCTAAAATTTGTTTGGTGTATTACTCTTGAGAAAAATTTATTGATCCATCACTTGTTATTTCAATCTTCATGCCAAGGTAGTTTTCAAGCGTTCCAATTGTGATCTTGAATTCCTTCTTGAGTTATTCATGAATTCTTGTATTTCTTTGATATTTCCAAGTATCAGGCCATCGTCAACATAAATGGCAACATAAAGGACTCTTCCTTTTTCATTTCGGTAAAATAAACATGGATCTGCTTTACTCTTTCTTAATCCAGTCTTCTTCATAGATCCCAAGAAACGTTTATGATAGCATCTATGAGCTTGTTTCAGTCCATATAAACTCATTTTCAACTTCCAGACGCTTCTGTTTCCATCTTGAAAACCTTCAGGATTTCGCTCAAAACCTATTAATCAGCTCTTAACACGACAATACCGCGTCGGATGAGATCAATTTTATGACAATACGATGAGTGGTTCGCGTGATAATAGAGCAGAAAAACGTAACGCACACACACACAGACATCATGATAAAAAGGGTTGATTCGGTTACCAAATTTCATTGAAATTGGCCTATCAGATTCGAAGAAATCGCTTGTGAAATACGAATGAACAGAAAACGAAGTGATGTTGTAAGGGTTTCGTTTGCACTCTGTGCACGGAACCCTTAAAAACGCAATAAACTGCTCTGACTATAACAACTAACAAGGCGGATTTAAGAAAAGAATAACACCGAACCGATTCGATTCCGAGAGCCAATTACAATCTGTGACAATCTTTGGTTAGTAAAAAACTCCTCATGTCATGTCACAGAACTCCTCCTGAACGGCTGGACCGATTTGAACAATTTTTTTTGTATGCGTTCAGATGGCGCCTTGGATGGTTTAGATTCAAAAACTAGCCGTTATCTATACTGCAACTAGAAGCAGTTGCCCGTAGCTTACTTGGTAAGTGCGTTGGCTGCTAAGCTGAACGTCGTTGGTTCGAGTCCTACTCAGGCCAAGTTTTTATTTCATCTTTCACGGGCACTGCCTCTTGCGAAGACCTGACAAATCTTCCAAGAGTATCAATCTGTCATGAAAAAGTGCTTCTCAACTCTGCCGTTCGGAATCGGCGTTAAATTGTAGGTCCCCTAATTTGTTCCATAGTTGGCTTTAAAATTAAGCCACCCAACGCATTTTTATAAAATTTCAATGAAGGAAAATCGTATGGGAAAGTCGCCAAATGGGAAGAATAGAAACTTGGTCGAAAATTGAAAATTACCTTTCCAACGGAACAAAATTATTATTGGTAAAAAATTTGGAATGTTCCAGAAAAACGAGAATTGTTTAAATGTTTTTCAACAAAATTAATATTTCAGACTACAGTTGAGTGGAATGTTACCTAGTTGTAAATTTTGGAAAAATTCATTTGTACCGGCGCGCGTCTGTCTGTGAGCGCGGCGGACAAGTCCATGTTCATTTCAAAGACGTGTCAGCAGACCGCAAACATGACTGTTTTTTCGAAAGTTCAAGGAACTCAAAATTTAAGAAAAACACGCCAGAGCCATCACATGTTACCAAAATAATCAAAAAACTAACATCTGCAAACAAAGAGCGTAGTTGTTTTCAGATGTTAGTTAAGCCAATATTTGAACACAAGACAAGAAAGTATCATTATGAATTTAGACTAAACCTATTTGATTGTCGTATAGCAATAAATCAGTTTATGATTATTTAAGAAATATGTTTATCTTTTTCTAAATTAAATAATAATATTTTGCTGGCATTGTTTTAAGTTTAATTGGTTTTTGTTTGTCAAAGATAACCCAGTTTTTTGGCAACTTTCTTGTATAAAAAGGCGACCGAAAGTTTGAGAGGCATCAGTTCACAGAAACACTTTCTTATAAGAAATTTGTATCCTTCAATTTAAAAAACAAAAACAAAAGCAAAAATGGTTCCACTCAAATTGACTGTTGTTGTCTTGGTGGCATTATTCGGACTTTCTACTGTTAATTCAATTCCGTTGCTCGATGACATTGATGATATCCTTTCGAAGTGTGAAAAAGATGATGCTGGAAATATAAAAGATGAGAAAAAGTGCGATGACTCATTTGGATCTCTTGATATTGAACTCCTCATCAAAGCACTGGGATCTTCTGAAGCATCCGATTGTGAAAAGAATAAGGATGGCAATATTGATGTCCAACTCTGCTTGAAAGTATTAGATGACATCAAGAACAACAAGGACTTATTAAATGGTATTCTTGGGCTGTCGCTGTAAGCTCTGGATGTAATGGTTTAATATTTTTAAGAAAAAAAAATGTTTGAGAATTTTGTAAATTTTATTTGAGACGTCCAATAAAAAGATTTTATATATGGATGTGAGAAAAATGTGATGGTTTTTCACTGCCCACTTTCTTTCCTAGCCTTTAATCGGAAATGAAACAAAGTGTTTTTTGGATATCTACGACTTCTTTTTCGTTTGGTAGGCCTTTTTTTCTCATTATGTGTGGTGTGTGGACTATAACATCGTTTAAACGTGCTTCTTTTGCATTATTCCGACGTTATTATTCCAACTGGCTTTATTCTACTTCTGTGTTATTTGTAGAAAAGATGACATGATCTCTGGCCTTAAATTGCTGCGCGTGCAATAATTAACCAATCTTTCAAGTGCTTTTACAGCATAACAGGTCTGATTTTTTTTTATTCTGTGTTATTTTGGAATTTGTTCTTCAAATGCGGTACGATTTCTTCTCCTATTCCTTGCAGCATCATCAGACAACCACGGTCAACTGCTCCTCTTTTAGAGCATTTAGAATCAAGATTTTCCGTATTGTGATGCTTTTTTAATATAGCTAGTATAAGCTCTTGGAGTCGAGGTCTTTTTTTCAAGGAAGACAAGACTCTGGAGCTTCTAAGATTTTCCCGAATGGCCTTTTCACACTTTGTGCGAACTGTGCAATTATTGGGAAACATTTTAATTCGTGGTTCGAGACTTGTCAACACCGAGCACCGGCACAAAATTCATCCAGGTAAAATAGAAATGGATAAGAAGTCGAATTATTCATGAAACTGTGTTGAGATTTTCTTTAAGTTTCAAGGCCGCACCCACCAGTTCCTATGATTTTTCGGGCCGGCCCCTCGCAATGGTTTGCAATGGATTTCAGAAGATTGAGATGTCTTAAATCTATAAATGCAGATAATGGTCGGCAGTTTGTGAGTGTTGAATTTAAGAGCTATTGCAGTATTAACAAAATTGATCTGATAAAATCACCTTCATACTGGTCACAGGCCAATGGTGAAGTTGAGAATATGAATCGATCAATTTTAAAGCGACTACAAAATCACTATGATGTACAATTTGACACCACATTCTACAACGAGGGAGTCATCTTGAGAGCAACTATTTAAAAGATCAACTAAGCCATAAAAATAAAAACCCTTCTATACAAGACAATATTTTACACTCTGAGGCAAGAGACTTGAACAGGATTAACAATCGAAAAGGACATTCGATGTTTCCATTGGCGGTTAGAAATTACTTCGTAACTATACTCTCCAGAACAAGTTTGTATCCAAGCATCGATCCTACTGATTGAATTTGTTTGTGTTTACTCTTTCATCGGGAATAATAGAAATCCTTTGCATTTTAATTATCAATGGAAGCTGTACAAATATCAAGAAAGACGATTGGATTGCTAGTACTAAAAATCAGTTATTTTCATTTCGGTTTGAACTTTGCACCTTGGGGAACTTTCCTCTTTGTGGTTCCACCAACACATTTGCGAATGATAGTATCAGAGTTAGGACCGCACGGCCGGCACTGAGGCAAGAGACTTCTACATTGTACAAGTTTAACAAACTAAACGCGAAAGAGAGAGTTCGTTGCTGTGAAGGAATTGGATGTTTTCTTATGAATAAGGTCGGAATTCAACTCCGCAGAAAAAGTAAACAACAATCTTCGATCCAACTGATTTTATTAATTTGTATTTCTTCCTCATTTAGAGATCCTTTGCTATGCAATTTAATGAACCATCATACTAAAATTGTCAAACAAAACAAAAAATATTCCAAGCGAAAAGAAATAAATAAAAATATTTCTGTCAAAATTGATTTTCGAAAATAATTTTGTTTTTTAAAGTTGGTAGTTTTTTCCCTGGGAAAAAATCATTTCGAAGGAGTTTCCCGATAACTAGAAATGTTTCTTGGGAATTAAATTTTTCTTGGGAAATAAAATTTCTTGGGAGATTCCCGATAGGGCCCATTAAATCGCCATATCAGGCTACGTAAAAGAATCAAAAACCTGGACAAGTGCGAGATAAACTCGCTCGAGGAGGGTTCCGTATTCGTTTATCCTACCCTATTTATATTCAATAATTTGAATAGTATATCTGCCTATTTCCATCATTAATTTCGAAGCTGTTTATCTTAAAAATATAGAAGAAAAATTTTCGTATCACTTGTACTTTAGAAAACGTGTACCAAATTTCATTTCACGGCCTAGCAGAGACGAAGAAATCGCTTGTGAAAGACGAATGAACAGAAAACGAAGTGATGTTATAAGGGTTTCGTTCACATTCTGTGGACGGAACCCTAAAAGTTAAAAATCATTTATAAGATAAGAAGAATTTGCCAATTTCTATAGGTCATGAAGTTATAGGAAACATTTCGTGAAAGAAATATACGTTTACTGATATATCACGGTGGCGTATACGGTGCGGGTGCATAACTTCACGGGTCATAACTTCACATGGGTCATAATTTCACCTCTAGTGAGTTATAATTTCACTTTCTTCGGGTGAAGTTGTGTCCCATCTAAGGTGGGAATAGCTTCACTTTTTTGTGGGCCAGAATTTCACTTCTGTGTGAAGTTATGTCCCACTAAAATTGGGATATAATTTCACTTTTTACTGCAGTTGCAAGAAATTGTCATTTTGTACTATTTACTTATACATAATTTGTCTACGAAAAACTGCATTACTCTGGCGCGATTTTTTATTATTTTCAGAGTCTTGAAACTGAATTTCCGAACTACAACTACAAAAAAGTCTGATTAATAACCATTTTTATTTAGTGCTTTAATTCATTTTTCAAAGCTGTTGGTTGGAAAAGCAACCACCACACATCTTGTAATGCATACTAGTGTCTGGCAAGCAGGTGCTGCAGTGCAATGATTCATTTCGAGCATGATGACGATCTGTAACATTCAAATTCGATTTGTTTTGATTGGGAGTGAAGCGAGCGGAACAAATTTTGCCCAAAAGAGATTGAATTTGGGGTGTGAAAATAAATAAATTCGCGCGAATTTTTTTATTTTCACACCCCAAATTCATTCTCTTTTGGGCAAAATTTTTTCCGCTCGCTTCGCTCGCTGGTAATTGTACCTGCTACATTTGTTGGTTCAAGCTCCAAATCCGTAATACAATTTTCAAAAACTTTTAAGACTGATTATAGAGTTAAGGTTTAGTATTGAAAAACTCAATAATGAATAACGTTTTCTTGATAGGAATTGCCGACTGATAGCATTGAAAAATAGCGCTTCCGTATGCATTCACATGATGCAAGGACACTGAACATCCCATCAATAAAAAATGTCTTTTCGAAAGAACTGTTAATGTCATTGAAACAGCTCAGTTAGTTTAGATGACAAAAAGGTGCAATAAGATGAAACTGGATTCAAGTACAGTTTGCTTGCCTTACTCTCACCTTACCGAATACCAAAGTTCAGAAGATCGTTTGCATTGGAAAAAGTTTCCTTTACGTCACATAGACTTAGAGCATGCGGTATATTTCAACCGTTGTGCACTGAAAAAACATTTAAAATATGTAAAAACTGTCTACTCAATTTATTGTTTTAGAAAATGTTTAAGACTTAACGCGAAGGTCAGAATCTCAGAATCCCCGGATTTAATGTCTGGACTTATGACTCATCATAGTTGGTTAGTTATCCCAAAATAAAATACGGCACTTATGACCCACTATAGTGGGTCATTTTTTCAGGACTTTTGACTTCGAGACCAGATTCTCTGCGCCGTGGAATGACTAAATAGGTGGGAAATAATTTCACCCAAATTTCAGGTGAAATTATTGCTCACCTAAGGTGGGAAACAATTTCACCAGAAAAAAGTGAAATTATAACCCACTAGAGGTGAAATTATGACCCATGTGAAGTTATGACCTGTGAAGTTATGCACCCGCACCGCGTATACTTACTTTTCTATAAGGTTTTTTTGCTTGCATTTCAATTTCATGCGATTTCTTTCTTTCTTGATTTTAATTAACTATAGTAAGGTAATGTTCTGTTTAAAATCTGCTCAAATTAAATTAAAAACATTTTGATTAATTGAATCAAATAAATGCAAAGTTAGGAAAATAATACACATAATATTATTCAAAATCGCATTATTCAATTCACTTGTAGGAAACATTGATTCCTTTAAAATTAACAGTAACTCAGTTGGTCATCGGCAAGAAAAATGAAAGGCTACAGTGTTGAGAATTTTGAGTTTTAATAAAAGAAAATTTAGTTTTCTATTGAATAATATTTTAATAACAAACGTTCCTGTGTATTTACTTTTCAGTATCGAGTAAATAAAAATACTTAAGTCAGGAAAAACAACATTAAACAAACTAACACTTCAACACTTCCTCCAGAAACTCCAAACATTTCTTGAAGTTAATCTTGAATACCTACAAATCTTCTTTCTAAGCATTTGAAAACGGACACAGTCAAGGGGTTTCGTTAACAAGTCAGTCAGTTGGTTCTTTCCAGGATATGTTGCAATTTTAATTTGTCTTCAAGAAAGCATTCTTAGACATAAAAATGACGAACTTTAATATGCTTTAATCGTTTGTGAAATTCTGGGTGCACCGCCGCCGATGTAAGGCGTTGGTATCATTTTCTGTTCTGCAATCAGTTCTTACATGAGATACTTCAGCCACATGGCTTCACGAATATTGTTCTTTAAAGCGTCAATTGTCTCTGGCTTGTCGGCGTGTAACACTTATCTTTTACGGCAACTCACAAATAATAGTCCAACGGCGTCAAATCGCAGCTCCGAGGTGGCCAAACGACATTAGGTCTGCGGCTGATATTGCGATCTTCAAAAACAGGGCGCAAAACATCGAGTGTAGCTTCGGCTGTGTGGCCGCCCGTTTTGTTGAAACCAAATGTTGCCAATATCCTCCACAAGATAACGAACATACGGAGCTGACGGTGCTTCTCTTCTTCCAAAATCCGTACGCAATTTTCGCACACATTCTGCAACATTACCATAATTTTCAAAGTAATGTTGCAATATTTCCCAGCGTTGTTCAAGCGTATTCGTTCAGCGGATGGATAAAACTAATTATTTGTCAAATCAATATCAAACATGAGCTAAATGTTACCATTCACGAAATAAGCACTAGTTGAAAAAAAACCGTTAGATGGCAGACCCTTTACATTAACATTTAACATTTTTGATTTTTAAATTTTCTTCCTCCCAACTTACAGGCGTTGTTACAGGATTGCATTCATTCATATTAAATCATTCTAAAATTTGTTTGGTGTATTACTCTTGAGAAAAATTTATTGATCCATCACTTGTTATTTCAATCTTCATGCCAAGGTAGTTTTCAAGCGTTCCAATTGTGATCTTGAATTCCTTCTTGAGTTATTCATGAATTCTTGTATTTCTTTGATATTTCCAAGTATCAGGCCATCGTCAACATAAATGGCAACATAAAGGACTCTTCCTTTTTCATTTCGGTAAAATAAACATGGATCTGCTTTACTCTTTCTTAATCCAGTCTTCTTCATAGATCCCAAGAAACGTTTATGATAGCATCTATGAGCTTGTTTCAGTCCATATAAACTCATTTTCAACTTCCAGACGCTTCTGTTTCCATCTTGAAAACCTTCAGGATTTCGCTCAAAACCTATTAATCAGCTCTTAACAAGACAATACCGCGTCGGATGAGATCAATTTTATGACAATACGATGAGTGGTTCGCGTGATAATAGAGCAGAAAAACGTAACGCACACACACACAGACATCATGATAAAAAGGGTTGATTCGGTTACCAAATTTCATTGAAATTGGCCTATCAGATTCGAAGAAATCGCTTGTGAAATACGAGTCAACAGAAAACGAAGTGATGTTGTAAGGGTTTCGTTTGCACTCTGTGTACGGAACCCTTAAAAACGCAATAAACTGCTCTGACTATAACAACTATCAAGGCGGATTTAAGAAAAGAATAACACCGAACCGATTCGATTCCGAGAGCCAATTACAATCTGTGACAATCTTTGGTTAGTAAAAAACTCCTCATGTCATGTCACAGAACTCCTCCTGAAGGGCTGGACCGATTTGAACAATTTTTTTTTGTATGCGTTCAGATGGCGCCTTGGATGGTTTATATTCAAAAACTAGCCGTTATCTATACTGCAACTAGAAGCAGTTGCCCGTAGCTTAGTTGGTAAGTGCGTTGGCTGCTAAGCTGAACGTCGTTGGTTCGAGTCCTACTCAGGCCAAGTTTTTATTTCATCTTTCACGGGCACTGCCTCTTGCGAAGACCTGACAAATCTTCCAGAGTATCAATCTGTCATGAAAAAGTGCTTCTCAACTCTGCCGTTTGGAATCGGCGTTAAATTGTAGGTCCCCTCAATTCTTCACACGTACTCAGAGAATTGTTGATGAGAGTAAGCCACTTAGGCCTTGGCTCTTCAAGAAGCTGTCGCGCCACTCTATTTATTTAACTAGAAGGCTCGACTTGACTTTATTTTTGTGTATGCATTTATGTCAATCATTTTAAGTATGAATTTAGCTGGGTCATCAAGAGTCTAGGTGGTTAAGATTAACAAATCAGCCATAGTAGCTGTCCCGATAAACGTTTTTTTGCCATACAAATAGATTCTAAGAACTGGTGTACCGATTTAGCTCAGGATTGGTGGGAAGCTAGTTAGAAGAAGGAGGCGGCTATACGAGACTTTCTTATCCTACTAGCTGACCCGGTACACAATATTTTTTCCAAATAAATAATGTATAGGAACGGCAGAGCTAGTTTGGATACAAATTTATTGGCAGGTAGCTTGAAACCAGGGGACGGCTATAGGAAACTTTTTATCTCAATAGCTGACCCGGTAAAAGTTGTTTTATCACATAAAAAATTTCTACGAACGACTGAACCGATGAAAATTTCATGGTTAGTACTTTTGTATTCAAGGACGATTCCTGTGAAAATTGGAAAAACCCCATGGAAGAGAGGGAAAACTGGAAAAACCGAACACAGATCGAACACTTAAATTTTTTCGCTTGGTACCTATTTATTGTTCCAGAATGACTTATTGAATGGCAAAATAGAAAGTTATTGATTTTAAGCACGGAAAACTCATTGGCTTTGAAGTGGACGAATAGAAACTTCAAAATTCGTGATGGGTAACTCGGAAATCATTTGAAAGGCAAGAACAAATTTGAAAACCGCAAATCAAATTTTGGCACAGATTTTTAAACGGACAAATGGAAACTTATTTTTTGCATGAAATTTCAGATGCAATTTGTTCCATAGTTGACTTTAAAATTAAGCCACCCAACGCATTTTTACAAAATTTCAATGAAGGAAAATCGTATGGGAAAGCCGCCAAATGGGAAGAATAGAAACTTGGTCGAAAATTGAAAATTACCTTTCCAACGGAACAAAATTATTATTAGTAAAAAATTTGGAATGTTCCAGAAAAACGAGAATTGTTTAAATGTTTTTCAACAAAATTAATATTTCAGACTACAGTTGAGTGGAATGTTAGTTGTAAATTAAAATTTTGGAAAAATTCATTTGTACCGGCGGCGGCGTCTGTCTGTGAGCGTGGCGGACAAGTCCATGTTCATTTCAAAGACGTGTCAGCAGACCGCAAACATGACTGTTTTTTTCGAAAGTTCAAGGAACTCAAAATTTAAGAAAAACACGCCAGAGCCATCACATGTTACCAAAATAATCAAAAAACTAACATCTGCAAACAAATACTCTCTAATAAGCCAATATTTGAACACAAGACAAGAAAGTATCATTATGAATTTAGACTAAACCTATTTGATTGTCGTATAGCAATAAATCAGTTTATGATTATTTAAGAAATATGTTTATCTTTTTCTAAATTAAATAATAATATTTTGCTGGCATTGTTTTAAGTTTAATTGGTTTTTGTTTGTCAAAGATAACCCAGTTTTTTGGCAACTTTCTTGTATAAAAAGGCGACCGAAAGTTTGAGAGGCATCAGTTCACAGAAACACTTTCTTATAAGAAATTTGTATCCTTCAATTTAAAAAACAAAAACAAAAGCAAAAATGGTTCCACTCAAATTGACTGTTGTTGTCTTGGTGGTATTATTCGGACTTTCTACTGTTAATTCAATTCCGTTGCTCGATGACATTAATGATATCCTTTCGAAGTGTGAAAAAGATAATGCTGGAAATATAAAAGATGAGAAAAAGTGCGATGACGCATTTGGACCTCTTGATATTGAACTCCTCATCAAAGCACTGGGATCTTCTGAAGCATCGGATTGTGAAAAGAAGGATGGCAAGATAATTGATGTCCAACTCTGCTTGAAAGTATTAGATGACATCAAGAACAACAAGGACTTATTAAACGGTAATCTTGGGCTGTCGCTGTAAGCTCAGGATGTAATGGTTTAATATTTTTAAGAAAAAAAAATGTTTGAGAATTTTGTAAATTTTATTTGAGACGTCCAATAAAAAGATTTCATATATGGATGTGAGAAAAATGTGATGGTTTTTCACTGCCCACTTCCTTTCCTAGCCCTTAATCGGAAATTAAACATGGATATCAACGACTTCTTTTTCGTTTGATAGGCCTTTTTGTTTCATTATGTGTGGTGTGTGGACTATAACATCGTTTAAACGTGCTTCTTTCGTATTATTTTGCCGTTATACATGCATAACTGGTCTGAAACCTTTTTCTTCTGTGTGGCTATTTTGGAATGTGTTCTTCAATACGGTACGATTTCTTCTCCTATTCCTTGCAGCATCATGGGGAAGATGCTTTTTAATTTATTTTTGGCTGGCTTTTTAAGTTTCTCAGCCAGTTTCTAATCTTGTACGCCTTGCAGCATTGATAAGTTTTTTGTCTCTTTCCCAATTCAATATGCAAACAGGTTGTTGTTTCATCGTTTTTAAAGGACAACTTTTGTCAAAAGTTTCGCGCAGAATATCGGGACCATGTCTTAATATCGAAGGACAAAATTCTCGAATGACAAAAATCTAGAATACAATTGCTTATAATCTAGAATGCAAATCATCGAATTTCGAATCATCGAATCGCAGAATGTCGAATTTACAAAAATCTCGAATGAATTATAATCTCGAATAAATTGTAGATTCGAGATTTTGTATTAAGATTTAATACTCAAGTTAAACACAGCTTTTCAGGTAGTTAAACTATTATTTATTTTCTGAACTTAAAATGAACAAAAAAAGTCCATATAAAAAAGCAAAAAACACAAGAATATTATTCAGTTTTATATAAATATAAATATCTTTAGCCAACAAAACTATAAGTGAGAGTTGTATGCAAGACTTAAATATCCCACATGACTTCTCTCTTCTTTTTCGTTCTAATCTTCAATATTTGTTTTTCTTTTTTTATAACCTCTCGCCAGACTCTTGTTTCTTCTCCTTTGTGCATCTTTTCAACTTGGCAAAGGACGTGCACTGATTCCTTACCCAAAATTTCAATTAATTTATAGAGGCCAATGTGTGACCTTCCCACTAAGACTTTCAGCCTTCTGTGCCACGACTCAACTTTGTTTTGTGTTCTGGGTAAGTTCTGCTTTATTTGGTCAGCACAAGACCAAAATTAAGGAGAATATAAGGGCTTGTGACGTAGTGTCCGTAGCTAAGTGGTTAGGTGCGTTGCGTTGGCTCATTGGCTGCTAAACAGACTATCGTGGGTTCGAGCCCTTCTCGTGCGCACAGTCTTTATTTCATCTTTCACGGGCACTGCCTCTTGCGAAGAACTGACAAAACTTCCATGAGCATCAATCTGTCATGAAAAAGTGCTTCTCAACTTTGCCGTTCGGAATCGGTGTTAAATTGTAGGTCCCCTCAATTCTTCACACGCACCCAGAGAAATGTTGATGAGAGTAAGCCACTTAGGCCTTGGCTCTTCAAGAGCTGTCGCGCCCCCCTTTTTATTTTATTTTAATAGAGGCTTTTTTGTTTTATTAAGCTCGCAGATCCAATAGAATAATTATTAAACATTTATTTGAATGATAAATAAATGCATCGATTTCGATTTTTATAAACCCTTTGTTCGATGTTATTTCGTTCACCTTCATTTTTATTTTTTTCTTATTTTTTTCAAGTAACGATGTGAAGGTGAACCATAAATAGTTTAACTAATTTCTGCAACCTGTTCTTACAGTTGCATTATACAGAGAGGTCGGTTTTTTTTATCGCAAAGAGAGAAATAATATACTTATCGTGAGTTAAAATATTAATTTCTAGATTTTTGCATTCGAGATTTTTTTTTCTAGATTTTTGCTTTCTAGATTTTGGTTTTCTAGATTTCGTGGTAGACACCAGAATATCTGATTCAAGCCTGAAACGCAAAATAAAAATACTCGTGCGCCTTTTACCTCAGGACTTTGTTTTATCTTTTACCCTCTTTCTCATTTTTATCTCTTGTCTGCAATTTATATTCCAATAAACTGTTTCGCTGCAAATAGTAGTCTTAGCTTTTCTTATTCGTTTACAGATTCCTATCCCTCCTGATTTTACTCTGAATTAAACAGCTTTGTACAATTGGGAATATTTTATTTATTTATTTATTTATTTATTTATTTATTTATTTATTTATTACTAGCTGACCCGGCAAACGTCGTCCTGCCTTGATTTGAAGAATTAAATGAAACTCCCGAAGGATTCTGGGATGGTACAATGAATTTTCAGCTGTTGGCTCCATAGCCATTCCAATGAATTTCAAAAACTCCTTGACGGAGTTTCATATAAGTCTTCAAATCAAGGCAGGACGACGTCTGCCGGGTCAGCTAGTGCGCCACAGGACTCATCTGTCAAATGAGCTATATATTAAACTTATATTCTCTGTAAGAGCTAGGGTCGCCTCTGGCCACCGGTATGGCACTAGTTGACATGTGTCAAAATTCCCTTAGCAAATTAATGCTTCCATAGGCCGATTGGTGCGCCACACCACTCATCTGTCAAATGAGCTATATATTAAACTTATATTCTCTGTAAGAGCTAGGGTCACCTCTGGCTACCGGTATGGCGCTATAAACAAAACAAATCAAATTCCACTGAATTAAGATGCAATTAAGTTTTTAATGCAAATATGAATTTATTGAACAATATTTCCATTTCGTTGTTTTGAATTTTTGTTCATCAATTTGTGAACATAAAATATTTTTAAAGTGGCATCTTTTTCGCACCAGAATTCGCTCTATATCTGCAATCTTGGATTTTATTGGACAATTCGAACTTGACAATCTTCGGGAGTATAATATTACCTTTGATACTTGTATCATGGGTTTCCCCTCTTTATCTAGTCTGTGGCTTGTGTAATCTGTTTTTGTGGTATTTTTGTTCGTGGAATTACGCATGCATTCTCATTTAATCAGAATCAGCTGCATATATGTATGCACACATGTACGTAAGTGTACATTTAAAGCGTGGCCCGTCAATTTGCCTAGCTTCGCGGCAAAATACCTTGGGAGATTTTCTCTCTGTATCTGCTCTGTGGTCAATATATCGAATGAAAATATCGATAAATCAACGATATTATCGATAACAATTTACAGGTACCCAATTTTTATTTGCGTTTTTCTCGCACGTAATTCAATAAAAATTAGTTTTTCCAACTCAGGAACCATCCCGGGTTTAAGCACAACAACTTTTAAAAAGATTATTAAATGATCAATTAAATGAATGTGTAGTTTATGAGTCTATAGGTACTATACAGGGTGATTCACGAGCGTTGTGCCAAAAAGCTAGAGCGTGTAGGTTGAGTTGAGACAAGAAAAAAATCGTATGGGAGGGGGGGTCTATTCCCCCCGTTTAGCCGGGAGGGGCAATTTTCTGAAAAATTGACTTATTTTGTTTAAAAAAATATTAAAAATCAACGGCTTCGTTTACAACACCGTGCTATACCTTTCTGAAAAGCCAAAAACTTCTTCTTTCACTTTGTTTTTAAGTTAAATTGTTTTAACGAATAGTTTAAAAAAAATAAATTTTCAAACTCAAAATTTTCAAAAAAAAGCAAAAAAAAACATTTTTAAACTAATTTTTTCAAAACTTTATGTAATTAAGTACTAATTTTGTTTTAAAAATTCAATGTGTTTGTTAATTTTTAGTCGAAAACAGAAAACCGGATGCAAAAATGTCTTTCCGATTTTGAGAAATTAAGAAAAAAACGAAACCACTTTGTTCTACAAAAAACTTTGTTTTTATTTTTACCTATCTGGACTTTTAGTTTAATTTATAAATTTAATTTTTTGTGATTGGAGTTTTATGAGGACTCAATAAAGTAGAAAAGTATTGGATTTTCCCTGGATTAATCATTTTTTTCATTAGAAGGTATAGCACGGTGTTGTAAACGAAGCCGTTGATTTTTAATATTTTTTTAAACAAAATAAGTCAATTTTTCAGAAAATTGCCCCTCCCGGCTAAACGGGGGGGAATAGACCCCCCCTCCCATACGATTTTTTTCTTGTCTCAACTCAACCTACACGCTCTAGCTTTTTGGCACAACGCTCGTGAATCACGCTGTATATACATACATTCATTTTTATATATATAGAAGATTATAATATTTATATCAGAACAAAAACATAAAATGTAAAAAAAGAGCCAAGTTCTCTTATGTGCGAACAACACTGTGTAAAAATTTAGCCACCAAAAGTAATGAGATCTAAAAGAACGCCAAGTTCTTACATGTAAAAGTGTTATATTGAATATTTTAAATCAAAGAAGATTATACAACAATATTAAAAGAAAATAGAAAATAGTTCGGATGAAAATTTACAAGTTCACTGTTCAAGTTTTAAAATGTTATTAATAACGCTTCAAACGAAAACTTGCCAAGTGAACTTATAAATTTTCATCCAAACTATTTTCTATTTTCTTTTAATATTGTTTTATTATCTTCTTTGATTTAAAATATTCAATATAACACTTTTACATGTAAGAATTTGGCGTTCTTTTAGATCTCATTACTTTTGGTGGCTAACTTTTTACACAGTGTTGTTCGCACATAAGAGAACTTGGCTCTTTTTTACATTTTATGTTTTTGTTCTGATTTCACATGTTTTTGCAAAGTTTTTTTTTATGGAAGCATGAACCTCGAAATAACTTAATAAGCTAGCAATTTGCAAACTTTAACAACATAATTGCTCTGCCAATTTATAAATAAATAATAGGTAGGTTAGGTTAGAGTGGCTGTCTAGATGTCACATTTAGACATCAAGGGTCCATTGTGAAATCATTAAGGAGAGTTACTCATGGAGTTTTATGAAGTTAAACAAACCAGAATTCTAAATTTCAACATCCTATGACCATTTTAAGAAAGTGGGTGTCAGCCACGCCTCTTTAATGAAATTTCAATTTTGTATTTGTATTTTCTCTTATACTCAACCGAAACCCTATCAGAATTTCGAATTTAAACGTTTTCGACTATTTAAACAATGTGGGCGGATACCACGCCCCTAAATGGAAATAGATTTTTTTTCTAATTTTTTATGTTATTCAACCAAAACCTTACAAGAATTCCAAATTTCAACATCCAACGACAGTTTTAAGATAGTGGGCGGAAACCACGCCCCTAAATGAAACCAAAATATTTTACTTATATTTTTCCTTATATTCAACCAAAATCCTATTAGAATTCCGAATTTCAAGATCCTACGACCAGTTTTTGAAAGTGGGCGGATACCACGCCCCCTGAATAAGCAAATTGAAATTTTCGATTTTTTCCTTTGTTTGCACCCGAAAACCTACCATTGTACCAAATTTGAAGATTCTGCTATTGTTAGAAGTGCTTCATAATTTTGATGATCAGTGAGTCAGTGAGTCAGTGAGTCAATTACGGTTTTTGAAATTTTTACTGTTCAATATCTCAGGAAGTAGTGATTCTACAAAATTATGTTTTTCACAGGGCCTTTGTGCCCATGAAGTTAATACGTAATTCAAATTTGAAGCTTCTAACTCTATGGGTTCAAAAGTTATGGGGGGTTAAAAATGTGCTTGAGTTCGATCCTGTAAAAAGGGAGTAGTGCTAGAACTTGGCTGGGCACTACCGTGCCCTTTGATAGCGGCATTTTATAAATTAAAATTGAAATAGTGTTAAATGTCGCTTAGGCACACAAAATATCAATAAAGGACCAGGGTACAAATTTGATACAAAATTCCATATAACAAAAAAAAGAACTAATGAATATAAATACAAATTTTAAAATGCAATAGGTTAAGAGCGAATAAAATCCTCAAGTTACATTGGTCAACAAAATTTCAATTTGATTATGGTCAAATTCAAGAAGGCAGGCTTAAGATTTTTTCAGAAATAAGGACAAGTTTGGAACGAATAGTTACAGGAAACGTATTATAAAGTTTGCAGGACCCAGCAGAGTAAAAGTTTCTTAGATGAGTAATACGGAACAAGGGAACGATCACATAATTATCACGGTTTCTTCTCAAGGTTCGGACATCAGATATGGGGCTCTGCAAATAACCTCCCCTCATAAAAAATATTTTGGACATCTTAAAATAATATAAATGTCTGATAGGCAAAATGTTTAAGGATCTAGACAACTCCATGGATCGATTTAAGCGATTGGCTCCACAAATTTTTCTTATAGCACATTTCTATAGAATTAGAAGGGGGTTAATATTTAATTGATATGCCCCACCAAAGCAACATATCCCATACTGGAGTTTCGAATGAAATATGCCAAAATAAACTATTCTTAGAGTTGTTGTATTGCAATTTTTCCTGAGTTGATAGAAGCTTCTAACTGAGATTCTCAGATATTGTTTTAAGGCAGAAATATGATTGGACCAACTCATAGTCTGATCGTACGATACTCCAAAATATTTGTAATTAACAACTTGTTGAATGTTAAAACAAGAACTACTGCATTTTTTGTGAATATCATAAGACACAACACTACAAGAACAAGTGCATATTTTATGTTGCATGCAATCTGGAGCATGAAAAACAATGCTTACGTCAGTATCATTTCTTTTTATTAGATTAAAATACATAACTTTAGTTCTATCGCTGACACAAAGTTTGTGTTTAGCAAACAAAATACGCAATAAATGAACATCATGGTTCAAACCAACTAGAAGATCTAATCGTCTGCAAATGCCGTAGTTTTAGCACAAAATGGTAAGTTAAACATAGAGTTGATATATATGAGGAACAAAATAGGACCCATCACAGACCCTTGTGGGACACCAATATTAGAGATTCTAGTGTCGCTTAAGTTATCTGTTATCTCTAACTTTTACTTTTATAGTCCTGTTCCCAAGATAAGATTCGAACCAGTTGTATACTTGGCCTCTAAAGCCAATTGATTGAAGCTTGGATAAGAGGGAAGCATGGTCAACAGTGTCAAATTCTTTACTTATGTCAACAAAAAACACCGCACAAATTTTTTTATCATCAAGGCCACAGTTGATATAAGAACAAAAATTTAGGAGCGCATCTTCCGCAGAGAGCCCTTCGCGAAAAACGTACTGTGACGAGCTGAAGAATTTATATTATTTTAAGGAGCTCAACATTCTGTTTTTGACTACTTTTTCAAAGATTTTTGAAATCGTAGAGAGCATAGAGTTTAATGTTTCGAAAACCCAATGCCATATCCATGAATGGTACTTGCATCAATGAGATCGAACTTCTCGAGATTCTCGGTATGTGAATCACTGTGGATCGAGCACATACGCCAAAAATGCCGCAAGATGTTTGGGTTTCTTAAAACTGGACAGAAATTTTCCTCCCAACACATCCGTCCAAGCCTTAGTGATATACAAAAAGGGAACTAAGAATGAATATTGGTAGAAATATCACTGATATATGTACTTCTTTGGAACATTGTTTTAATCGTTTCTTCTACAGTTAGTGCTCTGGAGAAGTAGCCAGTTTCAATCCTCTCCTCATCAGTTAACCCTCGAGCCCAACTTCGTACGTCCGAGTCATATTCAGAGAATCGTTCTTTAGCCGTACTACACGAACATGGAACTATCTTCTACACTCTGTCTTCCAGAGTCATTGCAATGTTCGGAAATTCAAAACCAATGTGCACCGACACCTGCTTTTAAACCCGCTATCCATTTCCTGATGCTCCCACTGTATACTTTTGGCTTATAAAGAGTATTAAAATAGTGTTTTTATATGTGAAAGTTCGTGGTTTTCATCAAACCTTTTAAAACTTTTGTCATATCATGTTTTTGTTGAGGTGTGAAAAGGCCATTAGGGAAAATCTTAGAAGCTCCAGAGTTTTGTCTTCCTTGAAAAAAAGACCTCGACTCCAAGAGCTTATGCTCTAAAAGAGGAGCAGTTAACCGTGGTTGTCTGATGATGCTGCAAGGAATAGGAGAAGAAATCGTACCGCGTTTGAAGAACAAATTCCAAAATAACACAGAATAAAAAAAATTCAGACCTGTTATGCTGTAAAAGCACTTGAAAGATTGGTTAATTATTGCACGCGCAGCAATTTAAGGCCAGAGATCATGTCATCTTTTCTACAAATAACACAGAAGTAGAATAAAGCCAGTTGGAATAATAACGTCGGAATAATGCAAAAGAAGCACGTTTAAACGATGTTATAGTCCACACACCACACATAATGAGAAAAAAAGGCCTACCAAACGAAAAAGAAGTCGTAGATATCCAAAAAACACTTTGTTTCATTTCCAATTAAAGGCTAGGAAAGAAAGTGGGCAATGAAAAACCATCACATTTTTCTCACATCCATATATGAAATCTTTTTATTGGACGTCTCAAATAAAATTTACAAAATTCTCAAACATTTTTTTTTCTTAAAAATATTAAACCATTACATCCTGAGCTTACAGCGACAGCTCAAGATTACCGTTTAATAAGTCCTTGTTGTTCTTGATGTCATCTAATACTTTCAAGCAGAGTTGGACATCAATTATCTTGCCATCCTTCTTTTCACAATCCGATGCTTCAGAAGATCCCAGTGCTTTGATGAGGAGTTCAATATCAAGAGGTCCAAATGCGTCATCGCACTTTTTCTCATCTTTTATATTTCCAGCATTATCTTTTTCACACTTCGAAAGGATATCATTAATGTCATCGAGCAACGGAATTGAATTAACAGTAGAAAGTCCGAATAATACCACCAAGACAACAACAGTCAATTTGAGTGGAACCATTTTTGCTTTTGTTTTTGTTTTTTAAATTGAAGGATACAAATTTCTTATAAGAAAGTGTTTCTGTGAACTGATGCCTCTCAAACTTTCGGTCGCCTTTTTATACAAGAAAGTTGCCAAAAAACTGGGTTATCTTTGACAAACAAAAACCAATTAAACTTAAAACAATGCCAGCAAAATATTATTATTTAATTTAGAAAAAGATAAACATATTTCTTAAATAATCATAAACTGATTTATTGCTATACGACAATCAAATAGGTTTAGTCTAAATTCATAATGATACTTTCTTGTCTTGTGTTCAAATATTGGCTTAACTAACAACTGCAAACAACTACGCTCTTTGTTTGCAGATGGTAGTTTTTTGATTATTTTGGTAACATGTGATGGCTCTGGCGTGTTTTTCTTAAATTTTGAGTTCCTTGAACTTTCGAAAAAACAGTCATGTTTGCGGTCTGCTGACACGTCTTTGAAATGAACATGAACTTGTCCGCCGCGCTCACAGACAGACGCGCGCCGGTACAAATGAATTTTTCCAAAATTTACAACTAACATTCCACTCAACTGTAGTCTGAAATATTAATTTTGTTGAAAAACATTTAAACAATTCTCGTTTTTCTGGAACATTCCAAATTTTTTACTAATAATAATTTTGTTCCGTTCGAAAGGTAATTTTCAATTTTCGACCAAGTTTCTATTCTTCCCATTTGGCGACTTTCCCATACGATTTTCCTTCATTGAAATTTTATAAAAATGCGTTGGGTGGCTTAATTTTAAAGCCAACTTTGGAACAAATTGCATCTGAAATTTCATGCAAAAAATAAATTTCCATTTCCCATTTAAAAACCAGTGCAAAATTTGATTTGCGATTTTCAAATTTGTTCTTGCCTTTCAAATGATTTCCGAGTTACCCATCACGAATTTTGAAGTTTCTATTCGTCCACTTCGAAGCCAATGAGTTTTTTGTGCTTAAAATCAATAACTTTCTACTTTGCCATTCAATAAGCCATTCTGGAACAATAAATACCAAGCGAACAAATTTAAGTATTCGATCTGTGTTCGGTTTTCAGTTTTCCCACTCATCAATGGGAGTTTTCCAATGCTTTTTTCACAGAAACCATCCCTCAATACAACAGTATTGACCATGAAAATTTCGTTAATATCTTTTGGGCCATTTAGGAGTTCATTACGGATATACAAACAAACGTACATACATCCATTTTTATATGTATGCATAGGGATGGGCCTCATAGCTTAAAACGATTTTTCGGTGAAAATTAGGATCAGGAGGCAATGCATTGAATACATGTCGTTGTGAAGCGCGTAGACCGTTGTCAGAACAGAACACACATTTTGACTAAACATTCATCCTTTCTATATGTTTCAAAGGGATATCAGTTCTTTGTGATCTGCACAATAGACTGAATAAAACTGAACAAAATGGCTGCTATCAACTGTCAAAAAGTTCCTATTGGAAGATCCTTCACGATCAACCATATTTTTTCCACCCCGCTCAAAATTGCTTATATGAGTGAAATTGGACTATATGAGATTCGACTTAGAGGGAAGACAACTAAACGAGTGTCCACTATAATTGGCTACATTGAACTAAAGTTTCCTTTTTTTTCTACAGCAGGCGGTAGTAACATAAGAGGAATACAGAAAGCATTCACTTTTTCTCGACATCTCAGTTTTCTAAAATTGCAATTTTAGATTTCAATGAACCTGGTAGCCCGGTTTACTTGCTTCCGAGGGTTTTTACTTATTTTTAGAGCAAATATCTAGCTTGCTACACATGTTGCATGTTATCTTCTATAAATATTATTGAAAACGAAAACAAAAGACCATTTCAATTCAAACTTCACTGATTGCCAGATTTAACGATCCATTGCTAAGTATCGTAATTATATCCATCAATATTGAAAATTCAAGTAAAACAACATTTAATCTACAATTTGCAACAAAAACATCAGAGCTCGGTTCAAAATCCTCTAAAAGTCCATCAGTCTTTGTGGTCCGTCCGCCCACCCTCCATCGATTACCTCTAATTCGATTCTTCACGTTCCACTTCTTGCCCAGTTGACATGGAGAGGTGTCTACCAGCAGCACTTTTTGCAAAATCCTACACCTCAACTCGAGTATTGTGTTGTGCTAAGAGTAATTTGTTTACAACATCCAAGCCCGCTAAAATTGCCAAAGAAAAGCCAAAACTTCAGCTTCTCAAAAGAAAAACTCAAGTGATCAAGCATCAAAGGCAGCACAAGACGTAGGTTGATATAATTTATTAGCACTTTAATCATCATAGTTCATATACCGCTCTCTGGCGTTCCATTGGAAAAATAATAATACTTGAGCATATACCGGTACATGCGCCGATTTCATTAAGCCCCCCCCCCCCCCCCACACTACAATATTCCATTGTGGCTTAATCTTTGCAGGCCATCGATTTTGAATTGAACAAAAAAAGAACAGAAAACCACTTACTCCCAAGATTCGGTTTCAGATGCAAACGACCAAGAAGCTAACCAAACCCAAACCATGTACTAACCCTCTGGTTCATTCATTCACGTCTAGAATCAAACAATTGGATCACAGCGTGGCTTAAGATGGCTTTTCGGTTTGTCTTTGGATCGTTGCCGTTGGTACAATCACCCAACGATGATCAGGGGCTTCCGGAAAAATGTTCGTTTTGTGGTTGTCACAGTGGATTGCGTTGTTCATGTTATCGTTTTGCCTGTGCAAAGAGCTGTTGCAACTGATTCTGATCAAGCTTTGAATTACCAAAGAGCAATGTCAGTGGGAAAATTTCGACTCGATTTTCTAAATATAGACAGCAGTTAAGGCTTTGTTGTGTTTGGGAGGGGACTTAAATAAGGAATAACAGAATGGGTGTTGGACTATTATACTTGAGTTGTTGGCAAAGTTGTATGCGGTGACATTTAGTTAAAGTCGAACGTGGTTCTATTCATTACCATTGATAGAATTTTTATTCATGACGTCCAGTTAAATGTATAATAGTTTTTGCTACTTTTCGAACAAGGTGTTTCTTTCTCACAACACTCACTAGCTGAAATGTTAATGAGATAACGAGCCTTGAAGCCAAATGTTCCCTGGAAACTTCTAAAAAATAAAAAATAAATTGAGTGGCGTGACAGCTCTTGAAGAGCCAAGGCCTACGTGGCTTACTCTCATCAACAATTCTCTGAGTGCGTGTGAAGAATTCAGGTGACCGACAATTTAATGCCGATTCCGAACGACAAAGTTGAGAAGCACTTTTTCATGACAGATTGATAAATTTTGGAAGTGAAAGATGAAATAAAAACTTTATGGGCACGAGTACCCACGATGACGTTCTGCTTAGCAGCCAACGCATCTAACCACTAAGCCACGGGCAACTGCGGAACACGTAGTGTGGGATTCTCCCAAAGAATTATTGATCCGTTTTGCAATTCAGTGAAAACACTATTTTCGAAAGCTAATTACATCGACTTTTGAATCAAAGAGGCCCAAAAACTGAATCAAGTCAAAATTAAAATGCTTCTATCTTTGGGGTCTGTTCCAAAATGCTGCAGGTTACAGGCAGGCGGCAGGAAAACAGAATTCTTTAATGACCGGTAGTAAGGACTTCGTAGCAATAGTTTTTTAACGAAACAGGTGTAACCCCTCTCCAAACTTTACCACCTACAAGAACTAAGGTCTACAGGACCCTAAGGCCGATCCAGGCAGCAAGAAGGAGAGGGTATTTCAGGCAACAACACAGTTTTGTGTCTGGTGTAAGTTGAACGGCTGATCCTTTTGGTTGGTTTTCAAAACAGAGCTTCAAAAATGTTTGGCTATAGAAACGTTATTAAGACGTTTGCTTTGTTAGAAAATCAACTCAACCTTTTATGTCTAGATCTCTTAAAGAGATTACCTGCCTCGTTATAAATATAAACTTTAGTTTGAATTTAACCAAGAATTTTTGCTCCTTCGATTTGGTGTTTGGGTTTCGAAACTTATTCCTAGGAACACAAATTTATCCTATACCTAGATCGATTCAGAAGAACAGATGAATTGTACAAGGCACTTTCGTAGTTAATATTTTTCATGAGCAGTTTTGGTACTGTATGCAGCAAGTGCGAATAGATCAGCAGAATAAACAGAGTTTTTTGCGAGTTGTATCAGAATTTTGACTAAGTGCAAGAAGATAAAATATGACGACTTCACTGGAACGTTGGATATACAGAAAAGCACCCAACATGTCCGAAATATGTGCAAAATATTATAAAAATGACTTTGAATCAATTTTCCATGACGCAATGACTTGAGACACACGCATACGAGATAAGTTACTCGTTGGCAGACTACATTGTCAGTGCCTGAGATCCTATAAAGGGTGTTTTTTTTGGAGGTATATAACTTTAAGTTGGAAAAACTATTTTAACTGGTGGCCATGTTGTCACTTGTCAATTAATTAAATTTTAGTTGGGTTTGGCTTTCAACATGAATTGTGCAAATTTATTTTGAAAATCACGATCCTGCAAGAACGTTATTGGTGACTTTATGGAGCTATAGAGCCATTACTACTGATTTTATAGTTCATCAAACAGATGTGGTTTCAAGAAGACGTGCACAGCATAGGAGCACCACTGCCTTCATCGATGTTTTTGAGCAGACACGTAAAAGTTTAGATGAAGGCAAGATAGCGTTTTTAGTTCTTCGTGATTACTCCAAGGCTCTTGACACCATAGACCATTTTACAATGTGTTCTAAGCTTTTAAAGCAATTCAAGTTCTCTGTTTAATCCGTGAAGTCAAGCAGTTGCTGTTTGAAATCGATTTTCTGATCGTTTGTCTTTGAATCGTGGTGTCCCACAATGGTGTATTCTTGGACCACTTCTTTTTCAGTCTATACCTTTTCACTATATTCCATTGACTTTAAGTCAGTGTCAAAAATGTATGTGTGCTGATGATGTTCAGCTTATAAGACATTGCCAACCTGGTCTTATCCATGACTGCGTTATTTTAAATCCAAATAAAACAAAATGCCTTGTGATCTCTATAAAACTGCTTGACTTATCTTATTTTCCTGGTCTTGAAATAAATATCACGCCAGTGGAATATGTTGATAAAGCTAGAAATTTGGGTGTTTACTTTAACAGGACCTTAACTTGGAAGGACCATATATGTAAATATAGCAGTAGGCAAAGTATATGACACAGTTCGGACGGTGAGCCTCAGAAAACTTAATGTTGTTCTCAATGATGCCACTCGCTACGTTTATGGATTAGGTCGCTTTATTCATATTTCATCTTAGTCCAAGAGCTTATATGGTGTCACATTTTTAAATCTTATTAAAATTCGAACATTCATGAGCCTGTCTAAGAGGAACAGGACAAGCCTTGATTCCTTGATTTGTATATTAGTGCAGTCAATGAAGCTGAAAAAAATGTATTTTCAGAAAGTCCTCAGAAATGATGGATGATTGTTTCTCAAATTTTTGTTCCTTATACTGTTTAAAATTAGAAACATTTCATTTGGGGGAAATAAATATTTCAATTGTTGAAACAGTTTTTATATTGTTTATTGAAATGTTTTACTATTTTGTTTAACTTCAAACATTTATTTTTTTACAATTTAATGCCGTCACTGATTCTCAGTCAGATCCAGAACACCGCATGCAAAAATATCTTGTCGTTTTCAACAAATTCAGAAAAGAAAAAAGAAATCGCTCCGATTTGGATGATAAAGGGTCCGCCATCTAACGTTTTTTTTTCAACTAGTGCTTATTTCGTGAATGGTTACACTTAGCTCATGTCTGATTTGACAAATAATTAGTTTTATTCTTCCGCTGAACGAATAAGGTTGTGTATACGCTTGAACAACGCTGGGAAATATTGCGACATTACTTTGAAAATCATGGTAATGTTGCAGAATGTGTGCGAAAATTGCGTACGGATTTTGGAAGAAGAGAAGTACCGTCAGCTCCGTATGTTCGTTATCTTGTGAAAAAAGTGAAAGAAACTGGCATCCTCATCGATAAACCAAAGCGTGAAAAGCCAAAAACAGTGCGTACACCCGAGAATATTGCTGCTGTGGGCTGTGGCAGAAAGCAGAAAGAACATTTCGGAGACATCGTTGAGACGAATTTTGCATAAAGACCATGCTATGACGCCATACAAAGTCCAATTGGTTCAGGAGTTGAAGCCAACTGACCATCCAATGCGTTTTCAATTCGCTAAGTGGGCCTGCGATCGACTTAGAGAAGATGCCGATTTTGCCAAAAAAAAAAATCATCTTTTCAGATGAAGCTCATTTTGATCTGGGCGGGTATGTAAACAAGCAAAACTGTCGCATTTGGATTTTGGGGCACAGAAAACCCGCACGCATACATTGAAAAGCCGATACACCCAAAACGATTCACTGTTTGGTGCGGATTTTGGTCCAGAGGTATAATTGGGCCATTTTTCTTCGAAAATTAGCAAGGAGTGGCCGTTACAGTCAATGGCGATCGTTATCGAGCCATTTTGAACGAATTTTTGTTCACAAGAATTGAAGAGGAGGATATTGGCAGGACGGCGCTACTTGCCACACAGCCAAAGTTACACTCGATGTTTTGCGCCCTGTTTTTGAAGATCGCATTATCAGCCGCAGAGCTGATGTCGTTTGGCCACCTCGGAGCTGCGATTTGACACCGTTGGACTATTATTTGTTGGGTGCCGTAAAAGATAAGTGTTACGCCGACAAGCCAGAGACAATTGATGCTTTAAAGGACAATATTCGTGAAGCCATTGGTGATATACAGCTGCACACAATCGATAATATGCTAAATAATTGGACCGATCGTATAGGCTACTGCATGGCCAGCCGAGGCAGCCATTTGAATTTAAAAAAAAATTATTTTCAATTATTAACCGGAAGTATTGTTCTTTCAAATAAAAAAAGAAATTTGAGAAAATATTCAGTAGTTTTTGTTTTTTATAGCATTTTCAAAAAAAAAGAAGTTATTTGGCGTACCCTTTATTTTGTTTCCTTAAATTGGATTTTTTTTCTTGTAAAATCTACCCTCCCGGCTAAACGGGGGACAATAGACCCCCCTTTTTGTGTGATTCTTTTCTTGTCTCAATCCAACCTATACACATTCCACCTATCTTCCCTTCTTAAAAAAAGTTGCGTAGAATAATTAAATAAAAAAAAATAAAATAAAGTGGCGCGACAGCTCTTGAAGAGCCAAGGCCTAAGTGACTTACTCTCATCAACAATACTCTGAGTGCGTGTGAAGAATTGAGGGGACCTACAATTTAACGCCGATTCCGAACGGCAAAGTTGAGAAGCACTTTTTCATGACAGATTGATACTCTTGGAAGATTTGTCAGGTCTTCGCAAGAGGCAGTACCCGTGAAAGATGAAATAAAAACTTGGCCTGAGTAGGACTCGAAACCAACGACGTTCTGCTTAGCAGCCAACGCACTTACCAACTAAGCTACGGGCAACTGAATAATTAAATATGAAATTAAAAAAAATTATTGAACAAAATAATAAGTATACGCCCTAGTGCCTTTTACAATAAAGTGGTACCAAAGTACAAAAAAGGCTTATGTTTTCTTTTTGCATAAATATTTCCACAATTCACTCTGCTTTTGGTCTTTAATTATTCCAAAATCAATTTCCTGGTATCGGAATGTTCTTCAATATTTCAATGCAAACACTTTCTGTCATGCATGGGTTGAAAAGGGTTTTGCAACAACATTTAAGATAATGTAAAGTAAAAACAAATCTCGTCTCATTATAGTACAAGTATGTATAGTTAAATCGACACAAATGAATTTGTGCGTTAGATCTGCCAGCAGTGTGGTTAGTTATGAATCATTGTTTAATTTCATTTCAATGGACACCATCACAAAAAAAAAAAACGCCCTTTAAGGCGATAACGGCAGTGCTACCTGCAAGGAGAACCCAACTCACCTTTTATGTTATGATAACGAACCATTATTCAATATGTGCTTGTCTTCTGAAAAAACAGTAATTATAAAAGTGTAAAACACAGCAAAAGTTAAGACACCCTGTGTAAAAAACTTGGACAATGAAACACGTTGTGAGTGTGTTGTGCAACATTTTACCTTGCGTGTTGCAGTTTCTTAGTTCTCAAACCGACAAAAAATAGACAGCAATTGGCCTCCGCACAACAAAATTATTATATTGTTGCCGTGATTCTGCAAGCAAAAATTGTGTAAGTCTGAGAACTCGGTGAGCATTAACTTATTTTTCTTACAAACTTATCTACTTAACAAAAACGGAAAAAAAATTACCATCCGGGGCGACGAGGTATCAAAAGTGTTGTCTCAAAACAATAGCAAGTATAAATTTACAAAGTGCCGATTTTTTAAAGAGGAGGAAACCAAACAGACGCGTTCCATATTTGTACCAACAATGATTACATTTGCATTGGCTTTGGAAAAAAATAAATAAAATCAAACAAAAACGAAAGAACTCTTACGCGCCAAAAAGTTGGATACCTTAAGGTCATTTGTTGTTAAGTCTTGAAGTAGAACTATTGTTATCGTTGGTTTCGGGTTATTGCCTTGTCCACAAGACCACAAAAGAGAAGCAATTTATTATAATAAAATTAATTTGTTGATATATTTGGCCAATAAAAATGGAATTCAACTGAGCAGAACCTTAACGGCTTCCGCAATTAAGGAAGAATTATTAATTTTATGTTTTTGAAAATTGTCTTCAATAAAATGAAATAATTTTTGTTTTTTGTTCTTGACCTCCGAAAAGACAGTTTAAGAGTCAAAATGGAGGCAGAAGAGATGTTCCCGATGTTTTCATTCGGATTCGAAGCGTTTTGTTAAGGGCATTACTAAAGTCACACGCAACAAGTTGCATAGTTCGATTTCGACTTCAGACACATTCTGTAATGTCTACTTTTAATCATGTTAAAAAAAAAGAAAGTCTGAAAATGTTCTTTTTCTTCTCTTCAATCAAAAACAACAAAAAATGTTTCCGATCGACAAACTTGCATCAGTGAGCTGCACAAATGAAATTTGAAACACCAATCAATCACAAGGTAGCCAAATCAAAAATGTTCATTGTTCTGGCTGAGCTCCCTTTCGCTTCCATCATTCAAAACAAAGAATTTCGGATGAGGTTAACTCTAAAACACTTTCTTTTTCAAAAGACTTAAAGGTACCCAGCTAAAGAAAGAGAGACACTTAGATGAAACTGATACAAAACAAAAGAAAAAGTATATCGAAGTTATAAATCAAAGCTTACTTTGTGGGCAATTTGAAATGATAAATATCTAATTTTATTTCCCTCGAAAAAAAGAGGTCTCACATTTTCCCATGGCCCATGGCTAAGTAAATTAAGTTTTATTTTTATTTAAATTATGTTTCGGGGAAAGAAGAAGATCTGCTGCATATTAAACTAATTGCTGAAATTAACGCCTTTTGCAAATCGTTCCCTTTTGATATTTTAAGTGTAATTATCTGTGTTTTCAAAATCAAACTTAATTAGATGCAATTAAAAAATTAAACCGAAGTTTTTTTGGTAAGAAGTGAAACGGCTATGCCGGGTGGCATTTTTTGTGTTTTTCAATAGAGCAATTATGAATGGTTTAAGAGTTTCTGTTGTAATTTTTTGAAGATGAGCACAAATTAACCTAATTTTAGTTCGGTTTCATTTTAATGATGAAGTCGCAATAAAAAAATGGTGATAGGTACAAATAATTTCGATATTGAAATGTTGTTGGTGAAAGAAATTTTGCTTGAATCTGCAACGAAAATAATTTGGCATAACTATTTCTAATAGCTCAAAGTGTTGGTTTAGTCTCTAAACCTCTTATAATGTTAAAATTAAGAAAAGAAGAAAATACTCAATTAACAAGTATGTAATTAACTAATAAGCTTTGATAACACCTTCTTATGCATTTGTATGTGACTGAGATCATCCTAAATAACTAGACCGTTTTTGATGTGCATTAAGTTGGTTCGAGGTTCAGCACACTGCTGACCTTGTAAAGACGTACTTTTTTTGAAACAGAAAAAATTATTTTTTGTCAATTTATAGCTACACGTAGGGACTCGTTACTAACATTAACTTAAAACCCAATACCCACTGGAATGATTTCAAAAATTCTTCTAGCACACCGGGGATTTACTGTCAGAAAAACGAAAGAAACACAAAATTGCCTTCTTCCGAAACTGAAATGGAACAAAAATCGAGTAGAAGCGTATCAAATGGCATTTCTTTAAAAGCCGACTACGTTATTGCTAATAGAAAGTAGAAAGTAAGCACCTTCTCAGTGAAGTACAAATTGGGTTCAGGAAAGGATATTTTACAGTGGACCACATCTTAAGTTTGACAAACATTGCTGAAATATAAAGAAACAAACTATACAGTATGAGATGGGCAAAATTTGTCAGAGTGGTTTTTGCGTTCGCTGGATTGAAACAAGGATGTAATCTTAGCCCCTCACTATTTTGCCTTTACATTCAAGATTTGAATAATGAGTTGCCATGTGGCATAACAATTGATGGGTTCCCTATTAAAATGCTTATGTATGCAGACGACCTTGTTCTGCTATCGGAATTACAGGAGTCTCTGCAGCTAATGATCAACAAATTACAGGATTATTGCTTTAAGTGGAACCTTACTGTAAATCTCAACAAATTCAAAACAATGGTCTTTCGCAGAGGAACTTCTAGACCTTTGGCTGCAAATGAAAAATGGTACTATGGTGAAGAATTAATCGAAAATTTTAAAGAATACCAATACCTTGGTTTTACTGTAACGAGCAACCTGAATACAGAAAAGCACCTAGAGAAAAAGCTATCGGCTTCCAAAAACGCTGTTGGTACAGTATGGCAAAATATCTACGGAAATTCGGATCTCTCATTCAGCACCAAATATCGAGTTTTTACCGCAACGTCTCAGTCTATCATGTTGTATGCTGCAGAATCATGGGGCTGGCGCTCGTCGTCGGAGACCACTGAAAAACTCCTCCGATTCTTTTTAAAACGAAATTTTCGTCTACCGGACACAACTGGGTTATCATCACTGTACCTAACATCACTTAAACTACATTTCAATTAAATTATTAAACTGATGAACAGTCACACCGATAAAATTGCTAGGAAGATTGCAGTATCAGTTATAAGGTCCCAAAGTTCATAATTTGAAGAATGGAAAAATTTAGCAGACACGTGCGAAATACCTTTCAGCTTGACTTTGGAAAATGTTACAGAGTGGAAACCTTTACTCTGTAATTTACTTGAAAGCCTCCATTACAAAGCAAGGGAAGACAATATAGAGAAGGCGAGAAGTTCACTTCACAGAGAAATATATTCAAAACTCCAATACGATCTAGGAGAAGGCAACTATTTCAATGACAATTTTAGCTATGAACAAATACCTTTCCTGTTCCGAACAAGAGGAGAGTTGTTATCTTTGAACTTCATACCGCACCGCAATGACTTAGCTCTGATTTGCTCCATGTGCAATAACAACGAAAGGGAAAATATAGTTCATTTCATCGCAAAATGTACAATTCTGGCAGAAATACGACGACAAACATGACAACAAAATATTTTAGAAGAAGTCGATCTTCTAGCGATTTTAAATGGGAAAAAATGGCAACAACTATCACAATTTATTAAAATAGCAGTAAAATATAGAAGATAAATAATAAGTGATAGCTTTTAAATTTAAAAAATCAATGAAGTTACAAAATTCAAATAAAAACATTAAGCAAAGCTATCATCTGGCTAACGACCCCCCTAAACAAATTTTTCTTGATAAATCAATAAATCTTTTTATCTATCTATCTTTTATTTATCTAAAAACGAAAGGTCCTTCAAAAATGTAAACAGACGAAATATCTATTCGTCACAAAGCTTTTTTGCACCTATGTACCAATTATGTTTACAGGACACTCGGGCGTATACTTACTATTTTCTTCAATTTGTCTTACAATTGAAAAATGTGGGAGGTGTTTGCTTTAGAGGCATATAAGGCGATACACGACTATTTTAAATCAGTCAATTTTTCACAAAGATCGCGCCAAATGGGCCGAGCCTTTTTGACTTGACAAATTACCAAATTGAAATGGTAATGGGGATAACAGTTAGTAATACCACCCAAGCTGCATAATTATGCAACAGATTTCTTGAGCTCATTGGGTTTGTCAGCCGCATAATAATTTAGAACTGAAGGGCGGTTCTGAATCTAGCTCGGTTGTGCAACGGCACACTATTAGTCATTGAAATATAACTGAAAAAAATTGTCGAAGCCCGCATTTTGAATGGCAAGTTCCGAGGATTCCGAACAAAGTATTAGGTATATATGTATTAATTTGAAGTTTTCAAAATAAACAAAATGGCTTTTGCTCGACGAAAATACGTTGCATTTTTTTGTGAAAAATTACTTTTCTTCTTGTTTTTGGTACCTTTGGTACCTTGTGAGTATCTCTCTGCGGCACCGAGTGAGAAATGTGCCTCATCGCTAAAGTAAATGTTGTTCCAAAATTCAGTGTTTATTGTCAGTTGTTCCAACATCCAATCTTGAAGCGTTTGACAAGCATTCAGCTAATATTATGACACTTCAGATGACAGTTTAGTTTGACGCGTATCAAATGTCAGCGCTACCAACTTGAAACCATGAAAAGAATGATACGTTTTATCGATAAGAACGCTGATTTTCAAAATAAAATTTCACAATTTGGAAGCGTTGTTCAGGTGACAATCTATTGATGACATTTATTTTTTATTCCCCTTCTTTCAATTCTTATTTTATTTTGGGAAGGGAAACTGACAACAAAACTCTCTAAAAAGAGACCGAAAACATTGGTAGCAATCAAACAAATAACTCTTAATTTTCTTTAAATTTCTATATTTCCGTTGTGCTTCATTTGGTTTGAACTCTAAGTCGCTCGATACTTATTAATTAGAAGCTGGTTACAGTCATAAGTGACTCTAATATGCTTGTAGCACTTTCGTGATGCTCCATCGGTGCACTACATTTATGCGTTCAAAGACCGACTGACAACAGGTACCCCAATTTATGTGTTTCGTTTTTTCACTTTTTAATGTAAATTAAATAATTTCTAGAGCATAAACACAAAGAGGCTTAGAAGAGCTTCTATGGTGGCGTCGGCGGCCGGCGGCGTGTCGTTGGGCGGTAGTAGTTGTTTGGCAGGTGAATAACACATTACCAGTGATATCTGTAGTTGTCTGAGTTCAATCGGACCGGACCGCGGTAACCAGCCAACAAACGTTTGGTGCGATATCTCGGTTTTTTCGGTCCGATGATTGCATTGTTAACAGAAAAATTTATAAAAATAGTAAAACTCAAAAATAAATGAAAATGAAAATGAAAAAAGAAAATCCTATGTTTGAGGTTAATTTGCATTTTAAATGGCAGAGTCTTGTCCAAAGGAAAAATAAAAAACGATTTTACAGATTGATGGCGACCGGCAACGGTTAATTAATATAAACACACTCCAAGTGGAATAAGCCCAAAATTAGTTGAAAGTGAAATTTATGTTGATTCTATGAATTCTATGTAATTTCCTTGAAACCCATTAATAAAGTATATTTTTTTACTCATTTAAGCTGCTTTCGGCCTACTTAATGTGCTTTAAACAAATTGTATTTGTTTGATTCGGTGATTGCCCATCGCCACCACTGCCATCTGTTGGCTTAACAGAAATTAATCACTCTGCTGGCAATGCACATTCTGCTCACATATGGACGGAAGTTTCTTGTACTTACAACAAGTCAAGTATTTTTTTTTTTTGGTTTCCTGAATGATTTTTCTAGCATCTGAAGCTTGCAGCAGAAGTCAGCAGCTTTGGAGTGTCAGCTCATAAATATGGACACATACGAATGGGGTCATTTGGGGGCTGATAATGTGTTGTCTTGTGGGTGGATATAAGATTTTCACTTTGTTTTTCTTTTCTATTGTGGAAGAAGAAGAAGAAAAAAATTTACAACGCTGCCAAGCGGAAAAGATTGAAGACTCTTCAGTTTCCTGTGTGAGGTTAGGATCATAGAAGCGAAGCCTGCAAAGACATAAAGAGATTCCAATCTTCTTCTGACCTTATCGTCTGAGTTCGTTAGTATTCGTGGAGCTTGTCGTCATTAGGAAATTAAAAAAAAATAATTTATTGTTAACATAAATTAGCTTTTGAATGCACTTCAGACATGTGTGAAGTGAAAATGTAATTTATTTGCAATTTGTGCAGGAAAGTAAAATGTTGAGCGAAATTGAAGAAGACCCTTTAAAAGGGTTGCCGCTTTTCAAAAAGTGATTTCCTATAAGAGTTGTGAATAATTTACGATATGTTCTGCATCATTAACAACCGAAGATGATCAAAGGTAAGAATGCTGAATGTTTGGTATGAAGCAATAATTTATTTAGACAGATGATGATGGGTATTTAATGTGAGAAGAAAATAATAATGTCGGGTTGGTATGCTTGTTTACAAACAACTTTCTTTCTTTTGAGTGTGCTTCACCCGAGGCGTGTTGGAGGTAGTTAACTAAAAGATGCACTTGAGATAGAGACTAGAAGATTCATCCAGAGAGAGAGGAATTTTTAGGAGAATGGAATGGATGTGAATGGGCTTTTAATTTCATTTAATTTTTAAGACGTAATTCTGACAAATAGGTTGCTTCTTAACGGACATGATGAGCAATTATGTGGGTCTTGTTCCCACGGTATTTTTAAGTAGAACAGTGAACAGTATAGGTGCTTCTAAATTGGAGAGCAAGTTAGCCTCAAACCATAGCTAAGTGGTCGAAAAGACTACTTAAACCATAAAGAACTATTTATTTATGAACAAATCTAAATAAATTGTATTAATTGACGTAAAAATGACATAATTTGATCTTTGAGGTAGAATTTTCCTGCATTAAATGCTGATTTCGAGAGATTCCGATGCTATGGAAGTTTTAGTTTTGCCAATTCCTTGATGTTCGAAGGGTAGACACAGTGCATTCAAGAGGACACAAGCGTCCACATCAACCTCTGTCTATCAACTCCTATATTCTCCTCCTCCCCGCGGTGAACATCGGGTACCCAGTACCTCAACCGAAGATTGGGTTCCAACCCCAGTGGAAAGTTGTTGGCGGCAACAAAGAGAGAAAGGGGGAGGAAGTATGTGTCCACTAAGGCAAACCTCCTTTTCAACAGGCGGCCGCGGAAGAACTTCCAAGATGGAATCAACCGTGGCGTCTACAGTTCCAGTCAAGATGAACTATTTAGTGAACACCTGATAGAGGTACTACGACATATTCTCAGCCCAGGCCTATAAGGAGCGGATTGGCCGGCTCTTCGTCTTAGAGATAAACAAAAGACCTGGCCCTCCAGGTTGAGGGTCGTGCGTCGGGTTGACGGCCCGGCCGGTTGACTGAAACTATAGTTCCGAACCACCAACAAGCCTCGGATACGGACGAAATTGATAATGAGAATGACGACCCACGCAAACGATTTAAGGACAACGAATTTCGGTTTTGTACTTGAAACGATAGGGCCCTTAACAGACCACGCACGCGTGCAGCCCAACAACTAGCGGAAGCCCTTGACTGCTATAAAGCTGATATAACCGCCATCCAAGAAATACGATGAGATGGTCTGGGCCTACGTAAAATGAACAACTGTGATATCTGCTACGGCGACTGCTACCGGGAACAAAATCAGCGTCTATTTGGATGTTGATTTGTAGTTGGGCCTCAACTCAGGATGAATTTCAGTGAATGAGCTCATCACGACAATCCGCATCAAGGCTTAATTCAAAAACATAAGCCTAATCTGCGCTCACGCCCCCACTGAGGAAAAGGATGAAGACACCAAAGACAGGTTCTACGAGCTCCTCGACAAGACTTATGAGCAATGCCCTAGCTATGATATTAAAGAAGAAATCTTTGGTGGACGACATAGCCTACACGACACCACCTCCGATAACGGATTTAGGCTAATCGACTTCACTGCGGGACGAGAGGTAATGGTAACAAGTACGCTATTCCCACAAGGGGACATGGAAATCTGCTGATCAATCAACACGAGATTGGTCACATTGCGATCGACGCACGACACTTATCTAGCATACAAGATGTCCGTACATTTCGAAGTGCCAACATCGACTCGGACCACTACCTTATTGTTGTGGCCAAGGTACGAATGCGGATATCCCGAACAAGGCCAACACGTGAAAATGCTAGGAGAAAATTCGACGTCAAATGGTTACAATCGCAAGAGATTGCTAGATCTTTTCCGATCGTGTCTCCTCAGACGTCCTTTGCTGCCAGCACAAAATGTAGAGAACCAGTAGCAACAGTGCCAAGCAGCCATCAGAGATGCCGACTCCGAAGTGCCTGGTTTGACGATGAGTGTCGGAGAGCACATGTAGCTAAACAAGAGGCATACAAAGCGGTGCTGCAAAGAAGGACACGAGCAGATCTACAACCAGAAAAGGAGAGAGGAGCATAAACTTCTCAGAAAGAAAAAAAGGGAGCGATCGAGAGAAAGAGGGATGTCACAACCTCCAGGGACCAGTGAAGATAGCGATATCTAAACTTACGTCGAAGAAAGCCGCTGGAGCAGACGGGCTAGCCGCCGAACTGTACAAAGCAGCTGGAGATGATTTGGTTAGAAGCATGCACCATCTCATCTGCAAAATTTAGTCGGAGGAAAGCGACGAATGAAACCTTACAATGGAAAATTCAAGCTGTTCCATCATCGTCGGAAAAAACCTAACGGACGCTTTTGATGTCAAAAACGGTTTTAGACAAGGCGATGCGCTGTCATGCGATTTCTTCAACATTATTCTTGAAAATATTGTGCAAAACTCCAACGTCAACACCAGATGCACAATCTTTCAAAAGCCCGTCCAGCTACTAGAATACGTAGACGACATTCACATAATGGGAAGAACACAGCGTTCTGTCAGTGAAGCGTTTGTGAGTATTGAGACTGTCAACAAGAAAGGACAACCAACATCGACGTTTTGGAGCAAACATCAACATAGACCGATTAAACTTCGAGATAGTTAAAGACTTCGTCTACCTAGGATCCGCTATCAACTCTGACAACAACATCAGCGCTGAAATCCAACGAAGAATCACTCTTGCCAATCGCTGCTTCCTTGGACTTAGAAGGCAATTGAGTAGTAAATTCCTCTCCCGAGCAACTAAAATGACACTCTACAAAACCCTTATCATCCCGGTCCTAATGTATGGCGCAGAGACATGGACCATGACAACATCCGATGAAAACGCATGGCCTGCTTAGAGAGAAAAATTCTTCGATTGATTTTTGGACCAGTCTACATAAATGGAGAATGAAGACTCGATCTTTTCTTCATTTTCGACAGAACATGCATACCTAATGTCTTCCAATGTATGTATGCTTTTCAAGGATGTATAAGACCCCGAACATGACTATTTTTTCGAAAGTTCAAAGAACTCAAAATTAACGAAAAACATGCCAGAGCCATCACATGTTACCAAAACAATAAAAAAAACTAACATCTGCTAACAAATACGCTCTAATAAGCCAATATTTAAACACAAGACAAGAATGTATCATTAAAAATTTAGACTAAACCTATTTGATTGTCGTATACCAATAAATCAGTTGATGTTTATTTAAGAAATATGTTTATCTTTTATTTTCTAAATTAAATAATAATATTTTGCTGGCATTGTTTTAAGTTTAATTGGTTTTTGTTTGTCAAAGATAACCCAGTTTTTTTTGGCAACTTTCTTGTATAAAAAGGCGACCGAAAAATTGAGAGACATCAGTTCACAGAAACACTTTCTTATTAGAAATTTGTATCCTTCAATTTAAAAAACAAAAACAAAAGCAAAAATGGTTTCACTCAAATTGACTATTGTTGTCTTGGTAGCATTATTCGGTCTTTCATTTGCGTTGCTCGGTGTCGGTGACAATAATGATTTCTTTTCGAAGTGTAAGAAAGGTGATGATGGAAAGTTAGCAGATGTGAAAGTGTGCGGAGATATACTTAACAAATCTCTTAATATTGACGCCCTCGTCAACGTACTAGGATCTTCTGAAGCATCGGATTGCGAACAGGATGATGAAGGCAAGGTACTTGATGTCGAGCTCTGCCTGAACTTACTCTTCAAAAATAAGGGCATATTAGGCCTTATTCTTTCGCTGTAAGCTCACGATATAATGGTGTACCTACTATTTTTCAAAAAAAATTGTATGAGAATTTTGTAAATTTTGTTTGAGACGTCCAATAAAAATATTTCATTTGTGGATGTGAGAAAAATGTGCAAGGTCTTTCATTAAGCGCTTCCTTACTTTTAATGTGAATGAGACAAAGCGTGTTTTCGATATCATCGACTTTTTTTGTTTGATATGTTTGGGCTATAACCGTTTCGCCGTTATTCCACTCGGCTTTATTTTACTTCTGTGTTATTTGTAGAAAATATGACATGATCTCTGGCCTTAAATTACTGCGCGTGCAATAATTAATCAATCTTTCAAGTGCTACTAGGTCTGATACCTTCTTCTTCTGTGTGCTGGCTATTTTGGAATGTGTTCTTCAAATGCGGTATGATTTTTTCTCCGATTTCTTGCAGCATCATGGAGAAGATGCCATCTTGATTAATTTTTAAATTTTCTTGGCTGGCCTTATTAAATTCTTCATCGGTTTCTACGTACGTCTTGTATCATTTAAAAGCTTATTGTCACGTTCCCAATTCAGTTAATGTGTTAGCATGCATTGAATTCTTATGGCTGAACTCGTAAAGCCGTAAAGGCAAAGCCAAAGCCAAATCGTGTTTGTATTTCAGCCATTAAAAATTCTTCAATGAAGTCCTTAACGAAGTCCAATTGCATGGTAATTATTTTTTGACAGTTTGAAAAATATTTCATTAAGTATGTTTGTCGACATTTGGACGTCGATTCGTTGTTTTATATTTTAATTGCATTATTAAGTCACAAGAAAATTGTGTTGACATGACGGACACTCTGACATTATGTTTAATTTAAAACAAACCGAAATGACGTAACGCAAGCTTGCGTCATGGTTCATGAAACGTTATTATTTTCTTCTTTTATAACTTGTAGAATGAAACAGAAAAAATAACAAAATCCAATGATCTTGTACAAAACGTGACGGTGTGCTATTTTATATTCATAAGCTCGAAGCAGAATCGAGCGCCACTGCCGTGCGTCGACCAACCGAAGCGACACGTCTGCTCTTCAAATAGCAACACACGTAGAGTCGTATATTTCGGTTTTCCGCTGCACAATAATTGTTGCAATATTGTTATTACTCCAATGTCTGCAACATGAGAAACGTTGCGTTACGATGGCCCTCATTCTCTACATGGCTTTGTACTCAAATCTCGCTTCTTCTGATTATTTATTATTTTTTATGGAAATTATAATGAGACAAGGAAAAGGAAGCCTAAGCAATTCCCCCTAGAAGCTTGGCTTTGGTTTACAAAAAAAAAGTAAAAAATATGTTTTGTTATTGTTTGGGATTCCTTGAGGCGCAAAACCATTCACATGCATGCACCTAAAGGTAGTTGTTGTCTGGAGGTATAGAGGTTGCAAGACTGTTGAGTCACAAACGGATTACGGCAGACTTATTTATTTATTTTTTCCAAGAATGATTTCATTCGCAGACTAAAATACATTTATAGAACTGAAATGAACTCATTCATATGAGTTGTCAATACAATTATGTGGGCTTGATATTTATTAACCTCTTAAACGGGTCCAGAGTTTTATTATCTAGTTGTTACGGTGGTCTGAGGTGTAATACAAAAATCGATCAATTAAATAAATTGAAAAAGCTGGCCACCTGAAGTTCCGAGAAAAAACTTTGAGCAATGATTCATATTGTTGTTACAAGTTTGTCCATGAATGACTTACATCAGTCAATTCAACAATTCTGATAGCAGACAATGAGGTAATTTAACTGCAAAAGAGCTGAGGTTGCTTACAAAAACTGTAACTGCTTTAGCAGGTAAATATTGCTTGGGCAATCAATACCTTTTCCCCATACGAGTCCCAGGCCTGGATGGCATAATGCCAACCATGCTTCAGATAGCCCAATTTCTGGCAATTTCATGCCTGGAGATGATCTTTAAAGGATGTCTCTGTCTAAATCAAGCTCCCGAGTCTTGGAGACATGTTACAGTAGTTTTTATCCCGAAGGTCGACAGGCGAGGCCACGAATGCGCGAAGGATTTAAGACCAATAAGCCTTGCTTCCTTCTTGCTTAAGACAATGGAGCGCATTTTCGATTACCATATCAGGGGCATTCTAGATGTATGTCCTCTTGACAGTTCCCAACACACCTACTTTAAGGGCAATTCTACGGAGGCAGCCCTACATGAGGTAGTGCGTACAGTTGAAAAAACCATACATTTTAAGGAATTTACTCTCGCTACCTTGTTAGACATAGAAGGAGCCCTCAACAACGTCTTAACAGAATCCATTGAAGAATCACTGGTTGACCGGGGTGTAGAGGACTACATCAGAAATTGGATTATATCCATGCTCAGTGATAGAAGGATTCAAGCTACCTTAAGTAACACTAACTTGACCAGGCGCGTAAGCAAGGGAACACCCCAAGGAAGTGTTCTATCTCCCCTTGTTTGGCTTCTAGTCATGAACAAAATTCTTGTTAAACTGGAAAGATGTGGCGTGAAGGCTGTTGCTTACGCAGATGATTTGATGATATTGGTATCAGGAAAGTTCACTTCCGTGATTGGTGAGATTACGGAGATGGCATTGCTAAAAGTTAGCAACTGGGCTTCAAGCTGTGCCTTGGGTGTCAACCAAAGCAAAACTGAACTGAGCTCTTTACTACCAAAACAAAAGTACCACCCTTCACCCTCCCTCTTCACAACGGTGAAACTCTTTCCTTGTCTTCCAGCGCTAGATATTTGGGAGTAAAGGCTGAATCAAAAACACGCTTCAGCTTCGGCTTCCGTTTGGAGTCACATTACGTAATATTAAGTACGAAACGTGAGGGCGAAGCTTCATTGTGATAGCATGCATTGAATTCCTATGGCTGAACTCGTAAACGTCAGGCGAAGCCGAAGCTGAAGCGTGTTATTGATTCAGCCTTAATACTCGACCCAATGTTAAACTGGAATTTTAATACTGAAGAAAGGGTCAAGAAAGCCAGCATAGCTTGATATGCCTGTAGTAAAACCTTGGCAAAAAGTGGGGTTTGCAATCGAAGATGATTTTGTGGACGTACACAGCCGTAGTCCGTCCAATCTTTACCTATGGTTAGATTCTTTGGTGGCCTGCACTAAGCAAAGTCTAAAATATAACGAAATTTAAAAAGGTTCAAAGAACAGCTAGTGTTGGCTCCATCGGACGCCCTAAACGTTTTTCTTTACCTCTTACCACCAGACTTGCACATCAAATATTTAGTATCTTGCAGCGCTTTGAGACTTAGGGAATCGAATATGACCCTATGGTCACAGTAATATTACTAACCTCATCCCAGTGGACATCTTTTCGACAAAAACCAACTACTGCACTCCTACTGTGAACCTCAGTGCGTATTTTAAAGTTATCATTCCATCCCGAAAAGAGTGGGATGATGACTTAGTGACGAGAGGCTACGACACAATTATTTTCACTGACGGATCAAAGATGGAGTGTGGGGTTGGTGCAGGAATTTTCTCTGAGTCCTTAAATGTCTCCATGTCTTTTGGGCTTCCTGACTTTGCAAGTGTCTTTCAGGCTGAACTACTCACGATAAAGGAAGCATGTAGTGTAGAGAGATCAATACTTCTTTATATATATGTCTAGCTGACCCCGCGAACTTCGTCTCGCCGTCCTTCAGAGCATACTCCATTTCGAAATTTTTCAGTTTTCCATTTGGAAACCAATGCAAATGATGCAATAATATGTAATTTTCACTTTGAAAACCAATGAGTTTTCCTAGTTTTTTATCAAGAACTTTCTGTTTTACATTCGAAAACCCATTTTGAAATTTTCCAGTTTTCCATTTAAAAACCAATGCACCTTCAATAATTTAAGAAAAAAATTCTCTAAGAACCATCTGCAGACTAACACGAACAAAATTAGCCAAATCCGTCCAGCCGTTTGTGAGTTATGTGGAACGTTGTACCCGCATTCCATTTTCGTTTGTTCCTAGGACTCAGAAATGATTGTTGGGAAGTGTAGCATTATGAAACTTGTTTTCTTTTTTTTTAATTTTTCGGCTAAGCATCATCTCAAATAGTGCACGGTATGAAAAATAGATGGGTATCTAGTAAAATAAAGTGTTAACAAAAAGTGAAAGATAACATTTCTTCTACGCAATTTACTCGCGCATCTTATAGTGCTCTCCTCAGTTCCAAGTACACATTTTCTCTCCTCTCTTTCTTTTCTTTGTATAGAATATATGAATTTCTTTACTTCCTTTGCGTATAGGTAATAGACATGGATATGGAACCATACAACGGTTATCGAGGAAAATTGTGAGTCATAGATATCGATCGGGAAAATGTTTGCAAATAAAAAAAAGTTTTGCAATTAACTTTAAAAACTTTGAACTCATTTCGACGAATAGAGTTTAGGTAGACCTTTCTTTAGATGTATCATTCGATGGGTTTGGGAAGAAATTTTGTCTCACTGCAAAATTTTGATATTTCGATTTCGCTAAATTCTACACAATGTACCTATTTGACATGATAGTTCTCATTATCCTGCGCCGAGGTATTTGCATCATAGGTATATGGGATATCAAATAGCTGAAGACAAAAAAGCCATAAACATTTTCAAATCGCGGATCATAACGCGGTAACCAAGCATCGCAAAGTTTCATAGAAATAAAGCCGAGTTTTTGTGTTCATTCATAACCATAGATGCTTCATCACTTCACATCTCCAACAAAAGAACGGTGAAAATAGTTGAAACAGGGGAAAATTCAACAGGCAAGGTCATACCGTCAGTTTTTGGGTGTAATTTTGATCGATTATCTCGAGGTGGAGCCTATAGGGCCAGATTCTGTAATAAACGAAGCGAAAGCGAACGTTCGTTATTAAAAAACGAAAGCAATTATGCGAAAACGATAATTTTAATTCTGTATCCCATTTCGTTTTTGCTTCAAATCAGAAAAGTTTGTTGCCTACTTTTAGGATGTTGACAGTTGTAAAATATTGTGAGAGATGAGAAAGAAATTTTAATCGATACTTAAAACTTAAGAAAATCGATAATATACAGGGTGATTCACAAGCGTTGTGCCAAAAAGCTAGAGTATGTAGGTTGAGTAGAGACAAGAAAAAAATCGTATAGAAGGGGGGGTCTATTCCCCCCGTTTAGCCGGGAGGGGCAATTTTCTGAAAAATTGACTTATTTTGAAAAAAAAATATTTAAAATCAACGGCTTCGTTTACAACACCGTGCTATACCTTTCTGGAAAGCCAAAAACTTCTTCTTTGACTTTGTTTTTCAATTAAATTGTTTTAACGAATAGTTTAAAAAATAAAAATTTTCAAAAAAAAAGCAAAAAAAAACATTTTTGAACTAATTTTTTTTCAAAATTTTATGTAATTAAGTACTGATTTTGTTTTAAAAATTCAATGTCTTTGTTAATTTTTAGTCGAAAACAGAAAACCGGATGCAAAAATGTCTTTTCGTTTTTGAGAAATTAAAAAAAAACCAAAACCACTTTTTTCTAAGAAAATCTTTGTTTTTATTTTTACCTGTCTGGACTTTTAGTTTAATTGATTAGTTTAATTTATAAATTTATTTTTTTATAATTGGAGTCTTATGAGGACTCAATAAAGTAGAAAAGTATTGGATTTTCCCTGGATTAATCATTTTGTTCATTGATAACGTCTGCCATTGACCTTTCACTTCTAGCTCTCCGTGCTCTCCTCGCCGAATTCTTGAAAACATGGTACGATTTGGGCGCCATCTATTGGGATATCTTTCAGCGTAGAGTCTTTCGGCTTCCCGATCTCGAAAACAAGTTAAACCATAGCAGAAGTTCCTAACTATGCTAACTCTTCTCGAGCGTATGAGTTTGTTATTGTTATGTGTTGATGAGTTAATATTTTAATTGTAAATGGTTGTTTGGTAAATATGCGATGCCTTTTATTTACCTTTAGGTTGTTAATTGTTTTTTCATCCAAGAAAAATTGCGGTTTAATTATCTTAAGCCCTTAACAGGCAGAACCCTTCGCCAGCGAGTGGCCGCGACCCCAGGTACCTATAGTAAGGCAAAATTGCAGGTCAGTTTTCAGACGTTATCAATGAACAAAATGGTTATTCCAGGGAAAATCCAATACTTTTCTACTTTACTGAGTCCTCATAAGACTCCAATTATAAAAAAATAAATTTATAAATTAAACTAAAAGTCCAGACAGGTAAAAATAAAAACAAAGATTTTCTTAGAAAAAAGTGGTTTTGTTTTTTTTTTTTAATTTCTCAAAAACGAAAAGACATTTTTGCATCCGGTTTTCATTTTTTGACTAAAAATTAACAAAGACATTAAATTTTTAAACAAAATTAGTACTTAATTACATAAAATTTTGAAAAAAATTAGTTCAAAAATGTTTTTTTTTGCTTTTTTTTTGAAAATTTTGAGTTTGAAATTTTTTATTTTTTAAACTATTCGTTTAAACAATTTAATTTAAAAACAAAGTCAAAGAAGAAGTTTTTGGCTTTCCAGAAAGGTATAGCACGGTGTTGTAAACGAAGCCGTTGATTTTTAATATTTTTTTTACAAAATAAGCCATTTTTTTCAGAAAATTGCCCCTCCCGGCTAAACGGGGGGAATAGACCCCCCCTCCCATACGATTTTTTTTCTTGTCTCAACTCAACCTACACGCTCTAGCTTTTTGGCACAACGCTCGTGAATCACCCTGTATACATGATTTTGGATATTAAATGAGACAAAACAAAGAAGAGAGCATATGTTGTTTTCTTTTTTAAAGTTTTCAAGTTCAATTTTGACCGTTATTAAGTGAAAAACGCATTTAACAATGAGAAAACAACAAATGAAAAATTTCGATAGAAGTAAAATTTAAATAAACAAAAAGAAATTGAGAAGACTCATCAGTCATCACTATTATTGTGTCAGATTGTGTGACTGTTAATTTTTTTTTAAATTAAATGTGGCCGTGTGTGCATCCATCTGCAGAATAAAAAATAAAATCGACTCTTCGATCCCAAAAGAATACATTTTGGAACGGTGGAAAGTACACTTTAATGACTAGTTCAATGGTGGGATTTCTGAAGAAATTACGGCTTCTTTTGCTGCAGTCACCAAGCACTGAGAAAATCAAAGAGATAAATAAATGGCTGAAATCCAGTTCGAGCAGGTGACGTAAAAAATGAAGCTGCAACTTTTAACGTAGAGAAGCACGAATTCAAAATACGACAGAACCCAGTTGTCTTAAAGTCCAGAAATCTGCTGAAATGACTGCTTCGAATAGCCAAGACCTAATTGGATTCTGCTTACACTCTTCAACATTTCCTTGAGTGTCTGTAAGGAATTGAGGGGAGCTACAATTTGATGTCTATTCCAAATGGCTGAGTTCAATAAAGAGCTTTGTCAATTCGTTGAAAGAGGCAGTAGATACCCATTGAATTGAATTAAAACAATTAAGGTTCTGTTAGGATTCAAACCTACACCTTCCATTATAATTCTCAACGCACATAACCATTACGGAATGGGTACAACGAGGGGCTAGGTATCATCAGGATACATGGACCCTCCGAGGGAACATCTGGACCCTCGGCGTTATTGTAGTCTCCATTCCCCTTTATTAGACATTTTATCCCCATATATTTTTCTTATAGGCATGGTCCCTTCAGAGCAACACCACTAACAATTTTCCCTTATAAAACCAATAGTAGAGTCAATGAAGCTTTTTCAGAAAGTCCTCAGAAACAGCTCGGATTTTGAAAAAAAAAATTCTAAATTTTTTGTTTTTTATATTCTTTAAAGTCTGAAACAAATCATTTGGGGGAAATTATTGCTTATATTGTTTAAACAATTTTTATATCTATATATATAAAAGACTAATTCGTTAAATTTATGTTATCTTTTCAAATTGACAACCGGTTGACCGATTTTCTAAATTTTTGGTTTAAACTAAAGAGAAATAACTGAAGAAGGTTTATAACAAAAAAAAAATATGTTGTTCAAATCACAAATGGTTCAAATGTTAAGAAATAATGCTTTTCTCACTTCAGTAAAATATATCAATATACGAATACTCAATTTTTTATGAAAATTATTTCAAATATTTTCGTCAAATATTTTTTTTTTATCGAAAAAAAAATTATGATTGACATTTTTGTTATTCATTTGTACAAACAAAAAATTTTTACTTGACATTTTTTTGTCATTCAATTGTACATGACAGGTTCGCTTTGCAATGCTAACGGGGATTTATACATAAGTAAGTACAGTGAACTCTCTCATAACCGGACACTGACGGTACCGAGAAATATACATTCCTTAAGAAATCTACATTCCTTAAGATGCATACAATCGGTCATTCGACCAATTCTCATGTACGGGGTTGCAGTATGGTGGACTGCACTGGAGAAAGTCACTTACTGCGACAAACTCAGCAGAGTCCAACGCACTGCTTGTCTCTGCATAAGCGGGGCCTTGAGAACCACACCCTCAGCAGCGTTAGACACTCTCCTCCATCTGGCACCCCTCGACATTTTTAGCAAACAAGTGGCAGCGAGTACAGCTATAAGACTCAACGCCTCATCTCAATGGACCAACAATAATGTGGGACACTCCATCATTTTGAACTCTTTCGGTTCTATACCAAAGTACATAGACTACACCATTCCAAAACCACAATTTGGTAAAAACTTCCAGATATCCATTCCATCCAGAGAAGAATGGGAAGACAAAAAAAAAACTTCTGGATGACAAAGGCATTCATTTTTATAGGGAGTGGTACGAAATCCCCAAAAGACAAAATCACCATGGGGACAAAATCTCCAAAAAAAAAATCCAACTTGCCAAAATCTGTGTTTGTATGTCGGGTAGAGACTCTTAATCCGCTCAATCCTCAATGCATTTATGTAAATTTTCGCTGTAGGTATAGGCTTGGTAAAAAAACAAATTTTTGGGACAAACTTACTGGAAATCACTAAATAAGGGGGGCAATCGAAAACTGCATTTAGTGTTGATTTTTGTGTTATAGTCAAAACACACCAGAAAAACGAGAATTTGTTAAATTTTTCAACGAAATTTGATATTTCTGCATGCTTAAATGAGAGTAGAAAGTTAGTTTTAAAGCTTGGAAAAACTCAGATATGTAATTTTCTATGTCAATTGGATTCAAGTAAATTTGATTTTTACAATACCTGTGTTAGTAACAATTATTATTTATGAGTTGCTCTGAAGGGTGGCGAGACGAAGTTCGCAGGGTCGGCTAGTTGTTTATAAAGAGAGATCCAAAATTAATGTTTTTGATAATTGGAGTGTTTAGGTTACATTAAGACAAGAAAAAAATCATATGGAACGGGGGGTCTATTGTCCCCCGTTTAGCCGGAAGGGGCAATCTTATAACAAAAAAAGTCTATTTTTCAAAAAAAAAATTAAAAATCAACGGCTTTTCCCTCAATGCCGTGTTATACCTAACAGCATGCCTTAAGTTCCCCTTGTTTTTGAGAAATTAAGAAAAAACTGAAAACACTCAGAAAAAAATTCACAAAATTACTTGTAAGAGCCCCCGCACACTACAGACTTTCTATCGGCCGATAGTTTAGTCGGGCTCTTGATCAGTATGAAAATACATATATGAGAGTGCGCACACTAGAACGATAAGGTATCGGCCGACGAAAAAGTTTGTTTTGCTTCTCGATTCCCTTCAAACTAAATAATCGGCAAACTATCGCCCGGCTACTTAATCAGTATAGGGCTTTACGGGCGTTCGCACACTACACCGATTATTAGTTGGTAGACTTTTTCTCATTATATTTTATATTTCAGTTTATATCAATACAAGCATAGGTATTTGCATATTATTTAAATGTATTTTAAGGCTCCGTGGAATTTAAATAGAATATAATGACGTTACATCTTACATGCTTCATAAAAAATCGATGTTGCGACCAAAAGCTACATTATAATAATGGAAAAGTTAAAAAAATTATTTTCATGGTGCGTGTGCTATTTTGCGCATCAATTCGTCTTAACATAGAAATAAATCATAAACTGCAGAACGGTATCGAAAGTCTTAGGTTGGTATTTTCTTTTGCAATAGCTGGTCCAATTAGTCGCGCAAGTTCATTGAAGCTGGTAATGCTCATGCGATAAAATGCAAAAAATGTATTGGGGTAATCCAGCAATTTAGTATGCAAGGAGTGAAATTGCCCATTTATTAACCTACAACTATTGATAGGATGGACCCAAAATTCTCTATTTTGCTTGTTGTTCTTTCTTCTTCTCCGGTGTATGAGCGCAATTATTATTTTTCGAGAAAATTTGTAATTATTGACAACTGCCATTGTGCGACTGCTTTCTTCAATGTTTGTTATCAAATACATAAATCCTTAAAAAGCAGTCGGCCGACTGTTTGTCTAGTGTGCGCACTCCTATCCAACCCGACTATTTAGTCGGCCCAGTGTGCGCACAAACAGCTCAGACCGACTAAACGATCGGCCGATAGAAAGTTTGTAGTGTGCGGGGGCTCTAAGTATTATTTTTTTCGAATAAATAGAACAAAATATCATCAAAATTTTCTGAGTTTTTTTGGGTTTTTCTTAGTTTCTCAAAAACAAGAAGACATTAAGGCATGCTGTTTCTGGATCGCACTGAGAACTTGTAACCGCATTTGATTGTGGAAAAAAATAGTACTTAACTACATACAATTTCGAAAAAAATTAGTTCGAAGTTAAAAAAAAAGTTGAAAATTTCGATATTTTGACTTTGAAAATGATTTTTTCCAACACTATTCCTGAAAACAACTTTATTTAAATGTAAAATGAAAGAAGCATTTTTTAGCTTTGCAAGAAGGTATAACACGGCATTGAGAGAAAAGCCGTTGATTTTTAATTTTTTTTTTGAAAAATAGACTTTTTTTGTTATAAGATTGCCCCTTCCGGCTAAACGGGGGACAATAGACCCCCCGTTCCGTATGATTTTTTTCTTGTCTTAATGCAACCTAAACACTCCAATTATCAAAAACATTAATTTTGGATCTCTCTTTATAAACAATATAAAAATTGTTTAAACAATATAAGCAATAATTTCCCCCAAATGATTTGTTTCAGACTTTAAAGAATATAAAAAACAAAAAATTTAGAATTTTTTTTTTTTAAATCCGAGCTGTTTCTGAGGACTTTCTGAAAACGCCCTTTTTTGAGCTTCATTGACTCTACTACAATGAGTTTTCCGAGTTTTTCATCAATAATTTTCTGTTTTCCATTCGAAAACCCATTTTAAAATTTTCCAGTTTTCCATTTGCAAACCAATGCAGCTGCAATAAAATGCAGAGCCTCAGAATTGGAGGAGTATATGTATTAATCATCGATACATACTTTACACTAGTAATTAGTGTAAATATTTGTAACTCGCAATTTTTTTCCGGCAATGTAAACGGATCGGAATGGTTCCTAAAATTCCTTCTCAAGTTTCTTAAGTTGAGAGTTTCAGAACCATTATCGCTATCACTCAAAAACAACGTCAAATATTCTTGCAACATTTTAAAAATAGTTAATGGCAAATTTTGATAGCAAACAACACAAAAGAAGAAAAACGACAAACAATTTGCTTTCGTTTATTTTTTTTCGCACGGACGAAAAAAGTTTTCGTTTTTCAAGTTATATGAATCAAATCTTTCGCAGAAACGAAAACGTTCGTTCGCTTTCGCCTTACAGAATCTGTCCCCTTGTATTGACACGATTATTTAAAAAAAAAAATAGAAATTCAATTAATAATTTTTTCCAATTTAGCATATTTTCCAAGCAATTGAGTACTGATCAGCTTAGTTGTAGTGAAAACTAGTGAAAAAAAAATTATTTTTTAACATTGATACCATTTGTGATTTCAAATGTATACATTTTATTTTGTGAAGTGAGCTAGCGGGCATAAACATTGGTCTCAGGGTCACTGTTTTCTGGGTTCCGGGTCACAGTGGCTTTGAGGGCAATGAACAGGCTGACGAGCGAACTAGGCAAGAATCAGCCCTTCATAGCTCACTCGCGGAAAGAGTCAACATTCCTCTTGGTGCCATGAAGGGCAAGATCTTCTCATTTTTTATCGCTGAATCAAACCACAGGAAGAGTAGCATAACCAACTGTATCATATCTAGAAAGATATGGCTCACCTACAATAAATCCATCCAGCACTAATAACCTTATTTGCGCAGACCCATGCTAGATATGGCCAGGGTCGTTGCAATATGCACCGGAAACTGGCCTGTTGGGGAACATGCATCTAAGCTGGGCATTCCCCACAATACTTCCTGTCGTAGTTGTGGGCACTAGCGAGAAACGATAACTGTTCTTCACTTCTTGTGTAAGTGTCATGCGCTAGCCAAAACGAGAGCCAAATCTTTGGGAAAGTCATTCTTCAATGACCTAAATGAGCTTTTCGAACTGAGGATGAAAGATTTGATCTCCTTTCGTTTCTTAAACACACCAAGTGGAATTGAGGCGTATTGTAAACTGATTATTACAGTTCCTCTTCCAACTTGTGATCGCCAATTAGCGAACTCACAACAAAAGCTCAGAATTGTATATAATCCCTCTTTTAATTTTATAGGTCACGAGAGTTTTTATGGTATCAAAACGGCGCAACCCAGCGTTAATTAGTTCACGGAGATAGACCGGTCGTGGCCGCCATTTCTACTACTACTTAGCACTATAGAAGCTCCCGAAAGAGATATGTAGATAGGTTTTTCTGTGGCAGTTCTTTCCTGAAAATACAAGTCTATCATGTGGGTTTTAGGAAAATAGTAAATAGGAACAAATCAATTCGATCGGTCTTGACACTAACTTTCGATTGCTTCTGACTAGCTTTTTTGTTCATATAGGAATACCGGTAATACAAAATTCTTAAGAGTCCTGAGTCAAAATAGTTAAGCTGAGCGATTTAAAGATCATTATGACCCCCGTGCCTCCCCCCCTTGAATCCACACCTGGGCGTACAAGAATAAGAAGAAAGCGACTGAGAATGTTAAAAAGTCAGCTAAGAAAATTTATAAATGAATCTAGACGGCGTTTTTCCCATGATGCAGCAAGAAATCGGAGAAGAAATCATACCGCGTTTGGAGAACACATTCGAAATTAGCTACAAAGAAGAAAAAGCTCTCGGATCTGATATGTCACTTTCTCAAAGTGAAATAAGACCGACTGTTTTAAGTTGGCTCTGTTCCGCTTTCAGAAAATGAAATAAGCCCAACTAACAACAACAACAAGTAATGTTTTTACTCAAAAATGTTATTTCAAGACTTCTTACATAACAGTTGACTTGCTCAAAACAACAAAACCTTACTATGCACCGTACTTTGCAATCATTGACTTACTGATGTCTGAGTTGTAACGTCCAGGTATGATGGTTAAACGTTTTACCGTTCAACGATCTTAGAAGTTGATTTTTCTTAAACAATTTTTAGTCCTCCAAAATGACTTCCATAGTAAATCAACTATCCGACAATGACCCATGTCAGTTTCTGATTGACGCAATTTTCAGCGTAGTCCCAGCATGTTACTTCAACCAATTCTTGATAATTCATTCTTTTTCCATGAACATGTAAGTTAACGTTTTTTTTTGCAAATTTAAAGGTAGAAACAATACTTCAAACTTTTTATCGTATAAAAATAGTGGAAAGTTAAAAATTTCACGCGAAATTGCTGCTTCCTTTAATTTTGAAAAGCAACCACTACCCATCATGTAATGCATTAAAGGGTTTTGAAAGCAGATGCTGCATTTCAATGATTCTTTTTTAACATTTTTTGTTTCACTCTCGTCTCGGCTTGATTGCCGATTCGGAACAATCAAGTTCAATTTGATTTGATTGGAAGCGAAACAAGCGGAATTTTTAACTTCCCAGAGGAATGGATCTCCAATTTTTGCATATCTCCATGTTTCGAGCTTCCTAGAATCCGAATCAACCGTTTCTATGATGATGTATGTGTGTGTGTATGTGTGTTCGTATGTGCGTGTTTGCGTATGTGCGTTACGTTTTTTCGGCTCAATTATCTCGCGAACTACTCATCGTATTGTCATGAAATTTGTCTCATTCGACGCGGTATTTATATTGTTAAGAGCTGGTTAGGTTATGAGCGAAATCCGCTTAGCGGTTTTTTAATAGAAATTAAAAATCTAAGTCAACCCTAATATAATGAAAATTATGATAATTTCTGCAATAATTTCAACAATGGTGCAAAAAATGTTATAGTTAGTGTGAAAAAAAAACAAAATTCAGGAGTATCATAGACTATATTTGATTAGTAGCTGACACACCAAACGCTGTTTTGCCATATAAATATTAATCTTCGGAAATTCCGATTTTTAGAAAAATGCTTTCACTAATAGAAAACTACAATATTCAGGAGTAATATAGGTGCCACTGTTATTCAAATGAACTTATGGAATTTAACTTTGAAAACAACGTGCGTGTATAACTACAACGGAACGCATCGTCTGGAAATTTCGCTCTGGGAAGTTAGTCGCGTGGACAACATGGGTCGCACTCATATTTTTTTTTTTTATTAACACCCCATATTGATTCTCTTTGGGCAAAATTTTTCCGCTGGCTTCACTCGCTAGCAATTTTACCTACTAAACTTTTCCCGCGAAATTTTTAACTTTTCACTATCTTTCTCTGAAAAAAAGTTTGCAGTATCATTTCAGGGCTTATTTTTTTATTTTCTTCAAAAATTATATTCGAAAATGTGGGGTTAGGTTAGGTTAGGTTAAAGTGGCTGTGGATTCAGAATCCACACACTTAGGCCAAAGAAAAAAGCCCATTGTGATAGCACATGAATCGAGGAAATTACTTCTCACTATACTCTGTCTGATAAAAATTGGCTGTACAGGGAAGATAGGGATATTTGCATCTCGTTCGCACTCTTTTCCTACCCATAAGTACTTTTCTCAAAAAAGATCTTACAGGGTTGCCGTAATGCGCTTTTTGAATTCGAATTAAATGAAATAACTGCAGGGTTGACATTCATCTTTTTAACATGCGACCAGATTGGTTTTTCTTTTTTGGTGGTGAGTTGTAGCTTTTGGTGCTATTTTCCCTTAGAAGTCTGTACACTATTCGTTCAGATACGTACAGAAAATATGTCAACAACCTGCTTTACAGCCTCGGTTTTACTTTGCAGATTCTTACAAATTGCTCTTGTCGCCTCAACTATCTCTTTATTTTTCCGCACTGAAGCCCTTTGAGCATTTTGATGTTGAAGCCATTTTAAATTTGCACGACACAACAAAAGCAAAAGCCTCAGCAATAAAACACAAAAAACACAACAAAATCACAAAGATAATATACAGGGTGCGCCAGAGAAACTTACTTATTTGAAAGGTCAATAAAAAAAAAAGTACTTCAGTTATTGTTTTAATTTTTTTTTTTTTTTTGAGAATACAATATCCCAATTTTTTTTATGCAGTCTTAAAAATGACATCGGATAAATGGCGACCCCCATTGCGCATACACTGATGAAGTCGATTTTTGAAATTCGAATCCACTCTTCACAGCATATCAATCGGTATGTTGGCAATGGCGTCGCGAATATTGTTCTTGAGGTGTGCTATGGTCCGTGGTCGATCGACATAAACCAGGGATTTCAAATAACCCCATAAAAAGAAATCGCATGGAGTCAAATCTGGAGAGCGTGCCGGCCATTGGAGAGCGCCTCTGAGAGAGATGAGGCGGTCGGGGAAATGTTGTCGCAACAAATTCATTGAGTCTCGTGCTGTGTGTGCTGTGGCTCCATCTTGCTGAAACCACACGTTCCTAACGTTCATTTCTTCGAGTCTTGGAAGAAAAAATTCCTCGATCATGTTCTTGTAACGAGCTCCATGAGCGACCGTTGGAAAAGAAGCTCTCAACTGCGAAGGCCCGCTGCTCTCCAGACCAGAGCATGATGGCAACTGACTTGAGGGAGAAACAAACTTGGGAACATCCCCCTCCAGATGCGCCCCCTCTTGCCCCTCTACCCGCTCAACTCACCGCGCGGGAATTTTTTCAAATAAGTAAGTTTCTCTGGCGCACCCTGTACAAACAACACAGCAAAAGCACAACAAGAAAAAACAGACCACACAACAATAGAACAACAACAGCACAATAATGCACAAAAATAACTCGCAAAATCAATAAAAGCTACCACCCGGTATGAGAATCTACGCAAATAATATTCTTCCTCAAATAAAATGGATTTGCAAAACTTTAAAAGAATTGCAAAAGTCAAACACCACTCGATAACACTCATCGTTAAGAAAGCTCTCAAAGCAAAACTTCCTCAACAGAAATCCATTGAAAAAGTAAAAAAAAAACGAAGTGAGTTACAAAATAGAAAAAGGCAACTCTGAAACTGAATAAGTGTGATTTAATGAGGGTTGAAAAGCAGCAGGGAACGATCAGTGCATGCTCAAGTGTGTGCCAGGCAGGTCGTTGTGGGTTCTACGTCGGATGCCATCAAAAAATCATGGGTGTTTTATAAAACTTTTTAAAGGAGTTCCCTTCAATTGGGTATGGTGTAGAGAACAGCGCGCCACTGATTTTTAAAAAGCTCTCCCATAAGGCCTGTACTGCCAATTTTTATCGGACAGAGTATAGTCGAACCATTTTGAGCTTTTTATAAGGCGAAGAAGATATTTAATATCCTTGGTAGCTAGTTCACCGCGGTTATCGTAAAAATATTCTCCCAGATGAAGTTTGCGTCTTAGCGAAAGAGCAGGGCATGTGCAGAGAAGGTGAGAGATTGTTTCTTCTTCCTCCTCGTCCATACAGCTCCTGCAGAAGCCATTTGAAGCTACACCAAGTCGTATTGCGTGTCTGCCTATAAGACAGTGTCCAGTAAGGACACCTATTAGGGAGATTATATCAAATCTGCTTTGGGAAAAGAAGTGTTAAGAGTGACGGACATATGAGTTTTGTGGCTGCGAGGCGCACGTTGATAAATTATACCACCTAGGCTCTTTCTTCTAGAAAAAGTTTATATGTAGCTATCGGTTTACCTATAGTTCCATTTTTAGTGAGTTCATCGGCTCTACAATTTCCTGTGATGTCTCTGTGGCCCGGCACCCAACAATGGTGAATATTAAATTGCTGCGCCAATCGACAATCGAGGGCCGGTTATGACACCATCGAGAGATTTAATAGCAGCCTGATTATCAGAGAAGATGCGGATGTCAGAAGTTGATACCACGTTTTCTCTCAGCCAGGATAGAAACTCTTTGATCGCCAAAATTTCCGCTTGGAAGACGCTATAATGATTAGGGAGACGAAATGAGCGGCTTAGATTAAACTTTTCTGAGTACACACCACTACCAACACCATCATTTGTCTTGGATTCATCTGTATAAAAATGAATGCTTTTGTCTTCCAGAAATTGTTTGTCTTCCCATTCATCTCTGGATGGAATAGAGACCTGTAAGTGTAGTCTATGTTCTTTGGTATAGAACCAAATAAGAAGTATTGTTGGTCTATTGAGATGAGGCGTTGAGTCTTATAGCTGTACTCGCTGCCACTTGTTTGCTGAAGATATCGAGAGGTGTCAGATGAAGGAGGGTGTCTAACGCTTCTGAGGGTGTGGTTCTCAATGCCCCGCTTATGCAGAGACATGCAGTGCGTTGGACTCTGCTGAGTTTGTAGCAGTAACTGACTTTCTCCAGTTCAGTCCACCATTCTGCAACCCCGTACATGAGTATTGGTTGGATGACCGATGTATATAGCACGTAGATTATGTGAGGTTGAAGCCCTCATTTGCTTCATATGGCTTTCTTGCAGGAGAAAAGCGCTACTGTAGCTTTCTTAACTCTTTCTTGAATATTAGGTTTCCAACTTAATTTTTTGTCTAATATCAAACCAAGATATTTGGCTTCATTGGTAAAAATTAGTGGTAAGCCTTTTATTGAAATAGGTTCAATTTCTGGAATTTTGTATTTCCGTGTAAAAAGGACGAGGTCTGTTTTTTGAGTATTAATAATATTAAGTCCACTGTGATCAGCCCATCTAGTGAGCATGTTAAGTGCGTTTTGGAGGAGGTCTCTCAGGGTATTAGGATGTTATACTGTGACGGCGATATTAATGTCATCGGCATAAGCAATCACTCTGAAGCTTTCTTTTTCGAAGGATATTAGCAGTTCGTTAACTTCCACAGGAGAGGGGACAGAACACCACCTTGCGAATTTCCTCTGACAGACCTTTTCGTACAAAAATCAACCATCTTAGAGTTGATGATCCTGCTTTTTAGCATTAGATTAATCAACTCACAAAGTGAGTATTCGACGTTCAGGCTCGTCATAGCAGAAATGAAGTGAAGAAGTTGAAAGCGCCCTCAATGTTCAGCAAGGCAACCATAGTGTATTCCTTTTGCTCTAGGGACTTCCCTTGGCAGTAAGCATACTGAGACATAGATAGATAGACAAAGTGCGATGAATTTTTTACAAAATACTTCTTTTATTGAATAAATGTCTTTTTAAGAGAAAATGTAATGTCGTCAATCCATTCCACACACAATCGGTCTGCATCCATGTCACTACCTTTAGCACTATTCACATGAGCACAAACAAAGACCAACGAGTAAAAGGAAATTCGTCGATTTTGACGTTCGTTCATATGAGAGTTTTTAATTCGTCGCGAATGAATAACCAAAACCAGTGATCACTTATACCAAGATTGGAAACCTTGCTGTCAAAGTGACATTGGCCTACAAGCTGAGGGTCCAGGTTAGCTGAAACAGTATGCGTGTAATACAAACTTAAGGGGCCAGGTTAGCTGTAAGAGTATGCGTGTTTTTGTAATAAAGATACAGTTGCCTACATAATAAAAAACAAGTGAGCTGAAAGAGTATGTGTGCATGAAAAAAACAACTTTTGCGGTATTTGGAGGGTAAAACGTAGGTAGGTTTCCAATCTTGTTATAAAGTGATCACTGACCAAAACACAAAGCAAGAATAGTTTTTGAGGTTATACGCGAGCGAACATTTTGTTCGCTGGGAATATGGATCAGAGTATATCTAATAATGAGTAGGGACACTCTCCACGTGGTTCATTTTTGTTTACATTTTTGGATCCCGTTAGGCCTCACGTACACGAGAAATAGACGGCAATGAAATGTGTTATAGTAAGAAGGAGATAAAACAAAAGGAGCATTGTTTTGGCAGTTGTTATTGTCATAGGAAACTTGTTCATTTTAACCCTCTAGAACTAGAACACTAATACATACACAAACCATTGGCCGCTCCATTAAAAAAGCATTATGGATTTTATGTATCGTACACAAGAAAACGAATGTGTTAGGGCTCGTATTGTTTGTTGTGAACTCTTTCTTTCTTTCGAATTTTTCTAAACCTAATACTTTTGAAATATTCTCTCCTACTGGAAGCACTAATACATACACAGACCATTGGCCGCCGGAAATGAACCACGTGAAGAGTGTCCCTAGCCCTACTCGTTATTAGATATATACTCTGATATGGATGATGTGGAATGCGAATAGACTTTGGCAGTTCGTATTCACTAGAATTCTTTCAGTTTCGTAAATCGAAATAAAGGCTAAAAACACACCGAAGCGGACAAGACGTCTTTTTGTCTTTCGACAAAAAATCGCGGACACAAGTCCATTGCTCTTACGAGGCAACACACACCGAAAAAGACACGACATGATAAAAAATTAAAAAGCCTTGTCCGATCGTCGGTTGCAGTAATACATGGGGTTGTATTGGAGCAAAACACGCCAAAAAAGACAAAAAGTCCCGGACAAAATGTCAACGCCTAAAAGAACACGCCGTCTTATGAAGTAACACACACCAAAGTGAACAAGACAAACAAACAGAATTCGACAAAAAGACATGTCGGTTGCTCGTAGTTGGATTTGTATTTTATTGCGATATTTCTTGTTGTATTTTGTGCAATTTGGTATGGATGTTGTTGTAATGGTAAAAAGAAATAAGAAAAAGAAAAGAAAGAAAGACAAAGAAAATTAGGGCTTAATTCTTTGAACTGTTTATCGTGCGTCGCTTCCAAAATTCAATTCCTGTTTACCGTTTGGTGTGAAAGGAACATCAAAACGTAAATATTGCTTTTGTATGGATGTTTGTGGTAACAAAGAAGTGTGCGTGAAAAACTGAAAACCCGAATATATTTTTTCGTATGGATACATATTATGTATATATATTGTATATATATTATGTAATTCCAACAGTTTTTTTTTTGTTTCTCGATAAATGTGTTTGTGCCATACATCGGGGATGGGGAATAAAGAAGCAAAATAAAAATCAAGATAGGGAAAACGCAACCTAATTTTTTTTCGATTTTTCTTTTCATTATGCGTGTTTTTTGGCATCGCAGCCAAATTCGATTTCCCAAAAAAACGTATCCGCAGTTGCCCATCCGCAGCTGTTTTATTTTATTTTTAAGTTGGTAGACTTGTCTAGCTGTCAGATAATTTGTTATTTTGGTTTTGCCTTCGGATAAGTTTTTGACATATTGGGGTATGTATGTATACGTTGTTGCCAACGTATTTGCCGGAGGGAACCATCCCATAGAATAAGTTGTACACTTTGACAGTTTAATTTGCTTGGTGTAAAACTTAGGCCGTGTGCGAATTCAGTTAAAAATGGGTTAAAACTTGACGTTTGGTTAAATTTTGACACTTAGCTGCGGAGCAGGTTAAAATATGACAGTAGTCGGACGGTAGTCGTTAAAAATTAATCCATTTTTATTTTTTAACCACAATTCATCCAATTCACACACGGCCTTATTCACAAAACCTCAAAAACATTAAAATTGTGTCAAAATGATACTTTTGCACAAAGTTTTGATCATTCATTGCTTTTCCTTGCTGCTGTGGAAATATATTGAGTTGACTGTTCTTTAAATTTATTTGTCAACGGATCAACGGACGCAAAAAGTAGAAAGTTAACCAACTCTATCCGTCGTATCCGTCACATGCGTTGCTTATGGGACGAGTTCCATAAGAACATGTATATTATATTGTGCTGTCAGTTGAAAACGTCAACGCTAACAGACACAGACTGAAGCAGAAAGATTGTTTCTTGATGTCAAAAACAATTTTTGTAGTTTTTTCCAAATTCAAATGGCGCTACAAAGAAACAAAAATTTTACTTTTGTAAATTTCCCACTTTTTGCAAAAAGTGGCCGTTGTAGTTATACCTTAAATCTCACAAATAGAAAACGACATTACAGAAGAAAAATATTAAAAACTATAGAGCAACTATGTGTGACTCGTTCCTTGATTTGTGAGTTCCAATTTTAATTCAAAATAAACTTAAATAAAAGAACGCACTTAAAGTGCGTTGCACTCTGCGAACACAGCCTTCGAGACTCTTTGAGTTATCCGATTATCTGAGTTACCAACCTAAGAAATTCAATTTTTCTCTGATCGAGTATCGATACTCGAAAAAATGTCAATTTTTTATCCGCAGCCAAATTTAAGTTTAAGTTTTATCCGCAGCTGCGTGTTGTATTTGTAATACATGGAAGCTCCCACTGCAGATACGGATAGCTATGCCAAAAAACACGCCTATTGTTTGTCCGATGGCAAAACAAACCGAATGCGACAAAGACAACGCATTTTGTCTTTTTCGTCCTTGGTGTGGGGTGGAATACGACACGAAAAGTCGTTTTGTCCGCTCCGGTGTGTTTTTAGACTAAGGCCAATTTCTTCAAGTCAGCCTTATTTCGCTTGGCATTATTACATGGCACCCCTTTCAGCGGCTACAAATACTACAGAAGTGAAGAATTGCGAAGTTCGGCGTTATTATTTTTTTTTTAAAGGAATTATGCGGAAGAAGCACATATAAACTTTGTTATAGTCCGCGCATAATGAAACAAATAGGCCTATCAGTCGAAAAAGAAGTCGATGATATCCAAAAAACACTTTGTTTCATTTCAGATTGAGAGCTAGGAATGAAATGAAAGATCTTCACATTTTTCTCACATCCACATATGAAATCTTTTTATTGGACGTCTCAAATAAAATTTACAAAATTCTCATACAATTTTTTTGAAAAATAGTAGATACACCATTATATCGTGAGCTTAATGCCCAAGAAGAACGCTTAATATGCCTATATAGTCCAAGGCTTCGTTCGCGCAGAGCTTGACATCAAGGAAATTGCCATCGTCATTCGTTTTGCAATCCGGTGCTTTATCTCCTAAAAATTCGATGGCGGGTCTTACAGCTTTAAGTACTTTATCGCACGCTTTCAAGTCTGCAAAATTTCCATCATCATTTTTCCTACAGGCCGAACGGATATCAACACTGCCGAGAATCGCAAATGAAAGACCGAAAAGTGCCACCAAGACAACAACCGTCAATTTGAGTGAAACCATTTTTTGCTTTTGTTTTGTTGTTTTTAAATTGAAGGATACAAATTTCTAATAAGAAAGTGTTTCTGTGAACTGATGCCTCTCAATTTTTCGGTCGCCTTTTTATACAAGGAAGTTGCCAAAAAATTGGGTTATCTTTAAAAAAAAAAAAGCAAAACTATGATTAAACTGCAAACAATGTCAGTAAATATAATGGCCACAAAATTATAGTCTGAAACGTCATTTTAAGCTAGTATCACACTAAAATCGTTCATAAGCGGACTATAAATTTGCGCTAATTTATTTAATTTAGGAAATAAAAGGTAAAAAAGTGTCTTTAATAACAATAAACTGATTTATTACTATGCGACAGTCACATAAGTTTAGTCTGAATTTTTTATGATACATTCTTGTCTTGTGTTTAAATATTGGCTTATTAGAGCGTGTTTGCAGATGTCAGGTTTTTTATTGTTTTGGTAACATGTGATGGCTCTAGCATGTTTTTCTTAAATTTTGAGTTTCTTGAACGCTCTAAAAAACAGTCCAGTTCGCAGTCTTATACTTCCTTGAAATGCATACATATATTCTCTGTAAAAAGAAGAAAAAAAACTCCAATTGTTAATTCTATCGCACGATTAGTCGTCCTCTGATTTAAGGCCTGTATTCGAAAAGCAATCAACGAAGTTCTTACTGATTCGGTTGTAGACAACACGACGCGACGTAGAACGACTAATCGAGTGATGAACCAATAAAATTGCAGTTATTCTTATCCCTTTCAATGTATATATGCCTTCAAAACATGACAGTTTTTTCGACAGTTCAAGAAATGGAAAATTAAAAAAAAAAAACAACTATAGAGCCATCACATGTTACCAAAACAATCAAAACCCTAAAAATACGCTCTAATAAGCCAATATTTAAACACAAGACACGAATGTATCATTAAAAAATAGATAAAACCTCCTTGATCAGGCCCAGATTTAGGGGGAGAGCAATCGAAGCTACAGCCCCGGCGCGGAGCCCCGAAATCAGAATTCGGAAAAAGAAAATGATTAGCTTATTCCGACTATCAAAAACTATATTACATTTGTTGCAGCAATTGACTATGAAGCCACTTAACCAAAAAGGCGTACGTATCTTCTCGAACGTAACAGTACAGCATCCGAGCATTCATGAAGGAGATCATAGCGACGAATGGGCAGAACGACTTGTAACCTCGATTAGGTTCGACGCGAAAATGGCACCTCAGAATTGTTTGCCCGATCCTGAAAAAGAGAAATCCTCTAAACTGCGCCAACTACAGAGGAATCAGTCTACTAAACATCGCCTAAAAGATCCTCTATGCCGTAATATGCGGTCTGAATCCTTGCGTCAACAATCTGATTCAATTCTTATCAATGTGGCTTCAGGCCAGGAAAGTCAACCATCGACCAAATTTTAACGTTGCGGCAGATCCAAAAAAAAACCTATGAACTCCAAATCGATACCCACCACCTCTTCATCGATTTTAAGGCCGCATATGACAGCATCTAGAGAGACGAACTATATAAAGCTATGTCTAGTTATGGCATCCCTGCCAAGCTCGTTCGCTTGTGCAAAATGACGATGGAGAACTCACGCTGCTTCATCAATGTTGGCAATGAGCTTACGGAATCTTTTGACGTCAAAAAAGGATTCAGACAAGGCGATGCGCTGTCTTGCGATTTCTTTAACATCGTTCTTGAGGCACTATCTTCCAAACATCTGTTCAACTTCTCGCGTACGCCGATGATATTGATATAATGGGAAGAACACAGCGTGATGTCAATCGCGCCTTTGTGACGATTGAGACAGAAGCGGCAAAAATGGGTTAAGCGGTAAATGAGGTAAAAACGGAGTATATGCTGTCCTCGAGAAAGGACACCTAACATCGACGGCTCGGACAGAACGTCACAATAGACGTATACAACTTCAAGGTAGTGGAGGAGTTTGTCTACCAAGGCTCCGCTATTAACACAGACGAAGAATTACTCTTGCTTATCGCTGTTTCTTTGGGCTAAGAAAGCAATTGAGTGGAAAAGCTCTCTCTTGAGCAACTAAGGTAGAACTGCACAATACACTCATCATCCCTGTCCTGCTATGTGGTGCAGAAGCATGGACCTTGACAAAATTGGATGAAACTGCCTTGCGCTGTTACGAAAGGAAAGTTCTTCGGGTCATCTTTGGCCCCGTGTTTATTGATGGGGAATGGAGAAGAAGGTACAACAGCGAACTTTATTCATTTATTTATTAAATATTAATCGTGACTGACGAATACGTACAATCACGCGACAGGACCAGAACGAGAAACGTGAGGTTGAATCCGCTCGATTACAGGAAAACACAAGACGCATATCAAGGGGCACGGTAGTGCCCAGCCAAGTTCTCTAGCAACTTTGGCACTACACCCTTATTTATAGGAAACAACTCAGGGCATTTTCCACACCCCTCTAACTTCTATACCAAGGAAGCCAAAAGTTTCAAACTCACATTATTTGTTAAGCTAGTCAAGAAGAAGCACATCAGTAAATTTCAGATATTAAGCATAAGTGGTTTCTAAGATACAATGTTCCAAAAATCACGAAATCCGTAACTGACTGGCTCACTGATTCACTCACTCACTGACAGATAATCAAAATTATGAAGCACTTCCCGTTGCCCTAGAAACTTGAAATTTGGCACAGTGATAGGTCATGTGCTACATACAAAGGAAAAAATCGAAAATTTGAAATTTTTCAATCAGGGAGCGTGGTAGCTGCCTACTTTTACATTATTAATTTAAATTATATGGAGTAGAATCAAGAAATTTGGCACAGTGATAGGTCATGTGGTACATACAAAGGAAAAAAATTTTTAATCAGGGGGCGTGGTAGCCACCTGATTTTACATTATTAGTTTAAATTATATGGAGTTTTTTTGAGTACAGTAGAATTATGAAATTTGGCATACAAGTACAACGTGCCATAGAACAAATAAAATATGAAATTTATGGTTTTCAACTGAGGGGGCGTGGTACCCACCCATTTAAAAATAAATTTTATAAAATATATGAGGCACCTCTGATCATCGTAGATTATCAAAAAAAATCTTTGCAAAAACGAATGATATCACACCAAAAACATAAATGTAAAAAAAGAGCCAAGTTCTCCGATACAAAAATTCTACCTAACAAATCAGCCACGAAAAGTAATAGGTTTGAAAGAACTTTGTAAACTAATGTAAATTAGTTAATTTTTTTTACTTGGCAGGTTTTCTCTTAGTAACCTACTATTAAAAAAGTTCGGAAACTTGCTAAAAAAAATTAACTAATTTAGATGAGTTTACAAGTTTCTTTCAAAACTTATAGTTGATTCGATGTAAGTCGGTAATCAGACCGATTCTTCTTTATGGTGAGACAGAATGGTTGACTGCCTTGGACGTATTTTCAAACAATTTCTGAAGAAGCTGCATGGATGAGCAGGAGCAGGAAACAGTTCTTCAACTCTTCTGCACCTGTCCTGCTCTGGCTCATAAACGTATGATTCACTTAAGAGAATTCTTTTATACGTTTCTTAATGGAACTTTTATTTCAGGTTTCATTGAGCTTTCGAAGGAAGCCTATTTAGATTATGTGGTATCACAACTGGCCTTCATGACAGCCACTTTAACCTAACCTAACCTAACCTAACCTAACCTAACCTAACCTAACCTAACCTAACCTAACCTAACCTAACCTAACCTAACCTAACCTAACCTAACCTAACCTAACCTAACCTAACCTAACCTAACCTAACCTAACCTAACCTAACCTAACCTAACCTAACCTAACCTAACCTAACCTTACCTTAGTAATACAAAAATTAATCTATACCTACTTTGTTTCACAATAATTTTTGTGACTGTAAAAAATAGGCCTCCAGACTTCTAAATCCAGCCCTGTATTTGATTGTCATAGTAATAAAGCAGTTTATGTTTGTTTAAGTAATTTTGTATCTTTTGTTTTCTAAATAAGATAGTATTACTATATGGTGGCATTATTTGTAGTTTAATTGATTTTTGTTTGCCAAAAATAACACAATTTTATGGCAACTTTCTTGTATAAAAAGACGACTGAAAAGTTGGGAGGCATCAGTTCACAAAAACACTTTCTTATTAGAATTTTGTATCCTTCAGTTAAAAAAAAAAAAACTAAAACAAAAGCAAAAATGGTTTCACTCAAATTGACTGTTATTGTCTTGATGGCATTGTTCGGGTTTTCGACTGCTGGTTCCATATTTTCTGTCGATGGTCTTCCAAAACTAATTCCCTTTATCAATACTGATATCTTTTCGCAGTGTAAAAAAGATGATGCTGGAAAGGTGATAGATTCTGGAGTGTGCGAGAATGTCATAAGATCAACTATTGATATTGAAGCCCTGATGAATTTATTAGGATCTGAAGCATCGGCTTGCAATGGGAATAGCGAAGGGGGATTTAATCTCAGCCTGTGCTTGAAAACGCTCGAAGAAAATGAGATCGTATTACCCCTTGTAAGGCGCCGGTTATAGCTATCAGAAAAATCCATCAGAAAAAATTGGAACAGTGAAAACTTGAAACATTTTTCTGATGAGTGTTTATAGCAACCAAGAAATTTGTGTCAGAAATAAAACGTCAATTTAACGCCTCTTGAAAAAATTGTTTTGATTATTTGCCAATCGCTTGTTTGTTTGATTTGGAGAGAAAAAACTATTAAATTATGACTCGTGCCATAAATAAAAAAAATAGTTTTTGTTGCAACTGCTTTGTGTTTGATGAGGAGAAAAAGTGTCTCCAAGACAATACGACAGTATCAAGTGCATCCACTTTATAGTCGTCGGAGAGAACACGGGGAATTTTTCACGCTTTTTTACAGGCTCGAAATGTACCCGGTAAAATTTTTGGAGTATACTTCCGTATGAATCGTAACCAGTTCGAATTCATCTTTTCTAAAATTCAAAGTGATATAGAGCCCAAAAAGACCTTATTTCGGAAAGATTTTATAACTGCCTAGGAAAAACTTGTTCTAACATTGCGGTAAGGATTTGTTTTTTAATTTTGAGATTCTCATAACCTTAATCATTCCAGATTTCTATAGCAACTGGAGCAAGTTTTGCTGACTTGTCGTTCAGATTTTTGATGGGGAAAGCAACCAGAAGAGCATGCATCATCCAAACGATTGGAGCAATAAACAAACATATCCAAGATGTGGCTATGCCAGTTCCGGAAAGTCCAAGATTTTGGGAAGAAGTTTCGAACGGTTTTCTTTCCAATTGGAATTTCCCCAACTGCCTTGGTGCTGTTGATGGGAAGCATGTGAAAATGTTTGCTCCAAGAAAGTCTGGGAGTTTTAACTTTAACTATAAGAAGTGTTTCTCAACTGTCATTGTTTGTTCCTGCGGATAAAATATTACCAAGTACAAATATTAATGTGCCCTTCGTTCTCGTCGGGGACGAAGCATTTGGCTTGAGATATAACTTAATGACACCTTTTCCAGGTGCTCAATTAACACCCAAGCAGAGGAATAATATTTAAATTCAATTTTCTAATTAAATTCGGTCATAAATGTTTTAATTCTTTTTGAAAAAAATATTTCAAACAAACGTTCGTCGAATTGCATAAATATTTCGGTCAAATGAAGTTCTAGAGTAGTAAAATTTGGAAAAGAAGTTTTTTTCTGATCCGTTTTTCTGATAGCTATAACCGGCGCCTGAGTGTGCAGTAAGTTCGCACAATTATGGGTGCTATTTTTAAGAAAATATGGCGCAAAATTATAGTCCGCTAATGAACAATTTTAAGAGAATTTAGTGTGATGCTAGCTTAAATTGATGTTTCAGTCAATTTTAGTCAGCAAAAGAACAGTTTTATCGCTAGACACTTGCATTAAAGATAAAGGCGCAAAATTATAGTCGGCCTGTGTTTAGCTCATTAACGTGATACTACTTAGCGAATTGTTAACTCAAAAATAGTTTTCTTATTTTTCTTCACTATCACACTATCACACTTTTTAGTGCGATGCTATCTAGTGTGAAGCTAGTGTTGTTTTTAAAGAAAGTGTTAAGTGAACACGTCTACAATTTGACAGTTCTCGAAAGAACAAAGTCAACACACCTAACATTTGACAGTGAGGGCATTCCGAAACCTAGTGGTCAATTCGTTCTGATTGGTCAATTAGTTGTTTGGAACCAATCATAACGAGTTGACTACGTAGCCACTAGGTTTCGGAATGCGCTCAGTTCCTTAAAACAAACAATGTCAACATTTCATTTGATTCTATTTTGAATTTTCTTTTCGTATGTGTAAAAATTGGAATCGAGTCATGTCTGAAACGTCATTTTAAGCTAGTATCACACTAAACTTGTTCATTAGCGGACTATAATTTTGCGCTTATACCTATGTTTAAGAGCTTTTTGATAAAAAATGTGCTATGTTTTTCATTAAGGCCAAAAATATACAAGTCGTTTTTTTGTCTTTCGGTGTGTACTTTTAGGCGTTGACATTTTGTCCTGGACTTTTGGTATTCTTTGGTGTGTTTTGCTCCTATACAATCCTATGTATTTACAATTTACTGCAACCGACGAGTGGAAGAGGCTTTTTATCGTGTCGTGTCTTTTTCAGTGTGTGTTGCCTGGTAAGCACAATAGACTTGTGTCTTGCGAGGCAACATACAACCAAAAAGACACGACACGATAAAAAGTCTTGTCCGCTCGTCCGTCGTCGGTTGCAGTAAATGCATGGGGTTGTATGGGAGCAATACACACCGAAGCGGGCAAAGACAAGACATTTCGTCTTTGTCGCCCTCGGTGTGCGTGTGGGTTTGAATCCGACACGATTTTTTGTCTTGTCTTTCTTTAACTTTTGATCTGAATGATGCAAAGCGGGTCTTCGATATCATTGAAATTTTTGTTCCTTTGAAAGGCTTATCAATTTCATTGGCACAAAATTATAGTCCGCTATTGAACGATTTTGAGAGAATTAAGCGTCGTACTAGCTTAAGAGCTCATGAGATTCTGAAAAGATTTAAGGATGGATTAGGAAGTGTGTTTGTGTCGCATGAACAATCCTTTACATAATGATATAGTATTATTCTCTTACACTACGGCCTATTGTCTCATAGTGGAGAAATAAGGGGGGGGGGGCGCTAAGGCCACTTTGTGTTATTGAGGTATGAGACCATGTCTTTGATCTTGAATTCTAAGAGTTCCTAAATACCAAATACCGTTGACGAATTCTCTGCCTAAGTGGAGTGCTCTTTTTCTAGCCAAGACCGGACAAAGGCAGAGAAAATGTGGGACCGTTTCATTTTCATCCTGGTCGGGAGAAAGTGTTATATGGTATACCCAATTTTGCCGCATATCCCCTTTATACCAGTACCCTGTGGTTGTGCAAGTTGCAACAATCCTGGTTATGTCATGCCTTGGATTGGAAATTAATTTTATTGATTTTAGTTTGTTATAGGTGGGCCAGATTTTCTTAGATATTACGCAACTCGTAAAGCTATCCTACCTTCGCTTCAAATGTGTATTTTGTCAGGATATTGCCCTTCACAACTCCAAAAGGAGCATATACTTTCACAGCCTTGCCTAGCTAGCTCGTCTACCTTTTCTCATTTGTTTCACAGCCCCTATGGCCTGGTATCCAGATTAAAGAAACGCTCAGATCAAGTTCCTTAAGGGCCTCTTTGCATTGCTGGACCAATTTAGAGGATGATAAAGCTGAATCAATGGCTTCAATAGCTGACTGACTATCTGTTAGCATATAGCAACATTTTGGTTGTGTTGGATATCTTTAAGGCCTATACAAGCTTCCTTTTTCGCCAACAATTCTGCCTGGAATACACTGACAAAGTCTGCAAGTCTATAGGATTTTGAAATCTTAAGAGATTTATAGAAGACACCTGCACCAACCCAGCATTCCATCTTGGCATCTTCGAACCATCTGTGAAGATAGTTGTGTCGACGTCTTTCGTCACGTCACCTACGTCCCAGTCGGTTCTTGACGAGAGCAAGACTCTAAACTTCTTTGAGGTGTTAAGGGTAGGGATGCGATAATCGGTGGTTGTGGATAGGATGTCTGATGGTATCAGGCTTGTTTGGTTGCAGTGCCCGTAAGGATCTAGTTTTCCAGCAGCCTATTTCTTTGAGTCTCTAGATACTGCAGGATACCTGATATTTAATAAAGAGGTCAATCAGAGGAAGATCCAGGAAGACGTTAAGTGCATCCGTTGGACAGGACCTGATTGCCCCTGATATCCTCTCTGCACCTTTGTAAGCTTGTTTATTATGTAAGCTTTGCTGAGAGCGGGTCACCAAATAATGAATCCGTAAACAAGTATCGGTCTTACAGCCGCTGTGTACGCCCACTTGATCATTTTTGACTGAAGGCCCCACTTTTTGCCGAAGGTTTTGTTGCAGGCGTAGAAAGCAACGCACGCCTTTCTCACCCGTTCTTCAATGTTAAGCTTCAAGGTTAATTTGGTGTCTTGTTTACGCCCACAAATTTAGCACTGGAAGACAATGTTAGTGTTTGACCGTTTAACCGAGGTAGAGTGAAAGGTGGTATTTTGGTTTTGATGGTGAGAAGCACCTTCTTGAATTTTTGAACATTGCTGCCCGTAGCTTAGTGGTTAGGTGCGTTGTCTGCTAAGCAGAACGTCGCGTCGTGGGTTCGAGTCCTACTCGCGCCCATAAAGTTTTTATTTCATCTTTCACGGGTACTTCTCAACTCTGCCGTTCGGAATCGGCATTAAATAGTAGGTCCCCTCAATTCTTCACTCGCATTCAGAGAATTGTTGATGAGAGTAAGTCACTTAGGCCTTGGCTCTTCAAGAGCTTTTGCGCCACTCTCTTTACTTGAGAGTACGACCGAAGTTGGTCTCAGGGGTAAACTGATGGGCATTCCTAGAAGCACGAATATTACGGGCGAATTGTGTGAGCGGAGGAATGCAACTGGCTATTTTTCTAGAGCACTTACCGTAGAAATAGCGATAAAACAGAGAGAGACATGAAACGTTACGACGGTGATCTAAGGAAGGGAATGACGTAGTGATGTTTCTATCAACGATCATCTTAGGGCTCTTTTTTGAATACCATCCAAGAGACTTAAGTATTTAACTGTAGCACCAGCCCAGAAATGGGAGTTATACTCAAGCTATTGATGAATAAAGGTCTTATAGATAGTAGCGAGGTCAGACGGGGAGAAGAATTTCTTGCACCGTCTTAAGAAGCCCAAACATCTTGTGGCATTTTTGGCAACATCGCATATGTGTTCATTCCACAAATGGTGGTCAGCGATGTACATGCCCGAGATGTTCGGCCTCATTGATGCAAGTGCCACTCATAGACAGTGGCAAAGGGGGTATATCTCGCTTTAACGATACAAGACAGCATTGGGTTTTCGAAGCATTAAACTCTACCCGGTTTTTTATTCCCCATTGTACAATGTTGTTTAAGTTGGAGATCGGAGTTTAACAAGCTTTTCGTGTTTCGTCATTGCAGTTCCACATCCGAAGAGGAGGGATGTGAGTCTGGGAACGAATAAGAAAAGTTAAGAGTACTATCGTCAGCGAAACAATTTATTGGATTAGAAGTTAGAGACAAGAGATCATTTATAAAAATGAGAAAGAGGGTCCGAGACAAAACTGAGCCCTGCGGCACACCAGTGTTTATATTGTGGGTATCAGAACAGACAATACAATTTGTATTGAACAGTTCGAAAAAAAGTTTCTAATCCAACGAAGGAGGGATTCATCGATACCGAAAGCACGCATTTTCGATAAAAGAGCAAGATGCCAGACTTTATCAAATGCCTTTGAAATATCAAGTGCTACAATCTTACTTTCTCCAAAACGATGTAAAGATTTGTTCCACTGTTCGGTGAGATAGACCATCAGATCACCAGTGGAACTGTTGCTGCGAAAGCCGTACTGCCGGTCATTCATATCACCTGCACCCTGCAGTCAAATAGGTAGTGTAGAATACCTAATGTGGCATGAGCTTTGTTGCACTTGGCGTTTTCTATAGCAAAACAGGTAGGATAAATGACGAGTGCAGCTTCTAAAAGATGTCGCTATCAACTCTCAAAGCTCGAGCATCTTTAATAAAAGACCCTTCCGTTCCATTTGCGCCTTACGATGAAATTCGATTTCACATAAAACTGGACTCTGGTTTAGCTGACTTAGATGACTCGATCTTGAATCACACTACAAAGGTAGTAGAGGAACACAAACACCACTGCGGATTCGAAATCGACTTAATTCTCACTGTCAATATACATATAAACACAAATTTTACGCTATCACTTTTAAAAGTTCAAAGGAGCCTCAACTAACATCGAATTCGCAATGCACCAAAGAAATCTTGTTTATGCGCCGAAAGCGTTGCACTTTTCATTTAAAAGCACGACTCCGGCTCCGATTTAAAAAAAAAAAAAACAGCTAGCTGTTCTCGTATCCTCATATCCATGTCCTCACATAAATCATTCTGGAACTGGACCCAAAAACAACAAAACAAAAACATACGCGAAAAAGTTGCATGCCCTCGCTGTGCTGTGAACTGCAAGAAACCCGACTGTGGGAACTGGTGTCTGGTTGTGAGTCATGTTATTATTGTGGTGGGTGACACAGCCACACAGCACCAGGCTGGAATAACCAAACAACTACCAACTCTTCTAACCAACCGGCTTTTCAAATTTGCAACTTCCAACATGTCCATGTCAGATGTAGATGAATTTGGATAATTGGTTGCGAATAACTTTTGCAATCGTTCTTTAGCTGCCGAATTTCGTCTACCTTTAAGTTTTTCGGTGGCCATTTCTAATATTCTACAAAGTCATCTCTAAACCGAATGTAGTTTCGAAAATGGTGAAGTATAAATCTTGAAAGATCAAGAACAAATGTCAAATCTAACCTAAAAAAGGCTTCAAATACGACCATAGTAGGTGTAAACTTTATTTATGGCTGAATAATGATATTGTTCTTCCACTAAAAATGTTCCAGATCAATCTTTGTTGTGTCGTTGACCTTTTTGGTTTGGTCAAACGAGTCTTTCAAACCTGTCAAAATCTAAAAACACCTCTTATCGATTTGGCAATTTTGTGACAGAGACTGTCAATAAAATGTGAGAAATAAAAAACCTTTTGACATTCACTTAATTTTGGTTAAGTGTTCTTTTCTTTGCTTTGGTTGTTTTGTCGCATTTGAGGAACAACTTTGTCGGTGACGACTGAACAGTGAACGCCACGCCGACAATAATCAATTAGTTGTGAAGGTATCATAAATAAATTGATTGATCTGCTAAATAATCAAATCAGAATCGTATTTATTTAATGAGTTAATCCATGGATTCGTCATTTATTTGGTACCAGTTTTCGATCAAAGTGATAGCTTGACATAAGCTTTGTAAATTTAATAAGGTATAATACTCGATGACTGATTGCTTGTTTTTACATACATATGTGTGTGTGTTGGCCATTAAATAAGAAAATAAATCATGAAAGTACTAAAAAGTACACTGAATACATAACAAATTTTGCAAATAGATAAAGTCTTGTTTTTCTTATTGAAGAATAATTTACTTTTTATGTTTTAAATGACGGAAGATCATTTCAAACAAAGCTTTAGAATTTATATCGAAAGAGCTATAAGACTACTCATATGACATCATTCTTTTACACTAGTGAAATTTCGCTATGTTAACGCTATAAGGTAAATTGAAGCAGAAAAACTCCTTTACAGGAAGAGAAGCACATCACCAAAACATCCGAATCCCTTAAACTTAAAAGAACGAAATATTGGTAACAATGTTATTAAAAACGGAACTATAAGTGGAACCAGAACCAGTGGCAATACTGCCAAGCAGCCATCAGAAAATCCGCCTCTGAAGTGCGAGGGTGTACACGGCCACCACAACGAAACCCCTGGTTTGACGATGAGTGCAGGCGAGCACATGCAGCTAAACAAGAGGCATACAAAGCGGCGCTACAAAGAAGGACACGCCGAACTGTACAAAGCAGCTGGAGATTATTTGTTTAGGAGCAATGCACCAGCTTTGGTCGGAGAAAAGCATGCCCGATGAATGGAACCTCACCATCGTATGCCCGATCCTCAAGAAAGGAGATCCCTTTCTGCACCAACTACAGAGGTAAAAGTCTCCCTAACATCGCCTATATGATCTTGTCTGCCGTGCTGTGTGAACGTTTGAAGCCCTTCGTCAACAACCTGAAAGGTCCTTATCAGTGTGGCCTTAGACCCGGAAAGTCCACCATCGATCAAATATTCACCCTACGGCAGATCTTGTAGAAAACCCAGGAACTTCAAATCCATGCCAACCACCTTTTCATCGATTTCAAGGCCGCGTAAGACAGCCATTATATTGAACAATGTCTAGTTTTGGCATCCCAGAAAAACTCGCCCGTCTGTGTAAGATGACAATGGAAAACTCACGCTGTTCCATCATGGTCGGAATAAAACCTAACGGACGCTTTTGATGTCAAAAAAGGTTTTAGACAAGGCGATGCGTTGTCATCCGACTTCTTCAACATCATTCTTGAAAAGATTGAGCAAAGCTCCAACGTAAACTGCAGAGGTACAATCTTTCAAAAGTCCATCCAGCTACTAGGATACGCAATTGGAAGAACACAGCGCAGCGTGATGTCAGTGGAGCGTTTGTGAGTCTTGAGACGGAGGCCATGAAGATGGGTCTAGCGGTTAAGGAGGGCAAGACCAAGTTAATATGCTGTCAACAAGAAAGGACAACCAACATCGACGTCTCGGAGCAAACGTCAACATAGACAGATTTAACATCGAGGTATTTAAGGACTTTGTCTACCTGGGATCCGCTATCAACTCAGACAACAACACCAGCGCTGAAATCAAACGAAGAATCACTCTTGCCAATCGCTGCTTCTTTGGACTTAGAAGGCAATTGAGTAGTAAAGTCCTCTCCCGAGCAACTAAAGTAACACTCTACAAAACCCTCATCATCCCGGTCCTGATGTATGGTGCCGAGACATGGACCATGACAACATCCGATGAAAACGCTTTGGGCTGCTTTGAGAGAAAAATTCTTCGAGTGATTTTTGGTCCTGTCTGCATTAATGGAGAATGGAGACGCAGATTCAACCAAGAACTGTACGAGCTGTACAGCGACACTGACCTAGCCAGAAAAGTTAAGGTCCAACGACTTAGATAGTTGGGTCATGTTGAGCGAAAGAAAATAATGCTCCGGCTCGTAGAGTCTTCGAATACAACCCGGAAGGACGTCGCAGAAGAGGAAGACCGCGACTCAGGTGGAGCACACAGGTGGTAGAGGACCTGAACCAACTTGGCGTGCGAAACTGGAGACAGCTAGCTAGGGACCGAGCTGGCTGGAGATGTTTGTTGGGTGAGGCCTTGGTGCCTGGTCCGACCTGGACTGTAGCGCCACCATAAGTAAGTAAGTAAGACTAGTCTTATGCATTTTCCATTCAAAATTTGAATAAAAATCAATGGTTCCTTTTAACTTACCTAAAAGAACTCTCTTCAGAGTTTCAGCGCAAACGAATTTTGTGAACTGATTTTTTTTATTAAAACAAATTAAACCTTAACCGCGTAAAATGGGACATTTTGAGGATGTCCCCTTGTCACGAACCATCGCGATGATCGCTCGATGATCGCTCCAGAACACGGGAAATGCTTACTAAAACGGGACATGTCCCGTAAAAAGGGACACATGGTGACACTAGGCATCGTAAAAACTTGTTAAAGATTGCCAAGGCAAAACATGAAATTTTATTAAAAAAAGAAAAAAAGAAAATTTAAAGAAAAAATTCTATAGTGTCAAATCCCATGATATGGTTTCCCAAGTGACGTTTTGTTAAAACCAAATTCCTTCAAATTATGATCTGCAATCCGGCCAAAGAGAAAATGACAATATCGCTGCAAATTGACTCCCATCTTCGAAAATGTACGGATCTAAATTAATGTCGTTTTCCATTTGTCTTTTTTTGACGTTTCTTCTTCTACCTCCAATGGAACGGGTTATGATGTATGTGTTATTCTTCGGACGATTCTGTTTTTAAAACGGAAGAGTTCTGCTCTTCTCAGAAGCATTCCGTCTGTCAAAATCAGTCCAATGGGATGGTTTCAGAAGAATTCTGGACTCTTCCGAATGCTTCTGGACGACCAATGGAAAACGACATATAGCTAATTTTGACAGGTGTATTATGGACCCAGATGGCGTGTGTCTACTTTGGAAGCGGATGTCAGATATATGGAATTACCCGAATGCGTATACAGTTGCAATTAAAATCATCATTCTCATAAGAACAATTTGTCATGTAGCAAGGCAAGTAAAAATAAATGAGTTTCTTTCCGAAACGAAAACGAAAAATAATGCGCTTTGAAAATTATATTTTTAAACTTCTTTCAAAACGATGACCTTTAAATTAATCTTTTGTTTTCTTTTCTTGTCTTTGTCTTTTTTTTCCTGCGCTCTTCCTTGTTTTTTAATTGATGACGGTATTGATGGATCAACCAACCCATACAAAAGTCGTTACGAAAATTTAAAAAAAAAATCCAAAACCAAAACAAAAAAGATGCAAAGGTATAATAATAATCTTGACGACTTATTGTTGTTGCTGTATGGCCTGTCTCATTGTATGCAGACGATCATTTCGCTTCTTGTCATGTCAACTTCTGGATTTGAATTTAAATTTCACTTTTCTTTGTCCTAAAAAAGCATCAAACAAACCAAAAACAACAACAACAAAAACAAAATGCTCAAAAATTAATTTCCGACCTGTCTTCTCCGAAGGTAATTTATGAGAAGGCATCGTGAGTCACATCGTGCTTAGTGGATGATGTCGCTTTCATGAATACGAAACACCAATAATTTGTAGGTAAATTACACTTCTTTTTTTGTAAGCACAATATGATGTTGAAAATAAAAAACAAGTCAAATGGAGAGTTCACAAGACGAATAATTGTGATCTTGTTCGGATGATTACATCTGGAAAAGGTTACTTACCTATACCGACCACGCATACTGTAAATTGTAAGAAACCAGTGAGATCTCAAGTCTCAAGCAGACTCAATGGATGGTGGTTGATATTGGATCTGCACAGAAATTGTTGTTTCAGAGTAAAAATGAATTTCTAGACTAGTCTTTGGGAATTTCTAGACTAGTCTTTGGGTCTACAGATACAGTGCAATGTTTGGTTTGAGTTGTATTTTTGGAAGACTTTCATTTTTAACTCTTTTTAATCGATTTGGTTGTTGGGAGATAGCAAAATTTATTTCCTGGACTGGAGAAATGTTCGGACATGGACGCAGACTTAAGACAAGGTAATTAAACTTAAAACAAAATGTTAAAAGACAATGGCGCAAAAGTATAGTCCGCTAATGAAAATTTTTTAGAGAATTTAGTGTGATACTAGCTTAAAATGACGATTCAATCATGACTGAACTATAATTTTGCGCCAATATGATTTTGTTATGTTGTTGAAACAAAGTAAGGCTTACATACCTTTTACTACTTCCTTGTGCTGAATCCCTGGAAAGAAAAAAACGGTTATAAATAAGCTTACGTTTTCATGTGCATGTTTGTTAAAAGGAGAGGGGCCAGACAACACCCGAATGAATGTGTGCTGAGAACTTTGCTGAGTTTAACCACCTTACTCAGCTTGTCACCGAGCCCACTCGAATATCGGATATTGATGGCCAAGCTGAAAATACTCTTGACTTGTTCCTTAAGTCTGTACCTGATAAATACACTATCAATGTATAAACTCCTCTAGGCAGGTCAGACCATAATATTATATCTGCAAATTTCTCGTGTCAAACTAATCCAGTTAAAGAAAGAGCTCCGAAGAGAACCGTATGGCAATACGAGAAAGCCAACTGGGACGGTTTCAACAACTTTTTCCGGATCTTTAACTGGTCACTATGCTTCCTCGATAGTGACGTAGATTCCAGCGCAGATATGATTACTAATATGATTATTTTAGTAATAGGGTTAAAAGCATCAAACCCAAGGAAAAGTCATGGTTTGATTCAAGCTGTAAGGAGGTTATCAGGGAAAAAGAAGTCAAGTTCCGGTGTTTTAGAGCCAACCCAACTGAGGAAAACCGGAACAAGTTTAAACAAACCAGAAAGCCATATTCGTCGGACCAAATTTTTACATTACCAAAAATTAAGGCAAAAAATACTGCAATGTCCCAAAGGCAATAAGAATTTTTGGTCATTTGTAAAAAATATGAAGAATTCTTCTTCTTCCTCGGTCCCTACACTCGTTGACAATGACACTCCAGTTGTTAGCTCTCTCGTGAAAGCTAACCTTTTTGCAAGGCAGTTCGCCTACTTCGCTTCCAGAGAGTGTCATGACTCCTCCAGCTTTTTAGCGCGTCAATGATTCCATGGGACAAATCTTCTTCCGCACTCGTGCTATCGCTATAGAGTCCTAAAGGATCTCAACTTACATAAATCCGCTGGTCCGGATGGTATCCCCGCTATTATTCTGAAGAGGTGTTCTTCCACGCTGGCAAAACCCTTGCGTAAGCTTTTCCATCTACCCTATTCTTCTGGGCTCATTCCGAGCAGTTGGAAAACAGCTTTTGTCCATCCAATCCCAAAAAAAGGGGAATCTTCTTCTCCCTCCAATTATCCTTCTCTCTAAGGTCATGGAAACGCTGATTAACTATCAGCTCAAGAAATATACCGAAAGCTTCTTAATGACCGGCAGTACGGCTTTCGCAGCAATAGGTCCACTGGTGATCTGATGGTTTATCTCACCGAACAGTGGAACAAATCTTTACATCGTTTTGGAGAAAGTAAGATTGTAGCACTTGATATTTCAAAGGCATTTGATAAAGTCTGGCATCTTGCTCTTTTATCGAAAATGCGTGCTTTCGGTATCGACGAATCCCTCCTTCGTTGGATCTGTCTTTATTTTCTTTGCAAGTCAATTTTTAGCAGAGATATTAGGATCCAAAGTCAAAATTGTATTTTTGCATGTAAACCCATTTTTTGATTAGAAAAAAAATCGTAGCGATCTAAAACACACAAGGAATTAATGCTAACAAAATTCTGAAATTGAATCTTAGATCGGTTGGATTGAAAAAAAATTTCCGCCAAACCAAACTTATTTTTTTTTAAATTTTGAAATTGAGTGAACATTTTTTATGCTCAAGCGAAAACGACTAACGGTATTTTCTTAACTCAAAATAATTTGAAAAGAAAAAATTATAACCTTTGAAAAACTTTTTATTTCCTTTCAATCCGACTTTTTTCTACTGAGATACAGCCTTATAAGAAATGACTCAATTTTTAGTTTTTTCAAGTGTTCCTTTAATTGTTTTGACTAGTGTATAAGGTTTTCTGTCTATTCTGTAAATTAAAACAACTAAAAAACAAAGTTATGTTGTTTTAAAAATCGCCGAATCATTTTGTCTTTTTTTTCAAATTAAAACCTTCAAAATGCGACTCCATTAAACATTTATTTCATTTGTATGCCTCCATCCAAGCAGTGCCGGAATAACTTCGGAAACTGTACATCACGCTCATCTCTCCATATTAAACACTTCCTCGTTGTTGTAAATGCTCAACGCAAAATGCAACAATGCTTCATAAATATTGTATTTTCATGCAACAACTAGCAACTCACAAAGAGTCATGTACCACATTCCCCCCTCCCCATCCCCCTTTCCATCTCTTCAACAACCCATTCTGGGACTATAAGCGACCTTAAATTCAATTAGAAAAATTAATATCTGTAGGATGCAATTACTCTCAAGCTAGTTCCAACTTCCAAGAAATAAATTGTGGTCACATTCATTTCCCCCCTTTCGACTCCTAAGACATCACATTAAGAGAGAAAGAAAGAGAACAAACACAAAAAAAATATTACATTGTACAAATGGCATAACTTTTCTGCATTAAATAGAAATGCAAGTATCATCTGGAAGACAAGCGGCTTTAAGAAAGAAGAAAACCTTCAAATGCATACACCGTTTTGATGTTACAAGAAGTGAATAAAAGATACAAAATAATGTTAAGTTAGAGAACAAAAAACAAACCAGACAATCTTGGGGCAATACTAAACGGACTGCTTTTGTGTCGCTGGCTCCAAAGTCGATCGGTCGATTCTGATCCATGATTCTCTGAATATGAAGCTCTATTGATGGCGGCGGAGCGGCGGCACAGATCGCTTTGGGTTTTGCCACCATCTCTCGATCATTAATCATTTTTTCATCTGTGCGCATTTTCATTACCTATACACTTTCTACATGAATCTCTGTAGTATTTTCTGACTGGCTGTTCTCCTCTCTATTTTTCAAATGTAAACTACTCATTCACTGAAAATGAAAATAGGAAAAAACGGTTGTATCTCATTTTAATTTTTTGCTGTCTGCTTGTTGTTCTCCTCGACCACGATGGACGCAAGGATGATGGCCTCGCGGAACGATACAGTTCAAGCTGAAAGATCTAATGAAACACATGCTTTTAATCAGGGCCGTATTTGAGCACCTCATTGCAGCGAGTGATTAAGGTAAGTTTGAATGGCGAGTGATTAAGCAAGTGTCCAATGAATAGAACCCAAAACTTAAGAGTCTGGAGGAAAATAAATAAATAAATAGGGTGGGGCGACAGCTCTTGAAGAGCCAACGCGTAAGTGGCTTACTCTCATCAACAATTCTCTGAGTGCGTATGAAGAATTCAGGGGACCTACAATTTAATGCCGATTCCGAACGGCAAAGTTGAGAAGCACTTTTTCATGACAGACCCATGCTGGCTGGGCCATTAAGGTTGGCAACGAGCTTGCGGAATCTTTCGATATCAAAATAGGATTCAGACAAGGCGTTACACTGTCATGTGATTTTTTTTAACATGGTGCTTGAGAAGATAGTGAAAAACTCCACCGTCAATATCAGAGGTACTACCTTCCAAAAGTTTGTTCAAGTTTGTCTACCTAGGTTCCGCTATTAACTCGAGCACTAACACCAGCGGTACCAAGATCAGACGAAGAATAACTCTCTCTTACGCTTTTTCTTTGGGCTAAGAAAGCAGTTATTGAGTGTTAAAGACCCCTTTCGATCAACAAAGGTAAAACTATATATCACCCTCATCATCCCTGTCCTGCTGTATGGTGCAGAAGCATTTACCCTGACAAAATCGGATGAATGTGCCGCCTTAAGCTGTTTCGAGAGGAAAGTTCTTTGGATCATCTTTGGCCAAGTGTGCATTGATGGGGAATGGATAAGAAGATTCCAAAGCGAACTCTACGGGTTGTTGAACGACACGGACCAAGGCAGAAGGGTCAAGGTCCAGGGACTCTGATGGCTCGGTCATTAAGAGCAGATGGACACTAATGCTCTGGCCCGGAAAGCCTTCAACACCATTCCCGATGGACGAAGAAGTCGAGGAAGACCGTGACTCAGGTGACTCTCCAAAGTCGGAGACGACCTCAATCAGCCTGAAGTGCAAAACTGGAGACAGCTAGCTATGGACCGATTGTTGGTTAAGGCCCAATTCCACAACGGACCGTAGCGCCACCTTAAGTAAGTAAGTTATTGTTGCTTTTTTGAACCAAGAAAGCGATTGATTTGGAAAGTCGTCCTCCTTCAAGCAAAAACAAAAAAAAGAAAATGTCCAGGCCAGAACACCACTCAAATACATCCCTGTATAAGGTAACCAAGATGGAGATCAGTTGTGAATTATCCCGCCACACGCTCTCTTTTGAAAGATGTACAAAGTCACAAAGTCAGTTACCTCGTTTGCTTTTTTTTCTCTTATCGTTTTCTTTTTTTTGTTGTGTTTCTTATTATTATTATTTCTTTTTTCTAGCTCAAAGGTTGGAGCGAAATGTTTACTTTTTTCATTTACTGTTATTTTAATTGCTTCAAAGAATTGCAACTCAATGTACCGAACCTACTACTACAAGAGTGCTCTTTGCGAATCTATGGAATACCTTGACGTTGGTGCAGCAACAACATCACTGTTATGTGTGAGAGAGGCAAAAACACAGAACTGGTGTATTTTTCTTTTGCCTGTTTCTTTTTTTCTCGGTCACGATTGTTAATAACAGCAACAATAAATGAAATAACGAACGTTTATTTGAGGATCGGTTAAGGTTTGGCAGCGTATATTGGCACTCTCCGTCTCCATTTTGTGGTACAGCAACCAGAGCTCTTTGAAGATACATGTGAAAATTGATTTCCTTGATCTTTTATGTAATGGGCAGTGTTTCTGAAATTTGTATGAAACATGGTAAGCTCCAACTTTAATCAAGACCATGAGGCCACACTGATGTCCGAAATGATTGGTACAATGGACTTTTTGAAACTTTAGGTTTGGCACAAATTCAGTTTTTTTTTCCTGAAACACTGTGCTTGGTATTTTGTGGTTAGTGGTTTCCTAAAGAATAATATAGGTAATCGTAAAATCATGACGATTACAACAATATAACCGCTAAACTTCGTATTTCTGCCAGTGGCGTAGATAGCTTTTCGCTATGGGGGGGGATGGATCTAGTTCGCTCATTTTTACTTCCAACATCTATACTAATATATAAAGCTGAAGAGTTTGTTTGTTTGTTCGAACGCGCTCATCTCAGAAACTACTGGTTCGAATTGTAACTGAGTTGGATAGTCGAGGAAGGTTTTAGGATACATAACATTAAGCTACAACCAATAGGAGCGAAGAATCAGTGTAAAATGTGGAAAAAAACGGCAAGAAAGTATTATTTTTTTTTGAACGCGCTGATCTCAAGAACTGCTAAATCAAATTGAAAAATTCTTTTTGTGTTGAATAGTCCAATTATCCAGAAAGGCTTTAAGCTATACAAAGTTTCGCTGCGAATAATAATCGCAAAGCTTCAGTTAAAAGTCTTACCTGCTAAAACGGGGAAAGTAATACATATTTGAAGGCTTCGAGTTAAGAAGAATTTTGAATTAGGGCGAGTCGACTAATACACAATTTTAAAATAACTTTGCAATCAAATTCACGCGCATGATGCACAAGACGCATATCTGGCCGGGGCACGAGGGAGAGACGGACGAAGTCGCGGGCAACTGCTAGTATAGAATATATGAAAAGTTTTGGATATTTGTCTGTCATGCTGTAAACGCACCTGCAACTTTAACCACTGGTCCGATTGACTTAAAACTTGAAGATTTCAGGTTTGAGCGAGTTCGCTGTGGTATTTTTTTTATTTTTTTTTTAAGATCAAAATTAAGGGAAGCCACCATACAATTTTCTTTGGCCAAAAACCAAAAGTTTCAATTTTTTCAAAAACGATTTCTTTTTAACTTCCTCCAAAACACAAAAAAAAAATTAAAATTTGTTTTTTGTATTTTTGAAAAACCTTTTTAAACTTACTTAAAAATTCTATATCTCGAAATCGGATCAATATTTAAAATCGAAATTCACTAACAAAATGCAAATTCACATATTCTTGAACGCTGCATACTCAAATTAATTTTAGGAAATTTTCGAAAAATTTTATATATAAAAAATTGATTTAAAAAAAACCACTCCAAATAACTCGCAAAATTACGACGAATGATTGTCAATCTGCCGCTTATGTTAGACATGCTTTATGTAATGGGTAATAGCGCATTTCGTTTCCTGGTAAAAATGAATTAGTGTGAGTTATCGTTACCGTTAGGATTCGCGTTAACTTCACCGAAGTTGTGCGAACATTTGTGTTCGTGTGAATGAGTGTGTTGCGTGTTTGGAGCGGTTTCTTACACCAAATTAACAATGTGACACACGGCGAGAAGAAATCTAAATAACTTTTAATTATTGTGTCAGTGTGGGTTTTTGTGGAAAGCTGGATTTAAGCTCTTTTTCTTGCGCGTTTACCTATTATCAGTTGGTGAGATAGGAAATACTTTTTAAAAATCGATATAATAGCCGAAGTAATAATTTCTTTCAGATGAAGTTGACTTTGTGTTTTCCCCGTAGTAGGTATAGAAATAGAATGTACAATTTACAATGCCTCTAGGGATCCTGTGAGTACTAATAAGACTTGATTCACGTAGGAAGAAGGTACTTTATTTCAAAGTGCGTTTCTTTAACTTATTTGGCTTGACTGGCTATGTTGAACAATTATGAATCCCAATGGGAGGGGATATATCCCCCTGATCCCCCCCCCTATCTACGCCACTGATTTCTGCAGTAGTGCAGTTATAGTTGCACTAGCAACGACGAAATAGCACGCATACGCCGCAGTGACGCGATTTCAGATGAATCAGAAAAAGTGTTATAAGGGATACCCGGTCCCTACAGCTGGCTGTCCCTTTTCTTGCACTGTCATTTGGTTGAAGTCGCTCGAAGCAAAGCATTCCCATCGGATTAAGCAAGATCCATGCCTCAGCACCATATATGAGAAACGGGATGATGAGGCATGAGGATCTAATAGGGTGACAATTTAGTTGCTTGTGCGAGGAATTAACTATTCAATTGCCTTCTTTTTCCACAGAAGCAACGATTTTCAACCGAGATTCGTTTCGTTGTTTGATTGCAGCGTGACCCCAGCTGAATTTATAGCGTAGCCCAAGTAGGCAAGGTCCCTAACTGCTTCGAACATGAAGTTAAATCTGTCTATGGTGATGTTTTTTGCGAGACCTCGATGCTGGGTTGCTGGGTATCCTTCTTTGCAGCGCCGATTTATATGCCTCTTGTTTAGCTGCATGGGCTCGCCGGCACTCATCGTCGGCTTCGTTGTGGTGGCCGTGTAAACCCTAGCACTTCAGAGGCGGCACCTCTGATGGCTGCTTGCCAGTGTTGCCAGTGGTTCTCTACATTTTGTGCTGGCAGCACAATCGAAGACACGATCGAAAAAGTATCTTGTATTCTCTTGCTATTGTAGCCGTTTGACGTCGAATTTTCTCCTAGCATTATCACGTGTTGGCCTTGATCGGGATATCCGCATTCGTATCTTGGCTACAACAAGGTAGTAGTCCGAGTCGATGTTGGCACCTCGGAATGTGCGGACATCTTGCATGCTAGATGTGTCGTGCGTCGATCGCAATGTGACCAATCTCGTTGACGGTTGATTGATCAGCAGATTTCTATGTTCCCTTGTGGATATTGAGGTAAGGGAATCGCGTACTTGCTACCATTACGTCTCGCCCCGCAGCGAAGTCGATTAGCCTAAATCCATTATTGGGTGGTGTCGTGTAATCTTTGTCGTTGGATTATTCCACCAAAGATTTCTTCTCTACTCAGCTTAGCATTAAAATCTCCAAGGACAATTTTAATGCCATATCTAGGGCATTGCTGTTAGGTCTTGTCGAGGAGCTCGGTGAACCTGTGTTTGGTGTCTTCATCATTTTCTTGGTGAATTTAGCCTTGATATGGATTGTCGTGATACGCTAATTCACTGAGTTGAAACTCGAGTCCCAACTGCAAATCCACATCCACATCGTTGTCCTAAAATCGTTTGCGTGACGACGCCAACATTATTTACATCCGTATCCGAAGCTTGTTAGTGTTTCGAAACTATATTTTCATTATGTGGCAGGGCAGTCACCCCCACGCACGACCCCCAACCTGGAGCGCCAGGTCTTTAATTTAACTCTTAACCGCTCCTTATGACCTGGGCTGCAAATATGTCGTAGTAGCCCTATAAGGTGTTCATTAAGTAGTTCATCCTTACTGGAACTGTAACTGTAGAAACCACCGTTGAGAGTTCTTCCGATGCCGCCTGTGGTCTTTGGACGCAAACCTTTTCTCTTCTTAGTCAATAAAAAAATTTTGAATTCACTCTCAACTTGATTTTGACAGTTCCAAATTCATTTTATGTCTGACTGACATCATTTAAACGTCAAATTATAGCAACTGTCAAAATTCCACTGAAAAATAAAAACACGCAAAACCCAGATACCTACACTTTCTGTTATGCGGATCTCGCTACATATATTAATTCCATAATTACAGTTAAATAATTGCCAAACGAGTTTTGTCATCAATTTTCTTCAAATAACATCAAAGATTGTTGTGAATTTTCGTGTTGCCATCTGGAGGCAAATCTGAAAACACTCTCAAACTTGCATCATTATCATTGTGTTCGCAATCATACTGTCATCATTCATCAAAACTTGCACTGCAAGTGCGATGCGGTGGCGCTGCTGGCAAACATAATTCCATGGTTCGCCAATAGATAGCGCTAATTAGGAAAATTGTTGCAAATTACACCAAGAGGCACAACTTACTCAGTTGTTAGGTTTTATGAAGTCGCTTATTAGACACAAACAAAGCGACGACGATGCACGGGTTATTCCATCATCACCTTGGAATACTGACGAGGCTTCGAGGCGGCTTCACATTTGATCTAAGAAAATAAGAAAAAGCACAATGCCTAGACAACCTTCATATTTTCTCATAATCTCTCATCTAGTCTCACTTTTTTATGTGAGCGTCTTCATTTGAAGACATGCAACGCGTTTAAATACAAGCATTTGATTAGATGCAAGAGTTGCGACTGAAGAGCGAACTTCGAGTGACTCGTTGTTTGCTGAATCAATTGCAACAAGGAAGTAATCATATGAAGCACTCATACGGATACGGATGCACGAACCACAACAAATGACAGCCAGTTGTTGTCAGTGGTTCTTGGAGCTTCTTGCAAAGCCTCATCTCTGCAAAATTTCGTCATGAAGCTTCGTCGCGCCGCATGAGCGTTTTGAGCACTTTTGTTGGAAAGTTATGTGGGAATTTCCACCATCTTTTCTGATTGTGAAGTAAGATTTGGCTTCTATATGTGAGTGAAAATTAAATGAATCTGTAATACTTTGTTGTTTGAATCTTTTCTGAGATAATCATGATGAGCCTAATGTGGACGTGATAAGCTAAGTGAGGGCTGAAATTGTTGTTGGATCATATTTTTGTGCATTCGAAAGACTAATGTGTGTTTGTTTGGGATAATCACATTAAAACTTTATGTCATGTTTGAGCTGGTATGAAATGCTTAATGGGAAATTGCCTTTGTTGCAAAAGAAGAAGAACTGTTTGGGGGAGTTATAATACACTTTTGATTATATCAACCGTTATTATGTAAGAACGAAAGCAACAAGGAAAGTAATAATGAAGCACGAAATTAGAGAAAAGCGAAATTGGATTCACATGGAGAATATATTGTTTTTGACAGTATAAAAACCATCGTTTCTGTCTAGGACTGGTTGCAAACTTGCCATAGTCTCTTCATAGCGGATACTAGAAATTTATGAGGGAACTTGTCCTTTGCAAGTAAATATTAGAATACTATTCAGTTGTACGAACGAACGTTAAATCGCTTTGCAGCTAACAATATGGAAGTAGAAATAACCGGGCGGCTGATCAAAACCAACTGAGAGTCTGTCAAGGCCCTCTAAATTCAAACATCTTACCATAACTTCAAATCGGCTGCTGGTATAAGACGATAGCCTTAAAAGTGTTCTGGACTGAAACTGAAAATGCGAATTGCTTAGAGTGCCATCCAACTGCAGAGGAAAGAATTTCAACTATATGCATCTTGCTAAGAAAGAGAGAGCCACCTTCCCATGAGAAACATGACTTCCGCCAAACTATTAAGGCCGTGTGCGAATTGGATGAATTGTGGTTAAAAAATAAAAATGGATGAATTTTTAACCACTACTGTCATATTTTCACTAGCTCAACAGCTAGTCAAATAATGCGAAGTGTCAAAATTTAACCAAACGTCAAGTTTTAACCCATTTTTAACTGAATTCGCACACGGCCTAAAGCCGTTACTGGTTTGAATTTTCCAATTAAGGTAGATTTCGTGTAAAAAAGACATCGCTTGATAAGAAAAATTGCTTATCAATAATATGTGAATTTTTATCATTATTTTTTATGCCTTTGTTGTTAAAAAATAATTTTCTTCTCTTATATAAATAATGTTACAGTTTAAATGTAGAATTTTTTGCTCATTAAAAAATATTAGCAGAAAATCTTTAAATTTTAATGGAATTCATTTTGAAGAAATGTGATTTTTGGGGATTATTGCGTTTTTAAGTCCTTACTTCTAAATAATGAAGTACCTACTTGATTGAAACTTTGCTTCAACAGAGCCCCAGAAACAGTTTTGTCTACCCATTGACACCTTAATCATTTCTATTGCAAAACCAATTGCTTCAGAGTACCTACCATTTGAAAAAAACGTAGTTTTTGTCCGGAACACTCTTAACAATAATAACGGATCCGAGGCTTGGGTGATTAACTATTGGCATTTTGAACTCTTAGCTGAGTACGGATGATTCGGGAACTGTATCAAATTCACTGCGTAGCACAGTTGATTACAAAAATTAAACTTGGTAGACTCCGAAGGGCTGGAAACTTACCAAAAGGGAACCGGGCCGGAAAGACCTTTGCGGTACAATTCATGAGATGAGACAGCGCTGCAGGCCGAAATTTGCGTTGGAAGCATGGCGTAAAACAGGACGACCAAACTGGATGGTGCCGGCCAACAATCGGAATATATGGAATACTTGGGACTTGCTCAAGGAGGCCTGGACTGGATTCCGATTGTGGTTTAGATGAAGGCAGAAATTTCATCGACCAGATTGACAATGATGATGATTAAATATAAATCATGTGTTCAGTTAAGCGAATAAGTAAACTTCAAACCTTGTGAAAGGCTTTGTACAATTTCTAGTTCAAGTTAAAATTAAGTACGAACATTATTGACTCTTATAGCTTGCAAGCATAATTCACATTCAATTGCTTACAAAAAGTTCATAAGTTAAATTGTACTTTTATACTTATGGTATAGGCAAGGCATACTTCTACTTATTTTGGACACTTCCAACTCCGAGCTTTTTCCGAATATTTTTTTGCCGTAGTTGAACCCCTTCCATCTATAGATTTACAGCCGTATTTATAAGATTCTCCTTATACATCTCTATACAATATTATAGCTATTCTATGAATAGGCTCTTATGTTACGTTGAATAAATTCTTATTTATAAAAATTTGTTCAACATAGCATAGTTATATTAGATCTCTGTCAAAAAAAGTACCAAAACGATGATCTACTACATTCGACAGTCATTTGAATAAAAAAAAAAGTATTATTTCCTGTCAACAGGAAACAACAGGTTGTTGTTTTTGACTAAAAATTCAAAAATAAAAATAAAAATAAAAGCTCATTGGGTCAAATTTTTGTTTTATTGACGTTTGATGTCTGACACATACGTATTATAGTGCCTTATAATAAGCTTTATACACCCTAAACGTTTGTATAGCTTATTCAATCCCTATGTAGTGTAGCTAAAACTTTATAAATAAGGATTTTCCCTATACAGGCATTATAAGTCTTATAATAAGGCTATATTCGGTTTATAAATACGGCTGTTAGTGTATTGGTTTTGAATAGCAGGTCTGCAGATCTATCAGAATGTCGGCCCGCATTTTGAGTGCCACCAATTCGAAAGTTTTTGCTGAACTTTTCGTCAGGGATTGGTAGACCTAGACTTTTTACTAAAATTCAAACTCAAAATATCAAAGCAGGACAAGTATCAAGACGTGCTCTTGAATTAAAAACTGGTTTGGGGTCCAAATTCACTACATAGATCCAAAAATTCCCATATCGTGCTCTACTGATATGTCAAGAACTTTGGTAGAAAATGTGGTTCAAGTTCTGAAATCATACTGTGGATGTAACGGGTGTTTTTTCGAGGTATAGAACTTTAAGTTGGCATTACTTTTCAAAACGGCGACGGATTTAACAGCTGTCAAGTGATTTATTCTCAGTTTGGTTTGGCAATCCATCATGAATAGACTCACCCTGAAAAACTCTTGCAAATTGTTTATTTCGAAAATAATGCGGAATACGTATCGCGGAATACGTCCATTTTATCGTCCATCAGAGCAGTTAATTCGATTAACCATGGAACGTTTTCGCACCGCGTTTACTCTAATTGATAACTCGCATCCCCAGAGACTTGAACTTAATTTTTTTTTTTTTTTTGAAATTTTAATCAAAAAAACTAATAAAAACGAATGTTGTATTTATTATGTATATACATTAGGGTGGTCCTTAAGATAAAATTAATGAAGATCCGCTCAATCGTCTTCAAATAAATTTAAAAAAATCCTATAATTTTTTCAGATTTTTATCTATACCCCTTACTGGCCCTGTATCGAAGTGTAATTCTAATACTAGGGACTTTGCGGCTGATTTTTTTATTATTCCCGTATATCTCCATTTCGGCTTTACCGATTTTGTTAAAATTTTGCACAATTATACTTAACATTATCCTTAGTGATATTGCATTCCAAGATATTATTAAAAAAAATATATTCTTCAATAGCAAAAAAAATCGGAAAAGAGATCCATTTTTGTAGTACCTTTTGGGTTTATAACACTCTTTTCTAGATTTCTCAAAAACCGCCAACCAATTTTCCGGAAATTTCGTCAACACGTTTATATGAAATGTCTTAATAATGTTGCATACCAAAAAATTTCATAAGTGTTTTAATTTCCCTGATTTTTTTACAAGGAAATTAGACCACGTGATTTCGCACTCAAAACGTTCTCACGATCAAAGTGACTAAAAGTGACCGTTAGTTTTAACAAGGTTGTTACGTTATTAATCAAGGAAACAAAAAATGTAAGTGCCAAAAGAATGCAACGCTTAGCTCTATAAAAATATGTCCAATAAACAACTTTTAAGCCTAATCCTCGAAGTACCTTGATTAGAAGCTATTAATTTTTTTTGATTGAAAATCAAATTAATAAATACTGAACGGATTATGAATGCAAAATGTTATATTCAATATAAAAATCACTTTTTGTTTGCCTAAAATTGATTCTCATTCAAAAAAATTACACATAAAAAACGCTTCCATTTTTTTCCGAATTCTGAAAATTATAATAGACTCAACATTGAATTGATGGTATGGAGAACCAGAGTGAGAAAAGAATATAATTTGTTTTTTATTTCGCATTTGTATATTTATACAATCGAAATATAGGATCAAAATTGCTGAAAGAAATATTTCACTTTTGGGGGTTTTTTCCACTTTGAAACCACTGTGCGTACGGTGCGTACAGAAGAAGCTATTGCTACTGTAGAGCGTAGCATTGAGGACGACCCGAATAAGTCCATTCGCCATTGAGCACAGTGCACAGGAATTGGATATGTGTCCATCCACTTAATGGAAGTTTTTGCGGAAGGATCTTGGTTTGCGTGCTTACAAAATCCAATTCGTGCAAGAATTGAAGCCAAACGATCATCAAACAAAACGTAGATTCGTCGAATGGGCCCAAAACGAGATTGCCGTTGTTCCCGATTTTCATAAGCGAATTTTGTTTAGCGATGAAGAGCACTTCTGGTTGAATGGCTACGTCAACAAAACAAAACTGCCGCATTTGGAGTGAAGCTAATCCTCAAGTGTGTGTCGAAACACCGTTACATCCAGAAAAACTGACTGTTTGGTGCGCTTTATGAGCTGGTTGAATCATTAGTCCGTACTTTGATGGCCACAACGTTACAGTCAATGGTGATCGGTATAGAGCCATGATTACTAACTTTTTCATTCCTGAATTGAACAATCATGATGTCCAGGAGCTATGGTTTCAACAAGACGCAACATGTCACACAGCTCGTGCCACAATCGATTTATTGAAAGACACGTTTGGTGGCCGCCTAATTTCACCTTTTGGACCTGTGAATTGGCCTGCAAGATCTTGTGATTATACACCGCTAGGCTATTTTCTGTGGGGTTATCGGTTATGTAAAGTCATTGGTCTATGCGGATAAGCCACAAACGCTTGACCATTTGGAAGACAACATTCGCCGTGTTATTTCCGATATACGGCCACAAATGTTGGAAAAAGTCATCGAAAATTGGACGACCAGATCCAAGCCATCCGTGGCAGTCATATGCCAGAAATCATATTTAAAATGTAATGCCATAAGATTATCTTTCGAATAAATAAAAAATCATGTCAATCGAATATTCTATCGTTGTTTTATTGCAATTTAAAGTTCTATACCTCTAAAAAAATAAACACCCTTTAAATTGCAATCATCAGACTAGCAGGTACTCTAAAGGGTGTTTCTAAGAGAAATAGAACTTTAAGTGGGCAACGCTATTTTAACTGGCGTCTATTTTGCCAGCTGTCAAGTAATTTATTTTTAGTTTTGTTTGGCATTTTAGCATAATAGGTCCGTTCTTTTACTTTTTGGGCAGTTTATGTAAAAACTGTCAAAAATGGAGGAGTGGGGATCAAATTTTATGATTTGCCCAAAAAGTAAACGAACGCTTTACAGGCAAAATCTGCCAAATGCACAAAATTATGTCAAACGTCAAAAAATTCAATGTACTTCTTATGGTTTGACAGAACTTACACAAATTGCCACAAGAAATTTTTGTAGCTAAAATCGGAAGGTAGGGGAAATATTTTCTCCTTCAAAAGTGACAGATTTTAGGATTAGTGGCAGTAAACGAACGCAAAAGTGGGAGTTTTGGGCAGTTTTGGGCAGCTTTGGGCAGTTTTATGAGGTAAACGAACGGACCTAATTAGTCTTTCGCCTGAACAACTCTTCCAAATTGTGCAAGTTTATTTTGAAAATCACTATGCTGGCCAGAACGTTATAAATAATAGCTATAGAGACATGAATACTGATTTTTCCTCCCCCTCCCTCCATTATCAGCAAGTGTGCAGAATTATATGAAAACTATTGCCTCCTTTTTCAGCAAAACAAGAAACCCCTCTCCGTAGAGGCTCACGTAATACTTACTTAAATGAAGTAAGTCAAAGCAAAATTGATGGAAAATTCTAGTAGTAAACAGGTCTATTTTAAGAAAAATTACAAAAGGACCAAACCTTTTATTGTTCAGAGAAAGCTTAAAATGTCAAATTCTATTATAAGATAACTTATATACGTTATGTTAATTAAGGAAAATTAAAGCCCAGTTGGTTATTTTTAATGTAATACCTTGTTTGAAGTTACCTAAGGATGTTATCATTGTCCCTACCTTATTCAACTTCTTCTTTATTGCTCCAACTCACGCCCTACTCCATTAAGGCTATTTATTAGTGAATTAGGATACCAGGTCATCCATATTCCTCATAGTAAACACGCCTTTTTATATGTAGTAAAAAAAGCAAAAACATTATAAAAACAAATGAAGCATTGCTCACACATGAACATGAATGTTGTCCATTCTGAATTTTCCTCGTACACAAATTGAACTAAGGTTGGGCTCCTTATTGCGGCCTGTCAGCTTATCAGGGGGCGCAATGTTGGGTTGTATGTTGTTTTCTTTTTAAATTGTCTGAGGTACAAATGTTATTGAGTAAAAAGCAAAACTAGGTGCAAATAAACTGAGCAAAAAAAATTGCAAAATACCAAGTGCACACAACGATGACGACTTCTAGAGTTTCAATTTCAATTTCATTATCTGCTCTGAAATAGAAACGGCCAAGTCGGGTGGTCATATCATTTTTCAGTTTTATCACCGAAAGACTTGTGTCCAGTCCAGTAGGCAGAGAGATGGACAGCATACCTCACTTAAGAGTATCTATGAGTTCGAAACAGCTTAGAGGTGAAGTTTAAAAGGGTTTAGATTCAACAAGAAGATAAAAGCATCCATAGAAAGCTTAAAAGTTTATTTGTGTACCTAATATGCCTGTGTTTTTGTTTAACTACCCCAACGCTAGATCATGTTTTAAATTTAGCTTCTTCGAGTCGAGTTAATAGCAGCTAGTAGAGTTAATTTTACTTTTCAAAACGTGTCTTTCAGGGTCTATATGTGTGTGTCTACAAATGGCCTTCTTTCATTTTATCTGGTAGGATGGTTAATTGTTGTATGTTTATTTGGCTTATTATTAGTACCGTTGGCGTTGTTGGCAAGTAAAGCGAGTCCAATTCAAATGGTGGGTAGATTTCTTTTGTAGTATTTTTTTTTAATCCATCGGAGAGGTATCTTATGACTGTTTAATTACAGCAGCAGTCGGGCGGAGTGAAATCTGAGTCGGTTCGAAAATTGGGAAATATTTTGTCCAAAAGTAGAACAAAGATATTCGGTTCGTCTGTGTTTATGATGCAAAACGGTAAGGATTAATGTCTTACTGGTAAAAAACATTACATTACCATCTCGATTGCATACAGTGTGCATTAGGTTTTTAAGTACTTTTTCACACTTGAATCTTGTAGTTAATGGTAGCTGTAGGTATGTGTATTTCTATTTTTGTTAGTGGTTACTTTACTATTGTACGACGACGTTTCGCTATACTTACCAAATGTTGAGTCTAATATTTTGATCTAAGATCTACTACTTGTGTCGGTTTGTCTGTATGTATTTGTACATCAGCCTTAAACAACTATGAGTCAGTTGTATGGGAATTCGCCAGAAACGAAGCGAACCTTGTTTTTTTTAACACTGGCTACCCGAATAAACATCTAAAATCTATCATCTAACTGCCAAACACAAACACTTGTAAAAGATGATTTCCAATACCTACAATTTCAAATCATCATATAACAGAAAACAGCTGCCGAGCCGTTAAAAGCAGCAGACGACGATCTAGATAGGAGCATGCAGAAAATCTTCTGTAAGATTTGGTCGGAGGAATGCATGTCCGGCCCGATGAATGGAACCTCAGCATTGTTTGCCCGATCCTGAAAAAGGGAGATCCTCCAAACTGCGCCAACTACCGATTAATCGGTCTACTTCATCGCCTACAAGATCCTCTCTGCCGTAATATGTGAACGTCTGGAGCCTTTCGTCAACAATCTGATTGGTCCTTATCAATTTGGCTTCAGGCCAGGAAAGTCAACCATCGACCAAAGTTTCACGTTGCGGCAGATCCTGGAAAAAAACCTATGAACTCCTAATCGATATCCACCACCTCTTCATCGATTTTAAGGCCGCGTATGACAGCATCTACAGAGACGAACTGTATAAAGCTATGTCTAGTTTTGGCATCCCTGCCAAGCGCGTTCGCTCGTGCGATTTCTTTAACATCGTTCTTGAGAAGATAGTGCTTAACTTCACCGTCAACAGCAGAGGCACAATCTTCTAAAAATCTGTTCAAATTCTCGCCTACGCCGACGATATTGATATAATGGGAAAAACACAGCGTGATGTCAATGGCGCCTTTGTGAGAATTGAGACAGAAGCGGCAAGAATCAGTTTAGCGGTAAATGAGGGAAAAACGAAGTACATATATGCTGTCTTCGAGATAGGACAGCCAACACCGACGGTTCGGACAGAACGTCACAATAGACGCATACATTTTTGAGGTAGTAGAGGAGCTTGTCTACCTAGGCTCCGCTATTAACACGGGCAATAACACCAGCGCCGAGATAAGACGAAGAATTACTTTTGCTTATCGCTGTTTCCTTCGGCTAAGAAAGCAATTGAATTGAAAAGCCCTCTCTCGAGCAACTAAGGTAAAACTGTACAACGTACAACACCCTCATCATCCCTGTCCTGCTGTATGGCGCAGAAGCATGGCCATTGACAAAATCGGATGAATGTGCCTTAGGCTGTTTCGAGAGGAAAGTTCTTCGGGTCATCTTTGGCCCCGTGTGCATTGATGGGGAATGGAGAAGAAGATACAACAGCGAACTTTACGGGATGTACAATGACGTGGACCTAGCCAGAAGGGTCAAGGTCCAGAGATTCAGATGGTTCGGTCATTTAGAGTGCATGGACACCAATGCTCCGGCCCGGAAAGACTTCGACACTAATCCCTAGGGACGCAGAAAAGAGGAAGACCGTGACTCGGGGCGCACACAAGTGGAAGATGACCTCAATCAAATTGGAGTACAAAACTGCAGACAGCTAGCTAGGGACCGAGCTGGCTGGCGGAGACTGTTGATTGAAGCCCAAGTCCACACCGGACTGTAGCGCCACCTTAAGTAACTAAGTAAGTACCAATTGTTCACTATTCAAAAAAAAAAATAGTTGAAGTGTCATTATGTAGTAAGAATTCGTTGAGAATAGTTGAAATCATTTAAGAACGCGTTTTCGTTGATCTATCAAACAAGAAAAAAGAAATACGCTCTCTATACATAAAATGGTATTTCCCTTAAAAGTTTAATCTGCATTTTCGTTTATTGTTGCAGTAAAGGTATTCCATTTTGATGGTGCTGCCACAAGAACTTTAAACTAAACACAAACTCTCGATTTCAAAATGTAAGCAAACAATTAACTTTGACAGATCAACATTCATAGTTACGAAGAGTAACTATCTGACACTTTAACACTTTGATGACGTTATTTTCGTTACGAATCGTTTCATTTGTGTTTCAGAACGACAAATAGTAGACAATGGTTAACTATGGTTGAATATTAGGTATGTTCGATGTGCGCTCTGGGTAGCTCCGTGGCGCTCTGATTTCGCACTGAGCTGTTCGATGTCGCTCTTTTTTCGCCCCGGTGCAATTCCACCGTGTTCGATGTGTATTCATTGCTCGGTGCTCGCACCGGTAGCGCTCTGAATCGCCCCAAGTTTTTTTCGGGGTGAGAATCTCGGAGCTGTTCGAATCAGCTGTTGCTATACAACAAAGGAAAAAAATACAGAGCACTACCTATGCGTTCGATGTGAAACCAAACCCAGAGAAATTTTTCAGTTTTTTGACAGCTCCGTTCAGGGTAGTGACAAGCACCGGAGCGCCCCGGAGCTGGTTACATCGAACAAACCTATTGTTATTAATGGAACGCACTCTGAAGTGCTAGGGTTTACACGTCCACCCATATCAGTGCTTAGGATGAGAAAAGACCACTTTTCCAAGCTGTATGAAGACGATGACGAGCAAAATTCCGCCAGCTATACAGAACCATTCAATTTGGGTGGATAAGACCACCAATTTCACCCACCCGACATTGGCGAAGTGAAGATATCGAAATCTTAACTCAAGTCGAACAAAGCCGCTGGAGTAGATGGCCTAGCCACTGAACTGTACAAAGCAGCTGGAGATGAAATGGTTAGGAGTATGCACCAGCTCATCTGCAAGATTTGTTTTGAGGAAGGCATGCCCGACGAATGGAACCTAAGCATCGTATGCCCGATCCTCAGGTTCCATTATGGTCGGCAAGAAACTAACGGATGCATTTGATGTCAAAAAAGGTTTTTTTCCGTCGGCTAATTATATGGGTCTAGCGGTTCACGAGGGCAAGACCAAGCTAATGCTGTCAACAAGAAAGGACACCCAACATCAATGTTTTGAAGCCAACGTCAGTATAGACAGATTTAACTTCGAGATAGTTAAGAACTTTGTCTACCTAGCATCCGCTATAAGCTCAGACAACGTTACCACCGCTCTTAAATTTATGTTTTTTTTTTACTTTTTGACGTTGCTGGTTCTAAACGAAATAAGTTGACAATGACAGTTCGATGATTATTGAGTGGATGCGTTCACAAATTTAATTCAAAGTTGTCAAGTCTCCATTGGAAAGCGATATACAAGGGATTCCAACGGTATAATACGAATTTCTTAACACTTTACATTTGAGATTACAAAACTTTCCTATTACTTTTGGCTCCATTATATTATGCTAGGTAAGATAATTAGATTTAAAAAAAAAAAAACACCCCATTTAAACGGCAACAATATCCATACAATTCATGTTTAATTTTTTATCTTGCTAATTAAGTTTAAAAAAAAAATGTTGGACAGGAAATCTTTATTTTTTGAGTTGTATGACCACAAATAATACAATTTTTTTTGTACATTTTAACTTTCGCAAATTCGACCTTCAAAGAAGATGAAGATATAAAAAAAAGTCTATGGCTACCAACCAAAAACAACTAAACCGTGTTTAGGCTCAAATTGGTAAGAAAAAAAAATCAAAGCCCAATTTAGTGGGCAAAAGACCTTATTCGTCCAATTTTAGTTTATGACGATTTTGAGTGTATTTTTGTTGTTGTCAGGTTTTAATCAATGCTCTTGATTGTTTGTTGTCTTTTCTTAAATTTTATTCTTAGATTACGTAATAAGCTTTAAATAAACCGAAAGTGAATGTTCATTCAAAAAATTGAGCGAGAAGAGTTAAAGCGTTGATCAATGTGATCATCAATTAATAATTTTGAAAATTATCTTCAATGTCTATTCTCCATTGATTAACTTTAACCGGAAATTCATATAATTAACTTGAATTGTTATTTCGTAAAGATTTTTTTATATACTTTGTCAGTTAGTAATTTTTTTTTTACCTCGGTGAGTATTTTTGTTTTTTTTTTTTATCTCTACGTGAAGGAAAAGTGTTTGATTGTAATTAAGTCCATTGATTGCGTTTTACGGATGCCTTTTTGGCCAAATACAATTGTTTGCAAACTAGAGTCGAGGAAATCATGGGTCAATAATTTATGACGAATCAAGCTGCTGTTGAAGACCTTGTTGTGATCTTATACAAACAAGTTGTATAACAAGTAGTTGGCGTTAACTTTTTTTTCTTTGAAGATGAATGCAAACAACTTAAAAGTCAGCCTTGCACGACATTAGATCGAAGAAATTAGGTGTCAGGCAAAATGCAATCAAGTATGACGAAGTAGGTTCAAAGTCGTCCGGAGACTCTATTTTGATCGTCCGGAGACTGATACCTATTTTGGTTGCTTTATATTTCGTCTGTAATTACAATAACTAGGCAATATTTTTTAAATTAATTAGATGCCAAACAATCAGGAAATAATTATCAATGCAGACAATGAATTGCTATTATACGCAACACTTAAGAGAAAAAATATATTGAGTTTTTAAGTGGAACTGTCCGGAGACTCCATTTAAGATCGTCCGGAGACTAGAACAATCAACCGGAGACTCCAGAAAATCTCCTTATTTTAGAATTCGTCCTATTAATTCAATGTTTAAAGTTACTTTTAATTCATTCGTGCACCGAACTGCTGAGAAATTATCTGCTGTCTTAGCAAAATATTAAGATTTGAATGAAACACTAATAGAAATAAAGTCCGGGGACTGGTATTTTGCATCCATAGCCACAAAATAACTCCCTAGAAAAGTTGACCTATAACCGAAATCGATCTCGTATTCTGTTGAGACTGCCAGTGTTTGTAACCTTATTATTTATATTATTATTATAAAAATATTTCTGTACCTCTTTTAAGTTAAATTAATTTTACTATGAACTCTTTAAAAGACGGGTCCATTGACCGGGTAAACCAGCCTTAAGTAAGCAATGTCAGTGAAAGAAAAGAGCTTTCCCATTTGATCTTATTTCATTTACACAGAAATTTATGAGCATTCTTCTTCTTTTTTTTCTTAATTCAAGTGTGTTTCTTTCCTTAAGCATACAACAAACATTTTAACGTCTTGCATCTTTTCTAGCTTGCATTTCATATCTTCACAACAACAAAGTCAATCTCTAAACTACAACGACAAGAACCAGCAACAACAAAACACATCGACTAGAGACTTGAAATTGAAGTTACTTTTTTTTCAGTTGAAAAAGTTGCATACAACTTCTTCGTACAACGAATAAAAGATAATGATGAAAAACAAACACATTGAAGATAGGGCAAACCAGTTTGTTCTTAACCTAGTTTTACTTTCTTTAGTCTCTGTCGTCCTCATTGTAGGTTTTTTTTCTTTTTTTTGTGGCCGATTCTTGCTAAGCCTCAGCTTTACTCTTGCTACTGCAACATTATTTTATCTTTCGATTGCCGGGTTCTGTTGAAGCTGGAGGTTTATTCAATAGAGATTCAACTTAAATTGCACGTTGCTTTGGGTTGGCTGTGATGACAGGGACAGACGACACGGGGCGGACGAACCTCGACACGTTGTGAAGTGCTGCAGGGAATGACGGAATTAATGATGCCCTTCTTTTATTTAACTTCGAATGAGAAAAACTTTGTGTGCATTGTGATAAGACAGATTTCGTCGGATTTCAATGAAAATTCAATGTTTGTCTAAAATAAATGAATAATGTGTGCCTGTGCATTTTGATTGAAATCTTAAATTCAAAATTAAAAGGGAAAACATTTGAATCAATTGCAAATTTGCAAAGTGGGCAAATCTAAGAATTAAAGTTTTAATTTCGGGTAGTTGGCTATGTTATATGTTGGATCGGACAGCATTAGTGTAGAGAACGGCCATGCATGTCTAAATTGAGTTGTGACGATGAATAAGTTGCACAACTTACTGATCCATCGAACCAAAGTGTATGAAAACCATGATTCAAAAAATAACCATAAGAAAAGATTATGAGTTTTTCAGTTTGCGTTGTACAATTCCCATCCAGTTCTTACAAATAAATTGGAAAATCAAAGTACTTCTATTGTAGAATTCATAGGAGGAGGTCGACAATGAGGTTTCACAGCGATTGAGGAACAGGCATAGACTTGGACTTAATAAAATGAGGCTAACACAAATAACATGCCTTCAACAGAACGTCACGAAGGCGCGGAGTTCCTAAAACTTAGAACCTTAGCTTAAATTCCGTAAAGAAAAAAAGCTTTCTTTACATGTCCAACTCACCCGACTTCGTACTGCCTCAAACAAAAGACCTAAGCTTTTGTTCCCCGCTTCCCACTCGCTACCCGTTACACGCTACACCATTTTCCCACAAAACCCACTAGCCTGCTACTTGCTACCTGTTATCCGATGCCACACGCTACCCGATGCTGCGCTACCCGATGCTACGCTAGCCGATGCCAGGCCACCCGAAGCCACGCTACCAGCTACTTCTACCTGCAACTCACTACTCCACCACAAGCTTTCCTTCTTCCCGCTACCCCGTTACCTACTACTCCACTACCCACTATCCGTTACCCTGGCCTTATCTCATGAATTGGCGCCCGAGCAGAGACCGTAAGGTCTATACCGAAAGAAAAATGAAGAGCATTTAAAAATTCATGAAGAATAAAATGTTTTAAGCCCGTAACCCGTTCAGATAGCGAAAATACCGAAAACCAGATACCGAAAAATCCGAAGCAAAAAAAGTATAGAAACCGAAAAACCAAAAACCCAAAAACCAGAAACCGAAAAACCAATACCGAGAAACCCGAAACCGAAAAACCGATACCGAGAAAACCAGAAATCGTAAATAAATGCCCAATATGGCAACCGAACCGAGAGCGAAACGCCCAATCAAACACCCCAAGCAAGCGAAGGGGAAGAGCTAAGTCTCTCCGCCATTTACCTTTTATCGAAAAAGGAACTGGTCGAAGAAATGGAAAAGACAAAACTCGACACAGAAGGAAAAATAAGCGAGCTACGAAATAGATTTAGTACGTATCTTGAACAAACTCAAGTCAGGAAGTCCTCCCAAGATATCCTTGACAAGTTAAGGGTGGTAATAGAAACGAAGGATACCGAGGTTGAAGAGTGGTAACATTCCCTGCCTCCTAAGATACAGAAGCCGCTCAGACAGTCCAAGAATAAATCCCGGACCTATCCGTTGAAACACCGGTTAACCGCCGTTGATAGTCGGAGGAAACTCCGTTGATAAACCGGTTCAAAGCTGTCGATGAGCCAAGAGAAAATTGTTGATAGCCGATCGAAAGATCGTTGATAGCCGGAGGAAACTCCGTTGATAAGCCGAGGGAAACCTTGTTGATACACCGTCTATTCGCCGTTGAAAGCCGGAGGAAACTCCATTGATAAACCGGTTCAAAGCCGTTGATGAGCAAAGGGAAACCTTGTATCTAACCGATTAAAAGATCGTTGATAGCCGGAAGAAACTCCGTTGATAAGCTGAGGGAAACCTTGATGATAACCGGTTACCAAGCCGTTGAAAGCCGGAGGAAACTCCGTTGGGGAAACCTTAATGGACGCACACATACGTCGTGCTCATCTTTAACTCATCACAAATCCGAGAAGAACATGAAGTTCCGAGCCGTGAAGGAAGAAAGTCATCACCAGGAAGAATTCCAGTCAACAATATTATACTACTCCAGACGAAGATCGATAAGAAGAAAGGTCGTAAGATCTTGCATAATTATCTAAAAGTCTTATTTATAAACCAGACTAACATTTTAATGGCAAAACAACGTTTACTGGGTCAACTAGTAAGGTTGTAATAAATCAGAAATCTTTGTGGGCTCATGCGCAGCAACTTTGTTTAAGATTAACGATTCTGTAGCTGAAATGGGTTGTCCACATTTTTGACCATATCTCATGAACGGCTCGGTCGATTTTGTACCAAATACTTAAAACTCATCTACATCGCTACCCAAATATTCCCTCAAAATTTAGTTCCAATCATTTTACTGCTACAAAAGTAGTGAGTCCTCAACGGATTTGTATGAGATTTACCAACATAGTTGCAGTGACAAAAAGAAGTCATTTCAAATATCAACTCATTTTGGTCTTCTCTCATTTGGAATTCGGTCAGAAAATCGTTGTAACCTTGAAATGTCTGGTCATTGGGTTATGGCCTTAAAAAACTTCAATATGATCAGAGCCGAACGCCATATAAAGAGGAAGACCTTTTCAAAAAACACCCTGCAAACCTCAAATAACGAGAAAAGAAACACCACAAAAAAAACATAAACAAAAAGCAAAATGATTGATCAGCTTTTACAACGGTTTTGCAATGTTATTAACTTCCCACTTAATTACTATCACCCATTGTATCTTTATCTAAGTTTCTCTTTAGTGCGCAATATTTACTCAAGGTTAGTTAGTATACAGGCACCAGAGGAGCGAACAAAAAACACATAAACAAACAAATCAAAACTAGCTTTCTCATATTTGGCCAATAGCTCTAAAACATGCGAAACGCCTTCTCCAGACGCCAATAACCATCGCTAAAAATAAAAACATAAAATTTAATATCCCCCGTCAGTTTAATTTAAGGCTTTCTGTTTGTAGTTTCCAGGATTTAAGCATTGAAGTCATTCATTAGACTTGTACAGGAAGTTTTAGAGTTTGTCATTTAACTTCCTTTAGGCAACACTTAAACGCTCAGTGGTGGCGCTAGTTAATTTCTTTTCGGTGAGTGATTTCTAAAATAATTTTGACATTTGTTCAGAATCGCCATTTGGAAAGTTGTTCGAATGCCACAAAACTAGTTGCAAATGAATTTCGTTCAAATTCAAGATGACAGCTGTCAAAATTCAAATGAAAAAGCAATGACAGGTTTCTTTCGTCTTGTATTTATAATTTATTCATCGCGTTTCCATGTAAAAGGGAAAAAGACGACACGTGTTTACGCTGATTAGGCATAAAACTCGCCGGCAATACAAACCGTAACAACAACTGTAAGTTGCATCTTGAAGCATTTTTGTACTTCCATATTGTTGACTATGATCATTATCACATAATTACCCAGTTTGCACAAACAGAAAAACCATTTGAGTAAACATAAATCTAAAAAAGGGGTTAAACTAGAGTTTGTCTTTTTTTTCTGTCACTTTGTGTCTACAGACACATTTTATTATTTGTCTTGAGTGCATTCCATATTCGTCGAAGCAGAAGCAGTATGGTGCGACGACGCGACGCGTATGTTTCTTTTTTGAAAAAAAACGTTTTTTTTTTCGTTTCCATGATCATGACATAAGGTCAACAAACCAATATGGCTCCCAGAGTCATTGTCATTTACTTGACAGTTTATTGTCAGTTTGTTTAGTTGTTTGGACTTGTTTTTTCTTTTTTTTCATCTTTTTTTTTGATTTTTTCGCTGGTGGTATTTTGGGGGCAAAGTGTGTCGTGACATTTGGTCAGGTTGTATAAGCGCGTTGCCAATCATAATGATTGAACATGAAGCTCACTTTGCATCTTCTGACATTTTGAACTTTTTCCATCGTTAGTGAAGTAATTTCCGTTGTGAAATAATTGAATGAACGACAATGCCAGAACGGCAAGGATATAAATTTCATTAGAAGGGCCTGCACGGCGTATACTTACTTTTATAGTCAAACCACTTTTACAGATTAATGGATTGAAAGACACACTATTGGAAAATAAATCATGTTTACGGTTTGATTTGCAAATAAACAAAATATTGACATCATACTGCAAAAAATCATGACTCATAAGATAACCGATGAATGGATCAGCAAAAATGAAAACTAGTTTTACAACTTCAAATTTGAACCAGGCATTGAATAAATATAAGGAAAAAAAACATTAAAAAACCACACAAACACTAAGCAAACCAGTAAAAGTTGTATCATTTAAAACCTCTTACCTCTGTTAACCAGCACATTTGGGATTGATTGTGCAAACAAAAATTATTTTTCACTGTCAAATGGATGCAGTAATTGAAAAGTTAAAGTTTATTAACATTTTATTTTTAGACCACAGACGGGAGATTAACTTGAATCAACATCAATTAATAAAAACTGCATGTCAGCCTTTGATTGGTAAATGATTTTTGTCTTCATTGTGGATTTGAGCTTTGAACACTTTTCTAAATGTTTCCTGAAAAATTTAGGCTTCATTTTAGACAAAAAACTAAATTGGAAGGCAAATATTGATGAAAGAATAAAGAAGGCGACTGTTGCACTCTTTACATGTAAAAAGGCCATAGGCTCAAAATGGGGCTCCCCAAAAATAATCCACTAGCTATGCACTTCGGTAATCAGACCGATACTCATTTATATCGTATTGTGGACCGCACTTGACAAGATGGTTAATTTGAATAAACTCATTAAAGTCCAGCGGCATCACGGGAGCACTTTGCTCAACACCAACAGCACCCTTGGATGTGATTCTAAACCTAACACCTTTTGACATCTTTTCCAAAATGGTGGCAGCTAACTCATGCGTGAGGCTAAGAGCCAATGGATCAGTAACAACACTGGTCATAAGTGGCGATAAAAGGGGCACTATCCTGGCTCAAAGAAAACGTTATATCTTGCAAGGATATTATACGCATTTTCTTAGACAGCTTAGCCGCTCTCAAATTTTTCGCATCTATCTCCACAAACTCTGTAACAGTTCACGACTGTCGATTATCTCTGAATGAAATGACAGAACAGTTTAACATTCACCTCATTCGGATGCTGCCGGGAAATTGCAAAATTGATGAGCTCGCCAAAATCGGAACACTTCTGCCTGTTAGACGAAGACACAACATAGGAACACCACTTGCTACATGCAAACCTCTTCTCAATCAATATGCTCTAGAATCAACAAATGCTAGATGGTCACAGGGTACCACCTGCCTAGCAACCAAACAAGTAAAGCATAGACTTGAAACGGTCAAAAGGCTTGATTTCCCTGAGCAGACAAAACATAAGCTCCAAAATTGGAGTCATAACAGGACAGTGCCTCATAGGTAGACATGCTTTGGGGCTAGGGGACGAGAAGGATGAAGAAACAGTCCAACACCTTCAATGTACATGTCCGGCGCTTTCCAATAGAAGGAATAACTATCTCGGTAATCCTTCTTCGATAATACCAGTGAACTGGCAACAATCGGCACAAGATGTCTCTCTAATATCAAAGTACAAAATGGTAAGTTCATTTACTTTTCCATGAGTAACTTCTTTAGTGGCATCACAATGGACCCTTGAGGTCTAAGTGAGTCAATAACATCTAGACAGCCACTCTAACCTAACCTAACCTAACCTTCCTGTAAAGATCGGCAGAAATTATTATCCATAAATGTCTGAACGTACTGCCTTGCAACTTTTAACCCTGGAAATGGGCTGGATACATACCTGATGCGATTGGGCTGAATCGCCCTCTTGTGTTGGAGCGAAATTTTTCTTCTGAAACGGACATTTCTAGAAAACATATTTCGCAGAAACTTTTTGAAAAATTTCAACGGAATCTATTTCCTATCTAAGAAGCTGTATTGCGAACCTTAGTAAGACATTACAATATCGTTAAACAGAAAAGTAAATCCAATCCAAGACTCAGATTTGTGTATTTGCATGAATATTCTAAGAATTTAATTTTAAAACCGAAACCGAACTGCAATATATACGTACCTTCAAAAAAAAAATTACCCTGATCGGACTTTTATTTTCCGAGAAAATCTGATAACAAAAAAACGGTTCTATGGGCGGTACCGTTTTGGAGCAATACAAAATTTTTTTTCTAACATAAAATACATCAGAGTTTTAAACAAAAATTTTCAAGGAAGTTTAAAAAAAAATCGTAGGAGCCGTTTTTGAGAAAATTGAAACTTTTGGTTTTTGGCCAAAAAAATCGTATGGTGGCTACCCTTAAATTTGATCTTAAAAAAAAATCAAAAAAACGACCCACGCGAATTCGCTCAAACCCTTTATTTTCAAGTTTCAAGTCAATCGGACCAGAGGTTAAGGCTGTAGATGCGTTTACAGACAGACAGACAGACAGACAGACAGACAGACAGACAGACGGACGGAATCGCCGGACCCACTTTTTTCGACTTCTCTATCATCGTAATGTCATATCTCATCATTAGCTCAAATTTTTTTTTTTTACGAATTCAATACTTGCCATATATTCTATATGTCGCAAGTAAAAAGGGTCTTCCAACAGGGACTGTGACAGTTGATAGCCATCATTTTGCTAGTGCTACATCCGTCAAATGGGCTGTCATTTATTCAGCTTGTTTCGAAAATTCCCCTGGCTATAAAATAGTGATAAAATAGTTTGATCAAAACGAGTGCTCTGTTCGGGCCAGAGGTAAATGAAGATAGGAAACCAAGCTGTCAAAATAAATTGGCTTACGAGCAGGTCCGACGGAATGTTGTAAAATTATTGGTGTTTTCACTAATCTTTCTCAACATTCCGCTAGACCTCACCTCATTTTTGTTGCTGTTTTTTCTCATTTATTGATATAGACGAAATAACAGTAAAATAAAATTTGTCAGTTTCCGATCTCCCTTTGTCTGATCTTTGGTTAGGGCAATGTTCATCAAGCTATTTCCATTGTATAGTATATACGATCGTCATTAACAGTGTGGTGAATAAATTTGATTGAATTGGTCAAGTTCGTTATCCAGCCAAAACCCGTATATTAACAAAATGCAAGGCAGCCGAATTCTAATCGCTCAGTCAAATTCATCCTGATTTTCTTCTGCGTTCAATTGATTCGAGAAAGGTGGAAATTCTGTACACCAAGAGGCATAAGAAGGCTGAGCACAATGTCGAGAGGGAGCTTGAGGAATTCAGAGCAATACGCCATGAACTGAAGAGCTATTAACCTTGGCAAAAAAGATGGGAAGAACTCCGAAATCCTCTCTCCCCCCCCTCTTTAGCGATTAAGAGCTTAAAATTGCAGGCGTCTACAAAACAGAAAAGCTCCCGAACCAGATGGAAAACCGGTGGAAGCAATGAAACAAATCGCACAATGCTACCCCCAACTGCTCTTGAATATGTACAATAGCTGCCTTAAGGAAGGAATTTTCCCAAAGAGCTGAAAAAAGCAACGACTTGTACTTATTAGTAAAACGTAAGGGAAATCCGAACTCTCTATCCGCATACAGAACTCTATGTATGCTGGACACAGCAGGGAAACTCTAGAAAAACCATTGTACACGACTCTAAGCGTGATACAAGGAATAGGAGGCTTGTCTAAAAGACAGGCTACAGGAGAGGCCGCTTCACAGTAGGAAGTAGTGGGGACTATTTCAGCTTTTTCAGTAGTTAAAGATTTTACACCGTTGATCTCCTCGCAGCAAAGAAAAGCAAGAAATCGTCATGGAAGCGGCGAATTAGGAAACACAAGCGCTTACACAGCAGAATTGGTAGAAAGGCTGGGAGTTGGAAAGCAGAGAGCGCGGGGCTGCTAGTTCGAGTGTTCGAGTGAGAAAATAAACAGGAGTATCGGAGAAATCAGCCAGGATAATAATGTTATCCTGAGAAGATGCTGGGAGACGAAGAACAAAGGATACGAATAAGCACGTATTTGACGCAGAATATGAAAACAAAGAAATAAACTAGACAAGAAGAAATGCACAAGTGATCCTGAGGGCGGAGATCGGAAAGACACTTTTGGAGTATTAGCCGGTATGGCTACCTTGAAGAGTCTGGTATCTTATGGTGCACAAATATTTCTGCAAAAGTTAAAAAAAAAAAAACGTGCGTCATCCCAGTCCTGCAGATGCATGGACCTTGACAAAATCGGATGAATGTGCCTTAGGCTGTTTTGAGAGGAAAGTTCTTCGGGTCAACTTCGGCCCTGTGTGTATTGATGGGGAATGGAGAAAAATAATCAACAGTGAAATTTACAGTTTGTACAACGACACGGACGTAGCCAGAACGGTCAAAGTCCAGAGACTCTGATGGCTCGACTTCGACACTATTTGGAAGTCCGCGACTCAGGTGGTGCACCGAAGTGGAAGAAGACCTCAATCAACTTAGAGTGCAGAACTGGAGACAGCTAGCTAGGGACCGAGCTGGCTGGCGGAGACTGTTGGTTGAGGACCAAGTCTAACACCGGAGTGAAGCGCGGGTTGGTGACGTTTTCTCCAAGCCAAAATCCCCAAACTGAAATCTCCAGCAGCGAAATCTCCAAAGAAAGAATCCCCATGGACTAAATCTCCATGCCAAAATCTCCAAAACAAATATGTTCAAGTAGTGAATCATGCGATTAAATCGCGCGATTTAATTGCATGATTCACTACTTGAACATATTTGTTTTGGAGATATTATTGTATTCAGTTATGGTTGTTTAAGAAATAAATGTTTAATTCATTTTAAATGTAATTCATTTTATTCAAAATAAATAAAAAAATCAATTCAAAAGAACTTTGTTTAATGTTTAAACAAATAAAGAATGAATATAAAATAAAACATGTCGTGAGAGGAACGGTGTAAGTAGACGTACCTGAATATTGGAGATTTGGAGATTTCAAGGAGATTTTGGCAAAAAGTATTTTTTCTTTGGGGATTTTTTCCGTGGGGATTTTGTCGTGGAGATATTGGCAAGTTGGATTTTTTTTTGGAGATTTTGTCCCCATGCTGATTTTGTCTTTTGGGGATTTCGTACGACTCCCGTGAAGCGCCACCTTAAGTTAGCAAGTAAGTAAGTATGTGCGTTCTATTTTTTCTGCTATATCTCGCGAAACCCTCATTTGACTCAACGCGGAATCGCTTGATTGAGAACTGACTTTCAGCCAAATCTGATATATTTTCGTGGTTTCAATGAAAGCACCGAAAACATGCGAACAGAACTCTTGACTTTTGTTTTGTCGTTAGTATCTACCAACAACTGCGGATACTTTTTTTGGGAAATTCTACTTCATTATGGATAAATTTTCCAAAAAAACAACACACCTAATATCAAAACTCCTATCCGCAGTAAGTTTAAGTGGACCTTTAATCGACAGTTGTAGTCTTTTCTTTTTGCCAAAAAGTTTCCGCTTTTGATTTTTACTGCTGCCGATAAATATCCAATATCCATATACCTACGTATCCTTTAACGATTTTTCAGTTGTGATACAGTGGTCCCACCGTTTTAAAAATATCAAATTTAAAGATTTTGTATTATTGGAAATACGGTCTTCTTATCTAAACAATTCAAAGCATTTACCACGAAAAAATCAACTTTATATGTTTCACCAACCCACAAACAAACATCTAGTAATCTATATATTATATAAAAGAACAGCTTATTTTTGTGTTTATTCGCTAACTGGCCACACCGGTTGACCGATTGTTCTAATAAACCGAATAGATATTCGATCCTGTGTTGTGATTTGCGAGGTGTTGAAGATTGGAGGGATACAAATGGTTTTTCAATTGATCGGTTGATGTACATTTTCGTTCGATAAAGCCAATTTCATTGAAAACATTTCGCGAGAAACCTTGAAAAAATGCGTTGATAAATTTTAAGAGATGTCTAGACGCACAATTTTGGTTGGTTTGTATGTCCGGTTAAGACCCTTAAGCCGCTCAACTCACTTTTATAACATTTTGACTGTAGGTATATCTTAATCCAGTCATGGTTCAAGTTCCAAATTTTGGGAAAATCTTACGGGAAAGTCGAACAATCGAAAGCTGTATGGGATGGAAATTGTTTTTCGAATGGAATAAATTTGAGTGAAAAATTGGGAAAACTCGGGAAGAACGAGATGTTTTTTTTTTCTTTCAACTAAATTTTGCATTTTATCGCATGATTTCGAACCACGTTAAAGTAGAAAGTTAGTTGTGAAGTTTGGAAAAATTCATATCGTTCTGGTTTTCAATTGGATTCAAGTAAATCACATTGAAATTTGACAAAATCTGTGTTCGATTATTATTCTGGAGTTTGTCAGAAGTCAGGCGAGGAATAAGGGTGGAAGGCTTAGGACAAACAAAAATTTAGTTAAACGATCAAAAAAAGTAAGTGCATGACACCATTCCATTATGCAAGGTGTGATACTGTGATCACTCAGAGTGGTCGTTTTTACTTTTTAGAAGAACCCGGTGGTGATACCTATGGGGAAAACATTTACGGTTATCTGAAAATAAAATAGCACTAGCTCTGGCTCCTTCTGGAATTGCAGACACGGTATTTAATGGTTGCCGTATAGCGCACTTTGCTCTTAAGTTGCCTTTGAATATACAGATAAATGAATCAACTACACGTAATATTTCAAAAACGTTACGGGAATGGGCAAAGTCTTGCAACATTTTCAGATTATTCTGTGGAATGAAAGCGGCAGTGCCAAGATTCTTTTGGCTGATGACTTTCGACAAACTTTGCTTATTTTTCCACGTTCTACTGCTGCAAATGAAGTCCTGCTTAAAATCTTCTTTTTTGTGTTGGTTTGTCAGGAAAATAACATTGGTCACAAAATGTTCGTGTGCAGTTGCAAAGCAATGTATATCAGCCACAGAATTTTCTAGGCAGTTATTGGACATGAGAAATGGAATAATTCCACTAGATTCTGAAGTCCGAATTATAATTCCAGACAATTTTCAATGCAAATTCAGGGAATTAATTGATTCAATGCGTCTTTCCAAGCATACAAAAAAATGTTTAAAAGCACGCCAGGCTAAATGAAGGTGCAATAATGGCTGATACAATAATTAAAAGTGTTTCTGAAATCGATATGCAACGATTTTGAACGATATAAATGCATAATTTCTTAGTAAATTACCCGAAGGAGTTTCTGAAACACCATTTTCAAGTGTAAAACATACACGTTTTCCTTTCTTAGTTCCTGCTTATGTAGCGTAGTTATTTCATCATTCCTATCAACGGTTCCTACTGCAAGTCTGCCACTCTAAGCATTATCACGTGTTGGTAAACCATCTGACCTTATAAAACCAAAAATATTGCTAACCCAAAATGCATTTTAAATAACAAATACTCAAAAGAGCTCTTATAAGAAAATGAAAAAAAAATGTTAAAGCCCTGCGCAGCGGGCGGGGGTTTCGCTAGTAGTTCATAAAATACACCAATAAAAATCTATTTAACATCAATCCTTTCACTCTATAAACTCAATCTAACATGAGACCATCGAACATTCAACTTCTGTCATACCTGCATTTAAACAGCAAGTTAAATGCCACCTTTCACTTTGCACAAACAAAAAACTAAAGAAACCTCTTTTCGAACCAACATTGGGTATGTGCATATTAAATACCTCCGAATTTACGTTTTTGACGATTAAAAAAAAGTGCATTTTATCAAAAAACATTCGAAAATAACAAAATAACCGAAGAAAATTTCTTACCTTGTATACAATTTCCAACAAAAATCGAGTTAATTTTTATGCTGCCAAAATGTGGTCCTTAGCAGCATCTCCTTATGAACGTTTGTTTATTTAATTCTCGTCTTTTATTTATTTTATTTAAAGTCAGTAAAGGAAGATGACAACGATTAAAAATTTTGAATTCAAGTTCTTTTCACGTTGTGACTTGTTGCGAATCAAGAACAACCTACATTAAATTCGAATCAGAAAATCAAATTAAAAAAAAAATGCGATAAAACGGCAACACAAAAAACCGACAAATCGAGGAAGAGAAAAAAGACAACTACCAAAACAGGTCGTGAGCAGTGCTGTCGTTTCAAAAATGTAATGGGGAGTATTTTTGAATTTTTTTGAGGAGTATTTTCTATATTTGGGTAGTATAAATTTTTTATTATAGGAACGTAGCCCGATTAATCGCCTACAGAAAAAAATATCACTTATAATGGATTTTGCAGATCGTTTTGAAGTTTCGAAAATGATATGGTTGAAGTTTATTAGCAAACTGTAGTTTCTTATAAATTCTTGGGAGTTACAAAACTCAAATTGTGTGCTTGTTGGATAGTAGGAGCCTTTTATTTACTTGAAGTTGATATCAACTTCAGGATTTTATCCCTAAATTTCGATTTAAGTTGTCTTCAATAGAGGCTGTCATTCTCAAATTAAGAAGTTTAGTTTTTCTCAGCTATCAAAAAACTTTATTAGACCATTAAAAATACCTACAATTTTCTGTCAGGTCTTGTGTGTTTTCTGCATTTAGTAAAGCACTTTTTTTAATTAAACAAATATTTAAGTTATCATCATAAAGCGAAGAGGAAATTATGAAGACTTGGATCTTAAAAGTATGAACAGAGTAGGGAAAGAAAAAGTTTGAAAATCTAACTGACTAGTGACTATCCACTATCTTTATTTTTAAGGGTTTATAGTCTTTCCCATGAGATACCTTTGATTGGAGGGTCTTCAAACACAAAAGGAGTTTCCTGTATCGTCATTTTGACCTGGTACCTCCTAGCAGGGTTCGTAGAACGATAAAATTTAATTCGATCGCGATCGAAAAATTCAACCGAGAATTATATTTTTAATTCGATCGCGAATTTTATTTTTCGGTTCTTTGAGAATAAAATTTGTGTTCACGATCGAATTAAATTTTTCGGGAACTGAAAAATTAAATTCGATCACGAATTTATCACAGAAGATCCAAAAAAAGATCCATTCACGAACCGATTGTTAAATAAAATACAAACAAATTTCGGTGGTTTTTTGTGTGCATATGTATTTAATTAAAATATACTCAAATTAACATAATTAACATACAAAAGGAAAATTTAATGTTTTTATATTTTTAACAAATCAATTAGTTCGCTGTTTAGTTTGACTAATAAGACATTATTAATTGTTTCTTTTGACAGTTTACTTCTGTTTTTGGTTATTAGTACCGGAAGAGCACTGAAAGCCCGTTCCACAGAAACTTGAGTTGATGGGACTGCAAGAACAACCTGGGCCAGTTTTCCTAAGAGGGCATCTTTGTTACTTAATGTTTTCCAGTGCTCCAATACATTGGTAGTAAGTGGGACTCTTTCCATGTATGACAAATTTTCTAGAACCTGCTTAAGAGACCGTTGTTCCCTTGATGTGGAATTTGTGCCAACCATGGATAAAATTCTGTTTTCCAATTTGGAAAAACTATTGTTTGATGATGATAATGATGCGTCCATAAAACTAGTGCTGCTGTTGGCGGTGGTGTCAACTAATGATTCGCTGTTTTCATCTCCACCCTCCAGTTGCTTAATGAGTTCATTTGTTCTTAATATATGCACCTAAAATAAAAAAAAAAATATTGAACAAAAAACTTTCTTTATGACGGGTCGTAAAAAAAAAACCCAAAATATTTAAGTTGACGATGTAGTGTCATAAAAAAGAATACAAATGAGTGTGCCTTGGGCAACGACCGACGCGACCGCGACGGCGACGCGTGTCGCGACGTGAGCATGTGCGATGGGCAATGTGCATCATGTAGTGTAGAGCCAGGTACACGAAAAATATTTGCATGAGAAATGAGGATTTTATTTTTTTCGGATCGCGAGAATATCGGAAAAAGGTCGAAAACAAAATTTTACGATCGCATAAAAAAAAAATTAGAAAATAGTTGGAGAAAAAAAATACATTTGCTACGGCTGGAAATTCGGCAATATTACCTTCGGGAAAACCGAAAAAGTCATAAAAATTATTGAAGATGAAAAATAAAAAAACATTTTACATGAATGCAATTGCATTGCAATGTTGCAATTTATTACAAAGATTTGAGTAATTTAAAATTTTGAAGAAAGGTTTTAGTTTAACGGTTTTCTATTGAAAATAACGTTATTGAGTTACAGATTTAAGAATTAAAATTAACTTACCACAGCTTTTTTTTCTCTTCGTCCGTCAAGAATGTACTATTTAAAAAATTGAATCTGGGATCCATATAAATTGCGGTGATGAATGCTTCATTTTTCAAGAGATTTATTTTTCGAAGTTGCATAGCATCTAGCAAATCTTTTGCCAACAAGTTTTCATACATATATTCCTCCAGTTCTATTTCGCAGCGAAGCCAATCGCGGTAAAAATCGCCGATCAAATAATCCTGATACTGAAATTTTTTAGTGCATTCTGCAAGGGGTTTGAAAGCCTTGAGAAATTTTCCGATGAAATGCCAATCAACGTCAGGAGAATTTGCAAAGTCTTCATTATTTTCCAGAACACTTCTGAGATTTGATAATGCTTCAATCATATCAAATGTTGAGTTCCATCGTGTATTATTGTCAATTGTAGGCATTTGTATGTTGCATTCTCCTGCTCGTACAACGACACGTAAGGCCTTTACTGCTTTTCGGCATTCTTCCACCTGAGTTTGAATGTTTTTCAAAACATCGTTAGCAGCTAGCTGGATTGTATGAGCTGCGCATCGCACTACTGACAAAACTGATGTTAGTTGTTGATGAATTTCCTCGAACTGGTCTTCACTGCTTGAATTATCGGATTCGCCAACAGCGCCGTTTCCACTTCCAGATTGCATATTTGATGATTGAATTTCTTCTTGCATCCCTCTTAATAGTTTCGAAGCTTTTAAAACATTTGCACCATTATCCGTTGTACTTGAATATATTTGTTTGATTTCAATTTGGAAATCTTTCAGGCAGTTCACAACTTCATTTTTCAAAAATTCGGCGGTATGTCTCTTTTTAAGCTGTATCATACCAAGAGTATTTACACACACACTGAAATTGTTTATATATTGGATATTAATTCCTAAAATATTTTTATCCATTCTTGTAGCAACATCTAATTTTACACAAATTAATTTTTTTATGTACAGCTTTTGCAATCATTTCTCTTATTTGAAAAGCTGCATCACTTATTTTGTCGACAATATTTCTTGAATTAATATTTGTTTCATACAGTCTTTCGTATGGTTTAACAATTTTTTTAAAAAAAAGTTCATCATCGAAAATTCGAAAGGGGATGTTTTTAACCGTAACAAGTCCAATACAACATTTAATAAATTGACTTTTGTCCATGTCAACGCAAATTGATAATTTTTTTTTTACGAACTCCAGCATTCGAAATCGCAACACTTCTACTTCCCGACGGTTCTTCATTTACATCATCATTAAAACAAACACCATGAACTTTTGTAAAATGTCTCTTAATATTGCCAGTCATAAGTCCTTTTAATTTCTTTTCACATCTTAAACATGATGCCATATTATTGTCTTGGTCATAAGAAACATAATTATTTACTTCGAAATCTTTTTTTCGTCCCATTTTAAACCACAGAGATCAAACAAAACAAGAAACAACCATACACCGCAAAACACATTCAAAGAATATTTATTTCCTTCGACCTTTTCACTTTTCGGATTTTTTCGTATCCTTTTTAATTTCTGTTCGTGAGAGAACAAAATTTGAAGGAAATTTTATTTTTCCGATTTCTCACGAATGATAAAAAGAGAAAAAAAATTTTCAATTCGTGCCGAGAGAGATCGGATGTTTTCGGATACCGAGAAAAGTATCTGTATGAGAATTTTAGTTTTTTCGGATCGTGAGAAGATATGAAAAAAGTGAGAAGTATCGGTATTTTTCAGATCGTGATCGATATTTTACGAACCCTGCCTCCTAGAGAACTTTTTTCTGGAGGAGACTATTATGTCATTATGATGATGTATCTGTCGTCTTTTTTCTTCTTGATTCAGAATTTCATCAAGCACCTGCTTTCACCGTCTCCAAAAACAAAACAAAAATGATCAAATGCCCATTAACAAAAAAAATCATGTTTTTAACATACCTACTCCAAATTGTTATGAGTTTCCCAGGGGATACTACTTTCAAATTCAAAACTATGAATTAAAAGTAACGTAAGTAAAGAAAAATTATCCTCAACTTGACTTTACATTTCAACTCTTGAGTTTGTCAACTGCAAAGGTTCACAAGTTGAAATAAGTGAAGAAAACGGCTCCAAATCAATTGTTTTTGCCTATAATTCTTACTTTTTCGCTACTTTCCCACTTTTCTGACGAATTGATGTTCAAAACAACGGAACTGCACAGAAAATATCACGTCTGATTTAAATGAGTTGAATGCTGTCATGCGACGAAGGTTTATTAAAAAGGTTAGGTTTTCTTACAGTTCTTTTTATAGTAATTCCACCAATTTAATTTTATTTATTTCATTACAAAATGTATAATCTAGTTTTCAACTTTTTAGATAGATTTTGTTCACTACGTTTGGGGAGTATATTTCGTCTAAGGGTAGTAGAGTAGCATTTGACTCTCGAAAGTAGTAAAATACTACTATAGTAGCAAAAACGACAGCAGTGGTCGTGAGATGTGGTCCTAATTAAACGATCTCGAGTTGGAATAAATCAGATTCAAATGTTGCACTGATGATGGCTGAATGTACTTCTCCTGGGATGCATGACACGAAAATCCAAAAACCACCACGCAATCTTTTTATTCACAAAATCGAGAACACTTTTGAGTACCGAAGACTGTAAGAAATGTTGATGTTGTTACGCTTACGATTAGCCACAAAAAATTGGTTTAATTTGAATTTCAATCACGTTTCACACGCGCACACCACTTTTACTCCACTTTTTATGATTTTAAGGTTTTTTTTCAAATGAACGCCTTTGACAATATTATATATGAGGGCTTATGTGAGACTGTTTTGTTTTTTAAGCCGAAACAACGTTTACAGATTTTTGAAAGTTGTCCCGAAACTTTTTTGTTTTGTTTGAACGAATTGTTTACAAAACCACTGAACTGTTGACCTTTTCAATGAAAATTCATATCACCCACAAAATCAGAAAAGGTCACCTTTGAAAAATACAAAATTCAACAAGTAGACGTCAACCAAAAGTTATACACAAAAAAAGGAAAAACCGAATTATCTAGCGGCGAGTTTACCAGTAACCAACCAGCAAAGCTCTTCGGAAAGAACTGATCAGGTATTTGGATGCGGTAGTTGGATTAACCTCCAATAGACTCAGCAGCTTTGTATACCAAAAGCAGTCAAGTCAGGCTCGATTCGGCCAGGTGTGGTGTGAGGTGCTGCTTGGATGGTTAAGGTAGTTCGAATTCGAATGGAAGTACAAAATAACAGACAGTAGTGGCGAAACAGGTAACAAAAAACCTCCTCTTTAACCATGCAGTCGGTAGTCGGTTGAGCTCTTAAAGGCATTTAACTAGCAAGTCAAGTTGATTGTACAGCGACCAGGGCATAGCTTTTGGATAAGACAAATGTACGGTACGTTGCGTATGCTTTATCTGTCGCTGTTCGTTGACTTTGGAAATAGGTGAAAATGTCCATGATTCAGCCAGCTGTAATGATTTAAGAGAGTTAAACATGTGTTGTTAAGGGAACTAAAGAAGAGAGTGCGCATGTGGGGTTCAGTCTGTAGAACTTTTCAAAAATGTAGGTATAATGTAAAAATGTGCTTCTCAGTTTTTGATATTGTTTTTCAGGACAACTGTTGAAAAGAAATGTTACTAACAATTTAATGTTTCTGGCAGTTTTTATTTAACAATGATTGTTTTCTTTTTATTTGCAATGTAAATTTTGTTTTGAGGAAGAAGGGTCAACAACAATGACAGATATATGTCCAGAAAAATGTACTGTCTGGATATAAGCCAAAAAACTCTTTGACTGACAGAAATGCTCAATAATGACAAAGTTCACACTGAGATTGGACGTTTGATATTTGGCGAGAATGTTTTTGATATTATCCTTAAACGTATGGTTTGTAAATTATTATAATTTTTTCTTATTTTTTCGATTTTTTCACATTTCAGAACTATAGGCAACATTATTCCTGATTCTATCCATTTAAAGGTCGAACGGGTATCACTGTAACACAGCTATACTCAACCTGCGGGCCGCGAACTTATAAAAGTTGGCCCGCGGCACGGGCGGCGTGGTTTAATAAATTCTTAAAATATCAAGTGACTGCAGAAAAACGTGTTTTGCATTTTCAAAATGGAAGCAACACTAGAACGTACAGCAGTGGAAAAGTGGACATTTTGTGTCTTCAAAAAATTATTCTAGATGTCACTCTTTTCTACGCCAGGAAAGGTTTGCACAACTAAATGAAAAACAAATGTCGCTGAGTATTCCTTACTTTTCTTGCCATTGAAAAATTGAATTGGAATCATTTTATTCAAATTTTGAATGGACATCTTTTCGACAAAAACCGACTACTGCACTCCTACTGTGGACCTCAGTGCGGATTTTAAAGTTATCATTCCATCTCGAAAAGAGTGGGATGATGACTTAGTGACGAGAGGCTTCGACACGACTATTTTCACTGACGCGAAGGCTCAAAGATGGAGTGTGGGGTTGGTGCAGGAATTTTCTCTGAGTCTTTAAATGTCTCCAGGTCTTTTCGGCTTCCTGACTTTGCTAGTGTCTTTCATCTGAACTACTCGCGATTAAGAAAGCATGCAAATTACTAAAACTAGATCCAAATCAAAACCTAGATCCAGATCATATTCAAAATTAGTTCAACAATGCCGAAGTGAGCTAGCAGACATGAACATTGGACTGAGGGTCACTCTTGTCTGGATTCCGGGTCATGGTGGCTTTGAGGGTAATGAATGAGCTGACGAGCTGCCAAGCATGGATCAGCCCTGAGTAGCTCACTCCCGGAAAGGGCAAGATCTTCTCAAATTTTCTCGCTGAATCAAACCGCATGTGGAGAAGCCTAACCAACTGTATCATATCTTGAAGGATATGGCCCACATATAATAAATACCGCACTAATAACCTTATTTGCAGACCCAGGCAAGACATAGCAAGGGTCGTTGCAACATGCACCAGACACTGGCCTGTTGGGGAACACGCATCTAAGCTGGGCATTCCCCACAATACTTTCTGTCGTAGTTGTGGGGGCCAGCAAGAATAGGAAAATGTTCTTCTTTTCTTGTGTAAGTGTCCTGCCCTAGCCAAAACGAGAGCCAAATCATTGGGAAAGTCCTTCTTCAATTAGCTTAATGAGCTTTCCGAACTAAAGATCAAAGATTTGATCTTCTTTCTAAACGCAACAAAGTGGATTTGAGGCGTATTTTAAACTAATTGTTTCAGTTCCTCTTCGAACTTGAGATCGCCAGCTTGCGAAGTCAAAACGAGCTCAAGCGAGTTTTTATGGTATAAAAACGGCGCAACCCAGCGCTAATTGGGTCACCGAGCTAGACTGGTCGTGGCCGCCATTTCTACTACTACTTCTATGCACATTAAAATGAGTATTATTATTTACGAAAAAAAAAAAAATTTCTTGTAGCCCGGGGTAGCGTTACAAAATTATCATTGTGGCCCATTAAAAAAAAAAAAAGGTTGAGTGTGGTGTATGGCTGCTGTAACAGGTAAAAAAATAAGAAAAAGAGTTTCTCTGTTTTAAGGGTTTCTCTCCGGAACATAAAAAGGCAATTCAGTAATTCTGTTCTTATGACTTTATTCTTCCAATAACTATGTCTTTAAGAGTGTTCCGGACTGAAACTGAAAATACGAATCGCTTGAAGCGCAACTCAATTACAGAGGAAAAATTATAAACTAAATGCATCTTGCCAAGATGGCCAAGAGAGAGAGACATCTTGCTATGAGAAATGAGACTTCCGCAAAACTAATGAAGCCGTTATTGATTTGAATTTTCAAATTTAGTTAGATTTCGGGTTTAAAAATCAAAATAAAATTTATTTGATCGTAAAATTTTCAAATTTTTTGATAGCCATAATGTAGTCTTCAGGCTGCTGCTGTATTCATGGGCCAACAGGGCGTATACGTGCTCTCAAGCGCTGTTGATTTTTACTGCTCATTGTTTCGTCCGCTTATCAAACATGTTAAAAACATATGAATTCAATTACAAAACTTACCATTCTGCGGTTGAGTTTTGAAAGCAGTTATTGATAACCGGCGAAGACGAAATCCCACTGCCAAACAATTTTTGGCATATGTATACATTAGGGTGGTCCTTAAGATAAAATTAATGAAGACATCCGCTCAATCGTCTCCAAATAAATAAAAAAAATCCTCTAATTTTTTCAGATTTTTATCTACCTATACCCCTTACTGGCCCTGTATCGAAGTGAAATTCTAATACTAGGGACTTTGCGGCTGATTTTTTTATTATTCCCGTATATCTCCATTTCGGCTTTACCGATTTTGTTCAAATTTTGCACAATTATACTTAACATTATCCTTAGTGATATTGCATTCCAAGATATTATATAAAACTAGCTATACCCTGCCACGCTTCGCAGTGGAACATTGTGATTGAATGGTTGAGAAATGAGAAATAAAACAAAGAAAACATTTCATATAAGTTTAATTTTGCAATCCGCATCTAAATCTAAAGCACACAATTCTAAAGATTGACCTTGAACTTTATTGATTGTGATTGCAAATGCCTCAATCGATAAATAATAGACCTAAACTTTTGTATACACCGCCCCCGCTACCCCCTATCCACTACCCCACTATCCTCTACCTGCTATCCACTATCCACTACTTTTACATGCTACCCGCTACCCCAGCACCCCGTTACCCAATTGCTCTGTTACTCCGCTACTCGCTTCTCAGCGTTCTCACTCCCGCTACCCCACACCAAATACCCGTAACCCGCTATCCACTTCCCCTCTATTCACTACCTCGCTTCTCCACTACCCGCTACCCAGGCTATATAACATAAACGGCTTGTTCAAAATACTTAAAAACCCATGTAAGCCACTACCCGAACATTCACTCAAAATTCGGTGCCAAAAACTCCAATGATACAAAAGTAATGAGCCGTTTTTATACATGCGTGCATCGCACCCCTGTAGTATTAAAAATATCTCGAACTATAGTTTGTAACAAGGCTAGAGGTTTTAAAAGTTGAAAATTTGAATTTTCAAATTTTCGAAGTTGGTGTGTTCGAGGATTACGGCTGGCATGCTGGCATTATGCTCGGCTTGAACTCGCCGGAATCGGTGTGGGATCTTGCCTTATTGTCCTCAAGAATCTCGCCTATTACATAAAACATAAATGACGATGTTTACATTGGACTATTTCCGCCGACTTATTTTGAAGTAAGGCCAATCTGTCGTGTTCAAGCACAAAAGTAGTGTGAACGCTCCAGACTCACTTTGACGTCTTATAGTTGTCATAAATTGACAATAGGCCAGTTCCACCTAACAAAATCTCACTGATGTGATGGTTACCTTACAAATTGTTGTTGTACATTGTCGGTCACGTCGAAATAGCTGAGTGAGAAATCGAATCCAAAATATTTTCATCTCAGAGATCTCAGAAAAAAATCTCATTTCTCATTTTTGTTCCACTTAAAAAATCTCTGAGATCTCAGTGAGATGTTGTTAGGTGGAACTGGCCTAATTAATTTGACGGCATATGCCAAATGTCAAAAAAATCCATAAATTTTTAGTTTGCTTTGAAAATCCTGCCTCACTTTGTTGTCTTTTTCTTACCAGCAAGGGCGAAAGAGAAAAAACATATAGACGTCAAGATAAGTCGGAGGAAAGAATCCAATGTGAACATCGTCAATCATGCCAAACAAGAAATTTCAAAAATAAAAAAAATAACGAACAAATTGAAACAGACGGTTTGAATTTGAATTATTGACACCAGACGGACGTTTGCCATTCGAGGTCGCCGTGATGTCATTCAGCGTGGCCATATCCCACCCTACCTTGAAAGTCTTAGGCCAATATTTAGACTTCCCCTATTACTCGACTCACCTTTTACTTCTCCAGCTCAGTTCATCATCGTCAAGACACGTCAACTTTCACATCCTCTGAAATTAAAGAAATTTAGCTGTCCATCAAGCTTTGCGCTTGACAAGAAAACACGAATAGTTTCATCCTTTGTACAATATCATTTAGAATTTCTCAACAATTTAAAGATAACAAAAGAAAACATAAAGTTGTAAACATTTAAGTCAATAATACTCGAAGCGGATAAGGAAATTATTAAAGTTTTTTGCTTGCAAAAAAAGTATGGACAATTTACACTTCGTAAAATCCTTTCCTCCCTCCAACTTGTACCATATGCCTTTTTTGTAACCTATTTCAAGGGGCTTACAAAAAAAATTGAATTCAATTTCTCCGTCCCAAACTATCAAAATATAAAAATATTTGTATAAAGGAACTCAATCAGTCCAAGATTAAGGGCGTACAAAAAAAATTCGAAGCTGCCGGTTCCCAAGAATAGCTTGGCAAAAAAAAACAAAAATTACACTTAATTTCGATCTACTAATTTCCTTAGCGCTAACAGGTAATCTCTTGAATGAACATGAAAAAATAATTTAATTTTAATTTAAGAGTAAAAAGGTGATTGCTATCACCAGCAAAAAAAAGAATACTAATTTTAAATAAATAAATTTCAAGTTAATAAAGATTCAATGATATCAAGCGAAAATTTGAAAATAAAAAAAATGAACATTTAACATCGACGATGGTCACTCTATTTATTTGGGTATTAAATATTGATGGCATTCAAATGCTAGGAGTGCTTTCTTAACTTTTGGTTGGTTCCGTTTTTAGCTAACTTGATAGCTGCGAGGTTTGTGCTTTTGCTAAACTTCTTCTTGCTTTTAAGGCCGTGTGTGAATTGCGTTAAAATGTGTGTTAAAATTTAACCCGCGTTAAAATTTGACACTAATGAGGTGAATAAAATGGGTTAAAATTTATTGAGCTGTGGAGCAGGTTAAAGTGTGTTAAAATTTGACGTTTCTAGTGATAGAGAAATTTGCTCTTGCTTTTGCATTCAAATCAAACAACGAAATATGGATCAAGAAAAAAAACTAAGGCAGGCTGGAAAACCATACAATAATAATGTAAGTTAGAAATCAATTAATTCAATGCTTTTGTTTTCTAGGGTCTCACAAAGAAAAAATAAAACTAGAAATCAGGATAAGTCTGGATGATAAGATTACCCAGATATTAATGTAGACAATCTGGTTGTCTGTTCCTCATCAGAAGATGAATAAAGAATGCTAAACATTGTTCAAAAAGTGTGATAAACGTAACAAATGTACAATTTAAAGTGAAATAAAAAGTGATTTTTTGATTTTGGTATTTATGTTTTTTTTATTTATTTGGAAGATCTACATATTATGCATCAATCTTTGAAGTAACGAATTGTGAAAAAATAAATACGAATTTATTGTATGTTTCTTTTGAAATGTATGACAGATATCAGCTGTGAAAACAATTTTTCAGTGTTACCACACCAAATAAATCAATTAATCAAAATGGTAATTTCGTTTGAATTTTTCTTACTGTTGTTTTAAGATATGACATTAGAATCGAGAACAATAAATAAAAAAGATTTTTTTTTAGTTTCAGAGACTTTTTATTAACCCTGTTTTCATAAAAGTATGTTTTGTAAGAGAAATTATTTTTCCGTGAAAAAGAAAATCAATTTTTGTTCAGGGAAATTTCTTAAATTATCGAGGGAATTTTTTAAACCCACGCAGAAAGTTTGGTTAAAATAATTGTTTTAACGCAATTCACACAGCAAATGGCTAAATTTGATCCCACCTCAAACAAGACGTCAAATTTTAATCGTGGTAGAAGTTTTAACGCAAATTTTAACGCAATTCACACACGGCCTAAGTTTAAAATATTTCCCAACGGCGATCACCTTCTTGAGGAACACGGTTCGTGTACGTGATCGCCGTATAACACCTATCAAACAAATTCATAAATGTTATACGTTAATGGATATCGATTTACATTATTATTCTAACTTTTTAATTTAGTAGTATATAGTAAATCTAAATATATATAGTAAATAGCCATAGGAAGACTATTAATGCAAAAAGATTAATACAAAGAAGAAAATTTTAGCACTCACCGAAATCAAGAATGTATGCCAAATGTGTATTATACTACTTTAAGTTGGCATGCTTTTCTTCTCTCAGAGGGTGGGTTTCAATTTTAGCTTAAATTTATATATTTTATATTTTGAATGTTTCTGTTGTGTTGTTTTTAATGATTTGTCACTGTTTTAATATTTTAAGTGTTTTAACTAATTGTCCATGCAACTTGGTGCAGGCAGACAACAAAAATTTTCAATGACAAAAGAAACTGACTATTTTGTATGTAACCAAAAGACACTCCGAACAATGGTGGTTATTAACATTCAATGCCACAATCGATCGTTAATTCGTTCGTCAGTAACAAGAAACCCAGTCGGAGCGAATTGGGGCTCTCAAAAATAAAACGGTCAGATTCTGTTTTGGCTCCAATCATACGATGTCGACACCCAATCAGCAATTCCCACATCAATTTGAGAGATTTTGTAAATTTAAAATTTTTTTTTTTATAATTCCCTCCATAGAATGCAACAACAACCTCACCCTGCATTCTTCTAATTTGCATATACCCAGCCTCATACACATAAACAAATTTAGAGGGCTCAGTAATCGAACTAATACATATGAGAAATGCGCGAATTTTTAGAACGTTGAGCTCAATTCAATTCCAAAATGTATAATACTAGATCGTGGGCACAATACATACACACAAAAAGACGGGTTGTAATTTTAGCACATCTTAGTTTCATTTTAAAAATATATATGTACTTAAGTTCTATTTTTTTTTAAATAATCAGTGCGATTTATATTTGAAAATCTTCAATATAGGAAGTAGTTGTAACATCAAGTTTCGAAAAAAAATGTTAAATAATAGTTAGGGGCTTGAGATATCAAAACGGCGACGCACACAGCACTAATTGTGTCCTACGCGAAAGTAGGACAGCCATTTCTACCTACCTAGGGGCTGTCTTTGATTACTCAAAGATTCTGTATCTATGAGATTAACATCGGACAGTTGCATCAAGGTCATCGAAAAGCTCCAACTAATGAGTTGTTTCCCGATTTGTTTGAGTTTTGGTATTGTCCCGCTTAAAAATCATAGTGATCAGCCAAACAGGTATCAAACTGATGCGCAGCAAATAATCCCGACTGTTGATTTTTGATGACGTAAATCGTGTTTCGAAGCACCCTACTGAAGAGAAAGCTCACCATCACCATATCATCAGTGAACCTCCACCAAAATTAGGCCACTCAAGTATCCATGTACCCTTCAGGATCATCTAGATTCAATTTCTTCTCATCAGAAAAAATGATCTTTAATCGAATTTAATATTGAAAAAACCTCTTATTGAAACTAACAGATTCCAATCGCGATCTCGAAAATGAAAGAAAAGGGTGTTTGAAAATAGGATTTTGTCTGTTTTCACTGTTTCCTAGAGCCACGTACTCACTGGAGTACGTTATCTTTCATCACATGTTACCAAAACAATCAAAAACCTGACATCTGGAAACAGAAACGCTCTAATAAGCCAATATTTAAAAACAAGACAAGAATGCATCATTAAAAATTTAGACTAAACTTATTTGACTGTCGTGTGTTATTTCAGACACATTTTTATCTTTTATTTCCTAAATTAAAAATAATATTTTGCTGACATTGTATACAGTTTAATTAGGTTTTGTTTGTTAAAGATAACCCAATTTTTTGGCAATTTTCTTGTATAAAAAGGCGACCGAAAAATTGAAAGGCATCAGTTCACAGAAACACTTTCTTATTAGAAATTTGTATTGTAATATACGGCTTGGTCCGACAATTAAAACTTATTCACTTTTTAAATAAAACACAAATTCACTTTATTCAAATCACTCACAAACTTATTTATTCAACACTTTCAATTATAACTTTGCAAACACAGAGTACTTTTCTTTATCGCAGTTCACAATTAATTCATCCATCTCGCCACTAAACGGCTATTTATATAACAAAAATGATGGATTCTAGAAACTACTATTGGTTCCTATTGGTTCTTGGAGAAGCTGAAAGTTCGAGAAGCTCTCTATTTACAAATAAGGAATACTGGGATTTTTGTAGGGGCTAACGTTCTTAATGCTTAACAAAAAGTTTCTCTTAATCTTAATTAATTATTGCCCCTCACGAGTGTTTACTACTACAATTAAACGATATTAAGTAAAGAGAGTATGTACATTAAATAAACAAGAGATACAGACTAAGTAAAGAGAGTATGTACATTAAATAAACAAGAGATACAGAGTAAGTAAAGAGAGTAAGAAAAGTGTGTACATTAAATATAGAAAGAGATACAGAGAGTAAGAGATAATAAAGTATACACATTAGACATTACAAAAGAAGGAGAAACAGAGCGTATGAGATAAATAAAGTGTATACACATTACATTGCCCCCTCCTTAGGATTGATCGTCCCGAACAAATCCATCATTCTCATCACCACTGTAGCGATGTAGTCGGTCGCGATGTACGACTTTAAGTTTACCTCTGACTCCTTTTTGTATCCGGTATACGACGTCGTTGATTTTGCTAATCACTGTATATGGACCTTCCCAGTCCCGTTGAAGTTTCGGTGACAACCCTTTTTGTCGATGGGGATTGTAAAGCCACACTCGATCTCCTGCTTGGAACTCTGTTGTTGTCGCTCGTATATCGTAGCGTGTCTTCATTCGATCACTGAACATCTTTATTTTTGACCTAGTATCGTCGTGGATCTGAAGGAGGTTTTCTCTGAGGTCATCCAAGTAGTCATCCTCGGCTTGCGGTTCCGACGTGGGACATCCAAATTTTATTTCGCTCGGCAATCTGATGTTCCTTCCCATCAAAATCTCAGACGGTGTATGGCCAGTTGAGCTATGTCTTGCACTTCGATACGCCATCAAAAACAGTGGAATGTGTCGATCCCAATCTCGCTGGTTGTCGTCCACAACTTTGCAAAGATGTTCCTTAAGGGTTCGGTTGAACCGTTCGACCATGCCATCAGATTGTGGGTGGAGTGGTGTTGTTCTTGTCTTCTTGATGTGAAGAAGCCCACAAACTTCCTGGAATATGTTTGATTCAAAGTTCCTTCCCTGGTCGGAATGCAGTTCTAATGGAACACCGAATCTGCTCACCCAGTTGAACACAATTTGGTCTGCGACTGTTTTGGCTTCTTGATTCGGTATGGCGTATGCTTCAGGCCACTTGCTGAAGTAATCCATGACGACCAGAATATAACGATTTCCATTATTTGTTTCCGGAAATGGACCCGCCACGTCTATTGCAATCCTTTCAAAGGGTGATCCGACATTATACTGCTGCATTTGGCTGTGATTCTTTTTGTTTGGGCCTTTGGTGGCAGCACAGGTATCACATTTTCGGCACCACTTCTCGACATCTTCCCTTGCATGTAGCCAATAGAATCGTTGTCGAACCTTTTCTAGCGTCTTGTTTACTCCTAGATGGCCTCCCGAAACTCCATCATGCATCTCTCGCAGAACGTCCATAATCTTCGATCTCGGTAAGACTAGCTGCATTACATAGGACTTTCCATCTGCTGATTCCCACTTACGTCGAAGGACACCTTCTTGGACATGCAACGAGTCCCACTGTGCCCAATAGGCGTTCAGAGCCGGACTTCTGTCGGAGATATCAGCCCATTCTGGTTTTTCCTGGTGTTCCTTGCATGCGAGGATGGGTTCAATATCTGGGTCCTCTTGTTGGGCCTTCCTCAGCTCGTCGTTGCTCCAGCCGTAAATGGGATCGGTTCTGGTTCGTTGGACAGTGACCACTTCTTTTTCTTCTTGGCGTCTGCAATGCTTACAGTCTTGCTTACATGGTCTCCGAGACAGTGCATCAGCATTTGAGTGAAGCTTCCCCTTCCGATGTTGAATTTCATAATCGTACGTCTGCAGCCTCTCAATCCATCTCGCCACTTGACCCTCTGGATTCTTGAAATTCAAAAGCCAGTTTAGTGCTCCATGGTCGGTTCGGAGAAGAAACTTCTGTCCATAGAGATACTTATGGAAGTGCTTTGTTGCCAAAATCAGTGCAAGAAGTTCTCTTCTGGTCACACAATAGTTTCTTTCCGACTTCGAGAGTACCTTGCTGTAATAGGCAACCACCTTTTCTTCGCCATCATGTACCTGTGACAATACAGCACCAATCCCGACATTGCTGGCATCAGCATCAATGATGAACGGTTTTCCTGGAGTTGGGTAGGTCAGCACTGGTGCATTACACAAGCGTTGCTTGAGCTCTTGAAAGCTGCGCTCGCACTCACCTGACCATTTAAACTGCTTTCCCTTTTCCGTTAGCTGATGTAGACTCTTGGCGATCTCAGCAAAGTTCTTTACAAAGCGCCTATAGTAGGTGGCTAGACCCAGAAAGCTTCGGAGTTGATGTTTGTCCTGTGGTGTTGGCCAATTCTTCACGGTGTCAACCTTATCAGGATCCGTCTTAACTCCTTGGGAAGAGATGATATGTCCCAGGTATTTCACTTCGGTTTTGAAGAGTGAACACTTTTCTGGATTGAGCTTGAGGTGGGCTTCTCGAAGTCTTTGAAACACTGCTCTCAGATTTGTACAATGTTCGTCAAATGTTTTCCCGTATACGATGACGTCATCCAAATAGACCAGGCAAGATTTCCATGTGAGTCCTTGCAGGACGCATTCCATAAGGCGCTCAAAAGTCGCTGGAGCATTGCACAGTCCAAAAGGCATCACTTTGAACTGCCACAATCCGTTTCCCGTCGAGAACGCTGTCTTCTCTTTGTCTTCAGGATGGATTTCTACTTGCCAGTATCCACTTTTCAGGTCCAACGTTGAGAACCATTGTGCTCCTTCCATTGCGTCCAGAGTATCACTGATCCTAGGCAGAGGGTAGCTATCTTTCTTGGTCACATCGTTCAACCTTCGATAGTCCACGCAAAAGCGGGTTGATCCGTCTTTCTTCTTTACCAGGACCACTGGAGACGCCCAAGGGCTTTTAGAGCTTTCGATCAGACCCTCTTCTTTCATGGTGGTTATCAGTTCTTCAACCTCACCTTGTTTGGCTAGTGGAAGGCGTCTTGCAGGTTGACGAATCGGCTTTGCATCTCCGGTGTTGATTCGATGTTGAACCAGTTGTGTTCTGCCATATTTCCCTTGCGATGACGAAAAGATGTCTGCAAATTCTTCGAGGAGACCTTCTGCAGTTTTTCGTTGTTGGTGACCAAGATAAGATAACTTGAGAATGTTGGTCTTTATGGAGTTCAGCTCCTCAGATTTTGAGGTTTGCCTTGACTCTTCTTCGTTGATCCTTGTTATCGCTGATACAGATTCGCATTGTCCGACAATCTCACCTTTTCTAAGCTTAACTTCGTACGGCTTGATGTTGAGTATTCGTACGGGAACCATGTTCTTTACAGGTCTAACAAGAGTCTTCCCAATGGTAACGTTTTGGGAGGACTTTACAGATGCTGGTTCGACCATGAGGTATCGATGGCTGCCAGGCTTACCCTTCAATTTCGTCCACACGAATACTTCTGAAGAAGCAGGCAAAGTCAGATCTTCTTTGATGACGGTTTTCACAGATAACGAGGTCTCATGCGAGTGGATCCCATAGATCATCGGAATCTCGATGTTTCGATATTTCAGGACTTGGTTCCCGATGTCCAATATCACTCCGTGATCTTTCATGAAATCGACGCCGACAATGCACTCGTCGCATATATCTGCTACCAGAAACAGGTGAGAGAATTCCAACTCTGCCATCCGGATCTTAAGACGTACCTCACCATAGACTTTTGCGGCTTCTCCAGTTGCAGTCCTTAGACGATAGCTATTGGTGTTGTGGAGCCATGTCTTCTTAACGAGGTCCTGCCGTACAATGGACGCCGTGGCACCGGTGTCGATGGTAGCCACACATTTGTTGCCGTTTATACTTGCTTCCACGGTCAGGCTCTTGTTGTCACGTTTCGTTTGAGAAACCTGGATGGTGTTTCTGTAGCTATCGGTACTAGAAGCCAGCTTCTGTCCCTCGAAGTTGGTGGGGTGGGTAACAACTTGGGAAGCGACATTATTGTAGGTGTAACTTTGACCAGTTGACATATTTCTGTGTTCACAGTGTTGGCATGCGGTTCCTCTTCGCGGTAATCTGCACTGTCGTTGAAGATGCCCGGTATTGTTGCAGTTCCAGCATCGTGCTGGTCCGTCTCGCTGACTCCTTTCTAGAGTAGCCTTCTGACAAGAGCATTCTTGGACTTCCAATTCTCTCACGCGATGCACGTTTTGGGAAGCTTGTTCTGCGGCTTCCATTGTTAGAGCGAAAGCCAATGCTTCTGGTAGTGTTTGCTTTCCGGCAGTGCGAATAGCCCTTTGGAGATTTATATCGCCCACAGCTCTCACAAAGGCTTCAACAGCAAGTTGATTTATTATCTCGTTGCCAGCTGTTGGGTATGCCAGGTGGACTAATCGCTCGATATCTGCCTGAAGCTGCTGCAGAGTTTCACCTCTTTTCTGTGCCCTGTTGTTTAGTTGTACTCGGAAGACTTCTGTCATGTGGCTATCCCCAAACCGCTGTTCGATTGCGTTTACCAGAACTTTGAAGTCACCGTTCTTCTCTGCTGGGATGGTTTGTAGCAGTTCAGCAGCTGCTCCTCTCAAGGCAAGCGTAAGAGCAATGTATTTTTCGTCATCGTCCCAGCCGTTTGTTAACGCTGCTGCTTCAAACTGTTTCTTGTAGATTGACCACGGTATCTGACCATCAAAGCTTGGAGGATTCACTTCTCTCTTTCTTGAGCACTCACCAGAAGGTTCTCGAGCTTTCATCTTTCGCACTTTTTCTAGTTCGCTTGTAATGGTTTCGATCTGTTCGTCTATTTTCTTGAAACGTGCATTAGTCGTTGAATTTTGTTTTTCGACACGCTCATCGAGAGTATTGATTTTGTCTTCGAAGTCCGCAAACCTGCCTTCTAGCAGATTTTTCTGTTCATCAAACCGATCTCGAACGTCATCCCTTTGAGCTTGTAGTTGTTTGAGGACATTCTCTTGCTCGGTCTTCTGCTCGTTTCTTTGAGTTTCCAGTTGCTTGAGAACATTCTTTTGATTCTCTTCAAATTTGGCTAGAAGAAGTGTCATCATGGTAGATAAGTCGGCAGTTGCATTTACCTCTTTCGATTTTGCTTCCACTTCGAAAGCAAACGTATCTGGGTCTTCATTTTGTTCTTCCAGATATTCCTGTAGCCGTTTTACGAGTTCGATTTTACATCCTGCCCCACTTAAGCCACGTTTGCTTAATTGGGCCTTTAGCTCAGAGACAGTTAAGTCTTTCAAAACTTTACTCATTTTTTTTTTTAATTTTTAACTTCACTATTTCAAACAAAATAGTTTAATCACTATTCACTGTTTTATTCTCAATAAGTTTTAATCCCACTTCTGACACCAATGTAATATTCGGCTTGGTCCGACAATTAAAACTTATTCACTTTTTAAATAAAACACAAATTCACTTTATTCAAATCACTCACAAACTTATTTATTCAACACTTTCAATTATAACTTTGCAAACACAGAGTACTTTTCTTTATCGCAGTTCACAATTAATTCATCCATCTCGCCACTAAACGGCTATTTATATAACAAAAATGATGGATTCTAGAAACTACTATTGGTTCCTATTGGTTCTTGGAGAAGCTGAAAGTTCGAGAAGCTCTCTATTTACAAATAAGGAATACTGGGATTTTTGTAGGGGCTAACGTTCTTAATGCTTAACAAAAAGTTTCTCTTAATCTTAATTAATTATTGCCCCTCACGAGTGTTTACTACTACAATTAAACGATATTAAGTAAAGAGAGTATGTACATTAAATAAACAAGAGATACAGACTAAGTAAAGAGAGTATGTACATTAAATAAACAAGAGATACAGAGTAAGTAAAGAGAGTAAGAAAAGTGTGTACATTAAATATAGAAAGAGATACAGAGAGTAAGAGATAATAAAGTATACACATTAGACATTACAAAAGAAGGAGAAACAGAGCGTATGAGATAAATAAAGTGTATACACATTACAGTATCCTTAAATTCAAAAAGCAAAAATGATTTCATTCAAATTGACTGTTGTTGTCTTTGTGGCACTTTTCGGTCTTTCATTTGCGTTAGTCGGTGGCATTGGTGATATCTTTTTCAAGTGTAAGCAAGATAATAATGGAGATTTGGTAGATTTGAAAGCGTGCGCGGATCTACTTAAATCTGTTAATCTTGAACCCATCATCAAAATACTAGGATCTACAGCATCGGTTTGCAAAAAGGCTGGCAATGGCAATGTGCTTGATGTCCAACTCTGCTCGAACGTAATAGGGGACAGAAATAACTTATTACGCGCAATGCATGCGCTTAAGCACTAAGCACGGCGTGTAATGGTTTAATATTTTTAAAAATTAATTGCAAATTTTGTAAATTTTGTTTGAGACGTCCAATAAAAAGATTTCATATATGGATGTGAGAAAAATGTGAAGGTCTTTGATTGCCCGCTTCCTTTCCTAGCTTTCAATCTTAAATGAAACAAAGCGGTTTTTGGATATCATCGACATCTTTTTCGTTTGTTAGGCCTTTTTGTTTTGCTATGCTTCTTCTGCATAGTTCTGCTTTAATAAAATTAAAATAATAACGCCGAACTTCGCAATTCTTCACTTCTGTGTTATTTTTAGCCGTGCTGAAAATATGAAAGGGGTGCCGTGTAATAACACCAAGCGAAATAAGGCCGACTTGAAGAAATTTGCCTTATTTCACTTCCCGAAACTGGAACTAGGCCAAGTTAGCCTAAGAAAGAATTGGAGGAACAAAATTACAAAATAATAAACATGTGTTTAGTTCCCAATCAAATCAAATTGATCCTGAATGTTCCAAATCGGCATCATCCTCAGACGAGAGTGAACAAAAAATGTTTAAAATGAATCATTAATATGCAGCATCTGCTTTCTAAACTCTTAAATGCATTACATGATGTGTAGTGGTGCCCAATAGTTTCCCATTGGTTCCGCCGGTAACATTGCGCGATTTATATACGTGGACAACTTAATGTCTGGTGCCAACAATCGCAGTGAAGTAGAGAAAATTAAGGATGAAACAACAACTTTCAACATGAGGTTTCCATCTCAGAAAATTGGCATCAAATGATTAACATGATAATGATTGCAGACATTTCCAATGAAAATAAGGAATCATTCATTGTTTTAGGAGACAGTGAAATCATAAAAGCTCTTGAAATGGCATGGGATCCTAAAGAAGACAATTTTCGTTTTAGCTACATTGAATCTCCACATTGCAAATCGTGAAAACAAAAAACTGCATGCAAACACTATAGAAACTCAAGCTCCATTAGGACGAGAGTCTTCCAGATAATCTCCACACTCAGTGGTTAAAATATAGGAATCATCTCAAGGATGTCACACAAATATAAACCCATCGGCATATCAACAACCGTGCCTTCAAGGGAGAGCCCAAAATCATAGTTCCAATCATAGCATCAGAGTTTGAAGAAATTCTTAAACTCATATTGTGCACCATCTAACAAAACAGACTTCCAGAAGAGATTAGCCAACTGACAAGGAAATCACTTATCACATCAAACATTCGACAATAAGCACCTTTCATCAAAGACGGACTTGTTCGAATTGGAGGACGAATTTCAAATTCAGATCTACCATACGACGCAAAACACCCAATCTTACTTCCAAAATCTCACTCATTCATCGCCACCATCGTTCGACACTATCACCACAGCAATCATCATGATGGTCCATAAACATTACTCAACATTCTCAGACAACGCTTCTGGATCTTAAGGGGGGGTTTCCCATGTAAAAAAAGGTTGGGCTTTTGCGCGAAACTGTGTAGCGTTCGCAATTTTTCGAATATTTTAATAAAACAAACGGTTTTCGATTGATATTAAATAGGGTCAAATGTTTGTGCAATTAAAAAAAAAATAAAAATTCGATGTACCTCAAAACCGACAAGCAAAAGGAAAAACTATAAAATTTTGAAAGACGCTTGCGCTAACTAATGGGAAATGGGTTAAATATTACATTTTTATTTATTTTATATTTTTTTTATAATGACAATATATCATGTTACTTAACGTCGTTGTTTTTTTTTCGATTTTCGTTATAATTTTTTCCACACAAAATTCGAAAAACAATGAAAAATACAGCAAATTACGTAAAAAGTATGAATGCATTTTTTAGTATAACTTCTAAAATATAAAAGGTAGTGAAGTCAAATCAACTTTTTTCAAAGCTTTAAATATGTAATTTTAACGGAGTAATTTTTTTCATTTTTGTTTTTATGTTTGTCAAATGTTTTTGTTAACACAAACACAAAAAATACCTATTTTTTGTCTAGCATTTTGCGCGTTTGCCCGGGAAATTGATTAATATATTTTTGAATTTTTTGAAATATTTTTTATATGAAAGATTAATATATGTATTACTTAACGTCGGTGTTTTTTTTTTAATTTTTAACCTGTAACATATTTAAAAATAAACTTCAAAAGGTCAATATTTGTAAGGTTATTGTAAGTGATATATAGGCAATAAAACTAGCACATATTTTTTTTTATTTTTTTCTGTTATTTTTTTTATTTAAATCAAATAACAAAATAATTTGTTTGCTAATGGTCTTTTTTATTTTTATTTTTGAAAAATCGTCTTTTTTGCGTTTTTTGTCAAAAAAGAATGGTCGATTACACACACAAAGAAGCAGGGTTCAAAGGAATGCCACTAGGTGGTGCTGCAATTTGTTTTGCTTTCTCTTCTCTTTCTTACAAAAGATGTTGTTTTTTCTCCTCAACAGAAAATGTACTTTTTGTTCTTCAATTCATAGAAGTGTGAAGAAAACTCGATATTGCTTTACATAGAAGTAGAAGAAAGATGCAAGATGAGAAAATAGATATGTGCAGATGACATAATTATAGAAGAAGGGTTGAGCGGGAGATAGAGAAAGCGCATAAAAAGAATGCGGTAAGCAAGTGGCTTCTTTTTGTTTTTTGTTGTTGGACATGACAAAATAAGAAAATGAATGAGGTACAAAGCATATCGCACATGTGCGATAATTTTTTATCATATCTTTTTGTTTTGGTGGTTGCGAGGGAGATTTGGGATTTATTAGTATATATGACAAGTGCAAGTGCAATATGTATTATTTTTTTGCGACCCCTTGTATAGCTCAAAAATGTTGTGTAGGTAGGTAGGTAGTAAGAAGTAAGGTCGTAGGTACTACAAATAAATGGGAGAACCCAATTAATTTTTTTATTCGTTTGGAACAAATAAGTATAGGGTGCCTCAGTAAGAGTGCACTTTTTCATTTAAAAATAAAGACAAGTATTTTATGACAGAGTTGTGATATTTTCATTGTATTGTAAGAGGCCAGTTATAGCTATCATTGAAATGGACCCGGAAAATCTTTGAATGGATATTTAACTATTGTGGTTTTCCATTGAACCAAAACATCGATGTGCCGTCGACGGGCCGGCAATATTTTTTTCATATGGGAAAAGTATTGATGTTTTTTTCCCGACGAATTGATTCGTTTTGAATTCGTCTTTTGAGACGAATCTACACAGATTTTCACACTGATTTTAACACATCCTAAAAACTTGACAGTTTTTGCAAATGGAATAATTATGTGTTGAAAAAGAAAATAGAAGAGAGTGCGATTTTGGTATGTTATAATTACGATAAATAATAGAATAGTGAATATTATAAATAATAATAATGAAAATAAAGAATAATAATGAAAATAAATAAGTTTTATCGTTGTGTTCTCAAGAATAGGTACACATAACATTGACATCATTACAAGCATTCCTCATCCCAGGACGAAGATATGCTGAAAATTTTCAATTGGATCTTTGGACGATTGTTGAAGCAAATAATGCATTGCTATCCAAGAACAAAAGGCATTCCATTTTAAATTTCGAAAATGTTATGAAAAATTATAGGACGAAGAATAAATAATTGTTTCTCTTGTTTATTTATGCTAACAGCTGAAACACTAATACACTTACAAAAAGATATTGCTACGTTTTTCCTTTCCATTGAAACCAAAAAATATTGATTTTTAGTAGCGACACGGGCCGTCCATTTCATGTGGTTCAATGGAAATCGACATATGTTTTCTTTTGAAAAGAAATTATATACCAATCGATCGGAAATCACTCCAAGAATTTTTATTGACATGAAAAAGTTCAACTACACTTATTTTTTCATTAAAATGTGTTTTTCTATTTTCCGGTTGTAAAATCATTTTCTTGAACAGCTGATTGTATTATGTCAAAATATTAAACAAATCATTCCAATGATTTTCGTTTCAATTTTGTACAATTTTAATGATCTACATAAATGTTCAACTTCTCACAGTTCCAATGATTGAATTACGTCAGGAAAAAAATTCCTGACAGAAATTTTCAATGATTGCTATAATAACCGACCGAAACTATATTTCCACTTACCACATATAATAACCGACCTATCAGAAAAATTTCAATGATGTGTTTCAATGATAAAAACCAATTAAAGCTGTAACTGTCCTCTAAAGAAGATATAGTCCGATTAAGTATGGAATAAAATGTTTTTTTTTAATTTTCTCGGCAGAAAATTTTGCGAAGTTTGCGAGAGTAGATATGTATTTACAAATATTGTTCTTTCGAAAAGCACTCCATTTTTAATAATCAGTATAAACAGAGGTGGCAGATGTCAAATTTTAGAATTGCCACTCGCATGAAAAAAAAAAAGATTCCAATGTTAAAAAGAGCACTCTTACTGAGACACCCTCTACTTGCATCGTTTTATTGCGTAAGGTCAAAAATTTCAATAATAGGTTCATGACTCTTTTGAATAAACTGTTCATCTTTCTAAAAGATGAAAGGTACCTGCCTGTTGCAAACGCAATCATCGCCCAATAAAAGAATTTCCATTTCATATAAAATAGTTATCCTGCCTCTTCAAAAATTATTTATTTACACCTCGCAAGATGAAACATAAATAAATAATCTTCTCATAAAGTTTCATCTTTTTTATATTTCTTCAACTAGACAAACACAAAAAGAAATAAAAACCTAACCGTTTATCACATCGCGATGTCTCGTGCTGCAACAACAATATCTATGATACCACTTTTCTTGTACCTACTTACATGCATTGTTTTCATAATATGTACATAATATTCCTAACTCAAAGAAAAAAAGGAAAAAACGTGCACCTTTCTTCACTTGATACCTATTTTTTTGGGTCTTTTTTATTGCATTGCATGTATGTATATGAATTTGCTTCCTTTTCTGCCTAGAAGTGCGTCGTCTGTTGAATTTTTTTTCTCCTTCATGTGCCTGATCGTGATGGTGGAAGGAAACTGGTTCTTGCAAATTCTCGTCTGAGATAAAAAAAAAAAGGAATCGGTGAAGAGTAGAGGCCACTAACACATATAAATTCATTTACATGAAATCTGAGTTCGCTATTCTGGGACACATACCCTTAAACGCCAAAGCAACAAGAGAAGAGAAGTTCACACAAAAATAATGCTGTTTAAATCGGTCAGCTTACCTATTTTGACTCATGGCTCTTAATTTTTTTGCACCACCGGTATTACCTATATGAACAAAAAAGCTAGTCAGAAGCAATCGAAGGTTAGTGTAAAGACCGATCGGATTGATTTGTTCCTATTTGTCATTTTCCTATAACCCACATGATAGACTTGTATTTTCACAAACGAACTGTTCCAATCAATATACCAAGAAGAGCTGTTGCCGAGATAGTAACAGATTCAAGAGAAGTTGAAGAGAAGAGGATGAACTTTTCCCTAAGCTAGAGGCATTCTAAGCCAAAAGTGAGAGAGGAAAAGGTCATTCGTTTTTCGAATGTCCCAACCCTCAGAGGAATCTCTTTTGCTTTAGGTATGGAAAGGAGAATGTCACCTCACCTCAATGTCCTCGATGCTCGGGAAACAAAGCAAGGCGCAGTTTGAAGCCCCGGAGGAATTGCTCTCTGGAGCAATCCGGGTTGCCATTAACATGCCCGCTCTCTTCTACCAATTACATTGAATCTGTTCCAAACTCTTCACCCAATCAGACTACACCTACGACCTACATCTACACACACACATGCACAAATACAAACGTCCAAAACTTTACATGAAAGACTTCAGTCAGAAAGCGAATTTTTGGACGTCAAAACACGGTTGTGTCGGAAAAAAACTGCGAAGCTAAGAGAAAAATTCCGCGAGAAGAAACTAACATACAAGCCAATCAGAGCCACCACCTTGTGCTGCTCCGACGATCAGCTACTGTTAACATTTTTGACGAGCCGCTTTTGGGCTTGTTGGACAGTAGTGAAGCTAGTATTAGTTGCCTGGGTATGGATGGTTCCGAGTTTCTTCAGAGACAAGGCCAAAATTACAATAAACTCACTTCAGGTGTTAAGACAATGGGAATCATCAAGCGATAGTAGGGAAAATCTACGTTGATGTTTCGTACAAAGGGATAACGAAAAGAATTCCTCGGATTGATTTTTGGAGGGCGTTTGATATTGCACCTCAATTGATTTGGGAAGTGTCTTTACGGACAACCATTCCAGAACCTGATCCAAATGCTCACATAATGACTGAACAAGATGTCATTAATCTGTTTCCTTCCAGTGCCATTCAAGGTTTGGGGAAGACGACATTAGAAATGCATTCAATTGATACAGGAGAAGCTGAGCCCATAAAACAACGTCATTATCCGAAGAAACTCATATTATGAGGAATTAGATCGCATGGTCGAGCTCGAGAAGAGAGCAATGGTGCATGGAGCTTTCCTGTAGTTCTCGTGCGTCTTTCAGATTTTCGGTTAATTTTGAGCGTGGATCTGAAGGATCCGTTTTGGCAGATTCCATTAGAGAAATCTTCAAGGGAGAAGACGGCGTGTACGGTGCCCGAATGCCTGTAATGCAATTCACAGTCATGCCTTTTGGCCTTTGTAATGCGCCACAGCGTTTGGTTAGACAAAGTAATACGTCATCAGTTGAGAGAAAAGATCTTTCCGTACTTGGATGAGTTGGTGGTCATATTTGTATTTGGGGTATATTGTTGGCGACGGCTGTCCTCAAACGAATGTGGGATAGTTGACGGCTATTTCGGATTTTCCTACACCAACTTCGCCGAAACAGGTACGACGATTTTTAGGAGTGACGGGTTGGTATCGAAGATTTGTCAAGGACTTCGCGACTTTAGCCAGTCCTTTGACCGACCTGCTCAAAAAGGGTCAAAAGTTCGTGTTTTCAGAGGAAGCTATGGATTCTTTCACTAAATTGAAAACTGCGCTTACGTCAGCTCCGTTGCTAGTGAATCCAGATTTCGGAAAGGAATTTTTAATTCTCTGTGACGCGTCCAACACAGGTATCGGCTGTGTACTTGCCCAACTAGACGACGGCGACGCGACGACGGGAATGAACGACCTATTTCTTACTACTCACAGAAACTCAATAAACGCCAGTGCAGGTCCAAAAGTTTCAAGCCTATGTCTAAGGACACCCTCTTTATTTCTTCAGCTTGCAACCTGGATCATTCCTAGGGTCCTGTAGACCTAAGAACGTGAAAGGAAGCGAAAGGTTGAAGAGAGAGGAACACCTATCTACATATCTCTTTCGGGTGCTTCTGTAATCATCATTTGCTAGTTTTGCCTGCTAAAGTTACGTTTTTCTAAACAACCTCAGCTCTTTTACAGTTAAATTACCTTATTGTCTGCTGTCAGAATTGTTGAATTGACTGATGTAAGTCATGCACTTGCAAAAACAATATGAATCATTGTTCAAAGTTTTTCTCGGAACTTCAGGTGGTCGGCTTTTTCAATTTATCTAATTAATCGGTAATATTTAGTTTCCTTTCTTCGAGCAGTCAAAAATCATAGCATAATTTTACTTTTTTTCATTAAACAATTTGAAATATCAATAATCTGGCATACTTAATTATTTTAAAACGCAGGGAAAAGAATTTACTCAAATATTCTTCCTTCAAAACAACTTTTCAGGAAGTCCTAATCAAGTTTTTTTTTCCTGAAAAACGTATCAAATCCGTATCGAGGGAAACCTACCACTGAACTGAATTTTTTCTGCTCTCTTAAGATATATTTTTTTAATGAAACATTTTACCTGTTTGTAAAGAAAGAATGCCAACACCTTTTTGTGAAACATTCATTACGAAAAAGGTTAAAATAACGAAACATACAATCTTATTCCTCAAAAATGTTCGGTAATTGGGGACGTTCGGTAACAGGTGCCACTACCCTACTTGTTTTCGGAAACTATCTCACGGCAGGCACGGATTTAGAGGGGGGTCACGGGGGTCATGACCCCCCCCCCCCCCCAAACAGGCTGTATTTAAAAAAAAAAAAGTTGAACCAATATTTTGAAAACCAAATAACAAAAAAAAAAAACGAACAAAACCTATTTTTTGCAAACTTAAGAACCGGGACCTAACCAAACGATGATTGAAGTGTAGCAATGCAAGCCGGGTGATTCTGTCTCAACCAAGTTTTGAGGCGATAGAGAGTTGAAAAACTCCTTTCTGCAGTGGCTCCAGCAACAGAGAGCGTTTCCAAAATCGTAAGCAGTGTGTGTATTAATAGCCGGATAAATTACCATCACACGCTTCAAGGGCGAGAGGAACCGAATCTGGGAGTTCACCGCCGTTTTCAACAATTCGGTTCCTTTTAGCTACCAACAACTCAAATTCGGCAATAACGCTCGAAGAGGGAGAGTTCAGAAGCTTCTGGTACGTTTCTGCTACAAGCTGAACTTCTTCAATGTCTTCCGCTGTATAGGAAGTCCGAGGCAGAAATAGTCTCAACTCAAAAAGCTTTATCACGTCTGGAGAGAGCCTTTCGTTGAGGTCCGTCACAACGTTGTCCAACAGAGGAATGTGAATTGCTCTCCTGAAATATTCCTCCGGGGTTTGATTCCGTTGGTGGTTTTCTCGATGTTTTTGACGAGAAACAACGCGTGGTACTTTCAACTCCACATCCGACTATGTTGCGAGATTTTCAGTTTCAAAAAATAGCTTATTTCTTCGTGAGTTATTTCACGTCACCGCTATTGATACTTCCTATAATTGATACTTCCTATAAATTGTTTGAAACTTTTTATTTCTCACTAACTACTTGTTTAATGATGGCACATAAACATTTACAGCCGTATTCATAATGATTTCTTAATCAGGCTCTTAAAGGTTAATTAGTTAAGCGGGCTTCAATATTTAAGCGACCTTTAAGCAGCTGTACTAAAAATTCTTATTCATAAGTGATTTGGGACCTTTACTTAACTAAGTAACGTCCCTGTTAAAAATGTAATAGAAACTGAAAATCTATTACTGAATTCTATTACGTTTTAGTTGTCAAAGTGATAATAATACAAAAAAAAATCATCCCAACGGTCCTGTCTAGTAACTTTAAAATAAAAATAAAAACAATGGAAGTAAAAAATAAAAGAAAACGGTCGGAGAACTGGGACTCCGCAGATAAGGTAAGATTTTTCGATCAAATAATCATTCATATTGTAATGTGTATACACTTTATTTTATCTCATACGCTCTGTATCTCCTTCTATTGCAATGTCTAATGTGTATACGTTATTATCTCTTACACTCTGTTTAATGTATACACTTTTCTTACTCTCTTTACTTACTCCGTATCTCTTTCTATATTTAATGTACACACTTTTCTTACTCTCTTTACTTACTCTGTATCTCTTTCTATATTTAATGTACACACTTTTCATTACTCTCTTTACTTACTCTGTATCTCTTGTTTATTTAATGTACATACTCTCTTTACTTAATATCGTTTAATTGTAGTAGTAAACACTTATGTGTATAACAGTTAAAAATGAGGGGCAACATCTAGTGGTTAAAAGAGAACTTCTGGAACATTCGGTTTAGTAGTTTCTAGAACCATTATCAGGACTATATATACCCGATTCGAAATCGAAACTAGATAGTTGATTGTGAACTGCGATAAGTAAAGTACACTGTGTTTGAAAAGTTATAATTGAAAGTGTTGAATAAATAAGTTTGTGAGTGATTTGAATAAAGTGAATTTGTGTTTTATTTAAAAAGTGAATAAGTTTTAATTGTCGGACCAAGCCGTATATTACATTGGTGTCAGAATAAGGGATTAAAACTTATTGCGAATAAAACAGTGAACAGTGATTAAACTATTTTGTGTGAAATAGTGAAGTTAAAAAAAATGATAAGTAAAGTTTTGAAAGACTTAACTGTCGCTGAGCTAAAGGCCGAATTAAGCAAACGTGGCTTAAGTGCGGCAGGATATAAAATCGAACTCGTAAAACGGCTACAGGAATATCTGGAAGAACAAAATGAAGACCCAGATGCGTTTGCTTTCGAAGTGGAAGCAAAATCGGAAGAGGTAAATGCAACTGCCGACTTATCTACCATGATGACACTTCTTCTAGCCAAATTTGAAGAGAATCAAAAGAAGCAAGAAACTCAAAACAAGAATGTTCTGGAGCAACTAGAAACTCAAAGAAACGAGCAGAAGACCGAGCAAGAGAATGTCCTCAAACAACTGGAAGGAAATGTCCTCAAGCAACTAGAAACTCAAAAGAATGATGTTCTGGAACAACTACAAGCTCAAAGGGATGACGTTCGAGATCGGTTTGATGAACAGAAAAATCTGCTAGAAGGCAGGTTTGCGGACTTCGAAGACAAAATCAATACTCTCGATGAGCGTGTCGAAAAACAAAATTCAACGACTAATGCACGTTTCAAGAAAATAGACGACCAGATCGAAACCATTACAAGCGAACTAGAAAAAGTGCGAAAGATGAAAGCTCGAGAACCTTCTGGTGAGTGCTCAAGAAAGAGAGAAGTGAATCCCCCAAGCTTTGATGGTCAGATATCGTGGTCAATCTACAAGAAACAGTTTGAAGCAGCAGCGTTAACAAACGGCTGGGACGATGACGAAAAATACATTGCTCTTACGCTTGCCTTGAGAGGAGCAGCTGCTGAACTGCTACAAACCATCCCAGCAGAGAAGAACGGTGACTTCAAAGTTCTGGTAAACGCAATCGAACAGCGGTTTGGGGATAGCCACATGACAGAAGTCTTCCGAGTACAACTAAACAACAGGGCACAGAAAAGAGGTGAAACTCTGCAGCAGCTTCAGGCAGATATCGAGCGATTAGTCCACCTGGCATACCCAACAGCTGGCAACGAGATAATAAATCAACTTGCTGTTGAAGCCTTTGTGAGAGCTGTGGGCGATATAAATCTCCAAAGGGCTATTCGCACTGCCGGAAAGCAAACACTACCAGAAGCATTGGCTTTCGCTCTAACAATGGAAGCCGCAGAACAAGCATCCCAAAACGTGCGTCGCGTGAGAGAATTGGAAGTCCAAGAATGCTCTTGTCAGAAGGCTACTCTGGAAAGGAGTCAGCGAGACGGACCAGCACGATGCTGGAACTGCAACAAGACTGGGCATCTTCAACGACAGTGCAGATTACCGCGAAGACGAACCTCATGCCAACACTGTGGAAACAGAACTTACTCAACAAGTCAAAGTAACTCCAACAACGTTGCTTCCGAAGCTGTTTCCCACCCGGGAATAAGAACCAACTTCGAGGGGCAGAAGCTGGTTTCTGGTATCGATGGCCCCAGAAACGACATCCAGGTTTCTCAAACGAAACGTGACAACAAGAGCCTGACCGTGGAAGCAAGTATAAACGGCAACAAATGTGTGGCTACCATCGACACCGGTGCCACGGCGTCCATTGTACGGCAGGACCTCGTTAAGAAGACATGGCTCCACAACACCAACAGCTATCGTCTAAGGACTGCAACTGGAGAAGCCGCAAAAGTTTATGGTGAGGTACGTCTTAAGATCCGGATGGCAGAGCTGGAATTCTCTCACCTGTTCCTGGTAGCAGATATATGCGACGAGTGCATTGTCGGCGTCGATTTCATAAAAGATCACGGAGTGATATTGGACATCGGGAACCAAGTCCTGAAATATCGAAACATCGAGATTCCGATGATCTATGGGATCCACTGGTATGAGACCTCGTTATCTGTGAAAACCGTCATCAAAGAAGATCTGACTTTGCCTGCTTCTTCAGAAGTATTCGTGTGGACGAAATTGAAAGGTAAGCCTGGCAGCCATCGATACCTCATGGTCGAACCAGCATCTGTAAAGTCCTCCCAAAACGTCACCATTGGGAAGACTCTTGTTAGACCTGTAAAGAACATGGTTCCCGTACGAATACTCAACATCAAGCCGTACGAAGTTAAGCTTAGAAAGGGTGAGATTGTCGGACAATGCGAATCTGTATCAGCGATAACAAGGATCAGCGAAGAAGACCCAAGGCAAACATTGAAGTCCAAAGAGCTGAACTCCATAAAGACGAACATTCTCAAGTCCTCTAATCTTGGCCACCAACAACGAAGAACTGCAGAAGGTCTCCTCGAAGAATTTGCAGACATCTTTTCGTCATCGCAAGGGAAATATGGCAGAACACAACTGGTTCAACATCGAATCAACACCGGGGATGCAAAGCCGATTCGTCAACCTGCAAGACGCCTTCCACTAGCCAAACAAGGTGAGGTTGAAGAACTGATAACCACCATGAAAGAAGAGGGTCTTATCGAAAACTCAAAAAGCCCTTGGGCGTCTCCAGTGGTCCTGGTAAAGAAGAAAGACGGATCAACCCGCTTTTGCGTGGACTATCGAAGGTTGAACGATGTGACCAAGAAAGATAGCTACCCTCTGCCTAGGATCAGCGATACTCTGGACGCAATGGAAGGAGCACAATGGTTCTCAACTTTGGACCTGAAAAGTGGATACTGGCAAGTAGAAATCCATCCTGAAGACAAAGAAAAGACAGCTTTCTCGACAGGAAACGGATTGTGGCAGTTCAAAGTGATGCCTTTTGGACTGTGCAATGCTCCAGCGACTTTTGAGCGCCTTATGGAATGCGTCCTGCAAGGACTCACTTGGAAATCTTGCCTGGTCTATTTGGATGACGTCATCGTATACGGGAAAACATTTGACGAACATTGTACAAATCTGAGAGCCGTGTTTCAAAGACTTCGAGAAGCCCACCTCAAGCTCAATCCAGAAAAGTGTTCACTCTTCAAAACCGAAGTGAAATACCTGGGACATATCATCTCATCCCAAGGAGTTAAGACGGATCCTGATAAGGTTGACACCGTGAAGAATTGGCCAACACCACAGGACAAACATCAACTCCGAAGCTTTCTGGGTCTAGCCACCTAATATAGGCGCTTCGTCAAGAATTTTGCTGAGATCGCCAAGAGTCTACATCAGCTAACGGAAAAGGGAAAGCAGTTTAAATGGTCAGGTGAGTGCGAGCGCAGCTTTCAAGAGCTCAAGCAACGCTTGTGTAATGCACCAGTGCTGACCTACCCGACTCCAGGAAAACCGTTCATCATTGATGCTGATGCCAGCAATGTCGGGATTGGTGCTGTATTGTCACAAGTACATGATGGCGAAGAAAAGGTGGTTGCCTATTACAGCAAGGTACTCTCAAAGTCGGAAAGAAACTATTGTGTGACCAGAAGAGAACTTCTTGCACTGATTTTGGCAACAAAGCACTTCCATAAGTATCTCTATGGACAGAAGTTTCTTCTCCGAACCGACCATGGAGCACTAAACTGGCTTTTGAATTTCAAGAATCCAGAGGGTCAAGTGGCGAGATGGATTGAGAGGCTGCAGACGTACGATTATGAAATTCAACATCGGAAGGGGAAGCTTCACTCAAATGCTGATGCACTGTCTCGGAGACCATGTAAGCAAGACTGTAAGCATTGCAGACGCCAAGAAGAAAAAGAAGTGGTTACTGTTCAACGAACCAGAACCGATCCCATTTATGGCTGGAGCAACGACGAGTTGAGGAAGGCTCAACAAGAGGACCCAGATATTGAACCCATCCTCGCATGCAAGGAACACCAGGAAAAACCAGAATGGGCCGATATCTCCGACATAAGTCCGGCTCTAAAGGCCTATTGGGCACAGTGGGACTCATTGCATGTCCAAGAGGGTGTCCTTCGACGTAAATGGGAATCAGCAGATGGAAAGTCCTATGTAATGCAGCTAGTCTTACCGAGATCGAAGATTGTGGACGTTCTGCGAGAGATGCATGATGGAGTTTCGGGAGGCCATCTAGGAGTAAACAAGACGCTAGAAAAGGTTCGACAACGATTCTATTGGCTACATGCAAGGGAAGATGTCGAGAAGTGGTGCCGAAAATGTGATACCTGTGCTGCCACCAAAGACCCGAACAAAAAGAATCACAGCCAAATGCAGCAGTATAATGTCGGATCACCCTTTGAAAGGATTGCAATAGACGTGGCGGGTCCATTTCCGGAAACAAATAATGGAAATCGTTATATTCTGGTCGTCATGGATTACTTCAGCAAGTGGCCTGAAGCATACGCCATACCGAACCAAGAAGCCAAAACAGTCGCAGACCAAATTGTGTTCAACTGGGTGAGCAGATTCGGTGTTCCATTAGAACTGCATTCCGACCAGGGAAGGAACTTTGAATCAAACATATTCCAGGAAGTTTGTGGGCTCCTTCACATTAAGAAGACAAGAACAACACCACTCCACCCACAATCTGATGGCATGGTCGAACGGTTCAACCGAACCCTTAAGGAACATCTTTGCAAAGTTGTGGACGACAACCAGCGAGATTGGGATCGACACATTCCACTGTTTTTGATGGCGTATCGAAGTGCAAGACATAGCTCAACTGGCCATACACCGTCTGAGATTTTAATGGGAAGGAACATCAGACTGCCGAGCGAAATCAAATTTGGATGTCCCACGTCGGAACCGCAAGCCGAGGATGTCTACTTGGATGACCTGAGAGAAAGACTCCTTCAGATCCACGACGATACCAGGTCAAAAATGAAGATGTTCAGTGACCGAATGAAGACACGCTACGATATACGAGCGACAACAACAGAGTTCCAAGCAGGAGATCGAGTGTGGCTTTACAATCCCCATCGACAAAAAGGGTTGTCACCGAAACTTCAACGGGACTGGGAAGGCCCATATACAGTGATTAGCAAAATCAACGACGTCGTGTACCGGATACAAAAGGGAGTCAGAGGTAAACTTAAAGTCGTACATCGCGACCGACTACATCGCTACAGTGGTGATGAAGATGATGGATTTGTTCGGGACGATCAATCCTAAGGAGGGGGCAATGTAATGTGTATACACTTTATTTTATCTCATACGCTCTGTATCTCCTTCTATTGCAATGTCTAATGTGTATACGTTATTATCTCTTACACTCTGTTTAATGTATACACTTTTCTTACTCTCTTTACTTACTCCGTATCTCTTTCTATATTTAATGTACACACTTTTCTTACTCTCTTTACTTACTCTGTATCTCTTTCTATATTTAATGTACACACTTTTCATTACTCTCTTTACTTACTCTGTATCTCTTGTTTATTTAATGTACATACTCTCTTTACTTAATATCGTTTAATTGTAGTAGTAAACACTTATGTGTATAACAGTTAAAAATGAGGGGCAACATCTAGTGGTTAAAAGAGAACTTCTGGAACATTCGGTTTAGTAGTTTCTAGAACCATTATCAGGACTATATATACCCGATTCGAAATCGAAACGAGATAGTTGATTGTGAACTGCGATAAGTAAAGTACACTGTGTTTGAAAAGTTATAATTGAAAGTGTTGAATAAATAAGTTTGTGAGTGATTTGAATAAAGTGAATTTGTGTTTTATTTAAAAAGTGAATAAGTTTTAATTGTCGGACCAAGCCGAATATTACAATATCAATAAAATTTTGGACATTTTTCTTCTTTTGCTCTATAGATTCTTCTTAGGCAGCTTGTTGAAGACAAGATAACTGTAATTGAAAACAAAGATGTGGATACTAACACCAGCAAGAAGAAACGAGAAACCTGGAAAGAAATCCTTCAATCGTAAATTATTATTAGTATAAACATTTTAAAATTATTATATTAATATAAAATATTGATTTGTATTTCAGCTTTAATGAGTGCAGCCACATAAGTCGCGATGTGCCACAAATTCAAACACAGTGGCGAAATATGAAAATGAATGCTAGGCAGAGAGTTTCCACGTACAAAAAACAATCAAAGGCAACAGGTGGTGGTCCACCTCCAAAATCTCCGGATGTGGAAGATGATATACTGATGGCTTTGATTCCGGATGAATTTGCCGTTGATTCAAATCCATACGATTGCGATGAGGGCATAATTGTGTCTGAACCATCAGCGGAGTTGGCTGCATCAGGAGATGATATGGACCCATCTGAGGACCTTGAAATTCTTTTCGAGGATGTTGTTCCAAAGGACCCTTCAATTTCTGAAGCCGGATCTTCAAGGAAAAAATCTGTAAGAGATAATTCTAATCATTATAGTTGTCTTCAAACTTTATTTGTGGTTATCTTCATTTTTCAGAAAATCCCCAAAAAAATGAAAAATGTAAATAAAGAAAATTCAACTGTAAGTATAAAATGTCCATACGTTTGCATAATAATATTATAATACTAGCATTATTCCATTTTGTGTGTAGAGTGAAAATCGTTATCTGGAAGTCGCAATCGAAGCAAGAAGAATAGAAAGCGAGTTGACGAGAGATAAAATTCTTCTCGAAATCGAAAACCTGCGAGCGGATGACAGAAGAAGGGAGGAGGAGCATCAGCTTAAAATGATATGCATTAAAGAAGAACATGATCTCCGCATGAATCTTATGCAAAATGGTTCTCGTTAGTCGAAGAACTTCATCCCAATTCTTGAAGACTGATTTTTTTTTGTTAAATTATTGTAAATAGTTGAATTGTGAATTGTTTTTTTTTTGGCTTTGATGAAATTATTTGTTTGTATTGTAAATAGTTATGTTGTGAAGAGTGTTTTTTGTTTTTTATGAACTTTGTTTCGTTTTTCTTTTTATTCATGGTATTTTGATTCGTTGATTAAAAACAAATAATAATAAATGAATTAACAATATTTCTCTATTGAAAAAATAGTATTCTGTTATTGTGTTTGTTAAACTGTTGTGTTGTGTGTTGAAGTTGGTACTTAATTACTTTGAACATTAAAAAAATGTTCGATCATCACTCTACGTGAGATGTTTGAAGCATTATTTGTTTGAGCTATTTCTTCGCTTTCTGTAAAATCGTCGAACTCGGTAATTTCATCTGTATTAAAGGATAGCAAAAAATAGATTTAATTATGTCATTCAAATAGATCTTAGCTGTTGTACCTGTGATTGTGATGTCATCTTGATAATCAATAGCAAGGTTATGAAGCACAGCTAAAGCTACAACAGTCGTTTTTGTTGTTTCCAGGGAGCATCGAAATCCTGACTGGAGAATTCTAAAACGGCTCTTCCAAACTCCGAAGCATCTTTCCACTGTGTTGCGTGTTGCTATTTGAGCAATATTATACCGCTCTTCTGCATCCGTTGCTGGATTCAGAAGAGGAGTATATAGGATGCTGGAACAAGCATAGCCCCCATCTCCTAACAAGATGCCTCTGAACTCCCCACTATCGAATCTCTCCTTTATTCGACTTTCTCTAAATATTCGAGAATCGTGCGTGCTGCCTCTCCAATGGCACACAATGTCTCTTATTTTAAGAGAAGAGTCGCACACAACCTGGGTATTTATAGAGAAGTACCCTTTTCTATTTACATAGAATTGTCCTTAAGGATTTGCGTTTTAGTATTAAGGTTTTTTCGAAATAAATTGCACATAATACCTGCAGATCCACCAACTTTTGGAATTTTGATATGGGTACAGTCAATTGCACCAATTACGTTTGGAAAACCTCTTATCTTCCTAAATCCTTCCATTATATTAGTTTGTTCCACCAAGGATGTTGGCATTTTAACAAATTGGGGTCTTTTTGATGCCAATGCCTTTGCAACTCGAAGTGATATCCTGCTTAAGGTTGGTTGGCTAAACCCATGGATGTCTGCTCCATCATCCTGCACCTAAAAAGAAAAAGAAAAATAACTTTTTTTTTTTTTGAGAAGAGTGCGTTTTATAATTTTTTTTTATCTTAAATACGTACCTCGTTCCTTCCCCAATACCTAATGGCAGCCATAACTTGAAGACCGGGAGGAATATGGCCTCCGTTTTTGGAACCTTCTAGATCTGCTCGAACTAGTTCAATAATTTTTGCCATGCTCGATTTTGAGAATCGGTACCTCTTTTTAAAAATGTTGTCATCCAGTTCCATTGGATTAATTCTAGGCTTGTATATTTTAATTGTTCTTCTAGTCCTCAGCCTTAATATCCTTAATACATTTAAGTCTCCAATAATTTGCTGATGTTCCATTATTATTATTTTTCTCTTGGCGATATTTACGTAGATAATATAAAACTGAATTGAAAGCAACCACGATCTAAAAATTTCAATCTCATTGAAATGTCAATATTTAAGCAGGATTTAATCAGCCTTTAAACGCAAAAATTTGCGTTTAAGTTAAGCGACCTTTAGTCAACCTTGCTTAAATCAGAAAATTGATTATGAATAAGGATTGTCTGCTTAAATGCTGCTTAGAGCTCGCTTAAATTTAAGCGGCCTTTAAGTTTTGGTTATGAATACGGCTGTTAGTTTAATACCACAATCAAAACCTTTTTTAATCGACTTTAACCTTACGACAAACTGGCTCTGAAAAAATATTTAATTGGGTGTTTAAAACAAAGAAACGGTGGTTCGGGAAGCTAGTTTATTTTTTTCTGTCAACTTTGATTTTTTATTCATTCGAAAGTGTATTGAATAAAAGCAAGTACAAGTACAAGTACTTCTGAATAGGTGAATTTATGAACAATTTCTAACCGTTTAAACCTTCCCTGATTTATTTATTTGGTTATTCTTGTTATTTTTGATTTTTTTTTTATCCTGTGACCCCCTCCAGAAAAAAATTCTAGATCCGCACCTGACTCACGGGCACTTATGACACGTTCTAAAACAAATAGTAATATGAAAATACCGAAACCTTTTTCTGCTCATTTATGTAAGTTTTAACTGTAAGGCCGTGTGCGAATTGGATGAATTGTGGTTAAAAAATAAAAATGGATGAATTTTTAACCACTACTGTCATATTTTAACCTGCTCAGCAGCTAGTCAAATAATGCGAAGTGTCAAAATTTAACCAAACGTCAAGTTTTAACCCATTTTAAACTGAATTCGCACACGGCCTAAATAAAAAAAAAAAAACAAATAAAATCTTCAAACTGTCCGCGATGAACCTATAGCTTCTCCGGAATAAAAACTTTAGATTGAATTTTTCAACTGTCTTTTGGACACTACATTAATTTCTGTCAATGAAAGATTTGAATAGTTAAATGAGTACTCGGAATATTGGTCTTTTTTGTACAATATAAAACAGATTCTGGAAAAACCTGACCTTGTCAAACTCTGTGGTGATCTCTAATTGAAATATGGATGGGTGTACCTACCTACATATATATGTTGTGTGATGAACTCATAAGTCTGAAATCTTTTTTGTATGATCAGAATGCGGCTATACCCCTGTTTTTGTTTAAAATTTTATCAAAGATCGCAACTTACAAGAACTGTATCCTAATGTATGGATAGCAATGCGCATATTATTAACTATACCTGTAACGATTGCTAGTGGGGAGAAGAGTTTTTCTAAGATTAAGCTGATAAAAAGGGGGCGTTCAAGTAGGTACATATTACGTAACGCAATTAGGGGGGAGGGGGTGTCTCGTAAAACGTTACGATGCGTTGCAGGGGCGGGGGGGTCTTTCTCACAACATTATGTTACGTAACATTGTGCCTTACAAGATGCCTTACGATTTCTTTTGTCCATCTGTACGATCCGACTTATGGTGGATTTACATTGATCTGCATGCCATCATCTGCAAAAATAGAGGATGCAAGATACAAAACTCATACTAGTGTAATAGAGAGGTAAGACCAAAATGCGGACGTCTGCACGGATGAAGATTATAGGAAGTTCAACTCATGCAGAAGAAAATTATGGTGAAGACGAACATGTTCATCTTTTTTATAGCGTTTTCATCTACACCATAATTTTTTCATCTGCACCATAATTTTTTGTTGTTGGCTGTTGTTGTTGGTTGTCACCGAGCTTTAAAAATTATAGCAAGTAAAAATGGGTAGGTATATGTGTACTCTTTCACTCTTTCGTGTTATGTCGTATAGCTCCCCCGCTTTACTTTTCTGCGAATTTGCAGATGCAGACGTCGAAGATTACATGTAAATCCACCATTAAAGAAAAAAAAAGTATGCCCAACCTGTGGGATCTATTTACGTGCATGGCAAGACTGTCCCAAACCGTTGCGAAAATTGAGAACGGCCACAGCAGCGCCTTGCTGCCAGATGGGCGAAAGAGCTTCTCTGTATTGATCGTCGACGAAGACGAAGTTGATGCAAGTGGCTGAGCAATTCCAGAACTGTCTTCGTCCGCACTCCAGGTGCTAGTGATGAAAGAATCTGAGTGGCTAGCAAACCCGTGGACAGAGCGGCAGTAATTTATAAAAAATAAAGAAAATACGCAGATGTTGCGGATTAAAAATCTCTTGTTTTATTTAGTATTATTACCGCGAAGGCAATCAATAACTATACCAATGATAAAAACTATAACATAACTTTTGCGACGAGGGTAAATATGGTCACTTCAGTGTTACGTAACGTTGTGAATGGGGGAGGGGGGTCAAAAAAATTCAAAAATTGCGTTACGTAATACTTGAACGCTCCCAAACCAATCTGCAATCGAAAATATCGCAATCCCGATTGACAAACTTGGCAACTTTATCAATCGACAATGAAATTGCTGAAAAGGAAAACCTCGATTTTGATAAAATAATAAAAGGGTTCGCCGACAGAAATGCTAGAAAAGTTAAATTTTATTAGTTTTTTTTTCTTTTAATAAATGGTCATTTCATTATAGGCCCTATTATGTAAGACAACTAAGAAGAAAGTTGAGTTGTAATCCGGCAATCGGTATTACCGATCACAACTAGTTGACTCTCACAAGTCAACCAGTAGTCAACTAAAAAATGGTTGACTTTTTAATTGTGTTCGGGCCAGTTGAGTTGTCTCTCAGTTGTGATTGTTGTCAAAATTCAACAACTGCTATTAACCGGTTGTGTAGTGTATTTGTGTGTACAAAAAAATAATGGCACGCACCAACAACGAATGCAAAAGCAATTTTATTGAGAAAATGGAGAAAAAATATGTAAGTTTTCCAAAAAATAATCAAAACTTTTGCAAGCAAATAATTTTTTTGGTCTAAAAATCACAAAACCTGCCCAATTTGAGAGGTTGATTGAAATTCTACAGCAGAAACCGAACCAAAAAGCAGATAGAAGGCATCTGAATTTACTTTTGATCACGCCAATCGATCTTTCAATAATGTTTCTTGTTTGTGCATGTATGGTATTGAGAAAAGATTCTGGATTCCCACTTTCAGCCAATCGAAATGGAGTCATTAAATGTTACTCTAAAGGATATCCAGCAACTCCCAAAATAAAAGTATTCTCGTCTGTTGGCTGAGCAAGGCAGGCCTAGATTAAAATCATTACCGCTGCACTTATGGTAACTTCCTTCTGCGATGAAACGTAGGGCAGTGCAGAGTTTGAGAATTGGTGGGACTGCGGAGGAACGCTATATCTTTATTTCATTTAGCACATAAACAAATGCGTCTTTGTTGAGTCAAAATTAACTTATACATAAATCTGCAACAAAACGGAGACATTAACAGCCCGATTCTCCCCATCATCACTGTACCTCACAAGGTCACAAGTCATAAGAAGAGGTGAAATTGATTTTGTGACTTTTTCGTATTCTCCCGCAAAGTCACAACTTGTGAGAGTCACAAAAACAATCGAAATTGTGATCTCCTTCAGAGCAGGTCATAACTAGCAAATTATTTGAGATTTGACATTTTGATTTTTGAGTGAAAAAAATGGAAGTTGAAATGAAAAAAAATGGTCTTACTGACAGTCAACAAGAGAGAACAAGTAGTGGAACAAGAGAACGAGATAGAACTGTCTGGGTTGTCCTAGAAAAATGTAATTTACCATTTTGGAATCTTTGATTAATGCTGAAGAGAGCCTCATCAAACCTGTTTCTTTTAACGTATTGTAATGTGTATACACTTTATTTTATCTCATACGCTCTGTATCTTCTTCTATTGTAATGTCTAATGTGTATACGTTATTATCTCTTACGCTCTGTACCTCTTTCTATATTTAATGTACACACTTTTCTTACTCTCTTTACTTACTCCGTATCTCTTTTTATATTTAATGTACATACTACTCTTACTCTCTTTACTTACTCCTTATCACTATAACTCTAATATCATTTTATAGGAAACTAGCTGACCCGCGGGACGTTGTACCCGCACTCAAGAAATTGTAAGGGGTAACTTAAAGGTTTTCCTATAATTTAACCTATGCTAGTTCAGGCTAATAGTCGTTGAAAGTCATCAAAACTTTAGAAGAGATCAAAACTTAAGAAAATGTAAGCTCTCGTATCATTTCTGTTCACATATCGTTCTGAGTAAAATTTATTTGAGTGTTATGACTTATAATTTTTTTTGAATCGATTTGTTTAGTTTTTGTAATTGGGGTAAGCATAAAGTCCTTCTTTTTCTATTGCTCTGACTTATAATCTTTTGCTTTTTTTTTAAGGTTTTTGACTGCTCTGATTTACAATTATTTTGTTTGGTGTCTTATTGTCGCCCGTTTTGATTTACATGATTTGTTTTAACTCAATAAAATACAGCCTATATAACTCCTAAATATTTATGGTAGTTTTCCTTGAAATAATTTTTTTTTACCTTTCGGTATTTCCGAAGATTAATATTTTTATAACAAAGCAGCGTTTTTTGGGTCAGCTCGTAATAAAATGCAGCTTAACTTACTACTATCATTAGTATTGTGTTATCTGTTAGTGGTATTTTTGTTCTCAACCTCCTGAGTGCCTTGATATCATTTGGTAAATTTATTTGTTTTGCCTTTTCCTTCCCACAAAATTTGAACTTCCTATATGATCTGTATTTATGAATGGTAGTCCGCCAGTTTTATCATTAACAGTAAGGGAAAATTGTTTAAATAGTGATTATTTCCTTACTTTTAACTCTCCTACATAGGCTTATGTATGTCAGCAGCCACCAGTATGTCCTAATAGCTACAAAAGTCTGTTATGTATCATTCTTATTAATCGTTCAAAAAAAAATTTTTTTTGCTTTGTTTTTTCTAATCTATTTGTAGTATACACCGACAGCAAAATTTGACAACAAATTCATTGAAATTACCCCTATCGTAACTTTGACCTTTGAACTTGCTGCAAATAATCTTCAAAATTCAAACAAATCAACAAATCTGCCCATAGCAAAATTAGATGCTATTTCTTTTTAATTTTCATTGGTGTTTCGCAATATTCTGAGTTAATCAATATAACTAAAGCTTAGTCGAATCTTCAAAAATCTGTCAAGTCAATTCTCCAAACCTACGAATAAAAAATAAACCCTTTGAAAAAAAATATCGACTGTCACATTTTCAATGGACTCCGACGACGGGATGGAATGGTCTTTCTCATCTTCAAGGGGACTATCGTCACCAAATCCGACCAATTATTGTTAACGCAAACGACATTAACAACTTTGGAACGTACAGCTTCGTTCCTCATTTATATGCCGATCGAGTAGGTGGCAAAAAAATTTGTGAAAAACTTAGTACATGGTGGCCCCGCTGACAGCAATAATAGAAGAACAACTTAAGGTGGAGGAGCACGAAATCAAAGTAGTGTGATCCTTCAATTACCTTGGGTCAGTAATAGCAGCCGCTAACAATATGAAAGAAAAAAACGCAATCCAACAGAAACTACTTTAGCCTTTCTAGACTATTTAAATCCAAAAATCCCATTACAAATTACATACTTCGAAACTGCTGCTGCATAAGACGACAGGCTTACCTGTATCTACTCAATTACGGATCCGAGACCTGGGTGCTTAGCCAAAGGCATTCAGAACTCAGCCGCTTTCGATAGTAGTTGCCCCGTTTGTGAGAAAGGACAATTCCGGAGAAGATTAAACCACAGGCTACCGCGAAGCAGACTTGAGGATAAAAATTAAGCGTAGAAATCGGTATATAGTTTTTTGTTCAGGTAGTATTTATTTTCACTAAGAGTTTAAGCCTATAACGTTTACAGAATGCAACTCAACTAAACGTCAAACAAAAAAGTTATAAGCGCTGTCGACAGCATTTGTAACGACTATGTTCCTATTAAAAACAATGTTGAAAAATTCAAATTCTAACTTAAACCCTGGAAACAGAACTCTTGACTTTTGTTTTGACATTTGTGTACCTACCAACAACTGCGGATTTTTAGGATCTTACTTCGCCATGGACAGATTTACTTTTTTATTCGAAAAGGTTGTATACATTTGCAACGCCATGTCGAACTTTATGGAGCTCTGCTAGAATGCTGATCCTTATATTTGTCAGTGGCGTAGATAGGGGGGGGATCAGGGGGATATATCCCCCCCCATTGGGATTCATAATTGTTCAACATAACTAGTAAGCCAAGTAAGTTAAAGAAACGCACTTTGAAATTTAGTACCTACTTCCTATGGGAATCAAGTCTTATTAATACTCACAGGATTCCTTGCCCTAGAGACATTGTAAATTGTACATTCTGTACCTACAGTCTACGGGCAAAACACAAAGTCAACTTCATCTGAAAACATTATTACTTCGGCAAATCACCTAATATTTTGAATTTCTTTTTTGTATCGATTTTCAAAAAGTGTTTCAACGTCTCTCACCAATTGATAACAGTTAATAGGTAAACGTGAACGGCAGATTGACAATCATTCGTCGTAATTTTGCGAGTTATTTGCAGTTGCATGTAGCTTAGTGGTTAGGTGCGTTGGCTGCTAAGCAGAACGTCGTGGGTTCGAGTCCTACTCGTGCCCATAAAGTTTTTATTTCATCTTTCACGGGTACTGCTTCTTGCGAAGACCTGACAAAATTTCCAAGAGTATCAATCTGTCATGAAAAAGTGCTTCTCAACTTTGCCGTTCGGAAACGGCGTTAAATTGTAGGTCCCCTCAATTCTTCACATGCACTCAGAAAATTGTTGATGAGAGTAAGCCACTTAGGCCTTGGCTCTTCAAGAGCTGTCGCGCCACTCAATTTTTTTTTTTTTTGGCTTGGCTTTTTTTTAAATTAATTTTTTATATATAAAATTTTTCGAAAATTTCCTAAAATTAATTTGGGTATGCAGTATTCAAGAATATGTAAATTTACATTTTATAAGTGAATTTCGATTTTAACTATGATCCGATTTCGAGATATAGAATTAAAAAAAAAAAAGTTTATAAAGGTTTTTAAAAAATAAAAACAAATTTTTAAAATTTGTTTGAAAACAAAATATTATTTGGCCAATTTATGCGTACTTTCAGAAAAAAAGTACGCTGATCAGGCTTTTGTTTTTCGAAAAAAATCTTATAAGAAAAAAATAACGATTCTATGAGAGGTGCCGTTTTGGAAAAAAAAAATTATGGTGGCTTCCCCAAATTTTGATCTTAAAAAAAAAAAAAATAAATAAAAGACCAACGCGAATCCGCTCAAACCTCTAATTTTCAAGTTTTAAGTCAATCGGACCAGTGATGGTTAAGGCTGCAGGTGCGTTTACAGAAAGACAGACAAACATTCAAAACTTTTCATAAATATATTCTATACTAGCAGTTGCGCGCGACTTCGTCCGTCTCTCCCTCGTGCTCCGGCCAGAGGTACGTCTTGACTTGGGCACCATGCGTGTGAATTTGGTTGCGAAGTTATTTTAAAATTGTATAATATTCTTAACTCGAAGCCTTCAAATATGTATTATTTTCCCCGTTTTAGTAAGACTTTTCACTGAAGCTTTACTCTTATTATTCGCAGCGTAACTTTGTATAGCTTAAAGTCTTCCTCGATAAATGGGCTATTCAACACAAAAAAAAATTTTCAATTTGATTTAGCAGTTCCTGAGATCAGCGCGTTCAAACAAACAAAAAATTAATACTTTCTTGCCGTTTTGTCCACTGATTCTTCGCTCCTATTGGTCGTAGCTTAATGTTATGTAGCCTAAAACCTTCCTTGATTAATGGACTATCCAACTCAATTACAATTCGAACCAGTAGTTTCTGAGATAAGCGCGTTCAAACAAACAAACAAACAAACTCTTCAGCCTTATATATTAGTATAGATGTCGGAAGTACAATGAGCGAACTAGATCCATCCCCCCCCATAGCGAAAAGCTATCTACGCCACTGATATTTGTTATGCCCTTGTCCTTGTTATTTATTATGTCGCCTTTAAATTTTGAATTTAAATAATTTGAGAATTGACATACACAAATTTCAATTATTGAAATTGATTAGCTTGATTCTTATTTTGATGAAGTGAGAAAAGCATTATTTTTTAATATTTTTAACATTTCAACCATTTGTGATTTAAAAAGTATTAGTTTTGTTTTTCCTAAACCTTCTACCATAAAACCTCTTTCATTTGGATAAGAAATTGGGAAAATCGGTCAACCAGTGTGCCCGGTTAACGAACGAACACAAAAATTAAGCTGTTCTTTTATAGTACGGGAGGCAGCGCTTAATTTTTAAAGTCATTTGCTCAAGGCTGAAATTAATATATATTGTTGTTTTCGACCCATCTTTGACAAAAGTGAGCGTCAGTCGCCTAGCTAGTGGTGGAATCAGAAATAGCAGCTCGTCAAAGTGGCAAAAAAATCCCAAAAAAAAAGTCATTTGCTCAAGGCCCAAAATTTGTGTGACAGTTATTTGGATCAATACAAACACAAAAACGACCATCAGCCGCTTGGACAGTGGTGGATTGACCGTCAGTCGGCCCCATGAACAAGCCAAAAAAAAATGTTTACAAAGTCATTTGCTCAAGCATGAAATCCATACAGTCGAATATTTATTCTATTTAAGTAATAAAAGTGACCGTCAGTCGCTCGTTTAGTGGTGGAAAGACCGTCATTCGGCGTCATGAAAATTTTGCCTGTTTAGTGAATCTGTACAAAAAACTTAGTTTTTGCTGGGAAGACGTTATGAGGAAAGGTTTGGGTGCAAAAATTAAAAAGCTATCAAACGAGAAGCAAAACCACCATTTTGCAAACCCGAAACCTTATAACCTTGGCCGCCATTTTGTTTTTAACGCTTTTTTTTATTTTTACTTGCAACTCCGTCAGTTTTCATTTAAGAGAAAAATGCCCGATAACAAAGCTATAGGAAATTTTATTTCCTAAAAAAAATATTAAGTAACTTTTTTCTCTTAACCTTACCGTTTAGGAGCTACAGCTGATTTTTTGGTTTTAGTGCCCTATTTTCTTTAACCGGCCATATTTTTAATAACAAAAGGAAATTTATTTATATTCTTTTCACAAAATGTACTTCTCCAATGGTTTGTGAGATAAATGCAAGAGCAGGCCGCAATTAAGTTTCTAAAGTGGCCGGTATCCCATAAGCCATAACTATCGAATAAATTTTAAAGGCGGTACGTTAAATGAAAAAATAACTATTTAATTACATGCTTTATAAAAGGCGCGGTTTGTCTAAATGAAGTATTTGTGTTTTAATGTTCGGCCAAAAAAAAGTGCTTAAGATGTCTGCCCAAACGAAGGCTTTTTGTGTTTTTTGTTTTAAGAAAATGAACCGCTTCATTTATTTACTTTAAGTGCCAAAGAAAAGTGCAAAAAACTTCTTGAAATTCGAAAAAAAAGTTTGTATTTATAAACCTTTGGCTTACCACAGTCAACTCCAAATTACATGCTTCTTCTTGAAACTGGCCTTTCACCCATATCTTTTCACTTTAAGAATGCATTTTGAATATATCATAAAAGCACTAGCCTCTGATGATAGTCGACTTCCGAAAATACTAGCAAAACACAGCGTATACAAAAATATTAGCTGTGTGGGGCTACATTGCACTCTGTAGATATCCAGGATGCATCTCTAAGGGAAACATTAACACACATACTTGAATTAATGGATGCATGGATAAGAGTAGATCTTAGAGAAGAAGCCAAAGGCTCATCGCTTCGATCACTGTATCCAAAACTTGATTATAATTTAAATGAACTTAATTATTTCTCTGACAATTTTAGCGTGTTTGAAATCTCTAACATTTTCCGCATTAAGGGAGAGCTCCTTGATTTAAATTATTATAGACCATATTTTACAACCGGAATACTTCACATTGTAACTTACAAGAACAAGAAACATCTTACCACTTTCTATCCGTGTGCCCGATTTTAAAAGAACTAAGATTCGTATACTTTAAAAAATCAATACTAAGTGAAGTAGAATCCATTAGTATCTTAAAAGGACAGAACTGGAAACTTCTTAACCAATTTTGCATTGAAACTCTAAGGTATTGAAAAGATTTTTGTTTTTCAGCATAGGATCGTATTTTTTTTACCTAAAGTAATACCTCCAAAAAAAAAAACAGTTATTAGGCATTTAAATATGCATGTTTAATTTATTGAAGATATTCATATATACCTACACTGAAAAAACAAACGTTCGTTAATATAAAAAACGACGTTTATTGACTTGTTATTTATTGTCACAATAAAGTTTTTCTTGTCACAATAAACGGTTTATTAAAAATTATGTCAGCGTTTGATAATCGTTTGTTAATACTATTAATGACCATTTATTAAATGAAAAATAAAGAACTTAATCACCGTTTTTTAAAATAAGAAACTTTATTAATTGCCACAAATATTTTAGTTATTAAAAATAATTAATCGTTTATTGCGATAATAAACAAGATTTTTAAGATGGTCTCTAAAAGATTTTATCCCAACCTTCATCCAATACCACAACCAAATCTAAAATTTACAAGTTTACAAGATTATTTTTAATAACTTTATTCACTGAAATAATAAACGTTGGTAATTAAAATAATAAATCGTTTACTGTGGTTTACACACAATAAACGGTTTATTATTTTAATAACCAACGTTTATTATAAATAATAAACGTTGGTAATTAAAATAATAAACCGTTTACTGTGGTTTACACACAGTAAACGGTACGGTTTATTATTTTAATTACCAACGTTTATTATTTCATCAAAAATAATCAACTTCTTGTAAATTTTAGATTTGGTTGTGGTATTGGATGAAGGTTGGGATAAAATCTTTTAGAGACCATCTTAAAAATCTTGTTTATTTATCTATATATCATTTTCTTGTGATTCTTAGAGTTCACAGATTTTTGTTCGTAACTGTGCTTGTATAAATACGAATGGATTTGCTTGCTTAAATAACAACTCAAGGTGCTAGTAGTTCAAGGGATTTAAGTAATCAAGCAAAAGTTAAGGCGCCCGGCGGCGCAGTATTGGAGAGAAAGAGACTGTATATATCGAGAAAATACACACAATGACACTTGCAGAAGAAATCAAAACAAACATCAATAAATAAGAATAAAAACCAGAGAAGAAAATAGATAGGTACAGAATTCTCTGATTACTTTTTTTTTGAGAATCAATAAATTCTGTTTATTGGTGCTATAAACGGATTAATTAATATAATAAACGGTTTTTTGTATTAACAAACGGATTTATTAAAATTAATTAACTCTGTTTATTGTGGTTATAAACGAAAATTATTAAGGGTTAGTAAAGTTTCCAACCATGGTTTCTGCAGAAATTAAAAAATATAAACGGCCATTTATTGTCACAATAAACCTGTTTATTGGACAAATTCCATCACTAAATTAATTGTCCCAATAAACTTGTTGTTTGTATTTACGTACCTTTTTGGTTCAGTGTATATTAAAGATATTAAAGTACCTACATATTAGTAAAAGTCATTACAGAATTATATAATAAAATTGTTTTCTTTTTAATTATAGAAATATTAAAAATCAAATGAGTTGACATCTGACAGACGGTTTCTAACCACGGCCAAATTTTATTTATTATATATTTTCTTGTTAATTTTATATTAAAATTGAAAAAATAAACTAACTAACTAACTAGTTATGGGATACCGGCCACTTTAGAAACTAAATTGCGGCTTACTCTTGCATTTATCTCACAAACCATTGGAGAAGTGCATTTTGTGAAAAGAATATAAATAAATTTCCTTTTGTTTTTAAAAATATGGCCGGTTAAAGAAAATAGGGCACTAAAACCAAAAAATCAGCTGTAGCTCCTAAACGGTAAGGATTAGATTAGATTAGATTAGATTAATTCTTTATTTTTTCGATTCAAAATTGATACAAAAATAAACTTAAGAATACGGACATGGCAATCTGCCGTCTGCCGGATATGACATTTCATAAAAAAGTATTAAGAAAATTAAAAAAAGAAAATAGAATTATGTAATTAAATTTAAAAGAAAAAAAAAGAAGATTTACAAAATGATTTGCATAATTTAAAAAGATTGTATAAAAAAATTGAAATGTACCATTTACAAAACATAATATAATAAAATGAAATAAAACAAAATAATGGGAGAGCGATAACCCTTAGGTTTTTGCAATTTTAATGATTTGCAACATAAAAGAAGTAATTTTTTTGCAATTTTAATGATTTGCCACATAAAAAGTAATAACTCGAAAAAATATTTATAGAATACAGGTTTCAAAAACTATTTCGATAATTCAAAGCGTGCTTGCAAAATTTATATAAACTGAACCATCCACGACCGCCATTTAATATTTCATACAAGCTATTGAGTGAGATAAAACTTTCTTGGAAATACAAGCGTCGTATTTCTTGTAGTATAGGGCAAACAGCAATGAAGTGGTAAACATCTTCAGGTTCTCTTCTGTTGCATAAGTCACAAATCTGCTGAAGATCAGTTCTATGTGGGATGTAGTTCAGATTAAGAATCTCCACTCTTGCTCTAAAAATAGTGCTTATAGCCTCAGATGAGTACTTGACCTTGAAATAGCTATCCTCAGTTGGAATTTGATGGTTAAGGTTCCTGTAGAATAACCTGGATGTTGACGACGAAGCTCTGGTTAAGTATTGGTCGTATATTGCTTCATCGGTCTTAGCAATTATTTTTTCGAACATGTTTTCCCATTCCATAACGTTCGCCTCTGTTACAGACAGAGAAAGGTCATGCGATAAGGCCAGCTGGTTCCACTCTCTAAAAGGATACTGGTTCAATTGCAATTGTCTCAACAGAATTGATTTATGAAGACTGGATTCACTTCTTTTCATCACTTTTATTAGATAGTCTGCATGAGCTTTTAAATTTTTAATGTAGATGGGTGGTAAGCCGGATTCCACGTGTATGGCATAGGTTGGTGCTGAGTTCGGTAGTCGAAATATTCGTTTGAAGAAAAATCTTTGAACAGCTTCAAATTCTTCGAACTGCTCAATACCAAACGCTTGCGTTCCATAGCACATACAAGTGTTGACTGTCGCATTAAACACTTGGTATTTGGTCGAATGGTCAATGTTTTGGTTAGCAAATAACTTTGGCCACATAATATTTAGTGCTAGCTTAGCTTCTGTGCTTTTATCCTTTGCATGCTTGCCAAAGTTCAAGTTCGATGTTAACCAAACCCCAAGGTACTTGAATTCACGTACTATGTCAATCGGTACGTTATTGAGCCGCCAGGTTTCTTCAGGTGACCTTACTCTTCTATGTCGACTCTCGAAAATCAAAATTTTTGTTTTTTGGACATTGATGTGGAGATCCCAGGTTTTACAATATTCATCCAAACGATTGATTTGAAGTTGAAGAGTAAAGGGGTTGTCAGCTATTAAAACCAAGTCATCAGCGTAGAGAAGAACTTTGATGAGAATTCCAGCAAATAAAACTCCTCCGGGGAGCTTATCAGAGATATCATCGATAAATAGCGCGAATAGAAGAGGGCTTAGAATACAACCCTGAGGGACACCCGCTGACGTTTCAAACCACTCCGACAACTTTGAACCATCCCAAACTGCTGCACTAGATGACGATAAGAAGTTGTGATAAAGCATCAAAAACTTCCTAGACACTCCAAGCATGTCCAGCTTATATATCAGGGCCTGTCTGTTGATAGTATCAAAAGCAGCCTTAAAATCAACAAAACACACATACAATTTCTTATTTTTGTCTATATACTTTTTTGCCATACAAGTTAAGGCAAAAATATGATCTATGGTAGAAAAACCAGACCGAAAACCCGCTTGGAATATGCTCAGATTGTTGGTTCTTTCTATCCAGTTCGAAAGTCTTGCATAAAGAATTCCAGCAAATATCTTTCTTAAAGAGTTGAGTATTGAGATTCCTCTATAGTTTGCGGCTTCCATCGCATCACCTTTTTTAAATATCGGGAATATGAGGGCTTTTGAAAAACTCGCAGGCACATAAGCATTATTATACAACAGGTTTAAATAATCTACAATATAATTTTGGAGTTCGTCATTGCTATTTTTGAGAAACTCGACTGGAATACCATCACTACCTGCTGCTTTGTTGTTTTTCATTCCCAAAAGAGTTTTTTTCAGTTCTCCTAAGGTTATTGGATCGTCCAATTCGGGCACATAAACGTCTTGTATTGCGTAGCTGTAGGTATGAAGATGCTCATCAGCCGACAAAAGAGTTTTAAAATGTGCTGCTAGTGTCTGAGCTTCAACAGCAACCTTCATACCTCTGTGGGAACCACTCAGTTCACGAACACTGGACCAGAATTCCTTTGAATTTTTCGAATGTTGAACCTGTACGGCCAGATTTTTAAAGTAATTTACCTTTTTGGCGGAGCATAACTGTTTAAATTCTTTGTTGGCATTGAGATATAAATTTTTGAAGTAAATGACATTTGTCAATCTGAATAATTTTAGGTATTTAAACGAGATTTTTCGAAGTTTGATACAATCCTTGTCGAACCATTTACATTTAGGAGTGTATGTAATGTAATTATTGTTTGCATTTGATGCCGAGGCGTAAATTACACTCAGGATATTTTCTTCGATTTGTTCAACTGAGGCTGTTGTCTGGATCGGGAGGAAGTTACATTGATAATCTAGATTTTCTTTGTAACGAGCGGCTTTACTTTGACTCCATTTTAGTTTGCGTAGAGTGTCCAAGTTCCTCTGTTGGATTTCTTCCTTGAAATTCCCTTTTAACACAATTGGTAAGTGAGCAGAAAAATTTGCCAAAAGCACCTCAAAATCTTCAACAACGTTAAACCATTCTCCAGATATGGCACAAAGGTCAATTACTGATTGTCCTTGACCACTAATGAACGTGTAATTACCGTTGATGTCGCCATTTGCCACTCCATTCAGCACAAAAAATCCGAAATTTTCAAAAAATTCCGTCAGTAGTTTACCATTTCTGTTAAGTGTTGAATCTTTTGAATTTCTGTTGGGAGCAAAATTCAGCAAAGTTTGTGACATATGAACAGGATGATTCTGATAATTGCCAATCCGAGCATTGAGATCGCCAATAATTAAGGTATTTTCCAAAGAAGAATTGGTCATAAAACTACACAAATTATCAAAATCATTCTGCCAATTATTGCAGTTGAGGTACACCGGCATAATATAAAAATTCGAATTATTACTTAATATATGAATAAGGAGTTTGTTATCAATTGTCTTAAATTGAGCAAAGTGAGCAATGTTAGATTTTATGGCACATAATATACCTCCACTCGCCCTCCCATGTACATTACTTCGTATGGCTGAAATAAAAGTTATTTTATAATCTTTGAAATATTTAAAAAAATCATTTTCATCTTTCGGTTCTAAAAAAGTTTCTAATAATATAATAATGTCAAAATTAAAAATATATTTAAAAAAATCAGGTTGCAATAGTTTGCTTTTAAGACCTGTTATGTTATATGCTAATATCGTTAAATTAAGTAAGTTTATAATTTTTGGGCAGACGACAGTTTTTTCCTAGTGCGGAGTGGGCCTACTAGACTTTTGTAAATGACGGCCAGGTGGCGGTAAGGTCGACTGAGAGCCAGACACTGATGGTTGGTTCTCAACCGTGACTAACTTCGCTCCCTCGCTGCAGTCAAAAAATTCCAAAGAACTGTCACCAAACATGCTTTTAACAAATGTCAACTCTGCTACCGTGTTTATGACAAGTCCTCGAGAATGTTTAAACGAAAATGTGTAATTGTTTACTTGCAATTTGTCCCCTTTGATTGTGATTTTAGCATCTGGTTTAATTTCCAAAAGTTTGTTTTTATAAACGTTTAGTGTTCGTCTCTTTTGTCGGTACATCATTGATTGTTCTCGGTAGATACTGATGCCCTTACCCTTGAGTTGGCTTGCGGCGGACAAAATTTTTTCCGTATCTTGCGTCGAATGAAGTTCCATGAAGACCGTACCTCTTTGTAATTGTGTGTTGTGGATAACTCGAGTTTTTTTCAAAAGAATTTCTTCACCTTCTTTTAATTGGAGAAGCCCCTGACATGTTTGTTTTGCTAGATCAACAGCATTGGTTTCTCTGTCTAAGGGAAGGTGTACCACCAAACAATTTTCGGTAGTTTTTCTCGAGATTATTTCTAATTGAGACTCCAATAAATCACACCGTTCAGTCATAACCTTCAATTTATGGTTTAATTGTGCATTAGCCGACTTAAGCTCATTTAGTTCAGAAGATAAGTTTGCAACATCGGATTTCGTAGCCAAATCGGATATAGTTTCATTTAAAAGATCTTTCAATTGAGTGATTGTCATGTTTCCAACTGCCATTTTGTTCGAATCGTGTTTTTTACTTATATTGTTAGATTCTGGTGAAGTATCCGTTATCCCTCTTTTGTAGTTCATATGGCGATTCCACTGAAGGATATAGATTTTTAAACTTAAAAATAGATCCTACCTTGGATAACAAAGTGCAACTTATGGATTGGAAACAATTTTCTGGCGCAAACAAAAAGTTTTATATGCTTTTTTTATAATTTTTGACTTGGTTTCTTAAAAGAAATTTCAACTTTATTAAGAGCTTAGTTTAAATTACACTTCTACCACTGACAGTTGAAATGTCAATCATCCACTTCTTCGACCAGCAAGTTGCTGGCAGCAATACGAAAAATCGACAAAATTTGAATTATGTATGTAAACGGTAAGGTTAAGAGAAAAAAGTTACTTAATATTTTTTTTAGGAAATAAAATTTCCTATCGGATTTGTTGTCGGGCATTTTTCTCTTAAATGAAAACTGACGGAGTTACAAGCAAAAATAAAAAAAGCGTTAAAAACAAAATGGCTTCCAAGGTCATAAGGTTTTGGGTTTGCAAAATGGTGGTTTTGCTTCTCGTTTGATAGTTTTTTTAATTTTTGGATCCAAACCTTTCCTCATAACGTCTTCCCATCAAAAAACTAAGTTTTTTGTACAGTTTCACTAAACAGGCATAATTTTCATGACGCCGACTGACGGTCTTTCCACCACTAAACGAGCGACTGACGGTCACTTTTATTACTTAAATAGAATAAATATTCGACTGTATGGATTTCATGCTTGAGCAAATGACTTTGTAAATATTTTTTTTTAGCATGTTCATGGGCCCGACTGACGGTCAATCCACCACTGTCCAAGCGGCTGACGGTCGTTTTTGTTTTTGTATTGATCCAAATAACCGTCACACAAATTTTGGGCCTTGAGCAAATGACTTTTTTTTGGGATTTTTTTGCCACTTTGACGAGCTGCCATTTCTGATTCCACCACTGGCGCGGCGACTGACGCTCACTTTCGTCAAAGATGAGTCGAAAACAACAATATATATTAATTTCAGCCTTGAGCAAATTCCTAAAAAAAATTCACGCTGCCTCCCGTACTATTATATATATAGATAAGTATGTAGCAATAAGTTTAATTGTAGTAGTAAACACTTGTGTATGACAGTTAAAAATGAGGGGCAACATCTAGTGGTTAAAAAAAAAGAACTTCTGGAACATTCGGTTTAGTAGTTTCTAGAACCATTATCAGAACTATAAATAACCGATTCGGAAGCGAAGCGGGATAGTTGATTGTGAACTGAGATAAAGTAAAGGTACTGTGTTTGCAAAGTGATAATTGAAAGTGTTGAATAAATAAGTTTGTGAGTAATTGGAATAAAGTGAATTTGTGTTTTATTTAAAAAGTGAATAAGTTTTAATTGTCGGATATAGCCGAATATTATATTGGTGTCAGAAGTGGGATTAAAACTTATTGAGAATAAAACAGTGAACAGTGATTAAACTATTTTGTGTGAATTGTGAAATAGTGAAGTTAAAAAAAAAAAATGAGTAAAGTTTTGAAAGACCTAACTGTCGCTGAGCTAAAGGCCGAATTAAGCAAACGTGGCTTAAGTGGGGCAGGAATTAAAATCCAACTCGTAAAACGGCTACAGGAATATCTGGAAGAACAAAATGAAGACCGAGATACGTTTGCTTTCGAAGTGGAAGCAAAAGTGCAAGAGGTAAATACAACTGCCATATCTGACATGATGTCTCTTCTTTTAGCCAAATTTGAAGAGAATCAAAAGAAGCAAGATAACGTTCTCAAACAACTGGAAACTCAAAGAAACGAGCAGAAGAACGAGCAAGAGAACGTACTCAAACAACTAGAGGCTCAAAGAAATGATGTTCGGGAGCAGCTAGAAACTCAAAACAAGAATGTTCTCAAACAACTGGAAACACAAAAGAATGACGTTCTGGAACAACTACAAGCTCAAAGGGATGACGTTCGAGATCGGTTTGATGAACAGAAAAATCTGCTAGAAGGCAGGTTTGCGGACTTCGAAGACAGAATCAACACTCTCGATGAGCGTGTCGAAAAACAAAATTCAACGACTAATGCACGTTTCAAGTAAACGCAATCTAACAGCGGTTTGGGGATAGCCACATGACAGAAGTCTTCCGAGTTCAGCTTAACAAAAGAGCACAGAAAAGAGGTGAAACTCTGCAGCAGCTTCAGGTAGATATCGAGCGACTGGTTCACCTGGCATACCCAACAGCTGGCAACGAGATAATTAATCAACTTGCTGTTGAAGCCTTTGTGAGAGCTGTGGGCGATATAAATCTCCAAACGGCTATTCGCACTGCCGGAAAGCAAACACTACCAGAAGCATTGGCTTTCGCTCTAACAATGAAAGCCGCAGAACAAGCTTCCCAAAACGTGCATCGCGTGAGAGAATTGAAAGTCCAAGAATGCTCTTGTCAGAAGGCTACTCTGGAAAGGAGTCAGCGAGACGGACCAGCACGATGCTGGAACTGCAACAAGACCGGGCATCTTCAACGACAGTGCAGATTACCGCGAAGAGGAACCGCATGCCAACACTGTGAACACAGAAATATGTCAACTGGTCAAAGTTACACCTACAATAATGTCGCTTCCCAAGTTGTTACCCACCCCACCAACTTCGAGGGACAGAAGCTGGCTTCTAGTACCGATAGCTACAGAAACACCATCCAGGTTTCTCAAACGAAACGTGACAACAAGAGCCTGACCGTGGAAGCAAGTATAAACGGCAACAAATGTGTGGCTACCATCGACACCGGTGCCACGGCGTCCATTGTACGGCAGGACCTCGTTAAGAAGACATGGCTCCACAACACCAATAGCTATCGTCTAAGGACTGCAACTGGAGAAGGCGCAAAAGTCTATGGTGAGGTACGTCTTAAGATCCGGATGGCAGAGCTGGAATTCTCTCACCTGTTCCTAGTAGCAGATATATGCGACGAGTGCATTGTCGGCGTCCATTTCATGAAAGATCACGGATTGATATTGGACATCGGGAACCAAGTCCTGAAATATCGAAACATCGAGATTCCGATGATCTATGGGATTCACTCATATGAGACCTCGCTATCTGTGAAAACCGTCATCAAAGAAGATCTGACTTTGCCTGCTTCTTCAGAAGTATTCGTGTGGACGAAATTGAAGGGTAAGCCTGGAAGCCATCGATATCTCATGGTCGAACCAGCATCTGTAAAGTCCTCCCAAAACGTCACCATTGGGAAAACTCTTGTTAGACCTGTAAAGAACATGGTTCCCGTACGAATACTGAACATCAAGCCGTACGAAGTTAAGCTTAGAAAAGGTGAGATTGTCGGACAATGCGAATCTGTATCAGCGATAACAAGAATCAACGAAGAAGAGCCAAGGCATACCTTGAAGTTCGAAGAAGTGAATTCCATAAAGACGAACATTCTCAAGTCATCTCATCTTGGCCACCCACAACGAAGAACTGCAGAAGGTCTCCTCGAAGAATTTGCAGACATCTTTTCGTCATCGCAAGGAAAATATGGCAGAACACAACTGGTTCAACATCGAATCAACACCGGGGATGCAAAGCCGATCCGTCAACCTGCAAGACGCCTTCCACTAGCCAAACAAGGTGAGGTTGAAGAACTGATAACCACCATGAAAGAAGAGGGTCTGATCGAAAACTCTAAAAGCCCTTGGGCGTCTCCAGTGGTCCTGGTAAAGAAGAAAGACGGATCAACCCGCTTTTGCGTAGACTATCGAAGGTTGAATGATGTGACCAAGAAGGATAGCTACCCTCTGCCTAGGATCAGTGATACTCTGGACGGAATGGAAGGAGCACAATGGTTCTCAACGTTGGACCTGAAAAGTGGACACTGGCAAGTAGAAATCCATCCTGAAGACAAAGAGAAGACAGCGTTCTCGACAGGAAACGGACTGTGGCAGTTCAAAGTGATGCCTTTTGGACTGTGCAATGCTCCAGCGACTTTTGAGCGCCTTATGGAATGTGTCCTGCAAGGACTCACATGGAAGTCTTGCCTGGTCTATTTGGATGACGTCATCGTATACGGGAAAACATTTGACGAACATTGCACAAATCTGAGAGCCGTGTTTCAAAGACATCGAGAAGCCCACCTCAAGCTCAATCCAGAAAAGTGTTCACTCTTCAAAACCGAAGTGAAATACCTGGGACATATCATCTCATCCCAAGGAGTTAAGACGGATCCTGATAAGGTTGACATCGTGAAAAATTGGCCAACACCACAGGACAAACACCAACTCCGAAGCTTTCTGGGTCTAGCCACCTACTATAGGCGCTTTGTCAAGAACTTTGCTGAGATCGCCAAGAGCCTACATCAGCTAACGGAAAAGGGAAAGCAGTTCAAATGGTCAGGTGAGTGCGAGCGCAGCTTTCAAGAGCTCAAGCAACGCTTGTGTAATGCACCAGTGCTGACCTACCCGACTCCAGGAAAACCGTTCATCATTGATGCTGATGCCAGCAATGTCGGGATTGGTGCTGTATTGTCACAGAGGTACATGATGGCGAAGAAAAGGTGGTTGCCTATTACAGCAAGGTACTCTCGAAGTCGGAAAGAAACTATTGTGTGACCAGAAGAGAACTTCTTGCACTGATTTTGGCAACAAAGCACTTCCATAAGTATCTCTATGGACAGAAGTTTCTTCTCCGACCATGGAGCACTAAACTGGCTTTTGAATTTCAAGAATCCAGAGGATCAAGTGGCGAGATGGATTGAGAGGCTGCAGACGTACGATTATGAAATTCAACATCGGAAGGGGAAGCTTCACTCAAATGCTGATGCACTGTCTCGGAGACCATGTAAGCAAGACTGTAAGCATTGCAGACGCCAAGAAGAAAAAGAAGTGGTCACTGTCCTACGAACCAGAACCGATCCCATTTATGGCTGGAGCAACGACGAGATAAGGAAGGCTCAACAGGAGGACCCAGATATTGAACCAATCCTCGCATGCAAGGAACACCAGGAAAAACCAGAATGGGCTGATATCTCCGACAGAAGTCCGGCTCTGAAGGCCTATTGGGCACAGTGGGACTCGTTGCATGTCCAAGAAGGTGTCCTTCGACGTAAGTGGGAATCAGCAGATGGAAAGTCCTATATAATGCAGCTAGTCTTACCGAGATCGAAGATTATGGACGTTCTGCGAGAGATGCACGATGGAGTTTCGGGAGGCCATCTAGGAGTAAACAAGACGCTAGAAAAGGTTCGACAACGATTCTATTGGCTACATGCAAGGGAGGATGTCGAGAAGTGGTGCCGAAAATGTGATACCTGTGCTGCCACCAAAGGCCCAAACAAAAAGAATCACAGCCAAATGCAGCAGTATAATGTCGGATCACCCTTTGAAAGGATTGCAATAGACGTGGCGGGTCCATTTCCGGAAACAAATAATGGAAATCGTTATATTCTGGTCGTCATGGATTACTTCAGCAAGTGGCCTGAAGCATACGCCATACCGAATCAAGAAGCCAAAACAGTCGCAGACCAAATTGTGTTCAACTGGGTGAGCAGATTCGGTGTTCCATTAGAACTGCATTCCGACCAGGGAAGGAACTTTGAATCAAACATATTCCAGGAAGTTTGTGAGCTTCTTCACATCAAGAAGACAAGAACAACACCACTCCACCCACAATCTGATGGCATGGTCGAACGGTTCAACCGAACCCTTAAGGAACATCTTTGCAAAGTTGTGGACGACAACCAGCGAGATTGGTATCGACACATTCCACTGTTTTTGATGGCGTATCGAAGTGCAAGACATAGCTCAACTGGCCATACACCGTCTGAGATTTTAATGGGAAGGAACATCAGACTGCCGAGCGAAATCAAATTTGGATGTCCCACGTCGGAACCGCAAGCTGAGGATGTCTACTTGGATGACCTCAGAGAAAGACTCCTTCAGATCCACGACGATACCAGGTCAAAAATGAAGATGTTCAGTGACCGAATGAAGACACGCTACGATATACGAGCGACAACAACAGAGTTCCAAGCAGGAGATCGAGTGTGGCTTTACAATCCCCATCGACAAAAAGGGTTGTCACCGAAACTTCAACGGGACTGGGAAGGTCCATATACAGTGATTAGCAAAATCAACGACGTCGTGTATCGGATACAAAAAGGAGTCAGAGGTAAACTTAAAGTCGTACATCGCGACCGACTACATCGCTACAGTGGTGATGAGAATGATGGATTTGTTCGGGACGATCAATCCTAAGGAGGGGGCAATGTAATGTGTATACACTTTATTTTATCTCATACGCTCTGTATCTTCTTCTATTGTAATGTCTAATGTGTATACGTTATTATCTCTTACGCTCTGTACCTCTTTCTATATTTAATGTATACACTTTTCTTACTCTCTTTACTTACTCCGTATCTCTTTTTATATTTAATGTACATACTACTCTTACTCTCTTTACTTACTCCTTATCACTATAACTCTTATATCATTTTATAGGAAATAAGTATGTAGCAATAAGTTTAATTGTAGTAGTAAACACTTGTGTATGACAGTTCAAAATGAGGGGCAACATCTAGTGGTTAAAAAGAGAACTTCTGGAACATTCGGTTTATTAGTTTCTAGAACCATTATCGGAACTATAAATAACCGATTCGGAAGCGAAGCGGGATAGTTGATTGTGAACTGCGATAAGTAAAGTACACTGTGTTTGAAAAGTTGTAATTGAAAGTGTTGAATAAATAAGTTTGTGAGTGATTTGAATAAAGTGAATTTGTGTTTTATTTGAAAAGTGAATAAGTTTTAATTGTCGGACCAAGCCGAATATTACATTGGTGTCAGAATAAGGGATTAAAACTTATTGAGAATAAAACAGTGAACAGTGATTAAACTATTTTGTGTGAAATAGTGAAGTTAAAGAAAAAAAAATGAGTAAAGTTTTGAAAGACTTAACTGTCGCTGAGCTAAAGGCCGAATTAAGCAAACGTGGCTTAAGTGGGGCAGGAATTAAAATCCAACTCGTAAAACGGCTACAGGAATATCTGGAACAACAAAATGAAAACCCAGATACATTTGCTTTCGAAGTGGAAGCAAAATCGTAAGAGGTAAATGCAACTGCCGACTTATCTACCATGATGACACTTCTTCTAGCCAAATTTGAAGAGAATCAAAAGAATGTTCTGGAACAACTACAAGCTCAAAGGGATGACGTTCGAGATCGGTTTGATGAACAGAAAAATCTGCTAGAAGGCAGGTTTGCGGACTTCGAAGACAGAATCAATACTCTCGATGAGCGTGTCGAAAAACAAAATTCAACGACTAATGCACGTTTAGAGAAAATGGACGAACAAATCGAAACCATCACCAATGAACTAGAAAAAGTGCGAAAGATGAAAGCTCGAGAATCTTCTGGCGAGTGCTCAAGGAAGAGAAAAGTGAATCCTCCAAGCTTTGATGGTCAGATACCGTGGTCAATCTACAAGAAACAGTTTGAAGCAGCAGCGTTAACGAACGGCTGGGACGATGACGAAAAATACATTGCTCTTACGCTTGCCTTGAGAGGAGCAGCTGCTGAACTGCTACAAACCATCGCAGCAGAGAAGAACGGTGACTTCAAAGTTCTGGTAAACGCCATTGAACAGCGGTTTGGGGATAGCCACATGACAGAAGTCTTCCGAGTTCAGCTTAACAATAGAGCACAGAAAAGAGGTGAAACTCTGCAGCAGCTTCAGGCAGATATCGAGCGATTGGTTCACCTGGCATACCCAACAGCTGGCAACGAGATAATAAATCAACTTGCTGTTGAAGCCTTTGTGAGAGCTGTGGGCGATATAAATCTCCAAAGGGCTATTCGCACTGCCGGAAAGCAAACACTACCAGAAGCATTGGCTTTCGCTCTGACAATGGAAGCCGCAGAACAAGCTTCCCAAAACGTGCATCGCGTGAGAGAATTGGGAGTCCAAGAATGCTCTTGTCAAAAGGCTACTCTGGAAAGAAGTCAGCGAGACGGCCCCGCACGATGCTGGAACTGCAACAAGACTGGGCATCTACAACGCCAGTGCAGATTACCGCGAAGAGGAATCTCATGCCAACACTGTGGAAACAGAACTTACTCAACAAGTCAAAGTAACACCAACAACGTTGCTTCCGAAGCTGTTTCCCACCCGGGAAACGAATAGGAACCAACTTCGAGGGACAGAAGCTGGTTTCTGGTATCGATGGCCCCAGAAACACCATCCAGGTTTCCCAAACGAAACGTGACAACAAGAGCCTGACCGTGGAAGCAAGTATAAACGGCAACAAATGTGTGGCTACCATTGACACCGGTGCCACGGCGTCCATTGTACGGCAGGACCTCGTTAAGAAGACATGGCTCCACAACACCAATAGCTATCGTCTAAGGACTGCAACTGGAGAAGCCGCAAAAGTCTATGGTGAGGTACGTCTTAAGATCCGGATGGCAGAGCTGGAATTCTCTCACCTGTTCCTGGTAGCAGATATATGCGACGAGTGCATTGTCGGCGTCGATTTCATAAAAGATCACGGAGTGATATTGGACATCGGGAACCAAGTCCTGAAATATCGAAACATCGAGATTCCGATGATCTATGGGATCCAATCGTATGAGACCTCGTTATCTGTGAAAACCGTCATCAAAGAAGATCTGACTTTGCCTGCTTCTTCAGAAGTATTCGTGTGGACGAAATTGAAGGGTAAGCCTGGAAGCCATCGATACCTCATGGTCGAACCAGCATCTGTCAAGTCCTCCCAAAACGTCGCCATTGGGAAGACTCTTGTTAGACCTGTAAAGAACATGGTTCCCGTACGAATACTGAACATCAAGCCGTACGAAGTTAAGCTTAGAAAAGGTGAGATTGTCGGACAATGCGAATCTGTATCAGCGATAACAAGGATCAGCGAAGAAGAGCCAAGGCAAACATTGTCCAAAGAGTCCAAAGAGCTGAACTCCATAAAGACGAACATTCTCAAGTCCTCTAATCTTGGCCACCAACAACGAAGAACTGCAGAAGGTCTCCTCGAAGAATTTGCAGACATCTTTTCGTCATCGCAAGGAAAATATGGCAGAACACAACTGGTTCAACATCGAATCAACACCGGGGATGCAAAGCCGATCCGTCAACCTGCAAGACGCCTTCCACTAGCCAAACAAGGTGAGGTTGAAGAACTGATAACCACCATGAAAGAAGAGGGTCTGATCGAAAACTCTAAAAGCCCTTGGGCGTCTCCAGTGGTCCTGGTAAAGAAGAAAGACGGATCAACCCGCTTTTGCGTAGACTATCGAAGGTTGAATGATGTGACCAAGAAGGATAGCTACCCTCTGCCTAGGATCAGTGATACTCTGGACGCAATGGAAGGAGCACAATGGTTCTCAACGTTGGACCTGAAAAGTGGATACTGTCAAGTAGAAATCCATCCTGAAGACAAAGAGAAGACAGCGTTCTCGACAGGAAACGGACTGTGGCAGTTCAAAGTGATGCCTTTTGGACTGTGCAATGCTCCAGCGACTTTTGAGCGCCTTATGGAATGTGTCCTGCAAGGACTCACATGGAAGTCTTGCCTGGTCTATTTGGATGACGTCATCGTATACGAGAAAACATTTGACGAACATTGCACAAATCTGAGAGCCGTGTTTCAAAGACTTCGAGAAGCCCACCTCAAGCTCAATCCAGAAAAGTGTTCACTCTTCAAAACCGAAGTGAAATACCTGGGACATATCATCTCATCCCAAGGAGTTAAGACGGATCCTGATAAGGTTGACATCGTGAAAAATTGGCCAACACCACAGGACAAACACCAACTCCGAAGCTTTCTGGGTCTAGCCACCTACTATAGGCGCTTTGTCAAGAACTTTGCTGAGATCGCCAAGAGCCTACATCAGCTAACGGAAAAGGGAAAGCAGTTCAAATGGTCAGGTGAGTGCGAGCGCAGCTTTCAAGAGCTCAAGCAACGCTTGTGTAATGCACCAGTGCTGACCTACCCGACTCCAGGAAAACCGTTCATCATTGATGCTGATGCCAGCAATGTCGGGATTGGTGCTGTATTGTCACAGAGGTACATGATGGCGAAGAAAAGGTGGTTGCCTATTACAGCAAGGTACTCTCGAAGTCGGAAAGAAACTATTGTGTGACCAGAAGAGAACTTCTTGCACTGATTTTGGCAACAAAGCACTTCCATAAGTATCTCTATGGACAGAAGTTTCTTCTCCGACCATGGAGCACTAAACTGGCTTTTGAATTTCAAGAATCCAGAGGATCAAGTGGCGAGATGGATTGAGAGGCTGCAGACGTACGATTATGAAATTCAACATCGGAAGGGGAAGCTTCACTCAAATGCTGATGCACTGTCTCGGAGACCATGTAAGCAAGACTGTAAGCATTGCAGACGCCAAGAAGAAAAAGAAGTGGTCACTGTCCTACGAACCAGAACCGATCCCATTTATGGCTGGAGCAACGACGAGATAAGGAAGGCTCAACAGGAGGACCCAGATATTGAACCAATCCTCGCATGCAAGGAACACCAGGAAAAACCAGAATGGGCTGATATCTCCGACAGAAGTCCGGCTCTGAAGGCCTATTGGGCACAGTGGGACTCGTTGCATGTCCAAGAAGGTGTCCTTCGACGTAAGTGGGAATCAGCAGATGGAAAGTCCTATGTAATGCAGCTAGTCTTACCGAGATCGAAGATTATGGACGTTCTGCGAGAGATGCATGATGGAGTTTCGGGAGGCCATCTAGGAGTAAACAAGACGCTAGAAAAGGTTCGACAACGATTCTATTGGCTACATGCAAGGGAGGATTTCGAGAAGTGGTGCCGAAAATGTGATACCTGTGCTGCCACCAAAGGCCCAAACAAAAAGAATCACAGCCAAATGCAGCAGTATAATGTCGGATCACACTTTGAAAGGATTGCAATAGACGTGGCGGGTCCATTTCCGGAAACAAATAATGGAAATCGTTATATTCTGGTCGTCATGGATTACTTCAGCAAGTGGCCTGAAGCATACGCCATACCGAATCAAGAAGCCAAAACAGTCGCAGACCAAATTGTGTTCAACTGGGTGAGCAGATTCGGTGTTCCATTAGAACTGCATTCCGACCAGGGAAGGAACTTTGAATCAAACATATTCCAGGAAGTTTGTGGGCTTCTTCACATCAAGAAGACAAGAACAACACCACTCCACCCACAATCTGATGGCATGGTCGAACGGTTCAACCGAACCCTTAAGGAACATCTTTGCAAAGTTGTGGACGACAACCAGCGAGATTGGTATCGACACATTCCACTGTTTTTGATGGCGTATCGAAGTGCAAGACATAGCTCAACTGGCCATACACCGTCTGAGATTTTAATGGGAAGGAACATCAGACTGCCGAGCGAAATCAAATTTGGATGTCCCACGTCGGAACCGCAAGCTGAGGATGTCTACTTGGATGACCTCAGAGAAAGACTCCTTCAGATCCACGACGATACCAGGTCAAAAATGAAGATGTTCAGTGACCGAATGAAGACACGCTACGATATACGAGCGACAACAACAGAGTTCCAAGCAGGTGATCGAGTGTGGCTTTACAATCCCCATCGACAAAAAGGGTTGTCACCGAAACTTCAACGGGACTGGGAAGGTCCATATACAGTGATTAGCAAAATCAACGACGTCGTGTATCGGATACAAAAAGGAGTCAGAGGTAAACTTAAAGTCGTACATCGCGACCGACTACATCGCTACAGTGGTGATGAAGATGATGGATTTGTTCGGGACGATCAATCCTAAGGAGGGGGCAATGTAATGTGTATACACTTTATTTTATCTCATACGCTCTGTATCTTCTTCTATTGTAATGTCTAATGTGTATACGTTATTATCTCTTACGCTCTGTACCTCTTTCTATATTTAATGTATACACTTTTCTTACTCTCTTTACTTACTCCGTATCTCTTTTAATATTTAATGTACATACTACTCTTACTCTCTTTACTTACTCCTTATCACTATAACTCTTATATCATTTTATAGGAAATAAGTATGTAGCAATAAGTTTGATTGTAGTAGTAAACACTTGTGTATGACAGTTAAAAATGAGGGGCAACATCTAGTGGTTAAAAAAAAGAACTTCTGGAACATTCGGTTTAGTAGTTTCTAGAACCATTATCAGAACTATAAATAACCGATTCGGAAGCGAAGCGGGATAGTTGATTGTGAACTGAGATAAAGTAAAGGTACTGTGTTTGCAAAGTGATAATTGAAAGTGTTGAATAAATAAGTTTGTGAGTAATTGGAATAAAGTGAATTTGTGTTTTATTTAAAAAGTGAATAAGTTTTAATTGTCGGACCAAGCCGAATATTACAGTATTAGAAAAAATTGATCTTAGAAGTCAACATAACAAAAGTTGGTGAACAAAACTGAAAAATTATTTTAGTTCATTCAATTCAAAACAGCATCAGTGTAAGCAGGATAAAATATATGATACAAATTTCTTAAAAGGAACTTCAGTTTGTAGAGCTGCGTTGTTGATTGGGAAATTTGAAATCTTTTAAATTGTTTCAATGAGAAGCTGATGAAATTTCCATATTCACCTTAGCTGTGGTGAGTTTCGTTGTGAGGATTAAGGGGCCGACCCATAGAATCCGTCAATCCGTCAACGTCAATGCGTACGTTCGCCGGATTGAACCGCCCCATAGAATACGTTGTATAATTTGACAGTCTCATTTACTTGGTGTAAAAATAATTCACAAAACTGCAAATCGGAACAAAAAAATTTGCAAAAAATTTTCATCATCCATTGCTTTTCCTTGTTGCTGTGGGAACACATTGAATTGACTGCTCGTTAAATTTAGTTGTCAACGGATCAACGGACGCAAAAAGTAGAAAGTTAACCAACTCTATCCGTCGTATCCGTCACATGCGTTGCTTATGGGAGAATCCGACAAATAATGTTATCGAATCACAACAATCATCAACAAGAAATAGTCACAAGGGCTTATGACTTGTGATTCCTCACAAGGGGGAGAATCAGGCTGTAAATCAATACTTCTCATCTAAGAATTTGTTTACAAATAAATACTTTTTGTTTGGAAGTTCCAATGGATTGGAGTGATCGCGAATATTTTTTTTTCATCAGCGCAACATTTAGGGGATTTTCTTCTTCTGAATTTACAAAAAATAAATTAATAGTACGCTCCATTTCGTATTAATTTGTCTTTTTAATAAAATTTTGCTCTGAATTCAAAACTTTGAAATACGTATTTTACTTTACACAGCTGATTTTGACACAAAACAAGCACAGAAAAGTATGCAACGTATTTGTTCTACTCAACTGAAAAAAGTTGCCTCCCATAATACGAATTGTTTTTGTAGTTGTCTTCAAATTGAGTTGTCTTGATTACAACTCAACTAAGTTGTGATCCATAATAGGCCCTTTATATCTTTTTCCTTTTTTCATATGGTTTTGAATTGCAGTTAGGGGGCGCCGTATAAATCTCGCCCAGGGCGCTGGTAGTGCTAAAACCGGCACTGAGCCCATATATAATTTCTTTTAGCAAAATCTCTTAAATTATTCCAATTTATTTGGGGTGGTGGTTAACGGTTGGAGAAAACTAACGGTAAAGGGAAAACCTTAAGGAATTGAGATTATGTAATTATGTTATGTAATTTTTTTTTTGTGTGACTAATTTTTTGATGATGATTCTTTTTTTGCTTCTTTGTAAGCGGGCTATTTTAGTCAATTGATTTCGGATGCAAATAAAACTACTTCTATTTCATCTTTCCCGACGTTTCGTCGATATTCCACGACTTCTTCAGGGGTGTCTTTAATTATATTTTAATAAATATATATATAAATATTTTCATACATATATAAAAAATAGCAATTTTTCAACTTACATTTTTGAAATATTTAAAATAGATTAATTTTTCTTTCCGTTACATATATTCACATTGAAACTAGACAATAAATAAATAAATTAAATACAAATTGAATAAATTAACAAACAAACAAACGAACTTTTAATTAAACAGAAAGTTTTTTGCAGTGTAGAGCAGACATCACAGCTGATTTGCTTATCAGTTTATCACAGACTAGATTTTTTTATTTTTGTAAAGCAAGATCATAGCTTACTATTGTATTGTCTCTATCTTCTTTTGTATTCATCGTTCTCGTCAAGTTTTGTTGTATGCGTAAGCTCTCTAGTGTGAATCTTGTGTTTATTTTTCTTTCTTTGTCAAGTATGGTAGTGTTTTCAAAGTTTGGTATGTGTCCACTCTCGATCATATGCTGTGATAGTCCCGTCGTCCCCTTTCTCTTCTTTACGTCTGCTTTATGTTCTGCTATTCTCTTCTCCAGTGTTCTCTTCGTTGTGCCGATGTATATTAGATTGCAATTTTCCCCTTCTTTTCCGTTGCATTCAATTTGATAAATAACATTGTGTTGTTGTTCTTTTGCGATCGGTGTTTTTTTGTTTGTAAAGAGTTTTGTCAAAGTTTGGTTTGGCTTGTGTGCGTACGACGCATTGTTGTTTTTTATGGCTCCATGTATGGTTTTGCTGTCTGTTAAGTTAGGAATATATCGCAAGCTGTAATATTTAGTGTTGCCGTCCTTTTGTTTTTGTTGTGGTTCTATTAATTGTTTGTGTTCTGTTTCTTTTTTCTTTATTAAACTATTTATGATGAATATCGGATAGTTGTTCATCGTTAGAATATTTTTGATGGTTGTAATGTTGTCTTCTTGGAAGCTTGTGTCACTGATTTTCCAAACTTTGTTTATAAAACTTTTCGCTGTGTTTATTTTTTGTGTTGTCGGTTGTGTTGATAAGTAATTCATCATTCTTCCAGATGCAGTTGGTTTTGAATACCAATTAAAAATTAATTTATTGTCATTTTTGTGAATGCGAACATCAAGGTAGGGTAGACTATTATTTTGTTCTGTTTCAACTGTGAATTGTATTTTTGAGTGGTAATTGTTAAGTGTTTCCAATATTTTTGTTATGTCTTGGTCTTTCACAATTGCGAAAATGTCGTCAACATATTTTGAAAGACATTTTATTTTGATGTTGTTAGAATCAAGAACATTGGTTGCACTGTCAAGTAGGTCATCTAAGATTATATCAGCTATTGTAGGTGATAACGGGTTTCCCATCGGCATTCCGAATGTCTGGTTGTAAATTTTATTTCCATGCTGAAAATAATTGTTGTCCTTGAGGCAAAATTGTAAAATTTTAAGAAAGTCTTTTTTTGGAATTTTTGTTGAATTTTGTATTTTGTCCCTCTGTTTCATTATTATTTTTATTGCTAAGTATGTCGGAATGTTAGTAAACAGTGAAACAACGTCAAAAGAAACGAGTTTGTCATCATTTTCTATTTCGATGTTATTTAACTTTTCTTTCAGCGCAAAACAATTTTTGATGTTATATTTGTCGGAAATTATGGTCTTTAAAATTGTTCCAACATGTTTTGCGAGTTCATAGCATGGAACGTTTGTCGAAGATGAGATTGGTCTAAGTGCGAGGTTTGGTTTATGTATTTTTGGTAGTCCATAAAGTCTTGGTGCAATTGCTGCTGATGAGTGCATTTTGTTTTTCTGAAATTTGTCAATATAATTGTTTTTATAAAGGTCTTTCACTATTTCATTGTTAGTTGTTTGCAGTTTCTGTGTTGGATCCGATCGTATAGTTTTATATGTGTTTCTATCGTCAAGTAATTCCGCCATTTTGTTGTCATAATCTTCCTTGTACATTATCACTGTTTTATTTCCTTTGTCCGCTTTTGTTATAATAATATCATCTCTATAGGTGTGTAAAAAGTTTTTTGTTTTTTGGTATACTTTTGTTATAAATTTGTCTACTGTGCTATTTCTTATGTTTCTCTTATGTTGTATTATTTTGTGGGATATAGTGGATCTTGCTATTTCTCTTTCTCTTTCATCTTCGATTGTTCTGATGCTTTGTTCTATGTCAGCTATAACATGTATTGGTGAAAAGTTTTTGTTGGTAATTGGAATCGCGAATTTCTCTCCAAGTGACAATAGCCATTTACTTTCAATTGGAAATTCAATGTCTGTTTTGTTGACAAACCATTCTTCTACAAAAACAATTCCTAGATTGTTTATATGATTTTCCTTTAGTTTTTGGATTTTTGATTTATGTGTTTGTTGTATGTTAAGTGCTATTTGATTGTGTAGAAGGTTTTGTTTTGTAATGAAAGTATTGTATTCTCTTTCGTTTAATGTTCTCTTTATTTGATTTTCGGTGTGGAATATGTTTTTTGTTGTGGTGCTTATGGATGTATTTGTTTGTTTTATTTCCAAGTTTAGGATTTTTATGTGAAAATTATATTGTATTTTTGTGAGTTGTTTTGATATTTTTTGTGACGTGAAATTGCTTTTAACTTTGGATGTTGTGTCAGTTATGTGTTTTGGCATGATTCCATATTCTCTACACTTGAGCAAAAATTTGAGTCTCTCTTTCTGTTTGACTAATCTCTTTCTCTGTTTGCTGTAGTATTTCAATGTTAAGCATGTTTCTACATCATATTTCATTCTTATGTGTGCGAAAAATTGTTTCATGGTGGATGTGATGTAAATATAATTTGAGACAAAAGTTGATCGGCAGGCCCTCCGATATATGTATACTATGTAATTTTTTTGTGTGACTAATTTTTTGATGATGATTCTTTTTTTGCTTCTTTGTAAGCGGGCTATTTTAGTCAATTGATTTCGGATGCAAATAAAACTACTTCTATTTCATCTTTCCCGACGTTTCGTCGATATTCCACGACTTCTTCAGGGGTGTCTTTAATTATATTTTAATAAATATATATATAAATATTTTCATACATATATAAAAAATAGCAATTTTTCAACTTACATTTTTGAAATATTTAAAATAGATTAATTTTTCTTTCCGTTACATATATTCACATTGAAACTAGACAATAAATAAATAAATTAAATACAAATTGAATAAATTAACAAACAAACAAACGAACTTTTAATTAAACAGAAAGTTTTTTGCAGTGTAGAGCAGACATCACAGCTGATTTGCTTATCAGTTTATCACAGACTAGATTTTTTTATTTTTGTAAAGCAAGATCATAGCTTACTATTGTATTGTCTCTATCTTCTTTTGTATTCATCGTTCTCGTCAAGTTTTGTTGTATGCGTAAGCTCTCTAGTGTGAATCTTGTGTTTATTTTTCTTTCTTTGTCAAGTATGGTAGTGTTTTCAAAGTTTGGTATGTGTCCACTCTCGATCATATGCTGTGATAGTCCCGTCGTCCCCTTTCTCTTCTTTACGTCTGCTTTATGTTCTGCTATTCTCTTCTCCAGTGTTCTCTTCGTTGTGCCGATGTATATTAGATTGCAATTTTCCCCTTCTTTTCCGTTGCATTCAATTTGATAAATAACATTGTGTTGTTGTTCTTTTGCGATCGGTGTTTTTTTGTTTGTAAAGAGTTTTGTCAAAGTTTGGTTTGGCTTGTGTGCGTACGACGCATTGTTGTTTTTTATGGCTCCATGTATGGTTTTGCTGTCTGTTAAGTTAGGAATATATCGCAAGCTGTAATATTTAGTGTTGCCGTCCTTTTGTTTTTGTTGTGGTTCTATTAATTGTTTGTGTTCTGTTTCTTTTTTCTTTATTAAACTATTTATGATGAATATCGGATAGTTGTTCATCGTTAGAATATTTTTGATGGTTGTAATGTTGTCTTCTTGGAAGCTTGTGTCACTGATTTTCCAAACTTTGTTTATAAAACTTTTCGCTGTGTTTATTTTTTGTGTTGTCGGTTGTGTTGATAAGTAATTCATCATTCTTCCAGATGCAGTTGGTTTTGAATACCAATTAAAAATTAATTTATTGTCATTTTTGTGAATGCGAACATCAAGGTAGGGTAGACTATTATTTTGTTCTGTTTCAACTGTGAATTGTATTTTTGAGTGGTAATTGTTAAGTGTTTCCAATATTTTTGTTATGTCTTGGTCTTTCACAATTGCGAAAATGTCGTCAACATATTTTGAAAGACATTTTATTTTGATGTTGTTAGAATCAAGAACATTGGTTGCACTGTCAAGTAGGTCATCTAAGATTATATCAGCTATTGTAGGTGATAACGGGTTTCCCATCGTAATTATGTACATAACTTATGCAATCAGTTTGAACCTTTGGACAAATGACACTAACAATTCCAAGTGAAACCCCAAGACAAGGAAACTCACATTTCTCCCTTCTTCTCCAAGCATTCAACATTCAAACTTCAAAATTAAAGGCCCTATTATGTAAGACAACTAAGAAGAAAGTTGAGTTGTAATCCGGCAATCGGTATTACCGATCACAACTAGTTGACTCTCACAAGTCAACCACCAGTCAACCAGTAGTCAACTAAAAAATGGTTGACTTTTTAGTTGTGTTCGGGATATTATGTAAGCCAGTTGAGTTGTCTCTCAGTTGTGATTGTTGGCAAAATTAGACAACTGCTATTAACCAGTTGTGTAGTGTATTTTTGTGTTCAAATTTTTTTTTTTTTATTGAGAAAATGGAGAAAAAAATGCAAGTTTAAGAAAAAAATAATCAAAACATTTGCGAGCAAATAATTTTTTTAGTCTAAAAATCACAAAACCTGCCAAATTCGAGAGGTTGATTGAAATTCTACAGCAGAACGAAACCTAAAGCAGATAGAAGGCACGTGAAACTTTTGATCACGCCAATCGTTCTTTCAATAATGTTTCTTGTTTGTGCATGTATGGTATTGAGACAAGATCCTGGACTCCTACTTTCAGCCAATCGAAATTGAGTCATTAAATGTTACTCTAAAGGATATCCAGCATCTCCCATCGGTTGGCTGAGCAAGGCCTAGATTAAAATCATTACCGCTGCACTTTTGGTAACTTCCTTCTGCCATGAAACGTTGGGCAGGGCTGAGTTTGAGATTTTGGAACTGCGGAGGAACGCTGTGGTTGTTTCAAATTATCTTTGATTTCATTTAACACATAAACAAATGCGTCTTTTTTGAATCAAAAATCTTATAGATCTGCAACAAAACGGAGACATTAAATCAACACTTCTCATCTAAGAATTTGTTTACGAATAATACTTTTTATGTATTTTGAAAACGATAGCAACCAAGAGGTGCTTCCACCAATGGCTTTTTCCGTCAATTCCTTTGTTTGGCAGGAGTTATAGCTATTTCACGGGTGCCAAGCCGATCATTAGACTCCTTTATTAGTGGTGCTGTCTAGTTATTTTTCATATTATTCGAAAAACTTTTTGAGTTCACTGGAATTTGAACCTAGACCAGCTAGTTGGGAAGCCAATGAAAACGCATTGCCAAACAAAGGAATTGACGGATAAAGCCATTAGTGGAAGCACCTCTAAGTTGCTATCGTTGTTCAAAATACATAAATGGAATTGACGGACGCAGTCTAACTGCAGTGTTAAAGTAACACAAAAACAAACAATAATACTTTTTGTTTGAAAGTTCCAATGGATTGGAGTGATCTCTAATAATTTTTTTTTCTCATCAGCGCAACATTGAGGGGATTTTCTTCTTCCGAATCTACAAAAAAAAAAAACAAATCAATAGAACTCTCCATTTCGTAATATTATGCCTTTTCAATAAAATTTTGCACTGATAAAACATTGAAATACTTATTTTACTTTACACAGCTGTTTTTGACACAAAACAAGCACAGAAAAGTATGCAAAGTATTTGGTATACTCAACTGAAAAAAGTTGTCTACCATACGATTTTTGTTTGCAGTTGTCTTCAAATTGAGTTGTCTTGATTACAACTCAACTAAGTTGAGTTGTGATCCATAATAGGGCCTTAAATGTTATCCGATGACTAGACCAATAACAGTTTTTACAGAGAAAAGCCACCAAATTTACTCACTATACATATGCAATTTCAACTACATACGTATACAATGTTTATTATTTCTCATCAGTCATACAAAAAATGCTTATTTGTTATAAATGTTCTTCTAAGTGTTCAAAAAACATTGTGAAACGAATTTCTTATACAATTACTATTTTCACATCATTTCTAGAGAAATCACAAAATAAATAATTTTCCAATAAGCAAGAGAAACACATGGAAAACAACAAAAAAAATACAAATTTGATTGAAAAGAACCGCGCCATAAATATTGCTCTTAAAATTAAAATACAACAAAAAAAATGCCCAGCAATAATTATTTTTCGATTTTTTGTATATTTTTCTCTTTTTTTATTCGTTTTTACATTATTGTTTACTGTTATTCACATCATAGCTCATATACAAAAATGTATATAATTTTAATAATAATTCATTATAAGCAATTTGTTATCTTACTTATGGGGAACGAGAACGAACAAATATGGGGGACAGGGGAGCAAGGGAACAAACATAAAAATAATGTTTAAACTCTCAGACACCCATTTTTTTCTTTCCTAAATAATAAATTACAAAATAAGTCTTTGTTTTTTTTCTGTTGTTTCCAAAAAAAAAAAAAAAAAAAACGTGTTGAAACTGAAAACAAGTGAAAACGTGCACGCACACCGATCGTAGGAACCAACAACGCGATCAAACACACACGGGGCGCGTGCGCCGACAACACGTTTTATTTATTGAAGGTGGTGGTGGTGGAATTGGAGTCACATGAGCAATTTATAACTCGTCGTGTTCGGTTGAGTCTTCTTCAACTTCTGGCACTCCCTCTTCTTTGTCATCATCATCTTCATCCTCATCGTCGTCCTTGGTCTCAGCGGCGTTCTTCTTTGATTCTTCTTCGTCCTTCTTGCGTTGTTCTTCGTCTTGGGCTTCCTTCATTTTCTTTTCGCCGGCTTGGGTGTCGCTGACTTTAGCAGCCAATTTGGAGGCATACTCAAGATCATCAGTGATGAGAACATTATCGAAAATTGTGCCAGATTTGACTTGCCACAAATCGTATCCAATTGTGCAGATTTCTTTGCGTTTGTACAGATTCTCGTCGGCACTGTATTCGGGATTGTCGATTTCGGGATGTTGCCAGGCGCCCTTGTAGGCTGGATTGTCCAATTGCTTGGGTTGCCATTCGCCCTTGTATTCGGGATTATCGACCATTGGTGGTTCCCATTCGCCGTCCATTTCATCGTCCCAATCTTCTGGCTTGGTAGCATCTGGATCTGGAATGTGTTCTGGTTTGTCCCAATCTTCGGGTTTCTCATCAGCTGGATCGGGAATTGTTGGCCTGTCATCCCAATCTTCGGGTTTCTTTGCATTTGGATCCTTGATCTTCTTTGGTGGCAAAAAGTCCCAATCGTCTTCCAAATTGCCAGATTCAACTTTAGTATCATCGATGCGCACTTCATAGGTGTTGTCTGGGTTCACGATCAACGTGTAGAAATGTGTGTAGACGTCGTCCTTGCAACGGATGTCCTTGTTGATCAAATGATTCTTGCCCTTGTAGCTGAAGATGACGTGCACTTTCTTGGTGCCGGGTCCGCAAATATCGGGTCCGAACATAATTTCGTAGGGTGATTCACCATGCATATCGGTTTGGTCCAGAGAACAATCGAACAATTTCACATAGCCACCACCGCAATCGATGTTCTGTTCGTGCTTAACGGAGAACTGAATGACCAATGGTTTGCCTTCGTTTGTGAAAGGGTCAAACTTCTTGGAGAGGGCGTAAAAGCGGGCATCTTGGGATGTTTGCAGACCTGCAAGATAAAGGGAAAAAAGGCAATGTAGGTAAACGTTCCTAATAATTGTTTAAACAAAAAAAACGGGTGACGCTAATTAACAACAAGATGTTCTGGTTTTGTTTGCTCAATTGGTTCAGGTGTCATGATTGGAATTAATGGGGGGCTCATCTACTGTCAATGCAAATAATCCTATCCAACGTACTGCGTGAGCGTCTTAAACCTTTCTGCCAGGCAGAACATCTACCGCCAAGAGCTTATGATGGCGATGTCTGAATTCGGGATCACGAACAAACTGATCCAGCTGTGCCGCATGACGCTAAATAATACGCAGTGCAGTGTGCAAATGGGTAACAGCTCATCCGAGTTGTTTCAAACATGCGCAGGGTTTAGACATGGAGAAGCGTTGCCATGTGACTTGTTCAACATAGTCCTGGAGTAGATAGTGCGCAAGGTAGGTGTGAGCACAAAAAACACTATCTTCAACAAATCCACCCACCTCCTAGGCTATGCGGACGACATGGACATCATAAGTTGATCCAAGAGAGCTGTGCTTGAGGCCTTCACAGCGATTGAAGAACAAGCGAAGCTCTTTGGAACATCTGTCCACCGCCTAGGACAAAACGTCACTGTTGGCAGCAGCAATTTCGAGGTAGTTAAGGAGTTCGCCTACCTTGGAACAAACATCAGTCCTACAAACGACTCGTTAGTGGAGATCCGACAAAGAATTACCTTAGGGAACCGCTGCTTCTTCGGTTTGGCAAAACAACTGGGCTGAGAACTCCTCACTCGAAATACAAAGTGTCTGCTATACAAAACTTTGATTTTACCAGTCCTACTCTACGGCCGCGCCAAGTGTTGGTCGATAAGTAAAAAAGGACAAATGATAATGGGATCAAGCGCGAACTGTACGAGCTGTATCAAGATGTGGATGTAGTCCAGAAAGCCAAGAAAAGTCGACTACATTGGCTCGGAAACATCGAGCGAATGGATGACAACGCTCCAGCCAAAAAAGTCTTCTCATCGCAGCCCCCAGGTTCGAGACGACAAGGAAGACCGAACCTGCGGTACAAGGACCAAGTGATTGCGAATGCCAGAGTGCTTGGATTTGGCGACTGGAGAGTGCATACAATGGACCGTTCCCGAATGAAGGCTGCAGTGTCTCAGGCTGAGATCCTTCATAGAGTGGGAGCCGGTTAAGTAAGAAAGTAGAAGGTAAGGTTATGTTAGGTTTCCAGAGGAAAGCCCCATTGTGATCCCACATGAATCTAGGGAATTACTTCTTACTAGTCGAACCATTTTCAGCTTTTCATAAAGCAAAGAAGATGTTTAGCTAATTTACTGGCATTATCGTAAAAATATTCTCCCAGATGAAGTTTGCGTCTTAGGGAAAGAGCAGGGCATGTGCAGAGAAGGTGAGAGATTGTTTCCTTTTCTTCTTCGTCCATACAGTTCCTGCAGAAGTCATTTGAGGCTACACCAAGTCGAATTGCGTGTCTGCCTATAAGACAGTGTCCCGTGAGGACACCTATTAGGGAACTAATATGAGATCTGCTTGAGATAACAAGGCGCTTTAGATCAAGTGACGACCATATGCGTTTTGTGGCTGCGCTTGTAGGTAAATTATACCACCTACAGCTTGTTATCGTTAGGGCTATCGGTATACCTATCTTTTCCCTTTCAGGTGAGATAGGTAGTTCCATTTTTAGCGAGTTCATCGGCTCTACAATTTCCTGTGATGTCTCTGTGGCCCGGCACCTAACAGAGGTGAATATTAAATTGCTGCGCCATCTCCATAAGAGAAGATCGACAATCGAAGGCCGTTTGAGAGTTGGTTGAGACACCGTCGAGAGATTTTATTGCAGCCTGACTGTCAGAGAAGATGCGGATTTGGACGCTACAATGATTTGGGAGGCGGAATGAGAGGCTTAGATTAAGCTTTTCTGAGTACACACCACTACCAACATCATTAAGAAACCAAAGGTGAAATTTAACTTCTTGGATAAGTTGGTGAAATGATGGTCCTCCAAGAATTGCTATTATTTGGTGGGTCCGCAATGAAGAAGCAGCCATTATGGTGAATAAGGAGCAATATCGAGCAATGTGAAACTTGCCATACAGCGCCCTTAACAGTCAATTTATTGCTTTGGTTACAAATTTGTTTCCACAAATGGTCCTGTAAACTAGCTCCTCATTTGGGATAATGTAAATGTCATTGGTTTATGCCGACAAACAAGCAACTCTTGCAGCTTTCGAAGCCAATATTCAAGTCACCGTTGACGTCATACGGAGGTTTATTGTAAACATTACTACGTCGTAGCCAAGGTTGTGCTACGAATATCCCGACAATGGCCAAAACAAGGAAGTGTTGCAAGAAAATTCGACGTCGGACTGCTACAATCGCAAGAGATCGCCAGATCCTTCTCTGATCGAGTGTCAAGTAACCTCTTAAGGAGTCCTATGCCGCCAACATCAAATATCGAGGACCAGTGGCAACATTGCCAGAAAGCAGTTAGAGATGCCGCTTCTAATGTGCTAGATTTTACACAGCCACCAAGGCGAAACCCCTGGTTTGACGAAGAATGTAGGCGTATGCAGCGAAGGTATACAAAGCGGCGGTGCATTGAAGAACAATAGCTGCTCGTGAGCTCTTCGAGCAAAAGAATTGAAAACGACAATATCACGGCTGAAATCCAATAAAGGCGGTGGAGCAGACGGTCTAGCTGTCGAGCTATTCAAAGTAGCAAGTGACGATCTATACAGGAGCATGCATCAAATCGTTTGGCCCGATGAATGGAACCTCAAGAGGAATCAGCCTACTTTACATCGCCTACAAGATCCTCTCTGCCGTAATATGTGAACGTCTGAAGCCTTTCGTTCATCGACCAAATTTTCACTTTGCTGCAGATCCTGCGGCCGTGTATGACAGCATCTACAGAGACGAACTATATAAAGCTATGTCTAGTTTTGGCATCCCTGCCAAGCTCGTTCGCTTGTGCAAAATGACGATGGAGAACTCACGCTTCTCCATCAAGGTTGGCAACGAGCTTTCGGAATCTTTCGACGTCAAAAAAGGATTCAGACAAGCAATGCGCTGTCGTTCTTGAGAAGATAGTGCAAAACTCCACCGTCAACACCAGAAGCACTATCTTCCAAAAAACTGTTCAACTACTCGAGTACGCCGATGATATTGATATAATGGGAAGAACACAGCGTGATGTCAATGGCGCCTTTGTGAGAATTGAGACAGAAGCGGCAAAAATGGGTTTAGCGGTAAACGAGGGAAAAACGAAGTATATGCTGTCTTCGAGAAAGGACATCTACCTAGGCTCCGCTATTAACACGGGCAATAACACCTCTGTTTCTCTGGGCGAAGAAAGCAATTGAGTGGAAAAGCCCTCTCTCGAGCAACTAAGGTAGAACTGTACAATACCCTCATCATCCCTGTCCTGCTGTATGGTGCAGAAGCATGGACCTGGACAAAGTCGGATGAATATGCCTAAGCCTGTTTCGAGAGGAAAGTTCTTCGGTTCATCTTTGGCCGCGTGTGCATTGGGGAATGGAGAAGAAGATACAACAGCGAACTTTACGGGTTGCACAATTACGAGGATGGCTCGGTCATTTAGAGCGCATGGACACCAATGCTCCGGTCCGGAAGGCTTCGACACTATTCCCGAGGGACGCAGAAAAAGAGGAAGAACTCGACTCAGGTGGCGCACACGTACATCTAGTGGCGGAGAATGTTGATTGAGGCCCAAGTCCACACCGGACTGTAGTTGTAAACAGTTGGAAAAATTGACATGGACATTGACCTTTTTCAGGTTGCCCAAAGAAAGTCTGAAGGTGTTAAGTCACAAGATCTAATGTTTATTTTAGTAACACAACTTTATTGCTGACGTGTCTACCTCCAGTCATTACTTCAAAGATAGTAAAAATTGTTCCTTATCTTTAAAGCAAGATAACAACGACGAATGCTTTACCTTTGTGTGCTTTTTCTTGAACGTACAACCGGCAAAATAACTGGTTCCAACGTATACGTATGCACACGGCAAGACAAACAAATGACCACGTAGCTGTTTTCTTTTTTATCAAATATTGAATTCGAAGATAATTGCCGCGGCAAATCAATTCAACGATAATGAACCGAGATACATCTAGCCGGGTTCAAAAAATGATTCAATATTCCAAATCTAGGTCAATTAAATGATTAAAAAAAAATACATCAACAGAAATTATATGAACGACTGTTTCCATTGTGGTTGCCCATCTGTGACAAGTGACGATTCCAGATAACACTACTTTGCCCATTGATTGGTGACGAAATCAGTCACAGCTCACAGGTATTCAAATGACATTATTGACACGACAAAAGAGGAAAACACTTTTTTCGTAATTATCTTCAGTCAGGCAAAAGGAAATTATGTCGCGACGATATACCGATGTCAATTTAAAGTAGATTGGAATTTTGTAGACGAAACTAATTAAGTTCTACTTTGAATCCAATCCAACCGGTATTTAGAAAGAAATTAGCATTGAATTAGGGCTGACTTCAAATGAAGAGTTATAAGAACCATCAAACCAGTTCAAAACGTTGACATGGGTTTGCTGACAAGTCTGAAGAGTTAGGTGAAAGTCGTTGTGTCATCTTATCTCTGAATTTTAATGGAGCAAGAATTTGTTGGTGATAACAAGACAATAGACTTGCATGGGCTATGGCACTCACAACGCATAGTCGAAGTATTTCAATTGAATGAAACGAGAGAAATGGTAACATCGATCGACGACAAAGGGGTAGGAATGGCCCCAAAACCAAAGAAACGGCGTCATTTTGATTGACAATCAGCCAAATTTTGGTTTTATTCAAAGAAAATCACATTAATTGTGGAAAAACAACTCATTCTACCCACCCACTCAAAGTGCCGACAGAAGAAAAACAAGAGTTCGTCGACATTCGAATTCGAAAAACACGAAAACAACAAAGCGGCTACCAAAAATGCTCCATATTCGGCATGCAACGTTCTAGCTAGGTGCTGCCTATGTACACACATCAGAACAACCATAAAAGTGCACAGCCACACAAATTTATGAGTAAATTAACACTTCCTTGTTGCCGTGTTGGTCCGCGACATGATATACTGGGGGAAGAGTTGACACGTTGATTGTGAACTCAATTTGACTTTTGACTTTTGAGGGAGGAATGCAATTAACTACTAAAAAAAAAACGATAGAAAATGTTCCAAAATGAATCCACACCCAATTTTCAAAATCAAAAAATGTATACATTCACTGTACATATAGCTGAGTAAACACACATACCTTTGTCGGCTTCCTCGTCGTTATAGAATTTTCCAGAACTTCTGACGAACTTTCCGAATTCCTTGCCCGGATGTTTACTGTAGATCCACGAGTCTTTCCATGCATCTTCAAACAAGAAAAAGCATTTTATTTTATAGAATTCAATTGTGTTGAAGCAAAAAGAAGAAAAAGATATAAAAGCCCCACGTCAGCAGAACTCTGGACTCAAGCTGGCAGGTGGAAAAAACTTACCATCAACGAAATTCTCTTCAAAATACACTTCGGCACTAATTTGCTGGCAGAAAATGCCAACCAAAACTAATAATAACACACTGGCGCGCAGCATTTTGTTAAAAATTAATTAATTTCCACACTAGGCAGATTATAACTTTTTTGTTGAAAAGTTTTTCCTGGGAATTGAAGTTTTTTACTTCTTCACTTCACACAGAAGTTGAGTGCTTTTCGATTCAAGGGATAGACGACGAATAAATGCAGGAATGAAAATTCGGTCAAATAAAATGTCATCTTTGCTCATCGACAAGCGGTGCGGTAATTCTGCCTTGTTGAGTGAATGAGATAAAGATTGGTTTTATCTATTTCGTGTACGGAAATCGGTAAGGTCGAAAAGAGAAGAATAGTTTTTGGGAAGAAATTTAATGCGAGGAATTATATGGCGGCTTTTAGTGTGAATGAATGAAACGGAGATAGGAATTTATTGTCGAGTGAGTCATAAAACGATAGCAGACAGATGGAATAATCGGATTGGATTGAAGTGGACCAATCAGAATTGACCAACACAAAATTTGTTTTCAAGTTTGAACGTAGATAAACAATGGCGCTGTTGACGTTGATTGTGGGGCCATCTATGTTTGGAAGTTAATTACGGGTGTTGTTTAGTGTTACCAGCAACGTTGAAGGCATATCGAATACAACAGTATCTTTTAGTCCCTATTAACAGCGGACAGTGGGTTTTCCTCTATTGAACATGCACACGGCATTTCTAGGGCATTTTATAAAATCTGGAATCATCATATAGATAAATTCCCTTTTCCTAAGGATTCGAAACTTTCTCAAGAACCGTTATATACAAATTGTACTTGAAAGATTCAAGTCCAAAACCTGCAAGTGAATGATGGTTGTGCCAATTGCTCCGTTTTGTATCTTAAATGCGATCCTGCCCTTAACAAATCCACTCGCGCTTCTATAGAAATGCATATGAACGACTCAACGTACCCTTCAGCACAACTACAGTTGTACTGTTGTACGGAGAATGTAAACGTTTTCCCAAACTTTGGTTTTCTCTCTCATGAATAAATCAGTGTGTGTGTCAGACTTACTTACTTACTTAAGGTGGCTCTATAGTCCGTTGTGGATTTAGGCCTCAATCAACTCAGTCTCCGCCAGCCAGCTCGGTCCCTAGCTATCCTATCTCCAGTTTTGCACTCCAAGAAGATTGAAGTCCTTCCTTCCACTTGGGTGTGCCACCTGAGTTTCGGTCTTCCCTTCCTTCTACGTCCCTCGAGAATAGTGTCGAAGGTTTTCCGGGCCGGAGCATTGGTGTCCATCCGCTCTAAATGACCGAGCCACCTGAGTCTCTTGTCCTTGAATCTTCTGGCTAGGTCCATGTCGTTGTACAACCCGTAAAGTTCGCTGTTGTATCTTCTTCTCCATTCCCCATCAATGCAGACGGGGCCAAAGATGACCCGAAAAACTTTCCTCTCGAAACAGCTTAAGTCACATTCATCCGATTTTGTCCAGGTCCATGCTTCTGCTGCACCATACAGCAGGACTGGAGTTTTACCTTAGTTGTTCGAGAGAGGGCTTTTCCACTCAACTGCTTTCCTAGCCGAAAGAAACAGTGATTAGCAAGAGTAATTCTTCGTCTGATCTCGGCGCCCGGTGTTATTGCCCGTGTTAATAGCAGAGCCTAGGAAGACAAACTCCTCTACTACCTCGAAGTTGTATGCGTCTATTATGACGTTCTGTCCGAGCCGTCGTTGGTGTTGGGTGAGCTTCCTCGAAGACTTCGTCTTATCACTTATACTTCGTTTTCCCTCATTTACCGCTAACCCCATTTTCGCAGCTTCTGTCTCAATTCTCACAAAGGCGCCATTGACATCACGCTGTGTTCTTCCCATTATATCAATATCATCGGCGTACGTGAGAAGTTGAACAGATTTTTAGAAGATAGTACCTCTGGTGGTGACGGTGGAGTTTTGCACTATCTTCTCAAGAACAATGTTAAAGAAATCGCACTACAGCGCATCGCCTTGTCTGAATCCTTTTTTGACGTCGAAAGATTCCGAAACCTCGTTGCCAACCTTGATATAGAAGCGTGAGTTCTCCATCGTCATTTTGCACAAGCGAACGAGCTTGGCAGGGATGCCAAAACTAGACATAGCTTTATACAGTTCGTCTCTGTAGATGCTGTCATACGCGGCCGCAGGATCTGCCGCAAAGTGAAAATCTGGTCGATGAACGAAAGGCTTCAGACGTTCACATATTACGGCAGAGAGGATCTTGTAGGCGATGTAAAGTAGACTCTAGACTGATTCCTCTGTAGTTTGAACAGTATAGAGGATCTGTCTTTTTCAGGATCGGGCAAACAATGCTGAGGTTCCATTCATCGGGCATGCATTCCTCCGACCATATCTTACAGATGATTTGGTGCATGCTCCTATATATAAGATCGTCGCCTGCTGCTTTGAACAGCTCGGCAGCTAGACCATCTGCTCCAGCGGCTTTGTTGGATTTCAGCCGTGATATTGCTGTTTTCACTTCTTCTAGGTCGGGTTCACGGAATTGTTGGCTGTCATCGTGTACGATAAAAGGCTCCTGTCTGACGGCGTGGTTTTGTTCGTCGTCGCCGTTATACAGTCTACAGAAGTGGTCTTTCCAAATCCCCAGCATTGACTGCGATTCAACTATGATGTTTCCTTGTTTATCTCTGCAGGCATCGGTTCTTGGTCGATGGCCTTGAGCCAGCAGTTTTACCTTCCGATAAAACCTCCGAACTTAATTCGTGCTGTTGGCTCTCTCAACATCTTCGATCTGACTCTTCTCATGCTCTCTCTTTTTTCTCCTGAGAAACCGGCGTTTCTCTATTCTCTTTTGCTCGTAGAGCTTACGAGCAGCTCCTGTCCCTCTATGCAGCGCCGCTTTGTATGCCTCCTGCTTGGCTGTATGGGCCTGCCTGCATTCTTCGTCAAACCAGGAGTTTCAGTTTGGTGGCTGTGTGAAACCCAATGACAATGTTGCCACTGGTCCTCGATATTATTTGATGTTGGCGGCATATGACTCCTTAAGAGGTTACTTACGATCAAAGAAGGATCAGGCGATCTCTTGCGATTGTAGCAGTCCGACGTCGAATTTTCTTGCAGCACTTCCTTGTTTTGCCCATTGTCGGGATATACGTAGCCCTACCTTGGCTACAACGAGGTAGTGGTCCGAGTCGATGTTGACTCCTTGGAAAGTTCGACCATCGAGAATGCTAGACAAGTGCCTTCTGTCGATCGCAATATGATCAATCTGGTTGACGGTTGATTGATCAGGAGATCTTCATGCTCCCTTATGGATGTTGAGATGCGGGAACCATGTACTTGCTGCCACAACATTTCGCCCCGCAAGGAAATCGATCTGCCTGAATCCGTTGTCGGAAGTGGTGTGTGCTTTCCGACTGTTCCACCAAAGATGTCCTCTTTTGCCAGCTTTGCGTTAAGGTCAACGAGGACAATTTTAATATCATCGTAGAACTCGTCTTAGATGTCGTCCTTTTTCTCTTCTGTGGGGGCATGCACGCATATTAGGCTAATGTTGCCGAATTTAGCCTTGATCGTCGTGCTGCGTTCGCTCACCCATTTGAAGCTCAAGAATTTTTGCCTGAGTCTACTTCCCACGACGAATCCGCATCCAAAGAGCCGCTGTTGTTGATATCGGTAACAATCGCCATAGTAAATGTCACCGTTTTTAATCCTCCTTTTGCCCGGTCCATCCCATCGCATTTCCTGGATAGCGTTAATGTCTGCTTTGTAGCCGTTGATGGTCTCTGCTAATTGTTCGGAAGCACTCGGTCTATTAAGGGACCTTACATTCCACGTACATATCGTTGTCCTTCGTTGGACATGTGATGGGGATTTGACAAAATAGACTGCATAAATGACAGCCAATTTATCTGTCAAAATTCGGAAGTCCCTACTGGAACACTCTCAACTAGTCTTTAACTAGCAGTTAATTCGAAACTAAGCAAAGTAAATAAAGAAGAAATCTCGAGATTAACACCCTGATTCTCCCCCTTGTGAGGAATCACAAGTCATAAGCCCTTGTGACTATTTCTTGTGAGGATTGTTGTGATTCGACAACATTTGTCGGATTCTCCCATAATCCTCACAAGAAAAGTCACAACGAAACTCACCACAGCCAATGTGAATATGGAAATGCGTTGCCAGAATGGATTCTTTGTAACTGCAATATGTGTTTCAACGCAACATAATATGATGTGATTTCATCAATATTGGCAACGCAAACAGAGATTGTGTATGGCAGTTGCTTTTATTATTGTAGTGTTATTTCAAAGACGATGAGCAATGATCGTTATCAGTTGTGAACAAAGAAAAAGATTAAAGAAAAAGAGCGTATGTCTTTTCTCTTTCCTTCCTTTTTTTCACTATATTCATTCATAATCATAAATCAAAATGTCAAATCTCAAATAATTTTCTAGTTATGACCTGCTCTGAAGGAGATCACAATTTCGATTGTTTTTGTGACTCTCACAAGTTGTGACTTTGGTGGAGAATACGAAAAAGTCACAAAATCAATTTCACCTCTTCTTATGACTTGAGAGGTATCAGTGATGATGGGGAGAATCGGGCTATTAATCTGAATCTACATCGCTCGATATTACAGTTGGAAGTGCAAAAATACTGAGGTATAGTTTTTTTTTCTTTTCCCAAATTTCATTCTAATAGGTTCGATTGTTTGGGAATGTCGAAAACGGTTATAAGTGATATCGATAGAAGCAAAATTAAACACTTAACACAACTCTTCTCCGAATAATCATTTTATTGATTTCCTTTCATTATGAATGCGATTTATGAACTAATAAATACGATATTACACCATATCCACGCTTCACTCACTCTCTGTGTAGTGTATGTATGAGTAGGTATGTTTGTCAAAGAACATAGAACATTTTGATTTGTGTCATTTGATTTTGATGAGTTCTCGAGATACGAGTTGACACTTAGTACAGATTTGACACGAATGATTAAAATTATTTATAAATAATTTTTATACGTAGATTTATGTTAAATGAATTCGCTTAATTATGGGTTTTACTTTAAATCTTAAATTGCATCTTATTGATTAAATAATTTATTCATCAGAGTTGGATTCGTTTTCTTCTTCCTCGTTCTCCTCTTCGTCGTCATTGTCTTCGGTTTCTTCATCTTCACTGGAATCATCCTTCTTTTTTGAGGGTCGGCCTCGTCCTTTACCACTACTTGATTTCTTTGCTTGAGCTTTATTGCCATTTTTCTTTGTTGTTCCCTTTGGGCGACCACGACCTCGTTTCGCTGGGGTCTCACCATCATTATTGGCAGCAGGTTTATCTTCTTTTTTGGAATTTGATGAAACATGGGTTCGCTGAAATGTTGGAAAAAAAAAACTTGTTAATTAATTTAGGCAAACTTTTTTTGGGGGAAAAAATTACTTTTTCAGCTGTTGTAGAGCGTCCTCGCTTTTTAACTTCAACGTTTTCAGAATCCGACATTATTTTTAGCTTAAATTAGTTCCTCAAAACTCTTCCTAGGAAATTAAAGAAAAATCAAATACAACATTAACTTGAGAAATATGCCGAAATGTGTATTTTTTTTATATTTAGTAATAATATTTTGTAAATTTTTTTCCCCCAAAGTCTGTTAATTTATACGTGGTGGAAATCTAAATAGCACTTAAGTAAAAGAAATCCTATTTAATCACAACTATATTTAACCAAAATGTAATTCACACAAATTTTTAATTTAGACATCTTTGTAACATCCCTGTTTACGTAACGGTAACTTCTTTCAGGTTTTAAATGAAGCTCAAACCGAATTCTGCATTGCAAATTGTGTCGCTATCGACAACAGGTGGAAAAATAAATAGCACTAACGTCTTTTTTTTGAGAAATTTTATAACATTGTTTTGGGTAAGTTTAGTAGTAATTAGTTTGCTTAAGCCAATTCCAATCGATTTTTACTAGACTTACAAATGGGAAGAAGTATTCACTGCTCGCTTGAAAAAGAATTGTCATTTTCTGACGTTGCGAAGGATTTGGGCTATTCCAAAAAGATTGTTTTTAATGCTATACGACATGTGAAGCAGCACAATGCATTTGAAAACGCCAAGAGTAAAAAAAAACGAGCAAAAAAACCACAAAAGCTATGGTCAGAGGAATCGTAGCCGCAAGCAGGAGAGATCATTTGAGACCTCTAGAGAAATTCATCTCCAAATTGAAGACGAATACAACGTCAGAGTGTCGTCACGACTTGTACGCTATCGACCAACTGAAGCTGGGCTCAATGGTTGCATCGCTAGAAAAAAACCGCTGGTATCAACGCGAAACATAAAAAAACGTTTACAGTTTGCCAAAAACCATATGGAACAGCCGTTACAATTCTGGAAAAATGTGATTTGGAGCGACGAATCGAAGTTTAACAGGTTAGGGTCCGATGTAAAGTTTATGTTCGTCGTCCAAAAAATCCAGAATTTAATCCCAAGTACACTTGAAAACCATCAAAAATGTGATGGTATGGGCAGCATTTTCGTGGCACGGAGTTGGTCCAATTGTTCGGATTTGTGGTGGAATGGACCAGTTTCAATAAAAGGAAGTATTGGAAAATCATATATGGAGTCATTTGCCTTTGAAAATTTGCCGATAACTTGGAAGTTTGTCCAAGACAACGATCCAAAGCACACTGCCAAATCAGTCCAAGTTTGGCTTCGAGGTAACCATTTTCATGTATTGGATTGGCCACCGCAAAGCCCCTATCTGAATCCAAGAGAAAACCTCTGGAACGATGTAGACAAGGCCATTAAACAAAAACAAATTGAAAATTTGGAGGATTTGTGGGTAGAAGTTCCAGAGGCATCATGGTACTCTATGCCAATAAATCGTTGCCAAAAACTTGTGGAAAGTTTTCCGAGAAGACTAAAGGTCCGTACATATGAGCTGCGACCTGCGTCTGCGAATTATTCTTTTAAAGCTATTTCTAAAGTAAATATTAACCTATTCTTTTTTTAATTGGTTAATAAAGTGAATAAATAACCGTATTCACATAAGCCAATATAGAATACTGCCTAAATCTAGTTAAAACTACACAAAAAACACATTTTTATATTTTCTAGGCGACCAGCAGCTACGAACTACGAATTTTCAAATGAGAATTCGCAATCCACAAATACGAAACGCTTTCCACAAAGCTACGAATAAATAATTCGCTCGGATTTCAAAAAATCAAAAGTCAAAAATCAAATAAATAAATATTTTCTGTATGTCTGGTTTGTTTTTTATGACAATTCGCAGCTCTCTGCGACTACTCATACGAATGAAATAGCAAATACAACAACCATTCGCAATTCGCAGACGCAGGTCGTATCTCCATATGAATGGACCTTAACGACAGTTAAAGAAAACAAGGGTTACATACAATACAAAATATTAAAGTTTAAAAAGAAGCAAACTTGACGACGGGACATTTGTGTTGCTTCGTAACTCGAACCAGTAGACAGTCAATGCATTACCTTGCTATGGGGAAATCTCAATATCCGAAGGCCATAATGCATTGACCAGGGTGTCTGCTGCTAAGTATCTAAGTATCGTTTGTTATTATTTTGGATAAATATAGCAGTGATATTTTGATCGTAAATAAAAGAAGGAAGAACTAAAAATTAAAACGTTGTTCTTTTTATTTGATTCGCGCGAACATTTTGTTCGTTGGGAGTGTGGATGATGTGGAACGCGAATAGAGTCTGACAGTTCGTATCAACTATCATTCTTTTCCCGACGAATAAATTTTGTTTTCTCAAATTTATTTACATTTGAGATTAAAAAGTTAATTTATGCATCATAATTCATCGATTTTAAGGCCGCGTATGACAGCATCTACAGAGACGAACTGTATAAAGCTATGTCTAGTTATGGCATCCCTGCCAAGCTCGTTCGCTTGTGCAAAACGACGATGGAGAACTCACGCTGCTCCATCAAGGTTGGCAATGAGCTTACGGAATCTTTCGACGTCAAAACAGGATTCAGACAAGACGATTCGCTGTCGTGCGATTTCTTTAACATCGTTCGTTGAGAGAAGAAGTGCAAAACTCCACCGTCAACACCAGAAGCACTATCTTCCAAAAAACTGTTCAACTTCTCGCGTACGCCGATGATATTGATATAATGGGAAGAACACAGCGTGATGTCAATGGCGCCTTTGTGAGAATTGAGATAGAAGCGGCGAAAATGGGTTTAGCGGTAAATGAGGGAAAAACGAAGTATATGCTGTCTTCGAGAAAGGACACCGAACACCGACACGGCTCGTTCGAGGTAGTAGAGGAGTTTGTCTTCCTAGGCTCCGCTATTAACACGGGCAATAACACCAACGCCGAGATCAGACGAAGAACTACACTTGCTAATCGCTGTTTCTTTGGGCTAAGAAAGCAATTGAGTGGAAAAGCCCTCTCTCGAGCAACTTAGGTAAAACTGTACAACACCCTCATCATCCCTGTCCTGCTGTATGGTGCAGAAGCATGGACCTTGACAAAATCGTATGAATGTGCCTAGGCTGTTTCGAGAGGAAAGTTCTTCGGGTCATCTTTGGCCCGTGTGCATTGATGGGGAATGGAGAAGAAGCTACAACAGCGAACTTTACGGGTTGTACAACGACGTGGACCTAGCCAGAAGGGTCAAGGTCCAGAGACTCAGATGGCTCGGTCATTTAGACCGCATGGACACCAATGCTCCGGCCCGGAAAGCCTTCGACACTATTCCCGAGGGACGCAGAGAGGAAGGAGGTAGCTAGCTAGAGACCGAGCTGGCTTGCGGAGACTGTTGATTGAGGCCCAAGTCCACAATGGACTGTAGCGCCACCTTAAGTAAGTAAGTATATTATTTCCCATCACTAAATTCGCTTATTCACACAAATCTGGTCACACCATCACGCAAGCAAACATAGATTTCACGCTCCTTCAAGCTTCAATAAAAATGCAAGACAACCCAAACCCAGCAAACCGGCTTCTGCGTTTTACACATCCACCTCCTCCAATCAAGTCCGATAACCATAACTTTAATCAACAGATATAAATGAATGAATTGAAATTGAAAATACAAAAATATAACTGTCTCTTTTTATTATTTATTTATTCTCGCATAAATGCTTGATAACTTGAATCCAAAAAAAAGGCAAAACTAAAAAAATGTTTACAGCGAAACTTGGGCGCGCATTCGCTGGGCGCATGCATATTTTTTTGGTTTTTGTTCAATCGTGTATCTACAACAAGTATCTAGACGGAACCAAGCTCCATAATTTGTATCCGAAAGCACAAGATACATATACAAAATGTGTATATCGAATTTGTCTATTCATTCAACATAAAGTACCTAATATATTTTTTTATTTTTTTAATTTGTTGATACTTGCAAAAGCACTACCACTGCTTTAATTATGAATTTATGTTCCATTCACCAAAAAAAAATTAGAAACAAAATACAAATTGACAGTTGGATATTGTCAACTTTACTTATAACAAAAAGATCAATGATGTCAACTACACTTATAGATTTTTCTATAACAAGGAAATATGTTTTCCTTTTTTTATTAGATTTAGTAGTAAGCAATTTTTCAAAGACCGAAACCCATTTGAGACACTCAAATTTGTGTTTCAACCTCCAAGTTCACAGTGGGTAATGGGTACAGGGTAGGGTACAGTTTTTGTTCTTTGCGAAATTCAAAATCGATAGCCAGACATCTTTTTGTTTCTTGCGAATCCGTAAGAAACTTAATTTTTCCACTCAGAGGCAAAAAGTAGTGTTTTATTGTTAAAGCCCTTAAATATGTTTCAAGTTCCAACATTTTCTTCATAAGCAAACAAAATAGTATTAACTTTCAACTTTTAATGTATTTTTTGCTTTTTTTTCATGAGAAAAGAACAAAGATGGGTGGGTATATTTAAACTGTTACTGAGCCCCATTTCGGCAACAAAAAAAAATAAAAGCGATTTTTGATTATCAAAAACAAATGATAAACATTTTTATTTCTATTCAAATTTAATCCTGACTCACCGAGAAAAATGAAGCTAGTTTTTTTTTTATTAAATGAAATATTTTTTTCACACTAAAATGATGGAAACCAAAGCGTTCCTTCCCGTATCGCGCTTTTGACTTCTATGCCAACAAAAACCTCTCCAGAGAACAAAAAAGAAGCCTTTTTTTGGATGGAGGATAGAAGACTGCGTGGATAGAATGGTAGAAAGTATATTTCGGAAGGTTGCGATGAAATACAACAAAAAGAAGGAGGAATAAAACCATCATACTGCGCGCCAACCTTTTAATACGCAGATGTGCTCAGGAACATCGGGGAATGAACAGGACGGTCTTGTATTGTACTCGTATATTTTTTAGGTAGGTACACGTTAAAATACACCACACGAAGAGTAAGATCCCTTCTGATTCCGCCGGCCATCGTCGTCGTCGTCGGTCGGTCTCGGTATTGTAGACTTGCTTGAACACAGCATGAGATAGATAAGCGGTATCCGAGTTATATTGCTTTAACCATTGCATTGGCTATGGGGTGGACTTTATGAATTATTGAAATGCATTGAGATGTAAGAGGGAAAATTGTAATGTCATTTTGTTCTTTCATCCCCTTTAACAATGAGCGCAATGACCAATTTGTAGTGTATTGTGTATATTGCTGGAACATTATTTTGTCTCAAAATGTATATGGACACACAGAAGTCTGGAAAAAATTTTAGCTTGGAATATGAAAATGATGCGAACGCATGAGAAATAAATGTGCCTCCAGAATGAAGATACATTTACCTATGTATCTTTATTTCTTGTTCTCTGTGTTGATGATGCGCTAAAGATAGTAATGTCCGCTTTTGAAATCGTATCTTTTTTCTCGTAAAGTGCGAGGGAGCAAAATCATTGCTTGCAGTTGCAGTGTGATGAAAATGATAACGATAAGATAATCGAATCAAAAGATACTAAAGACGATTTTTACCAGGGCTGTCATCGAAGGAATTCTTCGTTCACCGTAAACATTGAAAAAATACTGGTTAAAAGGAGTATTTCTTTTTTATGCTGATAAATTTGTCAACGGAGTCATCATCATCGTGTCGGTTTGACCGATGAAGTGGTCAGTTTCCGATCTCCTTTTGTCTCTGGTTTATGTTGTCACTGTAAATATGCCAGTAAATTTATTAGTCATAGGCCGTACAATAGTCCGTCGTAGGGGTATTCCAGAGACATGGATTGCTTTCCCTAACGGAAGGTTCAAGGAGATACAGGTCTCTCTATCTATCTATATGTTGAAGATATACGGTTTATAGCCATTTGCAACGGCGGCGTAGGAGTTGCGGTAAATATTCCACAACAATCGTTTCCACAAACGGTCCTTCAAATTTTAAGCAATTTGCCACTATGTATTTTTGCAGACATGCCTTGCATAAGTAAAGTATAGCCGCACCTGAAAAAATGCGTTTAAAGAACACCTACAATAGGAGTGACTCCTTACTAATTTTTTTTTATTGAGTTGCATCACTGATCAAGCAAATTGAGAAGAAAATAAAGTACCGTTATTACCGTTATTCGAGTATGCCAATTGAAATAATGAGATTTTAAGTTTGTTCAATAAGAAAAAGTGTAGGTTAGAATAGTACAGAAAAGTGTAGAACAGAACAGATCAGCACAGAAATGTCAGACAAGTTAGAACAGTCATCGAAACGTCATCTGTGAAAACTAAAATCAGAAAAAAAACTTCCTGCATTGTTTTCTTCAACACATGTTTGAAAATGTAATTTATTTAAGGAATTAGATCTTAAAAAAATCAAACAAATAAATACTTACTATTTTATAAGCAAAATCAAAAAATCTTTCATTAATGCCTTAAGTGAATTAATTCACTTAACCTCAAAACACAAAACAAAAACAAAGACAAAAAAACAACACTTTGACAGTTGTCATGATTCTGTTCCAGGTTACTCTTCCTCAAAAGCAAGTACAGAAAATCCTGTTCTTTTTTACGCTAACCTACGCTAAACTGTTCTAGAAAAAGTCATTGAACAGCAAACTAGAACAGTCTAGCACAGAAAAATTGTCATTGAACAGGAAAACCTTGTATCCGATTCCGGATACCAAACGAACAGGCAAACACATTTTTTTGCTTCTCAGGGTTGAATGGATGTGTATCTGTGAAACCTCATAATATGCAGAATTGCAGATGACATGACATTGTTTTTATTTATTTATTTTTTTAATGGCAGCAGGACGTATGTGCGAGTGTGTGCATGTATGCTTGATTCTGTTTTTGATTCCGACTTCAAATTCGTCATCGTTTTTCTGTTCTATTCATAGTCCAAGATCCCAGAGCAATCAGACATAACTTATTTTCACACGGATGAAACCTGAAGTTTTCAGTAGCGTCTCGTGTGCCTTGAATACCTACCCGCTTTGTGGAACTTGCCGAGTGACACCTGGGCAGGTACCAGGTGAGAAAGGTCACTAAAAATAATTTTTATTTTACTTATTTTCACATGGCTGATTTTTATATATGTCATGAAGAATATTATTTTAAAGTAATATCCTAAGTGTCAGACACTTTTGATGGACCAGAGCTTTTGTCAGCTTTTAGCTCATAAAAGGGCGTTTTCAGAAAGTCCTCAGAAACAGCTCGGATTTGGAAAAAAATGCCCAAATTTTTTGTTTTTTATATTGTTTAAAATCAGGAACATTTCATTTGGGGGAAATAATTGCTTATATTGTTTAAACAATTTTTATATTGTTTATAAAGTGTGATCCACGATCGATGTTTTTGGTAATTGGAGTGTATAGGTTGCATTAAGAAAAGAAAAAAAATCATATGGGAGGGGGGGGGGGTCTATTGTCCCCCGTTTAGCCGGGAGGAGCGATCTTATAACAAAAAAACCCTATTTTTTAAAAAATATTAAAAATATGAGTGCGACCCATGGAGTCCACACGACTAACTTCCCAGAGTAGAAAAATACGTAAAAACATTAGTTGTTTTGCAAAATATTGAGCCGATGCATCCCGTTGTAGTTGTACACGCACGTTGGTTCAAAGTCAAATTCCATAAAACTGATGATTATATGAAAAACATTAAGTTTATGGAATAAAAGTGGCGTCATCTGCCAAAAGTTGATCGTACCATTTCGCAGACTCATTCACAACTACTTTGCAAAGTAAAATACAGCCTATATTGCTCCTGAATATTGTAGTTTTCTATTATTGAAGCAATTTTTCTAATCGGATTAGTATTTCCGAAAATTAATATTTATACGGCAAAGCAGCGTTTGGCGGGTCAGCTAGTAATCAAATATAGTATATGATACTCCTGAATATTGTTTTTTTTCCCACTAACTATAAGATTTTTTGCACTATTATTGAAATTATTGCAGATATTATCATAATTTTCATTATATTAGGGTTGTCTTAGATTTTTGATTGCCATTAAAAAACCGCTAAGCTCAAAATCTAATCAGCTCTTAACAACACAATGCCGCGTCGAATGAGACCAATTTCATGATAATACGATGAGTGGTTCGCGAGATAATCGAGCTGAAAAAACGTAACGCACATACGCAAATACGAACACACATACACACACACAGACATCATCATAAAAAGGGTTGATTCGGATTCTAGTGACCTTAAAACATCGAGAAATGCGAAAATTGGAGATTCACAAAATCGGCCCCATTACAATAACTTCTTCTGGGAAGTTAAAATCATTAATCATCTCTCGATAGCGCAATCCAATGACCGTAACTGTTGCTCCAGCCTCATTTTCGAAAAAGTAAGGTCCAATGACCCCGCGGGACCATAAACCGCACCAAACAGTCAAGCGTTGAGGATGGAGAGGCTTTTCAACAATAACTCCTGGGTTTTCCGAGCCCCAGATGCTACAGTTTTGCTTGTTGACGTAGCCTCCGAGGTGGAAATGGGCCTCATCAGTCAATATGATTTTTCGATGAAATTCTGTAATGGGCTAGTGTTGGCTTTAAGATGTGCGTTAAGCACTGTTCACACTAGGTCGGCGGACTGGCATGCTTGTCGTTGCTCGGCTCGAGCTCGCCGGATGTCGCGGGATCTTGTCCGCCTACCTAGTGAACCAACCCATTACTTTTTATCATGCCAAGATGGTTGATCCGAATCCAAAGAAAAAGAGAAAGAAAACACATAAGAAGCTACAATACCGGACGGACATTGCCACTAGAGGGCGCCGAGATGTTGTTCGGCATGGCCGTATCCCACCCCACCGTGGAAGTCCGTTGGCCAAATTATGTTTGGACTTCCCCTAATAAACACCAGATGAAAGACACCACTCACCGTTTCATTAGCTTACCGCATCGCCTTTGGAATCCTTACGTTACCTTCCGCATCCCCTGAAAATAAAGAACTTAGCTATCCATCAAGCTACTCGCTTGATTAAAAAAAAAACGATTTGTCCCTTTGATACATTTAATCAATTGTAATTTGGTAATTCACATTTATGAAATCTAACAAAAAAATTAAAGGATACAATCAATAAGAAGGTTAAAGTTTAAAGTTAACGTTAAACAATGATATTTTATATTAATCGAACCCTCGCAGCGATCACGGAAGTGAAAGATTTAAATAAACAAATATTAATGAGATTTTGTATACTAAATTACTTCTTCTCTATCCTTTATTCTTTTACCCTTCGTCTCGAACAATGTACCTTTATTAAACTCAGAGATCTTTCAAGGAGCCTGCCTAAAATTGAATTCAATTTTCTCAAGTCCCGGTTTCTCAATCAAGGAAAAATTTATAATGTTTTCAAAACAAAAGGTATAGAAAAAAAATAGATGATTTTGGCTCTCATAAACAACTGGCCAAACAATAATAAAAAATCTTCATGCTTTGGAATTTCAATCCCATTCACGCTGGCAGGAGGTGTGAGAATAATAAATAAATAATTTAATTATAACAAAAAATATACTAAATATATAGAGGAAATGTGAAAAAAAATTAATATTGACTAACTAATTATATTTAAATCGTAATCGCAAACAAATATTAACAAAAAAAATTTACTTTGAAATGACCGATGGTCACCCTAATGTTTCTTTTGGTTTGGTTTGGAGTTTATTATTATTCGCATTGGGAATAGGGATTTCCTTTTCTGATAGTCGGTTCTGTTTTCAGCTAGGTAGTGTAAATATCCCTTGTTGGTTCGTGCATTTACTAACTAAACTCCGGAACTTCCAATAAATTTCCCAACGGCGATCACCCGCTTCACGAACCGCAGTGATCGCCGCATAAAACCTAGCAATCAAAATTGAAAAACGTCATACTTTGAATTCAAATCTAATATATTACATTATGTGCAAAATTGCCAGCAAAGAACTATGTTTCAATAAAAAAAAACTAAGACACTTTTATTTGGCATATACATAGGTCTTACATGTAGTAGTTAATGAAAATTTTCGCACTCACCAGAATGGCTATGGTATATAAACCACTTATATGTATGACGTATTTAGCTATTTTGTTCACTATGTGATGCTTTTATTTTAGAGGGTGGTTTATCTTTCCTCAATGTTTTTTTTTTGTTGGTATTCGAATGATTCAGTTGCACTTGTAACGTTTATATTTTTAACGTTTGCTTTTAGAATTTGTAATTTAAAAAGTGCATACAAAAAAAAACAATGTCAAGTACCAAAAAGGAATCAATGTGAAAAAGTTCACTTTACACAGACGGTAGCTGATGGTTAAGCTTCACAGGCACAATTGAATGCTAATTGCCTTTATAATGCCAATAGTCTCAACGAAGCGAATTGGTTCTCTCGAGAATAAACGGTCGGATTCTTGTTTCCAATTTCAATCATCCGATTTTTGACACCCAATCAGACCATCCCACAATAATTCAAGAGATTATCGGACAAGAAAAGCTTTCCCTCAATTTTCTCGATGGGTTGCAACAACAAAACACCCTATGCTATTGCATGTCTTATTGCATTTCCCCTACACCAAGCAACATACAATAAAAACTGAAAATCTTCGATCATTGGGTCAATACTCAATACTATACCAGGAATGTGGAATATAAGATCTTTTATTCACACAATGACAAAAAGTAGAGTGTTAGAGACACTGACACAATACACGCACATAAAAAGACAATTTGTAGTTAGTTCCACAATCCACATATCGTAAATTTCCCAATGGGAAATTATCAGTCGTATAAATCTTGAATTCCCTGTTTACCTATCTGGGTAAATAACCAGAGCAAAACAAATTAAAATGTCAAACGAAAACGACATAATTTATGCATCAATATTGCAATAATAAACAACGAAGGTAAGTAGATATTTTGTAATGTATTTATTAGTTCAAAACTAGCAATGAATGTTTCTCCTTTTTTTTCAGTTCCTTCAATTCGCTAGTTTACGGCTTGAGTGAAGGAACATCAACCATAAAGTTTTTTTTACTGCCCACGGAAAACGTTCTTCTATTTTCGTACCGACCAGGCCAGTTGCTAAATTTTGATACATTTTCGGTCATTGAACAAATCGGTTCCATTTTGGATCGCTATTCTGGGTAATCGCTAAAACAGAACAACAACGAAACTCTAAAAAAAAGTAATTGGAGGTAGGTGCAGTCATTCGTATAAAGGGTCGCATTGACGAAGAACTCTTCGGAGCCTCGGCGTTTGTGTTATGTTGGTAAAAACAACGTCTCGATGATGCCACTCCGACATCACCAAACAACACAATTGGATCGCTTTGCAAACAACGAAGCTGCGATTACTACACTCAAATTCGCTGGGACCGTACACACTCACAGGACGAAAAGGTCAGCACGAATTGCTCGTCTAACAAAGGACGAAGGTATCGAACTCGCTAAAAAGGCAATGTTTACATCCCCTTAAACAATCAAGGATCGGCTCGACGAGAAATACTGTACCAAGTAGTTGTCAGTCGTAAGGAAAAACATGCAAAAAAAACTAAATACAATAATTTTCATGCAATGTTCTTGTTTAGACACATGAACATATTCGTGCTGGCGATGATAAAACGTCCAAGATACGTCATGAACCGAACTAGGACTAGAAGGTACATAAATTTGACATTTCTTGGTAAAATTTTTATTAACGAGGTTTCCGATTTTTCAGGTCCACAACAACTTAAAGACAACAAGGAACATCTCGTTGTTACTTTTTCTGTTGCCACAGATAACAACTGCAAACTTGAATGTGGTGATTAGGCCAAAAAGCACCAACTAGCATAGGGTTTACCCCAGCTCTACGTGACACAGTGATGGAATGCCAGTAGGGAACCTCGAAGATCAGCATAGGTGTCACTGCCGATGACATTATTGCTTCCAATAAATAAAACTAGAACCAAAACTAGAACTGTCGATTCCATCTTAAAATAAAACAAAAGTGTTTTCGTTACGTCACTGTAACAAGAAGAGAGTTTTTTTTTTGTTTATTAATTGAAGACAATGGAAGTGACAACTGACAAGCAACAATATGGTAGGTAATAATATATTTGGTGTAGTTCATATAATCATTATTTGTCAGTTCATTTTCAGGTCCATAACAAAACACTGGACGAGAAGGGAGCATACCATGAAGCCGGCGAGAACAGTGAAGAAGGACCATCACTGAAAACAAGTAGGTGGTTGTTTATTGATGTTTTAAGGGAAAAGTAGTTCATTTAGATGGTGGTAGTTAATTATTATTATAGTATTATTGTCAGATGTGGGGAAGAATCCCAAAAAGCCGGGCATACAAGGGAATGTATCTTTACTACAAGGTAAAAAAAAAACGTAGTTCTAATTTGATTGTAGTAACGTATTGTCGAGACATAAGACAATGAATGCCTAGTTCAGGTTAAAAGACAAATGAATAAATAAGCATGCAATAATGGTATTAATAAGAGATAATGAGTTTAATGGTTAGGCAAGAATAAATAAATAAAATTACTAAATAAATAAGCTTATAAATGAAATAAAAATTAACCTAAGAAGAAAAATATTGCAAAGTTTGTATAAATAAAAGATTAAAGTAGATATCACAGTAGAGTTGTTTAGAGCCTAAAGGCTTGATGTTAGTAAGTATCACAGTCTATTAGGTTAGTAAGTATCACAGATTGCTTTGGAAGTTAATTAGTTAAAAGTTAAACTTATTAATTAATATCACAGTTTGAATAAAAAGTTAGTTAAATAAAAAAATGAATGTAAATATCACAGTTGGAAAATCAGTCAAAAGGTTAAAATAAAAAAAAAATCTAATACTAAGTGAAAAGACTAGATAATAAATAAATAAATAAATAATTTAACACAAATTACATAAAAAAAACATTTATCAAACAAGCAATGTAGATTAAATGACGATAATTTAGGCCTTATTTCACTGTTTGATGTCTTTCGCGTGGAAAATCCCTATAGCTCTACCGGACAAATTCTCAAGTTCATACAAATTCTTGCCAATGGGTTTGACTATCCTACACTTAACGAATTTAGGACATAGTTTGGCACTCAAGTATTTGGAACTATCGCTAAGTACAAAGTTCCTCCTAAAAACTTCTTGCCCTGGTAGAAAACGGATGTCGCGAGTACGTGTATTGTACTTCTGCGCACTTTTTTCTCCCGCCTTAGCTATCGAGGCCTTAATTTTGTTGCGCAGTATTTGCAATTTAGCTTGCCTAGTCATAATCGTGATTTCGCCATCCTCGACAGAGTTCAGTTGTTTCGCCAACTCATAGCTACTACCATGAGTCATCATGTTGACACCGAATAAGGCGAAGTAGGGTGTCACTCCTGTAGTGGTGTGCACAGCACTTCTAAGAGCACACGCTATCTCGCTCAAATGTGAGTCCCAGTCACGCTGGTCATCCTTTAAATAAGATCGAACGGCAGCAAGAAGTGTACGGTTCACTCTTTCAGAGGCGTTCGATTGAGGCGAGTAATTTGCCGTCCTGAAATGCCTAACACCATACGACTTCAAGAAATTTTGGAATTCCTTTGAAAGAAATTGCTTGCCGTTATCAGAGTGAATGATTTGTGGCACTCCAAACGTATGGAAAACTGTTTCCTGTAAAAATTTGACAATGTTCGAAGAATTGGCATTTCTCATGGACTTCAAAAAGACGAACTTAGACATATGGTCAAGGACTACAAAGACGAAACAGTTACCAGACTTGGCACGAGGATATGGACCTAAATAGTCGACATATAACTTTTGAAATGGACGGTCTACATTGAACTCACTTGACATAGGGGGACGAAGGACTTGATTGGACGGTTTACACTGAGTACACACATCACAATTTGAAACATATTCGCGTATTTGCACCGTCATGTTCGGCCAATAGAAGTATTCGCGAATCCTTTGAAGGGTTTTTGCCACTCCACCGTGCGCAACATTTGGTGGATTATGGGCACGCTCAATGATCCCATTGGTGAGGCCTGATGGTACCCACAAACACCAATTGTGTTCACTTGTTGGGTTATCATTCGAAGGAAAGGCTCGCTTATAAACAAAGTCATCTTCGACTTTAATGTCGGGTAAGCTTTCTTCATTTTCCTTGACGGTAGCAATTAGGGACAAATACTCTTCGGATTTGAATTCTTCAGAATTCAAATCGACAAGTGGGGCTATGTTTTCAAAAGCAAGAGCCTCCAGCTCTACAAAGACTCTAGACAGGGTATCAGGAACGACATTAAGGCTACCTTTACGGTGTTCGATAGCGAACGAAAACGCTTGGAGTTGCAAGCTCCACCGCGCGAGTCTCCCACTGAGATCCTTAAGGCTCATTAGCCACTTAAGGCTCGAGTGGTCTGTAATGACCGTAAAGGTCATTCCTTCCACATATGGCCGGAATCTCTGTATAGCCAGAACTGCAGCGAGACATTCTTTTTCTGTAACGCTATAATTTTGCTGGGCCTTATTAAGCTTTTGCGAAAAGAAAGAAATAGGGGTTTCTTCGTTGGCGTCGTTTTTCTGAAAGAGCACCGCCCCTACCCCTGTGTCAGACGCATCGCACTGTATATAAAAAGGCTTTTCGAAGTTTGGGTGCGTCAAAACCGGAGCCTCAGATAAAGCTTTCTTCAGCTTTCCAAATGCCTCCAGAGCTTCTTCCGTCATATTAAATTTTTTATTTCCTTTTTTCAGGGTGTCAGTGATTGGAGCTGTCAAAGACGAAAATTCCCGTATAAACCTACGGTACCACCCTGCTAAACCAAGCAGTCGGCGTACCTGTTTTGCCGATTTAGGGATCGGAAAGTTCTCGATCGCCTCAACTTTTGCTGGATCGGTCTTGATAGTCCCACCACCAACGATGAAGCCAAGGTACCTCAATTCTCTGAAGCAGAATTTGGACTTCGATACGTTGATGGTGAGTCCAGCCCTGTTGAGACACGCCGCTACTTCGTCCAACAGTGCGATATGGTCTTCGAAATTGGGAGCTATGACGAGCAAGTCATCGAGGTACACGAATACACGATCCCGTAACCTGGATGGAATGACCTTGTCCATCAACTGGCATAACCTTTGGGCAGCATTACACAGTCCAAAGGGCATGACAGTAAAATGGTACAAGGGCCTTCCCGGTATTGTGAAAGCAGTTTTCTCTCTACTCTGCTCCTCCAGCGGTATTTGCCAGAATGCGTCTTTGAGATCGATACTACTTATATAAATAGTATCTTTGAGACGACTGAAGATCCCTTCGAGATTGGGGAGAGGATATGCATTCTTTTTCGTCACGGCGTTCAGCTTTCGTGAGTCAAGACACAGGCGATTTTTGCCGGGCTTCTGTATCAAGACCACTGGCGAACTCCAAGGACTCTCACTCTCCTCAATCACTCCAAGATCCAACATTCGGTCTATCTCGGCATACATCAAGGCTTGTATCGCTGGCGAAACAGGATAGTGACGCTGCTTCACCGGAATCGCATCTCCGGTGTCGATAACGTGCTCGACCAGCGCCGTCTTTCCAAGACCGTACCTGGTATAGCACCGGAACTTCCGCCTGACAACATCCAATCTGACTTGCTGCTCTGGAGATAGTTGGTGAGTATCTGAAGTTGAAGCATCAGAAATGGCAGCGATTTTAATTTCTCCAACAATTTCAGGGGCAAGGCCGAATACTCTCCAGAAATCGACGCCAAGGTATAATTCTTGATCCAGGTTTGGAACAAGATAAAATAAAATGGTATGTGTAACATTTTTGTAGGTTACGTTAAGATTAATTCTACCAAGGATTGCTTGACATTTGCCATCAGCAGTCTTAACATTGGATGAAAAAGGTATTATCTTTTTATTCAATTTCTTAACGAAATCTATGCAACCTCTTCCAATGACACTGACACTGGCGCCACTGTCGAGCAATCCAAAGACTTCTTCGTTTTCAATCTTGACCTTTGCATAAGGTCTGGGATCATTGGTAATAATTGTAGATAATAAGTTATTTCTTAATTGTTTTCTTATTTTAAATCGTTTTCTAGTGTTAAGTATTTTGTTCTTTACTTTTCCACCGAAAATTCTGGCCTTAGCTTCATTGTATTCAAATATTCTTATGTGTAAGGGCTTAACGCTACTAAATTTTTTATTTGAATTCAAGTTTTCTGTAACGGGGTCACTACGATCCCGTTTCAAAATTGAAATTTTAGAACTATCTGAAAATTGTTCAATACTTATTGGGGGTGATTCGAGGACTCGGGGTTCGTCTTGGAACACGACTCCCCCGTCGTAATCGTGCTCTTCGACAGGTTTTTCTGCCGACACTTCGGGCAAGTGCTAACAATATAGTTTGCTTCCCCACACTTAGAGCAAAAGATATTTACTTTAGGTGAGGGGCACTCCCAGTATAGATGTCCATCTACCTTGCAGTTCCAGCAAGTCAGGACTCTATTAGGCGGTCTGGGCCTATGCTTTTCGGCATATTGCATCGCGGCCACGTACTCATCGTAAGGCTCTTCGTCTTCGAACGTTTGCACTTCATTGACGTGCATCTTGATTGGTGGGCGATAATACCTAGGGCCTTGTGGGGTTCTAACAGGGAACGCATTTTCAGCTTCCTTACAGGCGAATCTTAACTGATCAAAATTGAAAATTGATATTGGATATACCAATTTTCCAATTTGATCATTAAGATTCCGCTTGATCATTCTAATGAGCTCAATTTCGGGAATGGGAATAGTCAATTGAGATCTTATTTTCGCAATTGCCGAGAAATAACTGTCGCAAGATTCAGTTGGACCTTGCTTGCGATCTGAGATCTCGCGCATAATCTCATAATCTGATTTGCAATTGCGAAAATGAAGCTTTATTGCATCTCGCAAAGTTGACCAGTCAGAGTTATGATTGAATTTGATAAACTCCCAGTACCAACGTTCGGCATCTCCAGAAAGAGTAAGGTGGAATTGCCTTAAGATTTCGGACCAGGGACATTGGTACTGGTGCTGCAGAAATTCAAGCCGGTGAACAAAGTCTTCAACAGACAAATTTTCCGGCCTGCCATCATACTTCAGACCCCATCGATCCAACTTCACAGGCTCATGATGATGTCTATTAATATTGGGATTCGGATTTGGATCCCGATTCGGATACCCATGATTTTGATTTCTGAAATCCCCTTGATTTCGACCATAGTCACCTGGAGGTTGTGATCCATGATCCGAAAAGCGTTGGATGGGTTTGAATACATTACTTGTATGGGCAAATGCACTGGGGAATAACTGTTCAGAATTATGTAACCCATGATCAATGAAGGGCTGATGACTAGTTCGATTTTGATTTTGAAGAAGTTGTTCCGGCTGAAATTGTTGGCTCGGAAAAGATCCAGTGTGTTGTGGTGGAGGATGGTACTTCAACTGTAATTGTTGTTGCAACCTAGACTGGGTTCTCAGACTTGGCTGTGAGTAACCAGGCCCATTTGAATTGCTCAGGGAATTATTACGACCGTTCACAGCAAATTGGGTTTGAATAGATTGCGGTCTTGGTAAAACATTTGTTTGCAAATTTTGTTCGGGTCTATAAGGTTGTTGGGTTTGTTGTTGTTGTGTTTGCTGTTGTTGTTGGCTATTGTGAGAAGGACCTGGTTTGTTGGCTGGAATTGGTTGGGAAGACGTTTTCACACTGCTCTCCTCACGTCTAAGAGGAAGGGTAGCAGTGTTCATGTCTCCCAAAAACTCAATGAAATTGTCCCTCATCATCTGTTTTAAACTTTCCGAAATCTCTGATTTCATAGATTCGGCGTACGATGAAAAGGCATTGACAATGGTCAAATTTATGTACGCTTTCATACTATCTTGTTCGGATTGCTTTGACCTACTCTCATTACTACCAGGAGGAACACTATTGACGGGTTTTTCCATAATGGGCTCATCACGGACCTTGTTAATTACATCCATTTCACGGCCCGCTGCGCCTAAATGACTCAAACTACTGTAGCTTGGGGCGGTGATGGAATCAGATTCTGTAGAAACATTTTCTGAACGCTGACCTAAAGGGTTATTTAAATCGTTGCTGTTCGACTCGAAGTTAGCTTGCTCATAAATTGGGGTGTCTTGATTCTGGATGTTTTCGTCTTGCTCTCTAGGGATTATAATGGGATTATGTTCTATAGGAGTTCGAAGAACTCGAGGTGGAGGTCTTTGTTCTCCTAGAGTGTCGGGGTCGAAAATCGGATGGATTGAAGGATTGGAGCCAGCATCCGACTGAAAAATGTTGGGATTACTATGGCTATTATTATGGCCAGTTAAAGAATTGTTGAAAAGCATGGGGCTCATACTATTCAGCAAACTCTGTTGTGCGTTCTGCGCAGCAGAAGAACGCAAATTCTTTTTGATTGCACCATATTCAGAGCTCTTCTTCATTTTGGCTTTCGGGTAAGTATATGGTATCTTAAATCAAATTACAAATATATATATATTGATTGTTCTTTTCCTTTTTTTCAGGTTGATCAGAAGTAAGAAAAAGTCTTAAGTTTAAGTTTAATTATAAGATAAATAAATAAGTAAACAAAAACAAAAAAAAAATAAATATGTAAAGGAAAAATATACAAAAAAATAATAAATTAACAAAAATTTTAATAAATTAACAAAAAAAAACGTAAATAGAACAAAAAACGGTAGTAATAAATTAACGAACAAAAATGCAATAAATAAACAAAGATGTATGAAAATGAAAAAAAAAAACAAAAACAAATAAATAATGAATTGTAGAAAAAAGTATTGTAACGAAAATAGTAAGCAAAAATAAATTAACAAAAAAAAATAAGTTAACAAAAGGTAAATGTACAAAAAAAAATAATAAATTAACAAAAAAAAATGTAAAAAGAAAGAATTGAACAAAATGAACAAAGTAAACAACAAAAAATGTAAAGAAAAGTTAACGAAAAGAATATAAATTATTATAGACAAAAAGAATAAATTATCAAAAAAGGTAATAAATTAAGAAAACAAGTAAACAAAAAAAGGTTGATTGAGATCTCGAAAATGAAACTTAAATAAGAGATATCAAAAAAAAAATGTATAATTAATAAACAAAAGCAAATAGAATAAATATGTAATTTATCAAAAAAAAAACAATGTAAAATATATATATTTGTTTGATCTACCAAAACCAAAAAAAAATAAAGAAAACTCAAAAATAAATAAGTAAACAAAAAAAAACGAAAATCAGAAGAAATTGTCAAAAAAAAAGAACCAAATGAATATTGTAACCAATGAGGTATAAAAGGGTAAATCATAAAAAAAGTCGTAAGAAAGGAAACGAAATGTAAACAACAAAAATGGATAAATAATAATAAAAAAAAACTGAATAAATGATGGAATAGAAAAACAAACCAAAAAAAACTACAAATAAAAAGAAATGTAACGTAGAGAAAAAAAAATGTAACAAAAATAAAGATTAACCTAAACGAAGATATAATTAACTAAAATTATAATCTTGTTTTGATTTCCTTAACAAACCAAAAAGCAAATAAAAAAAAATAAACCTATTTTCAAAAATAAGAATTTTTTTTGTATTGCTTTTGGAACAAAAACAAAACGAAATGAAACAAAATGAAAACAAAACAAAATGTGCAAAAAAAATGATTTTGGTTAGATATTTAAGTTTTTCGAAAAATTATTATATTTGTTTGTATATGGCATTCGGGGATGCTTCAGGTAACTGATTCGGTGGCGAACTCTTGTTGACGAATCGGTAAGCTGAAACGGTGATGTCTTTCGAAAATGATTTTGAACTTAGAAGACTGTCGGACGAACTGATTTAGTAAATTTTCCCTCTAGTGGTAAATAGGTACATAAAAGTAGACATAGGACAAAACAAGTTTGTTGTTTACCCATTGCATTCGCAATTTTGCTTTGCACTAAAGCTTAGGCAAAAGACATAATGCAATTGGCAAACAACACAAAAAATAGAAAAAGGAAGTATTTGAGCAACTGTGTGACTGAACGTCAACAACAGGACTCAAATACTGAAGAAAAAGTAAAGAAATGAAATGAAAAATAAAAAGTAGAATGACAGAATAGTAAAATTTACAAAGAAAAGAAAAGATAGTGATTAAAGAAAAGCAATAGAAATTAAATGTTGTTGTCAACTTCTTCCGCTATCTCGTCGCAAGTGAAATCGGTATGTTCGAAAACTTTCCGTGACACGACATACGAGTAGCTGAAGAAGCTGACAAAAACATTAAGGGATGTAAAATTTGGGATTAGGGTAGACAAAAACGAAGACACACGTTGCGGGCGCCATTTGTAATGGGCTAGTGTTGGCTTTAAGATGTGCGTTAAGCACTGTTCACACTAGGTCGGCGGACTGGCATGCTTGTCGTTGCTCGGCTCGAGCTCGCCGGATGTCGCGGGATCTTGTCCGCCTACCTAGTGAACCAACCCATTACTTTTTATCATGCCAAGATGGTTGATCCGAATCCAAAGAAAAAGAGAAAGAAAACACATAAGAAGCTACAATACCGGACGGACATTGCCACTAGAGGGCGCCGAGATGTTGTTCGGCATGGCCGTATCCCACCCCACCGTGGAAGTCCGTTGGCCAAATTATGTTTGGACTTCCCCTAATAAACACCAGATGAAAGACACCACTCACCGTTTCATTAGCTTACCGCATCGCCTTTGGAATCCTTACGTTACCTTCCGCATCCCCTGAAAATAAAGAACTTAGCTATCCATCAAGCTACTCGCTTGATTAAAAAAAAACGATTTGTCCCTTTGATACATTTAATCAATTGTAATTTGGTAATTCACATTTATGAAATCTAACAAAAAAATTAAAGGATACAATCAATAAGAAGGTTAAAGTTTAAAGTTAACGTTAAACAATGATATTTTATATTAATCGAACCCTCGCAGCGATCACGGAAGTGAAAGATTTAAATAAACAAATATTAATGAGATTTTGTATACTAAATTACTTCTTCTCTATCCTTTATTCTTTTACCCTTCGTCTCGAACAATGTACCTTTATTAAACTCAGAGATCTTTCAAGGAGCCTGCCTAAAATTGAATTCAATTTTCTCAAGTCCCGGTTTCTCAATCAAGGAAAAATTTATAATGTTTTCAAAACAAAAGGTATAGAAAAAAATAGATGATTTTGGCTCTCATAAACAACTGGCCAAACAATAATAAAAAATCTTCATGCTTTGGAATTTCAATCCCATTCACGCTGGCAGGAGGTGTGAGAATAATAAATAAATAATTTAATTATAACAAAAAATATACTAAATATATAGAGGAAATGTGAAAAAAAATTAATATTGACTAACTAATTATATTTAAATCGTAATCGCAAACAAATATTAACAAAAAAAATTTACTTTGAAATGACCGATGGTCACCCTAATGTTTCTTTTGGTTTGGTTTGGAGTTTATTATTATTCGCATTGGGAATAGGGATTTCCTTTTCTGATAGTCGGTTCTGTTTTCAGCTAGGTAGTGTAAATATCCCTTGTTGGTTCGTGCATTTACTAACTAAACTCCGGAACTTCCAATAAATTTCCCAACGGCGATCACCCGCTTCACGAACCGCAGTGATCGCCGCATAAAACCTAGCAATCAAAATTGAAAAACGTCATACTTTGAATTCAAATCTAATATATTACATTATGTGCAAAATTGCCAGCAAAGAACTATGTTTCAATAAAAAAAAACTAAGACACTTTTATTTGGCATATACATAGGTCTTACATGTAGTAGTTAATGAAAATTTTCGCACTCACCAGAATGGCTATGGTATATAAACCACTTATATGTATGACGTATTTAGCTATTTTGTTCACTATGTGATGCTTTTATTTTAGAGGGTGGTTTATCTTTCCTCAATGTTTTTTTTTTTTGTTGGTATTCGAATGATTCAGTTGCACTTGTAACGTTTATATTTTTAACGTTTGCTTTTAGAATTTGTAATTTAAAAAGTGCATACAAAAAAAAACAATGTCAAGTACCAAAAAGGAATCAATGTGAAAAAGTTCACTTTACACAGACGGTAGCTGATGGTTAAGCTTCACAGGCACAATTGAATGCTAATTGCCTTTATAATGCCAATAGTCTCAACGAAGCGAATTGGTTCTCTCGAGAATAAACGGTCGGATTCTTGTTTCCAATTTCAATCATCCGATTTTTGACACCCAATCAGACCATCCCACAATAATTCAAGAGATTATCGGACAAGAAAAGCTTTCCCTCAATTTTCTCGATGGGTTGCAACAACAAAACACCCTATGCTATTGCATGTCTTATTGCATTTCCCCTACACCAAGCAACATACAATAAAAACTGAAAATCTTCGATCATTGGGTCAATACTCAATACTATACCAGGAATGTGGAATATAAGATCTTTTATTCACACAATGACAAAAAGTAGAGTGTTAGAGACACTGACACAATACACGCACATAAAAAGACAATTTGTAGTTAGTTCCACAATCCACATATCGTAAATTTCCCAATGGGAAATTATCAGTCGTATAAATCTTGAATTCCCTGTTTACCTATCTGGGTAAATAACCAGAGCAAAACAAATTAAAATGTCAAACGAAAACGACATAATTTATGCATCAATATTGCAATAATAAACAACGAAGGTAAGTAGATATTTTGTAATGTATTTATTAGTTCAAAACTAGCAATGAATGTTTCTCCTTTTTTTTCAGTTCCTTCAATTCGCTAGTTTACGGCTTGAGTGAAGGAACATCAACCATAAAGTTTTTTTTACTGCCCACGGAAAACGTTCTTCTATTTTCGTACCGACCAGGCCAGTTGCTAAATTTTGATACATTTTCGGTCATTGAACAAATCGGTTCCATTTTGGATCGCTATTCTGGGTAATCGCTAAAACAGAACAACAACGAAACTCTAAAAAAAAGTAATTGGAGGTAGGTGCAGTCATTCGTATAAAGGGTCGCATTGACGAAGAACTCTTCGGAGCCTCGGCGTTTGTGTTATGTTGGTAAAAACAACGTCTCGATGATGCCACTCCGACATCACCAAACAACACAATTGGATCGCTTTGCAAACAACGAAGCTGCGATTACTACACTCAAATTCGCTGGGACCGTACACACTCACAGGACGAAAAGGTCAGCACGAATTGCTCGTCTAACAAAGGACGAAGGTATCGAACTCGCTAAAAAGGCAATGTTTACATCCCCTTAAACAATCAAGGATCGGCTCGACGAGAAATACTGTACCAAGTAGTTGTCAGTCGTAAGGAAAAACATGCAAAAAAAACTAAATACAATAATTTTCATGCAATGTTCTTGTTTAGACACATGAACATATTCGTGCTGGCGATGATAAAACGTCCAAGATACGTCATGAACCGAACTAGGACTAGAAGGTACATAAATTTGACATTTCTTGGTAAAATTTTTATTAACGAGGTTTCCGATTTTTCAGGTCCACAACAACTTAAAGACAACAAGGAACATCTCGTTGTTACTTTTTCTGTTGCCACAGATAACAACTGCAAACTTGAATGTGGTGATTAGGCCAAAAAGCACCAACTAGCATAGGGTTTACCCCAGCTCTACGTGACACAGTGATGGAATGCCAGTAGGGAACCTCGAAGATCAGCATAGGTGTCACTGCCGATGACATTATTGCTTCCAATAAATAAAACTAGAACCAAAACTAGAACTGTCGATTCCATCTTAAAATAAAACAAAAGTGTTTTCGTTACGTCACTGTAACAAGAAGAGAGTTTTTTTTTTGTTTATTAATTGAAGACAATGGAAGTGACAACTGACAAGCTACAATATGGTAGGTAATAATATATTTGGTGTAGTTCATATAATCATTATTTGTCAGTTCATTTTCAGGTCCATAACAATTCCGGATCATTTTCATGCATTTCAAGTACCCAATCAGCAAAGACACGACGTTGTTGATGATCAGCCGGCTTGAGTTCTTGTGTTAACTGAATTTTATAAGCCTTGAGACCCAAGTCCTTATGCAAAATACGGTGTAATGACGTTTGTGGAATGCCTTATTCCAAAGAACGACGAGGAATGGACAAAAATGGGTCTTCTTCAACACTTTGGGCTACAACAGCAATATTCTCGGTTGTTCTTGAGCGACGTGCACGGGTTTTATTCTTCACATCACTAACTTGTCCCAACAGCTCGAATTTGTCCACCAATTTCTGTATTGCGGTCCGACAAGGTGCTTCACGACGACCCAAAAATGTTTTAGTTGTGCGAACCGTCTCTGCCAAATGTTCACCATTTTTATAGTTTCAATTTATTTTAATAATTTCAATGCGTTTTTGAAGCGTGTATCGTTCCATTTTTATTAATGGCGTAGTTTCTTCTTGTCAAATGTCAAAAAATGACAGCTTTAAAAGTGACAACTACCGAAATAGTGGGCTATTCAAAATAACACCTTTTATTGCAAAACCCTTTATAATAATAAAATAACTCATTTTTTATAAGGTTGTCTTAGATTTTTGATTGCCATTTAAAAACCGTTAAACGAATTTCGCTCAAAATCTAATCAGCTCTTAACAACACAATACCGCGTCGAATGAGACCAATTTTATGACAATACGATGAGTGGTTCGCGAGATAATCGAGCTAAAAAAACGTAACGCACATACGAACACACATACACACACACACTGACATCATCTTAAAAACGCTTGATTCGGACTCTAGTGACCTCAAAACATCGAGAAATGCAAAAATTGGAGATTCACAAAATCGGACCCATTACAATAACTTCCTCTGGGAAGTTAAAAATCAACGGCTTTGTCCACAATGCCGTGTTATACCTTCTTGCAAAGCTAAAAAATGCCTCTTTCATTTCGCATTCAAATAAAACTGTTTTCAGGAATAGTTTTCGAAAAATTCATCTTTAAGGGGGGGTTTCCCATGTAAAAAAAGGTTGGGCTTTCGCGCGAAACTGTGTAGCGTTCGCAATTTTTCGAATATTTTAATAAAACAAACGGTTTTCGATTGATATTAAATAGGGTCAAATGTTTGTGCAATTAAAAAAAAAAATAAAAATTCGATGTACCTCAAAACCGACAAGCAAACGGAAAAACTATAAAATTTTGAAAGACGCTTGCGCTAACTAATGGGAAATGGGTTAAATATTACATTTTTATTTATTTTATATTTTTTTATAATGACAATATATCATGTTACTTAACGTCGGTGTTTTTTTTTCGATTATCGTTATAATTTTTTCCACACAAAATTCGAAAAACAATGAAAAATACAGCAAATTACGTAAAAAGTATGAATGCATTTTTTAGTATAACTTCTAAAATATAAAAGGTAGTGAAGTCAAATCAACTTTTTTCAAAGCTTTAAATATGTAGTTTCAACGGAGTAATTTTTTTATTTTTGTTTTTTTTGTTTGTCAAATGTTTTTGTTAACACAAACACAAAAAATACCTATTTTTTGTCTAGCATTTTGCGCGTTTGCCCGGGAAATTGATTAATATATTTTTGAATTTTTTGAAATATTTTTTATATGAAAGATTAATATATGTATTACTTAACGTCGGTGTTTTTTTTTAATTTTTAACCTGTAACATATTTAAAAATAAACTTCAAAAGGTCAATATTTGTAAGGTTATTGTAAGTGATATATAGGCAATAAAACTAGCACATATTTTTTTTATTTTTTTCTGTTATTTTTTTTATTTAAATCAAATAACAAAATAATTTGTTTGCTAATGGTCTTTTTTATTTTAATTTTTGAAAAATCGTCTTTTTTGCGTTTTTTGTCAAAAAAGAATGGTCGATTACACACACAAAGAAGCAGGGTTCAAAGGAATGCCACTAGGTGGTGCTGCAATTTGTTTTGCTTTCTCTTCTCTTTCTTACAAAAGATGTTGTTTTTTCTCCTCAACAGAAAATGTACTTTTTGTTCTTCAATTCATAGAAGTGTGAAGAAAACTCGATATTGCTTTACATAGAAGTAGAAGAAAGATGCAAGATGAGAAAATAGATATGTGCAGATGACATAATTATAGAAGAAGGGTTAGAGCGGGAGATAGAGAAAGCGCATAAAAAGAATGCGGCAAGTTAGTGGCTTCTTTTTGTTTTTTGTTGTTGGACATGACAAAATAAGAAAATGAATGAGGTACAAAGCATATCGCACATGTGCCATAATTTCTTATCATATCTTTTTGTTTTGGTGGTTGCGTGGGAGATTTGCGATTTATTAGAATATATTACAAGTGCAAGTGCAATATGTATTATTTTTTTGCGACACCTTGTATAGCTCAAAAATGTAGGTAGGTAGGTAGGTAGGTAGTAAGAAGTTAGGTCGTAGGTACTACAAATAAATGGGAGAACCCAATTAATTTTTTAATTCGTTTGGAACAAATAAGTATAGGGTGCCTCAGTAAGAGTGCACTTTTTCATTTAAAAATAAAGACAAGTATTTTATGACAGAGTTGTGATATTTTTATTGTATTGTAAGAGGCCAGTTATAGCTATCATTGAAATGGATCCGGAAAATCTTTGAATGGATGTTTAACTATTTTGGTTTTCCATTGAACCAAAACATTGATGTGCCGTCGACGGGCCGGCAATATTTTTTTCATAAACGTTTTCCAATGGGAAAAGTATTGATGTTTTTTCCCGACGAATTGATTCGTTTTGAATTCTTCTTTTGAGACGAATCTAAACAGATTTTCACACTGATTTTAACACATACTAAAAACTTGACAGTTTTTGCAAATGGAATAATTATGTGTTGAAAAAGAAAATAGAAGAGAGTGCGTTTTTGTTATGTTATAATTACGATAAATAATAGAATAGTGATTATAATAAATAATAATAATGAAAATAAAGAATAATAATGAAAATAAATAACGTTTATCGTTGTCGTTGTGTTCTCAAGAATAGGTACACTAAGGTGGGTCGATTTTGTATGGAAAAAAATAAAAATTATTTGATCATATGGTAATAGCAATAATATGTTGTGTAGAATCCAAACAAACAATAATTGTGAAAAAAAAGTTAAATTAAACCATATCTTTAGCCCGCGCATGGGCTTTGAAGTTTCGGAGATATTTGTAAAAACATCGTTTTCTTTAATTTAAATATTTTATTGAAACAAATTTAATATAAGCATACAATTATTAAATTATTCATTAACAATTAACAAAGAACACAATTTGGTAGTTGAAATCACAAAATTTAAGTTAATTAAGACATATTTTTTTGTTTACATTTTGGGCATGAAATCTTGTTTGCTCTCAAATCGGGGCATTCGTTTTCTGGATGCAAGTTTCGCTTGAATCGAGCCTTCTCTTGACTTTTTGTCACAGACAGTCATTGAAGCTTCCGTAACTACTTTCACAGAACGTTCCACTGCCTGTGTGTGACATGGTAGCCTTAGGAAAAGAAGATTTTCGTTGCCCTGAGAACTAATAACCTCGTTTATTTCTTCATTGGTGATGTATCGGAGAATTGGTGGATCGTAAGACTCATGCTGCCAATCTATGAGGTCAATATAGCTTGCAGCATTGAAATTAATCTGAGGAACTTCAAAGACACGAGGCTGTTTTCCTGTATGAGGTGAGATTCGTGCTTTTAGTATCCTCCTTGCTGCTAGTTCCCTGATTGTTTGACTTTGATCAGACAACATCGATAGCAGCAAATTCTCTGGATGAGCAAAATAGGCGTTACGTTGAATTACGGAATCAATTATAAGTTTCAACTCTGAAGGCAGATAACGAGAACTTTTAATTAACATCCACAAATTCTTAGATCCATCTTTACACGTTTAATTTGTTTTTATTTCAAACCACACCGGAGCGTATACTTTGACACAATATTCAGCTAATATTTGCAAGTTATTTGATGGAGTTGAAGAAGAAATATAAAGCCGCAATATCCTATTCGCTTTTGTTAACCCTCGGGCATGGGACATCTTTCCTGGGGATCTGTTAGCCAAATCATCAGGACATTGTCCATTTATAACTGACTTTCTTATTTCGTAAAGGTATTTCTGGTCGGTACTCAGATCATCAAACTGAATTTGTGGCAGTTCACTTTCTATTTTTTCATAACAAACAGTTTCCTCAATAAATTTTATCTTAACTTACCTTCAAAACTATAGATTTGATCGAAAAAAAATTATTATTATTAGAATTACAAGTGTACTTCCGCTATTTTGCACCAGAGAGAAGATTGGTGTTTGACACGAGATTATGTGACTTTTATTTTATTATATGTAACAACATATTATCTTTGGTTCAAGTGCATTAGCTGACCTTCACATTTGTTACACTACCTATATTTTTGTTTGTCATTTTGTTGGGACTAAGCTGCAATAAATAGACCAATAGGGTGATTTGTTTTCTTTGGCTGACAAAAGCTAATATTATATTTTGGGAGTAAAGAAAAGTTAATGTAACAATTGTTTGTCGCACTGAGGTCAAAGTAGAACAATCGCAATATTATATGGGGAAAGGCTTAAAACAGCTTTCAACTACCATCTCAAAGTCTTGCAAAACAGAGATTTTATTTAAAAATACTTAAGGTGGCGCTACAGTCCGGGGTGGACTTGGGCCTCAACCAACAAGCCAACAATATTTAAAAATACGGACATTAAATCTCTATGCCTATTGAAAACATTAAAATGATACGCATTTAGCTTCCAAACGTATAATTCTAATGGCCTAGGATGACATTGCATTTAAACAATATTTTGCACGATCTTATCAAAATAAAATCTCGATGCGCGGGCTCTTACACTGAAAATAATTGAATAATATTTTAGGTGTGCGCAATTGAGATAGAAACGCAACATAATTTCTCTATTACAAGTCAATTTGACGAAAAAATAAAAATCGACCCACCTTAAGGTACACATAACATTGACATCATTATAAGCATTCCTCATCCAAAGACGAAGATACACTTACAAAAAGATATTGCTACGTTTTTCCTTTCCATTGAAACCAAAAAATATTGATTTTTAGTAGCGACGGGCCGTCCATTTCATGTGGTTCAATGGAAATCGAAATATGTTTTCTTTTGAAAAGAAATTATATACCAATCGATCGGAAATCACTCCAAGACTTTTTATTGACATGAAAAAGTTCAATTACACACTTATTTTTTCATTAAAATGTGTTTTTCTATTTTCCGGTTGTAAAATCATTTTCCTGAACAGCTGATTGTATTATGTCAAAAAAATTAAACAAATCATTCCAATGATTTTGGTTTTAATTTTGTACAATTTTAATGATCTACATAAATGTTCAACTTCTCAAAGTTCCAATGATTGAATTACGTCAGGAAAAAAATTCCAGACAGAAATTTTCAATGATTGCTATAATAACCGACCTATCAGGAAAATTTCAATGATGTGTTTCAATGATGAAAACCAATTAAAGCTGCAACTGGCCTCTAAAGAAGATATATTCCGATTAAGTATGGAATAAAATATGTTTTTTTTTAATTTTCTCGGCAGAAAATTTTGCGAAGTTTGCGAGAGTAGATATTCACAAATATAACGCGTTGTTCTTTCGAAAAGCACTCCATTTTTAATAATCAGAATAAACAGAGGTTGCAGATGTCAAATTTCAGAATTGCCACTCGCATGAAAAAAAAGATTCCAATGTTAAAAAGAGCACTCTTACTGAGACACCCTCTACTTGCATCGTTTTATTGCGTAAGGTCAAAAATTTCAATAATAGGTTCATGACTCTTTTGAATAAACTGTTCATCTGTCTAAAAGATGAAAGGTACCTGCCTGTTACAAACGCAATCATCGCCCAATAAAAGAATTTCCATTTCATATAAAATAGTTATCCTGCCTCTTCAAAAATTATTTATTTACACCTCGCAAGAGGAAACATAAATAAATAATCTTCTCATAAAGGTTCATCTTTTTTATATTTCTTCAACTAGAAAAAGAAATAAAAACCTAACCGTTTATCACATCGCGATGTCTCGTGCTGCAACAACAATATCTATGATACCACTTTTCTTGTACCTACTTACATGCATTGTTTTCATAATACATATTCCTAGCTCAAAGAAAAAAAGGAAAAAATGTGCACATTTCTTCACTTGATACCTATTTTTTTGGGTCTTTTTTATTGCATTGCATGTACGTATATGAATTTGCTTCCTTTTCTACCTAGACGTGCGTCGTCTGCGTATATTGCCTTTTTTTCTCCTTCATGTGCCTGATCGTGATCGTGGAAACTGGCTTTGTATATGGATTTACCAGGTAATATCAAGAATGGTTTTCTGCTTAGTTTGACAGTTTTTTGACAGTTTTTTACATTAGTTTGTAATGTGTGTTCTCTGCTTGCTTGCTTGAAAACCATTCTTGATAGTACTAGGTAAATCCATATACAAAGGAAACTGGTTCTTGCAAATTCTCGTCTGAGAAAAAAAAAAGGAATCGCTGAAGAGTAGAGGCCACTAACACATATAAATTCATTTACATGACATGACATTTACATTTACATGAAATCTGAGTTCGCTATTCTGGGACACATACCCTTAAAGTCAAAATATCGAAATTTTCAACTCTTTTGTTTACTTTTGAACTATTTTTTTCGAAATTTTATGAAATTTGGTACTAATTTTTTTCACGATTAAATGTTGTCAGTAGATCCAGAAAATCCCATGCGAAAATGTCTTTTTGTTTTCGAGAAATTAAGGAAAACCCAAAACCACACAGAAAAAATATCATAGAACAAATATTATCCAAATTTTCTGAGATTTTTTGTTTTTTTCTTAAAAACAAGAACACATTAAGGTATGCGGTTTTCTGGATCTCACTGAGAACTACTGACAGCATTTATAATTGTGAAAAAAATTAGTACCAATGATTTTTTTCTTTTCTTAATGCAACCTATACACTCCAATTACCAAAAACATCGTTCGTGGATCACACTTTATAAACAATATAAAAATTGTTTAAACAATATAAGCAATTATTTCCCCCAAATGAAATGTTCCTGATTTTAAACAATATAAAAAACAAAAAATTTGGGCATTTTTTTTCCAAATCCGAGCTGTTTCTGAGGACTTTCTGAAAACGCCCTTTTATGAGCTACATTGACTCCACTATTTGGGTAACTTTAAAGCGTCTGACAAAAGCTCTGGTCCATCAAAAGTGTCTGACACTTAGGATATTACTTTAAAATAATATTCTTCATGACATATATAAAAATCAGCCATGTGAAAATAAGTAAAATAAAACTTATTTTTAGTGACCTTTCTCACCTGATACCTGCCCAGGTGTCACTCGGCAAGTTCCACAAAGCGGGTAGGTATTCAAGGCACACGAGACGCTACTGAAAACTTCAGGTTTCATCCGTGTGAAAATAAGTTATGTCTGATTGCTCTGGGATCTTACTCTATCAGAACAAGAACTGTCATCTTGTGCCAAGTGAACGAATTCAGAATCGTTCGGAACAGTTCCGGACGATAAAAAAAAAACGCTATTAGTGTAGATTAATAGAAAGTCACTTACGGTTTTCCAATCCGGATCCATGTTTTGGCAGGTAAATACCAATCTCTTTTGTTAGTTGGCTGCTGTTAGATTTGGAGCTGGCACCATTTTGCCCTCAAAATAATTGAAATTCCATATTTATCGCACAATTTTCGTATACGAAATTTACGTATACTCGAGATGAAGCATTCGATAATTTTCGTATACGAGACGTTTGACAGCATTCGAAAAGCGTTCAAGAATACTATTTTTGATCTCGCATACGAAAATGTATGCGATATATTTTTTTTTTTTTGATTCAAGAATAGGGCCCCAGAACCTTTTGTGGAATGCGATTAGGGATTGCAATCCCGGAATGATTTTTCAATCCCGGGTTTTCGGGATTCAAAAATTTGGATCCCGGGATCCCGGGATAATCCCGGGATTTAAAGAAAAAATAAAAGATATTTGTGGAAATTTTTATTTTGTTTATTTGACAACTTAAAAAAAGAAATAACTCAATAAAAACTCTTAAAAGCAATAACTCCATGGTTATTTAACAAAAAATATTAGATAACTTCTTAAAAAAACTAATTCATAAAAACTCTTAAAAAAGAAAAACATCAAATTTTCACACTCACTAGGTCCGTTCGCGTACTTTCTGCACTAAAATTCATTAAAAGACACATTTTAAGGAGTGGGGGTAAAATTCTCTCATAGAATAACAAAACTACAAAAAAGTAAGCGAACGGGAAAACAACAAATTTTCCCACATTTTAATTGTCAAGTTTTTTTGTATGAAAAATTGAAACTTTGAATTTGAATTCATTTATTTATTTCCCATTTTCAATCAAATTTGACACTTTTCACAAATCAGCCCAAAGAAATTTCTTGGGCTAAAATTCGTAGGTTGGGGAAATATTTTACTCTCTCGTGAGCGCTCTCTTTTACGAAAAATTACGAAATTTTTGAGTACGCGAACAGGATTTGGTAAAATTTCGTAATTTTTCGTAAAATATGACTGTTTTAGAAGGGTACGCGAACAGACCTAATATTTTTAATTTTTTTTGATTTTTTCCTTCCCCTTACGTATTCTGCAAACAACCCCGTTTGCCATCACTAATCAAATAAAAATTTCGATTTCCTTCTCGTGTTCCTTAAGCAGTGGCGGATTAAAGGTTGAGGGCGCCATAGGCAAGCATCTCACTGGCGCCCCTATATAGAAATATCTCGTATTATAGTTTGATCGAAATCGCTGTACCACGCCTAAAGAAAAGGAGTTGAAATAGGGGCCAAGGAAAAAGAGACTTAGTTAACATGAGATCTATTAGTATTGTTTGAAAGATCTTACGAATTTGGTTAATTAATGATTTGCCGAAATATGTAAATTTTTTAAACCAAGTAAACTCGAGTTGGTTTTTATGCAAACCGAGTGGCAACTCTGTTCTCAAATCGGACTTCACCGAAAATCTAGATTGATCTAGAAAGATCTTAAAAAGCAGAAAAATTAGGTTTTAAATCCGTCGAAATCTTTGCCATCCGCTAATGAACTTCGACCATTAGGTTATTTGCACCTGCAATAAGTAAAACCAATACCTACCTTCAAAAACGCTTACAAAATAAGAGGAAAGCTAAGTCGATTTCCGAGTTGGCTAACCGAGTTGACTCTGTACTGTAAGAGGAATTGCTCAGGACCTTTTTTTATTTTATCAAAAGATGCAAGTGCAATTCGAGTTCACAAGTTTGTTACTTTAACAAACACGTATGAACTCGCATTATTTGCCACTTGTAAGAATTACTGCGCCCCTTTGTTGCAGCGCCCCTAGGCACGTGCCTAGTTTGCCTTTAGGATAATATGCCACTGTCCTTAAGATTTGTTTGACGGCAGAAGCACACACAAATATTTAAACTAGCTCTTTAAATTGTATATCGGGTAGAGGTCAAATAACACGTTCATACCTTTATAAGTCTTACTGCAGATTTCATAGAACATGGATTAAGTATAAATTGAAACCCGATTTGCTTGCAATTCGTTAATGATAAAGCCAGGTATTTATATAAGAAAATAAGATTTCAAACAAAAGCTTTTCAGATGTTCAGCATTCTGAATTAGACAACGTTTTTTTTTTTATTTCCATTTTTGATGTCCAAAATTCTACTGCATTTGATAAATTTTTTGCTATCTTTTTGCACATATCTCTCTTCTGCTCACTTTTACTCACCTTTGGTACGTTAAAACTACAAATTTTCAAATTTACCGGTTAATTTACTCCCCAGATGAGGTGCCTAAGTTTACTGAGATAGTATTGGTAAAAACATGCATACTCTTGCAGTAAACTTGGACCGCAGCTTGTAGACATTGTCATTTTGACAGCTTGGTTGATTATACTAGGTGTCTTTATATACAATAATTTAATCTACCAATCCCGAAAATCCCGGGATTAGATAATACAATCCCGGGATTTGAAAGATTGAAAAATGTATCGGGATCCCGGGATCCCGGGATTCGGGATCCCGGGATTGCAATCCCTAAATGCGATGGAAAATTGTTTCAAAATTAAAGGAATTGGTTGTTTTGTTCCAGAACATTCCAAGAATTTTTTCAGTGGCATATTGGCGTTCCATATTAGGTTCGTTCGATATAACCAGACCCGGGGCCAGTGATCACTTTATAACAAGATTGGAAACCTACCTACGTTTTACCCTCCAAATACCGCAAAAGTTATTTTTTCATGCACACATACTCTTGCAGCTAACTTGCTTTAGATTATGTAGGCAACTGTATCTTTATTGCAAAAACACGCATACTCTTACAGCTAACCTGCTCCTTAAGTTTGTATACTGTTTCAGCTAACCTGCGCCCTCAGCTTGTAGGCAAATGTCACTTTGACAGCAAGGTTTCCAATCTTGGTATAAGTGATCACTGCCCGGGGCGCTCCAGTGCTTGTCACTACACTGAACGGAGCTGTCAAAAACCTAAAAAATGTCTCTGGATTTGGTTACACATCAAATGCATCGAATGGGGTGATTCAGCGCGCTCCCGGTGCGAGCACTGAATACACATCGAACACGATGGAAATGCACGGGAGCGAAAAAGGAGTGACATCGAACAGCTCAGTGCGAAATCAGAGCGACCCAGAGCGCACATCGAACAAACCAATTGATTTTCCTACCTTCAGAACCGGTCTCGCCATTCATCGTTGCTTCCAGTGTGGACGAGTTTGAAATAAAATCCTACTTCGGCATTGATAGTGGTGACTTCTTGACGGATTCGTTCCGATTGGTCTTCGGTTGGGAAACGTAACTTATCTTACGTATCTTCAAATTTATGTTTTTTCAGTCCATTTCGCGCAACATGGTGAGCAGACGGCTCCAAACCATGCTGAAATGTTTTATTGGCCTGTTTCGGTCACCCATATCTCCAAAGAAAGGTTGTTAAGAATATACGTCTATGAATTTATAAATTTTTCGTTTCAAAAGGTTTCTTTTAATTTATTTTAAAAATAAATCTGTTCTAAATGCTTCCTTTCCAATATGCCAAGGGAAATATAACACATAGATACAAAAATAAAAAAACGAAATACATTTTTAAAACAAAAATACATTGTGCAATCACCTTAAGAATTTCATTGTTTTTCTCAAGATGGCGCTCCAATTTTTGACAACACCATATCTATATTCTTCTCTTTCTGTCTGCCTACTCTTGCCAAAACTAAAATTGGTGTTTATCGGCGCGAAAGCGAACGAACACATACAAAAAAGCCGATGTAAAGTTTCTGTTCAAAAAATCTAAATTAAATTTGATTGTGTTCTTGAGTGGTGAGGTCGTGGTTTTCGTGTTGCGCTATCGTGAGGGTCCATTGAAAAGGAAAAAAAATCCCAGCAAAGAAAATAATTTAAATTACCCAATCGTTCAAGTTTTTTCTAAAGAAATGTAAGTAAATTCCTTGATTTCATCTAAATTTTAATCAAAAAATCTCGCTATCCGTTCATTTCCATCATTCCACCCAATTTAATTCCGAAGTTATTAAAAATTTAATAATGGCGTATATTTTCGATTTGGCGTCATTTTCATTGGCGTTTTTGCACATTCTTGTTCCATCAAGAATTTTAAACGAAAACGCAGAATTTTTATTATTTTTTTCTAAATTATTTAAATTTTTTTTCGAATTTTCTTGTCAAAACCCAAATTTATGATAAACTTTGGCGCCAATTTTCATCTTAATTTTTTTTTCTTTTGGTCAACAAGTGGTGACTTCTTGACGGATTCGTTCCGATTGGTCTTCGGTTGGGAAACGTAACTTATCTTACGTATCGCGCAACATGGTGAGCAGACGGCTCCAAACCATGCTGAAATGTTTTATTGGCCTGTTTCGGTCACCCATATCTCCAAAGAAAGGTTGTTAAGAATATACGTCTATGAATTTATAAATTTTTCGTTTCAAAAGGTTTCTTTTAATTTATTTTAAAAATAAATCTGTTCTAAATGCTTCCTTTCCAATATGCCAAGGGAAATATAACACATAGATACAAAAATAAAAAAACGAAATACATTTTTAAAACAAAAATACATTGTGCAATCACCTTAAGAATTTCATTGTTTTTCTCAAGATGGCGCTCCAATTTTTGACAACACCATATCTATATTCTTCTCTTTCTGTCTGCCTACTCTTGCCAAAACTAAAATTGGTGTTTACCGGCGCGAAAGCGAACGAACACATACAAAAAAGCCGATGTAAAGTTTCTGTTCAAAAAATCTAAATTAAATTTGATTGTGTTCTTGAGTGGTGAGGTCGTGGTTTTCGTGTTGCGCTATCGTGAGGGTCCATTGAAAAGGAAAGAAAATCCCAGCAAAGAAAATAATTAATTTAAATTACCCAATCGTTCAAGTTTTTTCTAAAGAAATGTAAGTAAATTCCTTGATTTCATCTAAATTTTAATCAAAAAATCTCGCTATCCGTTCATTTCCATCTTTCCACCCAATTTAATTCCGAAGTTATTAAAAATTTAATAATGGCGTATATTTTCGATTTGGCGTCATTTTCATTGGCGTTTTTGCACATTCTTGTTCCATCAAGAATTTTAAACGAAAACGCAGAATTTTTATTATTTTTTTCTAAATTATTTAAATTTTTTTTCGAATTTTCTTGTGAAAACCCAAATTTGTGAAAAACTTTGGCGCCAATTTTCATCTTAATTTTTTTTTTCTTTTGGTCAACAAGAAAGCCATTCTGATTTTTCGCTTGTGTATTTTTCATTATCTACTGTTCCCAGTGTAGAGAAAAATATTGTGGAGATAATTAAATGTCTTTCATTGACTACATTCAATTTGGAGTTATTTTCTTTTTTCAGTGCTCGGAGTCGATAAAATTTGAATTGGCTTGAAGGGTAGAAGCGAGCACAAAGGTCGTTAATAACTTTTTTTTTCGATGCACTTTTACTCTTCCTCGATGTAACGGAATAGGGTGCATTGGCTTGCGTCGCGTCTGTTTGTTTGCATTATTTTTGTTTTTCGTTCGACCTGTATATTCGAAAAAAATAACTGCCTATCCGACATCTAAGTGTGCGTGTGTTGGATTGGAATTTTTATTATTTTTTTTTCTAAATTATTTAAATTTTTTTTCGAATTTTCTTGTGAAAACCCAAATTTGTGAAAAACTTTGGCGCCAATTTTCATCTTAATTTTTTTTTTCTTTTGGTCAACAAGAAAGCCATTCTGATTTTTCGCTTGTGTATTTTTCATTATCTACTGTTCCCAGTGTAGAGAAAAATATTGTGGAGATAATTAAATGTCTTTCATTGACTACATTCAATTTGGAGTTATTTTCTTTTTTCAGTGCTCGGAGTCGATAAAATTTGAATTGGCTTGAAGGGTAGAAGCGAGCACAAAGGTCGTTAATAACTTTTTTTTCGATGCACTTTTACTCTTCCTCGATGTAACGGAATAGGGAATAGGGTGCATTGGCTTGCGTCGCGTCTGTTTGTTTGCATTATTTTTGTTTTTCGTTCGACCTGTACCTGTATATTCGAAAAAAATAACTGCCTATCCGCCATTTAAGTGTGCGTGTGTTGGATATTGGATTGGGTTGTTTTTTCGTTCGCTTGGATGGAATGGAAGTTGAAAGAGTGGTGAGTTCGTTTGTCAGCAGTGTTACCAGATTGCAATTGGCGTTTTTCTTTTTTACCTCCGAGCAGATTAGATCAGATTACGGTTGTTGTCTTCGCTTAGCTATCTGCTCTATTTGCTCGATCATTTTATTCTTGGCGTTTTTCTTTTTTACCTCCGAGCAGATTAGATCAGATCATGGATGTGTCAAAAAAAAATCTGTGTTTCTTTTTTAGCTCCGATTAAATCGGAGCCAAAAATTTTCATGCTCTGAGCTTGTTGTCTTCGCTTAGCTATCTGCTCTATTTGCTCGATCATTTTATCCTGAGCAAATAGAGCAGGGGTGGAATCGTGTAAGGTGATAGTTGACTATCAAATTTTTGACTATCAAATGTGATAGTCAACAACTTTCCATCTGTGTAAGATGATCATTCTGAAATCAAATTTTTTTCTTGAATTCTTGGCATCACTCTGTTTAGTTCATGTTTAAACCTGATTGTTGTTTTTGTTTACATGCTTTCAAATTTTTAGAGACACAAACAAGGAAATAGAAAAAGAGACAGGAATATGAATATTGTATCTATGTGTCCTTTTTTGATTCTTATCCAGTCAGTCAGGCAGTCAGCTGACTGTGTGTCAAGAAGTTGTTTTTGTACAATCAATTTTTTTTCTTTAACTGGGAGTGATGAAAATTTTATGAGGGTTAAAAACACAAAATAATAATGCCAATGAATGAGTGTAATGTGAAGTGCATCTTTTTCATAGGATAAATAAAGTGTTGGTACAAAATTTGTTTCTTGAAAACTAATTTCTCTTTCTTGTGACAAAAATAAATGTGTGAATTGAATTTCATCTTGGTTTTGATTTTTATTGTTTTGCAATTGACCATTTGACCAGCCCAAAAATATTCCTTTTTCCCAAAAAATAGAAAAAACACCATGAAAAAAATATAACAAAAATGTTCAGTTGTATGAAATTGACACCTAAATAGGTGTCAGCTGAAAAAGTCAAAAAAAGATGACTGTCCGATTTAATCGGAGCTAAAAAAGAAACAGATTTTTTTTTGACACATCCGTGATCTGATCTAATCTGCTCGGAGGTAAAAAAGAAAAACGCCAAATTTTTGTGGGAACGATGGGTGGTGGGTCCATTTGACAGAGTTTCCGTGTGCGTACGGTTCTTTTTTTGTAAAGGGTGTTTTTTTTACAGGTATAGAACTTAAAATTGCAATAAAACAACGATGGAATATTCGTTTGACATGATTTTTTATTTATTCGAAAGATAATCTTGTGGCATTACATTTTAAATATGATTTCTGGCATGTGACTGCCACGGCTGGCTCGGATGTAGTCCAATCTTACTTACTTGCTTAAGGTGGCACTACAGTCCGGTGTGGACTTGGGCCTCAATCAACAGTCTCCGCCAGCCAGCTCGGTCTCTAGCTAACTGTGTCCAGTTTTGCACTCCAAGTTGATTCAGGTCCTTTTCCACTTGTGTGCGCCACCTGAGTCGCGGTCTTCCTCTCCTTCTGAGTCTTTCGGGAACAGTGTCGAAGGCTTTCCGGACCGGAGCATTGGTGTCCATGCGCACTAAATGACCGAGCCATCTGAGTCTCTGGACCTGGACTCTTCTGGCTAGGTCCACTTCGTTGTACAACCCGTAAAGTTCGCTATTGTATCTTCTTCTCCATTCCCCATCAATGCACACGGGGCCAAACATGACCCGAAGAACTTTCCTCTCGAAACAGCCAAGGCACATTCATCCGGTTTTGTCAAGGTCCATGCTTCTGCACCATACAGCAGGACTGGGATGATGAGGGTGTTGTACAGTTTTACCTAAGTTGCTCGAGAGAGGGCTTTTCCACTCAATTGCTTTCTTCGCCCAAAGAAGCCGCGATTAGCAAGAGTAATTCTTCGTCTTATCTTGGCGCTGGTGTTATTACCCGTGTTAATAGCTGAGCCTAGGTAGACAAACTCCTCTACTACCTCGAAGTTGTAATCGTCTATTGTGACGTTCTGTCCGAGCCGTCGGTGTTGGGTGTCCTTTCTCGAAGACAGCATATACTTCGTTTTTCCCTCATTTACCGTTAAACCCATTTTTGCCGCTTCTGTCTCAATTCTCACAAAGGCGCCATTGACATCACGCTGTGTTCTTCCCATTATATCAAAATCGTCGGCGTACGCGAGAAGTTGATCAGATTTTTGGAAGATAGTGCCTCTGGTGTTGACGGTGGAGTTTTGGACTATCTTCTCAAGAACGATGTTAATGAAATCGCACGACAGTGCATCGCCTTGTCTGAATCCTTTTTTGACGTCGAAAGATTCCGTAAGCTCGTTGCCAACCTTGATGGCGCAGCGTGAGTTCTCCATCGTCATTTTGCACAAGCGAACAAGCTTGGCAGGGATGCCAAGACTAGACAGCTTTATACAGTTCGTCTCTGTAGATGCTGTCATATGCGGCCGCAGGATCTGCCACAAAGTTAAAATTTGGTCGATAGTTGACTTTCCTGGCCTGAAGCCACATTGATAAGGACCAATCAAATTGTTGACGAAAGGCTGCAGACATTCACATATTTCGGTAGAGAGGATCTTAAAATAGGGAGAGGATTTAAAATATTCAATATAACACTTTTACATGTAAGAACTTGGCGTTCTTTAGATCTCATTACTTTTGGTGGCTGACTTTTTACACAGTGTTGTTCGCACATAAGAGAACTTGACTCTTTACATTTTATTTTTTTGTCGCCGTAGAGTAGGACTGGTCGAGTTAGGAGTTTTGGACCCAGTTGTTTTGCCAAACCGAAGCTGCAGCGGTTTGCGAGGGTAATTCTTCTTCGGATCTCCACTAAGGTGTCGTTTTTGGGATTGATGTTTGCTCCAAGGTAGGTGAACTACCTCGAAATTGCTGCTACCAACAGTGACGTTTTGTCCAAGGCGGTGGACAGATGTTGCTTTGTTTGTTGGTAGCATGTACTTTGTTTTGTTCTCAGTCATATCAAGACCAACTAGTTTCGCCTGTTCTTCAATGGCTGTGAAGGCCTCAAGCACAGCTCTCTTGGATCGATCGATGATGTCTATGTCGTCGGTGGATTTTTTGAAGAAAGTGTTTTCCGTACTCACACCTGCCTTGCGCACTATCTGCTTCAGGACTATGTTGAAGAAGTCACATGACAACGCATCTCCTTGTCTAAACCCTGCGCATGTTTGAAACAACTCGGATGAGCTGTTACCCATTTGCACACTACACTGCGTATTGTTTAGCGTCATGCGGAACAGCTGGATCAGTTTGTTCGGGATCTCGAATTCAGACATCGCCATCGCTCTTAGCGGTGGATGCTATCATAAGCAGCTTTGAAGTCGATGAAAAGATGGCGTGTTTCGATTTGAAATGCGTTGATCTTTTACAGGATTTACCCCCGTTACCTACAATCAAATTCAACGTTAAGAAAATTTCTTGGCGAGGTGGAACGATTGCATCGACATGGAGCTGTAGTTGAGTTGAGAGACCTCAGACTGTGGAACGCATTCACTTCAATGCATCCCGAAGTTACTGCGAAAAGATTTTAGAAGCAAATTGCATCTGTTTCCATGTAAATTGCCGTACCCGATCAGAGCAGAATTCTCTCCGATTCGTACTATTTTTAAGAATTTTCTACCACCGTATCCCTTCCAACAGATCTGAGTCGGAATTTCACACACATTCACAGAGTTAGATACGTTTGGCCGATTTCTAAACCTGATTTGATTGGCTTCTCTGTGTTGGAATCGTCGAGATCCTTGCTGTTATTATTTTCTGTGCAGGTCTTCTGTTTGAATTTCTAATTTTCCTCCAAAAGTTGAGATAGCGAGATTTAAGCCCGAGCCGAGCTTGGCTGCCATTCTTTCTATCGGGTTTTGCAATGGGGTCTTGACAACTATGGTAAAGTACACAAACGTCTGCGAATTATAAAATATTTCTGCCGAACTTTGTAGTCGGTGACCGCAACTTAAGAGCGTTAACTCCAATTCTCGGTCTACATATTCGTTGTTCCATTACCGTTAAGGTTTCTAATTTGAAACAGAACACTAGGGCGTTTAGCACACTAGACATTTTTTCAATTATTTTTAACTTTTAACCTTTCAGAATCTACCATGGCCGATACTGAAGTTAAGAGAAAGGGTCGTCCAAAGAAGCGAGAAACCATGGAAACTGAAGTAATTGTTACAAACCAAAACCAAAGAAACTCCACCAAAATGTCTAACACAATATTTATGTTCATTTCAGTCCCCGGCAAAGACACCAGCAAAAAAGGCAGCCGTTACCAATGGTGACGATGCGCCAGTGCCTGCCAAACGTGGTCGTGGACGTCCAAAAAAGGCAGTAACAAAAGCATCGAAAAAGCCCCCACCAGTTCCCGGTCGAGGTCGCGGTCGTCCGCCAAACAAGGGAACTGCCGCAGCTGCTGCTGCTAGCAAAAAGAAGGATACCTCTGAAGAAGAAGACGAAGAAGAAGACGAAGAGGAAGAAGATGAAGACGATGATGAGAAGAAGGAGTCCTCCAACGAAGATTCACATTAAACACAAACAAAAATCGATTAACCAGTAATACATAAACATACCACAACACACACACAAAACAAAAGAACAATGAAAAAATTAGGCATTTAACTACAATTAAAGTATTTCTTATTCGTTTAATTAGTTTACTTTTTCTACTCTCTTTTTCCATTTTGATTGTTTTTCGTTCAAAAGAGTAAACGGATGTTTTTCTCTTTCCACATTTTTTATTTTGTATCACATCAAAATTTTGTATTGAAAAAAGTGAGGTTATGTTTCTTTTGCTAAAATATGAAGAACGTAATGTTAAATTAATACTAGATTAAAGGAAATAAAAGAGAGATGATTATAGGTGTATACACTTTATCTTGTAAACAACTTTAATAAGAGAAACAAATAAAAGTTTTGATTTAATTTCAATGTATGCTGCGCGGCTTTTTTAATCTACCACACTAGCTTCTTACCACCATGGGAAACATTATGGAAACCGCATTAAGGGATTTTTCTTCTTGGACAACTAAGAACGGTCTCGGGGTCAACCCCACCACAAGACAGCTAGTTTTGTTCACGAAAAAACGGAAACTGGAGGGCTTCAACCCTCGTAAACTAAATGGTATTCCTCTAAAACTTTCTAAGGAAGCTAAATTTCTAGGAGTTATCCTTGACTCCAAGCTTACATGGAAGCGTAATACTGAGGAAAGAATGAAAAAGCGCTATGTGCATTCTACACATGAAAAAAGACCTTCGGTGTACGTTGGGGTATGCGACCGCAAGTCATCCAATGGATGTACACAGCGATTGTCAGACCCATTCTTACCTATGGCGGAAAGCGGTGGAAAAATCAAGCTATCCCAAGAACCTGAATAAGGTACAGAGACTAGCCTGTTTAGGAATAACAGGGCCTTGGATCTCCCGGCTCTGGATGAGTTCATAAGGTGCACGGCAGCCACTGCAATTCGTTTAAAAGAACTGAGTTTTTGGAAGAACAGCACTTATGGACGCGGGTCAATCTCACAAAGATATGACACAATTACAACTGATGGAGACCACCGATTACATTCCCCCTTTACTAGATTTCGATAGCAACTTTTCTATTTGCATACCAGAAAGAGGAATAACTCTTGCTAATCGCTGTTTCTTTGGGCTAAGAAAGCAACTGAGTGGAAAAGCCCTCTCTCGAGCAACTAAGGTAAAGCTGTACAACACCCTCATCATCCCTGTCCTGCTATATGGTGCAGAAGCATGGACCTTGACAAAATCGGATGAATGTGCCTTAGGCTGTTTCGAGAGGAAAGTTCTTCAGGTCATCTTTGGCCCCGTGTGTATTGATGGCGAATGGAGAAGGAGACACAAGCGAACTTTACGGGCTGTACAACGACGTGAACCTTGCCAGAAGGGTCAAGGTCCAGAGACTCAGATGGCTCGGTCATTTCAGAGCGCATGGACACCAATGCTCCGGCCCGGAAAGCCTTCGACACTATTCCCGAGGGACGCAGAAGGAGAGGAAGACCGCGACTCAGGTGGCGCACACAAGTGGAAGAGGACCTGAATCAACTTGGAGTGCAAAACTGGAGACAGCTAGCTAGGGACCGAGCTGACTAGCGGAGACTGTTGGTTGAGGCCCAAGTCCACACCGGACTGTAGCGCCACCTTAAGTAAGTAAGCCTAAGTAAGTAAGTGTACCAGAAAGAGGGTTGGGATCCTAATTCACTTATAAGTAATCAGGGTATCTCTATCTAAAGTGACGGTTCAAAAATGGAATCAGGAACAGGTGCTGGAGTGTTTTGCCAATCTCCCAACACCAGAGAGTCGTTTAAACTCCCAGCTGACTGTAGTGTCTCAGGCCGAGATCTATGCTATTGAAAAAACAGCTGAATTGTCACATCATGAAAAGCTAAGCTCCTCGAAGATTACTTTTTTCGTGGACGGCCAGGCTGCTATCATAGGAGTTTTAAACTGTAGGAAGGAATTAAATAGACGGCCCAATCGAGTTAACCGTCGGTCGGAGCGGAATTTTCTCCGAATAGTTCTCCTACAAGGAAAATGTCTCCGATTCAGAGGAAATCGGAGAAATTTCCGCTCCGACGGTTACCTCGATAGGGCCGAGAAACCATTAAACACCTACTCTGTGACTGTCCGAAACTCCAAACTGCCGCGAATTCGTTAATAAGGAAATACGACGCTTAGTCAAATTTGAAAGGTCGAATTGAAAACAATCCGCCGCCTGATTATGGGATTCGCCGCGAATCTTTTTCAATTCGAACTTTCAAATTTGACTCACTTCGTATTTCCTTATTAACGAATTCGCGGCGGAGGGAAAATATTTCTTCCAATATTCCTGTGATTTCACACTTTTTGTTTGACTATTTCTTCCAATATTCCACTGATTTGAATAAACACTCTTTCGCCTGTGAATCTGCCAAAAAAAAAAACCGCTAGCAAAACGATCCGCCGCGAAACCCATAATCAGGCCCCTGACAAGATCTTGTAGGCGATGTTAAGAAGACTTATACCTCTGTAGTTGGTGCAGTTCAGGGGATCTCCTTTCTTGAGAATCGGGCATACGATGCTGAGGTTCCATTCATCGGGCATACTTTCCTCCGACCAAATTTTGCGAGGAGCTGGTGCATGCTTCTAACCAAATCATCTCCAGCTGCTTTGTACAGTTCGGCGGCTAGCCCGTCTGCTCCAGTGGCTTTGTTCGACTTACGTTTAGATATCGCTATCTTCACTTCGTCAATGTTGGGTGGGTGGAATTGTTGGCCTTCTGCACCCAAATTTAATGGTTCTGTATTGCTGGCGGGACTGACTGTGGTTCCCCTACGATGTTCCGATGATGGTCTCTACAGACTTCGGTTCGGGGTGTATAAGCCCTGGAGGTTTGCTTCAACTTTTTGTAAAACTTTCGAACCTCGTTCATGTTGTGACATCCCTCTATCTCCTCGATCGCACGCTTCTCATGCTCCTCTCTCCTTTTCTGCTCGTTGAGCTCAAGAGCTGCTCGTGTTTTTCTTGCAGCGCCGCTTTGTATGCCTCTTGTTTAGCTGCATGTGCTCGCCGGCACTCATCGTCAAACCAGGGGTTTCGTTGTGGTGGCCGTGTAAACCCTAGCACTTCAAAGGCGGCATCTCTGATGGCTGCTTCGGCAGTGTTGCCACTGGTTCTCTATATTTTGTGCTGGCAGCAAAGGACTTCTGAGGAGATTTTCGGAGACACGATCGGAAAAGGATCTAGCAATCTCATGCGATTGTAGCCGTTTGACGTCGAATTTCCTCCTAGCATTTTCGTGTATGGGCCTTGATCGGGATATCCGCATTCGTACCTTGGCTACAACAAGGTAGTGGTCCGAGTCGATGTTGGCACCTCGGAATGTGCGGACATCTTGCATGCTAGAGAAGTGTCGTGCGTCGATCGCAATGTGATCAATCTGGTTGACGGTTGATTGATCAGGAGATTTCCATGTCTCCTTGTCGCAGCGAAGTCGATTAGCCTAAATCCGTTCTCGGAGGTGGTGTCGTGTACACTTTGTCGTCCGATTATTCCATCAAAGATTTCTTCTCTACCCAGCTTAGCATTAAAATCTCCAAGGAGGTCTTAGCTAGGGCATTGCTCATAGGTCTTGTCGAGGAACTCTTAGAACCTGTCTTTGGCGTCTTCATCCTTTTCCTCAGTGAGGGCGTGAGCACAGATGAGGCTCATGTTGGTGAATCTGCCTTGATGTGGATTGTTGTGATGCGCACATTCACTGAGTTGAAACTCAAGATCTTTCTCCAGAGTCGAGTCCCAACTACAAATCCACATCCAAATGGACACTGATTTTGTTCCCGATAGCAATTGTTCACTTTACGGAGGTCCGGACCATCGCATTTTTGGATGGCGGTTATATCTGCTTTATAGCAGTCAAGGGCTTCCGCTAGTTGTTCGGCTGCACGCCGTCTGTTAAGAGACCTAACATTCCAAGTGCAAAACCGAAATTCGTTGTCCTTATATCGTTTGCGTGGGTCGTCATCATTAATTCCGTCCGTATCCGAGGCTTGATGGTGGTTCGGAACTATAGGCCGGGCAGTCACCCCGACGCACGACCCTCAACCTGGAGGGCCAGGTCCTGAGTTTAACTCTAAGACAAACCGCTCGTTATATGCCTGGGCTGCGAATATGTCGTAGAAGTCCTATAAAGTGTTCACTAAGTAGTTCACCCTGGCTGGAACTGCAGACGCCACCGTTGATACCATCTTGGGAGCTTTTCCGCTGTCGCCTGTTGAATAGGAGGCATGCCTTAGTGCACGCATATCTCATCCCCCTCTCTCTCTCTTTGCTGCCGCCAACAACTTCCCACTGGGGTTGAAACACAATCTACGGTTGAGGTACTAGGCACCCGATGTTCACCGCGCGGAGGTGGAGAGTAGGTGTTGATAGACAGAGGTTGCTGCGGACGCTTATGCCCTCTCGAATGCACTGTGTCTACCCTTCGAACACAACAGAGTTAAACATAATTATTTGTGTTTAAGAATTTATTTGAATAACTATTTAAGACTCTGCAAAGCTTTCTCAAAATAACTCGACAAATGTGGGTATACCGGGTCATATTGGGTTATGTTCTTTCTTCTGGCCACATCTCTATACCTCTGCAACGCTCCAGATATAAGCTCCAACCTTAAAGTGACCAAAAGTGATTCGAATAAGGAAGTTGGATTAATAAAAAAAAAGAAAATACTTTTCTCGTTCCGACGTATGTCCTTCAAGCCACTGAATTAGCCTTTCGTTGGACCAATTCGCCGCGGTATGAGGACTTTGCAAATCCAGCCCACCATGTCCGAACAAAAGGAACAAAATGATATACGACGGAATAGGTGATTCCTTTTCAATCGAATGTTCGACAAGTTCCTCAGGTTTTTGCAGAATCAGTGATGACATCGCACGAAGAAGCCTGGAAAAAGATGTTAAACCAACAGCTGGACACAATTTCAAACTCATACCTGAAGGGTTTGCCAAGTTCGGCTAAATTGGGAGCAATTGTTTTCAAGGCGTTCTCAAGGAAGATGCAATCATTTTTCAATCGATTTCTTCCGGACGACGACAAGGGGCGTAATATGACGAGATTGTTTACAAATAAATCTATGCATCTTATTGCCAGTTGTTCGCCACTGTTGAGGAGGAATCAAAATCAGTTCAAACAGAGGTTTCATATTGCTGCAGGCAGAGTCTTTACCATTTACTTGTAGTTTCCTTGTCATCGAAGGGTACTGCATGGTTATTCCAAGCCCGATAGATAAACTCTTGGAGTTCTTTCATGTACATGGATGGACCGGCGATGGCAATTTTCTCCGAATTCAATCCTGGCTCACGATGCATGCTCAGAAGAATAATGCCAATTGTGGATATCATCGAATCTGTAAAGTTCCAGACACGAGCAGTGGATACATGACCTCAAATTAAAACCTACTCACCCATCAGTTGCTGCAAAATCGCTTGAACTAAACGCTCTCCCTGTTGTAAGCTCTTCAATACCGTCTCGGCTGGTTCGGACTTGCAGAAATTCTCACCCAAATTCCAAATCATTCTCCTAACCGAATCCGAATGGTAAAACAGAATATTGGCCAAATTTATATTCTGCGTTTGTGGAATATTTGGAATGTCTACAAACAGAAAACCAAAACTCAGAAAAAACACCCAACCAATGGGAACCAACAATTCTCTCACCAACAACTTGCTTCGAATCGGTTCCCAATTTGATTTGTGCTTCCATTTTCGACCAGAAATCTTTGCTGCACGAATTGAAGACATTCGCAACGCTGTTAGCCAGTTTTGAATCAACCATAGCGGCACTCAATTCAGTGGAAGCAACTCGAATGAACGAATCCACCGTCTCGTTGGATGGCAAATCAACTCCAGCTAGACAGGCTTTCATATTTGCCGCACACTTTGTCAAATATCCTACTTCTAATGGTTCGAAGATGCTGTCGTCGAAGACGAACGTCGATCCTAATCTAGCTTGCAGGCCCCGCGCTGATGATAACAGCTTTGAGAGACCCTCCTGTAGGGCTTGCGAGATATGAGCCGAACACTCTTTAAATGATCGGCGAAATAGATCTTCAACAGACGTCCAGAATTTCTTTTCAATACTGATCTCGTTGTTGGAGGATCGGGTGAGTTGATTGACATCTTCAAGTGATTTTCGAAGAAGAATGATTTGCTCGCAGTACTCATACAGCTCGTCGTATATCAGCCAATGCAAGGATTTCCAGAGTTTGGCTCGGAAATTTTGCGTGGTTGTTAGGAGCGGTGCTTTGCCGGGCCCGCGGCTGTTAGCAAGAGTAGTGGATGCACTTTTCCCTGGTGATCGAACGTTAGGTGATGTGGAGGAGCCTGTCGAGTTGAATGCAGAAATGTCGGTCCCAGAGAAACACTCTTTTAATGACTGATCGATTTCGGCGATGAATGTTGTCACCAAATTATTCAGCGACACATCGAGGGTTTGGAAGTTAATGAAAATCTAACAAAAAAGAGAAAACAAACAACTGTGATTTCTAGGCAAAATGAGGATGTTTGCAATTTCTGAACCTTTATCGTGTTGGTTACTTGGAGCTCGTTGCGTTCTTTCAGCCCGTTGACCAATTGCATTTGAGCGAGATTTTTAATCTTCTGTCGACTGCTGATGACGTAGGCCCGTTCGTCCTGAATAAATTCAATTCTATTCAAATCAGGATCCTCAATTAGGGGCTCTTCAAGGTAAACACAAGTTAGCACGAGACGAGACGTCAATGACTTCATAAACACTTACCCAGTTCAAAGTGTATGCTTGCTTGCTTAAGGACATCTTTGGTATCCTTAAGCTTTTGGGTTAGATTCAAAAGATTACCACACGACCGTAAGACATGTGAAACTTCATGCAGATTGCCAAGTACTCGCGTTTGGTTCTCAATCAACGAATACTGTGAGTCCAATTGGTTTTTGAGGCGATGTGCTGTAGCTTGAATTCGTTCCACATCGCCCGAGACTGTATTCAAAGCGACATCAAGACGTCCGGCATGTGTGGCCTGGGACAGAAGAGCACCATGCTGTTCGCGTACTTGGGATTTTAATTCGAATGAAATTGTCTCCAGGCCTTTGGTCAGTTCTTGGATTTGTGTGGAAATTGTCATGTTGGCTATGGGTGATTTGTCGGCACTCTCGTCGAGAAAAACCTTGTAGAAATCTGTTTCGCAAGTAATTAAAGTTTATATTGCGAATATATTCAGTTAGTGGGTGATGTTTACCATTTTGTTCGATTTCTTGATAAATATTTGTATGTGCCATAATTGGCTTTGGTTTTATTCAAATTTTGAGAAAATTTCAATTGATGAGCACGAAAATCGTCAAAAACCAAAGAAAAACAACGTACATAAACACAAATGACAGCTGGGATTTCATTGCAGGGTTGGTATGGAGGAGCTCCGGAATAGAATGGAATAGAAATGAGATTGTATGGTCCGAACACATGCAATTGACAATTTGTAGCAAAGTGAGTTTTTTTTTCACAACATACGCAAAACCGTGTTTTCGACAAAATGTGATAGGAAAAGCTGAAATCTGCTCCCACCGCTCATTTTGGTGACATTATTATATTAATAAAACAAAACCCTGGGATGTAAGATAAAATGTTTCATACCTATATAGTTGACTTTTGACATTACAATACTTCGCACACAATTGCGATGAACTACAGGCACATACAGCATTGGCGACTGAGGCCATATGCTGAGACAGAACACCGAGATAGAGGAACAGATAGATACATAGAAGAAAAGATCACAACAGAAAACTACGTGGCACAGAGGAGGAGACATAGATTTATATTGTCTCATACTATTAACACAGGTGGTCTCACATAGCTGGTGATTTGTAGAAAAAGAATGCTTGCTGCCGAAGCTGGGGCTTGAACCCGCAGCGTTTGACTTAGCAATCAGCTACCCTATCCTCTGAATCATGGCCACCTGCCTTTTTATATGTGAACTGTGAATCCCTATAACAACTGTCATTGGTACTAGGTTTTCTTTATCAACATCAGCGTCATGCTCGAAGGGTAGACACAGTGCATTCAAGAGGATACAAGCGTCCACAGCAACCTCTGTCTATCAACTCCTACTCTCCACCTCCCCGCGGTGAATATCGGGTGACGAGTACCTCAACCGTAAATTGTGCTCCAACCCCAGTGGGTAGTTGTTGGCGGCAGCAAAGAGAGAGAGAGAGGGGAAGGAGGTATGCGTTCACAAAGGCATGCCTTTTTTTCAACAGGCAGCAGCGGAAGAACTCCCCAGGTGGAATTAACGGTTATGTCTACAGTTCCAGTCAGGTTGAACTACTAAGTGAACACATTATAGGGCTACTACAACATATTCGCAGCCCAGGCCTATAAGGAGTGTTTTGGTCGGCTCTTTGTCTTAGAGTTAAACTTAAGATCTGGCCCTCCAGGTTGAGGGTCGTGCATCGGGATGACTGCCCGGCCAGATAAAGAAAATATAGTTCCGAAACAGCAACAAGCCTCGGATACGGACGGAATTAATGATGACGACCCACGCAAACGATTTAAGGACAACGAATTTCGGTTTTGCACTTGGAATGTTAGGTTTCTTAACAGACCACGTGCAGCCAAACAACTAGCGGAAGCCCTTATAACTGCTATAAAGCAAATATAACCGCCATCCAAGAAATGCGATGGGATGGTTCTGGACTACTTAACATGAACAACTGTGATATATACTACGGCGACTGCTACTGGGAACAAAATCTGCGTCTGTTTGAATGTGGATTTGTAGTTGGAACTCGGCTCAGGAGGAAGGTCTTGAGCTTCAACTCAGTGAATGAGCGCATCAAGGCTTAATTCACCAACGTTAGCCTCATCTGCGCGCACACCTCTACTGAGGAAAAGGATGACGACACCAAAGGCAGGTTCTACGAGCTCCTGGACAGGACCTACGAGCAATGTCCTAACTATGACAGTAAAATTGTCCTTGTGTGCTCCACCTGACTCACGGTCTCCCTCTCCTGCGACGTCCTTCCGGTTTGAATTCAAAGACTCTTCGGGCTGGAGCATTATTTTCCATTCGCTCTACATGACCCAAGCATCTAAATCGTTGGACCTTAACTTTTCCGGCTAGGTCAGTGTCGTTGAACAGTTTGTACAGTTCTTGTTTGAATCTTCGTCTCCAGTCTCCATAAATGCAGACTAGACCAAAAATCACTCGAAACATTTTTCTCTCGAAGCAGCCCAAAGCGTTTTCATGGTCCATGTCTCTGCAACATACATTAGAACCGGGATGATAAGGGTTTTTTTTTCAGTTTGTTTCATTTGTGCCATAGCTGGGGTCCGGTGTGAGACTCCTCCAGCAAGTTCTTCCACCTATCCACATCGTTGAATCGTTGTCTGACGTAGTTTAGATCTCGAGATTTCGTACATGGAAGTAGGTGCATAGCCCAAGAAGTAATTAGATAAAAACTAAATCCATTGCAGTCTCACCTTAAAGAATCACCGAAACGAAATAAAATTGAAACATGACATTTGAAAAAGAGAAAGACAACCTGAAAGTAAATACAAAGAAATAGTTTTGCTGTTCGACAAAATTACGACCATTTTTCGCGTTTTTTGAATAAAAATCTTTAACAAATAATTTGAAATAAACTTCGAAACATGGGACGTCGAAAATCAAAAAGAAAACCACCTCCAAAGCGAAAGAACATCGAGCCACTCGACTTGCAATTCAATTGTCCATTTTGTAATCATGAGAAATCGTGTGAAGTTAAAATGTAAATAAAAAAAAACACTTCAAAACAGCCATTATGTACAAAAGAATCCTTCTTTTTCGTCTTATCTAGGGACAAAAGCCGCAACACAGCTCGAATAACTTGTAGAGTTTGTATGGAAGACTACCAGACCAGCATCAATTTTCTGTCTGAGCCAATTGATGTCTACAACGATTGGGTCGACGCTTGCGAGACAGCCAATTGAATGCTTGATGCCGGATCGGATTTAGTTTTAAGTTTTTGACAAAATAAAAGTATTTAACTTAAGTAAATAAAAAAGCCAGTGGCAAGGGAACGGTTCTGTAAATGATGCCCGGCCCTCAACATTAAAACCATTTTAGCAAAATAAAGGAATTTATTCATAAATGATTGATTTTTCAATTCAAAACAAAGAAAACTTAAGAATACTGATAAACAATGCAAAGAATTAGGAAAAACTAGATACTTTTGAATGCTCCGACATCGGCATCGTTTGAGCCTCGAAGGAAGCGAACCAAACGTAAATCATTGATGCCGAGTGTTACTCTGCCACGGTGGAGGGTGCAGACGTAAGCATCAGAAAACAAGTGGGTTAGATAAAGTTCTGCTGAAGCTTGCAAACATTCCAATGCCGTTTTTGTAATCCTGTCCGCTTCGCTGGCTTCTTGTATTAGTAGCTCGCGAATGAGTCGTCCGAATGGAGCCTTCGGTGTGAGATTGTCTAAATTCAATGGATAGAAAATTATTATTTGTTCAGACTGAATTCATTCGGACTAGTTTAAACCTGTTCGTCGTTGCAGATCATGAATTTGTTTCCACATTTTATCGCGCCGCTGTGGCTTGGTTTGCTTTCGTCTGGATGATGGAGATTTATTTGGATCTGATAGGAACTTTTGTTTTGTGCTAGTTCCCGGCTTCTGGGACGTCTGTTGCTTGCCACCTTCTTGAGATTGTTTCTTTTGTTGCTGTGTAGTACCTCTTCTAACTCGACTACTAGGTATTGATTTAGATCCATTTCGATTTGCCGTTGCCTGTCGTGATGTGCTGGGATTGTCTTTGTTGCTTCTCCGGGGAGTTGGTCTTTCGACACCCACGTTTGAGTAGTCGAAACCATAATCAGTGTCATCAGTTTGGCGTTCGACCGAACGAAAACTTTCTTCGTCCGACACGTCCTCATCACCCAAGAATGAGCTTCTCTTGGATTTTGGGCCAGGGCGCCTGGGCATATTCCAATTTAAGATTTGGTTAAAAATAAAAGGATTTAAAGGATGACGCGCTTTTGTGCCGCTTGAAATATTTTTTTTAAAGAGAAATGCAGTTAGCAGTTGTAAAAATTGAAAAATGAATGCTTTGTATATACACCTTATAGTATTTTCAGCGTCGAGAATTTTAAGTTGGAAACTTTACCCGTCGTTGGCGCTGGCAGTTATTCATGGGAACTATAGTACCGACATAAATAGTTCTGGTTGGTAATACACGCGTCGCTGTCGTCGATTCTCGACGCTGCAGCTACTATAAGGTGTATATACAAAGATGAAAGTGCTCAGCGATTTTAGACTTGTTCATGTCTGTCATGATGGCATTAAGTTTGACTAAGGGTCGGTACAGACTGGAATTATTTGGTGAAGGCAAAAGGCAATTTTGCTCAGGCTAGCAAGATTAATATATGCTGATTCCACTGACGCTAATCACGAGATTAAGCGAAGTAGATTAAGAACAAATCTCGACTTTTCTGGGATTTAGGGTAGTTAAAACGTAGTACTATACTCAACGTACCTAAGTTGAGATTTGTTCTTAATCTACTTCGCTAAATCTCGTGATTAGCGTGAGTGGAATCAGCATATAAGTGAACCAGCGAATACAAACGAACCCTATGAGCAAACCATAATGTACTTAAGCAACGTTCGTTAATTTTTTCGTTCAAATTCAACTAATGCGGTTTCTTTCGCTCCTTGTTATAATGAATTTGACAACTTGAAAAAGAGAAGGCCTAGCCACTTCTTTTTTCGTCAGGTTTTTTGACATTTGCTTAAGTTCACTTAAGCAATTATAGTTGGGCCTCAAGTCATAAAGTACTATTCACATTAGCACGAATAACGAACGACGAATGAATAAAGAAATGAGATTTTAGATACATTTGAAGCCGTATTTCCTTACAAATTTTGATCAAAACGATAGAAGTAAGGCCGTGTGCGAATTGCGTTTAATATTTAATAGCGTTTTTTGGTAATCCGGAATTGTACACAGAACTGTCCGATTCCGGATTCCAAACGAACAGGCAAACACATTTTTTTGCTTCTAAGGGTTGAATGGTTGTGTATTTGTGAAACCTCATATGCAGAATTGCAGATGACATGACATTGTTTTTAATTTCTTTATTTGTAAACATGGCAGCGAGTACGTATATGCGAGTGTGTGCATGTGTGCGTGATTCTGTTTTTGATTCTGACTTCAAATTCGGAATCGTTTGACGACAAAAAAACGCTATAAAAGTGGTTAAAACTTGACGTTTGGTTTCGCATTGAATAAAATGTGTCAAAATTAGACTAGATGTCAATGGTGCCTTTGTGAGAATTGAGACTGAAGCCGCAAAAATGGGGTTAGCGGTAAACGAGGGAAAAACGAAGTATTATGCTCAGTGTTCCCAGGTTGAGGGGAAAATCACCATTCTTGCCAATTTTTTTCAGCTAAAGGGGAAAAAGAGGGGACGGGAATAAGTAAGGGGAAAAATCCAAAAAAGGGGAAAACAGCTTAAAACTTTAGGTCCGTTCTTTTACTTTTTGGGCAGTTTGTGTAAAAACTGTCAAAAATGGAGGAGTGGGGATGAAATTTTATGATTTGCCCAAAAAGTAAACGAACGCTTTACAGGCAAAATCTGCCCAATGCACAAAATTATGTCAAACGTCAAAAAAATTCAATGTACTTCTTATGGTTTGACAGAACTTACACAAACTGCCACAAGAAATTTTTGTAGCTGAAATCGGCAGGTAGGGGAAATATTTTCTCCTTCAAAAGTGACAGATTTTAGGATTAGTGGCAGTAAACGAACGCAAAAGTGGGAGTTTTGGGCAGCTTTGGGCAGTTTTATGAGGTAAACGAACGGACCTTTTAATGAAAACAAAACATTTTTTTCGAAATTGTCAATAGTTAAAACCAAGCCTTAGAATTTCATACACAAGAATATGGCCCATGCAACGCTCCGGATATACACAGGTCAAATGCTTGTCGTGCACGAGCAAGTGTATAAGTGAACAAGTCACACATATAGATCGGGTGTATGCTTGAAGCAAAATCCATTGAATAAGAAGTACAGGAAGGGGTCTTATGAAAAAGAAGTGAAGCATTTTTCTAAGTAGTGTGAGTTTCACAAACACAAACGCATTACAACAGGGTTGGTCTGCAGTTGAATGGTTAATCTCAGGGGCGCCAAGCGAAATATGATTGAATCAAGATTATATCGATTGTGCATCAATTTTATTTTTCAATTTCAATTCTTTTTTGGACCACATGGTGTTTTAACGTTCAAGGTGTACATGCACGATTATTATTATTATTATTTTTTTATGTTTCGTTACATTTTCTTCATTTTTCATCCTTAATTTATCATATTTATTGTCCTTTTTCGAGTCGTATTCGAAAGCGCATTCTATGAACAAACTGATCAAGTGTTAAAAAGCACAAGAAATTGTGTAGCGCCTTACGATCACCAACAAAAATAAATGCGCCCCTGAACTCGAGTTTTTGTTTTTTTGACAGATGAAAATACAAAACAACATTTGACCAATTACAGCTCAGCAAAATGACAGCACATGCCCAGTTTGACAGATGAGTGCCCCGTATTTTGACAGATGAATGCCCCCTATTTAACACCATCAGAAATTTTTGTTGCTTCACTCACGTACACTGTGCGTGTAGCTTACACCGCTTCCTGTACTTCTTATTCAATGGCAAAATCAAAATCTTTTGATTTTCCTTCAATCAAGCGTACTGCATTGAAGTAGTGTATGTGAAAAATTAATGATTGATCAATCATACTTTGAATTTTGCCTCATTCCGAATTCGCTCATTGTAAGCACAAGCAAATAAAACAAATAGGTAACCTAAAAGTTTAAACTCACAAGGCGAAATAATCGAATAATATGTTTTGTCACAAAACAGTCACTGTAAAATAAAAGTTGAAGACTATGATTTATGTGTGTATAGGCAACTTCAATCGAAATTTACTTATACACTCGCTCATGCATGACAAGCATTTGAACTGTGTATATCCCGCTTTATGTCTTTAAGTTATTATTTATTCAACTCCATTGTGATGGTACTCATAAGAAAATTATGTTTTTTTCATACTGAAGTTCCCTTTTTGAATTGTTTTTCTTTTTGTATGAATATGTATGAAAAAATAAAAAAAAATTCTTTAAAAATTACTTGAAAATCTTAATCACTTTTTTCGGGGAAAATTAGGGATTTTTTTTTCGTTCAAGGGGAAAAATAAGTGTTTTGGTGTCAGAAAAGGGGGATTTTGTTTTTGAAAACCTGGGAACACTGATTATCTGTCTTCGAGAAAGGACACCCAACACCGACGGCTCGGACAGAACGTCAAAATAGACGCATACAACTTCGAGGTAGTAGAGGAGTTTGTCTACCCAGGCTCCGCTATTAACACGGGCAATAACACCAGCGCCGAGATAAGACGAAGAATTACTCTTGCTAATCGCTGTTTCTTTGGGCTAAGAAAGCAATTGAGTGTTAAAGCCCTCTCTCGAGCAACTAAGTTAAAACTGTACAACACCCTCATCATCCCTGTCCTGCTGTATGGTGCAGAAGCATGGACCCTGAAAAAATCGGATGAATGTGCCTTAGGCTGTTTCGAGAGGAAAGTTCTTCGGGTCATCTTTGGCCCCGTATGCATTGATGGGTAATGGAGAAGAAGATACAACAGCGAACTTTACGAGTTGTACAACGACGTGGACCTAGCCAGAAGGGTCAAGGTCCAGAGACTCAGATGGCTCGGTCATTTAGAGCGCATGGACACCAATGCTTCGGCCCGGAAAGCCTTCGACACTATTCCCGAGAGACGCAGAAGGAGAGGAAGACCGCGACTCAGGTGGCGCACACAAGTGGAAGAGGACCTCAATCAACTTGGAGTGCAAAACTGGAGACAGCTATTTAGGGACCGAGCTGGCTGGCGGAGACTGTTGGTTGAGGCCCAAATCCACACCGGACTGTAGCGCCTTAAGTAAGTAAGCGGAGCAGGCTAAAATATGACAGTAGTGGTTATATTTAACCACTACTGTCATACTGCAGCAGATGCTGCAACGGAAAACAAGAGCAGCCAGAGAAGAGTACCGAAAAAAAGGAGAAATGAGAAAAATACCCTGCTAAGGAAGAAAGGAGCATTTGCAGTTTCTCAGCTCAAAGATCTAGAAGAGTCTCGAGCCAAAAACAACACCCGACTTTTTTTCAAAAGGTCGAAGCAATTAGCTTGTGGTTTCAGAACCGGGACACAGGCTCTTCGCAACAGTGAAGGAAACCTAGTCACCGAAGCACAGGGAATTGTAGATGTTTTCAAGCAGCACTTCCAACAGCTGCTGAATGCATATAACCTAGAGCGAGAGAATGACGAAAGAGAAGCATCGACTTCAAAGCTGCATATGATAGCATTCACTCCCAAGGCCTTATGATGGCTTTGTCTGATCCAGCTATACCGCATAACACAAAACGTAGTGCACATGGGTAACAGCTCAGCTGAGTTGTTTCAAACATGCGCAGGGCTTAAACAAGGAGATGCTCTGTCATGTGATTTCTTCAACATAGTCTGCATAGTCTGGAGCTAATAGTGCGCAAGGCAGGTGTGAGCACGGAAAACACTATCTTCAACAAATCAACCCAGCTCCTAGGCTATGCGGACGACATAGACATCATCGTGCGATCCAAGAAAGCTGTGCTTGAGGCTATCACAGGCGAAACTCGTAGGTCTTGAAGTGAATGAAGACAAAACAAAGTACATGCTATCAACAAACAAAACAACCATCTGTCCATCGGACACTAGGACAAACCGTCACTATTGGTAGCAGCAATTTCGAGGTAGTTAAGGAGTTCACCTACCTTGGACAAACATCAATCCCACAAACGACACTTTAGGGGAGATCCGACGAAAAATTGCCTAAGCGAACCGCTGCTGCTTCGGTTTGGCAAGACAAGTGGGTTCAAAACTCACTTGAAAGACAGTGTCTCCTATACAAAACTTTGATTTTACCAGTCCTACTCTACGGCGCCGAGTGTTGGACGATAAGTAAAAAAGGGGAATTAGGCCCCTGGGAACTTTCGAACGCAAAATTCTTCGACGGATTTTTGGTCACGTATGCGACGATGGCGAACGGACAAGAAGGTTCAACAGCGAACCAAGATGTGTATGTATTCCAAAAAGCCAAGAAAAGACGACTCCATTGGCTCGGCCACATTAAGCGAATAGACAAAAGGGCTCCAGCCAAGAAAGTCTTCTCATCGCAGCCCCAGTTCGAGACGACAATAAAGACCAAACCTACGGTACAAGGGCCAAGTTACTGGGTATGCCAGAGCGCTTGGTTTCGGCGACTGGAGAGTGCATGCGATGGACCACAGATCCATGAATAATTAATTTCTTTATATGAATTTAGATATTGTCCAAATATTTATTATGCTTTTCTAACAGTTTGTCCAAGAGCTTTTCTTGCCTATTGCCTTCTACTTTTGATTGGTTCAAATGTTTTCCGGGTCGTTCCAACGTTGTCGATTGCAGGGATCGAAATCGATCTTTTCTAACTTGTCGCCTTGTTTTAAACTTATCCTTGAGTTTGCCGAGTTTTAAAGTGTAATACTTTTGTAGGGTTTGTTTTCTAGTAGCAATTGCTTGCTCTCCTTCTGAACTTGCATTATTCACATTGAATTCATCACAATTTTTGGTATGGTTGAGATTTTGCAGAGAACGTCGTCTTGGTCGCAGCGTGCGTCTTGTGAATAGGGAAGTCTTTTTGCGAATTGTGCCGACAATATTGCAGGTGATTTGTTTTGAAAACGATTGGGATTCTGATGTTATGAGATTTTCCTTGGATAAACTTGCGTCTTTTTGTTCCGCATCATTTAGAGTAACATTTTGCTTCTTCGTGGTGAATTGAGTGATGTCTGTATTGTCTTCTTCTTTTGAAAGTTTTCTTTTTCTGTAATTTTTCGTTTATTTATCAGATAAATTAAAAATTGTTCAAAAATAAAAATAAAAATATCAACCTGTTGTTTGATTCAGCCATTACGAAAAATGACGAAAATATTGTTGTTTCTTTCACACTGACTTGTCAGTTGTAACTTTGGTCAGCGTCCTTTTTTCTTTTTTGCTCAATTTCAAATGCATTAAGGTGGAGACACAAATTTAAATGTGAAAAGTAATTATTCACAATGGATGTTTTATTTCAGCAGCTGCTGTCGGTTTTGTTTTCAAAAACAAAAAACAAAAAAATAAATAAATTTTTGAGAAAAAATGTTTGAAGAACATAAAATAATTTTAGTAAAATGACAGATGTCAGTCAAAGTTCAATCCAAACCCGAAGTATAGAAGCGTAACGGAGTCAGTGCTAACAGAAAATCAGCTGACATTACATTACCAATCAAATAATTCTTTGCTCTTCTAAAAACGTTTTACCCTCCAAATACCGCAAAAGTTATTTATTTTTTTCTTTGTTTCGTGTACGTGAATAAAATTGAAATACAGCAACAAAGTAATGAAGTGAGTTTGTCGGATTTGACAGTTCATTCTTTTTGTTAACAAAAAAAAAAAACAATCGGAATTTCTGTGTGATTAGATATTTTGATTTTTGTTGAAATTTATTTTATTAAAAAGAAAATTCCAGGGCTTTAGTAAAAACGAAGTCGTTCTATGAAAAATAAGTGAATTTATTGTGTTAAATATAAAGGTTGAGAGATTACAAACTGTAGCAGTGCTGCCACATTCAATCTTAATTTCCAACACTCCCACTAGATTGAATTCCCATCGAAAATGTGAATATGTTGAACTTGACTGATGGCAACGCTTTTGTGAGTGAGTCTGCTATCATTTCGTTTGTTCCAATGTGACGTAAGCAGACTTCGCCTTCTTTGATGATATCTCGAACAAAATGGTGTTTTACGTCGATATGCTTCGTTCTAGCGCGAAATCCTGATGTTGATGACAGAAATACGGCACTCTGGTTGTCACAATACAGATCGAAGTTCTTTGATGGATTTTGAATGAGTTCCTTCTCCAAACCTCGAAGCCATAGTCCTTCTTGCATCGCCATACTCATAGCCATGTATTCGGCCTCCGTGGTTGAAAGTGCCACTGTTGATTGTTTTTTCAACATCCACGATACAGCTCCATTTCCAACTATGAATACGTAACCAGAAACTGACTTTCGCTCGTCGATGTCACTCGCAAAATCAGCATCACAGTAGCCAGTGATTAGCGTCGTCGATGAATCATCTCGCTGGAAGCAAAGTCGTTTGTGAGCAGTTCCTTTTAAATAACGCAAGATGCGTTTCGCTGCTTTCCAGTGTTGCATACCAGGATCGTTGTTGAAACGACTAACGTAGTTCACGGCATAGCATATATCGGGTCTGGATACCTGAGCTGCAAAAAGTAGCGAACCAACTAACGCCTGATAGGGAACTTTCGACATCTCATCTCTCTCAGACTGGTCCTTTGGTGACATCTCTTTCGACAAATGCAAATTTGTTTCCATCGGAGTCAAACAGCTGTTTCCATCCTTCATCCCAAAACGAACGACAATTTCATTGATATATTGCTCTTGATCAATCCATATCTTCCCGGAACTCTCATCTCTTGTCAAACGTAGTCCAAGAAACGAAGTTGCATCACCAATGTCCTTCATCTTGAAAGTATTCATTAGACCTGTCTTTAGTTCTTTCATATTTTCGGAATTATTATAAAAAATCAATAAATCGTCTACATAGACTGCAACAATTAAGTAGGTACCATTATAGTTTCTATAATATATACAAGGATCAATCTTCGAAACTATCATACCAAACCTCTTTAAGGCTTCATCTAGTTTGTCGTTCCACATCTTCGAAGATTGCTTGAGTCCATATAATGATTTCTTAAGTCGAAGAACCTTCTTGCTGTGATCAAAACCTTCGGGTTCAGCTATATAAATTTCTTCCTTTAAATCGCCTTGAAGAAAAGCTGTTATAGCGTCTAACTGGTGAATTCTTAAATCAAGTCTTGAACACGCTTCGTCAAATGTAACTGGATCATAGGAATCATCTGAAGTCATTTGATAACATATGTAATCGTCGAAATTTGCTGGTCGTCTAGGCTGCCTTTTTGATGTTCTCGGTGAATTGTCTTGAACCAAGTCGGAAGTTGAAGGAGAGTCTACGTTGAAATTTCCATCATTTTCGCTGCTGGCAAGGCAATCAGTCTCATTTGCATCTAGCAAAATTTCTTCAATATATGTGCCATTCTGATCCTCTGCGTCTTCCCATTCGTCTGTTTCGTTGCTGACATCTATCTTGTTATCAAGTTCTATCAAGACATTATTTCTTATGGTATCTCCCACTGAATCCTTAAAGTACATGACGTCTTCGAAGAAACTCACATCTCGACTGAAGATTATCTTCTTAGATTCAGGATGATATAAACGGTATCCTTTCTTTTCTTCACTATACCCAACCATAATACACTTTGAAGATTTGGAGTCCCATTTCTGTCGTTTTTGTTTCGGTACGTAAACCATTGCTGTCGATCCAAAAACTCTAAGATGTTCAACGTTTGTTCTTCTTCCTGACCAAATCTCTTCTGGGGACTTTGATAATTCGGATGTTCTTGTCACTGTACGATTAATTAAGTATGCAGCTGTCGACACAGCCTCTGCCCAAAAACGCTTATGCATGCACGCATCTATAAGTAAGCATCTTGCTTTCTCGACTATTGTGCGGTTCATTCGCTCCGCTTTGCCATTCTGTTGCGGCGTATATGCATTTGTTGTCTCATGCTTGATGCCACTGCTACGTAGTACATTTGCGAATTTGTGATTACAAAATTCTGTACCATTATCCGAGCGGAATTTCTGAATTTTGTATGATGTTTGATTTTCAACAAAATTTTTGAATTGGACGAACTTATCTATTACCTGACTCTTCGAATGGATAAAGTAGACAAAAATCTTTCCTGAGAAATCATCCAGAAACAATAGAAAGTATCGTGAACCTCCTATCGATGTATGCTCCATAGGCCCGCATACATCTGAGTGTACCAACTCAAGTGGCCTACTTGTTGTGGATTCGGACAATTTAAACGGTTGCCGAAATTGTTTGCCTTTGAGACATACTTCACATCCATCAGATCTATAGCTTGCATCACTACAAATTCCATCCACCAAACCATCGTTGGACATCTTATTCAATGTTTGATAATTGATGTGGCCGAGACGTCGATGCCACAAATCAGAACTTAGTTTCGCAATGTTCACTATTTGAGAAGGCCTGTCCAATTTGAAAGTATTGTTGTGCAAACTTGCAGTCGCAATCAGCTTGTTGTTTTTATTGAAAATAGAACAACCATCTGAGCCAAACACAACACGATTACCATTTTTTACCATCTGCACCACCGACAACAAATTCACGCATAAGCTTGGGACAAACAAAACATCTTTTGCTATGACATCACCACATGAAACCTTCAATGACACATCTCCTCTTGCCGTTGCCTTCAATTTATTATTATCTGCAACTATAACGTCATCGCAAACAACCGTAGAATTCTCAAGCCAATCATGTTTGAACGTCATATGTGAAGAAGCGCCAGAGTCGACAACCCATTCTTCACCACCAATTTGTTGTGCAGCAAAACTCGTATAAAGAACCTTAGAACGGCTAGCATCTGTTTCTGTTTTTTGCTTCTGTGAACAGTTCTTTGCTATATGGCCATATTGATTGCACACAAAACATCTAGGACCATTCTTCTTTGCAGGTTTATTAAAACGTTTCTTAAAATTCTTGTTTTCACCATAAAAAGCTGAGCCAGACTGCTCATTCGAAATGCAATCATCTTTGACGTCTTGCAACAGTTTCGTTTTAATTGAGTCCGCCGAAATCTTCACCCCAGAACTTTCAATTCCCATAATCATGGGCTTATACTCTTCTGGTAAGCCAGCAAGTAGCAACGTGCCGACCCACTCGTCTGAGACTGGCATTCCAATAGAATTGAGCTTATGCGCGGTTGAGATAATTTTGGTAACATAACTCTCTACACCACCACTGTTTTGCAAATTGGTAGTTATGAGGCATCGCAACAAACCTACTCTTCTCGTCAACCCACTATCGTCGAAAGCTACTCTCAATCGATCCCAAACTTCCTTCGCAGTTTTGGCGTCCTTGACGTGAACGTAATTAACTGCTTCGATGAGCAAAATAATTGTGGATTTTGCTTTGGAAATTTTCAGTGCGTCTGTCTCAACTCCGAGAACACAATTCCATAACTCCTGGTGTTCCAAATAATTCTGGACAGCGAATTGCCAGTCGTCGTAGTTTTCCCGCCCTTTTAATTTTTCTATGGTGCTGAGAATGCCGGCCATCATTGACGAAATTAGTTGAACAAAAAAAAATTAAACTGTGCTCAAACCAAACTATTCACTTTACGGATTTCAAAGATTTTTACTTTAACAGAAAGCTTGAATTACTTTTACGTGGCCTGGTGCCCATAACCTGTTGAAATTTATTTTATTAAAAAGAAAATTCCAGAGCTTTAGTAAAAACGAAGTCGTTCTATGAAAAATAAGTGAATTTATTGTGTTAAATATAAAGGTTGAGAGATTACAAACTGTAGCAGTGCTGCCACATTCAATCTTAATTTCCAACAATTTTCAATCTCAATTTTAAATTTTCCTCGATAGGAAATAATTATAATGTGCACTAATTGCGAAAAACACTCACGTCACAGCTCGTCAAAACAAAAAGCCGCAAATTGAAGTGAAGAAAACCAAACATTTTTTCGGCCAATTTGTAATAATAGCACCTATTGAAACGACAAATAATGATTTTAACTTGTAATTGATAAGAATAATCGACCTACACAATTCAGCCATGATGTACAAACCTCTCGAAGAGCTCAATAGACTAGCATTCAAGTACTTCCAAATATTTTTGGTTGTTGCTGTGTATTGGTAAGATTTGTCACGAATTTCACTGCCCATTCGAGCAACTTTTTAGTTTGTGTTTTGACACAAACTAAACGATCACCTCATAAAAGCTTATCATTCCGATGATTCCAAGTATATCGAGGAAAAATAATCTAACCTATGTGCAGTGTTGCCATAAAATATTTTTTGAAATCTGGAAATTCCACATAAAAAATCTGGAAAAATCTGGGAATCAGTTAAAAGAAAAAAACGTGTGTGTGTAAACAGTACATGCGACTGAAGTTATACTTCCCAGCTTCAAACTCACATAAATTCGGAAAAGAAGCATAACCCCTTGTCTGAATTGCGTTTAAATTTTGAGACTTGCGTGGTGAATTAAGTAGGTTCAAATATATTCTGCTGTAGAGTAGGTTATAAAATGGTGAAAACAAACATTTGTAAGTTTTTAATTCCAACTATCGTTGTCCTGTGAATTTAAATATTGATTAAGCCCAGCACGCAAAATTTTAGCTGACATACAAAATGAACATTGGAAACGAAAAATGATTTTTTTGATCAAGCACCGCACGACCCGGTTGAGTTTTAATTTAAGAAAAAGAACTTTATTATTTCAAATTATTTTTATTGAAATCATTAATGTTTCTTTTACATAGTTATAATAATAAACTACAAGATTCGGGCATTCGCTCTTTAATAATGATGCAACGGAATTTTTATTGAATGTCATATTATTTGCCCCTTCTGCCGCAAACCCGAGTAATGCCCATTTTCTTGACTCTCCATTAAACTTTTGGTTAACTAATCTGCCATTAAATTTAATCGACTCATTTAAAGCTGCAATTAAAATTTGATTTTCTTCACGTTTAATCACTCAACTTAACAAGGTATTAATACTTAATCTCCAATTAAGAAATGCTTCCAGTACTCCAAATAAATTTCCAATATTTCCATTCTAATGTCAATAAATTATATTGATTTCAATTTCGGAGTTCTTTTCAAAAAGGAAAAAAATGGAGGAACTAAAACGTCTGCCACTAGCACCTATTCGATCAATGAACGAAAGTACCTCACTGGAGCTTGCTAAAAAGATTCCTCTCTTCAAACTTGATGCAAGATCTCTGGGATACAAGACAAGCTATCGCCATGGCACAAATATTCCCGGTTTGTTATGTTCCCTTTCGAAAGATTCATACGACTAATCCAAACATTTTCCTTCTGGGTTACTGGCCAGGAAGTTCGAGTAGTTTCGGCCTAATTTAATTCCAACCTCGGGATTACCTTATCGAACGAAACCCAAAGTATGGTCCCGAAGATTTCAAAGAAGCCCTTCATGCCCAGGCCATTCAGTCTAGCTTCGGCTGGCTTCTGGCCCAAGCCAATTATAATGGATTCAACACCTACAACGAACTCACTTATCCAATGACAACTCAAACAATCATAACAAACGGAAAACAATGGTCATTCTATCGCTACCAGTTAAACACAACACTCATCCACTCGGATCACGTGCACGACAATCCAAAAATGAACTTCTGTTGGGGTAGCCCGGAAATGAGTCTGTTCCAAGAAATCGATTCCAATGGTAAATGCCTCGGATTCAATGAAGACGTCGCGTCGCTAGGAACTTAATCGAGTTGTATCTCAACGCTCTCGTTGAACAAAAACTGGACTAAAGGCCTAACCTCGCCGCAAAACAACAAAAGGTTGCGGACATCGATGATTATGAATGATGATAAACGACAATTCTTGGAAAATATTTTCAAACATTTGTCAGCTAATCTTGCTCGTCATTTGGAAATTCAAGAAGTCTATTTGCCGATCTACACGTGCGTCGATTCTTCGAAGTTGGTATTAATCCATGGCGAAGAACTCTCGACCAGCATGATCCAGAGTATATTCCTAAAGCTGTGCGTCCAGGAGGACCGAAAAGCAAGCCCAGGTTCAAGAAGACCTACTATCCATAAGTTGTTTTGTTTTACAATTAGAAGAAAAAATAAATAAAAATAAATATAAAAAGAAACAAATCTCCAATATTTCCATTCTAATACCATTTTTGCTGCTACAACTTGTGTCTTCAAAAAGACCATTAACAATAAGCTGATGCGCCAACAGTCAGTTTATAAAGTGTGAAGGGAGACCATTCAAATTTACTCGTTTTTATTAGCATAAAACTTACTTCTGCAATAGGACTTGCTTGTGAAAGCTATACGGCATGCCAATGAGATTTCAAAGTTCATATATAACTTTCTTATGCAAGATATCCTTGTGCAGGTATAGCAAACATCCTCGATTGCATTGATTTTACCTATTGTATTAAGATAAACAGATGGAATCAACGGTCCTACTAAGGACCATCCCTCCAGGTTGGGGGTCGTGAGTCGGGGTGACTGCCCGGCAACATAAAGAAGAGATTGTTTTGATATACGAAATCGATAAATAAAATTTTCATCATCCCATTTATTTAAATCAATGCGCTCCTGCATTTTATATTTACGCCTTTCATCATCGGAATCAGAAGACCAATTATCCCAAATATGATCCATCATAACATAAGAGCCGTATTGTTGTTTGATAGTAATAAAAAAAAAAAAAACAGAAATTTCAGGGGCTCTACAAACAACAGCAAAATGTCAGAAAAAAAACTAAAGTTCTGTGAAGAAATTGGATTCCAATGCTAATACTGACATTGAAAGCGTTAATGGGACCCTTGAGGTCAATTAACTAATGATTCAGTTAACGTTAATTGACAGGTCTTAAAAAGTAACATTAAAGCTAACTTGGAGTGAAGAAAACGAAATCTGGAAAAATTATGGAATTAATCAGCCATTAAACTTAATGGCGAGTCAAGAAAATGGGCATAAGTGTTTTCTATAATCGATGTCTTTGTCGATAAATTTCTGAACGATTGTTGAATGCAAAGTTTTTGCATCGGCAGTTACAACTTTACACAACGAAAAACAAAAATCGTGGATCTTAAAATTAATACAAATTCTTACGACAATGCTCAGAATCTTAGTTGATGTTATATCCGTGGATTCGTCAATGCAAATCGAAAAACTATTTGTCTTCATCAGTTCGGACAGTTCGTCCAATTGTTGAGCCCCGATTACGTTTTTTACAAGCGATGTTGTTTTTGTCCGATTGTATGTTATAGATTTTGCTGTGCAGGAATCCGAGTAGGCAAATTTAATCATTTTAACTAAATGATCCGATAGCAAAAATGACAGGTTGTGTTCAACAACTAAAGCAGCTATTTGCAACTCTGCTGTCATGGTTTGTTTTTTTTTGGGAAGTAAAAGCAAGCGATTTATCTGCTGCTGGCTGAACTTGCACAGAAGCACAATTTCTGATGTGTACGCTTGTTAACGAGTGTTTTATCAGATCGTTACGTCCTCCAGAAGCTTTCAAGAAAATCCCGCATACTTTGCAGACGGCCAAGTACGCTGGGTTTTCAGAAGGTTTAAGCCAGCCTTTTAATTCCTGCTCCACTTCCCACAGCTTCGAATATTTTGGCACATGCTTTATCTAATAAAAAAAATGGTAAAATAGATAGATCGCTTAAAGATATTTATGTAGATACAAACCTTGGGAATGGTTTCTAAAGGAACAGAATCCTTGTTGCTTAATAAATTTTCACCGACTTTTTCGGCCTGGATATTTTTCTTGTGCAACGGGTTATTTCAAAAGGGAAATTTAAGTGAAGTGCTGCTAGCTTGTAAATAAAATTTTAAATTTCTTTATGAAAAAAGTGACGATGTTAAGGTAAAGGTATGCACATACTTTGCTGAGTTGAAAATCTGGAAAAAACCCAATTTTGAAACACAAAATCTGGCAATCGTAAACAGCTCTAAAAATCTGGAGAAATACGATAAATCTGGGTGTCTGGCAACGCTGCCTATGTGTACTCCTAACACATAGATTGGGCACACTGAATACATCAAAAAGAATTATTCATTAGTCTAAGATTCTTAAAGTTCCAACTGAAAGAGCAGCTTCTCTAGTTCCATCGACTTTTCTTTCCACGTTTGCAGCTGGCATCTTGAGTTTAGGAAGCAGGTGATGATTTTAGTTTGATGAGGAGGACATTGGTGGAGGTGTTGGGGCAGCGAACACTCCAGCTTCGGGAACTGTCTGCTCCCATGTGCGATCTGACGATGGCTTCAACTGTGACATATACTGAGAGCGGAAAGCGTCCCGTATGTGCCTGGCTACATAGGGATTTTTCAAGCTACTGAAAAATCACGTGCGGTGGCTACACACTGTTGTGCTTACTCACGTTCTTCTTTTCCATTTCGTTGCGGGGAACGTGAAATGTCTCTTATTTGTTTGACATTTTTTTAAATTATGACAATCACATCACAATAAAAATCAAATCACTTCAAGGTCATTGAAAATCTAAAGGTATGCAATTGTCGACTTTTGAATCAGTTATTTCGACCGGTTTTTATGTTTCATGTTTCTCTAGAATTCCTGAAGAAGCTCACAACTGGCGCGGTACCACGTACCACCCTTTAAAACAGCTGACGACGAAGTACTGAGCGAAAGCAATGCCATCGCTTGCTCGAGTCCACCTATTTGGTGGGTGAGATTGAAGTTAAGCGGAAGTCGTTTGAGAAGTCCGAGAAAGAAGCCAATATCATATCAAAACAAATTGACGAAGCTAAGGTGAAGATGGAGACTGTTCACGATGACAAGGTGAAAGCGGTTCAAAAGTTTCAATCAATCCTTTTTTTGTTCTTTTTTGTATGACTGATAAACTGATTCCTGGATCCACATCCTCACACATTGCAGTGGCACCTCTAATTGACGCCTCATTCTACTCATCTGTTTATTTTAAAATTTTTGTTAATAAAATGCTTCCCTCGGACCAATGCTCCGACCAAACTGAACGATTAAAACATTTTATCTTCAATGTCCTTGACGCGACAACGCACTTCTGGAGCCCGAGTCCTTTTCGAATTGTTGCAATGCCTCTACGAATTTATTCTTACCTAGATTAAGATTTCGCTCCTTATTGGCTTCGGTGAGTTTCTTAATCAACACCAAGACTATATTCAAAGACTCATTCTTCAAAGCCGTGTGGGGAAGTCCTGCAATCAAATAATAAAATTAGAATTAAATGAATCATCACATTAAGAAAAACGCTTGATTTTACCTGAAACATAAGTTACTGCTGCCAGGACATCAGTGCAGAACTTCTCCTTGATCGATTCACTTGACGAATCAACCTTTTGTTTCTTTTCCTTGTTGTCGTCGTCGTCACGGGCTCGAGTGTTGTCCTTCAGGCATTGCGAAAAACTCTCAGCAAATTTAACTAGATACTTTGCCTGTGTGGCTGCCGAATTCTTTGGCCACGATGATTTTCGAACACACTCCATGATCCTTGTCCAGACCCTTGCTGTGGTTTCCATTGTGTGGAGCGATTTTGCCGCCTCAGCTCTTATTGAATCGACAACTTCTTGAGCATCAGACTCGGCTCCCACTCTCGTCGAGAGGTAGGACAACTTTGAGGATTCCAATTCGCCAGTTGCCTTCGGTAAGCTGTAATTAAACAAAAGGGTTTGCCTACAAAATATTAAGGGTTGTTTATTCGTCCATATACTTAGACTCACCACCGAACTGCATTTGAAGAATTAAAAAAAAAAAAACAGATTTTTATAATTTCAAAACAACATTTGTTTTGATACAAACTTGAATAACACTAGCAGTGGCGCTGAATCGTCAAGATTCTTGTATTCAACTCAGTAACTCTTTTAGGTCTCGTCTGTTTTGGTCTTTTTTATTCTTTAACGTGTAATGATTGACAAATTCAGTGTTGATTATTGTAATATTCGTGGGCTAAGAATTAATTTTCTAGCCGCGTACATCCACACTGTTTCGAACAGGCCAGCTGTTTTGGCGCTAAGTTAAACCCAAGTAGGTGAGAATTCCGATCCTACTGAATTTCTCATTCATGGGTAGAGCTTAGTGTCACAATTCCTCCTCCACCATGGTCTCGCCGTTTACATTAGAAATGATGTCGCTTATAAATTTCTTCCACAATATGGGAACTGCTCTGACCCTTTTTTCAATTCAATGTGGTTCAAGTTCACTGTAAATAAGCACATCATTCACTATTGTTTTCTTTATCGAAGCCCAAATTTGGACAGAGCCTCAACTTCTCGCGAATTTGACGCTCTGTCTGACTCCATCCAAAGAATTGTATCCTTATATCCTCACACTGAAATCGTTGTTACGGGCGATTTCAATGTACACAATTCTTCGTGGCTTCTCCATTCGGGCCAGACAACACTCGAAGGAATGTGTGCTGAAATCTTTGCTGAGTTTAACCACCTTACTCAGCTTGTCACCGAGCCCACTCGAATATCGGATATTGATGGCCAAGCGGAAATTACTCTTGACTTGTTCCTTACGTCTGACCCTGATAAATACACTATCAATGTATTAACGCCTCTAGGCAGATCAGACCATAGTATAATATCTGCAAATTTCTCGTGCCAAACTAATCCAGTTAAAGAAAGAGCTCCGAAGAGAACCGTATGGCAATACGAGAAAGCCAACTGGGACGGTCTCAATAACTTCTTCCGGATCTTTAACTGGTCACTATGCTTCCTCGATAGTGACGTAGACTCCAGCGCAGATATGATTACTAATATGATTATCTTGGGAATGAAAACTTTTATCCCGAATAGGGTTAAAAGCATCAAACCTAAGGAAAAGTCATGGTTTGATTCAAGCTGTAAAGAGGTTATCAGGGAAAAAGAAGTAAAGTTCCGGTGTTTTAGAGCCAACCCAACTGAGCAAAACCGGAACAAGTTTAAACAAGCCAGGAAGGCCTGCACTGCCCATATTCGACGGACCAAGTTTTTGCATGACCAAAAATTAAGGCAAAAAATACTGCAATGTCCCAAAGGCAGTAAGAATTTTTGGTCTTTTGTTAAAAATATGAAGAATTCTTCTTCTTCCTCGGTCCCAACGCTCGTTGACAATGACAACCCAGTTGTTAGCTCTCTCGCGAAAGCTAACCTTTTTGCTAGGCAGTTCGCCGCCAACTCTTCGCTGCCAGAGTGCCATGACTCCACCCGTTCTCGAGCGCGTCAATGATTCCATGGGACAAATCTTTTTCCGCACTCGTGCTGTGGCGAGAGTCCTAAGGGATCTCAACATACACAAATCCGCTGGTCCGGATGGTATCCCCGCTATTATTCTGAAGAGGTGTTCTTCCACGCTGGCAAAACCCTTGCGTAAGCTTTTCCATCTATCCTATTCTTCTGGGCTCGTTCCGAGCAGTTGGAAAACAGCATTTGTCCAGCCAATCCCAAAAAAAGGCGATTCTTCTTCTCCCTCCAATTATCGACCGATTGCACTTACGTCCCTTCTTTCTAAGGTCATGGAAACGCTGATAAACTATCAGCTCAAGAAATATCTCGAAGACCGAAAGCTTCTTAATGACCGGCAGTACGGCTTTCGCAGCAACAGGTCCACTGGTGATCTGATGGTTTATCTCACCGAACAGTGGAACAAATCTTTACATCGTTTTGGAGAAAGTAAGATTGTTGCACTTGATATTTCAAAGGCATTTGATAAAGGATGGCATCTTGCTCTCTTATCGAAAATGCGTGCTTTCGGAATCGACGAATCCCTACTTCGTTGGATTAGAAATTTTCTTTCGAACCGTTCAATACAAGTTGTATTGGACGGATTCAAGTCTGAAACCCACAACATAAATGCTGGTGTGCCCCAGGGCTCCGTTTTGTCTCCGACCCTCTTTCTCATTTTTATAAATGATCTCTTGTCTGTAACTTCTAATCCAATAAATTGTTTTGCTGACGATAGTACCCTTAGCTTTTCATACTCGTTTCCAGACTCTCATCCCTCCTCTTCGGATGTGGAACTGCAACGGCAAAATATGATAAGCTCATTAAACTCTGACTTAAACAGCATTGTACAATGGGGAACACAAAATCGCGTAGAGTTTAATGCTTCGAAAACACAATGCTGTCTTGTATCGTCTAAGCGAGACATACCCCCCTTGCCACTGTCCATGAGTGGCACTTGCATCAACGAGACCGAACATCTCGAGATTCTCGGTATGTGCATCACAGACCACCTTTTGTGGAACGAGCACATATGCGATGTCGCCAAAAATGCCGCAAGATGTTTAGGTTTCTTAAGGCGATGCAAGAAATTTTTCTCCCCGTCTGACCTAGCTATTATTTACAAGACTTATATCCGTCCAAAGCTTGAGTACAATTCCCACCTCTGGGCTGGTGCTCCAGTAACATACTTAAGCCTCTTGGACGGTATACAAAAAAGAGCCCTACGAATGGTCGGTGACAGAGACATCACTGCGTCATTCCAATCATTAGATCACCGTCGGTCGTAACGTTTCATGTCTCTCTTTATTCTACCGATACTTCTACGGTAAGTGCTCTAGAGAAATAGCCAGTTGCATTCCTCCCCTCAAGCAATTCACCCGTAATACTCGCGCTTCTAGGAATGCCCATCAGTTCACCCTCGAGCCCAACTTCGGATGTACGCTCAAGTATAGAGAATCATTCTTTAGCCGAACTACGCGAATGTGGAACTCTCTTCCACACTCTGTTTTTCCCAGTCATTATAATGTTCAGGAATTCAAGACCAATGTACACCGACAGCTCCTTTCTCACCCCTTCCTTTCTTCCTAATGCACTCACTGTGTCTCTGGCATAATAAGGGTATAAAAAATCCCTTGAGTGGGTGCAAATTATAAAAAAAAAAAATCTCAAATCAAATGAATTTTACAAACAAAAATGATGGAAGTTAAAATATTTTCAAATTCACACAATTTATGAAAAATAATTAATTTCAAATGAAAGGCTTGACAACGCCAACGCCAGAAAAAAAAACAAACAAACTTCAAAAAGAGGAACAATTTAGGAATGAAACTGTATTGCTCACACAGAAAATTCAGTTCGCTTCGTGAGCATCTTCCCCCTTCACGTTTCGTTTCTCTTGCCTACAAACTCACTCGTTAGGGCACTGAAAAATCCCTGTATAGCCAGGCACTATAGCACTGTACCTATCCGATACCGGTCCGCCAGCTGGTTTTGTCGAAGACGCTGTTGAAGCGGCTACAAATGCTGGTCGGGATTCGTTAGAATCACTGCGTTCACTACTGCTGCCGCTACCGAATCCGATTCTCTCGCGATATCCCAGTCCGGTGCCGCCGACGTTGATTTTCTTTCCCTTGCTGTTCTTGAATCTCGAATTTCTAAACCAGGCACTCTTCATGGCCAAGTCCATGAGATCTTGTGGCACTTGCTGGTCGGCTCCCTCGAGATTTCGCACCAAATGGCCGTCGAATGCTTTGTCCTTCTCACTGACTAGCGTGGAGGCGCTGCCTTTCTCTCCAGCGCGACCTGTTCGTCCGATTCTGTGCGTGTGTGTCGATAACGATATCACGGGCTATATCATAGTTGACGACTGTTCGATTTCGACGTTAAGTGGAGCATTTGGCTCATTGTCATTGTACATTGACGGATCGTGAGTTTCACGATGACATTGGATCGCCTCAGCGACAGTGTACTCGGCCTAGCGATAGTACTTCCCAACATAGCAATTGTCTTTGGGAATTGCCTTCCATGAGTCATCAATGTGCTTGCTGACTTTGCTTATATTGAGTCTGGAATTTCAATTGAATAATAATGAAGTTCCAAATGGATTCGAAGCATTTGTTACCCCTTGTTCCTTTGGTTGTGAGGAATGAAACCAACTTTTTTCACTTCAACTTTAACTTTCTTCTTGCGAGCCTTCTCACCGGTATCTTTTCTGGCTACTTCGCATTAATGATCGCATTAATGAAACATCTGTTATCATTTTATTAAGTGTATTTTAATCCTTTTTATGAATTAATTAACTATTTTGAAGAGCAAAATGGAAATCATATGGAAATGAAGCTGAATTGAAGAAGACAAAATAAAGTGACAGCGAAATTGTTTTTTTTTTCCTTTGTAAGAATCTCACCACGGTTGTTGGATTTTGGGTGTGTTAACAAATTTTTTTTTTATAAGGGTGGAGATGTATTTGTAGTTAAAGAAATGTTTTAGTGCAGACATACATTTAGGCCGTGTGGGAATTGCGTTAGTGCCTGGCTACACAGGGATTTTCCAAGCTACTGAAAAATCACGTGCGGTGGCTACACACTGTTGTGGGGAACGTGAAATGTCTCGTTTTTGCTTGACATTTTTTTAAATAATGACAATCACGATAAATTTTGACCACGCAAAAAAAATTATTTATTTAAACCTTTTTTTGAACATATGTAGGTAGTGTAACCGTCATTCTTGCCGTTGGTTCATTTGGCCGGATATATTCCCGATGGGCTAGCTCGAGCCGCGGGTTCTTGAACCTAAGACGATCACAAAAAATCCAGCCATTAATGCGTCTATGGTGATATTGACGCGCGAGAGTGTCGCCTCTACCCACCCAACCGTGGTTGTCTCCCTCGCTAGGACAACCCCTTTAATCTGCCTCTTCATCGTCTTATGCCGTCATTATCCTCCTCTCGTCATCCTTCTCACCCTCTCATAAAAAAATCTTACTCCAAGCTCATGTTGTTGAGTAATTTCTGAAAATTTTTCATTTAATCAAATATTTATTTATCATAATAAACTTTGTTTTGTTTTAAATGTATTGAAAATTATAATTCAGGTTAAAAAATATTCATCTAATTCAAATTCAAATAGTAATGTATATTTTTTTTGGTTACTTAAATTTATACTACAATTAAAGCTCAGATGGCAATCATAAAACAATCGTGAAAAATTTCAATTCATTCAATTTCTACGTCATCGATTTTATTAACAATTTTGGGAATTCCGTTTCCTCTTTTGTCTTTTCGTATTCTACTAACTTAATAACTCTATTCTTTTAATCTAATTCAAACAAAATATTATGTGTTTTAATTATTCGCGAAGACTATGACGATCATAAAAAAATTCAAACTTTATATCGAAGTCAATATGTCGATCCAAATACAAATTAAGAATAATCTCAAACAAACTTACCCCTTGATCTGGTGTAGTGGCCACTGCAGCTGATGTTGGTTGTTTGGAGCTAATTAATATTTTGTCTTTTTGAATTAGGAAAGATTTGAATTCTTTTTCTTTATGTACCTCATTAACCGTCGCGAATTTTATCAATAATTACGTTTCGCGTAAGTATAAAATTCTTTGAAATTTGTTCTGTTCAAAATTATCGTTATTAATTACCATGAAGTTAAATGAATACAAATTAAAAGAAAAAAAAGAATAATAATAAAAATTTCAATAAAAAAAAACAAAAAGCGTATGCTGGATTTGAACCGGGGGCTCCGCTGGTCCAAGTGTACTTTGCCGGCGCACAGTGGCCCGTTTAGGCTAAAGTCATTCCAAAATTCATTTTTTTCGTTGTTCCAGAATTCAAAATTTGTTGTTTCGCTGAATTAACAAATATTTGAAGTTCTTGAAACCGAAGTTTTTTTTGAATTTTCCCAACGGTTTGGTTTTGAGAGGGGGTCAAAGTTGAACTTTTTTTTCAGTTTTAATTACAAACATTTTTTTTTCTTTTCCTTGACTTTGAGAAGCTATATTACGAACGTGGGGAAAGAATTTTTGTTTTTTCTTTCTGAAATTAACAAATACGGTAAAATATATGTTTGGAAAAAATATTACAAAAAAAAAAAAAATGTCTATATATTTTTTTTTTTTTTGTTTGGACACCACTTTTTGTACCTTTTTCTGACTTTACATTGCATGGAAAAAAAAGCTTCAAAAAGCATTAAGCAAAACTCAACGCATAATGAAAGCTGAAGTATTTTTTAATATAATCCTGAAGAAATAATTTGCGCCAACTTGCGCCCAACTGAGCTAGAGCGATTTTATTAATCGATGGCAGGCACTTTTTTTTTCAATTTTCTGGTTTTTCAATGGCAAATTAATAAAATGTTTAATACTGTAACTTTTGAACTGGTTGAGATATCACCACAATTTTTTTTTTATTTCGAAGAAAATGTTCACGGCTAACAATATGATGAGTTTTAAATTTATTACATTTGCAGGGTGTTCCAGAATTTTCGAACAAAAAATTTTTTTTTTCAAATTCAAAAAATTATCTGAAATGGGGAATGAATTCACCAGAATTTTGTTTTTGATGATGGAAATATTTTAAAATACGATATTTCATAAATATTATATAAATCGTAGGCAATAAAAAAATTAAATTGAAGGGTTTATATTATATCCATAATAAAATATTAGCAGTTACTTTTGACTTAAGGAGATTAAATGTTCAGTGATTATATGTAGGTATTAATTTTTAATCGGATTAAATGTTTATTTTTTATTGCTCGATATCATAAAATTTTAGGTAAAAAAGGTTTTTTTTCGATTGGGATCAAAGAAGCACAAAAAAGAAGAAAGGAAAGTATACAAACGTGTTTCCGTAATCAGCTTGGACTCGATGTAGACAAACCAAAGCAGGGATTCAGAAATACTAATGATGGGAACACTTCGAGAAGATTTTTCGAGCAATCAGAGATAACAGCTCAAATAACTGGAGTAAACATAGAGGTTATTTCCAGGCTGAAAATAATACTTGATGTTTTGAACTGCAGGGAAGGTGTGAACGCTGTTAAATTTGGGGAGTATACTAAAGCAACAGTAGCTCTGTTGACTCAAAAGTATACTGAAAAACAACTGACACCTACTCTTCACAAAATTTTGGCTCACAGTCAAGATATTATAGAGTATCAATCACTTCCCCTAGGAGAATTATCTGAAGAAGCCCAGGTGTCCAAAAAAAAGGACTACAAAAGGTATAGATATCAAAATACCTGTAAAGTTTCGAGAATAAGGCAGAATGAAGACTTATACAACATGCTTGCAGCCTCATCTGATCCGCTTATTTTTTCTCTGAGGCACGTAAGGACCCAAAAAGATATGAAAGCACTTTATTCTCCGGAAATGTTGAGTTTATTGAATATCACCACGGACCAAGATGATAGTTTTCAAGAAATCTAATGTTTATACGTACATTTCAACTGTTTTTATTGTTAAATTTGTTATTTATTATTATTCTAATGTCAATTTACAAAAAAAAAAAAAAAAATTAGAAAAACTATTTTCGCCACTGTTCCTCTAAAATCGGTGTTTTACTTTTTGCGCTACTGTTAAACCTCAATTCCTTTTGTTTTACGCCAGAAAATGAGTTTTCTTGTTTGTTTAATTCACATTTAATCATTTTTATCTCACTTAATATAACTAAGCTTTTTGACAGCTATTTCCGAAACACCCTGTAATGTTTTTATTTTGAAATTCGCCAATTTCATAGCGTTGGGTGTAACCTTCAAAATAAAAAAAAAATTGTGGAAATATCTCAACTCGTTTAGGAGTTATGATTTTTGGAACCAAAAAAGCCGAAACGGGCCACTGTGCGGCGCCTAGACGAACACGGCCGATGGCGATCGATGTTGAGATGGGTTTCTGCAACTTTTTGAACTTATGCACAGCGTTGTCCTCAGTTTGATCAAAATGATTAAATTTCCCTTATAAGGGATTAAAATTCATGCGCGCCTATTACTAGGGCTGCGCAAAGTCACGAATAATTTTCGGAAAAAGAGTCCTGAAGGATATAAATTGACTTTAGTCACATGCACTATACTTATGTATATATATGTGATTTCCAATATGCTCAAAGCATGAAAAATTGAAAATCACCAAATTAAATTCAAAATGGGTACCTTATTTCTGGATTTAATTCCTTTTTCTTCTTCCTTTTGAGGTTCCTTATTCGGTATCGATATTAATTATAATGGATAATTTCCAAATTTCCAATTTGCTCCGATTTCACTATATATATCTAATACATATATGTATTTTAAATTCAAACTGGCAAAAAAACTTTTCCTTTGAATAGACTGGTCTGATGGTTTTAAATTTCGGTAATGAAAAGACATTTTCTTTCATACCTTGTCTGAACTCAACAATGCCTAACGAAAACCATCGGAGAGAAAATTCAGCACGAAAAACAGCAAGACCTTTAGAATCGGTTTCCGAAGACATTTCGGTATAGGCCGAATCTAAAGTCGTCGCTCGCAGACCCAAAAACCGATCGCTCAATTTTCTCTCGTCGTCTCTCATAAAATTTCCCGAAGTCCACGATCACTACTCGGCGAACCTTTCCATTAAGAACATCGCATACTACCTTTTCGACATTCTATTATTCAGCGACATGCGACTTTATCTATGGATGGGATCATGGGAAATTCTGACTGTCACTTGACAGGTCAACGTCATATTCGTGTAAACAAAAAAAACAGAAAAAATGTTCGTCTCGGTCAGAGATGATATAAGGTAAGGAGATGGGAAACAAAGCTGTCAAAATGACAGTTGCCTACAAGCTAAAATTTACGGATTGCTAAGATGTGTGCGTGTTTTCACTAATACATTCTTTCAATCCGTCTATTCACCAAAGGGGAATAATTTTGGCAGTTAATTTTGAATTTTTTTTGAAAAAAGAGGCGAGTTAATGGATATGTTCACAAATAGAGTAAAATTATTAGGTAAGTAAAAGCTATTAAATAAACACGCGTAGAAATTATTCGTGAAATTTCATTTTCAAAGACGGTAATAGAAATTGTGCACAAAACCCAGACACGCTAAATCAGAACAAAAAAAATTCTATATTTTTTGGTAAAGTAAGAGAAATATTTTTCTTGTTTTCATTCATACAAACAATCAAAATGTTTTAGTATTTTTATTTTCCAACACTGAGGCATCAAGATGAAGGGCTTTTAAAATATCCTTTTTTTACATTTTGTATGAAGCTAAGTACATGTATTTTATTAACACAGAGATGCTTGCAAAAAAAAACTAATACATAACAAGAAATAATTTTGTTGTATTCGTTTTTGGAAACGGTGTCTCTGCCACTTATGACACGTTCTAAAGATTAAACGATGGAAAACGAAGTATGAAAACACGGAATAATTTTTCGGTTAATTTTTGTTTGTTTTGGCTGCAAGTTACAAATGTAAAGTTTTTTTTCAAGAATTTGTTTATAGAATGCAATAAAAAATGACAAATACATATTTTAATTTTTTGTTGAAGTTAAAACAAAAACAGCAACCCTGTTCGCCGTTATGCCCTTTTTTCCAATTTTTCGAAAAAAAGAATCAAATTGACCATGAAAATTGCCTGATATTTCCTAAATTCAGTATATTATGTATGTTTTTAAATATTTGAGTGTGCTTCTGCCTTCAAACATATCTTAATGTAAGGCACAAGTAAGTTTTCAGCTTAAAGCTTCGGAACACATCCTTCAAGTATTTTCGTGGTGGGTTTAAGAAAAACGTGTTTGACAATTTGAAAATTCAATCTAGTAATCTACGTTAAATTTGAAAATCCGAAAACAAACAAAAGAGAACTGCAAAAATATAAGAATCCCACCTCATCTCTTTGTTTTTGTATTATTCATGTACAAGGAAAGAAAATAAAATGAAAGAATATGAAAATTGCGGGATCTAGGTTCTAGGGAGTGAAACGTAAGTCAGTTTCCCATCTTGTTACATAATTAATCTTTGGTCTCGGTAGTCGTGGAAATGAATGATCGTCCTGTTTTCTTGTTAATTATGTTCGTGTTTTATTCTTTTTAGCATTTTTTATGCAATGAACGACATTCGACCTTTTTAATATTGTTCCCTATAAAATTTGGTAACAGGGCTTTGCTTTTTTCTGGTAATACCATTATCAGAAATATGCAAACGAACCCACCAACGCGCATTACGTATAAAAAAAAACCATTCGGTCGGGTCGTCACAAAAGTAAACAAAAATTGAGTCGGAATACGAAATCGTCGGTCGAAAGTGCAATAAGTAACATTAAAACGTAGTCCAATAATTAGTCAAATAATAAAAAGTGAATGTGAAAGTGCTTGGTGTATTTAAAATTGAGTGTTTTGCCAAAAGAATGGACACCAAAATATCTGTCCTAAAAGTAAACAAAATAAATCATTCGGTAACGGGATAACGGCGATGAGAAGAAGACCACCTAATGGTTGCGCCGTTAGTTTACCAAGTAAATTCGAAACATAACGCGAGTTAAAAGCAAAACAAAACCCGTTGTTTTTTTTGTAAACAAACCGCGACTAGTTGCAATTACATGAAAATGAATCGGTCATTACCCTCCCAATTGAAAATTGAAATTGTGTTTTGCCGTCGGGATTTTGAATTTGTTGTACTACAAAAAGTAAACAAAAGTGAATTAGAGTCAGAAATATTGCACTGAAGGAAAAAGTGTCAAGAGTATAATAAATAAAAAAAGTTAAATTAATATTGCACGAAATCTAGTGGTCAATTTTAAAATAAATTAAAGTGTAGTCAGTGTGAATAAATTAGTAAAGTCGTCAAGTGTTTAAATAAATAAGTGTGTCATGAGGTCAGGTACGTCTTTTTCGTATTGTTTACCTAAAAAAGGGTCAGTCAAGTAAAAAAAATAAATAAAAGCCGATTCAAGATCATTGTCAACAAAAACATTGAACCAACGTGGGACGCGAACCCACTTAAGGACTGACTAGCTGGGCACAAAAACATGGAAATTAGTCAGATAAGTACACAAAAAATTTCATTAAACGAATACGATGCTTTGTGGTATGTTTTATTTTAATTTTCAGAACTTTACTGACGAATGTCCTTCGCATGGAATATGCCGATGACTTTTCCAGCACGAGTTTCCAACTCGTACATACAATTGCCAATAACTTTCCGGACGCGGCATTTTACAAATTTGGGGAGAAGTTTGGCGTTGATCCCTGTAGCAAATTTGCTCTGGGCAAAGTTTCTGTGGAAAACCTCTTGCCCTTCGCGGTAAGTAACATGCTTAGCTCTAGCATTGTACGTGTTTTTAGACTTAACGTGTGCCCTGAAAAGATTCTCCGACAACGTCTGTCTGGCAAGCGTAGTCTTGAGTGCATTCGGCAGGACTAACATCTCCGGGTCTCCTAAAGCTTTCAGTTCTCGCATAATTTTGTAAGATGAGCCATGTGTCACCATATTCTGACCAAAAAGAGCGAAGTATGGCTGGCAACCTAAAGAGTCATGGACATCAGATCTGAGAGCACACGCTATACTAGATAAGTGTACATCCCAGTCGCTTTGCTCTTCTGATATTAAGACCCTAAGCTTACTCAGAACGCTGCGGTTTACCCGCTCGGAGATGTTAGCCTGTGGAGAATACAAAGCCGTTCGCACATGCTGGATGCCGTAGTTCGCCAAGAATTGTTTAAATTCTTTGGAGACGAACTGACGTCCGTTGTCGGAGTGGATCTTTTCAGGGGTGCCGAAAGTATGAAAGATGTCAGCTTCCAAGAACTGGATAACTCTAGAAGAATTCGCTTTAGGCATCGCTTTTAAAAACATAAATTTAGTGAAATGATCCACTACAATAAACACATAAACATTACCTCGTTTGGTACGCGGATAGGGACCCAAAAAATCAATATACAAACGTTGCATAGGTCGCTCAGTAAGTGTTTGTGTCGTGATGGGAGGACGAAGAGATGAGTTCGGGGCTTTCACCATTTTACAAGTATCGCATTCTTTCACGTATGCTTTTATGTCTTTGACCATTTTTGGCCAGTAAAACTTAGCTTTAATGCGAGCGTAAGTTTTCGCAAAACCACTGTGACAGCTCAACTTGGTATCATGTGAAAGCTCGATACATTGTCTGGTTAGTGCTTCGGGTACCCAAAGTCGCCATAACGAATCTTCTTCGCCTACCTCACCCGTCCTAAACCTAACCCTTTTATAGATGTACTTTCCGGATACCACTAAATCAGGAAGTTCAGATTGATTAGAGTTGATGTTCTCCCTCAGTTGGGAATATTGCTGCGAATCGAACTCAACCGAATTAAGGTCGATCTCACCACACATCATTGTCGAAGCAACCTCCTCAATCTCATTTTCTTCTACGATTACTTTTGCAGCAATCTCTTCAATATCCATCCTAGACAGCGAATCAGGCACTATGTTGAGGGAACCCTTTCGGTGTTCGATTTTAAAGTCGTAACCCTGGAGTTCCAAACTCCATCTGGCTAATCGACCGTTCAGCTCTCTCATTGACATTAACCATTTCAGACTTGAATGGTCTGTTATCACTGTGAAAGGCGATCCGTCAACATAGGGCCTGAATTTGCGAATACTTAGGACGGCTGCAAGACATTCCTGCTCAGTAACCGTATAGTTTTTCTGAGCTTTATTCAGCTTCTTCGACATGTATGCGATCGGTTTTTCGTTGTCGTTCTCATCCAACTGAAAGAGAACACCACCCACACCTTCTGAAGAAGCATCGCACTGGATCGTAAAGGGTTTCTTGAAATCGGGCTGTGCTAACACGGGGGCAGACGAAAGCGCAGATTTTAACTTGTGAAACCCTTCAAGGGCTTCAGGCGTCAACTCAAACTTGGCTTTCTTTTTTAAACAGTCCGAAAGTGGAGCTGCCAAGTCTGTATAGTTCCTTATGAACCGTCTATACCACCCGGTCATTCCCAAGAATCTCCTTACTTGCCGTATGCTAGTAGGTACCGGAAAATTCATCATTGCCTCGACTTTGTCAGGGTTGGTTTGCAGTGTACCCTGACCAACTATGAAGCCTAGAAACTTGATTTCTCGCATGCAGAACCTGCTCTTATCGAGGTTAATAGTGAGGTTCGCTCGTCGTAGGCACGCAGCCACTTCGCCAAGGATGCGCATATGGGACTCAAAATCGGGGGTACAAATCAAAAGGTCGTCCAAATAGACGAAAACATTTTCGCGAAGCGAACCGGGTATGACTTGGTCTATAACGCGACACATCGTTTGACCAGCATTGCTCAACCCAAAAGGCATCACTTTAAAATGATAAAGTGGTCTACCTGGTACAGCGAATGCGGTCTTGTCGCGAGATTTTTCGTCAAGAGGGATTTGCCAATAGGCATCCTTGAGATCTATACCCGTTATGAATTTTGTATCCTTAATCCGACTGAGTAACCCTTCCACATGAGGTAGCGGATACGCATCCTTAACGGTGACTGCGTTAACCTTGCGGAAATCCAAGCAGAGACGAACCTTGCCTGGCTTCCTCACTAACACCACCGGACAACTCCACGGGGAGTTACTAACCTCGATAACATCCAGCTCCAGCATGCGATCTAACTCTTTGTAGACTTCATCTTGGCGAACTGGAGACAAGGAATAGTGTCGAGACTTTATCGGAGCTGCGTCCCCGGTGTCAATAACGTGACATCCATAAGTAGTTTTTCCTAACCCTAAAACTACGAAGTTAGGAAATAAGTTTTTAACTCTCTCTAATTCGCGAGTTTGTTCTGGTGAAAGATCAATCAGCTCAGCCTCGTCTTTCATACTCGCTTCATCTTCTTCGAATCTTAAGTCGGCCTGAATTTCAGAAATTTGGGGCATAAGATGGAATTCCCTCCAAAAATTCATCCCTAAGTAGAGCTTCTGGGTTAGGTTGGGAATTAGATAAAAGGAAAGTTGCTTGGTAAGACCATTATACGATACATCAACGTCGCAATGGCCGACTATATCGTGCGAGCTGCCATCGGCAGTTCGTACGACGTTTTTATATGGCCTTACTTCCACACCAATCCTCTTAACCAGTTCCCAACAATCGTTGCCCAACACGGAGATTGAAGCTCCACTATCCAGTAACCCGAAAACAGATTCGCCCTTCATCTGAACGCAAGCGTACATTCTTCCGTCCGTATCGGAAGAAATGATCGATTCTACGATCTGTTTTCGAAACTTTCTTCGGTTACGAAAACGACGTCGACACTTTTGAATATGTAAACTAGCCACACTATGATTCGATTCAAAAATGCGTTGTCTGGTTTTAAAATAATCAATTTTTCGTTCATGTAGGGATTTTAGCGAATAAGTTTTAACTGGGTCTACCTGGTCATCTACCGGACATACATTTATTTTTCGTTCCAAAATCTTAGTTGGAACAACTGTGTCGGCAATCTTGGTCAATACTTGGCAATTGTCATTTAATTTTTCGAGTGGTCTTGAAGATCCCTGGTGGAACGAATCTCGCCACTCTTCCTTTCGTTCCCCGGTCGGTTTCCCGAGTGCTTGCCACAGTCAATAGTGTTGACCCCTTTTTCTCCGCACAAGAAACGGAAAAGAGTCCGTATATTGGACGGACAAAAATGATAGGCATGACCCTTCTGGCCACAGTTCCAACAAACAAAATTAGCCGTTGAAATCGGTTTTCGGCTAAACGCTAAAGCGGCGACTTCTTCTCCATCCGGGAAAACCGCACTTTGGTCTTCACCGGCTGCGATCTCGTGGACAGTTTTTGGAGCAAAAGTGCGCTTGGCCAAAAACCGTTCAGCTTCACGGGCCTTATTTCGGGCTTGTTCAAGGCTCTTTGTGTCCGCTGCTAGCAAGATTTCGCCTATCTTGTCCTTAGCATTACTGCGGATGATGTCAATCAACTTCCTATCGTCGAAAGGTTCCTTCAACCGGTCGTTCATGCTCGCGATAGCATTATAAAAATCGTCAAACGATTCCTTAACACCTTGCTTTCTGGTAAGTACCCTCATGTAGATCTCTACATCGCTCTCTAACCTACCAAATTCTTTTTTCATCGCGGTTTTAAGTTCCGACAAGGACACATCAGGATTCCTTCGTAAATAGGACCAATACCATTTGTAAGGCCTCTCTCTCAACAAGACATGGAAGTTGTCAACAATCTGTTTATCGGTATAAGGGGAAGATGCCCTCATCCGATCTACCTTAAAGAGAAAATCGCTTACATTTTCATTGCCACTGTAAGCAATATTCCAGCGATCTAAGCGGCAAACGATTGAACCGCTGGAGGTTATAGAAGGAGCTCCAGAAAGCCTAGCATCGGGTGTTGACCGGTGAGCTTCACTCTGTCGACACTGTCTTTCGTCATTAAACGGATTGATGCCTGGTGGAATGGGTTGGGGTTGGCGTTGCATTCCCAATGACTCCAGTTTTTGGATGACGTTTCCCATAAAAACGTCGAAAGTTTCGAACAACTTAATTTGGTTCGTCATTAGGGTTCGCTCTATTCGAGCAGTCAATTCCGCCGTTTGGTCGATTTGACCAGCATTTCCTTCTTCAAAAGGTGGCTGACCATTGTCTCCTTGAACCTCGCCCTCATGGGTCGACCCATCCATATCGTTCGGCATGCTTTCCGTTGATTCGGAAACTAAGGAATTTAAGTTTTCTGAGTAACTAAACGAATTATCCAGGTTAAAACGATCAATTCTATTACTAAACCTTTGGTAGAAAGCCTCGAAATTTGCCTCAGAACGAGCGTGAATAGTTCTTAAACTATCGTGCAGAGAAACCCGTCTACTAGCGCTCATTCCTCAGCAAACGCACTAAAACACCCAAGACGTTTTTCGAAACCCAAGTATAACAAAAGGTTTGGCAACTCTGTTTAGGTTCCACAAAAAAAATAATTCAAATCGGAACTTTTTGTTCCGATTAAGGAAAAAAAAGTCCAATCCAGAAACCAATTCAGAATTTAAATTCAAAATTTCAGAAAATAAAAATTCAAAATTTATTTGCGTGAACAAATTTGTATAAAAAGTTAAATAAGAAAATGAAAAATAAAAAATAAAGTGGCTACACTGATAAAAACTGATTTCAGTTTTTACAAATGTGATAAAAACTTAATTTTAATGAAATAAAAAATTTAACGAAAGTTGAAAACTTCAGGAACTCTCGTGACTTAATTTTCGATGTAATGACTGTGAACCCTGTGTGCAATTCAAAAAGGCAGAAGTCCAACTCAGATATCGAAAACCTTACCAGTTCTTAATATTTCAATTAAAATGTTATTTTATTATAAATTCTAATAATAAAATTATATCAAAATGTGTATAAAAAAATAAAATTTCAAAAATGTTTTTGAAAAAAAAAGAAAATTGTAGTTTTCTATCATATGAAGAAAGAGGATGAGAATTCTAACTTAAGAAGGATGACAACGGAAGACGATGAAGAAGCTGAAGTACGAGCCGAGAAAGAAATGAAATAAACTAATAACTGTTTAAAAAAAAAGGACTTGAAAAAAAAATGTTATTCTCCTCAGGTTTCAGGACTATCCATGAAGAAACTTTCTTCAAGAAAGACTCTGTAACCCTCGGAGAATTTTAGGTGACTTGCTGAAAGGACCTCCGAAGACGCCTTAAATATCAACGGGTCTCTTCCAGCATTATATTTTACTTTGTGCAAGACTGTTTGGACTTTCGAGTACCTTTAATGAAGGTACCAAAAGACTCAAACAATCTTCCACAAATTATGTTTGAATATGAGGATGCGCATTTTTCTGTGGCAACGCGATACCGAGTAAACTTCCCAGTCATCGGGACTCACAAAAGAAAACGCTTCCCCAGTTGAAATTTAAATTTAAATGAAAACGGAAAAAACAAAATTTTAAATGAATAAAAAAAACTTGAAAAAAAACTAATAATTTGAATTGGCTCAAAACTTAACAAAACTAGCCACTCTATCTAAAAAGATAGAGGGCTCCACGTTGGGCGCCATTTTGTAACCGTCATTCTTGCCGTTGGTTCATTTGGCCGGATATATTCCGATGGGCTAGCTCGAGCCGCGGGTTCTTGAACCTAAGACGATCACAAAAAATCCAGCCATTAATGCGTCTATGGTGATATTGACGCGCGAGAGTGTCGCCTCTACCCACCCAACCGTGGTTGTCTCCCTCGCTAGGACAACCCCTTTAATCTGCCTCTTCATCGTCTTATGCCGTCATTATCCTCCTCTCGTCATCCTTCTCACCCTCTCATAAAAAAATCTTACTCCAAGCTCATGTTGTTGAGTAATTTCTCAAAATTTTTCATTTAATCAAATATTTATTTATCATAATAAACTTTGTTTTGTTTTAAATGTATTGAAAATTATAATTCAGGTTAAAAAATATTCATCTAATTCAAATTCAAATAGTAATGTATATTTTTTTTGGTTACTTAAATGTATACTACAATTAAAGCTCAGGTGGCAATCATAAAACAATCGTGAAAAATTTCAATTCATTCAATTTCTACGTCATCGATTTTATTAACAATTTTGGGAATTCCGTTTCCTCTTTTGTCTTTTCGTATTCTACTAACTTAATAACTCTATTCTTTTAATCTAATTCAAACAATATATTATGTGTTTTAATTATTCGCGAAGACTATGACGATCATAAAAAAATTCAAACTTTATATCGAAGTCAATATGTCGATCCAAATACAAATTAAGAATAATCTCAAACAAACTTACCCCTTGATCTGGTGTAGTGGCCACTGCAGCTGATGTTGGTTGTTTGGAGCTAATTAATATTTTGTCTTTTTGAATTAGGAAAGATTTGAATTCTTTTTCTTTATGTACCTCATTAACCGTCGCGAATTTTATCAATAATTACGTTTCGCGTAAGTATAAAATTCTTTGAAATTTGTTCTGTTCAAAATTATCGTTATTAATTACCATGAAGTTAAATGAATACAAATTAAAAGAAAAAAAAGAATAATAAAAAAAATTTCAATAAAAAAAAAAAACAAAAAGCGTATGCTGGATTTGAACCGGGGGCTCCGCTGGTCCAAGTGTACTTTGCCGGCGCCTAGACGAACACGGCCGATGGCGATCGATGTTGAGATGGGTTTCTGCAACTTTTTGAACTTATGCACAGCGTTGTCCTCAGTTTGATCAAAATGATTAAATTTCCCTTATAAGGGATTAAAATTCATGCGCGCCTATTACTAGGGCTGCGCAAAGTCACGAATAATTTTCGGAAAAAGAGTCCTGAAGGATATAAATTGACTTTAGTCACATGCACTATACTTATGTATATATATGTGGTTTCCAATATGCTCAAAGCATGAAAAATTGAAAATCACCAAATTAAATTCAAAATGGGTACCTTATTTCTGGATTTAATTCCTTTTTCTTCTTCCTTTTGAGGTTCCTTATTCGGTATCGATATTAATTATAATGGATAATTTCCAAATTTCCAATTTGCTCCGATTTCACTATATATATCTAATACATATATGTATTTTAAATTCAAACTGGCAAAAAAACTTTTCCTTTGAATAGACTGGTCTGATGGTTTTAAATTTCGGTAATGAAAAGACATTTTCTTTCATACCTTGTCTGAACTCAACAATGCCTAACGAAAACCATCGGAGAGAAAATTCAGCACGAAAAACAGCAAGACCTTTAGAATCGGTTTCCGAAGACATTTCGGTATAGGCCGAATCTAAAGTCGTCGCTCGCAGACCCAAAAACCGATCGCTCAATTTTCTCTCGTCGTCTCTCATAAAATTTCCCGAAGTCCACGATCACTACTCGGCGAACCTTTCCATTAAGAACATCGCATACTACCTTTTCGACATTCTATTATTCAGCGACATGCGACTTTATCTATGGATGGGATCATGGGAAATTCTGACTGTCACTTGACAGGTCAACGTCATATTCGTGTAAACAAAAAAAACAGAAAAAATGTTCGTCTCGGTAGTCGTGGAAATGAATGATCGTCCTGTTTTCTTGTTAATTATGTTCGTGTTTTATTCTTTTTAGCATTTTTAATGTAATGAACGACATTCGACCTTTTTAATATTGTTCCCTATAAAATTTGGTAACAGTAGGTAGGTATAGGGGCCAGTTATAGCGATCATTGGTTTTCATCAGGAAAAATTGAAACAGGAGGAATCTGAAATTTTTTCCTGATGAGCGTTTATAGTAATCATTGAAAATTTCTGTCAGGAATTTTTTTCCTGCCGTAATTCTATCATTGGAACTGTGAGAAGTTGAAACACAGATGATTGGAATTGTACAAAATTGAAACGCAAATCATTGGAACGATTTGTTTCATTTTTTGACAAAAGTCCATCAGCTGTTCAGGAAAACTAATTTCCGTACGGAAAATAGAAAAATGCATTTTTAATGAAAAATTAGTTTGCGAACTTATATTTTTTTCTCAAAAAAAAATTCTTTAAGTATTTTCCGGTCGATTGGTATATAAATTGTATTATTAATCAAAAGAAAACTTAGTTAAAAATTCATTCAAACATTTTTCCTGATGAATTTCAATGATCGCTATAACTGGCCCCTTAATTACGCCGTTTTGATACCATAAAATTGTGTTGTGGAATACCAAGTTTCAAGGCATGTTGTCCGAATGGCCAATGGCCTGTGCAAACTATCCTACTACTACTACTATCCTACCAATGTCTGACCTAGGTTTATTCAGAAGTTTCTTGGTACGTTTCTGGTCGTAAGTGAGCCATATCTGTCTCGAGATTGTGCCAATAGGTCTCAAGTATCACATTAGGTCCTTGTCCCCATTTTTTACCATAGGTTTTATTACAAGAGTAGAATGCCATACTAGCTTTCTTTACTCCTTCTTCTATGTTACTTTTCCAATTTAAATTGGAGTCTAGGATAACTAGATATTTAGCTTTTTTGGATAAAGCAAGTTGTTGTCCATTTAATCTTGTTAGAGGCAAGGAGGTTATTTCATATCTGGAAGTGAATAACATCAGTTCAGTCTTGTTTTCGTTAACTCCAAGTCCACATCTGGAACCTATACGAAAACCTCGCCTAGGAAACTCATACCATTGTGCAGTTTGTTGGAAGAAGACAAATGGTAGGTATATAAAAATCGAATCGAAATTCGAAATCGGCGAGAATTCAAGAATGTCCGGGCCTGTTCAAAATTCAACAACCGAGTACCCGACAACCTCAAAGAACCATTTTATCGCGATTCGCGACAATGAAAATCAAGGGCGACTAAAACCCCAAATCACCGTTGAAATGGGCGATTCAACACTTCATTGCCTATCGAATTTTAATTTAAACAAATCCATCACGAATCAACGCCCACACATCTGTGATATTGATTGATACGTCCACCAGAAGGGGTTTTGCGTGAGAACTTGGTATTGCTTGAATTCAGTTCGAATGCGCCATCCCTTGTCGTATGCCAGAGTGTGTCGACCTTTTTGGAAGAGTGTATTGATACGAGGAATACCATCCAATCCCAACTGTCTTCAAAATCTTCCAAGGTCAAATGACGGCTGGATGTATCGGTCAAGATTGGGAATCAATAGATCCTCATCGTGCGACATACCTAAAATGATTTTCACCATCTAAACCAGGCAGTTTTGATGTTAAACAAACATTATCAACTTTCCTGATCGGAAATGTGTAATTCCGACATCAGTTTGTTTAGACCATCTTAAGTCTGACTGCAGGATAAGAACGAGACCCATGCTCAACATTCCGAGACAACCCAACTCTTTGGGCGTATAAAACACTACGAGTGGGAAACGCGAAGGCATTTTCGAGTTCAAACCGATTTTAATACGAGTCTGGATTTTGTTCTCACACTTTACCAGCAAGTCGAGACTCGAGAAGCTCTTCTCGACAACAGCTATTTATGTTTAGAAATACAAAACTTATGTTTTGATACAAACTTTTGAATGTCTGAAATTCTTTAAAAAAAAATTATGGATGTTCAAATATATAATATTTTCAAATGAAAGATTTGACAACGGCTGCTTGAAAAAAAAACAAACAAACTTCAAAAGGAGGAACAATTTAGGAATGAAACTGTATTGCTCACACAGAAAATTCAGTTCCCTTCGTGAGCATCTTCCCCCTTCCCGTTTCGTTTCTCTTGCCTACAAACTAACTCGTTAGGGCAATGAAAAATTCCTGTGTAGCCAGGCACTTACAGCCAAATTAATAAACATAGACTACCGAAGGACTAGCTCTTAGTCTGCGAACTAGTGGAAAATGCTATTAATAAAATAAAATTTCTCTTAAGTGACGTTTACCAACTTAGTCCAGCTTGGGAGGTGGATTAGCAAAGGAATGTACCTACTATCAATGATTCTTCATTCAGTTTTTTGTCTCCTTGACGTTTCCTCACTTCCTCAATGTCTGTGTGCTGCTGCCATTGCTCTATATAGGTACAAAGTAATGTTAGAGAATAGAGACTGATATGAATAATAAGACAATCATTTATGTACCTCTCTTCCTTAAAAAGCCTCGGGGATAGAACTCCATTGTTATTTGTCGACCCAAACACACCCGAAGCAATTCATGGCCAGTTCGATTGGGCCGCCTTTGCTGTAAAATATCCTCTCTTCGCTATCCAGGCCTCACAAATAGCCACCGATGACCACTCACCGTAATCCTCGGGAAAGTTTGAGCTTCAAATGAGCCGGCAAATTGATATTCTTGGCCAGAAACTTGACTGGATAAATTTGTTTCAATTGAGCAATCGAATATTCGGTATACACCTGTAAATACTTTGGCGTTGACGACGGAAAGACTAAACCAGGACAATCACAAAGATAAACTTTGTTTTTTAGGAAAATTGTTTGGAAATGTGTCGTTTGGTTGTCAAATATCAACAAAAACAAAAATTCCCAAAGGGGATTTTTTGGTAAACGTCACTTTACTATTCTGGGATCAAATTATTTTTATTAATGAGAAATTTTAGGCCATGGACTACCGCTTAGTCTATGGACCAGTTGGACTGTGGATTAAGAGTGGACTAGACGTTTTTTATTAATTTGGCTGTTAGTGCCTGGCTACACAGGGATTTTTCAGTGCCCTAACGAGTGAGCTTGTAGGCAAGAGAAACGAAACGTACAGGGGGAAGATGCTCACGAAGCGAACTGAATTTTCTGCAATACAGTTTCATTCCTAAATCGTTCCTCGTTTTGATGTCTGTCTTTTTTTCTGACTTTGTCGTTGTCATTCAAATATTTTTGTTCAAAACTCAAATTAATTTTGTTCAATTGTTGTGAACATCCATAATTTTTGCAATTGCAACCAAAAAATTAACTGTATCAAAATGTAAGTACATACAAAAAAAACTAAGCAATCCTATTAATGTACGACAGAAGAAAATTGAAATCACAAAATCTTTGGGTAAGTTGTCTTTTTTCCTTCTTGAGAATATTTTGTTGAACAAATTTTCTTTGCAGATTCAACTCCTGTTCTTTAGCAAGGATGCATAGAAATATACACGATGAATCACGAAAAAAGGTAAAATGGCCATGATGTTAAACTTAGCTATCCTTCGCCTGGAGAAGAATATTGCAATTTGAAGAGATCCTCTTTCAGGGCTTTAAAAGTGGTAAGAAGAAGTTCAAGTACGATTGCTTCGTTGCAGTCGTTGTCGCGGGAGAACAGGGAAGACGATCTCAAAAGGATTTAATAAACTTCACGTAAGATTTCATTTAACCAACTTATATTTTGTGCATGCTAAATATTTATTTACAGAAACTGGCTGATGAACGTAAGAAGAAACGCGAGTTAAAACACCAGCCCAGTAGCGCGAGGCCAAGGAGAAAGAACGCGCCGAATGTCTCCGCAAACTTGTCAAGGAGCGCGAGGCAAAGAACCGCAAGACGGCCCTCGAATTGAAGATAAAATACATGTAAAGAACTGCGAGCTTGAAGAAATCAAACGAAATTTGAAACTCCAAGAAGAACACGAGAAACAACAACTGTAATTGCAGAGCAAAAAGAAAACGCGTGTACTTACGAAAGAAGGTTAAACAAGAACAGCCCTATTAATAAAAACTGCAGATATGTCTTCTAATTCACCAATTAACAAAAACATTGATTAAAAGATAATGCATGAATTAACATTTCCTAATAATAAAAATATAAGCACCCTGCGATAGCTAATTGACGTTTAGATAAAAATTAGTACCAAAATCTACTACAATTAACAAGAACCCTGTAGTGACCATAGATTATAAATTGGTTTGCACATATACTTTCTCATCTAATCTCAACTTTTACACACACACTGTCTCATTGAATTGCATTTAAGCGTGTGACGTTTAGAACTTCAATTAACTCGTTAATCCACCTACTTTGGTGTATTAGTTAATTGACAAGTTAAGTAACGTCAATTAACTCAATTTTTGTTTTATTGATAAGATTTTGCACTTAAGTCACTGATTAAAAATAATTCAGGTTTGATTTTCGTTTATTATTAGGGGTGGAAGAGTTTATTCGAAGATAAAACAAAATGAAGTTTTAACAATGAACATGTTCAGAACACATATATAGGGACTCTTACTAAACGATTACATTTGTTTGATGAAAGGCTTCAACGCCGCATATTGTTATTCCAATACTCCTCCTTAAGAGTCATCTATTGTATTTGTATTCCCATTGCCTTCCGGAAAGTTTCCACCTTGAGTTTGTCCAGCGGCTTCGTTAGGACATCTGCGATTTGTTCTTGTGAACATATATAGTTGACTTGAATTTCGCCTTTAGCGAGAACGTCTTTGACAAAATGGTGACGAATGTCAATGTGCTTCGTTCGAGGGTGAAACCCATTATTCTTCGAGATAGCGATTGCACTTTGATTATCGCACATAATTTGGAGAGTGCTACGCTGTTTCGTAATTTCTTGTCGGAGGCCATTCCACCAGATTGCTTCTTGTACTGCTGCTGATAGCGACATGTACTCCGCTTCGCATGATGATAATGCAACAGTATGTTGCCTTTTGGAGCACCACGATATAGCTCCTCCTTGAGCTAAAAACACAAAACCTGTTGTAGACTTTCTGTCTTCTATGTTGGCTGCCCAATCTGCATCCGTGAATCCAATGACGTCAGAACTTGCATCTTTTTGGAATGTCAGCTTTAACGATGATGTTCCACGTAAATAACGAAACAGATGTTTTACAGCTAGCCAGTGTTCTCGTCCTGGTTTCGAATTAAAACGACTTAAAGTGTTGACGGTGAAGCTTATATCCGGTCGGGTGCATTGGGACAGATACATGAGGCATCCGATTGCCTCCTGGTACGGGATGTTTTCCAATTCTTCATCTTGGGCTGACAACTTTAAACTGGCATTCATCGGTGTCTTCACTGGTTTGGATTCCGTCATTCCAAATTTACTAAGAATTGATTCAATGTACTGCTCTTGGTCCAAAGCGTATGAATTTTGACCCTTGGTGATACGCATTCCTAGAATATGTGTGGCTGGTCCAAGTTCCTTCATCTTAAATTGTTGATGCAGGTTGCTTTTCATATTTGTTAGCCATTCAGTGCTGTTGGAAAACAGTAAAATGTCGTCCACATATACAGCTAGTATGAGGACATCGTTGTTATTAATCCTGTAGTAGACGCATGGATCAAAACTAGATTGCAGCAATCCGGACGCTTTTAGGGCTTGGTCCAGTTCCATGTTCCATACGCGACTGGATTGTTTGAGTCCGTATAGCGCTTTGTTAAGCATACAGACTTTTGATTTATTTGCTTGGTCCACAAATAATGGCGGTTGCTCCATATAGATGGCTTCTGATAATTCGCCTTGCAAAAAGGCGGTGATGGCGTCCATCTGCTCTATTTGAAGGTCAAGTTGGGCGGCGAGTGCAAAGAGATACCGTAGGGAACTGTGACGTACAACTGGTGAGTAGGTTTCGTCAAAATCCACCCCTTTCCGCTGCGAGTATCCTTTGATCACAAGTCTTGCCTTGTGTCGGTCAATTTGGCCTGTGACGTCCCGTTTGGTTCGGTAAACCCATTTACATTTTATTGGCTTACGATGATTTGGTAGATCCACCAAAGACCAAGTGTTGTTTGCCATCAATGACTGGAACTCTTCCTCCATGGCCAACTTCCATCGGCCTGCATCTGGTCTCGATAAGGCTTCTTCGGGCGTCGTTGGGTCTTCCATGTTTTGCTGTGAGAAATTCTTAGCAGTATTTTGATTTTCAAAAGAATTTATTTTAGGATACTTGCCTTGAGGTATGCGCCTCGAATCGTGAGAGTTTAGCACTAGTTGGTTTTCAACCGAAAAAAGTCTTTTGGGATACGATTGAGGCGCCACAAGTCCAGATTCGGGTTCGTCATCTGCTGTAACATGCTGGTTCATCTCGGGTTCGCAGTCATCATAGAGATCGTCATTGTCAGAAGAAGAACTACTGTTTTCGCCTGTGATGTAATCTTTATATTTTTCTGGTATATGGCGCTCCCTTTCGCTGCGCCTTAATTTTGTTAACTTTGAGTTAGGTTGCTGGGGCAGCGCATCGGCATTGGAATTGGGGATTGCCACATCTGGATCATTCACAATTGGATTGAATACATCTGAGTGGGAGTTGTCACCTTCTTCTAGGCTTAAATCATCTTTACAAGACATCGAGTTGTTGAGTTCAACACCTTCTTGGAGATTATTGTCGACTTCGTTGAATAAATTCAATTCAACAAATTTCGGAGTTTTAGGCGCACTGATTTCACTGCATTGCTTTACCATCGGACATTTTCGTGAAGATTCACCAGCGCAAATATCTTCATTGATGAAGGTTATATTGCGGCTCTTGAAAATTATATTTTTAATGGGATCGTAAAGACGATAGCCTTTAGTATTTTCGTCAAATCCGGTAAGTATGCATTCATGTGCTTTCGGGTCGAATTTTTTTCGAGTTATCTTAGGGATGTGTGACATGACTGTTGTGCCGAACACTTTTATGAGTGATAAATCTGGTTTGAATCCAGTCCATGCCTCTTCAGGAGTAATGCCTGTGCCTTTGGACGGTGATCGATTTAACAGGTATACAGAATATGCTACGGCTTCCGCCCAAAACGACTTCGACAAGTTGGCATCTGCAAGCATGCATCTGGCCTTCTCTACTATCGATCTGTTGTTTCTTTCGGCTAGCCCGTTCTGCTCTGGCGTATGAACGTTTGTTGTCTGGTGGTGGATACCCTTTCTTTTAATTATGTTTTGAAATTTCGAGTTTAAGAACTCTTTTCCGTTGTCTGTACGGATCTTTTTTATTTTCTTACCACTTTGGGTTTCAACAAAATTTATAAATTCTTGAAATTTTTCGCACACTTCGTGTGCTGACTTCGTTTTTAAAAGATATACAAAAAAATTTCTCGTAAAGTCGTCAATGAATGATAAAAAATAATGATTGCCCCCGAGAGACTCATGTTCCATTGGACCACAGATGTCCGAATGCACAATTTCTAAAATTTCATTAGCTCTCTTACCTTGCTTATTGAAGGGTAGTCTTATTTGTTTGCCAATAGGACAAATTTTGCAATCCTTTTCGACTTTGTTCGAGAAATTTATTCCATTGGCTAAGCCGTTATTTAATTTGTTCAGGCTGTCGTAATTAAGGTGGCCCATTCTTCTGTGCCAGAGTTCTCGGGTTGTTGTTGAGCCACAAGTTAGTGCTTTGTTCGGTTGTGCTGTGTCTAATCGAAATAAATCATTTGTTAGAGTACCAGTTGCAATTACCTTTTTATTTTGATCGAGCACTTCAACCCCTTTGCTCTGAAATACAACGGTTTGACCTCGCTTTACAATGCGACTAACAGACAACAAATTTGTGGTTAACTCGGGAATGTGCTGCACATCCCTAACCTCAACCAAATCGTCATTGCTTTTGCCAGTTCTCAGTAAAATTTTGCCGGTTGATTCAATTTTCATTTCACCTCCATTTGCCACGATGACTGTGCCTGTCGTTCTTTTTGAATTTAGAAGAACATCGGGCAACGACGTCATGTGTGATGTAGATGTTGCCCCCGAGTCGAAGAACCATTCATCACGACTTCCAAGGCCAATTGTGGAAAGCGTCACACCAAATGCATTATATTTCTTACCACCGTCGCTAGAATTAACTTGGCAATTCTTTACTATATGCCCGAAGTTGTTGCACCGTCTGCATTTCGGTCCTTTTCGCTTTTGTTTGTTGTTGGGTTGCCACTTGTGGTGTTTCGACGAGAAAAGCGCTGCATTATCACTTTCTCCGGGCTGCATCTCTTGAAGAAGTTTCGTTTTGATGGCGTCGCCAGTAATGCTGGTGCCAGAATTTTCAAGCGCCATTATCATCGGGCGATATTCTTCTGATAAGCCCGCCAAAAGTAGCGTACCTACCCACTCTTCGTTGATTGGGAAACCAATACCGTTCAACGCCTGTGAAGACGATATAATTTCGTTGACATAGCGATCCATCGAACCGCAGTTTGACAAAGAAGTGGTTATCAATTTTCGAAGTAAACCAACACGACGCGTCAGACCATTGTCTTCATAGGCATCCGCCAACTTCTGCCACATATCTTTCGCTGACGTGGCGTTCTGAATATGGATGTAGCAAATTGAGTCAATCGCAAGGGTAATTTTGCTTCTTGCCCTTCTGTCTTTGTCCATGTCTATAGCAGTTTTAGGCTGTCCGTTCTCGTCCAAGTCATATTCCATGACTCCGGACCACAGATTATCAAGATCGAGAAAAGCTTGCATTGCAATTTTCCAATTGCAATAATTCTGCCGTCCAAGCAGCTTCTCGAAGGAAAGGTTGCTATCCGACTTCATCTTCCGAGTTTTCAAAAAAACTTATTTTACTTTTACTTTAAAATTAAATGAATTTTTCCATTCTTTTTTTTTTTTTTTTAATTAATAATGGCTGGGCCCATAACCTGTAATTGCAGAGCAAAAAGAAAACGCGTGTACTTACGAAAGAAGGTTAAACAAGAAGAGTTTATTCGAAGATAAAACAAAATGAAGTTTTAACAATGAACATGTTCAGAACACATATATAGGGACTCTTACTAAACGATTACATTTGTTTGATGAAAGGCTTCAACGCCGCATATTGTTATTCCAATAACAACAACCTGCCAGTCGTACTTGTCTTCGGACATAATCGATAGTTTGTTTTCTGTGCAGCCCATGATGCCCGACTTGAAGGCCAGTTAAGAAGACTACCGAGTCCGTTGCCGCTCAGGACAATGCTTAGTAAATTAAATTTATGTCATCATTAGAGTATGTCTGTTACACTGATTGGAGTTTTTAAGTGAAATAAAGTCATTAAGTATATTCAACTAAACGAATTTGGCATATTGCCTGTCAAACTTGATACCTAAGCGACCACCCACATTGAAGGTCAGGTTTAGCGTCTTAGGGCCAGTTGTACAAATTGAGGGTTAACTCATGGATCAGCTGAACTCGAGTTAACTCTTGAACCAGGTTAAACTTTGAATGGGTTGTACAGTTGTGGATCAAAAGAGAGTCAGCTGAACCGCAGTTCAGTTCTAGTTACATGAAAATGTAAGTTACTAATGTCACCGTCAGTTGTCAAATCAATAAATAGGCCAGTTCCACCTAACAACATCTCACTGAGATCTCAATGTCACGTTGACTGAGGCAAAATCATTTGGTGGAACATAATTCTCAGTTTTCATTGAAATAAAATGGTTACCTTACAAATTGTTGTTGCACATCTGTCAGTCACGTCAAAATAGCTAGGTGAGAAATCGAATCCAAAATAATTTCATCTCAGAAATCTCAGAAAAAAAATCTCATTTCTCATCGGAGATTTTTTGTTCCACTTAAAAAATCTCCGAGATCTCTGAGATCTCAGTGAGTGTTGTTAGGTGGAACTGGCCTAATAAAGAATCACATTACGTTGTGATCATAGAATGAAGTCGTTTCTCATGCATTTTGCAATTAGTAACATAAAAACGTTTCTATAACACCATACTGTGTACATATATTTAAAAAAAATCTCAATAAAGTTGCTACTGAATCTCTTTTGTTTAAAAAAAAGGAATACATGAATTACTTCAGAAGGTTTGTAAATTTTCTAAGTTAAACGCAATAAACTCCTGCTCAAAATTAACGCACGCTTCACAAAAGAATTGTAGTTATACCTCTGTATCTTATTTTACATGGCTTTATAATTCATTGGTCTTTTTTGTGTCTGCTAATTGTTTATGAAGTTGCTAGTCTCCAGTTTCGCACGCCAAGTTGGTTCAGGTCTTCTACCACCTGAGTCGTCTTCCTCTTCTGCGACGGCGACGTCCTTCCGGGTTGGATTCGAAGACTACGAAGCGGAGCATTATTTTCCATTCACTTTACATGAACCAACCTTCTAAGTCTTTGCACCTTAACTTTTTTGACTAGGTCACTGTCGCTGAACAGCTTGTACAGTTCTTGATTGAATCTTAGTCTGCATTCTCCATTTATACTAGGACCAGGACCAAAAAATCAGTCGAAGAATTTTTCTTTAAGTCCAAAGAAGCAGCGATTGGTTTGATTTCAGCGCTGGTGTTTTTTTGGGATACCAAAACTAGACATTGTTCTATATAATTGGTCTCATACGCGGTCTTGAAATCGATGTGGTGGTAGGTATCGATTTGTAGTTCCTGGGTCTTCTTCAATATCTGCCGTTGGGTGAATATTTGATCGATGGTGGACTTTCCTGTTCTGAAGCCACACTGATAAGGACTTATGAGGTTGTTGACGAAGGGCTTCAAACGTTCACACAGCACGGCTGACAAGATCTTATAGGCTACGTTAAGGAGACTTATACCTCTGTAGTTGATGCAGTTCAGGGGATCTCCTTTTTTGACGATCGGGCATATGATGCTGAGGTTCCATTACATTAAGCGTTGACCTTAATCTTGCTAATTCATCGGCTTTCTCGTTGCCTGGTATATCGCTGTGGCCTGGGACCCAACAGAGTCTAATGTTGTGCTGTGCGCCAAGAACCTTAAGCTCTTCGCGGCAGCATGAAACAAGCTTTGATTTTACCTCAGTTGCAGTAATCGCTTTTATTGCCGCTTGGCTATCAATGTAAAAGGTGATATCAGTTCCTGGTATCGCCATCATTGATACCATTTTAGCAGCTGTTGTCACTGCCAGGACCTCCGCTTAGAAGACGCTACTGTTGTCTGGAAGCCTAAGCGAGGCGGTTAACTTGAGAGGTTCAGAATAGAAGTCTGCCCCTACACCAGTGTCCATCTTTGAGACATCAGTATAGCTATTGACGACTCACTGGAGTATGGTATGTTATCTATCCATTCCTCTGCTTGGGATGGCAGCCTGAAATGGTTTATGAAAATCAAGTTCGGGTATTTTATAGTCTGTTGTAGTGTAGTACTATGACCCATAACTTTATGAAGGATCTGGGCATTTCCTTCGGAACTATTTTTCCAGACTTGAGTTTGACTAAGTGTAAGGGCACTTTTGGCCGCAGATTCTTGAACAAAGAGGTCTAGGGGTATTAGATTGAGTATAACTTCCAGTTCCGCAGTTGGAGTGGATCTCATTGCACCTGTAATGCCTGTGCACGCAAGTCAGGTTCGTGCTCTTTTCTAATGCTTTCCACCAAACCAAATTACCATCGGTTAGTATTGGTCTAATTATTGTCGAATACATCCATCTGATAATTTTAGGGCTTGGTCCCCAGGTTTCCCCGAAAATTCTATTGCAGGAGTAAAAGGCGATCGATGCCTTTTGAATCTATCTTTGGTGTTCAGAACCCAGTTTAGTTTTTTTTCTAAGATCACACCGAGATACTTTGCATGATCAGAGATTTTAAGAGGGCAGCCTTCAATTGAAGGTATTGTAATGTGTATACACTTTATTTATCTCATACGCTCTGTATCTCCTTCTATTGTAATGTCTAATACTAATGTGTATACTTTATTATCTCTTACTCTCTGTATCTCTTTCTATATTTAATGTACACACTTTTCTTACTCTCTTTACTTACTCTGTATCTCTTTCTATATTTAATGTACACACTTTTCATTACTCTCTTTACTTACTCTGTATCTCTTGTTTATTTAATGTACATACTCTCTTTACTTAATATCGTTTAATTGTAGTAGTAAACACTCGTGAGGGGCAATAATTAATTAAGATTAAGAGAAACTTTTTGTTTAGCATTAAGAACGTTAGCCCCTACAAAAATCCCAGTATTTTCTCTCGAACTTTCAGCTTCCCCAAGAACTAATAGGAACCAATAGTAGTTTCTAGAACCCATCATTTTTGATATAAATAGCCGTTTGGTGGCGAGGCGAATATAGTTGATTGTGAACTGCGATAAGTAAAGTACACTGTGTTTGAAAAGTTATAATTGAAAGTGTTGAATAAATAAGTTTGTGAGTGATTTGAATAAAGTGAATTTGTGTTTTATTTAAAAAGTGAATAAGTTTTAATTGTCGGACCAAGCCGAATATTACATTGGTGTCAGAAGTGGGATTAAAACTTATTGAGAATAAAACAGTGAACAGTGATTAAACTATTTTGTGTGAAATAGTGAAGTTAAAAAAAAAATGATAAGTAAAGTTTTGAAAGACTTAACTGTCGCTGAGCTAAAGGCCGAATTAAGCAAACGTGGCTTAAGTGCGGCAGGATATAAAATCGAACTCGTAAAACGGCTACTGGAATATCTGGAAGAACAAAATGAAGACCCAGATGCGTTTGCTTTCGAAGTGGAAGCAAAATCGGAAGAGGTAAATGCAACTGCCGACTTATCTACCATGATGACACTTCTTCTAGCCAAATTTGAAGAGAATCAAAAGAAGCAAGAAACTCAAAACAAGAATGTTCTGGAGCAACTAGAAACTCAAAGAAACGAGCAGAAGACCGAGCAAGAGAATGTCCTCAAACAACTGGAAGGAAATGTCCTCAAGCAACTAGAAACTCAAAAGAATGATGTTCTGGAACAACTACAAGCTCAAAGGGATGACGTTCGAGATCGGTTTGATGAACAGAAAAATCTGCTAGAAGGCAGGTTTGCGGACTTCGAAGACAAAATCAATACTCTCGATGAGCGTGTCGAAAAACAAAACTCAACGACTAATGCACGTTTCAAGAAAATAGACGACCAGATCGAAACCATTACAAGCGAACTAGAAAAAGTGCGAAAGATGAAAGCTCGAGAAACTTCTGGTGAGTGCTCAAGAAAGAGAGAAGTGAATCCTCCAAGCTTTGATGGTCAGATACCGTGGTCAATCTACAAGAAACAGTTTGAAGCAGCAGCGTTAACAAACGGCTGGGACGATGACGAAAAATACATTGCTCTTACGCTTGCCTTGAGAGGAGCAGCTGCTGAACTGCTACAAACCATCCCAGCAGAGAAGAACGGTGACTACAAAGTTCTGGTAAACGCAATCGAACAGCGGTTTGGGGATAGCCACATGACAGAAGTCTTCCGAGTACAACTAAACAACAGGGCACAGAAAAGAGGTGAAACTCTGCAGCAGCTTCAGGCAGATATCGAGCGATTAGTCCACCTGGCATACCCAACAGCTGGCAACGAGATAATAAATCAACTTGCTGTTGAAGCCTTTGTGAGAGCTGTGGGCGATATAAATCTCCAAAGGGCTATTCGCACTGCCGGAAAGCAAACACTACCAGAAGCATTGGCTTTCGCTCTAACAATGGAAGCCGCAGAACAAGCATCCCAAAACGTGCATCGCGTGAGAGAATTGGAAGTCCAAGAATGCTCTTGTCAGAAGGCTACTCTGGAAAGGAGTCAGCGAGACGGACAAGCACGATGCTGGAACTGCAACAAGACTGGGCATCTTCAACGACAGTGCAGATTACCGCGAAGAGGAACCGCATGCCAACACTGTGAACACAGAAATATGTCAACTGGTCAAAGTTACACCTACAACAATGTTGCTTCCCAAGTTGTTTCCCATCCCACCAACTTCGAGGGACAGAAGCTGGCTTCTAGTACCGATAGCTACAGAAACACCATCCAGGTTTCTCAAACGAAACGTGACAACAAGAGCCTGACCGTGGAAGCAAGTATAAACGGCAACAAATGTGTGGCTACCATCGACACCGGTGCCACGGCGTCCATTGTACGGCAGGACCTCGTTAAGAAGACATGGCTCCACAACACCAACAGCTATCGTCTAAGGACTGCAACTGGAGAAGCCGCAAAAGTTTATGGTGAGGTACGTCTTAAGATCCGGATGGCAGAGCTGGAATTCTCTCACCTGTTCCTGGTAGCAGATATATGCGACGAGTGCATTGTCGGTGTCGATTTCATGAAAGATCACGGAGTGATATTGGACATCGGGAACCAAGTCCTGAAATATCGAAACATCGAGATTCCGATGATCTATGGGATCCACTCGTATGAGACCTCGTTATCTGTGAAAACCGTCATCAAAGAAGATCTGACTTTGCCTGCTTCTTCAGAAGAATTCGTGTGGACGAAATTGAAGGGTAAGCCTGGAAGCCATCGATATCTCATGGTCGAACCAGCATCTGTAAAGTCCTCCCAAAACGTCACCATTGGGAAGACTCTTGTTAGACCTGTAAAGAACATGGTTCCCGTACGAATACTGAACATCAAGCCGTACGAAGTTAAGCTTAGAAAAGGTGAGATTGTCGGACAATGCGAATCTGTATCAGCTATAACAAGGATCAGCGAAGAAGAGACAAGGCAAACATTGAAGTCCAAAGAGCTGAACTCCATAAAGACGAACATTCTCGAGTCCTCTAATCTTGGCCAACAACAACGAAGAACTGCAGAAGGTCTCCTCGAAGAATTTGCAGACATCTTTTCATCATCGCAAGGGAAATATGGCAGAACACAACTGGTTCAACATCGAATCAACACCGGGGATGCAAAGCCGATTCGTCAACCTGCAAGACGCCTTCCACTAGCCAAACAAGGTGAGGTTGAAGAACTGATAACCACCATGAAAGAAGAGGGTCTTATCGAAAACTCAAAAAGCCCTTGGGCGTCTCCAGTGGTCCTGGTAAAGAAGAAAGACGGATCAACCCGCTTTTGCGTGGACTATCGAAGGTTGAACGATGTGACCAAGAAAGATAGCTACCCTCTGCCTAGGATCAGCGATACTCTGGACGCAATGGAAGGAGCACAATGGTTCTCAACGTTGGACCTGAAAAGTGGGTACTGGCAAGTAGAAATCCATCCTGAAGACAAAGAGAAGACAGCGTTCTCGACAGGAAACGGATTGTGGCAGTTCAAAGTGATGCCTTTTGGACTGTGCAATGCTCCAGCGACTTTTGAGCGCCTTATGGAATGCGTCCTGCAAGGACTCACTTGGAAATCTTGCCTGGTCTATTTGGATGACGTCATCGTATACGGGAAAACATTTGACGAACATTGTACAAATCTGAGAGCCGTGTTTCAAAGACTTCGAGAAGCCCACCTCAAGCTCAATCCAGAAAAGTGTTCACTCTTCAAAACCGAAGTGAAATACCTGGGACATATCATCTCATCCCAAGGAGTTAAGACGGATCCTGATAAGGTTGACACCGTGAAGAATTGGCCAACACCACAGGACAAACATCAACTCCGAAGCTTTCTGGGTCTAGCCACCTACTATAGGCGCTTCGTCAAGAATTTTGCTGAGATCGCCAAGAGTCTACATCAGCTAACGGAAAAGGGAAAGCAGTTTAAATGGTCAGGTGAGTGCGAGCGCAGCTTTCAAGAGCTCAAGCAACGCTTGTGTAATGCACCAGTGCTGACCTACCCGACTCCAGGAAAACCGTTCATCATTGATGCTGATGCCAGCAATGTCGGGATTGGTGCTGTATTGTCACAGGTACATGATGGCGAAGAAAAGGTGGTTGCCTATTACAGCAAGGTACTCTCAAAGTCGGAAAGAAACTCTTGTGTGACCAGAAGAGAACTTCTTGCACTGATTTTGGCAACAAAGCACTTCCATAAGTATCTCTATGGACAGAAGTTTCTTCTCCGAACCGACCATGGAGCACTAAACTGGCTTTTGAATTTCAAGAATCCAGAGGGTCAAGTGGCGAGATGGATTGAGAGGCTGCAGACGTACGATTATGAAATTCAACATCGGAAGGGGAAGCTTCACTCAAATGCTGATGCACTGTCTCGGAGACCATGTAAGCAAGACTGTAAGCATTGCAGACGCCAAGAAGAAAAAGAAGTGGTTACTGTTCAACGAACCAGAACCGATCCCATTTATGGCTGGAGCAACGACGAGTTGAGGAAGGCTCAACAAGAGGACCCAGATATTGAACCCATCCTCGCATGCAGGGAACACCAGGAAAAACCAGAATGGGCCGATATCTCCGACAGAAGTCCGGCTCTAAAGGCCTATTGGGCACAGTGGGACTCATTGCATGTCCAAGAGGGTGTCCTTCGACGTAAATGGGAATCAGCAGATGGAAAGTCCTATGTAATGCAGCTAGTCTTACCGAGGTCGAAGATTGTGGACGTTCTGCGAGAGATGCATGATGGAGTTTCGGGAGGCCAGCTAGGAGTAAACAAGACGCTAGAAAAGGTTCGACAACGATTCTATTGGCTATATGCAAGGGAAGATGTCGAGAAGTGGTGCCGAAAATGTGATACCTGTGCTGCCACCAAAGGCCCGAACAAAAAGAATCACAGCCAAATGCAGCAGTATAATGTCGGATCACCCTTTGAAAGGATTGCAATAGACGTGGCGGGTCCATTTCCGGAAACAAATAATGGAAATCGTTATATTCTGGTCGTCATGGATTACTTCAGCAAGTGGCCTGAAGCATACGCCATACCGAATCAAGAAGCCAAAACAGTCGCAGACCAAATTGTGTTCAACTGGGTGAGCAGATTCGGTGTTCCATTAGAACTGCATTCCGACCAGGGAAGGAACTTTGAATCAAACATATTCCAGGAAGTTTGTGGGCTTCTTCACATTAAGAAGACAAGAACAACACCACTCCACCCACAATCTGATGGCATGGTCGAACGGTTCAACCGAACCCTGAAGGAACATCTTTGCAAAGTTGTGGACGACAACCAGCGAGATTGGGATCGACACATTCCACTGTTTTTGATGGCGTATCGAAGTGCAAGACATAGCTCAACTGGCCATACACCGTCTGAGATTTTAATGGGAAGGAACATCAGACTGCCGAGCGAAATCAAATTTGGATGTCCCACGTCGGAACCGCAAGCCGAGGATGTTTACTTGGATGACCTCAGGGAAAGACTCCTTCAGATCCACGACGATACCAGGTCAAAAATTAAGATGTTCAGTGACCGAATGAAGACACGCTACGATATACGAGCGACAACAACAGAGTTCCAAGCAGGAGATCGAGTGTGGCTTTACAATCCCCATCGACAAAAGGGGTTGTCACCGAAACTTCAACGGGACTGGGAAGGCCCATATACAGTGATTAGCAAAATCAACGACGTCGTGTACCGGATACAAAAAGGAGTCAGAGGTAAACTTAAAGTCGTACATTGCGACCGACTACATCGCTACAGTGGTGATGAAGATGATGGATTTGTTCGGGACGATCAATCCTAAGGAGGGGGCAATGTAATGTGTATACACTTTATTTATCTCATACGCTCTGTATCTCCTTCTATTGTAATGTCTAATACTAATGTGTATACTTTATTATCTCTTACTCTCTGTATCTCTTTCTATATTTAATGTACACACTTTTCTTACTCTCTTTACTTACTCTGTATCTCTTTCTATATTTAATGTACACACTTTTCATTACTCTCTTTACTTACTCTGTATCTCTTGTTTATTTAATGTACATACTCTCTTTACTTAATATCGTTTAATTGTAGTAGTAAACACTCGTGAGGGGCAATAACTAATTAAGATTAAGAGAAACTTTTTGTTTAGCATTAAGAACGTTAGCCCCTACAAAAATCCCAGTATTTTCTCTCGAACTTTCAGCTTCCCCAAGAACTAATAGGAACCAATAGTAGTTTCTAGAACCCATCATTTTTGATATAAATAGCCGTTTGGTGGCGAGGCGAATATAGTTGATTGTGAACTGCGATAAGTAAAGTAGGTACACTGTGTTTGAAAAGTTATAATTGAAAGTGTTGAATAAATAAGTTTGTGAGTGATTTGAATAAAGTGAATTTGTGTTTTATTTAAAAAGTGAATAAGTTTTAATTGTCGGACCAAGCCGAATATTACAGTATTTTCGGGTATTTTGCGTTTGTTAGTAAATAGCACTAGTTCTGTTTTATCTGGATTGACTGTCAGCCCACAGTTTCTAGTCCATTTACTTACCAACGTGAGGGCATATTCAGTTTGTTCACTGATAATGGGTACGAACTTTCCAGCCGCTAGTAATGCAAGATCATCACCGTAGGCTATTATTAGAAAGCGGTAGACATGATGATAGAATGATAGAAGCATTGTGAGAAACAGGAAGCCCAGCTCTGAATTCCGTAACTGGAGTAGACATACACAAATCAGATGGCAAATGAATATTCTTGTTGTCTGTTCCCTGTGCCATTGTAGGTAGAAATGGCTGTCCTACTTTCGCGTAGGACACAATTAGCGCTGGGGGCGCCGTTTTAATACCATACCTTGTGAGATTCTAAATAGATTTGAAAATGGGTTATTGATGATGTAGGATCCGCACGTACAATCCGATATGGTTAGGTTAGGTTAAAGTGGTTGTCATAGGTGTTAAGAGACACACTTAGGCCAATCAAAGGCCCATTGTGATACCGATAAAAAAGGTTGTATTATTCTCCTACCCTACGGCCTATTATCTCATCGTGCCATTTATGTACGACTTCTGCCACCAAATTGAATGGTTCTATATTGCTGGCGGAGTTTTGCTCGTCATAACCATTATACAACTTTGATTATTTAAAAGTAGAAAAGAACAGATGGCGTTCTGAATGGGTTCTGGATGGGTGAGTTCAAGTCAACATTTTGTGATGAAGATTCTTTTAAGGCCGTCTTCATATGAAAATTATTTTTAATAAAAATTAAAAAAAACTGAGAGGACACCGAAAAAGAGGACAAATCCCTTTTTTTTAAGTCACCGGACAAAAGTTTTTTAGGTTAAAAAGAGGACATGTTCTCCATAAAGAGGACGCCTACCTCTAGTGCATGTGACAAGCTGGAGTCGTCTGTTCATTCCACGAATTAGCCTTTGATGGTTTTGTTGTAACTCTTCCTTCAGTGCAGTTTTCAATTGATCAAGACTGCTTGGAGGTGGATTTCGGTCGCAAATGCATCCCTTCAACATTTTCTAGACATAATCTATTAAATTTACTTTTAAATAAATCATAGTGTGTTAAATTTGACCAGGAGTGTATACATACATAATGTTTTTCATTTTTATAAAAAATCCATTTCATAAAAGCGATGTTGAAGATGAAGATTTTATTGAACTGGCCGTCATGATTGCGTTTCCGCGCAGACCCAAAATAATCAGAGAGCGGCCGGATCATTTCATTAAGTGGAATAATCAAGAATTTTTCGATCGCTTTCGGATGTCGAAAGAAGCAGTTGATTTTCTCTTAGGACTGGTCACAGAGAAAATATCTTCTCCAACAAGCATGTAAGTCAAATATAAGATTTTTGTAAACTTTTGAGTTCATGTTAGCTTTCAGGAACAACGCTGTTTCTCCTGCATCAAAGTTAATGCTTACCCTAAGATATTACGCTACGGGGTCTTTCTTAAGTGTGAGCGGCGATTTTGGTGGCGTCCATAAGTCAACAGCAAGTAGGATTGTTCGTCATGTTTCACATGAGATTGCTTCATTAAAAAATCAGTTTATAAACTTCCCTGAAGCTGAAGCAGAAATGAATCATGTGCGACAACAATTCTACAACATTGCCAAATTCCCGCAATGTATTGGCGCTATCGACTGCACACACATAAAAATAAGATCCCCAGGAGGAAATGAAGCAGAAATATATAGAAATAGAAAAGGCTATTTCATTCAATGTACAAACCATCTGTGACGCAGATTTGAGAATACAAAATATTGTGTGTAGATGGCCAGCCAGTTCCCACGATTCCACTATATGGGATAATTCAAACATACGCGGTAAATTTGAAAGGGAAGAGATAAGTGACAGAGTGTTGGTGGGTGATAGTGGCTACGCTCTAAAAAAATATCTTTTGACTCCTTTTCGTAACCCAGCTACTGACGGTGAAAACAGATATAATGAATCGCAAATTCGAACGCGAAATCCCGTCGAACGAAGCTATGGTGTATGGAAGCGTCGTTTTCCAATTTTAGCTACTGGTATAAATATAAATGTCAAGTCAGTTGAGAGTGTTGTTGTGGCTACAGCCGTGCTTCACAATATAGCTTGTCATTTTGGAAATGCTGTTCCACGAGTAACAGATAACCAAGCACATCTTATAGAAATGGGGCAGTTTTCACATGAGGAACAAGAAGACCACGTTCAACGAATAACAGAGCATACCATGAGAAGAGCTCAGTTTGTAACTTACTTCGAAAGCCTGTAATTCTCTAAACTGCTCTTTTTTCTTTCAAGTTGTCAATAACTTTTGTTTGTTCTTTATAAACATAACATTAACATTTCAAATTCACCTTTATTTCAGAATGTATAAAATGAATTGAATTTTTATATCTTTTAATTTCCAGCTGCTCACACTAAGTTCCACCAACACCAGAATAAATTGTTCAATGGATTTTAGAGCACACAGATCTGTGTCCACCAATGCCGCCAAGGATCCGGTGCTTGAAAGGATCCATATATGAACTAATGCGGTCACGTCAAAATTTCTGGTGAGCAGGTTCTTCGCCATAAAAACTTATTATTCTGGACGGATCATGTCGGCTATGTCATGTTATACTTTAAACCAACTTTATTCCTATTTAAATTGAAAAATATATACAAAAAGCTATCTTACTTCCATTTAAAAATAAATATTTTATTTTCAAGAACTTCATAGTAAATAAAAAAATACGTTGTTAAGTTTTTAATTCTACAAACTACCATTCATCAATTTTGTCTTTTGCAATTTTTTTATTGCCAATTCCTCTTTGAGGCATTCTATTTTAAGTTTAGCCTCTTCTTCTCTAAGTTCACCCAACCGCTCTTCCCTCTTCATTTTTGAGTTATGCTCCTCAATTTTAAGCTTTTGGTTGAGCTCATGTTCCTCACGAAGGAACTTCTCCTGTAACTCGTTCAAAGCAGCTTTACCTCCTGCCCAGGCCCGTAGCCAGGATTTCGGTTCGGGGGGGGGGGGCTTGTTCAGTTTCGAAGAAGTAATTCTTTATACAGAAATTTAAAAAAAACTACATAATGTAAATGTTTTATTTTTGTTTGTATTTTTTTTTATTTAATTAAATAAATAGTTTGGATTTTTACAGCAATAAACGCCTTGTCTTTTTTTTTAGACATAATGTCGATCACTTCATCTGGATCCACATCAATACCTGAGTGAACAGACAGCATTGCAAGTGCGCTTAGTCTTGGATGGCCCATAACGCTTCGGGATACTGTTTTGATCCTTTTCATCGTTGAAAAGGTTCTTTCAACGATAGCTGTTGTAACTGGTCTGGTAGTGTGGCCAAAATTGTAAGCAAGTAGCTTATGCTCCTGAAGTAGGTCTTGTCACATATATCTAGCAGTTTCAGAACATCGGAAGAGGGATCCTTACTTACTTTACTTGCTTACTTAAGGTGGCGCTACAGTCCGGGGTGGACTTGGGCCTCAACCAACAAACCTCTCCAGCCAGCTCGGTCCCTAGCTCGCTGTCTCCAGTTTCGCCCGCCGAGTTGGTTGAGGTCGTGTTCAACTTGCGCGTGCCACCTGAGCCTTGGTCTTCCTCTACTGCGTCTTCCCTCTGGGGTGGATTCGAAGACTTTACGGGCCGGAGTATTGGTGTCCATCCTCTCCACGTGACCGAGCCATCTGAGTCTTTGGACCTTCACTGTTTTAGCTATGTCAGTGTCGCTGTACAGCCCGTACAGTTCGTCGTTAAATCTTCTCCTCCATTCACCGTTTATGCAGACAGGACCATAGATCTCACGTAGAATCAGAATATTTCTCTCAAAACGGCCAAGTGCGTTCTCATCCGTTTTTGACAAGGTCCATGCACAATACAGCGGGGATGATGAGGGTCTTATAGAGCGTCACCTTAGTTTTTCGGGAGAGGGCTTTACTACTCAATTGCTTTCTTAGCCCGAAGAAACAGCGATTAGCAAGAGTTTTTCTTCGTCTGATCTCGGCGCTGATGTCGTTGTCCGTATTGATAGCGGAGCCAAGGTATACAAAGTCCCTAACTACCTCGAAATTATATGCGTCTATCGTGACGTTTTGTCCAAGACGTCGGTGTTGGAATAAAACCTACAAAATTTTCCCGAAGCATACTTTTCGTGGGCTCTGTACAGCAGTCAACATATCGGACACATATTGAAAGTTGCTCAGTGCCAGAAACATCCATTGTTTCATCAGCCAGAATGCTAAAATAACTCGATCTTATAACCCGGCTAGATATTTTTCTGGTGACAATATCAGAGCATATATCCAAGATTTCGTTTTGGATATCTTGGCTTATATAGGTTGCATTTTTTGAACTGGTTACGATGTGGTTACATAAGTAGTGAGGAACTAATAAGAGAATATACAAACTTTTGTTCAAATATTTTTTTTAAAATCATTTCGGGAGGGGCTTGAGCCCCTCTAGCCCCCCCCTCTGGCTACGTGCCTGCTCCTGCCCAATTTGATAAGTTGTCTTGGAGGTTTTTTCTTTTCCGGTTTATGTTTGTGCTTTCTATAAAATACGTGAACCATTTTAAAGTGCATTTATAAGAAAAGATTAAATATATTTAATCGAACCTGTTGCATGCTGAAGTGGGGTTGAAATTTTGGTGCGCAGCAGTGGAGCTGTTTGTCCGCCCCATTGCTTGCGTGTTTTGGACTCTGAGAAGCAGGCGGGATCATTTTCTGTTATGTTTTGGAGGTATGAAATATCATCTATGAAATAAAAAAAAATACACATGTATACAAGTTATCGTCTTAGGTTATCATCGAACACTATATAGAAATAAGACATACCGTAAGATGCATCTAACTCAACCAAATATTCATCAGATATAATTATGTTTTCAATATCTAATAAAAAGAAACAAAATAGTAATTCAAATATTATTCATGTTTTTTTTTACTATCGTTAAGTAAGTGCCACAAAATTATTAAACTACATTTGTGCACCTGATCCTAAGCTACTTTTGAAAAAAAAAAACTAAAAGCTACGTTTTAAAAGGAATGAACTCTTACCTTCCGAATCCTCAACTTTTTCGGGGATGACTTCAATGGAGATACCTGCTTCATCTTTCTTGGAGTCATCATCATAGCAAGATGGAAGCCCCGTCATCCGTGACCCCAATATATTTGCTGCAACAGCTTCTGCCTCAGTCAATTCAATGTTTAAGGGTGGACCTCCTCCAGTTCCCCTAACACCAACTTTTTCCTCCGCGAACTTGGCCTTGCATATTTTTTTGATGTTTTTATATTTTGTTAATAAGGTTGCAGTCGACCTATGAGAGTTGCAAGAAGCAGAGTTGAACTCTCTCTCAATCCTCTCCCATATAGAACTTTTAAGTCTGAAATTAAAAACAAAAATAGTTCTTAAAAGAAGCTTGGTGTGCTCACGAAAACAAAGTCTCTGGTGGAGCCAGTCCATTAGGGCATTAGCGGCAGGGAAGGTCCGAATGGCTAAGGTGGAATGCATCAAGCAATATTCATTGCACGATTCACTCTTGGAGTTTTGTCAATTCTCGCAAGTGACCCGTGCTTTACATACCTGTTGTTTTCATGGTCCGTCTTCTTGCATTCGACCACATCTTTGTATTTTTTAACAAGGGTCATGAGCAGCTCTTCTTCCTACTTCGAAAAATTTGAATTACGTTTGTTTTTGTTACTGTTCATATTTCTTAATTGTCTCTCAAAGATAATTTTATTTATTTATTTTCTTCCGATTTTTTTTCTTCAAATTTTGACATTAAAAGAACAGTTATTTCTTTAATTCTAATTTCCACCACCTTTTAGCTGAACTGTTCAAAAAATTTAGATTAAAGTGAAATATCAACATTTTTCGCACTAAAAATTACCTGATCCATGGCGAACCGCTGCTGCTTCGGTTTGGCCAAACAACTGGGTTCAAAACTCCTCACTCGAAAGACAGAGTATCTGCTATACAAAACTTTGATTTTACCAGTCCTACTCCACAGCGTCGAGTGCTGGACGATAAGTAAAAAAGGGGAATTGATACTGGGCCCTTTCGAAAGAAAAATTCTTCGACGGATTTTCGGTCCCATATGCGACGACGATGGCGAATGGAGAAGAAGGTTCAACCGACAACTGTATGAGCTGTACGAAGATGTGGATGTAGTCCAAAAGGCCAAGAAAAGACGACTACATTGGTTCGGCCACATCGAGAGAATAGACGACAAGGCTCCTGCCAAGAAAGTCTTCTCATCCCAGCCCCCAGGTACCAGACGACAAAGAAGATCGAACCTAAGGACCAAGTGACTGCGGATGCCAGAGCGCTTGGTTTCAGCGACTGGAGAAAGCATGCGAGGGACAGTTCACGATGGAAGGCCACAGTATCTCTGGCTGAGATCCTTCATGGATTGTGAACCGGATAAGTAAGTAAGTATATGCTGCAGTTTCAACTTGAACCAATCTGAGATGTTGTTTACCATGACGACGATACGGTCATTGATGAGCGCGTATGTTTGCATTCAATCAAACTCAAATGAAAATTTGTAATTCCTGTTCTTGTTTTTCCAGAAATCACGTTCTCGACCGCCAAGTTTTGCAGGCGGAGATTCGCCCATCTTGCGTTCTCGTTCCTCGACATGTGATTCAATACAAAGTGGTTCTAGTCCAATTTCCAACTGTCCGAATCGACAATTCCAGTTGCCAACAGCAACTTTACCTTTTAACCAGGCTGGAACAAGCCCAAAACAACATATTCCCATGGGGCAATATCTGGCGGTGGAGGTGGTTCAAGTTTTGGTTCTACAAGGAGCAGTCAACGAGGTGGCCTTGAACCGGGAGCAAGGAAATCCACTTCCACTTTAAACAAACTTTATTCCTATTCAAATTGGAAATATATCTAAATTTCTTATCATATACAAATAAATATATACAAAAAGCTATATTACTTCCATTTAAAAATAAATACTTTATTTTCAAGAACTTCATATTAAATAAAAAATACGTTGTTAAGTTTTTAATTCTACAAACTGCCATTCATTCAATTGTATCTTTTGCAATTTTTTTATTGCCAATTCCTCTTTGACGCATTCTATTTTAAGTTTAGCCTCTTCTTCTATTAGGTCACCCAACCGCTCTTCCCTCTTCATTTTTGAGTTATGCTCCTCAATACGATTATAGTGTTGGCCAACGACATTTTGATTACAAATACCCGATATCAGTCTTGAGCAGTCTGTAAACCAGTCCTGGATTTCTTTGGTCGATGTGAACATCTCGCGCAGACTTTCGAATGTCTTCGTTGTGAGATATGACGATGCCGGCCATACCCATTCGTTGGGGAAGTGTTCAATGTCAATGAGAAGACAATTTTTTGAAAGAATTCGAATGAAATTGAATTCTCGATGGACGTACGTGATTCGCCAGAGACAAACGATAGAGCGTGTCACACCACAAACTAAACATTTCACCCTGTTTTCGGCGGTGGAGCATTTTCTCTTTGAAGAGCTTGGCCCGTTCGGCATTTGATAGACCGGAATCACGATCTGGCACTTTGGGTAGAGATGGCAGGGAGTTGGTCAGCTGTGGGACGTCAAGTTTATTGTTTCCACCGTTTTGGAAAACTTCAACTATGACAACGAGGATCTGTAAAGGGAGATTCGCTGTTCAGTTAAGTTTTTTTTTCCTTGCCGCGATGCTCGTAGTAACCTTGCCAACACTGGATGAGGCTTCATCTCCTCCTTCATCAGTCTCCCTTGGTTCCTGAACAATGTATAAAACTCTGGCATCAAATTTGATTCTTGCTCTTGCCCCTTAATATGTACGAATCGATTTTGATATCTCGCATAAGTATGTTGTAGAGAAACCGACCAAAGCCAACTAGCACATTTTTTGGCCAAGGGGTCTCGACGATATCCATACAAGGTCCTTCGGCACGTTTCTCGTGTACCAAACGTTGCCACATTTGCCTCGGGTTATCGTTTGATTTGCCCTCTTCCCACTTTGCACAGTAGTCGGCGTATACGTCGCTGACTTTTTCCAAGATGCCATTTCGTTTCTTCTGTTCGATTTGGTATCTAAAAAGGAAAAACAATTTCAATTGTAAATGAAAAGAAAGCAAAACTTGGAGTCCAAACCTTTGCTGCACTTTCATTCCCAGATTCTTATACAATTGTCCTACAGTCGGACTGAAGGTCTCAGAACCTTCGGTTAGCATGCGAATCTCTTTCAAAAGAATGTCCACATAATTTTTGCTGTCGATGATCTTCAGATATGTGTAGTATGTCATATTGCCCTGTGAGTTGTAGCGAATCTGTGCTCGCAGAGTGTTCAAGTCCCGATTGACTGCGGCGTTTATTTGCGATCTCCAGATTGTGTAGAGTTCTTCCATTTTCTCGCGCTGAAAACGAAATGGCACCTTCAAGCTCGATGCTCAACTGTTCCCTGGCCATTTGTTGGAGTTGTTCTTTGGTGAAGCCTTTCGGTCTCATCATGGGACTCCTCGCACTTGATTCGTCATAAACAGAAGGTTCGTTCAATTTATTTAGAAGCACATTGTTGTAGTCGAGATTTGGAGGAGTATATTGAGGCACAAAATCGGGCTGAACTCTTCGAATCGCATCCAGAGCTATATCTTTTTGGTCGTATTCAAATTTACTTTTATCCATGATGCGGTTCAAAGAGATACCCTAAAAAGAAGGATAAAGTTTCTAACCACTTCGTGTTCTTAAACGATTGTCCTTACCATCTCCTCGACTTTCTTTATGAACTTCCGAATGAAGTATACGTTTTCGTCATATTCTCTACTCGGCCTAGACACTCGAAAACCCGCTGCAAACGTCTGTTCGTTAAATAAAATTCCCTCCTCCTCCAGGATAGCGAGAATGTTTTAAAGATCAATAGGGTGGCACACAGGCCATCACCAAGTGTTGATAGTGGTTGCATGTTTTTGTTTCACTACGCGGACGCTGATCGAATTGGTTGCTATACTCGGTGATCAGTAACAATTTTGGCGATACCTCATCTAATATTGCAGGTAACCCTGGCGTTTGAGAGGTCACTTTGGATTTATCCCATTAGCCACTGGTGTTGGGATGTCGCTCGGCAAGCAAGGCGTCGTCGGCGCAGAGATAATGACCTGAAATGAAAGTTGTATTAATAAAAAAAACATAAATATGATACCCATAAGGTATACTTACGATATTTGTCTTTTTGCCGCACAAATCCCATCCAGCTGGTTGCACTCCGTCGGTCAGAAGCGAGGCGTCTTCCGCGCGAATGTAGATCTGTAACGAAAATGAAGGATGTAAATAAATTAAAAGAACAAAAATAAGTATGCACAGGTGTACTCACGATATTTTTCTCGTTTCTCCGGGTCGGATGCACTCCTTGATTGGATTTTGGCCTTAGGAAATGTGGATTACCTGAATTTTAAACTTTTGGTTGAGCTCATGTTCCTCACGAAGGAACTTTTCCTGTAACTCGTTCAAAGCAGCTTTAACTCCTGCCCAATTTGATAAGATGTCTTGCAGATTTTTTCTTTTCCGGTTTATGTTTGTGCTTTCTATAAGATACGAGAACCAATTTAAAGTGTATTTATAAGAAAAGATTAAATATATTTAATCGAACCTGTTGCATGCTGCAAATAAGACAGGAATTTCAGTATCTATCGGATGGTGTTCTTTCATTTCTTCTTGTGCGAATAAGGTGGGGTGCATAACTGAATATTGAATATGAATTTCTGTGAAAATTGCATGTTGGTCGGGATCAGGACTGGAGTAGCCAACAATTGTTGGCCCGAAAACTCGTGAAATGTTCTCAAGGGGCATTCGAACATCTGGGAATTCGGCAATTCGATGGAAATGCAAAATTAGGAAAGCCAGCGTGTCACGATTGGCTTGAGGCATTTCATTTATGGCGTTGTACAAATTCCTTTGTATACCGTGCTCGTAAGCATCTTGAACGGCATTACAGAAATCTGTCCATAAGCCGGTCGGGATGAGGGGTTCCCGCAATGAACGCAAGAAATCCTTAATACAACCACATAACACATGGACGTCTATGTCGCCGAGGTGTGGTTTTCCTTTACCGCGAAGGAATCTCTCCTTAAGGGCTTTGATTTCTCGCTCAGATCCAGAAGCGCGATAGAGTCCGACTTCGTTGAGTCCTCTATTTTCGATTTCGAACACACAATGGACGATCAGAGCAGGAATCATGGGCGAAATTGGTGGAGCCCATGAGGCCCTTGAGATTGGGAGTTCCACTTTGAGGTACACGATTATGGTGAAGAGTCCACGGCAGTCTACGTGGCAACAGAGTTGACAATCACGACACTTCAAGCCAACCGCACCAAAACGAATTCTGTGAAAAGAAAAACCTGGGGGATAAGAAAAAAGAAAAATGGTTCAATAGTTTGAACACTTACTTCTTTTGGCAATGTGTACATGTGTCTGTGCGGATAAAGGTTTTCGAAGAGAAATTATGCTGGCGCATCATGCTGCGGTGTTTATTGATTGCTGGCGTTGCCGCAGGTGGATACGGATTTACTGTTAATTGGGTTACTTGAATTTCCTTTTGTGGAGACGGACGCCTTGGGGTATAATTGTTGCTTGGACGTGGCATTTTCGACTGCGGGCTATTGATAACAACCTCCGGTTCTGACTGATGTTGCTGTTGCTGTTGCTCCTCGGTAGTCATTGGGATGGCTTCGATAGTTGACTCTGCACGAATTGCACCACTGCCATCTTGAGGAATTGTGACTTTTGTTGTGGCGCATATTTTCTCGTTAGCTCCCACTTCGAGGGTGTGTTTGTTGCCATTATTACTTTGCATATTATTAACATTAGCTCCGGAGCGCCGTTGCGGTGTGGGAGCTTTGGGAGTTCCAGTACTCAAACGAGATCGTTTGCCACCAATAAAAGGTCCCGTGTTCTTAGGCAACGAAGGACGATGTTTTTGCCAATTCTTTGAAGTACGCACGCCGAGGAAATCATCTTCAGACTGTCTGAGCGAAAGATCTGAGAGAAATGAGCCCGTCGAGTTAATGTCATTGCCGAACTTCTCTTCGATGTGTGTATTCAAAGATTTTCGTTTTTTCTGTTGGAATGTATTGAGAAACGCTAATTTGTCTTTAGTTTCCTCGTTAATGTAGCGTTCATTGCGAAGCAGCTCAGCCACTGCGAAAATTTTCTTTTCCTATGAAACAGTTTTTGTATTTTCATTGAATTAGGTGAATTACTTGGTACAAACCATTTGATCTCGATCATGCTCAGCTTCTCTTCTAGCTTTGCTTTCCATTTCAAGAAGACGCCTTGCATGAAACAATTTCGTTTCCAAATCAGCCATATTTTGCAGGGAGGCGTCTTTGTTCCTTTTGTATGCGTTGGGCTTCTCGAGTTCCACTCAGACATTCCAAGCGGAATACCTCTTGTAGTTTCAAAACTTTTAGAAATTCTGCAATCAAATGAGACCATGTCTTATGTTATTTAATAAAATAAAATAATATGCAATTCAAACCTTCTTCAGCATACGTCTATTTATTTTTTTGATTCAAGAATGCACAGATGAGTTAAAAGGGAGATGGGAAACCAAGCTGTCAAAATGACAATGTCTACAAGCTGCGGTCAAAGTTTACTGAAAGAGTATGTGTGTTTTTACCAATACTATCTCAGTAAACTTCGACATACCACCTGATTTTTGTTGCTGTTTTTTCTCATTTATTCACATACACGAGTAACAGAAAATAAAATTTGCGGTATCCGGAGGGTAAAACGTAAGTCAGTTTCCGATAGCAAAGTGAGATAGCAACATTTTTCGCACTAAAAATTGTTGCGAGGCAAGAGGAGGGGAGCTTTGGGAAAATCTGACAAGTCAGATTTGGAAGAGGAAGGAAACTAGGATTGGGAAACTAGGGTTGGAAAGGGAAAGAATGCTAAGTTCCGGGGACGCGGCCTGCTTGCTATGCACGGCGTCAGCTCGTCGGACGGGGGGGATCTTGCCCCCGGAAACCTAACCTCACCTGCAAACAAATACACAGATCAGGCCTAAACACATAAGGGAAAAATCGGACTAGAAACTGACGGACGGACTATCTTCACGTCAGAGGCCCTGCTGGTGTTAGTGCAGTGAGGCCATTACCCACCCTACCATAGGAATCTTCGGCCATTTTTAGATTCCCCCAAGATGGTAGATGGTCGGCTTCAGCTCACATCCTCACCTGTCAAAAACTTCGGCCACCTTGGGCACCCCTAGGATAAACTTCCTATTCCATGTTGCTTTGATGAAGCAACAACAAAAACACCAAAATTTAAATTTGAACCAATCTTAATTTAACAAAATAAACGTTCACATTATTTTAAAATTGAATTAACTAAAAAAAATCAGGGTTGCTTTTTTTCAAAAAGAAATAGTTGAACTAGAACCTAAGTTCGGGGCACCCAATGTAGTGCTTGACACCCGAAACTCGACAAAAGGAACTACTCGAACGCGTATTACAAAACCCTACCTCAGAGAGCTCTGTGACGGTGGTATCGGACTCGTTGACTATCAACCTTCAATTAAACTAACGAGCAAAAAAAAAAACAAAAAAACAACTAGAAAAAAAAAACAACAGACCTGACCTTACAAAAATCTCTAATGAAAAAATTGGTGAAAACAAATAAAGAATATAATTAAATAAATAACAAAAAAATATAAATAAATTAAATAAATATACGAAATTATAAATATAAATAAGTAATAAATAATGAACTTAAATCTAAGAGACAAACACGAACACAAAATAAGTTTATAAATATTTATTTTTCTTATTTGACATTGGGATAACCTGAACGGTGACCATTTTTGCCTTTGATGTGTGGAAAATAGAACGCGTCCACTGGTCCCGTCTTAACTTTGGTGTCCTCTTTTTCTTTGTTTATGGTGAGGTAGTTCACTGAGGATTTGGGCTAACCTCAAACTTATGACTGCCGCCAAAAAAAATGTTCACGGCGGCCCACTAAATGGGTCCGCCGGTAGCCCTCAAATCGAGTTAAAAACTCCTTCTACCAAAAAAACAATATTTACAAAACTACACAATTATGCCATTCATTTTACCACTCACCACTCAAGGTTATCCTATTAAATTTGTCTCGTCTTGCTGTTGTCTTGTGGCTACTGTCCTTTCTTTCTGTTTGTCAGCCCTTATGTGACTCTGTTTATATTTCGTATTATTGTTTGTTTTTATTTTTCACGGCACCACTTTTCGATTTTATTTCAATTTGTCTTTTTGTCTTGTTTTGCTTTGTTTTAATAAAGAAAAAGACCGCGCAGAACACTACACCACAATTTTTCTTTTTTTTTTCTCTCTGACACTGCCCGACATCTGTCAAATCAGAGATCAGGCACTCATTCCCATCTCCGATCAACGAGCGCGATCTCCGATCTTTGGGGTCCCCATCGAGATCGACCCAGCGCCATCTAGTTTGTATTGAGCAAAACAGTTTGAAGAGGCAGAGAAAATTGAAAACGTCCAAATTGAAAATACCAGTAATAAAATAGACATACAAAGGGTTATTAGCGTGTATATTTGGGGAGAAGTTTCAAGATGGCAAGGAATGGTGGCGCCATCTTGAGAAATTTCATAGAAGCAGTTCTTTTAACATACGTTTGTATTTGGCGTTTTTTTTGTCTTTTTCTTTTCAATGCTGACGAAGTAAATTGGCCGAGGAAGTCTGAGACCGGCCTTCGTAACAAAATGTTTGTATTTGTTGGAATTTATTCAGTTAAATACAAACACAAAAGAAGGTCGGCTATGTTTAGATCTAGTGGCTAGTGGGGAGCTACCCACGTTACAGCCGGGCACACGAAAGCATATAACAAAAAAAACATGAAATTAACTATAACATAACAAAAAATAAACATGCATACAGAAAGTATAAATAAAACTTAATTCTAATATCACAGTAGCAACTTAAAGCAATATCACAGATTTATATTATCAGGGCTCGGTCTCGACAATATAATATCGGTAAAATATCACAGTTGGAAATTATTAAACTAATATCACAGATCATAAACTATATCTAAAGGTTGTAAATATCACAGTTTCAGCTAAGCAAATTAATATTTCAGTTTATATGCGGTGTAAATATCACAGATGAATAAAATAAATAAAAGTAAAACGTTAAAATGGAATAAATAACATTAAAATAACACAGCATGCCATAAATAAATAAATTAACACAAAGAACTACAGTCAGACACATAATCACGCACATGCACAGACATATTGGGCCAGTAAAAATATTGCCTAATACGGGTAAGAGTTTTGGCTATGCTACCATGAGCGGCGTTAGGGGGATTATGGGCCCTACTAATGATGCCTTCTGTGAGTTCGAAAGGAACCCACAGAAGCCACGCATGCTCATGTATCGCTTCCTCTCCTATCTTTTTAAACGCTTTTTTATAAATGAAGCCGTCCCAAGTAACAATTTATCTTGTATAAGGTCCAATTCCTGAATATTTAGAAGCAATAGCTTCCATAGTGTTATTTTAAGGCTTATTTAAGGATGATTGTTTTTATTTTGCTTGAATAAGACCTTTTGTAATTTACTTATAACAGCCTGCAATTTGATAACCCAGATAAGGCCTCCTTATGCAAATTATAACAAACTGCTTGCTCGGGATTGATTTACCGAAATTATATAAGGCCTCGCTTTGCTTCCTTGTGAAAGCGCAGTTAAAATAACTCGTATAAGGCCTTATTTTTGTTTCCTAATAACAGTCTGCATTTTGATAACCCAGATAAGGCCTCCTTGTGCAAATTATAACAAACTGCTTGCTCGAGATTGATTTACCGAAATTATATAAGGCCTCGCTTTGCTTCCTCGTGAAAGCGCAGTTAAAATAACTCGTATAAGGCCTTATTTTTGTTTCCTAATAACAGTCTGCAATTTGATAACCCAGATAAGGCCTCCTTGTACAAATTATAACAAACTGCTTGCTCGAGATTGATTTATCGAAATTATATAAGGCCTCGCTTTGCTTCCTCGTGAAAGCGCAGTTAAAATAACTCGTATAAGGCCTTATTTTTGTTTCCTAATAACAGTCTGCATTTTGATAACCCAAATAAGGCCTCCTTGTGCAAATTATAACAAACTGCTTGCTCGAGATTGATTTACCGAAATTATATAAGGCCTCGCTTTGCTTCTTCGTGAAAGCGCAGTTAAAATAACTCGTATAAGGCCTTATTTTTGTTTCCTAATAACAGTCTGCAATTTGATAACCCAGATAAGGCCTCCTTGTACAAATTATAACAAACTGCTTGCTCGAGATTGATTTATCGAAATTATATAAGGCCTCGCTTTGCTTCCTCGTGAAAGCGCAGTTAAAATAACTCGTATAAGGCCTTATTTTTGTTTCCTAATAACAGTCTGCATTTTGATAACCCAAATAAGGCCTCCTTGTGCAAATTATAACAAACTGCTTGCTCGAGATTGATTTACCGAAATTATATAAGGCCTCGCTTTGCTTCCTCGTGAAAGCGCAGTTAAAATAACTCGTATAAGGCCTTATTTTTGTTTCCTAATAACAGTCTGCAATTTGATAACCCAGATAAGGCCTCCTTGTGCAAATTATAACAAACTGCTTGCTCGAGATTGATTTACCGAAATTATATAAGGCCTCGCTTTGCTTCTTCGTGAAAGCGCAGTTAAAATAACTCGTATAAGGCCTTATTTTTGTTTCCTAATAACAGTCTGCAATTTGATAACCCAGATAAGGCCTCCTTGTACAAATTATAACAAACTGCTTGCTCGAGATTGATTTATCGAAATTATATAAGGCCTCGCTTTGCTTCCTCGTGAAAGCGCAGTTAAAATAACTCGTATAAGGCCTTATTTTTGTTTCCTAATAACAGTCTGCATTTTGATAACCCAAATAAGGCCTCCTTGTGCAAATTATAACAAACTGCTTGCTCGAGATTGATTTACCGAAATTATATAAGGCCTCGCTTTGCTTCCTCGTGAAAGCGCAGTTAAAATAACTCGTATAAGGCCTTATTTTTGTTTCCTAATAACAGTCTGCAATTTGATAACCCAGATAAGGCCTCCTTGTGCAAATTATAACAAACTGCTTGCTCGAGATTGATTTACCGAAATTATATAAGGCCTCGCTTTGCTTCTTCGTGAAAGCGCAGTTAAAATAACTCGTATAAGGCCTTATTTTTGTTTCCTAATAACAGTCTGCAATTTGATAACCCAGATAAGGCCTCCTTGTACAAATTATAACAAACTGCTTGCTCGAGATTGATTTATCGAGATTATATAAGGCCTCGCTTTGCTTCCTCGTGAAAGCGCAGTTAAAATAACTCGTATAAGGCCTTATTTTTGTTTCCTAATAACAGTCTGCATTTTGATAACCCAAATAAGGCCTCCTTGTGCAAATTATAACAAACTGCTTGCTCGAGATTGATTTACCGAAATTATATAAGGCCTCGCTTTGCTTCCTCGTGAAAGCGCAGTTAAAATAACTCGTATAAGGCCTTATTTTTGTTTCCTAATAACAGTCTGCAATTTGATAACCCAGATAAGGCCTCCTTGTGCAAATTATAACAAACGAAATGTCACTTCGCGTATGTATGTGTGATTGTTTTTTGATTGTTCATTTCAATACATGCGTACTCTGGTTTCCTTATGATAGTTATTGCTCACTTAAGAAAGCGGACACTCTTAGGAATGACAAGTTATCCGAGTTCAAATCTCATGGCATGTTCTTTTTTTTTTGTTATTGAATGGAAAGGCTATTATTCTCATGATGTCTCAAGTAAAAAATGTGGTATCGTATGTAAGGTTATCACCTGAATGATGGTAATTGATCAATTTTGTTTTCTAAAAAATAAATTCAAATTATAGGTATATAATTTTACTACTTTTTGAATCAACTTTAAAGAATAGTAGATATTTTATGCATTTTATGTGTTCAAGTCAGTTTCCAATAAAGCTATCTGTATCTTATCTGGATGGATGGACACCCTTTAATCCACAACTTTTTTTAATTCAATTTTAATGTTTCACTCTTCACGAATTTAGTAATATTATACATTTTGTCCCATAAAGTTTGAGAGAAATGAGTTGCAACAACTATTTTCAAGTTTGCTACTCATAACATAGAAGTCGCAATAGCGCAGTGGATGAATGCTCGACTGATAAGCGGAGGGTCCCGAGTTCAAATCCCATAGGTAAACTCTAATATTTATTCTCAGTGTACAAACAAATATAATTAATGAGAAAAATAACCGAATGTCCATGTTATGTCAGAAATAAAAGCAGCAAACAACAAAAAAAACAATTTCATGTTGAAAATAAATTTTTCTCTACTTTTGCAATAACTTGCATAAGGCCTTATCTTTACCGTTTCAAAGAAACTATTGCTTTCTGTATCGAGCTGTTGTAAGGTCTTATTCGCAATTCTTGAAAGAAGCTATTGCTTCTTTAAATTAACTGTTATAAGACCTTATAGAGATTTCTTCCGAGAAGCTATTACTTCCTTAAATCAATTGATATAAGGCCTTGTCATAATTGATTTAAAGAATCAATGGCTTGCATAACTTGCGCCAAACGTATTTGTATAAGGTTTCATACAAGCAAGATACAAATCAAGAAATAGCTTCGCTTAAGCCTTATAGAAGCTAAATTGTTACTTGGGGTCTACTACTTTAAGATCAGGCAATTCTTCCTGGTGATCGCCTATCGTCCGAACCAAGTCCGTATACTCGTCGGATTTGAATTCCGCTGACTCGAAGTCAATCATCGGAGCAACGTCTTCGAGAACCAAAGAATCTACGTGTACCCGAGAAAGAGTATCCGGTACTACGTTTTGACTGCCTTTACGGTGCTGTATGTCGAAGGTATAGGACTGCAGTAGCAGACTCCACCTGGCGAGTTTACCGCTCAGGTCCTTCATGCCCATTAGCCATTGAAGGCTGGAATGGTCAGTTATGACACTGAAGTCCATCCCCTCGACATACGGCCTGAATTTCTTCACAGCCATCACTGCGGCCATACACTCCTTCTCAGTGACACTGTAGTTCCTCTGGCTCTTATTAAATTTCTGAGAGAAATATGCGATTGGAACTTCCTCATCTTCCTCGTTCTTTTGGAACAGTACCGCACCGATTCCCGCGTCAGAAGCATCACATTGGATATAAAATCTTCTTGTGAAGTCCGGGCACGTAAGAACCGGCGCTGAGGTCAACGCTTTCTTCAGACCTTCAAATGCCTTCAGCGCTTCGTCCGACATAACGAACTTTTCGCTCCTCTTCTTCACATGTCCGTCAAAGGGGCAGTCAGGGTCGAGAAATCTTTTATGAATTTACGATACCACCCTGTTAAACCAAGTAGCCGCCGAATCTGCCTAGGGGATTTGGGAGTGGGGAAATCCACAATCGCCTCCACCTTAGCAGGATCGGTCTTAAGCTTCCCACCACCAACTATGAAGCCCAAATATTTTAGCTCCTTGAAGCAAAACTTTGATTTCTTCATGTTGATGGTAAGATTAGCTCTGCGCAAGCAGTCAGCTACCTCGTTCAACAGAGCGATATGGGTCTCGAAATCAGGCGCCATGATAAGCAGATCGTCAAGATACACGAAAACACGCTCCCGGAGTCGTGCAGGAATCACCTTGTCCATCAACTGACTCAACCGCTGTGCTGCATTACACAATCCAAACGGCATCACAGTGAATTGGTACAAGGGTCTTCCCGGTACCGCAAATGCAGTCTTTTCCCTACTCTGTTTTTCCAGCGGTATTTGCCAAAATGCTTCTTTTAGATCGATACTACTCATGTAGATCGCATCCGGTAGTCGACTGGTGAGTCCTTCGATATGGGGGAGAGGGTTAGCGTTCTTCTTCGTCAGTGAGTTCACCTTGCGAGAATCCAGACACAGTCTGTTCTTGCCGGGCTTTCGCAAGAGAACCACTGGCGAACACCACGGGCTTTCACTCTCCTCGATAACGCCAAGACTCAACATTCGATCTAGCTCTTCGTACAGAATGGCTTGTATCGCTGGGGAAACAGGATAGTGACGCTGCTTCACCGGAAGTGCATCTCCTGTATCAATGACGTGCTCCATGAGCGACGTCTTTCCTAGACCATGTCGTTCAAAACATAAGAATCTCTCTCTGGCTGCATCTAATCTGGCCTGTTGATCAGAGTTTAACTGATGGGCATTTAAAGAATCTGATTGTTCGTCAACCGTGATACTACTAATGAGGTTTGGAGCTAATTGGAATAGTTTCCAAAAGTCCACCCCAAGGTAGATCTCCTGGTCCAAACTTGGAACGAGAAAGAAAGTCATTCCTTCCGCTTTTCCCTGATATTTAATTTTTACGTCGACTTTACCCACGATAGATTGACTTTTTCCGTCAGCGGTCTTCACTCCGGAAGAGAAGGGGGTTACAGGACAGCCGAGCTCGTGGACAAACTGCATACAGTTCTTGCCAAGTATGCTCACACTAGCTCCACTGTCCAACAAACCTAACACCTCCTTTCCCTCCATCTGGATCCGAGCATACGGCCGAGGATCCGAAGTCAAATTGACCACCGAGGAAGAAATCCTGATCCTGACTTCTTTCCTCAATCTATACCTTTCTCTGGCCTTTAAAATACGTTTCGACACAAAACACAAAGAACTGTTAAAAATGCGTGCCCTCGCTTCCTCATACTCCCTAATCCTAATATGTAGGGGTTTTAAAATTTTCAGCTTTCTTCCTTCTTCACTATTTTCTATCGTCTTACTATCCTGTTCTCTTTTTAAAATGGTTCGCTCCTTCTTTTCTAGCTCTCGGTTCACTTCCCTGGTTTGCTCTTCAGTTTCTTCTATAGTTTGTTCCTCAGTTCCCTCCTCTACTGGGGATTCTATTGAACTCCTGAACGCGAGGTCCCCAGACCCTTCGCGTTCCTCGTCCCGTTTCCCGGATGACACTTGGGACAGCATGGAGTCTTCACCCCCTCCAACCCGCAACGGTAGCAAAACAGGTTTCGCACCTCGGCTTCGCAATCGAAGTATGTATGGCCCTGCACCCTGCAGTTCCAACACACTAGAGCGGACGCGTTTGCATATTTCCTGGGAGGTACACTTGCACGCGCAGTCCCGAATTGGTACGCTGCAACTTGCTCATCGGAAGGATCCTCAATGGGATCGTCGAACTCTAGCTCGTTAGCAGCGTACTTCGGGTATGGTTTTGACGTCTGCCGCGGCACTTCTCTCCTCGGAAATGCTGCCTCCGCTTCCATACAAGCCGTCCTAAGCTGATCCAAGGAGAAGATCTGCTGAGGATACACCAGCTTACCTATCCTTTCATTGAGGTTACGCTTGAGCATCCTCACCATCTCTATTTCCGGGATTTGGACTCTCAACAGGAACCTCATCTTGTTGATGGCCCCAAAGAACTCCTCGCTGCTTTCCCAAGAACTCTGCCTACGATCCATTATGTCTCGGAGGATTTCGTAGTCGGACCGCGTATTGCGATACCGCCTAAGAAATGCCTCCTTGAGCCTGGGCCAGTCTGGTCTTGGACAGTCTCGTTGAAACTGCCAGAACCACTCGTAGGCCGAATCCTTGAGGAGCAGGTGGAAGTCCCTCAAGACCTCAATCCATGGGCAATCATACTGCCTCTGCAGAGTTTCCAGTCGAAAGACAAAATCCTCCGCAGTCATTGTCGAAGTCACCCCGTCAAATTTGAGACCCCACTTGTCGACGTGGATAGGTGGCCTAACCGTCGACTGTGGAACCGGACTCGGATACATCGGCCAATCATACGGACCTGGATTGCCATATGGATGTCTTGTTTCCATTGGCGGTCCGGAGTAATGTAACTCGTGTGGAGTTGGCTGATGGTTCCGAGTCCCGTTTGGAGCCCCAACAAAGTCGTTGTGCCTCCGACGATGCCGCGGATTTATCGGGACGAACGAGTTTCTCCCTGGATGAGCCGGAACGCCTTGAGGCTCTGGTGCTGGACCTGCCAGAACAGGGTCATCCGAGGGACGGACCTGCCTCGGCATCGCACCGGTTGAAGAAGGTGTTGCCGGACCTAAATTTAAACTTTCAAAGAACCCGCTTAGTTGTTCCTTTATTTCTCTCTGAAGGCTGGCCGAAATATCGGCCTTCAACGCTTGTCGGCAGGACTCCATGCCGTCCTCAAGCGTCTCTTTCATGTAGGCCTTTAATTCCGGCGTTACTATCTCTGTTTCCATTCGAGGAGGAAACCGACCTAAACTGTTCAAAATGTCCCTATAGCCCCCCTGGGTTGGGTCTGAGGTAGGTCGCCCCTGGATCCCAGGCCTTACGGTGCGGTTGAGCGAGGGGTCTCCCCCAACGGCTCCCCTACCACTAAATTCGCTATGGGAAGGCGTCGTAAGAGATTCCTCACTCTCCCTAACGTTATCTCCTGGGAGCCCTGAGCTACCCACTGGGACCATAGACTCGGATCGAGCCCGACGATCGGAGATGAGAGGAGAGTGCATCACTCGATGTCGGCTGGCAGAATCTAAATTGTGTGTGGTGGATCGGGTTAACCTGCGTGATTGTTCAATTTCGGCATTTCGAATCAAATAATTGATGCGTTCCTCTTCTTCTTTATTAGAGTACGCCATATTTTACAAAGGAACAAGCAAGTGAACAATTCAAACTATTAAAAAATGTGGTGATGGGCAAAGGCAATAAAAAAAAAATGTATATGTATAAAAAGTAAATGGAAAAATAAATATGTAATGAAAAAGATATGAATGTATAAATAAAAACTAATAAATAAATATAAACAAAACCCGACACCAAAATAAATAAATATATAAAAAAAACAAATGTATAAATAAATAAATAAATAAATAAGTTTAAAAAATAAATAAATAAATAGATGATTAATAAATACATAAACAAAAAAAAGTTAATAAATATATATCAACAAAAACAATTAATAAATAAATAAATAATTAAATAACAAAAAAAGTATGTCACTAAAGGCGCGTCCATATTATGCCGAATTATGCCGATCGGCCTATGCCGTTCGGCCAAGCCGAATGAGTATGGACATCCCGATCGGCATTTGGTTCTTGCCGAATGCTAGCCCGAACCGAACCGAATTCAAACCGAATCAAATGGATCCGATGACGGAAACCCGAACCGAATTATAAAGTGTGGACGTGCCGATGCCGAACCGACCTTCGATGAAAGCTCGTGTGTTTTTTTTTCATTAGCTAGTACCCGCAAGATGACAATCGATTGTAGTGCCATCTTGAGATCTGGCGCAAAAGCTATTTTTTTTACATAGTTTGGTATTGGGAAAAAATAGATTTTGCGCCAGATCTCAAGATGGCACTACAATCGATTGTCATGGTTTTTTTTGTCATAAATAGTTACCGTTGAATTGCATTTTTGTCTAGCGAATATTCAGTCATTTCACAAACATGCAGCTTCTACAGAAGTCGTTTGCGTAGACCCCTAGCCTCAGAGCATGTCTACCTATGAGGCAGGGATATTATCATAATCAACCAGCAACCAGCCCCTGCAATTATAATTCAATAGAAATAAAACTCCTTTAAAAATAACATTCGTCAATCTAGTTGCTGTCGCCATTCCTGTCGACGTCGCAATTGCAAGGCAACCTCGGTGACTCCTCGGGTAAAGTTTGATTTGATTTCATTTTGAGTCAACAACAGCAATCAGCTCGGCACGCATTACAGAATATCAGACATTTTGTAAATACAATATTTATCATCATCGAAATAATCGTAGTTTCTTGGTTTCTTGGCTTGGATTGGATTCGGATTCATTCGACATCATTGGGCCTCTGATTGCTGCCATAGCCTCTTCGTAGTAGTTTGAAAGAGAAGAAACTAATTGCCTAACATATCTATCGTGTGCTGTGTGTTGTGGAGTGGTACTTTTCGGATTCGGGTGTTTTCGTGTTTCTGTTTGTGTCACGTTTGTGCGTTTGTTGGTAGTTTGCTTTTGCTTTGGCTATCGGTGGTTGCCTTTGCCTTGTGCGCTCGATACGTGGTTACGACGGTGGTTCGGCTTTGAAATTGATTTGTTTTTGCTGCGCTGTGCGGTGGAGGCACGGCCAGCCACAACCTGGACAGCCGCTGCCAGCGGATAATAGCCGTAGCACAAGAAATAGGGAATACCATCCACAATCGAGCCCAAAGCTTGCCAGTTGCCATTTAACCACAGCACAGCAATCAGTACCATAAAGAAGAATCGGTCTGATTACCGATGTGTATAGCCAATGAGTGATTGTGGGTTGCAAACCCCATTTGCTATCAATGGCTTTCTTGCAGGTGAAAAGACAATTACTTACTTTGACGTAATCCTGAAGTGCCTCGACAAGGGCGTCACAAACTTCATATAAACAATGACACAAAACGTCAACATATTTTCGTTCGGCATGGTCCACACTAGAAATTAATGTAGACGTCATGCCGAACCGAATGTGCCGACCAGAATGTGCCGCTCGGCCCAGGCCGATCGACATCATTCGGCATAATATGGACGCGCCTTAACACCTAACGAATAAATACTTAATAAATAAATAAATATGTAACACTTAAATATAGATACTAAATTAACAGTACTAACAAATAAACCTAACAAAAAAGTCCTAACACTAACAACTTTCTGAATCACAAAAAAAAATCTATCAAAATGTTTTAATAATTCCCTATTTAATACCCTAACGTCTAATGTGGATTAAAGAAAAAAACTTAAACTATAGGTATTTAGGAATCAGCTGTTATCTAAACTAAGACTTTTGGCTACTCCAAAACTCTTCTTAGATACAAAAAAAATCAATCTGACACTATTTAATAGAATTTTAAATTTAGATTTTAATATTATGTTTTTTTTCTTTTTTTTTCATAAAGCATTCGGGGTGCTTACGGTGGCTATCTGTTTTTCAGGTGAGAATGCGTGAGCCTACTCACGACCATCTCTAAACAATAAGGACGTCAGACGGACTTACGGACCCCTCTGACGCAAAGATAATTTTAGGAGATTTAGAACACTAACGAAATACATTACAATGTTTCCCTCATCGTTCCCGCAATCCCAGACTGTCTCGAGGACCTTGCTGGAAGACATGAAACGACGAGGTAAACGAAAACAAAAAGAATTGGTGTGGAGCAACGATGTCCGACGTAAAGTCAGACACGGACACCACAACCAAGAAATGAAGACACACTAAGGAAAATGAAAAATGAAATTAAGAAAATAGAAAAGTAAAAAAAAATATAAGGATGGGAAAAAGGATAAACAATACGAATAGTGAAGGCTGCCGCCGCTACAGGACTCCGAAAGATCACGTCGCAATACACCTAGGTACGTCAGAGACCTTCCTGATGCAGACTTACGTGTTTTTCAAAGGCCTGCAACAGCCACAGCCAAACACTAACACGCATGAACCGCGGTCACTGTGAATTTTCAAAGACTCGTCGCAATTTATCTAGGTCCACCCGTGGCCTTCCTGATAACGACTTACGAGTTTTAAAAATTCACAGTAAGTTTGGTTCGAACTTCCACAACATATAAGAACTGAAACAAAGACATAAATCCTAAGCGAAACTGCCTAAAACGTTGGGCGCCAATTTGTTGCGAGGCAAGAGGAGGGGAGCTTTGGGAAAATCTGACAAGTCAGATTTGGAAGAGGAAGGAAACTAGGATTGGGAAACTAGGGTTGGAAAGGGAAAGAATGCTAAGTTCCGGGGACGCGGCCTGCTTGCTATGCACGGCGTCAGCTCGTCGGACGGGGGGGATCTTGCCCCCGGAAACCTAACCTCACCTGCAAACAAATACACAGATCAGGCCTAAACACATAAGGGAAAAATCGGACTAGAAACTGACGGACGGACTATCTTCACGTCAGAGGCACTGCTGGTGTTAGTGCAGTGAGGCCATTACCCACCCTACCATAGGAATCTTCGGCCATTTTTAGATTCCCCCAAGATGGTAGATGGTCGGCTTCAGCTCACATCCTCACCTGTCAAAAACTTCGGCCACCTTGGGCACCCCTAGGATAAACTTCCTATTCCATGTTGCTTTGATGAAGCAACAACAAAAACACCAAAATTTAAATTTGAACCAATCTTAATTTAACAAAATAAACGTTCACATTATTTTAAAATTGAATTAACTAAAAAAAATCAGGGTTGCTTTTTTTCAAAAAGAAATAGTTGAACTAGAACCTAAGTTCGGGGCACCCAATGTAGTGCTTGACACCCGAAACTCGACAAAAGGAACTACTCGAACGCGTATTACAAAACCCTACCTCAGAGAGCTCTGTGACGGTGGTATCGGACTCGTTGACTATCAACCTTCAATTAAACTAACGAGCAAAAAAAAAAAACAAAAAAACAACTAGAAAAAAAAACAACAGAGCTGACCTTACAAAAATCTCTAATGAAAAAATTGGTGAAAACAAATAAAGAATATAATTAAATAAATAACAAAAAAATATAAATAAATTAAATAAATATACGAAATTATAAATATAAATAAGTAATAAATAATGAACTTAAATCTAAGAGACAAACACGAACACAAAATAAGTTTATAAATATTTATTTTTCTTATTTGACATTGGGATAACCTGAACGGTGACCATTTTTGCCTTTGATGTGTGGAAAATAGAACGCGTCCACTGGTCCCGTCTTAACTTTGGTGTCCTCTTTTTCTTTGTTTATGGTGAGGTAGTTCACTGAGGATTTGGGCTAACCTCAAACTTATGACTGCCGCCAAAAAAAATGTTCACGGCGGCCCACTAAATGGGTCCGCCGGTAGCCCTCAAATCGAGTTAAAAACTCCTTCTACCAAAAAAACAATATTTACAAAACTACACAATTATGCCATTCATTTTACCACTCACCACTCAAGGTTATCCTATTAAATTTGTCTCGTCTTGCTGTTGTCTTGTGGCTACTGTCCTTTCTTTCTGTTTGTCAGCCCTTATGTGACTCTGTTTATATTTCGTATTATTGTTTGTTTTTATTTTTCACGGCACCACTTTTCGATTTTATTTCAATTTGTCTTTTTGTCTTGTTTTGCTTTGTTTTAATAAAGAAAAAGACCGCGCAGAACACTACACCACAATTTTTCTTTTTTTTCTCTCTGACACTGCCCGACATCTGTCAAATCAGAGATCAGGCACTCATTCCCATCTCCGATCAACGAGCGCGATCTCCGATCTTTGGGGTCCCCATCGAGATCGACCCAGCGCCATCTAGTTTGTATTGAGCAAAACAGTTTGAAGAGGCAGAGAAAATTGAAAACGTCCAAATTGAAAATACCAGTAATAAAATAGACATACAAAGGGTTATTAGCGTGTATATTTGGGGAGAAGTTTCAAGATGGCAAGGAATGGTGGCGCCATCTTGAGAAATTTCATAGAAGCAGTTCTTTTAACATACGTTTGTATTTGGCGTTTTTTTTGTCTTTTTCTTTTCAATGCTGACGAAGTAAATTGGCCGAGGAAGTCTGAGACCGGCCTTCGTAACAAAATTACCTGATCCATGGCTGAACCACAGCTAACCCCCCAAAATCTGTGGGTAACTTCTGATCATGGTTCAACAGTGGGTTAAGACCTGAACTTCGATTGTACAACAGTCATTTTGAGTTGAACCGAGTTCAAACGTTGATCCGAGGATGAACCACGTTTGTACAACTGGCCCTTAGCGAGTTGCAGTAATCATCGCTTGTCCAGCGGTGCCCCTAAACGCAACAGATCCTATTCCCGAGTAATACAATACCAACTGTGGTATTTAGATTTAAGAGCCAACCGTATCGAGACCTCATCTGAACTTGAGATAAGAATTGCACATCACATTCTGAAAGTCCCACACAAGAAAAAAAAGAAACAAACAAAAAGAATTCAAATGGAATTTTCAATAGAATGTTTTTATTTATTTTGTCCTCATGAACTCTATTTCCCAAGAAATCTTGTTCGCATCATTTCTCTTAAATGCGAAATAATTTATTATTTTGTTGTCATAATTTACAAAAACGTCAAACAAAGAAGAGACATTTCACGTTCCCCGCAACGAAATGGAAAAGAAGAACGTGAGTAAGCACAACAGTGTGTAGCCACCACACGTGATTTTTCAGTAGCTTGAAAAATCCCTGTGTAGCCAGGCACTTAGGCCGTGTGTGAATTGCGTTAAAATGTGTGTTAAAATTTAACCCGCTTTAAAATTTGACACTAATGAGGTGAATAAAATGGGTTAAAATTTATTGAGCTGTGGAGCAGGTTAAAGTGGGTTAAAATTTGAGGTTTATAGTGATAGAGAAATTTGCACTTGCGTTTGCATTCAATTCAAACAACGAAATATGACGTGTAATTAAATAAACGTCTTGTACTTATTAAAGAGAACCGTAGTGTACTTTTTCAACCAAATTCTGCCATCTATCTTTCAAAACTCCAACCTTCTTATCACTCAGGAAAATAAGACATCCGTCTCCCTCTCTCTCATTGTCACCCACATATGAATTTGACACATGCACCAGCAAAAAATTTTCGATTTTCTTTTGTTCTCATTCCTTTGTGTCAACTGTCAAAATCAAACAAAAGTGAGAGTTGCCAGTGCAGGTGCACCTCAGAGACAAGAGAAGAAAGCAGAGAAAAACGCACAGATTTTTATCAACATTCAATCACCATCGAAAGTTTGTCCAAAAATTAAGCATAAATTAAAATTTAAATATTGCATAAAAGTGATAATCCTCTAATTTTACTGTGTGTGAGTGTTTTAATTGATCTCATCAATCATGTGTGGAGGTTTTACGTGCTCGAAAAACGCTTTGATTGCACTCAACATCCTTTATGTGGTAAGATTTTCATGGGGCAGCTGATTCCACCCCCAAGAGGTCTCTTTTGTATTGATTTTTCTTTTTCGTTTGGAAATTTTGATTTGTGAAAATTGTATTCAAAATAATTTTCTTTTTTATACAGCTTGTGGGCTTCCTGCTTATTGGAGTTGGTGTCTATGCCCGTGCGGCTTCCATTGTTACAAACCTTCCTATAGTCAGTGGAATACTAGCATGTGGTGTTATCCTGATTATGATATCGATGCTGGGCCTGGCGGGAGCTGTGAAACATCACCAAGTTATGCTGTTCTTTGTATCCTTCTTAAAGTGCACACGTAAATTTCTAGAAAAAAATTTGATCCGTAAGATGGAAAGATGAAAAATTGTATTATCTCTCAGGAGAGGTCAAATATTAGGTCATTGAAATTCTGATAACGTTTTCACTGTCAATAGTGTTAAATTTAAAATGAATGAAATGAGGGAACCTTGAACAATCAAGAAGAACAGAGAATCTTGTGAATTCAAAAGTATGAATTCAAGGTAGTGTTAAATTGGCTTAAACATTAACACATTCAGAAGAACATTGCAGATTTTTGTAGACATTTCCTTTTCAGAAACATTGGGATTAGAAAACCAAATTGATTTTTCTGTATGTGTTGTGTTTCTTTGACAACATTATGCAAATAATTTCGGTAAAAGAAAGCCACCGCTACGTACAAACGGCATTAAATTAACATTATTTAATACTAGATGACGTTTAAGCCTCAAGTAGATGTATTTATAATACCAAAAATGTTTGCGAGAATTACGTAAAATTCTTTTTTATCCGGCTCACAATCCATGATGGATCTCAGCCTGAGATACTGCAGCCTTCCATTGTGGACAGTCCCTCGCATACACTCTCCAGTCGCCGAAACCAAGCGCTCTGGCACCCGCAGTCACTTGTTTCTTGTACCGTAGGTTCGGTCTTCCTTGCCGTCTCGAACCTGGTGGCTGGGATGAGAAGACTTTCTTGGCTGGAGCGTTGTCGTCCATTCGCTCGATGTGGCCAAGCCAATGTAGTTGTCTTTTGTTGGCCTTCTGGACTACATCCACATCTTGGTACAGCTCATACAGTTCTCGGTTGTAACTTCTTCTCCATTCGCCATCGTCGCATAGGGGACCGAAAATCCGTCGAAGAATTTATCTTTCGAAAGTGCCCTTTTTACTTATCGTCCAGCACTCGGCGCCGTAGAGTAGGACTGTTAAATCAAAGTTTTGTATAGCAGACACTTTGTCTTTCGAGTGAGGAGTTTTGAACCCAGTTGTTTGGCCAAACCGAAGTAGCAGCGGTTCGCTAGGGTAATTCTTCTTCGGATCTCCACTAAGGTGTCATTTGTGGGATTGATGTTTGTTCCAACGTTCCAAGGTAGGTGAACTCCTTAACTACCTCGAAATTGCTGCTAGCATTGTTGTTAGCATGTTCTTTGTTTTGTCCTCATTCACTTCAAGACCAACGAGTTTTGCCTGCTCTTCAATCGCTGTGAAGGCCTCTAGCACAGCCCTCTTGGATCGACCGATAATGTCTATGTCGTCCGCATAGCCTAGGAGCTTGGTGGACTCGTTGAAGATAGTGTTTTCCGTGCTCACGACTGCCTTGCGCACTATCTGCTCCAGGACTATGTTGAAGAAGTCACATGACAACGCATCTCCTTGTCTAAACCCTATGCAAGTTTCGAATAACTCAGATGAGCTGTTACCCATTTGCACACTGCACTGCGTATTGTTTAGCGTCATGCGGCACAGCTGAATCAGTTTGTTCGGTATCCCGAATTCAAACATCGCCATCATAAGCTCTTGGCGGTGGATGCTATCATAAGCAGCTTTAAAGTCGATGAAAAGATGGTGGGTTTCGACTTGAAATTCGTTGGTCTTTTCCAGGATCTGCCTCACAGTGAAAATTTGGTCTATCGTTGTTCTGCCTGGCCTGAAACCACACTGGTACGTGCCGATTATTGTGTTGCAGAAAGGTTTGAGACGCTCACACAGTACGTTGGATCGGATTTTGTATGCAACATTGGGCAGGGATATGCCTTGGTAGTTTTCCCACGACATATAGGATCGCCTTTTTTTGTAGATGGGGCATATGGGGCTAATAGACCACTCAGAGGGCGTGTATTCTTTCTCAAACACTTTGTTGATGACCTAGTGCATGCGGTTCATCAAAACACCTCCTCCATATTTAAAGAGCTCCGCAGCTATGCCATCCGACCAGGTGGACTTGTTATTTTTAAGCTTTTGGATGTCTCTTTCTACCTCGTCTGTGCTGGGGGCTGGGACTGGGTCTTCATAATTAATTGATAACATTCACATTTATATAAATGCGTGCCTTCGCGACTGTTTAAAAATGACATGGCGATGTTACCTACTTCTCCGGTTCCTCTTCCATTGAGGATGTCTATCTGAGAGCAATTTCTGGCCTTCTAGACTTCATACGACGTCATCCAACTTTCGAGCGAGGTCTACGCCACCCGTCCAAGGAAAATCAAGTCTGCCCCGTTGTCTCCTTTCGTGAATTGTGCCGTAAAGGACAGAATGTCCAGCCCAAAGGATTCTACCAAGCTTAATTTTTGGTCGTTACATCCGATTGAAAATTTCAGAGTGGACTATAGTAATGTTTGCGGGCTACCAACTCATTCATGGATATAGCTTAGTGCCATTATTCGTCCTTCGCCATGGTCTCGCAATATGGACGCCCAAACTTCACGTGAATTTGACGCTCTGTCTGACTCCATTCAAAGAATTGTACCCTCACACTGATATCTTTATTACGGGCGATTTACACAATTCTTCGTGGCGTCTCCATTCGAGCAAGACAACACCCGAAGGTGTGTGTGCTGAGATTTTTGCTGAGCTGAGATGGTTAATCTTACTCAGCTGGTCAACGAGCCTACTCGATTACCGGACAATGACGGTCAAACAGAAAATACTCTTGACTTGTTTCTTACCTCTGATCCTGATAAGTTTAGAATTAGTGTACTATCTCCTCTAGGCCGATCTGACCACTGTGTCATATCTGCAAATTTCTCGTCTCAAACTAATCCAGTTAGAGAAAGAGCTCCTAAGAGAACCGTTTGGCAGTACGAAAAAACCAATTGGGACGGTATCAATAACTTCTTCCGATTCTAACTGGTCACTATGCTTCCTCGACAGTGACGTAGACTCCATTACTAATATGATTATCTTGGGAATGAAAACTTTTATCCCAAATAGGGTTAAAAGCATCAAACCCAAGGAAAAGCCATGGTTTGATTCAAGCTGTAAGGAGGTTATCAGGGAAAAAGAAGTCAAGTTCCGGTATTTTAGAGCCAACCCAACTGAGGAAAACCGGAACAAGTTTAAACAAGCCGGAAAGGCCTGCAATGCTCATATTCGTCGGACCAAATTTTTACATTACCAAAAATTAAGGAAAAAAATACTGCAATGTCCCAAAGGCAGTAAGCATTTTTGGTCATTTGTAAAAAATATGAAGAATTCTTTTTCTTCCTCGGTCCCAACGTTGACAATGACACTCCAGTTGTTAGCTCTCTCGCGAAAGCTAACCTTTTTGCTAGGCAGTTCGCCTTCCACTCTTCGCTGCCAGAGAGTGTCATGACTCCTCCAGCTCTTGAGCGCATCAATGATTCCATGGGACAAATCTTCTTCCGCACTCTTGCTGTGTTGAGAGTCCTAAAGGATCTCAACATACATAAATCTGCTGGTCCGGATGGTATCCCCGCTATTATTCTGAAGAGGTGTTGTTCTTCCACGCTGGCAAAACCCTTGCGTAAGCTTTTCCATCTATCCTATTCTTCTGGGCTCGTTCCGAGCAGTTGGAAAACAGCGTTTGTCCAGCCAATTCCAAAAAAAGGCGAATCTTCTTCTCCCTCCAATTATCGTCCGATTGCACTTACGTCCCTTCTTTCTAAGGTGATGGAACGCTGATAAACTATCAGCTCAAGAAATATCTCGAAGACCGAAAGCTTCTTAATGACAGGCAGTACGGCTTTCGCAGCAACAGGTCCACTGGTGATCTGATGGTTTATCTCACCGAACAGTGGAACAATTCTTTACATCGTTTTGGAGAAAGTAAGATTATTGCACTTGATATTTCAAAGGCATTTGATAAAGTCTGGCATCTTGCTCTTTTATCGAAAATGCGTGCTTCCGGTAGCGATGAATCCCTCCTTCGTTGGATTAGAAACTTTCTTTCGAACCGTTCAATACAAGTTGTACTGGACGGATTCAAGTCTGAAACCCACAACATAAATGCTGGTATGCCCCAGGGCTCCGTTTTGTCTCCGACCCTCTTCCTCATTTTCATAAATGACCTCTTGTCTGTAACTTCTAATTGTTTCGCTTACGACAGTACCCTTAGCCTTTCTTATTCGTTCCCAGACTCACATCCCTCCCTTTCAGCTGTGGAACTGCAACGACTAAATATGATAAGCTCATTAAACTCTGGATTTGAACAGCATTGTACAAAGGGGAATAAAAACCGCGAACAGTTTAATGCTTCGAAAACCCAATGCTGTCTTGTATCGTTAAAGCGAGATATACCACCTTTGCCACTGTCCATGAGTGGCACTTGCATCAATGAGACCGAACATCTCGAGATTCTCGGTATGTGCATCACTGACCACCTCTTGTGGAACGAGCACATATGCGATGTCGTCAAAAATGCCGCTAGATGATTGTGTTGCTTAAGACGGTGCAAGAAATTTTTCCTCCTCGTCTCATCTGGCTATGATCTACAAGACATATCCGTCCAAAGCTTGAGTGCAATTCATATCCTTGGGCTGGTGACGCCTTTTGGATCGTAAAACCAAAAAAAAAACCAGAATGATTGGTTATAGAGACATGACTTATTCACTTCATTAGATCACCGTGTCGTAACGTTTCGTGTCTCTCTCTGTGCTATCGTTACTTTTAGGGTAAGTGCGCTAGTGGAATAGCCAGTTGCATTCCTCCCCTTAAACAATTCGCCCGTAATACTCGCGCTTCTAGGAATCTTATCGTTATCAGTGTACCCTCTAGCCCAACTTCAGACGTACTCTCAAGTATAGAGAATCGTTCTTTAGCCGTGCTACCCGAATGTGGAACTCTCTTACACACTCTAGTCTTTCCCGATCATTGCAACGTTCAAGAATTCAAGACAGACATCTCCTTTTAAACCCCTTCCTTCCTTCCTAAAGCACTCAATGTGTCTCTGAGATAGAAAGGGTATAAAATACCCCTTGAGTGGGTGCAAATTATATAAAAGGAAAACTTCCCCTCGCTCCAGAATGCCTTCGGGATCGATGATCAGATTTCCGTCTTCGTCCGTACAATAAGTGCAGGGCGGTGTATACTGCGTCATGTTACGAACGGATTGGAAGAAATTACGGCTGCGGTTTTTCAGTTTTGGAGACAATTTTCGAACACAGTTATATTCCTTAACACACCAACAGTACATGATCATTCTCTTCCTGTTGTTCCTCATCCAATTCTCAATCGCAAGTTCATGTCTGGCCGTTAACTCACCACAACAACAAGAACTCGCCGAACAAGGCTGGAACAATGTACCAAATTCCATTCGAAAAGAAGTCCAAGACACATTCTTCTGCTGTGGCTTCAATTCAACTTCCATCTCGACCGATGACACCTCATGCGACATCATCAACAAACAATGCTGTAACGGTTCGTTCGATATGTCCTGCCAGTGTCCACCATGTCTACCAATGCTCGAGGACAAGATCGATTATGCATTCAAATTGTGCGGTGGTGTTGGAATATTCTTCAGTTTCACTGAGGTGAGTTTTTGTTTGTTTTCCTTTTCACACCGAAAAACCATTACTAATCCAATAATTAACAAAAAAAAAATCCATACTAATTCTATTTTTAACAGTTTGTTGGTGTTTGGTTAACTGTTCGCTATCGAAACCAAAAGGATCCTCGTGGATTGCCAAGTGCTTTCCTATAAAATAGAAAATCTTCTTCTAACTCACCTTCATTTCCTCCACAGTTTTTAACATCGCTTTAAGTTATTAACCACGATTTCGAAGAGATAGACAGGTTGATGTTTTAACAGAGAGGAGACTTCTAATCCCCATGTGTGTGTGTCCTAACAAATCAATCATTTTCCAATACAAAAGAAAACTAACAAAACTCCATACAATTTAATCGAAAGTATTATTTAACTTTAATGAAACATTAACCATTTGTGTTTGTTGTGCTCGTAAAATTAAGATTTAAGCTTTGGAACAACAAAGAGAATAATTTTAGGGAAGAATAGCTAAGTGTTTGTTGATTTTGATTTGTGGCTTCTCGATGGGATTTGATTTGCAAAACAAACAAATGTTCTACTTGGAAAAGGAACTCATTTTTTCTAGGTGAGATTTTCAACATTTTGCTTTAGATTCTTCTTTTTTTTTGCTTATTTTCCGTTGCAACATTGGAGTGTTTGCTTTTTCAGTTTTTCTTATGTTTTTTTTTCTTCTGTACAAATGAGTAATAAGTTTATTCAGAGCGAACCATTTCTTCAGGACTACAGATCATTCTTCCATCATCATCATAGTCGGCTTGAACGTTGAAGTATTTGCCTTCATCTGCACCACACCTCGGGCTTGCTGTAAAAAGTTATTTACTTACTTAAGGTAGCGCTACAGTCCGGTGTGGACTTGGGCGTCAATCACAGATGAGTTAAAAGGGAGATGGGAAACCAAGCTGTAAAAATGACAATGTCTACAAGCTGCGGTCCAAGTTTACTGAAAGAGTATGCGTGTTTTTACCAATACTATCTCAGTAAACTTCGACAAACCACCTGATTTTTGTTGCTGTTTTTTCTCATTTATTCACATACACGAGTTTTTTTTAACGGTAAAATAAAATTTGCGATATCCGGAGGGTAAAACGTAAGTCAGTTTCCAATCTCCTTTTGTCTCTGCCCTCAATCAACAGTCTCCGCCAGTCAGCTCGGTCCCTAGCTCCAAGTTGATTGAGTTCCTTTTCCACTTGTGTGTGCCACCTGAGTCGCGGTCTTCCTCTCCTTCTTCGTCCCTCGGGAATAGTGTCGAAAGTACAGCAGGACTGCGATGATGAGGGTGTTGTACAGTTTTACCTTAGTTGCTCGAAAGAGGGCTTTTCCACTCAATTGCTTTCTTAGCCCAAAGACACAGCGATTAGCAAGAGTAATTCTTCGTCTTATCTCGGCGCAGGTGTTATTGCGCGTGTTAATAGCGGAGCCTAGTTAGACAAACTGCTCTACTACCTCGAAGTTGTATGCGTCTATTGTGACGATCTGTCCGAGCCGTTGGTGTTGGGTGTCCTTTCTCGAAGACAGCATATACTTCGTTTTTCCCTCATTTACCGCTAAACCCATTTTTGCCGCTTCTGTCTCAATTCTCACAAAGGCACCATTGACATCACGCTGTGTTCTTCCCATTATATCAATATCGTCGGCGTACGCGAGAAGTTGAACAGATTTTGGAAGAGAGTACCTCTGGTGTTGACGGTGGAGTCTTGCACTTTCTTCTCAAGAACGATGTTAAAGAAATTGCACGACAGAAATTGCACGTAAGCTCATTGCCAACCTTGATGGAGCAGCGTGAGTTCTCCATCGTCATTTTGCACAGGCGAACGAGCTTTTCAGGGATGCCAAAACTAGAAATAGCTTTATACAGTTCGTCTCTATAGATGCTGTCATACGCGGCCTTAAAATCGATTAACGTTTTTTCCAGAATTTGCCGCAACGTGAAAATTTGGTCGATGGTTAGTTGGCGCAGTTTAGAGGGTCTCCCTTTTTCAGGATCGGGCAAACAATGCTGAGGTTCCATTCATCGGGCATGCATTCTTCCGATCATATCTTACAGATGATTTGGTGCAAGGTCCTATCTAGATCATCGCCTGCTGGTATGAACAGCTCGAAAGCTAGACCATCTGCTACAGCGGCTTTGTTGGATTTCAGCCGTGATATTGTCGTTTTCACTTCTTCTAGGTCGGGTTCACGGAATTGTTGGCTATCATCTTGTCCGATGAAAGGTTCCTGTCTGACAGCGGGGTTTTGTTCGTCGTCGCCGTTTTACAGTCTACAGAAGTGGTCTTTCCAAATCGCCAGCATTGACTGCGATTCTACTATGATGTTCCCTTGTTTATCTCTGCAGGCAACAGTTCTTGCTCGATGACCTTGAGCCAGCTGTTTTACCTTCCGATAAAACCTCCGAACTTCATTCCTGCTGTTGGCTCTCTCAACATCTTCGATCTGACGCTTCTCATGCTCTCTCTTTTTTCTCCTGAGAAGCCGGCGTTCCTCTCTCCTCTTTTGCTCGTAGAGCTCACGAGCAGCTCTTGTCCTTCTATGCAGCTCCGCTTTGTATGCCTCCTGCTTGGCTGCATGGTCCTGTCTGCATTCTTCGTCAAACCAGGGGTTTCGTTTTGGTGGCTGTGTGAAATCCAGCACATTAGAGGCAGCATCTCTAACTGCTTTCTGGCAATGTTGCCACTGGTCTCCGATACTTGATGTTGGCGGCATAGGACTTCCTAAGAGGTTACTTGACACTCGATCAGAGAAGGATCTGGCGATCTCTTACAGGTACAGGTAAAACAAAATATTATTCGTCTCGGAAGTCTTAAGACTTTTTGTTTAAAAGGTGGCTGGAATGCATTAACACACATTATTTTTCTTTATTCAAGTTTCATTTCTTTTTGCCTTCTATGTTCACGTTTGTATTAATGCTCATTATTTTTTTTTTTGTAAATTGCCTGGTTATTTTTTTTTTCAACTTTCTATTTACTCGGAAACGGAGCCAATATTATGTCATTTTAAACAATTTCAGGTTATAGCTGTCTTCATAGCTCGTCATTACAGAAATCAGCACGATCCTGCCTATTTGCCAGCTCGCGCAGTGTTTCCCACCAGGGGCTATATCTACTGAACACGAAGCCCTTTTGTCTTTCTGCAAAACAAACATCCACCGGAAGTACTTCGAGATGTTTCTATTTTATAACTTGCTTTAAGGTTATGTAGAAAAACAAAACACCGAATCTATTTTTGACGACAATTGACAAACAAAAAGAGAAAATCCTTTCCCAAAAGGCTGACAACGGACTCTACTAATTTTTGCTCTCAACTGCAATTAACAAATTTCTGAGATTTGTTTTACTGTTATTTTGTGTTTTTAAACTTTTTTTAGAAACAATTTTTTTTATTTTGTTATAATTAAGTTTAGGGGAGTGTGTGCGTATTTTAATGACAGCCATTTTGTCTTAAATGTTTTTTTTTTTATTTTTTATAATTTTTAATGATAAAAATCATAAATTGTTGTTCCTTTATTAAAAAAAAAAGAAGCAAAGTATCTGCCTAAATAGTCACAGAGGGATTATTGGCGTTTTTCTTTTTTACCTCTGAGCAGATTAGATCAGATCACGGATGTGTCAAAGCGAAGCTCTGAGCAGATCATATTCAATGTCCTCCGATTTAATAAAGAGACAAACCTGAGCACTGAAATGTAATTTTTACTTATTAGGCCGTGTGCGAATTCAGTTAAAAATGGGTTAAAACTTGACGTTTGGTTTAATTTTGACACTTCGCATTATTTGACTAGCTGCTGAGCAGGTTAAAATATGACAGTAGTGGTTAAAAATTCATCCATTTTCATTTTTTAACCACAATTAATCCAATTCGCACACGGCCTTATTATTTTAACAATTTTTTGTTTATCTACAATAGACGCGCGACTGTCTTGGGAATCCATTTTCAATTTTATGTTTGTTTTTGTCTGTAAAATCCGAAAAACAAGTGAAGTTGTCTTCGCTCAGCTCTCTGCTCTATTTGCTCGGTCGTTTTATCCTGAGCAAATAGATTTAGCACAGAGCATGAAAATTTTTAGCTCCGATTATCTGAGCTAAAAAAGAAACACAGATTTTTTTTTGACAGTTCTGTAATCTGATCTGATCTGCTCAGAGGTAAAAAAGAAAAACGTCATACAATAATAAATTATAAAGTGTGTGTTTTTGATGTATGTGTAAATCTACCCTCTATCCCGAATAGCGAACAAATTAACTTTCAATATTAGTTGCTACGTGTTTACCTATAAAATAGCTATCACCAAGAATATGATAAAAAACGGCAGTCTCAGAATTGTTAGGTGTGTTTTTGTAGTATCCTGATTTCGCTATAAACAAAAATATGTAATATCGTAAAATTAGGTTTTTATCAAAATCTTAAAGCAGACAAATTGCTTTTAAAAAAATTGTACACATCACAAAATTGAATTTAAAACAAAAAACACGTTAAATTTTGACAAAGCAGAAAACATAACCTATAACACACAAATAAAAATGAAAAACAAAAATGACATAATGTAATAATTCTTTGTATTCCGTGCTGTGATTGAAATATAACGTCTTTAAAATAAACCGGCATTTGATTTTTATTGACGGACAAAGTCGCACGGCATTTCAGAGTTGTGGTGTACATTGTGCAGTGTGTGGTCGCCAGTTCCATAGCAGATGTCCAGCTAAAGTAAGTACTAAAGCTTTAGTTCAAAATGTTTCGAATTTTATTGTTTATGTATCGATCGGTTCATTTGTTTAGAATGTATAGGTATTAGTCTTAAATGAGACAAAATTCTATTAAGTTGTAATAGTATTAGTAAAGTACGGAGCTTCACTCCAATCTGCTCTTTCTTATAAAGAGTCAGTCATTTGTACAGAGCCGTAGAAGTAAGTCGCGCATATCGGTCGAGAAATTATACAGAGTAAAGTAAATTATTTATAAAATACTAGCTAACCCGCGGGACGTTGTACCCGCTCTTAAGAAATGGTTTGTGGTAACTTAAAGGCTGAGTGTGTAGCTTTCCCGTCACTTAACAGTATTGACAGAATTCTAGAAGAAGCAACGCGTAGTACAATTTTCACAAAAAATGAATATTTTCCCAGTTACCTTCTCTTGGAGAATCCAAAAGAAAAAATATCTTTGGTACTTCTGTTATCAACGACACTGTCATCAGCAGATGAATACTTTTATGGCAAAACTCACGTTACTGAGTCAGTATGAAGGATAAAAAGTATCATATAGCCGATTCCTGATTCTAACTACCTCTCCAGAAATTTTGAGGCAAATCGGATAGAAGAACAAAAACAAAGAAAAATGGTTTCGGGTAACGGTGACCAGACTTCGCAAATAGTGTGACGTACAGATCTGAAATGCGCTGTATCAGCACGTATTTTCTTTAAAATTTCACTGAAATAACAGCAGTTTAATTGCTTTAAAACAATTGAGCAGAAAAATGTTTTTTAAATACAGCACGACGGACTAAGCTAGTACTGTATGTACAAAGAAGAAACCCTAAGAACCAGTGTTGCCAGAAGTGCAGGTTTGTCTGAATTTTGTAGATTTTTCACCTGCCCTAAGACTTTCAAAAACCCGTGATGCTACACTGCAGATTTTTCTGCACTCATGGCTTAAGAAAAAAATACATTTTTATATTAGTTTTTGTTCATCTTTAAAGATTTAAAAAAAATCAAACACTCCTATTTCATTCAGTTCAATTTTCACCAACAAATATTTGAACTGAGTGAATGCTGTCATCTAGTCAGCAAAACACACAATGGATGCGGTGTTCTTAACTTTTTCCATTTTTTTTTTAATCTACCCTACATATTTTTTTTTTTTTTGGGTGAAAGCCTGTCATCGAAAATGGAGAAGAAAAGAAAAAGGAAATTTACCCTTCAGACACTTATGATGTACATACATACATATGTCACAATGTTACAATAGCCGTGTTCATCCACAAAAAATTCAGTGTAGTGTAGTGTAATTTCATGAAAACTGTCAGTGTAAGTTCAAGCAAAAACGTCAAAATCAGATGTTAAAGAAATCTATCAAAACAGTTTTCACAAAGCTACACTGGCTCAAAAGGTAGTGTAGAATTTTCTGCACTAGTGTACACTAGTGTACACCAGTGCAGCATAGTGAACACGAAACCAGTGTAAGTTAGTGTAAGTTAGTGCAGAAATTTTCTTAATGAACACCAAAAAAGTTACACTGGACTACACCAAACAGTCCAGTGTAGCTGGGTGAACACAGCTAATAATTATCTAAATAATAAAAAAAAATATCAGTTTCGGACCAAAGCCTTCACAAGGTAGTCAGAAACAGGCCCAGGCAGGCCGAATGGAATTCATTAGAGCACCTCTTGTGGCAACTCATAAAGCCATGCATAACGATACTATTAAGGACCAGCTTTAGTAGGTCCTTTGCCTACTTCAACAAAAAATAAATAATATAACAGACGGGTACCCAGCTGGCAGGCAGCATATCGAACAGAAATTCCTTCGCAGTTTTGTTTTAATTCCCACAACCGCCCATAAATTTGAAAACTATATATTTGCCGAATTTTGCTCCAGTTGCAGGTGGCGCGTTCCTGCGCTCCTAATGAATGACGGGTGACGACTGACGATGACGACTGTGATTTACACTTTTTGATATACAGTTCTTGACAACAGATGTGAGGCGGCGGCGCCGGCGCACAGTGGGGCAGAAATGGCTTATCAACGGCGATAATTATAAGTTTTTGGTTGAAATTACCAAAATATACATTTCGATAGGTTTTTGGTATGCTGAATTCAAATCTGACGCAAGAAAAACTATACCAATTCAGGTTTTTGAGATAATACCGTTATTTATATTTTATTATAGTTTTTGCGTGTTTTTGTTTAATTACGTTATAAAATAAACAAAAATCAAATAGTATGCAAGGCAAATAAAATTGATAGTTTTTTTTCCTTTTCTAATTAACAAAAAAATTAAGATATTGAATTAATACAAAAAACAAATAAATCGATGGTCGAAAGCTTGTAAGGAGGAAATCTAATATTAAAAGTAAAAAGAAAATGGAAAAAGAAAGTATTTGTGGGTCGGCGAAAAACGCGACATTGCGTTTGCACCCTAACATCAAATGTCAGTAGCGCAGTCGGCGAATAGCGCTGAATTGCCTATATTGCATATCTGGCAATGCCGTCGCTGATAGGAAATCCGCGCCATATTTGTCAGCACTCATCTTTTTTGCAAGCGCGATTGCATCAGCCAATGCGTTCTTTCTTTTTCACTTTTAACATTCATCCAGAACAGCAGCAAGCAAAAATTTTATTCCTCGTGCGGTCCTTCCATTTTTTTCTTTTTCGAGACAAATCGAAACTAAATGTGTAATCATTAAAACATCATTCGAGGTAAGTCTTCGAGTTTTTCATTCATAAAAAAAGGGTGATCGACATTCAAGGCTACAAGAATTGTATCCTTTCTTTTTGAGGAAAATCCCCTTGCCTTGGTGTGTCGCACATTTCCCTTTTTCCTAACAAGAAAATGCCAGAGAAACGAAGTCTTATCCTTCTTTATCGTTTTTCGTAGAATTTTCACCCCAAACGAAACATCCAGACAAGAAAAAAAGCAGGAAATCGCAATCCGGCAATCTGCTTGGCTCAGGAAGCCCTAGCTCCCTTGAGTGTAGTTCAGGAGCCTGCGTCTCGAAGCCGTCGCATTGGCGATATCCGAAGGGACCCCGAGCGTAGACTCAAATTCCAACTCGTAGCCACCACGCTAGAGCATTACCACTTAATCAAGAAGCAAATTGCACTCAAACGAGATCCATCAAAAGAAAAAAAATTTTCCTACTCCCAGGTAAAAATTCTGATATTCATTTTTTTTTGTGTCACGACCGGCGAAGAAGAAAAAAACCTACTCCCAGACGAGAAAGCAAGTTCAGGCGGCCAGGTACCTAAAATCCTGCCTCTGTCCTCTTTCGCAAAACGAATACACCAGTGTCGGGGTTCGTGTACTATGAAGACATATCAATCGCCGCTCCGGCAACAATCATCCCCGAAACGTATCATCACCGAGGCGCCGACAGCAGCCAGAAACTCCAGCCCTTAGCTATTAAGATTGCATTATCATGTATTCTTTTATGACTCATATAAGTTTATTACCTTTTTTTTTTTACTTATTTTAAGTTGGCACTCTTTTCGGTTTATTATTTGTTTTTTGTTTTGGCACTAAGTTTTTGAATCCTTTTTTTTTATTGTATCCTATGTCCTATGTCTCTTGTTATCCTGATCGAAAGGATTTGCAAAATTGAGATTTTTGTAAATTAATTCCGAGATCCTATTAATGAAAAGATTCGGTTAAGGAACGGTCTCATTTCCACTCGATGTAATTAAATTTCCATTTCGGTACGCGGCCAATTGTTTCTCGTATCCATACGCGAGTTCCTTTTTGCAATCATTTGTCCTTTTTTTTTGTGGCATAAGAACGTTTGAAGATCGGATTTTCAATGTATATAAATACAAGTTTCAGTCAAACTATATGTTCCTTTCCTTTTGTCCTTGCCGTTGAACGTCCGCAGTCAACGATTCTATTTGTTCTTTTTTTTGTAATTCGAGTTTTTTTTTATTGTGTCGTCGCGTTGTCTCTGATATTTCCGAGGTGACCTTCGGATTGGTTCACCACTTCAACCCCGGATGCATCTTCAGTCATCCGATTCAAATTATTTTTTTTACCTGCTTTAAGTCGACCTGCTTTAAGTAAATAAACGCGTAATCCTGAAGACATATGTATGTGTGCCAGTTCATGTCCTAAATCATAATCAATTTTTTTTTTTTAGCCCTAACAGCAGTGCACTACTGAGAGGTATACCTGGGTTAGATTCTGAGCTCGAATCACCCAGCAGTTTATAATTGAACATTTAATATTTTTATGTTATTTTGATTCTTATGATTGAACGTATGATAATCGCATGCACTTAAAACATATATATATGGAACTTATGGGAAATTTTGTAGTAGTATCTTTGGTCCCTCGAACAAACGGTTCGAGAAATTTTTTTTTGGGAATACCCTGACCTTTCGAAGGAAAAAAGTAAATATCGTTACGCGTTGCGCCCATAATCTGTTCTCGCTAGATGCAAGTAAGATTTTTTTTTATGGTTTGTTTTTTTTTTTTAATTGATTAGGTATCCGATCCGCAAGCAGTGTTTCAGCGAGACCGGTTATCGCAAGCACTAGATCGGGAGCCAACAATCATTTAGACGGAAGTCATAGATCCGAGTCATTTCCCGCGTATTTACCGCGATCGTTAAGGCGCATTCTTTTCCTTTTGATTTTTTTTTGACCTAGTTTTATCAATCTTTTCACTGTTGATCATTGCCATTAGTTCTTTTTCATTCTTTTTGGATTCCGAAATCAGTTTATTTTGATTGATAAGAAACGCCTTACGTGCTAGCATTTTTAAGACGAATTAGTATGTTTTGAATTCAAAAATTAAGCCAACCTTTTTATCGGATGTTAACGTTAATCAGATTCTACTTCCGTAACTTGTGAATTTACTTTTCTTGAATTGAACCCTAATGTTTAGCTGATAGAGACTAATTAGTTATTAAGATTCTTTTGTTAGGATTAAGAAGTTTTTGAATAAAAAGATCAAGGTTACGTAATCTGTAATGGATATGATGTTATCTTTTCTGAGGACATAAGATGTATTGGTGAGAAAACTCCATTTTTGGGAGTGGGAATCGCTTTACGAAGAACAAGGTGAGGAATGATGGCAGCTACACGATGAGTTGACAAAGAGTTAGCAAGTGGTTTAAGGTCTCTTCTAGGGACGTTTTAGGGGTTCTTCAAAAATAATTATAGCGGTCCGCGGAGAACATTGGTTCGGAGGAGGAGTCACGACTCCTGCTTCATACTTTGGGTGGGTTGAGAGACCGAAGGGAGATATTTCCACCAGCTTAAATCTCCCTCCCTATGAAAGTTAGACACTTTCCTTACTCATCACGTAAGAGAACGATCAGTCGATGAGAGGAGTTTAACTTTCGTACGAGACACGCACTAACACCTTTATGTGTCCAAATCCTATTTTTTTGCGTGTGTGTGTACACTAATGAGCTTACTCCGTGGTTTCGACGAATTCATTTTGGTTGTCCTAGGGCTTTCCGTCTCCGGAAGCACCTCAAAGCTCAGGAAAGTACATCGAACCAGACCTACGTAGCGGGCAAAGATTCGTTCCTTCATTGGTCAAGTCAATGTTGGTCTTTGTTGATCGGGCCCCAGCAAATTAAAATCAATTAGGGTTCAGAACATCCGGACCCAGTTCTGCAGGGTAAAAACTTGTAACACCCGCCTTTGATCCCGTAGCAAGAGCCTACCCCCTTTGACTGAGCTAGCGCAGGGCTGGATGGCTGCAGGACATAAGCTATGGTCGATCATTGGCCCCCTCCCTCCGCCTCCATGTGTGTACTGCCCTGTCCACGGACAGCGGTGGTTGGTGTCTTAGGGAGACACATATGGTGGGGAAGGGTAGGAAAAATACCTGTACTTTTTTTTTGTGACGAGATTTTGAGTTTTTTTTTGTTTTTGAAGCTATCCTGTGGCCCAGGTCCTTTCCTTCAGAAAGGCTCCTTCTTTTTTTTGTTGACAGGTATTTTATCTGAATTCGCTTGATCCGAATTCAAGATTCATTATTTTACGTTACAGAATGGCGCCCAACGTGGGGCACGATTCCCATGGGGGTGGTGTTCTGTAACCTATGTCATCTCATAGAGAATATAGGAGGAAGATCAGAATTTTCAGATTATTTTTCGTTACAGAATGGCGCCCAACGTGGGGCCCGAATTAGACCGAATGACCGATGAAGACGAAGAACGTAAAGTAAGGTTGATTTTTGAGTGTTAGGAAAACTGAGTGAATTTTAGTGGCGAAGCAAAAATTTTTTTTTGCGATTTTGTTAGGTGGTTGATTTTCTTGTTAGAGGAATGTCATCGAGGACTGAGGTTGGATACTATTTTGTCCGGAGATTTTGGTGACCAAGTTCCCGAGTCTTGTCTGTTGCATTAGATCCACCTCAGACCCCTCACCCTCTCGTCGTATCGGAATAATACAAATTTTGTCCGGACTTTGCGTATGTCTGCTTAGTTGCCAGTTGCGAGTTTGTAGAATTTCCAGGACGATAGCAAGAAAGAGATTTCGGAGGCAGAGCGAGCAGGTCTTCTGACCGGTGGTTAGTGACGAAAGTCCTGACGCACGTCAGCTGCAGAAGCTGTTCACTCGCCGGAAGATTTCCTCCATTTCAACCTATCTACAATTCGTTTTGAATCCGTCTCGGATAGTTAACAACCCACAATTCACAGACGAAGGAATAAGCCGAGCAGAGGGATCCCATCCCGAAGTACTAGTGAGGAGTCATGAAATGCTAACCGGTGGTTGGTGGTCAAGTACCCGACGCACGTCTGCAGTAGCATAATGATCCCACATCGGAACTGATGAAGATCCTGACGCTTATCGCATTCCTTTACTTTAGCACAAGTAGCATATTTTTTTTTTGAGTTTACACACACTAGTTTATTTTTTTTTTGAGACCAGTTAGTTGCCAGTTAATTTCGTTATACACCTTGTCCAGAGCGGAGGATGCCCACTCCCGAATCTTTTTATGAATTTTGAGAATAGTAGTTGATTAAGATTTCTAGTTAAGAGTATTTGAGTTTTGATGAGAAAGTTATCGTCACTTAATTTTTTTTGATATAAAGTCCAGTTTGTTTAGTTCTTTGAGGCGGTTAAGTTGTGAGTTTTTCCGTCTATTGAAAAACCAAATTTGAAGTTTAGTCCTTTGAGAATACGAAGTTGAGAGTTTCTCATTCTCAAGGTTAGTTTTTTTTTGCCCAAGTAAGAATCAGGTTAAGTCAAGATTATATATATATAAGTTTAAGCCTATCAAGGAATTACGATAGTCCAGAATTATAGACTAAGATTCTGTAGGTTGGAGGAAACCCTACATTAATTTAAGATTTATTTTTCTCTCTTTTGTTTAACCTAATCTTCGTTTAGAATCAGAATTACCCTCTGTATCTTCAGTTAGCACTATAATTTTTTTTTTGTTTTAAGCACCGTTAATGAGCGCGGAGAATCGCAAGGTTATTGTAACAAGCTCTTACAACCCGCAATTACAAGACGTGATTATAATGTCTCCCGCTGGAGGAAATCAGGACCATAGTGGTCAAGCGCACCCACAGGGAGCGAGTTTCGAAAATTCAGATTCTAACGCCGGAGGCAATGTTGAAGAAAGTTATGAAGAACAAGTCTCTGACGAGCAAAGGCTTCTTCAAGAGGCCGCCGATCGTTCAGGGTATATTCAGGAGGTTGTCTCAGCTACTGTTGAACTTCACAGGCTAGACGACAGGCGGTTCATGAAGGAAGAGTTGGCTCGGAGCCAAGCTTTTTTGTTAGAACAGGTCGCACTCTTAATACAAGGCAGATCTGCTAACCCGAACCCTCCCACCTCTTCGAATGTTCCTACTGATCAACCCTCTACCTCTTCACGAGCTCCAGCTCCATTGCACAATGCCAATAAAAACACTGCACGTGTCAGGACCGCGAATGTTCCACCCGGAACGACCACAACTACAACAACAACAGGACTTACCGGTGCAGGACAAACGACAGTCGCACAAGACTTAGCAATGCGTGTGACACCCCAGATAGAACCAGTAGCAGTACCGAGTGCTCCGATAATACATCCGGTAGACATGGCTCTGGGTTCGAACATAGATGACTTTTTAACGCGGATGAATGCGCTTAATTTAGGCGATTCACCTGCATCTTCTTCACCGCAGGGACAAGCGCCTTCCAACTCAAATTCGATTACTAGATACCCACAATACCACAAATGGGGTATCAAATTCGATGGGAAGAACATGTCCGTGGACGACTTTTTGTTCAGACTTGAAAGAGTTAGGTATAGCTATAATGTCCCGTGGAATGAAATCGCAGTGAGTTTTCATCATTTTGTTACGGGTCCAGCAGAGTCATGGTACTGGATGTACTTAAAGAGTAACAGACATACTTCCTGGCTCTCGCTACAGACAGCTCTGATCGAACAGTTCCGCAGTTTGGAGACAGACACGGAACTGGCTCGAAAACTATCAGATAGGAAGCAGCAGAACGGCGAATCGTTCAACGATTTCTACGACGCCTTGCTGCATATCAATTCTAGGATGCGTGTTCCAAAGTCGGAAAAAGAGCTAATCGAAATTATAAAAACGAACGTAAAAAGGCGAATGGGTGAATTACTCATTACCTTTAGTACTCATAGTCTGAGGCAACTAGTATATGTTTGCCGTACAATTGAGAAGTTTCTTGACCGACAGGAAAACACGCGATCCAACTTTGTACCGAACGTACATCGTCTCCAATCGAAGCGTTACGTCAGCGAAGTTGACGAAGAGCCACATGAAAATTTAGTCGTTGCATTACCCGAGAGTGTGGAAGCTGTCCACAAAGATGTTAGTCCAAGAAGATGTTGGAATTGTCAGGTCGTAGGTCATGATTTCCGCGACTGTACAAGTTCCACACGAAATGTTTTCTGCTACCGTTGCGGATTAGCGGACACTTTTAGTCCATCTTGTCCGAGGTGTGCGGGAAACGTAAGGAGGAACAACCCACCATCCGGGGGGGCTCGTTCCGATTAGACGTTCCCGGAGTTCAAGATACCGATCCTAAGCCACCATCTGAAACTCCCAAAATTATTTTAAAGCCAAATAAGAATGAAATTAGATTACAAACTAAACCGATTTTGACCATAAAAGAACCAAAACCCGAATTTTTATATAAGAAACCCTTTCACGAAAGATTACGAAATTATTACGAAGTCCGAAAAAGAATAGTTACTTTTCCAGAGTTATCTAAACGCATTAGAAGAACTAGAGATCGCTTTCACCAGAAACGAACTATTTACCAAAGTATAGCTGCTGCCACTGTGAGCAGGGAAACAAATGATCCTCGTCCGTATGTGACAGTTGAGTTATTCGGCGATAGATTTCTGGGTCTTTTAGATTCAGGCGCCAGCGTAACCTGCCTAGGCACAGATATACTTGATTATTTGAAAGAGAAAGGTATTGCCGTTAAGAAGATAGGTTCCACTGTATCCACTGCAGATGGGAATAAGCAAAAAGTTGTTGGAGTGATCACGACTGTGATCCAATACAATGACATGAGGGAAAGCATGAATCTTTTAATCGTTCCGTCACTAACTCAGCGTCTAGTTTTAGGCGTAGATTTTTGGCGAAAATTTCACATCGCGCCTCAAGTAATTTCGAGTCTTACTACATCTTATGAAACTGAAGAAAGGCCCACCAATCAAATCAAGTTGAATAAAGAAGAATATACTAGACTCCAAAGCGTAATTCGAAGTTTTCCATCGTTCGCAATCCAAGGTCTCGGTAGGACACACCTGGTACAGCACTGTATAGATACGGGAGACGCTACCCCTATCAAGCAGAGGTACTATCCGGTGTCTCCAGCGGTACAAGCCCTAATGTACGCGGAATTGGATCGTATGCTTTCGTTGGGAGTCATCGAAGAAAGTTCCAGCGCATGGAGTTCTCCAGTTGTGCTAGTGCGCAAACCTGGTAAGAACCGATTGTGCTTGGACTTTCGGAAGGTGAACTCGGTAACCAAGAAAGATGCGAGACCAATTGCGCATATAGAGGGACTGTTAGCACGCCTTTCAGATACACGTTTTATTTCAAGCGTGGATTTGAAAGATGCGTTCTGGCAGATACCGCTGGAGGAATCATCGAAGGAGAAGACCGCATTCCAAGTGCCTGGACGGCCGCTTTATCATTTTAAAGTTATGCCGTTCGGCTTATGCAATGCTGCACAAAGTCTGAGTTACTTAATGAGTCGAGTAATTCCAACGGAATTACAAGACCGAGTGTTTGTTTATCTCGACGACCTTTTGGTTGTTTCCAGGGATTTTGATGAACACCTCCGAGTTCTGAAAGTAGTTAGTGAAAATTTAACGAAGGCTGGTCTGACAATAAATGTCGAAAAGTCTAAATTTTGTTTTGATGAACTTCACTACCTAGGATATAAAGTAGGTCAAGGATGTTTGAAGGTTGATCCCGACAAAATTGCAGCCATCACGGAATTTCCAGTGCCAACAACCACTCGCCAAGTAAGACGTTTCTTAGGCATGGCAGGGTGGTACCGGAGATTCGTGAAAAATTTTTCCACCCTCGCCGCTCCACTAACCGACACCCTGAAGAAAGGAAAAGCATTCAAATTCGGCCAAGAAGCTATTGAAGCCTTTCAAAACATCAAACAAGCTTTGACTTCAGCACCTGTCTTAGTTAATCCCGATTTCTCGAAAGAATTCGTCATTCTGTGTGATGCGTCCGCATCCGGTATAGGATGTGTTCTCTGTCAGCGAAATGAAGATGGGGCGGAGCAGCCTATCTATTACTTCTCCCAGAAGCTTAACGCTGCACAGAGAAATTACTCTGTCACCGAGCGCGAATGTCTCGCCGCGTTTCTGGGAATCCAAAAGTTCAGGTCTTATATTGAGGGATATCATTTTCGAGTCATCACAGACCATTCGAGTCTGAAATGGCTGATGAACCTCAAGGATCCGACCGGAAGATTGGCCAGGTGGAGTATGCGTCTGCAAGGTTTTGATTTCGTGGTAGAGCACCGGAAGGGGACGTTAAACGTTGTACCCGACGCGCTATCGAGGATGTACGAGGACGATGAGTTGACAGTTGAAGCTTGTCTTTCCTGTCTATCTCATGCTGAATCGGAAGTGCTCCACATCGACCTAGACGATCCGTCATTCAAGTCGGAAGAATACTCAGAGCTCATTAAGAAGATCAGACTGGAACAAGACCGACTCCCAGATCTCAAAGTGTCGGAAAATTTCATTTATAAACGTACTAGACATGCAGTAGGAAATCCCTTAGCCGACGATCTAGTGTGGAAATTATGGGTTCCGTCAGAGATGACTGATTCATTGATCTCTGCAGCTCACAATCCCCCACGCGCTTCGCACGGCGGTGTAGTTAAAACCCTTTATAGGTTGCGTGAGAGATTTTATTGGCCGAACATGTTCACGCAGGTCAAGAATTTTGTTGATCGGTGTGAATTATGCAAAACCAGTAAAGCTTCCAATATGACCCTGCGAGCGGAGATGGGAAATAGTTTTCAGGTAGAAAGGCCATTTCAACACTTATATGTTGACTTTCTTGGGCCCTATCCTAGGTCAAGAAGCGGAAATGCATATATCGTGATCGTAGTGGATCAGCTAACGAAGTTTGTTTTAATCAGACCTTTACGTAAAGCAACAGCAGAAAGTGTAGTAAAATTCCTCCGGGAAGAAGTTTTCTTAGTCTATGGAGTGCCGGAGAGTATTCTCTCCGACAATGGCACCCAGTTCATTGGTAAGGATTTTCAAAAGCTAGTTGAAGTTTTCGGAATCAAACACTACCGTACGGCAGTGTATGCTCCCCAATCGAACGCTAGTGAGCGCGTTAACCGCTCAATCTTAGCGGCTGTTAGGTCCTATGTGAATCCCCGCCAAACCAATTGGGATACCCATCTATCTTCCATCGGAAGTGCCTTGCGCACGACCGTACATTCAACTCTCACAATGTCCCCCTACGAGGCCTTATTTGGTCAACGAATGATAGAGCACGGGGCGGACTATCGACTGTTGAGAGATCTGAGTGGCCTAAACCATTCGGAGATAGACTGGCTACCAAAGGTCGCGAAAATGAACATTCTGCACTCTTACTTAAAATCCACATTAGAAAAGTCACATGAAGCGTACGAGAAAACTTATAACCTACGTAGTAGGAAAGTCGAGTTCAAAGTAGGAGAAGAAATTTTCAAAAGAAACCAGATTTTGAGCGACGCATCTAAGCACTTAAGCGCGAAATTATGTCCGAAATTCATCCGAGTAAAAGTTTGTAAAGTCATTGGCAACAACTTATATGAAGTTGTCGATCAAAAAGGTCATAAATCGGTATCGCACACCAAAGATTTGAAAAGATAGTCTGACCGCGGTAGTAGTTCACTTGAAAGTTTTTTTTTGGAGTAAAGTGCCCGGCTAGCTCAGCTGTGCATGAGACTCTTAGTGGTAGTTGTGAGGTTATGACGAGCTATTGCAAGTCCCTCCCCCATCTTTTTCCGTGTCTTCAGCTTTTATTTCATTTTTTTTTTGTAATGTTTCACCTTGAATCTTCTGAGTATCGTAATCGTAGGAATTGAAGGAATTATGAATTTAGCCCAGCCATTCCGTCCTCTTTCTTGAGCTTTTGATCTAAGAAGTCTTAGTCAAAATCTCAAGCTTTGTAAGGAGGAAATCTAATATTAAAAGTAAAAAGAAAATGGAAAAAGAAAGTATTTGTGGGTCGGCGAAAAACGCGACATTGCGTTTGCACCCTAACATCAAATGTCAGTAGCGCAGTCGGCGAATAGCGCTGAATTGCCTATATTGCATATCTGGCAATGCCGTCGCTGATAGGAAATCCGCGCCATATTTGTCAGCACTCATCTTTTTTGCAAGCGCGATTGCATCAGCCAATGCGTTCTTTCTTTTTCACTTTTAACATTCATCCAGAACAGCAGCAAGCAAAAATTTTATTCCTCGTGCGGTCCTTCCATTTTTTTCTTTTTCGAGACAAATCGAAACTAAATGTGTAATCATTAAAACATCATTCGAGGTAAGTCTTCGAGTTTTTCATTCATAAAAAAAGGGTGATCGACATTCAAGGCTACAAGAATTGTATCCTTTCTTTTTGAGGAAAATCCCCTTGCCTTGGTGTGTCGCACATTTCCCTTTTTCCTAACAAGAAAATGCCAGAGAAACGAAGTCTTATCCTTCTTTATCGTTTTTCGTAGAATTTTCACCCCAAACGAAACATCCAGACAAGAAAAAAAGCAGGAAATCGCAATCCGGCAATCTGCTTGGCTCAGGAAGCCCTAGCTCCCTTGAGTGTAGTTCAGGAGCCTGCGTCTCGAAGCCGTCGCATTGGCGATATCCGAAGGGACCCCGAGCGTAGACTCAAATTCCAACTCGTAGCCACCACGCTAGAGCATTACCACTTAATCAAGAAGCAAATTGCACTCAAACGAGATCCATCAAAAGAAAAAAAAATTTCCTACTCCCAGGTAAAAATTCTGATATTCATTTTTTTTTGTGTCACGACCGGCGAAGAAGAAAAAAACCTACTCCCAGACGAGAAAGCAAGTTCAGGCGGCCAGGTACCTAAAATCCTGCCTCTGTCCTCTTTCGCAAAACGAATACACCAGTGTCGGGGTTCGTGTACTATGAAGACATATCAATCGCCGCTCCGGCAACAATCATCCCCGAAACGTATCATCACCGAGGCGCCGACAGCAGCCAGAAACTCCAGCCCTTAGCTATTAAGATTGCATTATCATGTATTCTTTTATGACTCATATAAGTTTATTACCTTTTTTTTTTTACTTATTTTAAGTTGGCACTCTTTTCGGTTTATTATTTGTTTTTTGTTTTGGCACTAAGTTTTTGAATCCTTTTTTTTATTGTATCCTATGTCCTATGTCTCTTGTTATCCTGATCGAAAGGATTTGCAAAATTGAGATTTTTGTAAATTAATTCCGAGATCCTATTAATGAAAAGATTCGGTTAAGGAACGGTCTCATTTCCACTCGATGTAATTAAATTTCCATTTCGGTACGCGGCCAATTGTTTCTCGTATCCATACGCGAGTTCCTTTTTGCAATCATTTGTCCTTTTTTTTTGTGGCATAAGAACGTTTGAAGATCGGATTTTCAATGTATATAAATACAAGTTTCGGTCAAACTATATGTTCCTTTCCTTTTGTCCTTGCCGTTGAACGTCCGCAGTCAACGATTCTATTTGTTCTTTTTTTTTGTAATTCGAGTTTTTTTTTATTGTGTCGTCGCGTTGTCTCTGATATTTCCGAGGTGACCTTCGGATTGGTTCACCACTTCAACCCCGGATGCATCTTCAGTCATCCGATTCAAATTATTTTTTTTACCTGCTTTAAGTCGACCTGCTTTAAGTAAATAAACGCGTAATCCTGAAGACATATGTATGTGTGCCAGTTCATGTCCTAAATCATAATCAATTTTTTTTTTTTAGCCCTAACAGCAGTGCACTACTGAGAGGTATACCTGGGTTAGATTCTGAGCTCGAATCACCCAGCAGTTTATAATTGAACATTTAATATTTTTATGTTATTTTGATTCTTATGATTGAACGTATGATAATCGCATGCACTTAAAACATATATATATGGAACTTATGGGAAATTTTGTAGTAGTATCTTTGGTCCCTCGAACAAACGGTTCGAGAAATTTTTTTTTGGGAATACCCTGACCTTTCGAAGGAAAAAAGTAAATATCGTTACGCGTTGAGCCCATAATCTGTTCTCGCTAGATGCAAGTAAGATTTTTTTTTTATGGTTTGTTTTTTTTTTTTAATTGATTAGGTATCCGATCCGCAAGCAGTGTTTCAGCGAGACCGGTTATCGCAAGCACTAGATCGGGAGCCAACAATCATTTAGACGGAAGTCATAGATCCGAGTCATTTCCCGCGTATTTACCGCGATCGTTAAGGCGCATTCTTTTCCTTTTGATTTTTTTTTTTGACCTAGTTTTATCAATCTTTTCACTGTTGATCATTGCCATTAGTTCTTTTTCATTCTTTTTGGATTCCGAAATCAGTTTATTTTGATTGATAAGAAACGCCTTACGTGCTAGCATTTTTAAGACGAATTAGTATGTTTTGAATTCAAAAATTAAGCCAACCTTTTTATCGGATGTTAACGTTAATCAGATTCTACTTCCGTAACTTGTGAATTTACTTTTCTTGAATTGAACCCTAATGTTTAGCTGATAGAGACTAATTAGTTATTAAGATTCTTTTGTTAGGATTAAGAAGTTTTTGAATAAAAAGATCAAGGTTACGTAATCTGTAATGGATATGATGTTATCTTTTCTGAGGACATAAGATGTATTGGTGAGAAAACTCCATTTTTGGGAGTGGGAATCGCTTTACGAAGAACAAGGTGAGGAATGATGGCAGCTACACGATGAGTTGACAAAGAGTTAGCAAGTGGTTTAAGGTCTCTTCTAGGGACGTTTTAGGGGTTCTTCAAAAATAATTATAGCGGTCCGCGGAGAACATTGGTTCGGAGGAGGAGTCACGACTCCTGCTTCATACTTTGGGTGGGTTGAGAGACCGAAGGGAGATATTTCCACCAGCTTAAATCTCCCTCCCTATGAAAGTTAGACACTTTCCTTACTCATCACGTAAGAGAACGATCAGTCGATGAGAGGAGTTTAACTTTCGTACGAGACACGCACTAACACCTTTATGTGTCCAAATCCTATTTTTTTGCGTGTGTGTGTACACTAATGAGCTTACTCCGTGGTTTCGACGAATTCATTTTGGTTGTCCTAGGGCTTTCCGTCTCCGGAAGCACCTCAAAGCTCAGGAAAGTACATCGAACCAGACCTACGTAGCGGGCAAAGATTCGTTCCTTCATTGGTCAAGTCAATGTTGGTCTTTGTTGATCGGGCCCCAGCAAATTAAAATCAATTAGGGTTCAGAACATCCGGACCCAGTTCTGCAGGGTAAAAACTTGTAACACCCGCCTTTGATCCCGTAGCAAGAGCCTACCCCCTTTGAGTGAGCTAGCGCAGGGCTGGATGGCTGCAGGACATAAGCTATGGTCGATCATTGGCCCCCTCCCTCCGCCTCCATGTGTGTACTGCCCTGTCCACGGACAGCGGTGGTTGGTGTCTTAGGGAGACACATATGGTGGGGAAGGGTAGGAAAAATACCTGTACTTTTTTTTTGTGACGAGATTTTGAGTTTTTTTTTGTTTTTGAAGCTATCCTGTGGCCCAGGTCCTTTCCTTCAGAAAGGCTCCGTCTTTTTTTTGTTGACAGGTATTTTATCTGAATTCGCTTGATCCGAATTCAAGATTCATTATTTTACGTTACAAGCTAGTTTTCTTAATTTTTGTCTGACATGTTAATACTTATAATATAAGTTTTATCTAGGACGAACCCAAAACTTCTTACAAAACCCTAAAAAACGAAATGAAACGCAATGATCTTTTATTGTTGGGAAAAAAGTTACTTAAAAAACCCAACATTTATTTTAAATCGCTTATGGCCAGTTGCACCAAAATCCACAAAAACTAGTTTTTGTTAAAATGCTTATAAAATTTATCGGCCTGATAAATTTACTGGGTTGCACCAATGTCTTTCACTGATTTTTTAACTAAAATGCTGTTTGCGAAACATCCCTGTTTTTTTTTTTTTAAACTGAACGAAAAGAGATGTCAGAACCGTCATTTTATTTTTTTTTGTTACGTTCCTATTTTTGAATTCGTGTTTCGCCCAGCAATTTAAATAATATGAATTTCAAAAAAAAAAAGGATGCCAAGAAAAAAAGGGAAAGAGGCAAAAATTAGGTCTGTTCTTTTACTCCCTAAAACTGCCGAAAACTACCAAATTCTCCAACTTTTCCGTTCTTTTACTCCCGATTTTTGTAAGTTCTGTCACTTTTGAAGGAGAAAAATATTTTCCCTATCTGCCGATTTTAGCTACAAAAATTTCTTGTGGCAGTTTTTGTAAGTTCTGTCAAACCATAAGAAGTACATTGAATTTTGTTGACGTTTGATGTAATTTTGTGCATTTGGCAGAATTTTGCTGTTAAGCGTTCTTTTACTTTTTGGGAGAATCACAAAATTTCATCCCAACTCGATTTTTGACATTTTTTACAAAAACTGCCGAAAAAGTAAAAGAACGGACCTATTATGTGGAGGAGGAGAAAAATGCACCTATCGACATTGCACTAAAATTTCGTCGAATTATTGAAAACCGAGCCACGGATGGAGTGACCCCGGCCGTTCATATCCAGCGATCTATTTAATTCAAATATGTTTTTGAATTGTAATTTGTAGCTTTCAAATGTCGTGTCAAAAGTGAAATGTTTTTTTTTTTTTTGTAGATATTTTCATTAAAACTCGGTTTTAAAATTTATCTGGAGGAAAATGGCATTTTAGTTTATCGGCTTGTTTATCGGCCTTTTAAAACTAAAATTGGTTGGAGCAACCGATAAATAGCATTTTAAAATTTAACGAAGCGATAAATATTTAAAAGCGTTTGGTGCAACTGGCCATTAAAGCTTGCAGTTAAAGCTTAATTAAGAAAAAATAAAATAAAAAATAAAATGAATATTGTGACCTGAATGTTTTTCTTATTTTGAACACAATTTGAAAAATGTTTGAATAGTTTTAAGGTAGATTAACAGTATCTGGGAGTTGCAGAATAGTATAAGGTACATAGATTTTGAAATCCTAAAAAAACTAAAAAAGACATACAAATCTGAATATGGAGTTTAACAAAAACAAAATTGTTTGTCTTTTCTGGGTGTGTAATTAAATTATGACTAATCAGAGTCCGAAAAGTATTCGGCTATTTCAGTCTGGGGTTGGTTATAAAGATCAGGTTGTACAAACATCTCTGAGGCTTCGGAATGGACCGGAATTTTCTTTGAAGTTTTCCTAACTCTTTGGTTTGTAATAAAAGGATTTGAAGATATTAACATTCTGTTCATAATATCAGTTAATGTAACTGTTAATGAGGTTTTGCGGCTGAAATGCTGTCGGTACAATTTGAAGTCCTTATTTCGGCCTTCTTATGCCTCTTCATTTAATTCTCCAATGGGCAAAGCACTTTCAGATATTATTTCATGGCTATGAATGAAAATCTTATGAACGGAAGTGCTAATATAGCACCAAGGGTACAACGAAACAAATAAGTTTGCAGTTTGTTTGTTACCAGCAGCTCGAAAATTCATTCTTCGCTTACTCAATTAATCAAAACTAATCTGAGGTCTTCCAGGGAGTAGTTAATACATTTTAAATTTAACCCTTTCTTGGAGCCAATGGGATTCATTTTTATGAAACACTAATTTTGTCCGGTGACTTTTCTTCCATTTGGATTCCATTTCAAATTTGAAACGAATTAATTCATTCTTAAGGTCTGACAAATTATTATCAGGGCAGTTTGTTTTTTCCACTTAAAATGACTCAATATATTCAAATTTCTTATCAACATTCTCAGATTTACTTTTAAAAAATATTTCACATAGTTTCCGCCTTTGCAGAGGAAAAATTGAATGTTGAAACCTTCAATATGATAAAAATTGGTTATATTTTGCTTGCTTACTAACAGAACAAAATGAAAATAAAATATTTTAGGCAAACATCTTCTACTTTTAACTTCGATTCCTAATAAAGAATATATTGAACTATGTAAAATACTTTTAATTTTGCTTTGATGTTTGCCTAATCGAAAAGTACCGTTATATAACAAATTTTGTAACATTTTTATTTTCTATTCAATTTTTTTTCCAGATTTCCATTATAATTGAGTTTAAACTAATTCTTTTATAAAGTACATACCTTATATAACAAATTGTGTGCAAAACTTTTTTTTTAGCAATTGATTTTTATCTTTATAATAATGTCCACTTTTAGAGGTTAGATAACCACAGATCCCAATTTCAACAATACTCACTTCTTTGATGTATAACAGAAAAGTGATAGAACAATGGAATGAAAAATAAACTACTAAATCATGTGACATATAGTATCAGTAAATCGAAACAGTTATTTTTATTGAGATTTAGTACATATAAAAAAACGACTTCTCGCCGGTTCAGCCAATGCAAGACCCCACAGTGGCGTCGGTGTTGGGTGTCCTTCGTTTTTCCCTCATTTACCGCTAAACCCATTTGTTCACGAAAAATGTTCACCAAAAATGTTCAATCGAAAAGAAAACCAAACATTGCCAAAACGTTACAAATTTATTTCAAATGAATGCCAAGAAACAAGTTGCCTTGATGCCAGACTGAAATCGAATGCCAGAGAAACAAAAATTACAAACATGAAACTATCGAAGCCAAAGATAAAACTAAAAAGATGATGATGTCAATGACAGCTGGGCGCGTTCAGGATGCCATCGTTTTTTGCTCATGAATCTCAAACATCCCGGCCTCCTCTGAAACACTAGTTTCTGAATCCTCTGTGGTAAGTAGAATGACGACTTTTTGGATCGGTCGTTGCTTCGTAAAAATCTTGCCTGTGATCTTGTCATAATGCTGTGTGGTAACTACTCGCACCAGCTGGTCCTCGCCTGGGTGTACTGCTGTTACTCGGCCAATACTCCATTGGGTTGGTGGAAGATTTTCGTTCTTGATTGCAACAATATCGCCTATCTTTACGTTTTGCTCTGCCTTGCGCCATTTGCTTCTCTGCTGAAGAGTTGAAAGGTATTCCTGATGCCAACGTTGCCATATGTCTTCAGTCCACCTCCGGACTAAGTTCCATTCCTTAACACGGTTCGTAGGTAAGTTCATATAGGTAGGTTCCGGAAGAGCAATAAGAGGACCTCCAGTCAGGAAATCAGCTGGGGTCAATGCCAACTTGTCGTCCGGATCGTCGTATAATGCCACCAATGGTCTGGAGTTCAAGCAAGCCTCGATGCGTATTAACAAAGTGTTGAACTGCTCATAGCTCATCGTTTCGTTGCCAACCACTCTCACTAGATGTCTTTTCAACGCCTTGACAGCAGCCTCCCAGATTCCACCTTGGTGTGGTGCAGCCGGAGGAATAAAATGCCATGTTGTACCACGATGTGCCAATTGTTGCTTCACATGCCCGTTCTGCCATTCCTTTAAGTCTTCTTGAAGTTGACGATTCGCTCCATGAAAATTAGTGCCATTGTCAGAGAGAAGTTGTTCACATGGGCCTCGCCTGCTGATGAATCGTGAAAATGCGTTTAGAAATGCCTCTGATGATAGATCCGATGCGAGTTCAATATGGACTGCCTTCGTTGCTAAGCATACAAATATCGCCACGTAGGTTTTCGTTGTCGTCTTCGATCGCTTCGTGCCCAAACGAATTAGAAATGGGCCACAATAATCTACGCCTGAGATTAGAAATGGACGATGTCTAGGTACTCGATACCTTGGTAGGTCGCCCATTCGTTGCTTCGCTACAGCACCTCGTTGTAGGCGACAAATGACGCAGCTGTGTACATATGACTTCACAAGTGCCCGGCCTCCTATGATCCAATGTGTTTGTCTGATGATCTGAAGCATCAACTGTACGCCACCATGTAAAGTTGTTTCATGAACTTCCGAAACAATCAAGTAAGCAAGCCTGCCTTCCCTTGATAAGATTATGGGATGCCTTTGATCTGCATCTACGGCCGCTCGTTTAATCCGACCACCAACTCGTAAAATATGCCTGTCATCGAGAAATGGACTTAGCGAAAAAAGTGGGCTATTACCTGGTAAATCCTTTGCCTGATGACATGAGTCAATTTCGTGTCTGTACCATTGCCTTTGGTCCAAGCGTGATAAGATGATCATTGCCTGATGCAAACGTTCTACACTGCATATATCGGAATCTGGCACCGTATGTCCCTTGCTGGTTGTGAAATGAAGTTGAAGAATGGAACCAGCATAAATAATATGGGCCATGATTCGTTTAAGCTTCGTTAGAGAATTTGTGCGATCTAAGAAATTGTAGAGCTGGCCATCCCGTCGTCTTGTCATCAGTAAATCGATTTGATTAACTCGTGTGTGTGTCATCAACATGACCGCTGACCTCTCCTCTGCTTGCAACTGTTGAACATCGTCTGGTGTGTATGTAGTTTCAATGCCTTCCGACCGGTAAGTGTTGCTTCGTTGTAAGAAATCGGGTCCAGACCACCAAAGCGTATGAGCCTCCAACTGCGATACTGATAGACCTCGACTAGCGCAGTCCGCAGGGTTGAACGTTGTAGGTATATGATGCCAAGCTGATGGTTCACTATTTTGCTGTATAAAGCTTACTCGATTTCCAACGTAGGGTTTGAATCTGACTGGTAATTGTCGTAACCATGCCAGCACAATTGTAGAGTCAGTCCACAGAAAATATGGAACGTTCAGTACCTCTATTGCCTCTCGTATTGTCTTCATTGTTGACACCAATAGTTGAGCTCCACAGAGCTCGAGCCTCGGTATGGATAAAGTCTTAACTGGTGCTACTCTGGTCTTGGACGTGAGCAAACGTATTGTAACCTTGCCTTCCTCGTCTATGGTTCGAACATAAATAACGGCTGCATAAGCGTGAAGTGATGCATCACAGAAACCATGAAGAGTTGTTTCCTGGCCTGGGTGCATTCCAAGATGACGTGGTATTGACAAATTTGCAAGCTGCCAAAGATCCTGACGAAAGGTCATCCACTCTCGTAATAACTCATCTGGCATAACCTCATCCCAGCCAATGCCTGCTAACCATAGCCTCTGCATGAATATCTTTGCCTTGATGACGACTGGAGCTAGTAGTCCCGTAGGGTCGTAAAGTTTTGCTATGTCGCTGAGGCATTTACGTTTGGTGCCTATTACAGCGTCATCTAATTGTACTTCAAAGGACAGCATATCAAACTCGCTATCCCATTGCAAACCTAAAACGGAAAGATCTTTTGTATTTATTAGTAAAGGGTTCTTGCCTGAATCGCCTTGGCCAGTTATCGCCTGAATGACATCTTTGTTGTTCGACTGCCACTTTCGTAATTGCATGTGGCCTTGTTGTAAGATAAGGTCAACGTTCCTTGATCTGCAGATGGCGATCGCTGGAGTAGGAACGCTTGAAAGGTAGTCATCCACGTAGAAATCACTTTCGATGCTTCGCCTCGCCTCAATCGACTCGACCTCTGATTTGATAATACTGTAGTTGTCTCGAGCACATTGTTGTAGTGTGCGAACTGCCAAGTATGGACCAGAGCGTGTGCCATAAGTCACTGTTGTGAGCTGATACGTCTTAAGTTGATCGTTAGGGTCCTCTCGCCATAGTATTAGCTGCCATCGTTGATGATCGGGATTCACCATAACTTGTCGAAACATTTTCTCGATGTCTGCTACTATAGCCACTCGATAAAACCTGAAGCGTTGGATTATATTTGCCAATTTGTCTTGTATCACAGGGCCAATGTGTTGTACGTCATTGAGTGATACACCGTTGTCTGACTTCGCTGATGCATTAAATACCACCCGGAACTTGCTAGTGACTGCATGGTGAGGAATGTAGTAGCTCTGAGTGTCGTCGTTTGCCTTCGCCTCGTAGATCTTCATGTGGCCTAATGCTTGATACTCCTTCATGAAAGTGATATATTTTTCCAATATATCTGGTTGTGAATGAAGACGTCTCTCGTTCCGGTAAAACTGCTGTGTTGCCATTCGACGTGAATCACCAAGCTTCGGTTCGTCTGTTAGAAAAGGTATACTACTATACCTATACTGTCGTTGCGTTGTCTTTGCATATTTTCGTTCACATTCATCTATTGCCTCGCCATCATTCTTCGGATAAGTTGGTTCCTCCACTTGCCAAAAACGTAAAAGGACTTCTTCTAAATTTTCATCGCATCGTGTGTGCATACTTCTCGCCAAATTGCAGTGAATGAAATCAACTGGACCTGAGACCACCCAACCGAGATGTGTGTTCTGAGCATGTGGTTGGTTTGCCTCACCAGTAACAAGTCCATCCTTAACGATTAAACCCCAAACATCAGAGCCAATCAAAAGATCCACTGCGCCAGGATTGCCAAAGTTAGGGTCTGCTAGAGGGAGACCTTGTAAATGCTGCCATTAATCGGTGCCAATACGATAGGTAGGTAGGTCTGCAGTAATCTTCGTCAGAACAAAAGCATCAACTTGAATGCTGAAGTCCTGTTCCATTCGTGATTGGAGCTGTAACTTGGCTACGCCTCGTGCCTTTGGTCCTGGTACATCACCTACACCAGCGATGACCATGTCAAATTTCTGCCTCTTTATTCGTAATTGTTGTACGCATCGCTCGACGATAAATGTAACCTGAGAGCCTGTATCGCATAATGCACGTGCCAAAACTGGATTGCCTTGTGAGTCCAACAGAAGTACGTTTGCAGTTGCCAATAATGTAGTATGACCGTTGTAAATGAATGATCCAACAGCTGGAGCCTTGTCTAGTCAATTCTGTCGCTGACGTACTGACGGCACTGGACCTGAATTCGTATTCGTAGTAGCCTGGTTTTGTATCTTCGTTCGACAAAGGATTGTATGGTGCATGCCTTGACAATGCATACATTTACGTTTCGATAGGCAAGCTCGTGTGGCGTGACCTGGAGTCAGACAATTGAAACATAAATTCGTATCTTTAATCTTACCAAATCTCTCTGATGGGTTCAATGCACTCAAAGCTGAGCATCGTCCAATGAAATGTTCCCCGTTGCAATAGTAGCAGTGACCTGGATCTGCTGTTGGTAAGTTGGTTCGTGTTAGCCTCGGAGTCGTACTCGTAATTGTATGTGTCTTTGGCCTAGGCGTGGATTGTTGTTTATTGAAGCCTGCATTGCTCATTCGTTCTGCCAACGTACATCCCATGTGATCCAGTCCTCGAGCTCTGCCTTCGATAAAATCAAGAAGCGTCTTTAATTTAGGGAGCTCAGTGCCCTTTTCCTGCACTTGATCGTAAGTTCAATTCCGCCATGATCTTTTCCGAAACAAACAAAAACCAACGTGCGTCGTTTGCCAATTGAAAAACTTTCGCCAAAACCAAACCGAAAACTGTACTTTTTACCGTTCGTCGTATGCCTTACAATGCAAAAATGTGCCTGTATGTATAACGGGACAACCGTTAGCCGTTGGCTTTGCTCACGTATATTCACGAAAAATCACAAAATTGCCTTGAAATTTGTTTTACGTTAATTGAGTTTCGTTATATTCAACCAAAATGTTGAATATTCCTCACAGGAGGCACCAAAAATGTTCACGAAAAATGTTCACCAAAAATGTTCAATCGAAAAGAAAACCAAACTTTGCCAAAACGTTACAAATTTATTTCAAATGAATGCCAAGAAACAAGTTGCCTTGATGCCAGACTGAAATCGAATGCCAGAGAAACAAAAATTACAAACATGAAACTATCGAAGCCAAAGATGATGATGTCAATGACAGCTGGGCGCGTTCAGGATGCCATCGTTTTTTGCTCATGAATCTCAAACACCATTTTTGCCGCTTCTGTCTCAATTCTCACAAAGGCGCCATTGACATCACGCTGTGTTCTTCCCATTATATCAATATCGTCGGCGTACGCGAGAAGTTGAACAGATTTATAGAAGATAGTGCCTCTGGTGTTGATGATGGAGTTTTGCACTATCTTCTCAAGAACGATGTTAAAGAAATCGCACGACAGTGCATCGCCTTGTCTGAAACCTTTTATGACATCGAAAGATTCCGTTAGTTCGTTGCCAACCTTGATGGTGCAGCGTGAGTTCGCCATTGTCATTTTGCACAAGTGAACGAGCTTAGCAGGGATGCTAAAACTAGACAAAACTTTATACAGTTCTTCTCTGTAGATGCTTTCACACGCTTTCACTATAAAAAGAAGTTTGGTGTCGTTTGGAGTTCATAGGATCTGCCGCAAAGTGAAAACTTGGTCGATGGTTGACTTTCCTGGCCTGAAGCCACTTTGATAAGGGCCAATTAGATTGTTGACGAAAGGCTTTAGACGTTCACATATTACGGCAGAGAGGATCTTGTAGGCGATGTTAAGTAGACTGATTCCTCTGTAATTGGCGTAGTTTAGAGAATCTCCCTTTTTCAGGATCGGGCAAACAATGCTGAGGTTCCATTCATCGGGCATGCATTCCTCCGACCATATCTTACAGACGATTTGGTGCATGTTTCTATCTAGATCGTCGCCTGCTGCTTTGAACAGCTCGGCAGCTAGACCATCTGCTCCAGCGGCTTTGTTGGATTTCAGCCGTGATATTGCCGTTTTCACTTCTACTAGGTCGGGTTCACGGAATTGTTGGCTATCATCGTGTACGATAAAAGGCTCCTGTCTGACGGTGGGGTTTTGTTCGTCGTCGTTATACAGTCTACAGAAGTGGTCTTTCCAAATCCCCAGCATTGGCTGCAATTCTAGTATGATGTTCACTTGTTTATCTCTGCAGCGGCATCGGTTGTTGCTCGATGACCTTGAGCCAGCTGTTTTACCTTCCGATAAAACCTCCGAACTTCATTCCTGTTGTTGGCTTTCTCAACATCTTCAATCTGACGCTTCTCATGCTCTCTCTTTTTTCTCCTGAGAAGCCGGCGTTCGTCTCTCCTCTTTTGCTCATAGAGCTCACGAGCAGCTCTTGCCCTTCTTTGCAGCGCCGCTTTGTATGCCTCCTGCTTGGCTGCATGGGCCTGCCTGCATTCTTCGTCAAACCAGGGGTTTTCGTTTTGGTGGCTATGTGAAACCTAGCACATTAGAGGCAGCATCTCTAACTGCTTTCTGACAATGTTGGCACTGGTCCTCGATACTTGATGTTGGCGGCATAGTTAAGAGGTTACTTGACACTCGATCAGAGAAGGATCTGGCGATCTCTTGCGATTGTAGCCGTCCGACGTCGAATTTTCTTGCAGCATTTCCTTGTTTTGGCCGTTGTCGGGATATTCGTAGCACTACCTTGGCTACGACGAGATAGTGGTCCGAGTCGATGTTGGCTGCTCAGAAGGTTTGAACACTTAGAATGCTGGACAAGTGCATGTGATCAATCCAGTTGACGGTTGATTGTTCGGGAGATCTCGATATGTTCCTTTATAGATCTTGAGATGTGTGAAGCACGTGCTTGCTATCACAACATTTCGCCCCGCAGCAAAATCGATTAGCCTGAATCCGTTGTCGGACTTTTCCACCAAAGATAACCTCTTTTTCTTTCTTTGCGTCAAAATCACCGAGGACAATCTTAATGTAATAGTTAGGTCATCGCTCATACGTTTTGTCAAGGCGCTCGAAGAACTCGTTTTTGGTGTCGTCTTTTTTCTCTTCTGTGGGGGTATGCGCGCATATTAGGCTAATGTTGCCGAATTTAGCCTTGATTCGGAACGTGTCGTGATGCGTTTGCTTACACATTTGAAGCTCGACTTTTTGTCTGAGTCTGCTTCCCACGACGAATCCACATCCAAGAGATGTCACACTTTTTCATCCTCCTTTTGCCCGGTCCATCCCATCGCATTTACTGGATAGATGTAATGTCTGCTTTGTAGCAGTTGAGGGTCTCCGCTAATTGTTCGGCAGCACGCGCTCTATTAACGGACCTTACATTCCACGTGTATATCCAAATTCGTTGTCCTTAAAACATTTGCTTGAGTCGTCATCAGTATATCCGTCCGTTTCCGAGGTCTGTTGTTGTTGCTTCGCAACTAAATGTTTCTCTACGTAGTCGGGAAGTCACCCCGACGCGACGTGTACAACAGGCGGGAGTATCAAGCACTTGATGTAACTCCAAATGCAAGAGCGCGAAAAACCGCTCCTTTTACTGCCCTGGCTTCAAATAAGTCGAAGTAGCCCGTATAAAAGTGTTCACCAAGTAGTATGACTATAGAACATATTTTATTCTTTCACTATTGAACTGTATGGTATAATCTGTACACTAGGTTAGGTTAGGTTAGGTTATATGGGCTGACAGTTGATGTTGTTACCGTCACACTTAGATCAATGTAGATCCATTGTGATACCCTGAAGTGTTGTAATATCTGAAAAAGTGATTTAACCTATGAATTCTATGGTTGATCAAGCCATTTGGTGGACTTGATAAAGTTCAATAGGCGATTGCCTGGGAGTTCAGATAGTTCTTCTAGTTCATTAAAGAAATAGTTGCCTAAGAATTTTGATCTAGTGCAGCAGAGTGCTGGACAGTGGCATAGGAAGTGAGCCGTATTTTCGTGCTCTTCCTCATCGCCACAGCCTCTGCAAATGTCGTCCGTACTAAGCCCCATCTTCTTTTTGTGGTAGCCAAGTAGGTTATGTCCCGTTATCACACTTATGAGGGATCTTAGGGACGGTTTTTTAAGAAGTAAAATCTTATTGGATTTCTTCTTGTCATAGTGAGGCCAGAGTTTCCTGGTGTTACCGCAGGTTTCTAGTAGGTTCCATCTATCATTTGCTTTTTGAATGATATTATTACTAATGTTTCTTTTTAATTCGCATTGAGGGATTCTTATGTTATGGTCTATGAGAGAGGGATCAAGTACCGAGCCTTCTCTTGCAAGCTCATCCGCTTTTTCATTTCCTGGCACACCACTGTGACCGGGAACCCAGCAGAGTCTTACATTGTGCTGCATACCAAGAACCCTTAGCTCTTCGCGACAGCATGAAACAAGATTTGACTTAATTTGCGTGGCAGAGATCGCTTTTATTGCTGCTTGGCTATCAATGAAAAAGGTGATATCAGCGTGTGGTATCGCCATCATAGATATTTGATTAGCAGCGTTTTTCACTGCCAAGATCTCAGCTTGGAAGACGCTGCTATGGTCAGGAAGTCTGAATGAACTGGCAAGGCTAAGATTTTCTGAGTAGAAACCTGCCCCTTCTCCAGTAATCATTTTCGAAACATCGGTAAAGATGGTAAAGTTCGATTCATTAGTGTAAGGTACGCTGTTTTCCCAATCTTCTCTATTAGGGAAGCTGGTAGTAAAGTTTTTATTGAAGTCTAGATAAGGGGTCATGTAATCAGTACAAACGTTATTGCCAACGTATTTTGTAAGAATCGTGGTATGGCCGTGTTGACTAGATCTCCAAATATTGGTCTGACTAAGTCGAAGAGCGCTGTTTGCTGCTGATTCTTGTGCAAACAAGTCTATGGGGGTGAGATTTAGGATCGCTTCAAGACCCGCAGTTGGGGTAGTCCTCATCACCTAAGTTCGTGGATTTCTCCAGAGCTTGCCACCAAACCAAACTACCATAAGTTAGAATTGGTCTAACTATGGCCGTGTACATCCACATGATTATCTTAGGATTTGGTCCCCAATTTCTTCCAAGAATCCTATTACACGAGTAGAGTGCAATCATGGCCTTCTTATACCTTTCTTGTGTGTTTGGACCCCAGTTGAGTTTCTTATCCAAGATAACTCCAAGATATCTCGTTTTTTCCGAGAGTTTAAGTGGGGTGTTGTCACTTTTTGGTAGTTCGAAAGAAGGGATTTTCCTTCTGTTGGTGAAAAGTACCAGTTCTGTTTTCTGGGGGTTTACTTTAAGGCCGCATTTCTTAGTCCAGTTACTGACCGTAGTTAATGCGTTTTCTAATTGCTCGCTTACAGTGGTTAGGTATTTTCCCGTCGCCAGAAGCGCTAAATCATCGGCATATGCTACAACTCTAACACCACTGTTCTTGAGTTTGATGAGAATTTCGTTCATCACCAAAGCCCAGAGAAGAGGTGAGAGTATTCCACCCTGAGGGGTTCCTCTAGATGTGTACATTTTAATATCGGAGTTACCTAACTTAGAGTGGATCTGTCTGTTTTTCAACATACACGTGATCCATCTTATGAGTGGGGGTTCTATTTTAAGATTAGTGAGTGTATTTTCTATGGCACTGTTGTGAACATTGTTGAATGCTCCTTCGATATCAAGAAAAGATGCAAGGGTGTATTCTTTTACCGCAAGCGACTTCTCTATTGTTCTAACTGCACAGTGTAGGGCCGTTTCTATACTTTTGCCTTTTGTGTAGGCGTGCTGAAAAGGTGATATAGCTTCCGGCTTTAGGTAGCTACGGATATGCATATCGATTAGTCTCTCGAGTGTTTTAAGTGCAAAAGAGGTTAGACTGATTGGTCTGAAATCTTTTGGTTCTGTATGACTGGGCTTGCCAGCTTTTGGTATAAAGACGACTTTGACTTCCCGCCACTTCTTTGGAACATATCCTAACTTTAAGCAGTTATGAAAGATGTTCATTAGATGTGGTGTTATGATACCGCTGCTTTTTTGCAGCATCAAGGGGAAGATGCCGTCTAAGCCTGGAGATTTATAAGGAGAGAAGGAGTTAATAGCCCAAATTAACTTTTCTTCCGTTATAATTTCCCCAGGTATTTCAAGACCCGAGTATATGATGTTTGTTGACTCGTTATCTAAGTCTGCATTACATCCTGGAAATTTTGTTTGAACCAGGAGTTTTAGACTTTCTTGACAGGATTCTGTCCATTGGTTATCAGGTCCTTTTAAAGAGCCTATGGGTGTATTAACTTTGGAGAGGATATTCCTTAGTCTCGCTGAATGATTTGTACATTCGATGCTACTGCAGAAGTTTCTCCATGAGCTACGTTTCGCCCTTTGAGTTTCTGACTTAAATTTTCTTTGACTGGTTTTGTAACCTTCCCAATCCCTTTCTGTTCCGGTGCGTTTAGCCCGATTAAAAAGTTTCCTAGTTTCTTTTCTGATAATGCTGAGCTCAGCAGTCCACCAGGGTGGTTTATTACTTTTCTTCGCCGTTGTGATGAGAGGACAGCTTTTGTCAAAGGCATTCTGTAGAATTCCCGTGAATTCTGTAGTTAGTTCATCTAAGCTATCTATGCTAAGCTTTGTATCGGTACTAAGCTGACCTATATTCTCAATAATTTCATTGTTGAAGATATACCAATTGGTACGTTTGTTATTTCTAAATGGCTTGTATGCCCGATTAATATCAGGGATACAAAATTCAATTAGACGATGGTCTGCGAAGGAAGCGTCATCTAATACTTTCCACTGTTCTACCTGACAAGTGTTTGAATTGCTTGTTAAGGTGATATCGAGTACCTCCTTTCGGTTTTTAGTAACGAAGGTTGGAGTGTTACCTCTGTTAGCTACTATAAGGTTGTTCTGAATAATAAATTCAAAAAGGGACTCGCCCCTAGTGTTAGTATCGGTACTACCCCACTGCACATGATGTGAGTTGGAGTCGCACCCTACGACTACGTCAAAGTTGTTCTTACTTGCAAAGGATATCAATAGATTTGTGATATCGGCTGGTGGTCCTTCTGTACCGTTATACGGCATGTATGTTGAAGAAAGAATGAGCGTTGGGAGCCCTTCTCGCTCCAGTCTTATCGCTGTTTGGTCAATATTGCTGTAAGTAGTCAGAAGAAAAAGATTAGGCTTTTTCCTTGCTACAATGCATGTTCTGGGATTACTGTTTCGGCTGTCAAGGTTGGGCTTGTACAGCAGAAGTTCTCTCGAGTGTAGTCCCTTAATTTTGCCGCCTGATACCCAGGGTTCCTGTATAAGGGCTACATCGTACTGTCTACTCTCCATGAGGTAGACGAGGTTAGCGCTGGCGGCTTTACTGTGTTGGAGATTGATTTGTAAAATTCTCAATTCCATCATAAAATAAAGAACTTGTTCAACGCTTTACTAACCTGTTTCTTTTTGTTGGCAATCAACCTCAACTTGCATCGGGTTATCCCGACACGCACTTTGAAGTCTACTTTCCTGAGAAGCGTCTTACAGCCCGAGTTTTCTGGAGAGGGGTGACTTGATGTCAGGTTGTCCTTGACCAAGACCTCCCTGTCCAGAAAAGCACGAGCGTTGTGCAGCCTAATCCTTTCCATTTCTGACATTTGGTCCCAGTCTAGCTAGCCAAGTCTTTTATAATAATCTGTACACTAATATCTATTATATATAAAAGACTAATTCGTTAAATTCATGTTATTTTTTCAGTTGATAACCGGTTGACCGATTTTCTTAATTTTTGTTTTAAACTAAAGAGAAATAATTGTAAAGGGCAAAACAGATGTGCAGAATTGCTGCGCAGCAAAATCAAAAATACACAGGCTCTTATGGGAGCAAATTGTGCATGTAGAACAGCGCTGCGTGATGTCTCTATTTCTAAATTTTCTGCCAAGTTTCATTGCAGCCATAATTGAAAAACAAAAATTTCGAAATAATTGATATCTGGCACTACTTAAATTGAAAGATTGTTGACACTGTTGACAGTACATGTTATTTTAAATTGTCAGTTTGGCAATGAAAAATTAAAATTATAAAAATATTCTCGATTTGGCCCTGGATGGAGATAGTTGGAGAGATTTATTTGACCGCCTTCTGAATAAAGGATAGTAAGAAAATGCTTTTTTATAATTATGAATTCATCTCGGTATTTATTTTGATTTCTTCTTCTAGTGTATTGGAATTCACGGCGAGGATATCGATGCCGCAATTGAGACATACAACCCTGCTATCCGAACGGTATTGTACCCATGCCTCGATTGAAGGTATCTTCAAATTCAATTCAGTTAAGCAGTGTGCTATGATTTCAAAGTCCTGTGCATTCCTAATTTGTTTATGAAACGTGTCAAGGCCGACGGAGATTGGTCGCTCATGTGTCCGCACAAATATCCCGGATTGCACGAAGTCTGGGTTGTAAAAATCGAAGCTTTACTCTCGCTACAAGAAGGAGCATCGCGGCAACCGAACAATCAATGCTCAAGCCCTCTGGTTTGCCATTATCGAATCTCAGGTCGAGACCAGAACACCCTACATGCTCAACAAGGACGCCTGCAATCGCAAACCGAATTAACAAACTGTTTTGTTCTAATTTCTAAACAATTTTCTAAAGCATTGTGCCTTTTCGAAATTATAGACACTAATAATTGTAATTCCTATTCTCTTGTTTCTTTGCGGTCTACAAAACCTTCTCCTACTCGAACAGCATAAAATAAAAATAGACCGGCGCGGCAGCTCTTGAAGAGCCAAGGCCTAAGCGGCTTACTCTCATCAACAATTCTCTGGGTGCGTGTGAAGAATTGAGGGGACCTACAACGTTCTGCTTAGCAGCCAACGCACCTTACCACTAAGCCACGGACGAACAGTACTCGAAAAGCATACCTATGCAAAATGAAAACAATTTTTTTCCTTGATGACTGTTTTCAAATTTTATCAAACAAAACAACCAAATCAAAAAAATTTTGACAGGTGTCGTTTTTGTCTTGACAGAACTTGGCAGAGTTTCTGCACGTGTGTTTTGCTTGGAGCGCTGCATGCAGCGCTGCGTGCAGAAATTCTGCACATCTGTTTTGAGCATAAAAGGTTTATGACAAATAAAATTTATACTTTTCAAATCACAAACGGTGCAAATGTTAAGAAATAAATAATAATATCAATATATCTACGAATGCTCAAATTTCGTCAAATATTTTAATTTTCGTCAAAAAAAAAATAAAATAAAATAAAAACGTCAGAGAACAAAAAATAAAAGTTGCTGCGAAGGTTTATTTCGATTGCTCATATTATTATGACTGCGTCAAAAGTGGACATGGTACATATATCTGGAAAAAAGTAGGCGTAGCTGCATGTGGTTGAAATTGAGACTAACTAACAGTGCAGCTTGAGAGTATTTTAAAAGGGGGAACACCAAAGTTTTCTGACAAATCACGTGGAATACGGAATCAAGCTGACGAATCAAATCATTTTCTAGCTGAGAAGCTTGGATTAATGCATACAACTTGGCCAATTCTAGGTGGTGTGTCGTCCTAAAAGGGTAGAAAATTCAAACTGTGCAAGGATTGTTGCCAGGCGACCTCAGTTTGTATCGTTGTTTATGGAATGGGCTCCGGAATACTCAATGCATATCTGATATCTTATATGTGGCGTCAATGAATTTTCATATTTTTGCTGATAAGCAATCCGGGACTCTTCGGCTGCCATTTTATCCATTATATGAAATGCTATGGGCTAAATCATGGGTGTGTCCGCGTGTGGAACCATTGATTTTGTTGAAGTCACCCAGAAGCATCTTCGCCTGTCTCAATCCAGTAGTAGTGCCATGTTCTTGCTTCTCCTGGTTTCCTCTTCTTTTTTTCTGGCCCTAATAGAGGAGTCATCGCACTGTCTCTGCCTCCTCATTTCCCTGAACCCCTTTATGCCAAGGTACCAAATGAAGAGTCAATTTGTTGTTCTTGCCTGGTTCATTTAATCTACTCCATAACGTTTTGAGTTAAACCTTTAAGGGCTTAACACTTTAAGAACTGCCTGACAATCTGATATAATGGCAATGTTTATGTAACGGTGATTGATTTCGAGATTGAGTTCTGCACATTTATTAATTACGTTGACCTCTTCTTGAAAAACACTGAGAGATCAACCTTATGTGTTAAGCGAGTGAAACGAATGTCTTATGGGCCCTATCGGGAATGAGATTTCCCTGGAAATATTTCCCACATTCGGAAAACTTGTATCGTGAATAAGAGTTCTCTGGAAATATTTCCCACGTTCGGAAAATTCGTTTCGAGAACGATGTTCGAATTTTCCCTAGAAATTTATTGCGATCATGAACACTTTTCCCATGGGAAATTTCTCGATATTTCTCTGGAGTTTTTTCCCATTCATTTTGATTGAGAAATTGCAAGCAAAATCCTTTCTCGAGTGGAAAGGATATATTTGCAGACCTAAAAAGAGAGTTTGGATTTATTTTGAGGAGTAGGTAAAACGATTTTATTATTATCTTGCTTGAATAGACCACAAAGCACAAACCTTTGGGAGCATTTTTTACGGCCTTCTTCAAAACCAACTGCCAAGAGCACGTATAATGGTCCCGGCTCTACACAACTGCGCAGATATGATCATGAAATTGATGAAAGCAAGTAATCCAAACCTGCCTACGCACGACTGGAAAGTCCCAAAGGTTGAGAAGGAGACAGTGGGTCACTATAGATCAGCTCTCTTGGTGATCAATAGGGAATCACTGGCTCCACTGGCCGCGATCAAAGGCGTGGTTAGGTATGGTTTCGATGAAATCGTGATTCGTATCTACAAAAAAGACAAAGATTCGATTAACACGCCCCCCCCACAGAAGCCTCTTCAGCGGAAGGAAACGCTTCACTACCCCCAAAAATGGAAGTCGATGTAACACCACAAGTGGAAACATCGACCTCCACAGCCCCAAACAAGCCATCCGACGTGGAGGCTAACCCTATAGTCGACAGCAACTCTGACATGGATACTGAAGACTCCACCTTAGGCATCACTCTGACTGAGGAAGCCCTTCTTCATTCCTCCTCAGACGATGAAAACGCCGATAAAACAGTGGTGGAGGTTGATCTGAAAAGTAGCAATGCTGCGATTAGTTCAGATTAATCTCCATCACGCCATCATGGCCGCAAACAACCTGGTACTCCGATTGCATAGAAATAAGGAAGACATCGTCTTGATACAGGAGCCGTGGGTCTCAAACTCCATCATCAGAGGCCTCAGGACTCCTGGCTATAAGCTATTGTATGCATCGGAGAAAGGTGAACCAAGGTCATGCATGTTAGTAAAAAATGACTTAAATGTATTTTTACTCCCCAATTACAGCGACAAGGACACCACCACCGCTGTCTTAACAACGGATAAAGCCACCTACTGGCTCATATACTCCTATCTTGGCCACGACAGCCCAGCTCCAGGAGACATCTTAAAGAAGGCAATTGCGGACGCGCACTAAAATTGTCAAACAAAACAAAAATTATTCCAAGCAAAAAGAAATAAATAAAAATATTTCTGTCAAAATTGATTTTCGAAAATAATTTTGTTTTTTAAAGTTGGTAGTTTTTTCCCTGGGAAAAAATAATTTCGAAGGAGTTTCACGGTAACTAGAAATGTTTCTTGGGAATGGCCCATCTCACATCTATATACATAAATTCGTTAAATTCATGTTATCTTTTCAGTTAATAACCGGTTGACCGATTTTCTTAATTTTTGTTTTAAATTAAAGAAGGTCCCGCCGCCGCACTGTGGGGTCTTGCATTGGCTGAACCGGCGAGAAGTCGTTTTTTTTATATGTACTAAATCTCAATAAAAATAACTTATTCGATTTACTGATACTATATGTCACATGATTTAGTAGTTTATTTTTCATTCCATTGTTCTATCACTTTTCTGTTATACATCAAAGAAGTGAGTATTGTTGAAATTGGGATCTGTGGTTATCTAACCTCTAAAAGTGGACATTATTATAAAGATAATAACAATTTGTTATATAAGGTATGTACTTTATAAAAAAATTAGTTTAAACTCAATTATAATGGAAATCTGGAAAAAAAATTGAATAGAAAATAAAAATGTTACAAAATTTGTTATATAACGGTACTTTTCGATTAGGCAAACATCAAAGCAAAATTAAAAGTATTTTACATAGTTCAATATATTCTTTATTAGGAATCGAAGTTAAAAGTAGAAGATGTTTGCCTAAAATATTTTATTTTCATTTTGTTCTGTTAGTAAGCAAGCAAAATATAACCAATTTTTATCATATTGAAGGTTTCAACATTCAATTTTTCCTCTGCAAAGGCGGAAACTATGTGAAATATTTTTTAAAAGTAAATCTGAGAATGTTGATAAGAAATTTGAATATATTGAGTCATTTTAAGTGGAAAAAACAAACTGCCCTGATAATAATTTGTCAGACCTTAAGAATGAATTAATTCGTTTCAAATTTGAAATGGAATCCAAATGGAAGAAAAGTCACCGGACAAAATTAGTGTTTCATAAAAATGAATCCCATTGGCTCCAAGAAAGGGTTAAATTTAAAATGTATTAACTACTCCCTGGAAGACCTCAGATTAGTTTTGATTAATTGAGTAAGCGAAGAATGAATTTTCGAGCTGCTGGTAACAAACAAACTGCAAACTTATTTGTTTCGTTGTACCCTTGGTGCTATACCTATTAGCACTTCCGTTCATAAGATTTTCATTCATAGCCATGAAATAATCTCTCAAAGTGCTTTGCCCATTGGAGAATTAAATGAAGAGGCATAAGAAGGCCGAAATAAGGACTTCAAATTGTACCGACAGCATTTCAGCCGCAAAACCTCATTAACAGTTACATTAACTGATATTATGAACAGAATGTTAATATCTTCAAATCCTTTTATTACAAACCAAAGAGTTAGGAAAACTTCAAAGAAAATTCCGGTCCATTCCGAAGCCTCAGAGATGTTTGTACAACCTGATCTTTATAACCAACCCCAGACTGAAATAGCCGAATACTTTTCGGACTCTGATTAGTCATAATTTAATTAAACACCCAGAAAAGACAAACAATTTTGTTTTTGTTAAACTCCATATTCAGATTTGTATGTCTTTTTTAGTTTTTTTAGGATTTCAAAATCTATGTATCTTATACTATGCTGCAACTCCCAGATACTGTTAATCTACCTTAAAACTATTCAAACATTTTTCAAATTGTGTTCAAAATAAGAAAAACATTCAGGTCACAATATTCATTTTATTTTTTATTTTATTTTTTCTTAATTCAGCTTTAACTGCAAGCTTAAGCGATTTAAAATAAATGTTGGGTTTTTTAAGTAACTTTTTTCCCAACAATAAAAGATCATTGCGTTTCATTTCGTTTTTTAGGGTTTTGTAAGAAGTTTTGGGTTCGTCTTAGATAAAACTTATATTATAAGTATTAACATGTCAGACAAAAATTAAGAAAACTAGCTTTCGACCATCGATTTATTTGTTTTTTGTATTAATTCAATATCTTAGTTTTTTTGTTAATTTAGAAAAGGAAAAGAACTATCAATTTTATTTGCCTTGCATACTATTTGATTTTTGTTTATTTTATAACGTAATTAAACAAAAACACGCAAAAACTATAATAAAATATAAATAACGGTATTATCTCAAAAACCTGAATTGGTATAGTTTTTCTTACGTCAGATTTGAATTCAGCATACCAAAAACCTATCGAAATGTATATTTTGGTAATTTCAACCAAAAACTTATAATTATCGCCGTTGATAAGCCATTTCTGCCCCACTGTGCGACGGCTCGGACAGAACGTCACAACAGACGCATACAACTCCGAGGTAGTAGAGGAGTTTGTCTACCTAGGCTCCGCTATTAACACGGGCAATAACACCAGCGCGCGCCGAGATCAGACGAAGAATAAGTCTTGCTAATCGCTGCTTCTTTGGGCTAAGAAAGCAAGTAAAGTTTATTGTATGGTGCAGAAGCATACCCTTGACAAAATCGGATGATCATCGGGTCATCTTTGGTCCCGTAGACATTGATGGGGAATGGAGAAGAAGATACAACAGCGAATTTGACGGGTTGTACAACGACATGGACCTAGCCAGAAGAGTCAAGGTCATTGCCGAGAAACGAAGAAGCAGAGAAGCCCGCATCTCAGGAGGTACACCCAAGTGAAAGAGGACCTCAATCAAATTGGAGTGCAAAACTGGATACAGCTAGCTAGGGATCGAGCTAGCTGGCGGAGACTGTTTCTTGAAGCTCAAGTCCATAATGGACAACCTTAAGCAAGTAAGTAGTTTTGAAAAGAAGAAAAGTGTTGCCAACATATTTGGATGAGAGAAACCCTTGTTTTGAGATTAATTTAAACATGAACAAAGACCCAGTTGTAAACTTTATCATTTCGAAAAAGGGCACGTCACTGTTTAGCTGTGGTGTTGTTGTGGTCAGTTTATAGAAAAATAATAAAACAATTTGCGAAGTAAACAAAGCCACTGACTTCTAAAAAATACGCAATGATTCAAGTGCACGCTTTTGTTTGTTTTGTTAGCAATACTTTGAGATAACAAAAAACAAACTGATGAATGCGATGGAAAAATAATTGCGCTACGCTCAAATGCTCAATTTGACGTAGGCACATATATGAACAACTGTTGGGTTGAGTAAATTTAACTTCCTATTATTTGTCGCGTGATGCAGTGACACACGTACTGGCTTTAATGCGCACGAGTGTATTGCCATCCAAACAAGAAAGCATCTGATCTGGTAAGCGAAGTTATCCTTTATGGCAGCAAAGCAACGGGTCCCGGTAATATTTGATCCGATTATGGAACAGACGCAAAACCGCTAAAGAATTATTCGCCCAAACCTTTTAAAAGTCAATTTAAATGGAAGGTTTCTTTATGCTGCACGTCAAATGAATTCTTTGTTCATTAATTCCACATGGTCTTTTTTCGCAAATCAAAGCATGGGAATTGCAACTTAATCATGGAAGCGCAGGAGATAACACAACGTTATCGTCGCCAATTCCGTTGAACTTCCAAACAAAGACAAAAATAGCCAAGTTCTCGGACTAAAGATAATTTTATTAAATACAAAAAAGAATTCTTACAATAATCTCTACAGCATCCTGGTTGCATTCATTCATAGTCGTCATATGACTTCAACTTGTGCTTATTTAATAAACAAGATTCATGTTTGCGAAAGTGTGAAAATTATCGAATAAAAGAATAACTTTCCCAACATTGCAATTATTGCTACTGAGAATGTGAAAATTGCACAATGCCGTCCTACAAAATTGTCCTTATGTAGTCAAGGACACGCTTGTCACCCAAAATTGACATGTGATCGGCTTTTGGCAGCTCGAGCATCGTGATGTTTGGCCTCTGGTAGTCCTTCCAGTACATGCAGGCTTTCAGAGACCTAGCGTTCACTGTGCCATCACCATCACCTTTGATTAGAGTCGGAGTCTCGTCGATTAGATTGTCCTTCTTATAGACCAATTTCTCGACAGTTGGCACTTGGGAACCATACAGGCAATGTAGTTCGACGTCGGGCGGAGCAAAGTTCAGCGAGTATTTGGTGTTGTCCTTGCGCATTTCCCAGCCCTCTGGGAAGTCAATGTCGTTGATGAAGTCTTGCAGCGAGGAAACGGTGTACACTCGTGAGGGCTTTTCGACAAGGGCTTCTGAACTCTTCCAAAACAGTGGCGATGGTAGGAGGAAAGCCGTTGATGGCGTTGAAATTTGTTGCTCCCTCATGATCTTTCCGCTCAGGGCAAATGAATCTAAATCGTCTCCAATGGCATAGACTTTAACTGCCTTGGCGCTTCCTGCCCAAGCGCCAGATAGACTCACAATTCTGGCAACATATTTGGATTTCCAAGATTGTGTCTGGTTCTGCAGGAAGACCAAAGTCATGGGACTTCCCATGCTGTGGGTGATGAAAGTGATTGGAGTTTTGTCGTTCATATCATACGCGTACTCAACCAGATGCTTGAGATTACCGAACCAGTCGGCGTTCTCGTTTGGCGCCTTTCGGAAGTCGTATGGAGCTCCGAAAACATTCCTTTTACGTTCGTAGCCGAGAGCGACAAGCTGATCGCCAATTACATTGAAGTAGCTACCAGATTTGGCACGCGTAGGATCGATCCATTCGACAACGTTGGAATCGCCCCAGCCGGGAATGCGAATTTTCACTCCGGGAGTGTTGTGTGACGTTCGCGTTATGTTGTCATATTGCAGTTTCACATTTTCTATCCAGCAACCGATGACCAGTGGAACAAGTTGCTCCAAATTCAACCAAATATTGAACCAATCGGAATGTTTAACACAATAGAGATGAGCACTGGACGTTTTGTTGAGTTGTGCATCGAGTTGATTGCCTCCATCGCCCGGTACAAATATTACAGGTGATAGTTTCTTTCTATCACTAGACTCTAGCGACCTTGAATACACTTGCACAATAGTTATAAGCCCGATAAGAAGTATTAGCAGTTGTTGTTTTTCTATCATATTTGTTGGTTTAAAGACGAATTAACTATAATTTAACTTAAGTCTGAAAACAAGCGATAAGAGTGAAATTCGTGTGACCTAGTTGTTTGTTTAAATTAGAATCGCGAATTCAAGAACTTTTGAGCACTCTCGGCGCCAATGACCGACCGACACCCGAGACGGCAAGTTTTTCTTTGTTGATTTTGATTCGATTTTTCGGTTCTACTTTTTTGTGCAGTGATAAAAAAAAAACAACAGAAAAATGACACTTGAATTCAGTGTTGCCATGGAGTGGAAAATGATACCTTTTAGTACCGTGCTAGTTTACCAATGATGCAGATAGAAGCAAATGCAAATGATAGTTCGACAACAGTATTTCTTCGGTAGCCTCAACAAAATACATACACAAAGTAGAATTATAATAAAGAGAATTATTTCATGAATTTTACCAAACTTACTCTTGAAAGTGATCCATAAATTGTTGCCCTGATCAATAGACTACCATCCAGCAAGGAAACTTGACTATTCTGCATCCGGTGACACTTCTACAAGTTTCCGATTTTGCCAACTTGCGCGCGCTACCTGAGCCTTGGTCTTCCTCTATTCCGTCGTGCCTCTTTGGTGCATTGGAAGACTTTATGGGCCGGAGCCAATCCTCTCCCCGTGACCAAGCCCGTGAGTCGCTGGACCTCCACTCTTTTACATATCTGGGTCAGTGTCGCTGTACACCCCGTACAGTTCGTAGTGAAATCTTCTCCTCCTTTCATCGTTGCTGCAGACAGGAGAATAGATCTTCCGTAGAACTTTTCTCTCGAACCGGCCTAAGGTGCTTGCATACATTTTTGAAAAGGTTCATGCTTCGGCTTTCTAAGCCAGAAGAATCATTTTTTTAGCCTCCATCTGTCTACTCACAAATGCACTATTGACATCACACTGTTCTCCCAAGGTGCCGTGTCATAAGGCCATAGGTCATAAGGCCATATACTCAAAAATTTTGAGTATATGGCCTTATGACACTTTCAAAAGCGTCATAAGGCCATATTTGAGCATATGGCCTTATGACGCTTTTGATAGTGTCATAAGGCCATATGGCCTTATGACGCTTTTGAATAATTTTTTTCCTGAAATCCCATAGTTCAAATAAAAAAAAATATTTCTAAATAACGTACATGAAATGTTTATTCAAATTAATTAAATATTCATACAATGAACAAAATTAACGTTTGTAATGTATCTGTATGTAGGCATATACTGTACTTATATTAACAATAAACAGTTTTGCTGTTTTGTACAATCCTTCTGCAAATTGGGCAGAGAATTGCGTTGTTATTTTTCATATAGTTCTCTGATATTTTTCTGAAACATTCTAAACATAGTTTAAAATGATTACATCGCTCCAAAAGTATGGTACGAGGACTTTCGCAACAGATAACACATAGCACAGGAGCTTCATCGTCTTCTAGAGTTGCTTTTTCCAAAAAATCACTTTCATCATCGCTCTCTATTACCGACGATTGACTCATCTGAACTGCTTCGTCAGTAATAAGGCTGTTATTCGAATTTGTCATTTGGTTTAAGAAGTCATTTATAGAGATAATTTTTTTGTCAAGCTTCTTCAATGCTTCTTCAATATGTTGATTTTTATCCTTAAATCGTTTTTTGGGTGGCTCGAAAATATCAAACGTTCCATCTAGGGACATAACAAAGTCCCTTGATTTGATTCGATCCTCATCTAGTAAGACATCAAGAAATTTAAAAAAATTTCCACGTTTGGCCAATTTTCCACTTAAACGGCTATTATAGCCTTCAAGTGAACTTGTGGTTCTCATCAATGAACCATAAACAGAAAATACTGATGGAGTTTCCTAAATATTTAAGGTTTAATTATTATATTAAGGTATTATTTATCATAACATGAGTCAAGTTTTATTAAAAATACCTTATCCATCCACTGCCTCTTGAAGTAAACACAAAATTCTTTAAATATGTTGTCACCATTTTTGCGATACTTCACACTATTTGCTTCTGAATTGACAATGTCGAAAGCTAGTTTGATATCTCTGGGCTTCATTAACGGAAGTATCAAAAATTTTCGAAACAATCTGTTTGCTTACTTGTTCTGTTGCAAAGAGGTCCAAAGCTGTGGTATTTTCGATGCTCTTCTTCTTACAGCCTGGCAAAAATGGAACCAACAAGTGCTGCATTTAACTCCCTTAAAAACGATTTGAAGACTATTCCTAAGTGCTTTTTCAAAATCAGTTACAAACGAATGAGGTTCTAATTTTAACACATTCGCATCTATATATTTAAACAAGTGGATGTAAACTTGTTCTGATTTATTACTCATGAGCACATAGGTAAAAGGAAAAACCTGCGGAATTAAAATACCATTTTTATAGAACTATTCAAGATAAATTTTTTTACAGATATCTTTTCTTGCTTTAGATGAGTACATCTGTATGGAACATTATGAATTTATAAGAATAAATTATAATGTAATTACTTGATATAAAATTTAAATTAAAAGAAAAATAATCGTCATTCGCGCGAGCGGAAAAATTTTTTTTGCCCAAGATTGCCAATTTTGGCAAAAAAAATTTTTCCGCTCGCGCGAATGACGATTATTTTTCTTTTAATTTAAATTTTATATCAAGTAAATAAATTTAACCATTTTATACTTACGTGATTATCATGTGCGAAGTATATAATAAGTAATTGTTTGAAGCCAGAGACAGGGACAACACTAAAAGTTGCATCTAACAAGTAGTTCCTTCTTGAACCTTGTGCCAAGTTCTTTATCCCATTTGAAATCGTTGGCGATACAAATACAGTATATGAAAAGTTTTCCTCCACAACAGTGCCCTGATAAAAGGGCATGCTTTCGTATCGGGACATTCCAAAATTGTCCATTACAGTTTTAGTTTTAAATAATTCAATAATTTCGTGAGCGTTGACCGGTGTTTTTGGAATTGACAAATTTTTTATACGAAGCAGTTGCCGACGTACTTTTCCAAATTGAACCTTGTGTAAAAAGAATTTATAAAACTGATGAGATAGAAAATTGGATGTCCCCTAACCATAATATAGTATGGACGAAATTTTGTTTTATTAATTTAAAAAGAAAGTTTGAATATTTCTTACCTTAGGTAGGTTTTCGCTGACACTTTCGTTCATAACCTTATCATAAATTTCCCGCACTCCACTTCTTTTTAGTGATACTTTTGTGCATTCATTTTTGACTGTGTTAATTTGATCCATTTTTTTTTTAATTTCTTCACTGTCTAAATGGTTATGCGCGGCACTTGATATTGGTACGCGTATTACATTTGGGTTATTATTGTCAATTATAGCACTAGCCTTGCAGTTTTTATTTTGGCAAATGTAATATGTCGACATTTTGTATTTATATTTAATTTTATACAATTGTTTAATATCCGGCACAAAGATCAACTTACTGCCTTTTCTAAGACCTTCACAAAACTCGAACCTATAAGTTTCACCACTGTTCGACATTTTATTAGAATAATAAATTAATACACGACGCGCTGCGTTTGATACCGGATCGACGAATGAAAATTTTTATTTTTTTCTCGCCGGAAACTATTCAGTATAGAAGTTACCATAGCTACAGGAAATGTTATTTCCGTTTCCATAGCTATAAGAACTATGATCAATTTGAACATTTTTAAGTTTAAGTTGATACCTCATAGTAAGAAGCTCACAAATATTTCGCGAGAATTATTTATTACGGTTAAAACCGATTTTCCTTAAAGAAAATATTGGGAACATATGGTCACATGACTTTTTCACAATGTGCCATATGGCCATCATATATATGACGCTTTTAAAAGCTTCATTTGACCATATGGTATAAAGTCGCAAATAAATATGGCCTTATGACGCTTTCAAAAGCGTCATAAGGCCATATGCTCAAATATGGCCTTATGACGCTTTTGAAAGTGTCATAAGGCCATATACTCAAAATTTTTGAGTATATGGCCTTATGACCTATGGCCTTATGACACGGCACCTTCTCCCAATTATATCAATACAGTCGGTGGCGTACGCAAGTAGTTGCACAGACTTCTGAACGATAGTGCCTTTAGCGCTGACCAGGAGTTCTGCACTATTTTTCATTCATACTGGAATGAGGTTAAGGAAGTTGCATGAAAGTGCATCACCTTGTCTAAAGCCTTTTTTGACATCGCAGGTGCCGGTGAGGTTTTTACCGACTCTGATAGAGCAGTTTGAGTTCTCCAATGTCATCCTGCTCAGACGAATGAGCTTGGTAGGGATGCCAAAACTGGACATGGCTTTATACAGTTCTTCTCTATAGATGCTGTCATACGCGGCCTTAAAGTTTAATTCATCGGGTGTGCTCTTCTCTGACCATATCCTGCAGATGAGTTCGTACATGCCCCTTGCCAAATCGTCGCCGACTGCTTTGAAGAGTTCGGTAGTTGACGAAGGTCGGGTTTCGGGTAGACGGAAATGTTGGCTTGCGTCATCTTCATTGAATGGTTTATTCAGCCTGAGAAAGGAATTTGATTCGTCATCGCAGTTGTACAGTCTACAGGAGTGGTCCTTCCGTATCCTCAGCATTGACTGTGACTCAACTACGATATTTTCCTGTTGGTGTTTACAGGCTCCAGTTCGTGTTCGGTAACCTTGAGTCATTTGGTAAAACTCACGAACTTCAACCTGTTTTTTAGTCTCTCAATATTCTTTATCGGTCGCTTTTCATGCTCTGTCTTTTCCTTTTTTAACAGCTTGTGTTCAACTCTCCTCTTCTGCTCGTAGAGCTCCCAAGCAGCTCTAGTCCTCCTGTGCACCACTACTTTATATGCTTCTTGCTTGGCTGCATGTACCTGCTTGCATTCTTTATCAAACCAGAGGTGCGTTTTTGCGACGACGATAGTTGACTATAGTTTTTGTGTCAAAAAAAAAATGGTTGATGTGTCATAGTTGAAATAGTTAGAAATAATCCAAAAACGCTTTTTAGTTAGGTTTGGTTGAGCTGTCAAACAAGAAAAACAAAAACAAATCTTTTGAGGTTACAGTTTTCTTTTCTTTTGATCATAATATTATTAAAATGGATAAAGAGACAACAATTTTCGTTGCTTTAAATTTATTGCAAAAATTCAAGAACGATCTTGATATGGTAAGTTGTTGAAGAAAATTAAAATAAGAAAATATTTATTTATCTTTGAACATCCCACAGCAAGAAAGGCAAATGGAGGATTTAACAAACAATTTTTTGTTGTAAAATAACTCGTCATCTGATTCTGACGACGCACAGTGGCCCGTTTCGGCTTTTTTGGTTCCAAAAATCATAACTCCTAAACGAGTTGAGATATTTCCACAATTTTTTTTTATTTTGAAGGTTACACCCAACGCTATGAAATTGGTGAATTTCAAAATAAAAACATTACAGGGTGTTTCGGAAATAGCTGTCAAAAAGCTTAGTTATATTAAGTGAGATAAAAATGATTAAATGTGAATTAAACAAACAAGAAAACTCATTTTCTGGCGTAAAACAAAAGGAATTGAGGTTTAACAGTAGCGCAAAAAGTAAAACACCGATTTTAGAGGAACAGTGGCGAAAATAGTTTTTCTAATTTTTTATTTTTTTTTTTGTAAATTGACATTAGAATAATAATAAATAACAAATTTAACAATAAAAACAGTTGAAATGTACGTATAAACATTAGATTTCTTGAAAACTATCATCTTGGTCCGTGGTGATATTCAATAAACTCAACATTTCCGGAGAATAAAGTGCTTTCATATCTTTTTGGGTCCTTACGTGCCTCAGAGAAAAAATAAGCGGATCAGATGAGGCTGCAAGCATGTTGTATAAGTCTTCATTCTGCCTTATTCTCGAAACTTTACAGGTATTTTGATATCTATACCTTTTGTAGTCCTTTTTTTGGACACCTGGGCTTCTTCAGATAATTCTCCTAGAGGAAGTGATTGATACTCTATAATATCTTGACTGTGAGCCAAAATTTTGTGAAGAGTAGGTGTCAGTTGTTTTTCAGGATACTTTTGAGTCAACAGAGCTACTGTTGCTTTAGTATACTCCCCAAATTTAACAGCGTTCACACCTTCCCTGCAGTTCAAAACATCAAGTATTATTTTCAGCCTGGAAATAACCTCTATGTTTACTCCAGTTATTTGAGCTGTTATCTCTGATTGCTCGAAAAATCTTCTCGAAGTGTTCCCATCATTAGTATTTCTGAATCCCTGCTTTGGTTTGTCTACATCGAGTCCAAGCTGATTACGGAAACACGTTTGTATACTTTCCTTTCTTCTTTTTTGTGCTTCTTTGATCCCAATCGAAAAAAACCTTTTTTACCTAAAATTTTATGATATCGAGCAATAAAAAATAAACATTTAATCCGATTAAAAATTAATACCTACATATAATCACTGAACATTTAATCTCCTTAAGTCAAAAGTAACTGCTAATATTTTATTATGGATATAATATAAACCCTTCAATTTAATTTTTTTATTGCCTACGATTTATATAATATTTATGAAATATCGTATTTTAAAATATTTCCATCATCAAAAACAAAATTCTGGTGAATTCATTCCCCATTTCAGATAATTTTTTGAATTTGAAAAAAAAAATTTTTGTTCGAAAATTCTGGAACACCCTGCAAATGTAATAAATTTAAAACTCATCATATTGTTAGCCGTGAACATTTTCTTCGAAATAAAAAAAAAAATTGTGGCGATATCTCAACCAGTTCAAAAGTTACAGTATTAAACATTTTATTAATTTGCCATTGAAAAACCAGAAAATTGAAAAAAAGTGCCTGCCATCGCTTAATAAAATCGCTCTAGCTCAGTTGGGCGCAAGTTGGCGCAAATTATTTCTTCAGGATTATATTAAAAAATACTTCAGCTTTCATTATGCGTTGAGTTTTGCTTAATGCTTTTTGAAGCTTTTTTTTCCATGCAATGTAAAGTCAGAAAAAGGTACAAAAAGTGGTGTCCAAACAAAAAAAAAAAAATATATAGACATTTTTTTTTTTTGTAATATTTTTTCCAAGCATATATTTTACCGTATTTGTTAATTTCAGAAAGAAAAAACAAAAATTCTTTCCCCACGTTCGTAATATAGCTTCTCAAAGTCAAGGAAAAGAAAAAAAAATGTTTGTAATTAAAACTGAAAAAAAAGTTCAACTTTGACCCCCTCTCAAAACCAAACCGTTGGGAAAATTCAAAAAAAACTTCGGTTTCAAGAACTTCAAATATTTGTTAATTCAGCGAAACAACAAATTTTGAATTCTGGAACAACGAAAAAAATGAATTTTGGAATGACTTTAGCCTAAACGGGCCACTGTGCGACGATTTAGTGGTAGCGGCTGGGAACGAACACAAACCTGACCGAAGAAGGATTCATAAAGAAATCTTCAAGCATTTCCAAGTAAGGCAGCTCCTGACATTGTTCTAATTGCTGCTTCCAGATTCGGTGAACAATATCTAGTTCGTGCTTTTATATAAATAAACGAAAAAGTCTTTATGTTCTGAAACTAGTTAAACATTTTTTTTATTTCCGACAGAATACATAAAAGCAATGAATTAAATTCCAAACTAAACTACTTATGTACTACTACTACATACAGACATGTCTGCAAATACATGAAATGCATGAATTGAGGTTGTCACAAATCCCGGAACTCCCGGGAGACATCTGAGAAAATTCCGCTCCGACGGTTACCTCGATTACGCCGATAGTCTCCATTGAGACATTAAAATTTTCCTTGAACGCCTTAACCGCATCCAAACTAGGCACTTCCTGGTGTCCTGATTGTTTATCAGTTGCAACAACAAAAGCATTTTACTTCTCACTCTCCGCCACCAAAGTTAGCTTCGAAAATAACTTGGCTTGCCTCTTTTGATGTCCCTTGAAGTGAGCTGCAGAGTGGAAAATACGTTGAACAAAAATTCTATATCCATATCCAAAACAATTACCTTTTAAAACGAACGATTGTCTGAACCTTTTGTTGCACAGCGTGCACTCAAACGGCTTTACTTCCTTATGACGCAGCATATGATTTTTCAGCATTCTATCGAAAGCGAATCTCTTGTCACACACTTCACATTTGTATTTAGTGTCTGTTGAATTAAAAAGCGATTTCAGTAAAGTTCATAGTAAGGAATATAATTCACCTTTATGTCTTGAGGCAATGTGCTCGTCTAGCGCTGGCCTGTACCTGAACATCGATCCACATGTCACGCACTGATGGTCTTTCTTCTTCAAATGCACCGTATCTACATGAACTTTGAGGTATTTCTCGAGTTTAAACCTCTTTGGACATGTCGGACACTTGAAAGGTCTATTTTCGTCGTGTTTTTTCAAGTGCATCACGAGTTGGGTATGCAGCAAGAACGATTCGGAGCATTTGCTGCACTCAAACGACTTCCCAGGTACAGTACGACTATGTCTCTTTAGTTTGATTATTTCCTTGACTTCTTGTGTTGGCGAAGCTCCGTGAAACTTATAATTGTGCAAGCGTAGATTCATTAGCCGATCGGAAGCATTTTTGACAAATTTCGCAAAACTTTGTACGGGTGTTGATTGCAGTTTGCTGGTCTCCAGAAGTTTCTTTTGAAGGTAAGTATGTTTCCTCGTGGGTTTTGTTGTGCTCAAGTAATTGATCGTTATTTGCAAAAACTGTATTCAAAACATTATTATTTCTTTTTGAGCAAATAAAGGGTTACCACTTACCACTTCCACATTCACAACATTGATAGATGCAAGCTCCGGTGTGCGATTTCTCGTGGACCACCAAATGAGTTACTTGAACGAATTTCTTCTCGCAATACTTGCACTTGTGCAATTTGGCACCGTCATGCCAAGTCATGTGATAGGTGAACGATTTGAGATTAGATCTAGGAAATATCTTGCCGCAGGTCACACATTCACTTTTGTCACATTTGGATTTGGGACATAAATATGGAAAATCGGTGCAGTGGAGGGCATTGCAATGATAATTTAACTGATCAGGATCATCGAAACTAACTATGTCCATGCAGTATTCACATCGATGTGCCTTAAATTCGGGGATAGTTTGGTCCATGTCTTCGATCTCGTCTTTTTGTGTCTTATTATCGTTAAAGTTTTGTTTCTTGTCTTCATCTTCTGCCAATTCTGAATTTGGACGTTCCTCACGGGGAAATCGATAATGTTCTTGAATTGTTATATTTTGATCCAACTCATCAAACTAAGGAATTTCAAGCAATTGTAAATTATGTGGTTTATGCTCTTACTTTAAAAGACTTACCTGAAAAGTGCACGAGAGAAATTTCCTTATGATTTGATTGATTTTGCAAAATATCCGGCGAAATAAAGTTATTTTTTTCCGACAATTTAAAATTTGTAAGGGTAACCTTGTTTTCTTTATTTTGTAATTAAATAATTGAAAACGAACAGAAATCCAGAAATTCGCGGCTACGCGGTTGTAAAAAATATACAACCAGAATGTTTTTTCTTAGATTCCAGATTGACAATTATTAAAGACGCCATTTTACAAAAAAAAACACTTTGACACACCAACCACTTTCAACTCACCTCCTAGATGGATTGGAAATAGTTAGAGATAGTTACGATTTGACACATCAACACAGACCGCAAAAACGACAATTGTGATTACGAATCGTAACTATTGGCGTGCAAAAACGAGAAATAGTCAACCATTGTTGATTATAGTTGATTATAGTCAGCGCAAAAACGCACCTCTGGGCTGGGGCTCCAGACCCATTCAAAAGTTTGAGTTTAAAATGGAAATTAAATTTAAAATAGTAGGAAAGCTGTGAAATTGTTTCTTACATTATTTCGAGGGTTGGTTCCGCTTGTTCGGTCGATGCGTGTTGAGTTGCGCAGATGATGGCGCATGACGCCAGACGTCAACAATGTCATTTTATTTCCCTTCAATTAACAAGGTGGGGATAAAAAGCCATAACACAAATTGTCGACAAAACCTTCAACACACAATGCCATTGCAAGATGTCCGCCCTCAGACCCGTCTTATTGTCTTCCTCACTTTTTATGGAGATACGCTACTTATTTGAAAATTTATGGAAATTCGGTTTTCGACTAAACTCTAAAGCTCAGAAGAAGTGTTTACTCTTAAGGGCACATGCGAAAGTCATTTTTGTGAGTATAGTAGAGACCCCACTGCATATAAACACCGAAAGAAAGTGGTAAACATAAGCATAATTAAAAGAAGAGATATAAAAATGTCATTAGATAAAAGTTTATTTTATTTAAGAGAAATTTTTGACATCGAACTTAAGCAATTCTCACGCCCCAAAACCGAACCTAGTCAAAAAATAACAAAAAATAATTGCATCATCAGACATGCGTTTTTAATGAATAAATCAGCATTAACGGTTTCGTTTTTCGTCCCAGCCCGCATAGAGAAAATGTATACATTGTTTGACTTTTGTTTTTATTTTTATTAAATGGGTGGATTGATTGGGTAAAGGCTGTCATTAATGTTGTTTTTGAAAGTAGAGCATCCTAGGCTGTAATTTTAATTAACTATCTCTTAAAAAATACATCAACACTTTCGATGGTGCTCAATGCCAAAACAGGAAAATATACCCACCTACCGAGCATTCAAGTGTGACTGATAAAACATTGGGTCGGGTATTTGACTGGATTAAGTGGTTCTTGAGAGCGTATACACGGTGAAAATGATCATGCTTGTAGGTAAGTCGTTAGATTTCTTACGTCTATTAAGTTGGCAAACCAATATGGGTACAAACGATTGGGACCTTTACCATAATTATGTGTTCTTTATGTGCTAATTATGTGTGCAGTTCACGAATTTTGTACTGATCAATTTTTGCGTATGTATAAAATTATGCCACCTTCATATGTACACTCGGGCGTGTTTTTTTTTAACGCTTCTTTTTTACTTTTTGTTTGAAAACCTTAGGATTTCAATTGTCATTGTTATTTTTACCAACCTCAAGAATAGAGTTTTTGTTAATGACGACGATGAGTAAGCCGAGTTAATGATTCAAAAACCATCCGACTGACTCCTCGGTAATCGTTTTGGAATCGTTTCATACTAGAATATCAAAATATCACTCAGAATATCACTCAGAAAAAAAAACTTGGGCATTACCTACACCGCCATTGCCGTCGTCGGCAAAATCAATGGTATGAGTACGATGGGTTTACCACCAGCAAAAGAAAAACACCTGTCACAAAAAAAAATGTTTGGCCGGCTTACATACTTGTTTTGGGTTTACGTAGAGTAGGCATGGTGGCACATACATTGACATGGACAACTAATAAAAAACAAAAATATACAAAAAAAAATACACAAGAAAAGAAAAAAAAAATATACAAAAACGTGAAATGAAAAAAAAGGTAAGATAGATATTTGGTGCTGTGGTTGTTCTAGTTTGTAAGTAGTTGTTAGGTAGAATAGGTAGTTTTAGTTAATTTTAAGTTTTATTTTTAAGGACCTAATTTTAAGTAGCATGTTAGGAACAATAATGATATGGTGTTAGTTTTATTTAATTTTCTAACAAGAAATCTATACTAATACATATATAAAGTAAGACTTTTTTTTGTTTGTCGGTTGTATGTTTGTAGTCGATAAACCAACAAACAAACAAAAGTCATACTTTATAAATGTAGTCGAATTCTTCTGGGATGCACTGAATGTGCAGTAGGATATTCTGAAAGTAAAAGAAATAATTATTAATAGGAAAAAACAGATTTTTAATTTTACTTGCCCGAAATTTTGTTTTTAAATTCAGGAAACTGACAGAGTGACAGCCGACATTAATTTTTTTGAAATGTCTATCTATTTTCATTTCATTTCATTTCATTTCCTTTTCATTCTTCCTTTTTATATTTTAGGCTGAACTCCTACTTAAGCTTTTGGACCAAGACAATGTTTACACGCGAATTCTTGGGCACGATTTTCTGTGCAAAATAAAATTGTAACATCGATATTTTAAAAAGGCATGAATTTAAGTTTCCACAATCTACGTGCATGAAAATTTCGCATTATGAATATTGGTTTTCAAAGGGAAAATTGCCATGTAATTGCATTGGTTTTCAAATGGAGAACTGGAAAATGTCAAAATGGGTTTTCGAATGGAAAATAGAAAGTTCTTTATGAAAAACTCAGAAAACTCTTTGGTTGTCATGCATGTTAGTGTAGGTGCATTGGTTTTCAAATGGAAAACTGGAAAATTTTAGAATGGAAAATAGAAAGTTCTTCAATAAAAACTCAGAAATCTCATTTGTTTTCAAAGGAAAAATCACATCTAATTGTAGGTACATTGGTTGTCAAATGGAAAACTGAAAGATTTCAAAATGGGTTTTTAAATGAAAATAGAAAGTTCTTGATGCAAAACTCAGAAAACCCATTGATTTTCAAAGGGAAAATTGCATCTAATTGTAGGTGCATTGATTTTCAAATGGAAAAATGGAAATTTTTATATTGGGAACTTGGAGAACTCTGCGAGAGCACGAAGAACTTCAAGACCTTAAATCAAGTTTTTGCATTGAGCTGCATTGTTAAGTTTGTATGTCCGGTAGGGACTCTATATTCGCTTAATCCTCAATGCATTTTTATAAAATTTTCACTTTATATAGCCTGAGTAAAATCAGGGCCAATCTAACGTGAAAATCAGCAAATAATGGGGACAATCATAGCGGTTACTAGGGTAGCGCAGAGCGGGTAGCGTGTAGAGGGTATTGGGTTAACGGGTAGAGGGTAGCGGGAAGAGTATTAGCGGGATACCAAAGCCTAGAGCTTTTATTTATCGATTGAGGCAGTACGAAGTCTGCAGGGTCAGCTAGTTAATAATAAAGTTAAACAAAATAAGGGGGGTTCACATTATCAAATATGTTTGACAAGCATGGTTTGACGAATGCTTGATGATGGACTGCGTTCACATTTATCAAACATATTGTCAAGCCTCAGTTCTCTTTAGAATTTCAACGATGGCGGACGCTTTAGTTGCAGCTCTGGTTATTGACCAAATAATGGAAGACGAAGAAGAAAAAGAAAAAAAAAACACAAAAAATAAGAGGAAAAGACTTTGAATAAAGGAATGGATGAAAAAGCGTCCAAGATTTTTATTTGCTGGATGAATTGAAAATAACTTCTCCTGATGATTATAAAAACTATCTAAGGATGAACGCAGAAACTAATGGAGAGTTGTTGGAAATGGTACGACCTTACATCGAACGACAAAATACAAAGATGAGGGATTGTATTTCACCCAACGAACGACTTTCTGCAACATTGAGATTTCTTGCAATTGGACGAAATTATTCTTGAAATTTTCCACATGTATCGCAAAATCCACTCTTAGCACTATAATGATTGAAACATGCGTTTTAAGAATAGTTTTAAAAATAATCCTCTTCCATAAGAAGATCCTTCACAGAGTCGTACTTGAGGTTTGAGGTTTGCGTTTGAGGTGTTTCAGTTACAATATTACTGTAGTTTGAATTGAAGTGCATTGGATGCTGATTCTGATGTGTTACATGATGGTTTTGGTTAGGCAAAACATGTAAAATATACGGCTGTTTTGCCGAAATTCTGCCTGGACGATTTGTCATAAATTGTGGTGATATTGTATCAGCTTGAAGTTTTTTTTTTTAATGATTTTTCTTCCCGGTTTGAGTATTTGCGTTCACAATTATCCAATATGCTTGTCAAGCAAGCAAAATTTCAAAAAAATTTGAAATTCATCAAGCATGTTTGACAAGCCGCTTGGTGGAGCGTTCACACTGTCAAATTCGAGTCCATCAAACTATGCTTGTCAAACATATTTGATAATGTGAACCCCCCTATAGTTCATAGGCCGAAAGGCATTAATTTTAAGAAAACCATGAATTACTTAGAGCCCCCGGTTGGGGCCAGTAAGTTGAATATAAGGTTTAAGATAATAAGCTAGTTTGAATTCCTTTGTCTAGTAATAAGTAGTGATACGTGAATATGAATAAGAAAATGAATTTTGGAAAAAAAACCAACCCCTTTTTAAGATAAGGATAAACTTACCTAAGAAATCAGACATGAATAATGCAAGCTGCCATCTTTGGTAAGATTCATGTCTCCACAAAGTCCAAAGAAACTCATTCACTCATTAGACGATTAGTTAAATTACAAACATCGAACACATTCCCACGCGGAATACAAATGTCTTTTCTGTTTTGAGCTTGCTGTGCTGTGTACCTCTCGACGAGTGTTCACTTCAGTTAATTAATTTTAATAAAAATTATACATTTTCCAGTCTATTTCTGTACACAAATATAAGCGCTTGAGCTCTGTTCATAATTTAATTCTTTTTTTTTTATCAAAGAGTCAAGCTCATATTATTTTACATGCAAGCTTTTACTCCATAGCCACTGTCCTCTGAATAATAAAACTCTCTAATGTCTTGATGTTAAGCTTAACAGTTTTGTATACATTATTTTAAAAATAGGATGGAAAAAAATCACTTGCGAATTCACTTTGAGACGTCCATTACAAGACACTATACGCGTCTCGTCGACTACTCGTAAATTCACTCTTTTTTTTTATCAATTTTTGCTCAATTATTTTAGCTACGAATTAAGCTATTTTCGTTAAGGCTTATTTGAATACATAACGGTGTTTATTCGCACTGGTGTAATTACCAACAATTTAGCTCAAACAGAGTTTGGTCTATGACCTTATAACCGACAGCAAACGTGTCTTACATGAGTCACAAGACTATACTTTAAGAGAAATAGTAATAGCATACATTAACCAATTGAAGTTATATGACTATTTGTATTTGACACAATCAGAAAGTAAGAGATCATTTTGGTGCATACAATAAATAACAAAGAGTTGGAAAACTGTCCGCGTCGCGTCAATTCGAAGGGGACATAATTTATGTAAATTAATGAAGAGGTTTAATGGTTTTGGTTTGAAAGTTTATTTTTGACAGTCGAAACATCAACCAGGAAGTTCTGTCTCCGTTATCCTTATAAGGTTTGCAATATCATAAAAACCAAATTTTTACAACTGCAATATTAAGTGAATTTTATTGCTTTCGCATGACCTAACAGTGCCAGCGAACTGTCATTGTTATGTTTAAATTAATGACTATGCCATTGCATCCCCAAAAGAATTGTCACGTTGCTGAAATTCGCTGTCAAATGTATTTTAAATAAGCGCCAATAAACAGTCTTAGAGTTAAACTGCTGTTGATGTCTATTTTTAAAAGGTTTTTGTTTAAACTAAATAATTTATACAGGGTGATTCACGAGCGTTGTGCCAAAAAGCTAGAGCGTGTAGGTTGAGTTGAGACAAGAAAAAAATCGTATGGGAGGGGGGGGTCTATTCCCCCCCGTTTAGCCGGGAGGGGCAATTTTCTGAAAAATTGACTTATTTTATTTAAAAAAATATTAAAAATCAACGGCTTCGTTTACAACACCGTGCTATACCTTTCTGAAAAGCCAAAGACTTCTTCTTTCACTTTGTTTTTAAATTAAATTGTTTTAACGAATAGTTTAAGAAAAATAAATTTTCAAACTCAAAATTTTCAAAAAAAAGCAAAAAAAAACATTTTTGAACTAACTTTTTTCAAAATTTTATGTAATTAAGTACTGATTTTGTTTTTAAAATTCAATGTGTTTGTTAATTTTTAGTCGAAAACAGAAAACCGGATGTAAAAATGTCTTTTCGTTTTTGAGAAATTAAGAAAAAACCGAAACCACTTTTTTCTAAAAAAAATCTTTGTTTTTTATTTTTACCTATCTGGACTTTTAGTTTAATTTATTAGTTTAATTTATAAATTTAATTCTTTGTAATTGGAGTTTTATGAGGACTCAATAAAGTAGAAAAGTATTGGATTTTCCCTGGATTAATCATTTTTTTCATTGATAACGTCTGCCATTGACCTCTCACTTCTAGCTCTCAGTGCTCTCGTCGGCGGATTCTTGAAAACATGCTACGACTTGGGCGCCATCTATTGGGATATTTTTCAGCGTAGAGTCTTTCAGCTTCCCGATCTCGACAATAAGTTAAACCGTAGCAGAAGTTCCTGTCCGCTAACTCTTCTCGAGCGTATGAGTTTGTTATTGTTATGTGTTGATGAGTTAATATTTTAATTGTAAATGGTTGTTTAGTAAATATGCGATGCCTTTTATTTACCTATAGGTTGTTAATTGTTTTTTCATTCAAGAAAAAATGCGGATTAATTATCTTAAGCCCCTAGCAGGTAGAACTCTTCGCCAGTGAGTGGCCGTGGCCCCAGGTATAGTAAGAAAAAATTACAGGTCAGTTTTCAGACGTTATCAATGAACAAAATGGTTAATCCAGGGGAAATCCAATACTTTTCTACTTTATTGAGTCCTCATAAAACTCCAATTACAAAAAATTAAATTTATAAATTAAACTAATAAATTAAACTAAAAGTCCAGATAGGTAAAAATAAAAAGAAAGATTTTCTTAGAAAAAAGTGGTTTCGGTTTTTTCTTAATTTCTCAAAAACGAAAAGACATTTTTGCATCCGCTTTTCTGTTTTCGACTAAAAATTAACAAACACATTGAATTTTAAAAACAAAATCAGTACTTAATTACATAAAATTTTGAAAAAAGTTTGTTCAAAAATGTTTTTTTTGCTTTTTTTTTGAAAATTTTGAGTTTGAAAATTTATTTTTCTTAAACTATTCGTTAAAACAATTTAACTTAAAAACAAAGTGAAAGAAGAAGTTTTTGGCTTTTCAGAAAGGTATAGCACGGTGTTGTAAACGAAGCCGTTGATTTTTAATATTTTTTTAAATAAAATAAGTCAATTTTTCAGAAAATTGCCCCTCCCGGCTAAACGGGGGGGAATAGACCCCCCCCTCCCATACGATTTTTTTCTTGTCTCAACTCAACCTACACGCTCTAGCTTTTTGGCACAACGCTCGTGAATCACCCTGTATATTTGTATATTTTTTATTGCATCTTTGTATGACAACAATACGATTGGTATACCAATTGATGTGTATATGGAGTTTGTTGGTGATTTCTTTGCATGAATATTTTTATTTCATTGTGTTATAACGGCGGAGAGGTTAAGTTTATAAATAATGAAGACAAAAGCAAATTTATTACTTTTATTTTTAAACAAAATGTCTATTTATATTCAATTTTATGGTGCTTTATTGGTAAATAGGGCATTAAGCTTTTATTTTGTTTGTTTTTATTGTTTCAATTTTTTGAAAAGAGAGCAGTTCATCAATTGGTTTGACAGTTGCAAGTGAATGTTTGAATTTAATTCAAAACTTAACAATCGTTTTGATTGATGCTGTTAATATGACATCTTTGTTTAAATAACTCTTTAGAAAGGAGGTGTCAGCTTGGTTATTGATGCTTTTCTCATAGATTATTCAATACATAACATAAGCGTCGAAGGTCTATATTAGAAGAGCAGACCTCTTAGGATTACAAGAAGGCTTTAAATATAAGAGTACTGTCGTGAGCGAAATTTTTGACTGAATTCGAAGTATAAGACCTCCATCATCATTATCGTCAGCGACGTCTGACGATGAAATGTTTGCTTCATTTGCGCCACAACCTGAAACCGGTACTATTTTTCATTCTTCAAAAAAGTATTCCATTTCTCATGATTATTGGTCGACGTCATTCAGTTTCGCACCCTTTTACTTCCACCGCAAGTATGCTCCGTCGCGCTGGTTCCTTTGCCCAAGCAAGGTGTTCAATCCAAAAGAATTGTAAGGAAGTCACTTGCTTTTTCATATATAATATTTTCCTTTTTTTGTCTACTATTATTACCGAATGATACAATAGTTTCAACTTACTAAAATTGGTCAAAATCAGCTTGGATCAATTTCATCATCGGAATTTCTCCCTACCATTGGTAATGGGTTCCGACCTTGAAGACCTTCCGTTATCGTTCCGTTTCGATTGCCACCAGGGGCTTGGGTACCTGCCGATCTGTGCCACTAGGGGCATCGTTTCTACTGATCAGCAGCCGCTAAGCGTATCGTTCCTGATCTCCGCATTGCACCTATTTTGTCCAAGGACCTGTCAAAATGTACCGGGACAGCAAACAGCAGCCGTCCTCCAGAGTTAGCTCAGCCCAGATCCTAAGTTAGTTGCCCGTAGCTTAGTTGGTAAGTGCGTTGGGCTGCTAAGCAGAACGTCGTTGGTTCGAGTCCTACTCAGGCCAAGTTTTTATTTCATCTTTCACGGGCACTGCCTCTTGCGAAGACCTGACAAATCTTCCAAGAGTATCAATCTGTCATGAAAAAGTGCTTCTCAACTCTGCCGTTCGGAATCGGCGTTAAATTGTAGGTCCCCTCAATTCTTCACACGCACTCAGAGAATTGTTGATGAGAGCAAGCCACTTAGGCCTTGGCTCTTCAAGAGCTGTCGCGCCACTCTATTTATTATTTATAGATCCTTTCACCAGAAGTTATACTAATTTATACTAGGCCTTATTTCGAGGTGTGTTCTTTATAAAGCTTATTTTCCAAAAAATTCAGAAGATCTAGAATTGAAGTCTCTTGTTTTCTTCTTCAGTAAGCACCCTATCTTCCAATCTTCTCTATCTTGGACGGGAAGTATCACCTCAGCGAGGCGGCCGGCCGCGAGAAAGTAGTATTGTCTAATAATGAAAGTGTCGATCGATAAGGAAGTTAAAGAAAATAAGGTTCTTTTGCACCAATTTATACACTCCCAAAAACCAAAAAGAGATGTCTTGCTTACCATCTTCCCATAAAAGTAGCGATCAGTTCAACTTTATATGCATTTTTATCTAATATCATCAAGAAAAAGTGACGAAAATTTTACAACCAATTACAAATCAACAAAAAGAAAAGCTTATAAATCCAACTTATTCCTAATTTGAAAAGAGTAGGTATAATTTCAATTCCTCATGCACGTTTTTACGGAACAAATATCATTTTGAAATAATCCCATTACTGGGACTCTCCATCACCAATCTGTCACGGCAACATAATAATATAGGCCAAAACAAATTGCTCCCGCTGCTGCCGTACATAAATCATAGGTACATCCACGCCCAACTTCTACGAATGCCCGTCTGACATAAATCTGAGAAACGTATCAAAACAACACAAAATCCAATCGGCTAGCTGCCTTCTTAAGGCCTAGCCACAAATCAAGAGTGAAACTTAAACTCAATTCTCATAAATCACAAAGAGCATAAATGACGACTGATTCCCTCCTGCTGCTGTCATAAAAATCTTCATTATTAAGAAATCCAAGCATAAATTCGAACCTGCGTAGCCCTATAGCCTATACACCTCCGCTCGAACAACACTCCAGATTAAACCAACTTAAATTAAACGCACTCTTCTGGCTTGTATCGCCAGCATGTATAGCAGACAAAAGTTACTTACCGAATAACAACCAAAATGAAAAATTGGGTCGTCGGTCGTCGCCGTTCGTCATGTTGCGATCTGTCTAGTAGAGTCTAAGAACAAAAACATCGATGACTTGTTTTCTCTAAATATTTAACTCGCTTTGGCTGGGGAAGGGGATTACTAAATTGAGTTTTCATACTACGCAACCGCATTCTATGTGACGTATCACTCAATGGATTAGAGTGCGCTGCTATCTGTGCACTGCGCACACGCGCCGCGTTCGTTTTCACAGTCTTGTGGTTGCGGCTTGTTGGTTACTGGTCGGCAGGCTTGAAGTAATTTTTGGTGCAACAAGCCTGCGTCCCCCTGTGCACAAAATCACAATCGTAGTTTTTCCAAATCCAAATTTTGATCAAACATTCTTGTTTTGATTTTTGAGTTATGAAAATTCGATCGGCCGTTCGTGCTCCTCGAATTGATGAGTTAATGCAGAGTGAAGGCGTCACTCTTGATTGTCTGTTTTCTACCATGAGATCGAACATTTACATGGTGATGCAGACTATTTGCATCGCGTTTAACGTTACTCGTCGGATTTCGGGGGTACCAAAATCTCGATTGCGGTCATACGGGGCTTATGGGGCACGGTTAAGTGTGGCAAATGACATAGTTTACATCGACCACGGATTGTGCGCTGAGGCTCTTTATAAAGTGAACACAAAGCCTGACATCGTTGGACGAGTTCGAGCGCCGACCGAATTAACTTGCAGCACTCTCAAAACCGCGGTTGTCACAACTTGTTTCACACCACATTTTTGCCAGCGAGTGGCATAAAATTTTGTCCGGAGCCTCTTGTGCAACTGAGACATGAAATTTTTGGGATTCCGAATTTGAGTGTCCTTGATTTTTGCCAGCTTTCTGTATGTTGCTTGTTTTGTCTGTCTGGCAGGTTTGAAGCTTTTGTTTGTGGTCGATTGACAGAATGAGGCTTTGGAATTCGATATTTTGAAAAGCTTCCACCTGTTGAGCGTGACTATGGCAGTCGCGTATATCTCTTTACGAATTCACAGCAATTCGCATGCTAATTTAATTTTGAAATTGTGTCTGGTTATGGTTGATTGAGTCCAATACGACCACATAAGTTTATTCAAACATGGGTTCTGAATGGGAGCTGTCATGTTAATCTCCTCTGGAGTGAGAATGACATTTCGATTTGTTTTTTGTCTCGTTTTATTCTTGTTTTGGACTGAGGTAGATTGAGAATTAGAAGGAATTTTCAAGAATTGACGCTTAGAAAGCGCGCGAAATTTTCAAGAAATTGGTTGAGCCGTTTCTGAGAAATCTAGAAAAGAGTGTAATAAACCCAAGAGGAACTACAAAAATGGATTTCTGTTCCGATTTCTTTCAACTTTACAACGTGATGCAGTGGAAATAGACAGAAGCGGCACTTATGCTTGTTGCCGCAGTGCTAAATAACGGTAATTAGCATATGTTATCAGATCACTGATGAGAATTTCTCTTCTAACGCTACGTAAGATGAAGAGTTTCAAGGTCGACAGAGTAGACACGAAACGGACGCCTTCTAGCAACTTCAACTTCTGTCATTTCAAAGTTCAATAAAAGTCAGTAAAAGAATTTTCTACATACATTTTTCCAACAAATAAAATTAAAATAAATTTTAGATATCAACAGTGTTGGAAGAATTTAATTGAAACCCGAACAGCTGGTTTGGAAATGCGAATGGGCATGTGCTCTTACTGGTTTGCTGCTCTTAAACAGCTATAAGTGTTTTTTTATTAGAAAAATTATGGGCCACATTAACTGGGCTTGGGAAGTCAAACTGGTACGAAAATATCAAAGAATTCCTTGGTCGCGGTTTCGGTTTAATAGCAGAAAATAGCAAATTGTTATTAACAAAGCGAAACATTGCATTTTCTTAAGAGGGATTCAAAGGAATGTGCAAATGAGAATGTGGTGAAATGGATCTTGATATGGAAATGAGCCGTGGAAGATGTTGAGAATTCGGCGCGGCCGGCGGCGTGTTTTGTATTGCAAAATCAAAAAAACCTAGAAATTATAAGATTATTTCATCAAAATTGATGCTCTGCTCGAATGACGTTCTGAAATAGTGCCATTGCAAGAAGAATTCAGTCAATGAATTTAGCGTTGCTCACAGAAGTCTAGCTGAATTTTGCGCCTTGAACTGGTCTGTGTTACGTTCCAGACAGCTCATACCACATTGGACTTTCTGCACGACCTTTTTGAGGGTATGGTCACCTCACTTTGAAGTAGCCACGGCCAAACTGACGCCAATAATAATTGGGTGAGAAGACTTGAGACTCAATTTTGATCGGGATGAAAACACTTGGCCTCTGAACCCTATTCACGACAGTTGGTTTTGTGTTATAATCGGCCAGTTAATCATGTTGGAGGGTGAAGCGATAAGTAATAAGCCTACAAAAGAAAAACAACAATTTTTGAAAAATGTCGATTCTTGCAAAATTCGATACAATTTTTTTGCGAAAAATACGGTTTCTCGACGTCTGATGCTGTCGGTATGTCTTGACAAAAAAAGACTCCAAACGAGGCGCAATCTAGAGAATAAGATGATTTTAACCGCTGCGGACTCTGCAAATTCCTAAAAGAGATAAACAAGACTTCAAACTTTAATAAAACTCAGTTCAATATACTTTCTGATATTTTGATGATAGTTATTTATTTCATTCATTCTCATTTCGTTTCAGATAACTTAATGACTTCAAGTGACTCATCCCAAACGTACATAGAAGGTATAGGTAAGTCAGTCATTCAGTCATAAAATCCACCTTATGCTCATGGGTATTTTCATATTCCTTTTTATCACCAACACAGCTTACTTTGGTCTAAGCAATGAAAAATTAATACATGCATACGTCAGTTCGCAACCATTGTCAATAAAATCCTTTTTATCGGAAATCACTACAACGAACTTTTTTTTTTTTATTATTACGATGTTTTTAAGTAGGAAGTAAGAAATGAACTGATTAATTTTTCTAATAATTTCAATAATAAACATTTAACAATTTCAATCTGTTGTAATAAATTAAATTACACAAAGTAGAAATAAACAAGTGATAAGGCTATACCACAACTCCCATCCTAAGATGTTAAATACAATACACATAACAATATAATAATTACTATAAGTAAATTCGTAAACATAAATTATTTTCTGTTATTGTTATTGTATATTAAAAAAACAAACACTAAGTATTAAATAACGATAAATGATACCTACTAAAGAAATAAAATAAGATATATTTTTTATTAAATTTCTTTAACAAACTGAAACTATTCTTTATAATTTACACGTTTTAGCTGCCTTAAATTTTTATCAAAACTCGTGGTTCTTGAACCGCGGACAAACGACTGTTCACCCTCCTCCATACTCGTTGAGGTTATATCTGCTTCCGTGTTGGTCACAGGCGCCACTGTCCCACCGAGATTATCGAAGTTATTTGACGTAGGTGAAAGACTTTGATCATCCGTAACCGTCTCGACATTATTCTGGTTATCATGAGGCGTTCCATGAATGATTTGATTTAAATGTCGTTTAATGGTTCTATTGTTGCGATTCAATATGCATAGATAGGATTGCGGTCCAACACGTTCTTTGACTGATGCTTTTTGCCATTTTGTTTTATTCGGATCAAAATAATCACGAACGAACACTTGCTCGCCGTTTTTAAACGTTGTGTTTCTGGAACCTTTATGATTCTTTATATTCGATATCTGACTCTCTAAAATTTTGCTTTTAACTAATGGTGGTTTAAGCATACTGAAACGGTTTCTTAACTCTCTACCTAAAAGCAATTTAGCAGGTGTTTCACCTGTTGTACAGTGCTTGGAACACCTATAATCGAAAAGAAACGTGTCTATTATTCTATCCAAATCTCTGTCTGAAACTTCCAAATTTGCTAAAATAGACTTTTTAAAAGTTCTTACAAAATTTTCAGCTTGACCATTGGTGGCAGGATGACCAGGAGCTGTAAAAATGTGCTTTATATTATTCTTGCTTAAGAATTGACTAAACTCCTCCGAAGTAAACTGGGGGCCGTTATCACTGACCAACGTGTCAATCAAACCAAATCTACAAAATATTTCTCGTAATTTAGTAATGGTAAAATTTGTTGTCATATTTTTGGTTTTGAAAACTTCAACCCATTTTGAAAATGAATCAATAATAATAAGAAATTGATAATTGTTGATAGGACCAGCAAAATCAACATGAATTCGAGACCAAGCAGAATTTGTTGGAACCCATGGATACAAAAATCCTTTTTCTGGACTTGGCTGTGTTATTTTACATGGTACACAATTTGAAATCAAATTTTCAATACATTGATCCATTTTAGGCCACCACACGTATGAACGTGCTAAAGCTTTCGTTTTAACGATACCTAAATGAGAACGATGTAGTTCTAACAAAACTTTGTTACGCAATTTATGAGGAATGACTACTCTGTAACCCCATAAAACACGGCCGTATTCAACCGAAAGCTCATTTTTCCTATTCCTATATGGAATAAAATCCTGTCCTTTTAATGATTCTACGCAGCCTCTTTGAATAGCGCCACATAGCTTTGATAAAATTGGATCACGTCGAGTTTCTTTAGCAATTAACTTAAAATTTAAGTTTAAATCGTTATTCGCATTTATATAACTAACGTAAGAAAACTCGTATTCACCTTCTGAAACTGAATTTTGCTGAGGCAATCTAGAAAGATGATCGGCTGGATTCAATGAACCTTTAATGTGCCGCATAACGTAATTAAAGCCGGATAAAATAAACGCCCATCTTTGCATTCTTGCAGCCGCCATAACGGGCAAGCCTTTATTTTCTCCAAAGATAGCAAGAAGTGGCTTGTGATCAGATTCTAAAACAAAGTAGTTACCCAATAAATATTGCCGTAATTTTGTAACGCAAAAAATAATTGCCAACGCTTCCTTATGAATGGTACTGTAGCCTTTTTCAGTCCTACTTAAAGCACGTGAAACAAATGCAATAGGCCTCCGAGAACCATTCGCATAAATATGGGACAAAATACCTCCTACAGCCACATTCGAAGCATCGGTTGACAAAACTATTTGTTGCTTAGCATCAAAATGTGCTATAGTCTGATCTGATGTTACTTCTTGTTTGAGATTTTTGTAAGAATCTTGACAAAACTTTGTCCATATAAATTTTTCATCTTTTCTAAGCAATGTATAAAAAGGAGTCATTTTTTGTGCGAAATTATTAATGAATTTAGAATAATAATTCAACATTCCTACTAAAGCTCTTAATTCCGACACATTTTGTGGTACAGGAGCATCTAAAATTGCTGAAACCTTTTTATTTATTTTTCTTTAATCCATTTCGGTCTATTATAAAACATAAATAAGAAACTTCTTTTTGAAAAAATACACATTTGCATGCATTTAGACGCAACCCTAAGCCTTTCAATTTTGTCAATACCTGTTGTTCATGCAAATTCTTTCCTGTTATTATAATGTCATCAATATAGTTTACCACATTGGGTATACCTCGCAAAATATTTTCTAATGTCTTTTGGAATATAGCTGCCGCAGGTTTTTTACCAAAAGGTAAACGCGTCATTTTGAAAATGCCCATGTGGGTACTCCATGCACATAACAACTGCGAAGTTTCATCCAAAACTAGTTGGTTATACGCATTTGACAAGTCTAATTTTGAAAATAATTCACCCTGTAGACAAGAAAACAACTCATCAATCCGAGGTAAAGGATATTTAATATCAACTAAAAATTTATTAATTGTTGACTTGTAATCTCCACAAATGCGAAGTTCTCCATTGGGTTTGACTATGGGCGCTAAAGGTGTTCCCCAGTCGGAGTTATCCACTTGAACCAAAACACCATTTTTAACTAGTTGTTTTAATTGTTCTTCAACTTTAGCCTTCCATGCCAAAGGCAAAGGTCTAGGCTTACAAAAAATTGGTTTTGCCTCTTCGACTAAATCTAACTTAATGGTATTTCCATTATAAGTACCTAAATCCTTTTTAAAAACATCATCAAATCGTTTTAATATGCCTAGAACGTACTCATCCGTGTTTTCTTTTGCATGAATTTGAGACAGACCGATACCGAATAAAGACATAAAATCACGCCCCAAAATTGGCGGGCCACAAGTATTAGTAACTACTAACCTTAATTTGTGTGACTTGTCCCGGAATCCTATCGATGCGACAAACTCTCCAATAACTTCAATGCAATCACCATTGTAAGCACAGAAAACATCCAGACATGGTTTTAGAATTGAACAATCAAAGTACTTGTAAAACATTGTTTTAAGAACCAGTGAGCCAGCAACGCCCGTGTCCAAAACGAAATCGAGCAAGACACGATTTACCTCCACCTTCATTGAAAACGGTGCATGTTGAGTTTGAACAGACGTCTTTCCGCTTGACACACTGTAAAAAGAATAGTTATTATCATCTAAAACTGAACCAGAAAAGTTATTATTAATATTCGAATTAGATAAATCCCCAGATACAACATTTATTTGCTTGCTGGAACAGATACTTGCTAAATGCCCCAAACGGTTACATTTATGGCACTTGCGATTTTTGTACTTGCACTTTTCACTCTCATGGTTTTTCCAACCGCAATGTGTACATTTCGTTTTAGCCTTCACGCTGTTGCCTTTGTTACTTGCTGTATCGGGTTTTGACCATTCATTCCTATTCCTTTTCCCGTGTTGTTTCTTATTAATATAGTTCACTTCATTTTCTTGATAAACGTTAACTTGTGCCAAAAGTTTAGCTTCCATTGTTAATGCCTTTTTTAAAGCTGTAGCGAGTGTTATGGTTTCATCTTCTTCACACAGACGTTCAAAAATTCTCCCATCTAACCCGGTAATGAATTTATTTAAGACAAAATCGTCTAACTGTGCTCCAAATCTGCAATCCATCGCTAGCTTTTTTATGCGTGCGTACCAATTGGAAACTGCTTCACCATCTGCTTTCCTTGCATCGAAAAATTTTCTTCGCTCTCGGAAAATAATAATTGGAGAAGAATAATGTTGTTCCAATAGCATACACAGCTCATCATACTTCTTCGTCACTGGTAAAACCGGATCGCATAGTTCTCTCAACAATCCATATGCCTCTAAGCCAACGGTTCTGAGCAATATGGATGTTTTAATGCGATCTTCTTCACATGAAGATTCCACAAAATGTGAATCCAAAATTTCTCGCCAATTCCTCCAGTTATCCAATCCAGGTCGGTATTCCCTTACTCCAAATACCATAGATATGGTTGAGTTCATATTTTGATCTTGATGATTTTTGTTCTCAGGCATTATGCAATCATATATTACATAATTGCAGAAAAAAAATTTTTCAAGTTTTATTATTTTTTTTTTTATTTTCTCCTCGTCGCCAATACGATGTTTTTAAGTAGGAAGTAAGAAATGAACTGATTAATTTTTCTAATAATTTCAATAATAAACATTTGACAATTTGAATCTGTTGTAATAAATTAAATTCCCTAAAGTAGAAATAAACAAGTGATAAGGCTATACCACAATTATTTACCTCTTGCGGTAAGGCTTTGCAAAATATACCCCGAAAGAGACATCTATTTATCTACTAATCCCATCTCACATTTATTTTCTCATAAACATCAGAAAAACACGATTTACCGATTAAATGCTTCAGGGCTTAAAATTTATGACAAAATGACGTGTTTTGTTTAAAATTGATTTTATTGATTCGCATGCAAATTTGGCATGGAATTCAGACATTTTCTATTTTATCTACAAGTAAATAAAAAAAATAAGCTTCTGGAACTTTCAACTTGTAGGAGAACTATAAGCCTGGAATAATAAATTTGCCGAAACGACAATTTGTATTTGAATAAAGTGTGCAGATGCAAAGGTTAGATTTCGGCGGAAAACAATCAATTGAAATCTTACTAAACTAAGATTTATGACAGTCAAAAGTCTGTATAGCTTCATCAACTTCACAAATTTAAATTTGCCTATCACGACTCCAACCTATTTCGCACTGATTTCTTGTCGTTTATTAAGCGATCAACCCTGTATATTAGCTTACCCTTGAGACGCTGATCTGCAATTAACACAAACAATAGAACTTCGTCTCATGCAAAAATTATTTGGAATTGCATTTCCGTGCCTGTGCATAGTCAAACTAATCCATTAAAGGGACATCCATTCTCACTTACCATTGTAGCTCTGCAAGGGACAAACAACAAAATCATCCATTTCTACCACCGATAAAAACAAATTCCCCGTCATAATGCCAACAATGTATTTAAATCATCTTCTCAAATGACCGATAAAGCTCCTCCCGCAAAACAACATGATAACAAATAACTAATAACGCTAAGCACTTTGGAGATATGTCAAGAAGTCTCTCATCTTCTTTGTGCTGAATGTATACACTTTCATATTTGAAAAGATAAAGTGGTTACGTTATTGGTGTAATACAACTACTCACTCTCTTTGCACAAGTTCCACGACTTGGGTTTCTTTATAAACGCATTAGAACTGGTCGCCCAGTTTGCCAGATGAAGCGCTTCAATAGAATTCGCCAATCGTAAAGAAGAAAAGAACTCTGCGGGTGCGCAGCGGGCCTCTCTCTTAAGGTCTGACTGTTGCTCTGAAAAACTACACTTGGTAATCATAGGAGTGTTAATAATAATAACTTCATGAGTTCTGCGGTTATATTTTTATTAATGTAGATTTTTATCCTCAAGAGTGAGCAAAGATACTGCATCTGAATGACAGCGTAAAAAACATATGTGTGTGCGCATTTGTGCGGACTTAAATGCATTTTACAGTGCTGTGTAAATAAAAATGCAATTTTCTAAGTGAAACATAGAGCTTTTTGGAACATGATGATCCCAGTTAAATTCTGGTCGGACGGTGGATAGTATTTCAAAGAATTTATTAAAACTGACATTGACGTTCAACTACAAAGCAGATACAAAAACATCATTTGGTATTGAAGCCGTATTTTTCACTATAAACAGTAGAAATAAAGGAATTTGAACATAATACTCCTAGATTGTGGTTTTCCCCTTGAAAACATACACACAATAAGTAATACCTAATAAGTTGCAAGTGGATTTAGGCCTCATTCAGCTTGCTCCCCAGCACGCTCTTTCCTTTTCTAGTTGTTTAATTGCACAAATGCACACATCCCACATTTATTCTAAGAGGATAATCCACGGTGACGGTAACGGCAATCATTCTCTCTTATTCGGCTTCTAAGCAAGCACAACCAGAATCCCAACGAAGTACTTTGCGCTGAAAGAAGTCCAAGGTATCATCAGCCTTTTACGGGGTTAAAACTTCTGCAGAATGGACACAACAAAGAGGGGTAAGGCTTTGCTGCTTAACTTTTTCCTAAGCTCTAACTAACAGCGGTTGGCAAGAGCAAATCTTTGTTGGCTTGGTACCTCACACCTAAATGGGCTCTGTTAATTTTCTGGGAAAACTTACTAATTTCATTTCAGCACCTTTCTTATTATCAGTCCTTAAGCTTATATGCTCCCTTTTCCTTTTCCTAAAAATTCTGCATCATTGCTCTTCATGCCTCCAGTTTGGATTCATGGTTTTGTGTTAGATGTAAGATGCCTCATTCCTGAAATTGATAGACGGATAGACGCACGGGCACGGTGGTTTGCCGTGATTCACTGAACTGGCTAAACAACGCTGTGTTCAACTGGCGACATTTTGGTATTCAGAAATTACTTTTTCATATTTCCTTGCACAGTACTGTTGGATGCAATACCATGCCCTATAGAACTTGCTTGAACTGCTATGTAATATTCTTCGCTAAAGATGAGTACCCATGTATTTAAAAAGATCTTCCATTTGCCGCTAAACCTCCAAGCATCATTGTGTCTTTTTCTCTTCATAATTTCTAGGTATACCTAAGGCGTTATAATTTAGGATTTGTGAACTCCTCCACATCCAGCCTACTAACCGCCCAGCAGTGAGCATGGAATTTATCTAAATCGCTTCGCAGATACGCACAATTGGTCTTCCAATAAAAGGATTGACAATCCTCCTTTCAAATTCTCCTCAACGTCGTCATCATTTAGATACAAAGAGTCATACTCACTGAATTGAGAATACAATTTATGGAACTCAATAATAAAAAGTGATTAGCATCAATATTTTGTGATTTTAGCTATTCCTGAAGCGCTTGTGAGGGTGAAGGGGACGACGAGGACAGTAGGTGCCCCAATCGACAAATAAATAAACAGATTACGTCTAAACTTAAACTGACACAGTGTTCTTTGAGAGGCTCAATCGCAAACCATTCGGCTGTGCAATGATTTTATTCGTTGAGAGTCGCTCAGAGTATAGTTATGTGTTAAGGCAATCATCGACTTTGTCGAGATTTTTTGAGAGGAGGGAATTGCCAGAGGTTGTAACTTGTAATATGACTGCATATTCCAGCGTTCGGTGGAAGGTGTTGGCGGTCGTTATGGTGAATCATGTGCTGTTGTCGTTGTTTAGATATCAAGTTGCGCGCGCCTTGCCAACTCAACAAAATTGGTGATGATGATCATTGTGCTAAGCATTTTGTCGTTCTGGCTTCAATATGGGCAATCTTATAGACTCCTCAACCCGTTCGGTCTTTCTTCATCTTCCATTTCAAGGTGAACAACGACATTGCGCTTTTAATTTCTAACACAAAAATGTTGCTGTGGTAAAAACAAAATCTGACGGTAGATAATGCAAATTTGTATCGATATTTCATTGAAGAATTATGTTTCTGAATTTGTTCGTTCTGGCTTGAATCAATACTTTCAAAACAACTTTGGCAGTCCATAGGCTGTCCCTTTTCGGCTTTGCAGGAGAGCTATGTATGCCCCTTGTGTTTTTCTTAATAGCTTTTTCATTGAGGAAAAAAAATGTCAACAAAATTCCAATGCACGATTATTTTGAGAATTCAATAACAAATCAAATATTCACTTACAGTCATTCAACCTACATTATTGAATCCTTTCGAATTACAAGCCAACCCATTTTGCCATCGCATTTCTAGCGTCGAGTCAGTTGTCTGTCTCCAACAAAAAAACGTGTCGTCAATATTAAAGTGCATTCACACCGTCACGTCAGCCATGAGTTCTGGCAAACATCACAATTAAACTCCAAGCATCCTACGAATAATCACACAATATTCTGCTTCGCATTTAACAGTATCGCCCTAGCTCCGATAGTCGATACCCTTTACCATAATTTTCTCCCATCTTTGTTGGCTAACCACAGTGGGTTTACCATAATCACCCCTCTCAATCGATATCGAATACGAAGTCGTCATTTGTCAAAGTGTCTTAGTCCATTATGCCGGTCACGCTCTAATTCGATGTTCGATGCTTCCCTCCTCTTTGCTTCTGGATGACCAAGCAAACTGAACGCATCCTAAGGCATTTGAAAATTCAGTAAAATCATAAATAAATTGGTGACGACTTAAATTGTCACATTCTGTGAAAAAACACAACAAAAACGACGACACTACATAGACTTGCAAATGTGAGAAACATAGTGGATAAGCTAGCTGACTAAGCGGCAAGCGGAAGGGCGGCTTGTAGCTCAATCACCATTTAGGCTTATTAAAGGGAACCCTGCGGCACTTCAGTGTGACTGAATGTCCGAGGAATTGAGTCGCGCCGATAGTCGTTGTCGATTTTTTTTTGTTCTTTTCAAGTAACCGCGTGTTTGTGAAGCGATAATTCATTTTAAATGTCCGTTCAGTGCCAGATAACACAACAGCCGCCGAACTGATCAACAACATCGATCAACAAAATATTCTTTTTATGGTTCGATCCAGTGTGATGTTTCAGCGCTTTGTTTTTGGAACTTCTATAGTAGAAGAAGAGAAGACCGATGCACGACCGACTGACTATAACACGATGATGTGGTCATGTGGTCCAATGGTGTCGGTCTACGTAATGGACGGACACACATCAGAGCTTTTATGAAAACGACTTACGAAAAATTTCAAATGTCAAACATGAATTATCTGGATCCACCTTCAAAGGTTCTGACAGGGGCGTTGCTGCCATCCCACGTTGCACATTTCATTTACAGCTGTTCTCTATTTATTTTTGTCTATATATTTACTGTCTATGTCTTCTAAACAATTTTGTTTCGTTTCAGACTTTTTTCGATTATGAAGCTTTAGAAGAAGACTCAAGGCCGATCGAATTGAAGTATCCAGAGTCAAGTGTGACAATTTTGTCAAAGACATCCAGTTTGCCATACGTATTCATGGTGAACGTGGTTAAGTCTTATTTGATCAAATTCATAACAAAGGTCCTTTTCAGGACCACAAAAAAATCAAAGAGAGATACATGATAATTTCAATATTTTCTTATTGCTAAAAATTTGCAGATCAAGATGTTGCAGGTACACAACACATGTAGGTATATCCACTATCATATATCAAGCTTTATTACATTACTAGGGTAGCAGATGACACACTAAGAAAGTGAAGCTCCATTAACAATTCATTTATTTACTTGCTCAGATATTCCATAGGTCAAACAAAACTTGCATCTCACTCGAAGGGTTTTTTTTTCAATTAGAAAATTAGAAATCAATCAACCACTTCCACATTGGTTCAAGTTTCGAAAAAACCGATAAGCCATTATTATCAATTTTATCCATTTCAACAAGCTTTTCTTGATTTAGATAAGATCACGTCACATTCGTTACCAATGAAGACGAAATTTAAAATGTTATTTTCTTCTGTTATATTTGATGAGACATTGACACTTTGACAGTTGATGAAGCCATGATATTGTAATTCGTGAAACAAAAACATTGAAAAGGTAACACAAAAAATAACGAATTTTACAAATTTTAGAATCGAAAAGAATTCGAATCTCAATGAAACCGATTTAGAAACGAAAAGAATAGTTCTGCTTAATTTATCACTGTCAAAAAAATGTGTCGAGTTTGAAATTTTCAGTTGCATTCGATCAATTTGACATTTCGTTGGAACGGAAAAAGATGGAGTGCATTTGAAAATTAAACGCCTGATCTAATTGCTTTTGCTTTTGTGGAAACTTTTACCGTATGCCTGTATGAAATTGAGAAGCTCTTTATATATATATTTTTTTTTTAATGCCACAAAGAGGTGATTTCTTCATCCAACTCAACGTTAATTGCTTTCTTATTTAAGTCCATGCTGTCGCATGACTTAATCCTATTCAACTGTCCATTATGTTCCTCAAGTTTGGAATTTTTGTTCTACATAGCTTGCGTGAGCAGGTGCCAAAGCTTGGTCTTAGCTAGCTGTCCCTAGTTTCGCATGTTGGTTGAGATGCTCTACCACCTTTATTTTGCATCTTAGTCGCGGCCAACCCTCTTTGCGACGTACGTCAAAGCTGGATTCAAATTCTACGAGTTTGATAGTTGATACTCCCTCGAACTTAAATCTGTTTATGCAGACCTTTTGTTCCTAAACGCCGATGTTGGGTGTCCCTTCTTGCTGGTAGCATTAATTTGATCTTCTTTGATGGAAAGCCCAGTTAGAACAATGATGTGCGAAAACTTCTCTGTTACATTTTCCTAATAACTCTATACACATTTGCTTAAAAAAAATACCAATTAAGCATTAAAACGGCGTTGTCGCTGCTGGTCACCACAATTGCACTGACTTGCCTTATAAGTTGATGTATGCACCAACAACAACTCAGCTTCATTTTCTACCGATGTCCGTTTGGGATACAAGTGAACACAGCAACAAAGATCCAGCAACATAAGAAGAACATAAACGGATTGATGTCGTATCCTTGCCAAACACGCCGATGTGTCTGCATAATCGACAAATCTACAAATATGCGCACTCAACCTCGATAAGATTCCATTTTTTTTGCAGTTTAAGGAATGAGAAAAGTGAATTAAATAAATCATAAAAAGAATCTGATCACTGCCGCGCATTGCATAGTTCAAGTTCAATTAATTTCTTGATTTTCCCTTTTTCTTTGAAAATGGAATTTTTGTGAGATAAGTTGTTGTCATGTCATACGACATGTAGGGTGGGGCACATTTGACTTTTACAATTGTAAAAAAGACAGTTTTTAATGGCATTTGTGTTCACATTCTTTTTTTTATTTTTTTTTTTATTTTCTCCTCGTCGCCAATACGATGTTTTTAAGTAGGAAGTAAGAAATGAACTGATTAATTTTTCTAATAATTTCAATAATAAACATTTGACAATTTGAATCTGTTGTAATAAATTAAATTCCCTAAAGTAGAAATAAACAAGTGATAAGGCTATACCACAATTATTTACCTCTTGCGGTAAGGCTTTGCAAAATATACCCCGAAAGAGACATCTATTTATCTACTAATCCCATCTCACATTTATTTTCTCATAAACATCAGAAAAACACGATTTACCGATTAAATGCTTCAGGGCTTAAAATTTATGACAAAATGACGTGTTTTGTTTAAAATTGATTTTATTGATTCGCATGCAAATTTGGCATGGAATTCAGACATTTTCTATTTTATCTACAAGTAAATAAAAAAAATAAGCTTCTGGAACTTTCAACTTGTAGGAGAACTATAAGCCTGGAATAATAAATTTGCCGAAACGACAATTTGTATTTGAATAAAGTGTGCAGATGCAAAGGTTAGATTTCGGCGGAAAACAATCAATTGAAATCTTACTAAACTAAGATTTATGACAGTCAAAAGTCTGTATAGCTTCATCAACTTCACAAATTTAAATTTGCCTATCACGACTCCAACCTATTTCGCACTGATTTCTTGTCGTTTATTAAGCGATCAACCCTGTATATTAGCTTACCCTTGAGACGCTGATCTGCAATTAACACAAACAATAGAACTTCGTCTCATGCAAAAATTATTTGGAATTGCATTTCCGTGCCTGTGCATAGTCAAACTAATCCATTAAAGGGACATCCATTCTCACTTACCATTGTAGCTCTGCAAGGGACAAACAACAAAATCATCCATTTCTACCACCGATAAAAACAAATTCCCCGTCATAATGCCAACAATGTATTTAAATCATCTTCTCAAATGACCGATAAAGCTCCTCCCGCAAAACAACATGATAACAAATAACTAATAACGCTAAGCACTTTGGAGATATGTCAAGAAGTCTCTCATCTTCTTTGTGCTGAATGTATACACTTTCATATTTGAAAAGATAAAGTGGTTACGTTATTGGTGTAATACAACTACTCACTCTCTTTGCACAAGTTCCACGACTTGGGTTTCTTTATAAACGCATTAGAACTGGTCGCCCAGTTTGCCAGATGAAGCGCTTCAATAGAATTCGCCAATCGTAAAGAAGAAAAGAACTCTGCGGGTGCGCAGCGGGCCTCTCTCTTAAGGTCTGACTGTTGCTCTGAAAAACTACACTTGGTAATCATAGGAGTGTTAATAATAATAACTTCATGAGTTCTGCGGTTATATTTTTATTAATGTAGATTTTTATCCTCAAGAGTGAGCAAAGATACTGCATCTGAATGACAGCGTAAAAAACATATGTGTGTGCGCATTTGTGCGGACTTAAATGCATTTTACAGTGCTGTGTAAATAAAAATGCAATTTTCTAAGTGAAACATAGAGCTTTTTGGAACATGATGATCCCAGTTAAATTCTGGTCGGACGGTGGATAGTATTTCAAAGAATTTATTAAAACTGACATTGACGTTCAACTACAAAGCAGATACAAAAACATCATTTGGTATTGAAGCCGTATTTTTCACTATAAACAGTAGAAATAAAGGAATTTGAACATAATACTCCTAGATTGTGGTTTTCCCCTTGAAAACATACACACAATAAGTAATACCTAATAAGTTGCAAGTGGATTTAGGCCTCATTCAGCTTGCTCCCCAGCACGCTCTTTCCTTTTCTAGTTGTTTAATTGCACAAATGCACACATCCCACATTTATTCTAAGAGGATAATCCACGGTGACGGTAACGGCAATCATTCTCTCTTATTCGGCTTCTAAGCAAGCACAACCAGAATCCCAACGAAGTACTTTGCGCTGAAAGAAGTCCAAGGTATCATCAGCCTTTTACGGGGTTAAAACTTCTGCAGAATGGACACAACAAAGAGGGGTAAGGCTTTGCTGCTTAACTTTTTCCTAAGCTCTAACTAACAGCGGTTGGCAAGAGCAAATCTTTGTTGGCTTGGTACCTCACACCTAAATGGGCTCTGTTAATTTTCTGGGAAAACTTACTAATTTCATTTCAGCACCTTTCTTATTATCAGTCCTTAAGCTTATATGCTCCCTTTTCCTTTTCCTAAAAATTCTGCATCATTGCTCTTCATGCCTCCAGTTTGGATTCATGGTTTTGTGTTAGATGTAAGATGCCTCATTCCTGAAATTGATAGACGGATAGACGCACGGGCACGGTGGTTTGCCGTGATTCACTGAACTGGCTAAACAACGCTGTGTTCAACTGGCGACATTTTGGTATTCAGAAATTACTTTTTCATATTTCCTTGCACAGTACTGTTGGATGCAATACCATGCCCTATAGAACTTGCTTGAACTGCTATGTAATATTCTTCGCTAAAGATGAGTACCCATGTATTTAAAAAGATCTTCCATTTGCCGCTAAACCTCCAAGCATCATTGTGTCTTTTTCTCTTCATAATTTCTAGGTATAAGGCGTTATAATTTAGGATTTGTGAACTCCTCCACATCCAGCCTACTAACCGCCCAGCAGTGAGCATGGAATTTATCTAAATCGCTTCGCAGATACGCACAATTGGTCTTCCAATAAAAGGATTGACAATCCTCCTTTCAAATTCTCCTCAACGTCGTCATCATTTAGATACAAAGAGTCATACTCACTGAATTGAGAATACAATTTATGGAACTCAATAATAAAAAGTGATTAGCATCAATATTTTGTGATTTTAGCTATTCCTGAAGCGCTTGTGAGGGTGAAGGGGACGACGAGGACAGTAGGTGCCCCAATCGACAAATAAATAAACAGATTACGTCTAAACTTAAACTGACACAGTGTTCTTTGAGAGGCTCAATCGCAAACCATTCGGCTGTGCAATGATTTTATTCGTTGAGAGTCGCTCAGAGTATAGTTATGTGTTAAGGCAATCATCGACTTTGTCGAGATTTTTTGAGAGGAGGGAATTGCCAGAGGTTGTAACTTGTAATATGACTGCATATTCCAGCGTTCGGTGGAAGGTGTTGGCGGTCGTTATGGTGAATCATGTGCTGTTGTCGTTGTTTAGATATCAAGTTGCGCGCGCCTTGCCAACTCAACAAAATTGGTGATGATGATCATTGTGCTAAGCATTTTGTCGTTCTGGCTTCAATATGGGCAATCTTATAGACTCCTCAACCCGTTCGGTCTTTCTTCATCTTCCATTTCAAGGTGAACAACGACATTGCGCTTTTAATTTCTAACACAAAAATGTTGCTGTGGTAAAAACAAAATCTGACGGTAGATAATGCAAATTTGTATCGATATTTCATTGAAGAATTATGTTTCTGAATTTGTTCGTTCTGGCTTGAATCAATACTTTCAAAACAACTTTGGCAGTCCATAGGCTGTCCCTTTTCGGCTTTGCAGGAGAGCTATGTATGCCCCTTGTGTTTTTCTTAATAGCTTTTTCATTGAGGAAAAAAAATGTCAACAAAATTCCAATGCACGATTATTTTGAGAATTCAATAACAAATCAAATATTCACTTACAGTCATTCAACCTACATTATTGAATCCTTTCGAATTACAAGCCAACCCATTTTGCCATCGCATTTCTAGCGTCGAGTCAGTTGTCTGTCTCCAACAAAAAAACGTGTCGTCAATATTAAAGTGCATTCACACCGTCACGTCAGCCATGAGTTCTGGCAAACATCACAATTAAACTCCAAGCATCCTACGAATAATCACACAATATTCTGCTTCGCATTTAACAGTATCGCCCTAGCTCCGATAGTCGATACCCTTTACCATAATTTTCTCCCATCTTTGTTGGCTAACCACAGTGGGTTTACCATAATCACCCCTCTCAATCGATATCGAATACGAAGTCGTCATTTGTCAAAGTGTCTTAGTCCATTATGCCGGTCACGCTCTAATTCGATGTTCGATGCTTCCCTCCTCTTTGCTTCTGGATGACCAAGCAAACTGAACGCATCCTAAGGCATTTGAAAATTCAGTAAAATCATAAATAAATTGGTGACGACTTAAATTGTCACATTCTGTGAAAAAACACAACAAAAACGACGACACTACATAGACTTGCAAATGTGAGAAACATAGTGGATAAGCTAGCTGACTAAGCGGCAAGCGGAAGGGCGGCTTGTAGCTCAATCACCATTTAGGCTTATTAAAGGGAACCCTGCGGCACTTCAGTGTGACTGAATGTCCGAGGAATTGAGTCGCGCCGATAGTCGTTGTCGATTTTTTTTTGTTCTTTTCAAGTAACCGCGTGTTTGTGAAGCGATAATTCATTTTAAATGTCCGTTCAGTGCCAGATAACACAACAGCCGCCGAACTGATCAACAACATCGATCAACAAAATATTCTTTTTATGGTTCGATCCAGTGTGATGTTTCAGCGCTTTGTTTTTGGAACTTCTATAGTAGAAGAAGAGAAGACCGATGCACGACCGACTGACTATAACACGATGATGTGGTCATGTGGTCCAATGGTGTCGGTCTACGTAATGGACGGACACACATCAGAGCTTTTATGAAAACGACTTACGAAAAATTTCAAATGTCAAACATGAATTATCTGGATCCACCTTCAAAGGTTCTGACAGGGGCGTTGCTGCCATCCCACGTTGCACATTTCATTTACAGCTGTTCTCTATTTATTTTTGTCTATATATTTACTGTCTATGTCTTCTAAACAATTTTGTTTCGTTTCAGACTTTTTTCGATTATGAAGCTTTAGAAGAAGACTCAAGGCCGATCGAATTGAAGTATCCAGAGTCAAGTGTGACAATTTTGTCAAAGACATCCAGTTTGCCATACGTATTCATGGTGAACGTGGTTAAGTCTTATTTGATCAAATTCATAACAAAGGTCCTTTTCAGGACCACAAAAAAATCAAAGAGAGATACATGATAATTTCAATATTTTCTTATTGCTAAAAATTTGCAGATCAAGATGTTGCAGGTACACAACACATGTAGGTATATCCACTATCATATATCAAGCTTTATTACATTACTAGGGTAGCAGATGACACACTAAGAAAGTGAAGCTCCATTAACAATTCATTTATTTACTTGCTCAGATATTCCATAGGTCAAACAAAACTTGCATCTCACTCGAAGGGTTTTTTTTTCAATTAGAAAATTAGAAATCAATCAACCACTTCCACATTGGTTCAAGTTTCGAAAAAACCGATAAGCCATTATTATCAATTTTATCCATTTCAACAAGCTTTTCTTGATTTAGATAAGATCACGTCACATTCGTTACCAATGAAGACGAAATTTAAAATGTTATTTTCTTCTGTTATATTTGATGAGACATTGACACTTTGACAGTTGATGAAGCCATGATATTGTAATTCGTGAAACAAAAACATTGAAAAGGTAACACAAAAAATAACGAATTTTACAAATTTTAGAATCGAAAAGAATTCGAATCTCAATGAAACCGATTTAGAAACGAAAAGAATAGTTCTGCTTAATTTATCACTGTCAAAAAAATGTGTCGAGTTTGAAATTTTCAGTTGCATTCGATCAATTTGACATTTCGTTGGAACGGAAAAAGATGGAGTGCATTTGAAAATTAAACGCCTGATCTAATTGCTTTTGCTTTTGTGGAAACTTTTACCGTATGCCTGTATGAAATTGAGAAGCTCTTTATATATATATTTTTTTTTTAATGCCACAAAGAGGTGATTTCTTCATCCAACTCAACGTTAATTGCTTTCTTATTTAAGTCCATGCTGTCGCATGACTTAATCCTATTCAACTGTCCATTATGCTCCTCAAGTTTGGAATTTTTGTTCTACATAGCTTGCGTGAGCAGGTGCCAAAGCTTGGTCTTAGCTAGCTGTCCCTAGTTTCGCATGTTGGTTGAGATGCTCTACCACCTTTATTTTGCATCTTAGTCGCGGCCAACCCTCTTTGCGACGTACGTCAAAGCTGGATTCAAATTCTACGAGTTTGATAGTTGATACTCCCTCGAACTTAAATCTGTTTATGCAGACCTTTTGTTCCTAAACGCCGATGTTGGGTGTCCCTTCTTGCTGGTAGCATTAATTTGATCTTCTTTGATGGAAAGCCCAGTTAGAACAATGATGTGCGAAAACTTCTCTGTTACATTTTCCTAATAACTCTATACACATTTGCTTAAAAAAAATACCAATTAAGCATTAAAACGGCGTTGTCGCTGCTGGTCACCACAATTGCACTGACTTGCCTTATAAGTTGATGTATGCACCAACAACAACTCAGCTTCATTTTCTACCGATGTCCGTTTGGGATACAAGTGAACACAGCAACAAAGATCCAGCAACATAAGAAGAACATAAACGGATTGATGTCGTATCCTTGCCAAACACGCCGATGTGTCTGCATAATCGACAAATCTACAAATATGCGCACTCAACCTCGATAAGATTCCATTTTTTTTGCAGTTTAAGGAATGAGAAAAGTGAATTAAATAAATCATAAAAAGAATCTGATCACTGCCGCGCATTGCATAGTTCAAGTTCAATTAATTTCTTGATTTTCCCTTTTTCTTTGAAAATGGAATTTTTGTGAGATAAGTTGTTGTCATGTCATACGACATGTAGGGTGGGGCACATTTGACTTTTACAATTGTAAAAAAGACAGTTTTTAATGGCATTTGTGTTCACATTCTTCTCTCTTATCGCATACGTGTAAATAAATCAAAAATCGCGATCAAATATACAATATGCATAAAAGTTATAATGAATTTTCAAAAAATCTGTCGAATCAGCACCTCTCTACCCTATGGGAAAAAATTAAGGAATTCCTTCAACAATTTGATATCTTTCAAAGCCAAGTTCGAGACAAGCTGAAAGTTTTGCTCCCGGCATGTGACGAATTCTTATATTTGTATTGGTGATCTCGTTTATTTTTTGTAATTTATGGATTCATCTGAGCTAAGATTTAGCATTCATTAACTACTTCCTGGCAACAATAGGAGTTCAAATACCTTCTATTTCTGGCCAAAGACAATGGCCAGAAATATATCAACGGAACAATCGTTTAAGAGTGAATCCAACATTTTTATTTCTTGCCTCTGATAGTGATTATTTTCAGAATTTAAGTAGGTGGCGGATGGATGGATCATGGATGGCAGTGTGGCATAGTGTACCGTGCACGACACGGTCTGCGCGCACATGCGCGCATAACCAATTTCCTTTGTTCAACATCTGTTATTGGTTTGAAAGGTGTGTGCATCCGCTTGGATATTCTTGCATGCAATTTCTGTTGTGAATTTCAAAACAAAGTACATTAAAAGTTTCAAGTTGAACAAGCCAAAGCCAAAATAAAGGAAGATAAAATACTGGATTCTTGATTTTTCACAAACGACCGAAACTAGTGGTACCGGCTATAGCAGAAGTGTTGGCGGGAAGTAGTGGCTGATGGCTGGTGTATTATTGTGGGGGATGTAAATAAGATGCAAAAACCATTTATTGGATCCCGATGAGCATTCAAAACGTCATTTTTGTCTAATTGTGGCTGGGACGTGGAAGACTGTCCGAAAGTAGCGATCAGTTTTACCACTTTCCAGAAATAAGTTTAAATTGTTTCCTGTTACCGAGCTTCAAGAATAGAATTGAGAGTAGCAACATTGTCGACAAATTCACTTGCCAGGTTCACCACCAGCATTGGTAAGGATCTGCAGCGGAAGCAATAATGTCACCGTCTAAAGAATCGCCTGTGTAATAGCGATTTCCATGCGTACTTTCGTAGTGGTTCGTTGTCGCTTCGGCCTTTCCGCTGTGCGTTATTATTCTGATTTTATAGTTATGTGTTGTGAGTGTTTTAATTTGTTCCATCGTTCACTTTTAGGAAGATTGACGATTATTATTATTAGTGTTGTCGGTTGTGCGATTATGCGACGATGAATACGACGCGACCGACGACGCACGCATTTGACAGGATATGCACACTTTTTATGGGGGGACTTCTCATAACATTTTTTTAGGATGACATTACGACGCCCAAAGAGCTTTATTGGAAGATCAATACTTTGAAATTTTGTTAATCAGTTTATTTTATGGTTTTTTTTGTTGAAAAAACCGTTATAATTACTTGCACGCTTGTAAGCAATGCTATTTCTGGTTTTAATGGTCATTTATGGAATTTTTAGACACTGACTAAAGTGTGTTAATCGGAAGGTAACAAGTGTTGCGTTTTAAATGCCTTTGACTGCAAATGCCACTTAAGTCTCGTTGGCCTAGTTAGCAGTTTCAGCATGTTGTGGGTAAATGTGTTCCTCTCCGCTTGGTTGGCTTGTGTTTCATTGGGTAATTTGGTTAGTTGATTCGTTTTAAAAACCTGCTTACTTAATGCCTTGGATATTTCCAAAGCAGAAGTTAATTCATTTTTTCCTTTTCTCATAAAGAGCATACATACGTGTAACTGAGTCTCAAAAATGTTATTGCTCCCACGTCTATGTTGCTTCTATTGCAAGCAAGTCGTAAAAATATATTTTCAACCTGCTTTAAATTGGTATAGGTTTTTAGGAGTTACAATCAAGAGTTTTTAAGGAGTACTTGAGAGAAATATGAACGTTAAAAATGATGAGTACAGTCAACAACTGTATTTCACTTAAGAGAACATAAAATTGTGGTCATTGGAGTTTGTGAAACAACGAATACAATTTGGAACTCAATTACAAATCTTCTAGTTTTCAGTTGAATAATCTTGGGTTCAAGTGATGACTTCAGTAGGTCCCCTTAAAAGAAGAGAGAAAAGAAATTGATATTGATTTAATTTTAATTCATGTGCCGAAATGCTTGAATCCAAACAGGTTTCAAAAAGACTGTCCTAAGAAGCTGCAACATGGTTAAAGTTTAGAGTTAACATTAACATTAATTTCGTCATAAACACTAAATAATTCAACAAGCAGCATCAACATTGCCGCCTTATTTCTCAGCCTAATTCACAGTAAAAACAGTTACTTTTTCAATTTACACCACCTATAATCGCATGTGCAAAAAATGCAACCGTTTTGAAAAAGTATTGCAAATGCGTATGCCATCGTCAAAAGAGTCGTCGTCGAGCCCTTTATTTTTTGGCTTCCAAGGAATTCTTTGCCACTTTGTTCCGGATTTGGAATTAATTGAGCCATTTGTTTGCATCAACAACATGACGCTACGATCGCGGTAAGAGAATAAAACAGCCTGAACCCGGAAGTCCAACATTGGAAACGAAATGCCCAAAAACAAATTTCTTCAGTCGAAATAAGAATACAATCAAGTGTTTGTTTTTTGTGGAAATTAAGATTTGTTCTTGATATTATAGATGCTTTTTGATTGAGGAAAACAAAAAGGAAGACAAAGTGAATGTTCTGATACTTGTACCATGGCTATGGAGCTTTGGAAAACATCAATCAAAAGCCATAACGGAGGGAAATAAATAAAATTCCAAATTAGAACTTAATTGGAGAGTATGAGAGTAAGTGCATTAATTACGAGCCAAAAACCAAAACATGTTCTTTATTTTTCTGACGGCATTTGTTTACGTGATAAAATCTCAAATGAAAATTCTACTGTAATTTGAGAGAAGATATGAGGGAGGCTTGGAAAAGAATTGAAAGATCATTATTTTAGGAATTGCAATATTATAGCTTATACGTTGAAACTTATCAGCTACAGTAAAAATTTGGAAATCTCAGTGTTATCATCATCAGAAATAGTTGCGTAGAAATGATATTTCTTGGTCGAACATTTTCGTATTGTTAATTGGACAAAAACAAAGACTGTAATGCAGAGATTTTAAAAACAAAAACAAGATAAAAATTGATAAAACAAACGTAAGGGTCAAAAGCGTATAAAAAAAAATCTATTAAAATAAAAACACGTATACGCCCGAGTGTACACTTTCATAGCATCCGAAGTAAAATACGAAAACTCTGTATATTATAAAAAAAAGAATGTTTGTTTATTTGTTCCTATCTCCGATATGGACACCTTATTGTTAATGTTCGAATACAAAAATGGACTCCAGATACTTATGAAATGTTCATAGTTAATACAGGTGTAGTGTAAAACCATTCGAAAGAGTCGAAAAACTGGAAAAATCAAAGATAGATCGAATACAATTTGTCCAATTGTACTGAACTATATTTAAGATTTGCGAAGTTCCTTCCCGTGGCAAAAAAACTTACCGTTACCGCAATTCTTTTGTTTAAGCTGATAGTAGTTCTAAGATGGGTGCAATTTTTGAATTAACGGAGTAACTAATTTCAGCAAATAAGCTTAATTTTCAGCGCTCATTCTTCTTTCAGCGTTGTCTTCTGCTGATGCTGATGAAATGATGTGTGTGTATGTGTACCCTACTTAAGTCTCAATCATGTGATATAGGTACATTTATTTTAAATGCCCAAAACTTACTTTGACAAATCGTAACCAAGTGCCTTTTTTGTAAAACATGCTTCTTTCCTTTCCAATTCACAACAGTCAAAGATTATATGGAAGTATTTAGTGAGTATGTGGAGGTTTTTTTTTCTTGGGAATTTCTGCTTGTATACGCATTTATGTTGATTTTGGTATAATATCGAAGCGAAACTGATCGATAGCTTTTCGAGAATATCACTTCACTAAATGATAAGAAGAATAACAGCTAACTGTATTTTTTAAGAAATTTCAAACTCATGAACACTTAATTCACTTTCGTTAACCATTCTAAATTATGTTACATCGTACAATGTTGTACACATTTTAGATTTTGTATTTAGTCAATCATACCCAAGAACTCAACAATAATTCTGAGTTTAAATTGTTTTCAACCGCATTATTAATGAAAAAAAAAAAAACATTTACATCGCCCTGCACCCATCATGTCTGTTTTTATTTATATATGTATTGTGTAAATTAGTAGGTATAGCTCCAACATTTCTTATAAATTGAAGAGTTAAATTCCTAAGAAAAAATTCAATTGGCTTGGCTATTGCGCTGCACTTACTGTGTCCCGTCGTCGGCTGTCAGTAACAACAAAATGTTTCTAAGCTTATAAACAAGGAAGTTGACTTGTTTCTGCAATAATGCATCAATTCAGCAAGACTGAAATGACAGTGTCCTATGTTACCGACTTACAAAAAGACACAGACACGGCTCTTGTGCTGAGTGCATGAAACATGCCACAATCATCTTATCCATTTCGACGCACACTGGGAGAAGAAGATTGGTGCGTAAGAAAACTGAAAGAAATCAAATAAAAAAAAAAAAAAAAACTGAAGAAACTCGCTACCGTTGCAATGAAATTAATAGAACATCATGTTTCCTCAATGGATGATCATACAATATTTTGCTACTGTAAAAAGGGTTGCCAAGCTATCACCATTCTCTCTCTCTATCTGGTAAGTAGTGATATTGACGACAGTACAGAAAAAAGAAAAGCGATTACCCAAGCGACCGACGCACGCGACGCACGGCTGGCTACTCCATGATGAATTTTCTTTTTGCTCCTCTTCATGACCTTCTTTATTGTGATGAGCGTGTGGAACATGCTATACGGGTACGCAATGAAATGTCAATAGTCGGATCACGTATGGTTTCTAAGAACCAAAAACAGTTTTTTTATGTCTAGAGTCTAGACACAAACCCGACCCAGCAAACAAGACAAGGAAATCACAGCTTCGCAATAATTGATCGCATTTCGGACTGGTCTCGGACGATCATGTCTGTGGAAAAAGAATGCGCCAGAAATAGGTTTACAAATAGTTTATGAGTTCTGTAAAAACCCCAAAGGGTGCGACCGATTGAATTAAACGAAATCGAAAAGTTCAAGTTTCAATTGACTATTTTGATTAATTTTCCGTCAGAATATGATTCATTGAACAAAAACATAAAAACTAGAAAACGTATCAATTGAAATCAATGAACGCGAGAGAGTCTCAGCTTCCATGAAATTGGCAAGAAAATTTGGCTGCTGTATTGTGCGCCAAATAGACATCGTTGGTGCGATTGACCCATTCTGACTACTATTTATGGATGAACTTGAATGAACGATTTTTTCATCCATATCATGGGCCCTCTAGACCTGCAGATATTTATAAAAGGAAAAAGAGCTTATATTCAAACAAAACTTATGTTTGCCTTTATTGTCTTGATTCATTTCATATTCAGAGAACAGATTTGTTTATTACACAATGGCTCAATTAATTCCAAGATGCAATGCTTAAATTTTGATTGCCAAAAGTGTCAACATGTCCGTGAACACTCTTGCCTTTGTTCTCTTTGACTATATTTATCAATTGTTTTGACTAGACCAGCTTAAACTTTTTGACGCGCATTCTGACGTGCGTCGTTTAAAATATGTCAGTGGGAAAACAGGCTGTTTGATTTCGTTGGTTGTACAACTTTAGGGTTTCAGGGCTTAAATTTCTTAGACAAGTTTTTTTTTCAAAGTATTTTTTTCAGAATCCATGATTTTCTCGCGGTTTCGTCATTAGTTCAATGACAAATGACCCACCATCAGTGATCAGTCCCTAACGCAATCACAAATAACAGAGCAGCCAGCTCTGCTTTTTGCCAAGTCGAAATGATATAGTTATTTGCGATTAGTCTTTCTCATTCCATTAGCCCAGGGACATTTCGTTTCCAACAACTTATCTATGTCGAAGACGATGGGTATACAAAGAAGCTACACTTTGGGTGCCAGAGTGACCAGCGACGAATATCTTTGTGGCTCAATAATAAATGGACATTGGTCTTGTTGATCGTCTATCAACTACAATCTTTAGGCTCTGCTTCAACTGTCTCGGTTTGAAGCGTGGCTACCGCATTATAATTAATTGTCATTACTGCTGTGATCGTTGTGTGATTAAGTACACAGGATCGTGCACCCACTAAAAAGTCAACCCGAACCTGGGAAAAGAGCAAAATCCCGGTAAGGTCTAATGTGCAGACATATCAAAAAGTAATCGAACAGCCTATTAGCCAAATAAGTTGGTGAGATCGTCGATAACGTTCGTATGCCATTACTATTGCTGCGATTGCACACGTGTGACTTAAATCAGCAGCAGCAAACTATCCTATTCAATTTGTAATGACCTTTTTGATCCGCCATGTCGGTCGGGATGAACTTTTTTTGTTCAAGAGAGTGTCGGCAGCGGATTTTCGGCACGTTCATCGATAGAGTAAATGTTATACCATCGGCTTAGACAGCGCTTCAGAGAATTTCATACTAATCGAATGGCATAAGGGACAATTCGATTGAAATTGTAATTTTTTATTTTGTGTGTGAAATTGATTGATGAGTTTTTGGAGGTCTGAAAATATGGCAACGGCTTGCCACGGACACATCGGGACATGACTAGAGTGAAAGATGGTGTGGAAGTTGAAGACATGAATTTCTCTATGGAACTTATTAGGAAAACCGGTCAAAGTTGACTGCTAATTGAATTTATTAGAAATATTCAATGCCCGCAGATGCATATTTGGAAATGTGATTTTTTCTTCTTTGGTCGTGTTTAGCAAACAAATGATTGATTGATTGAGTGCCGCCAGGTAGGTAAATATGAACTCAGATGAACTTGGTTTAACACGACCGCGAAGGCGACCGGAGAGAAGTGAATGATTTTTTAGGTACTTGTGATAAACGATCATGATTTCTGAACTATATATCGGAGGTTAAAAAATATATAATGGTAATGTTTTGAAATAAGATAACATACTCAATCAATCAAAGGAATGGAATGAAATGAAAAATTTAATGATATGAAATGAAATGGAAAAACAAAAGAAGAAAAAAATTAAAAAAACCATGAAATCACCATCGCGTTGCTGAATCTGTGTGAAGCGTAACCAGGGAAATGGTACCAGAAGTTTGAGCTTTGACATGCTGAGTTCCATGAATAATTGTATACCAGCTGATATGCTATAATATCCGAGCTGATGGATTGTGTGCTATCAGGCGAGATCTTGTAGCGGCTGACTTCATCGAGACGCCGCCGACTGCTCCATGAATGCAAGTTGAAATGGCTGATCTAACAGAGCCGTGGAGTTAGGTTTAGCAAAATTCGAAAGCAAGACATTCGACACTTGCTTTGTAACCGATAACCACATATCCGACCATCCGTGGGACCGATTTTTCACTCTAGTTTTCCAAGATAGTTAGGGTTTTCGGGCTGTAATCAAGGATTACTTTGATGAAGTTTCTCTCACTTATTTCAAGCAATTACACGATTCCACAAAAAAAAATCAATAGCTCAGAACTCGCTGCCTATTGATATGTAAAACAAAAAGTGTTACATAACATTCTTATTCAAGCAAAAAATCCCAACCACCCTGACATCTCTTTTAAACAAAGAAAAACTGGTCCAGTAATATCTTGCGTAGTCATGACCAAATCCAATGCATCAGCATTGTGATGTTATACGGGTTGAGTAAGATGCGTGCACATAAAAATATCAATTTGGAGAGGACCATTCATAACTGACATCATCCAAAGATTCGGCTTGATTGTGTAATTCTATGTTTCCACTGAGCCCGAAATTGCGCAATTTCGAGACTTCAATTTCAAAATTAAGAAAAGTGTTCACACTACACATGAGAAAATTTCGTTGGACACATTAGCTTAAAGTAATAGCACTGTCAGAATCTGCATGTCACTTTATAAAAAAATTATTTTAGATATTGAAATTGAAATACTCTTTGCGACTGATTTAAAATAAAATCAAATGGATGCAACCGTTTTAACACTGGCAAATTGCTTCATCGAACAAAAAAAATCAATTGCTTATAGAAATGAATGTTTTGGGAAATCAACAAATGAAAGAAATTTATTTGTATATTGTATATAAGTTTCGTAGCTCTGTTTGTTTACTTTATTGAAAAACTGTTGTAAATTGATATAAATCTCAATTTCGAAGGCAATTTCATTGAATGATGTGATTTTGAAATCGTTTCATCGTATGAGAAATCGCACAATTTTTGAAGATGACTTTGTATCGTACGCGAGCGTACGAGCTTGTATGAGTTCATAAATATGTATATGTTATTATTGTCATTATTGTATTATATATTATGAATGCTATTGTAGTAGTATATTTTCTATGTATTCATGTATATTCTGGTAAGCTACGACTCCAATAAGAGTCAGTCTCTCACCGAACAGCTAGAAGAATAGTCGTCCAATAAATGTTGGGTTTTTTTACGCTTTTCCCAACACAAAAAAGTTTCAGTGTTTCATTTTAAACAAAAATATAATTTTATTGGGTTTCGGGATGATACATTATGGTCCATATCGAGCCGGAAGAAGCTGCGACCGATGGATAGCTTAGTGCGATTATAGTGCGTGTTAAAAAAAAGCCTAAAATTCGAAAGCTAAATGTAAGCCAAAGTTCGCGAGTGTAGTGTTGAAGAGTTATGTATACAGCTAAGTATCGCGAGTGTACAACGTGCAAGTTTAATTCGTAAAAACTTATTTCATCTAATATTTAATTACTTGCATTATATTTTACAAGCCAAAATACAGCTAACCACAGAGGAGAGCAAGCTCAGTGTACATAAAAAATGTACACGTAAAAATCCATAGCAAAAAACACATCCAGCTGTAGCTCAAAGCGAAAATCAGCACGAATATATAAAACAACACGCAAAATCCATAAAAAAAATATACAGCCAGCTGCAGCTCAAAACAAAATTAGCACGAATACATATAACAGTACGCAAACTCCACAGCAAAAACACAGCCAGCTACACTGAAAACAAGAATCATCATGAAATCGAAACTAGTTTCACGTCGCGACGGCGACAGTCAGCCAGCTGGCCTACGTGCCCAAATCACTAAAAGAACCACATAGCATCAACAGGACAAACAGGTTTATTTATTCTTTTTCTTCTTTTCTTTCATCCCTATATGGTGGGGAAAAAATATTTTACATATGTTCACTATGAAACAAAGAAAAAGGGGTACAGCTTGCCTGAGTGCACGGATTTGATTTTTGTTCTGCGCACTCATTAGTGTTTTGGTGCGCGAGTGTAAAGGTTCATAAAGTAAAATTAATAAAATCCAGTACAACTCACTCCTTGTATGTTCAACAAACAAAATATTTGGTACAGCTCACTTCTTTTGCATTTTTAAGAAGCAGAAAATAAAGCTAAATACTTAGTAAGTATTAATAAATATATAATCGGTAAGCTCAGGAAGCTAAAGGTGTAAATAAAAAGTGAACAGTGGTATATTAGAATTTTTCCTTGGTCGTTTGGTGTTTGTGTGTTATCTCCAGGGTAAATTTAAATAGGCACAGCGTTGCGTCATCTTGCTTAGTGTGTGTGATGTGTGTATATGTGGAACTAGAGATTTAAAGCAATTAGAAACCAGTGTAGGCAGTGTAGGAATGTTAAATTTAGGAGATGGAAACAAAGAGTAATTTTGTTTTTTTTTCTTCTCTTTTTTTGGAGAAAGACGCAACACACGAGTAAGCGGTTAGGTAGGAAAATAGTAGTGATAATGTGCACATTAGGAAGGAAAGCTGTACAGGGAATGTAACCATTGTTAAGCTTAAAGAGAATAGCTTAAGGCAAACACTTTTTCTTTGTGTATAACATGGAAAGCTGGTTACAAATGATAGATAGCTAATCCGAATCCTCATGAAATTCGATGTAACGTAAGGGTCAAGCGGTAAGCTGCATGCAATAGTAAGCTTAGGAAGCAAATCTTAGAAAGAGACGGATAGCTAGAACAAAGTTCTGAACAATAAAAAACAAAAGCTGGAAAGGTAAAGCTAATACTAAGATTTTTTAGGGGTTCTGATATATTACCACTGTTCACCGGAAGGATTTCGTTTGCCTCAGCTTATCCACATAATTGCCCCATCCTTGACTTATTGTGCTTTCATTTCTTTTTTTTTTACATCAGCAATGCCATACAGAGGGGTATATGGGGCATTCTTCCGATCCATAGGGAGAATCGCGGCGTTTGCGAGTCAAAGCAATTTTGAGGTTGGAGATATGGAGATGCTTCAAGTACGTTTAGAGCATCTCGAGCAGTCGTGGGGATATCTATCCCGAAATAATATAAAATGGATAGCTGACGCCGACGACGAGCTGATGTAAGAAATTAATAAAGGACAAGAAGAAGCGGAAGAGCTTTACCTGCAAACAAAGGCAAGGTTACGACAGCTATTGCGACAGCTTGAGCCATCGGTGGAAAAAGAGCCCACAACCGGACAGCCCATCGAGGTCCAGCTAAAGATGCCAGCTCAGGGAGAGATCAAAAATACATCGGGGGACTTCGATGGTTCCCTCATCAAGTGGCAAGGGTTCCACGACAGATTTGTAGCTGCCGTCCACAACAACGACGGCGTATCACCAGCGTTCAAGTTCCAGCACCTAACGAAATCGCTGGTCGGAAAGGCAGCCCAGACTATGGGTGAATGGCAGCTCACCGATAAAAACTATTATGAAGCTTGGGACCGTCTACAACAGCTTTACGACAAAAAATACCAGACGTGCAGAGAGCTGCTGCGTCAATTCACCAAGCTGCCGACGCTGCAAGCTAGCCCGAAAGCTGACGATCTGCAAAGAATGTCAAACGTCACACATGAGACATTACGTCAGCTCAGAGCCCAGGGCCTACCAGTAGAACATTGGGATATGGTGGTAGTTCCGATGCTCCACGAGAGGCTGGATGCCGAAACGGCCAAGCAGTGGTAGCTACAACGACAGTCCGAAACACCGACAGCTAAGGAGATGTTGGGTTTCCTCGACAGGCAAGCTGCTGCGAATGTTCAGCCGTCAGGCAGTCAGCACTGGCGTCCTAATGAGAGCTCAAGTAAAGAGGCCGATAAAGAAAATCAAAGGGTTCGATACAGCCGGTTTGAAAACGAAGTGAAGAGAGAAGAAGATAGGCGACTTCAAAGCAACACGAACGCAAATTCAACCATCAAGTCAGCTATTGCTCCTAAGGAGGAACCACGCTTCTGTGAAATGTGCAGGGGCAATCACCAATTGTATAATTGTCAGAAGTTTTTGGCCCTAAGCCAGCCAGCCAGGCTGCGATTTGTTCGTATGAGAAAGCTCTGCGAGAACTGTTTGAAGCAGGGACATGACGTGTCCACCTGCTTTCAGTTGCCATGCCCCAGGTGCCCAAATCGACTCATGCACAATAAAGAGCTTTGTCCAGTTTTTGAGCAGCGTAAAGCCATACTACAAGTTAATACAGCTGGAATCAAACGGAAGGAATTATGACTAGCCGACAACAGGAAAGCTAAGCGACCAAGACTTATGTCAAAAGCTATATGTAATAACAATAAAAACTCAGCTACAGCTTATTCAAATGTGTTTAATTCAGATTCAGATTGTGGTTTAGGTTCTGGTATTTTAGAAAGCAATGGCAACACCTTGTTGCCTACAATTCTGGTAAGAATCGAAAGCTTTGGAAAATTGTTAGGCCCAATACGTGCGCTTCTTGATTCTGGAGCGCAACCAAATTTGATGCCGATCAGGATAGCTCAAGCATTTAACATTCCGATAAGACAGGCAACACGTAAGGTAGTTGGCATAGAAGGCAAGGGATTGCAAATACGTAAGCTAGCAAAGGCAAATATTGTACCTTGGTTCGATACAAAGCCTTGCTTAGATTTAGAATTTTGTATTCTACCAAAAGAATCGAAATGGTCTCTGATATCTCCGCAAGCTACAGGACAGCCTTTGAATAATAACTCCGCAAAACCATTAGCTGATCCCTCCTATTGGATGATGAATGGGATAGAGATAATATTAGGGGTTGGTTTCTTTGCAAGGGTCATGGTAAGCTCTATATCACGAAACATAGGTACGATAGCAACGTTAGAGACAGCTTTCGGTATAGTGGTATTTGGTACTTCAATAAGTGAGGGTAACGATCAGCGCGAGGACCTCCCTGTATTGAAATGTGTAGGTTTAGATAATCTTGATGTTTTAGTGCGACAACTATGGGAAATGGATCAGCTACGACCATGTTCCGTCAGAACGTCAGAGGAGGAAGCTGTGGAAAATAATTTCATTAATACAGCAAGGCGCGATGAAGCTGGCCGTTTTGTAGTTACTATCCCACTGAAGCCTGGGATACAGGACATTGGGGATTCTAGAATGACAGCTTTAAGAAGGTTTTTCTACTTAGAAAAAAGATTAGAAAAGGAGCCAGCTTTGAAAGAACAATATGTTAATTTTATGAGAGAATACGAAAGTCTCGGTCACATGATGAAGGTCGATGACAACGCTAGTCAGTGGCGTAGATAGCTTTTCGCTATGGGGGGGGGATGGATCTAGTTCGCTCACTTTTACTTCCGACATCTATACTAATATATAAAGCTGAAGAGTTTGTTTGTTTGTGTGATCAAACGCTTATCCTAGAAACTACTGGTTCGAATTGTAATTGAGTTGGATAATCCATTAATCGAGAAGGTTTTAGGCTACATAACATTAAGCTATGACCAATAGGAGCGAAGAATCTGTGGAAAATGTGGAAAAAAACGGCAAGAAAGTATTAATTTTTGTTTGTTTGAACGCGCTGATCTCAGGAACTGCTGAATCAAATTGAAAAATTCTTTTTGTGTTGAATAGTTCATTAATCGAGAAAGGCTTTCAGTTTTACAAAGTTACGCTGCGAACACTAAGAGCAAAGCATCAGTTAAAAGTCTTACTAAAACGGGGAAAATAAAACATATTTGAAGGCTTAGAGTAAAGAAGAATTTTGACTTAGGTTGAGTCGACTAATATACAATTGTAAAATAACTTCACAACCAAATTCAAGCGCATGATGCACAAATCAAGACGCACCTCTGGCTGGAGCACGAGGGAGAGACGGACGAAGTCGCGGGCAACTGCTAATATAGAATATATGAAAAGAATTGGATGTTTGTCTGCCTTTCTGTAAACGCACCTGCAGCCTTAACCACTTCTGGTCCGATTGACTTAAAACTTGAAAATTAGAGGTTTGAGCGAATTCGCGTTGGTCTTTTTTTTATTTTTTATTTTTTATTTTTTTTGGCGAAAAACCAAAAGTTTTAATTTTCTCAAAAACGTTTTTTTTTAAACTTCCTCCAAAACGGTATCTCTCATAGAAGCCGATCAAGCCCGATCAGCGTACTTTTTTCTGAAAGTACGTATAAATTGCCCAAATAATATTTTGTTTTCAAACAAATTAAAAAAAAAATTTTTGTATTTTTTTAAATTTTAAATTTTTTTTTTATTTTTTAAAAACCTTTCTAAACTTTTTTCAAAATTCTATATCTCGAAATCGGATCAATAGTTTAAATCGAAATTCACTAATAAAATGTAAATTTACATATCCTTGAATTCTGCATACCCAAATTAATTTTGGAAATTTTCGAAAAATTTTGTATAAAAAAAAATTAATTTAAAAAAAGCCACTCCAAATAACTCGCAAAATTACGGCGAATGATTGTCAATCTACCGCTTGTGTAAGGCATGCTTTATGTAATGGGTAATAGCGCATTTTGCTTTCTTTTTAAATTGAATTAGTGTGAGTTATCGTTACCGTTAGGATTCGCGTTAAATTCACCGCAGTTGTGCGAACATTTGTGTTCGATGAGTGTGTTGCGTGTTTGGGGCGGTTTCTTACACAAAATTAACAATGTGACACACGTTGAGAAGAAATCTAAGCAACTTTCAATTGTTGTGTCGGTGTGGGCTTTTGTGGAAAGCTGGATGAAAGCTAAGTAGTCTTGCACGTTTACTTTTTATCAATTGGTGAGAGACGTTAAAAAAATACTTTTTAAAAAAGAAATTCAAAATATGTATTAGGTAATTTGCCGAAGTAATAATTTCTTTCAGATGAAGTTGACTTTGTGTTTTCCCCGTAGGCTGTAGGTATAGATATAGAATGTACAATTTACAATGCCTCTAGGAATCCTGGGAGTACTTATAAGACTTGATTCAAATAGAAGGTAGGTACTAAATTTCAGAGTGCGTTTCTTTAACTTCTTTGGCATGACTGGTTATGTTGAACAATTATGGATCCCAATGGGGGGGAGATATATCCCCCTGATCCCCTCCCTATCTACGCCACTGACGCTAGTAGTGACAGCTTGACATACTACATACCACATCATTGCGTGACTAAGAAGTTTAGGGTAGTCTTTGACTGCAGCTGCAAGACAGACAAGGGAATCTCTCTGAATGACGTGCAACAGCTAGGCGAAAAGCTACAGCGAGACCTTTTCGAAATAATTATGCGCTTTAGGCGACACAGAATAGCTTTCAGTGCGGATATCAAGATGATGTTCAGACAGGTTCGGATAGCGTCGCATCAGTGGGATCTGCAGCGAATCTTTTGGAGGGAATCTCCTCGAGAAAAGCTACAAGAGTATTGGTTGACAGTTGTCACGTACGGAATGACATCATCAGCTCACAATGCCGTCCGATCACTAATGCAGTCAGGGGCGATTCCTCATAGTAACCAAGTATATCGGCGGTAAACCAAGAATTTCAAAAAATAAATGTATTTTCAGATATTTAATATTCTTCCGCAAATCAACAGTTCAAAAATTTATAGTTTCAAACACTTTAATAAATGCCTGAACACAAAAAAAAAAGTTTAGCGCAAAAAAAAGCGATTCCCTTTGAACCAGAACGTGGCATACACAAGAAATAACTTGTGCAGAAAATCTATTTGATACACCGCTTTGCTACCGTAAACAATTGCGGTTACTATTTTCATACAATCTTTAAAAACAGTAGACACAAACATTCCAATAAACGCATGTAAAAATAAAGAGAAGGTTAAGCGCAAAAAAAAGCGATTCCCTTCCAGTGTTGCCGAAAGTACTCCCTTCGTAGTATTGTACTCCTTTCAGCACCTCGGTACTCCCGTACTCCTCCTTTCACATTCGTACTCCTATTTTTTTACAAGACCTAAAATATCTTACACTTCAAGTAAAAGTGTAATGTCAACCTAAATAAATTCAATTCACTTTAAATTTATTGCATTTTTTTAACAGAACTTTTACCTTCAAAACTCTCCCTGAAAAGGGAATTTCCCTCTTGTTTTACTTGTTTTGTTATGTGTGTGTGAAATAACAGACCACACGCCAACACCGTTTACCGTTCGTTATTTATTTCATTGTTCTGGGGAAATTGTTATTTGTCAAATAAAATGAAAACGTTTGTTAAATTAATGCTGAAAATATCTTTAGATTACTTAATTCAAAGTACTTTAATTTGATAAATAAGTTAATGAGTAGGTGAGAAGTATAATTCGTTAAATCCACTTTTCTGAAAAATAGAGATTTAAACGCCTTAATTTTGTAGCACAAATGTTCAAATCCCTTTGAAAATTCAAATTGTATAATATAACGTTTGGTTTCGAAACTAGCCATATGCACCTTGACGTTTGCAACAAAACTTTTCATATCCATCGCGGAAAGGCTATTGTTTTCAAAATTGTCTATATCCTTGTCAAAACGCTGCAAAACTGTTCATATCCATCGTAGAAGGTTATTATTTTATTGTTTATCCAATTACTTTGGTTTGGTAGTGATTTGTCTAATAAGATCGATTTAAGATAATGGACAGTTATCATTCTTTCCCAATTTTGTCCAAAGGTCAAGGCAAAAAAAAACCATTTGCAGCAAAACTCGTCATATCCAAATTAAATCTTTAAATAACTTCTAGAAGGAGTATAAAATATATTTTTCCTTTTAATCACAATATAATGGACCCACAAATCTTTAAAGAGAAATCATAATAAATTCTTTAAGTACGTAATAAGTTTTTCCTTTTTAACACAAAACACATTTTTTGGATTTAGCTAGTTTTGGTTCTCACTCACTCAAATATACATACATACATTTTATAATTAAATATCGATTTTTCATATTGAACCGTTTTCGATATACAGAATTTTGAAAAAAAAGATTAATGCCCGATTTCATGAACAACTTTTAAACACTAAACAGGCTTTTAAACCGTAAAATAAGATTTTTTGGTTTCACCAAGCGTTAAGACACTTTTTAAAACTAAATGGCAATTTTTGACTCATTAAATTTTAAAAGTGTCATTGAATACCTACTTTAAAAAGTGAATATAACGCTTTCTCATTTTTTCTCACATAATTTTCATGAGGATGTCAATTTTGACAAAAAATTCTCTGAAATTTCCCATTTCAAGTTGGTGAAACTCAAAAGTTTTAAGGGTCTGATAAAATTTAAAAAGATTTTTGCTAAAAGTACTTTTAGTGTTTGTTTATGAAATTGGGTATAAGAATATTTTAAAAATACAAAAAATGTTTTGATATTTTTTTGAAAACAGAACATTATTTGGGCAATATATACGTACTTTCAGAAAAAAAATACGCTGATCGGACTTTTATTTTTTGAAAAAATCTTACAACAAAAATACGGTTCTTTAGAAGGTACCGTTTTGGAGCAATACAAAAATATATTTTTTTTTTACATAAAATACATCAAGGTTTTGAAAATACAAAAAATGTTGGAGTAAGCTAAACAAAAAATCGTAGCAGCCCTTTTTGAGAAAATTGAAATATGTATTTGGTTTTTGGCCAAAAAAATTGTATGGTGACTATGACTACCCTAAATTTTGATTTAAAAAAATCAAAAAATCGACCTACGCGAATTCGCTCAAACATCTAATTTTCAATTTTGAAGTCAATTGGACCATGTGGTTAAGGCTGTAGGTGCTTTTACAGACAGGCAGACGGATGGAATCGCCGGACCCACTTTTTTCGACTTCTCTATCAACGTTATGTCATAAATGATCAAAATCTCAACTTTTTTTTACGAATCCAAAACATGCCATACCTATCTTTATTCAGTAAAAAAAATTGGTACTACTATTTTGTCGAAAATACTCCCCTTTTTTTGCTTCAGTACTACCTTCAAATATTTTTGTCCGGCAACACTGTTCCCTTCCCTTTGATGAGAATTTGGCATACACAAAAAATCTCTGATACCGTAAAAATTTGCGGTCACTATTTGCATACAATCTTCAGAGAGAGATAGACGCATACATTCCACTAAACGCCTGTAAAAATAAAGAGAAGGTTGAGCGCAAAAAAAAGCGATTCCCTTCGACTGAGAAGGCACACAGATACACATTTTTAACTCTTAAGCAACTTTCGTGGTCGTAGTTGTAGTGTTTCTAATGTTTCTATATCAATTAGCACGACGACGTACGATGACGCACGTGTTCGCCAACACGAAACAATTATGCTCATAGTCGCTGTTTTGATTTAGGTAAATCAATTTCTTCATTTTGAGTATTTAGTACATAATTCCTCTTATTTATGTACCTATACACAAATCTTAAATAATATATTAAAGCCGATTGTTTACGGCTTTATTTAGAGACAAATTTTCAGTTTTTGACGTTTTTTATGTTTAAGATTTTTAAGACCTTGAAATATGTATTTTAAGTATACTTAAGAATAGTCATAAAATGAAAACTTACCGTCAAAACAAAGCGGTAAACAAACCAAATATTAAAGATACCTTTAAGATTTGATAATAAATAAGGCGAATTATGTACATTCTAATTAGATATTCTTATTCGGGTCGCACGTACTTGCCCATGTCTTCAACAGCGGGGTATTAATATAAAATATTAAGAAACTCAAAAAAGGTTTTGTTCTTAAACTGAAAATTTCAATTGAAAAAGAGTTTTCTAGTATAAAATTTAAATTTATGAAAAATTTTTGTTTTGAAAATCGTTAGAGCGATTTTGTTTTTTTTTAAATAATTTTGTATTAATCAAATTTTTTGAAAATTATTGAAAAATAAATTTGGCATGTCAGTTTTTAGGTTTTATAAAGATACATGTGAAATCTGGAATTTTGAAAAAAAAGCAAACAAAATTTTTTTAATATTGTGAAGTAAAAAAAAATATTTTTTTCGTTGATCAATCAAGAAGAACATAGAGAACAAAAAACGAACATTGTCGATTTTTGCTCAACAAAATTGAATGGCTACTAAGGTTAATTTTGACTTTAAAAAAAATAATAAAAAAAAACATCCGTCATGAATTCGCTAAAAACACTAACTTCTTCTTTTAAGAATTTTTTAAACATTTTATTTTGAAGAAGAAAAAAATTCTTTACGAAAAAATAGCTCTAAGGATTTTACAAATCCTTTTCTTTTTATAACTTCAATTTAATATTTAAAACTGAATATAAATTGTAATTTCAATAATTGTGAAAGCAGTTTTTACTTTACCTATATTTAAATTTTCACTAAAAATATTTTTCGAGTTTCTTAATTATTTTGATTTTTGTATTTTAATATTTGTTTTAAATCATAACTGTCGGACATTATGTGTTGTTATTTTATTTTATTTTTTTTGAAATATATAAAATTAACATTTTTCCTTACTAAAAATTTAATCATAAATTAAAAAAAAAACTTTTGAACAACAACAGTTTTGAGTTTTTTTTTTTTATTATTGTCTTAACTTTTCCGAGGGTCGTAGGTAAACCAAGGATGAGGACCAGGAATCGCCACTGAATACAGTGTGGGAGAGATGTAAGCGAATCATTTCCGGATGTAGAGCAAATCATTCGAAATGTTTTCTATATGGATGATTGCGTGTCAGGTTGTGATAGCGAAGAAGAGGCGTTATATTTAGCTAGGAATTTGGACAGGGTATTAAGGACAGCTGGCTTTGAGCTAAGAAAATGGAAGTCGAATAGCCAATGGTTGGCTAGTAAGCTTGATACAGAAAGGGGCAATTTAGTGACGTTCGATAAGGGCGAGCAAGCTACTGTCTTAGGATTGCAGTGGATGGTGGAACAGGACCAGTTCACATTTATCGTCAAAACACCAGAGATAGTCGGGAAGATAACAAAGCGAAGTGTAGTGAGCTGCATGGCACAATTATATGACCCGAATGGCTATATTGCGCCAGTTGTGATATTAGGTAAGGTATTGATACAAGATATATGGCGGATTGGTATAGGGTGGGACCAGGAAGTTCCGCCTGAAGTAGAAAGCAAATGGAGAATTTTATGGAAAGGGATCAAAGCTTTGGAAAAGTTTAGGATCGATAGGTGGATAGGGACGAGTAGGGAAGCAAGAATGCAAATCCATGGATTCGCAGATGCCTCCACGGCAGCTTACGGAGCAGTCATATATTTAAGAGTACAGAAAGCTAATGGCGAAATAACAAGCAAGCTTATCGTTTCCAAGTCAAGAGTAGCTCCGTTGAAAACAATTATGATTCCACGATTAGAATTAGCTGCAGCAGAATTACTGGGAAGGTTGATGAGAGAGCTTTGCAAGGCAATGGAATGGGAAGGCATGCCATATGTTCTTTGGACCGATTCGATGGTTGTTTTGCATTGGCTGAGAAAGATACCAAGGGATATGAAGACGTATGTAGGTAATCGGGTATCATCAATACAGATGAATACGGATATCAACAGCTGGCGGCATGTCGGGACTAAAGAGAATCCAGCTGATCTACTGAGCAGGGGGCTGTTCCCCGAAGAGCTTATTGGATGTAAGCTATGGTTACAAGGTCCTTCATGGTTGACAAGCGCAGAATGTGATTGGCCAGTGAATCCAATGGAGAGCGAAGTTTCACCAATAGTAGCAAGCGAAATGAATGTAGTTGCATACACAACTATGAAAGCAAATGACAAGTTAGGTATCTGGAGAGCTGAAGAACAGGCCATAGTTCCTTTAGAGGAATATGCCTGGAAGTTAGAAAGGGCAACAAGTATATTAGCGTATATCATCAGGTTCATTGACAAAACAAAGGCCAAGATAGCAGAAAGGAGATCGCAAGCAAAAAGGGGGAGAACAAGGCGTTTCGAAAGGCAGGCAATCATGCCGCCTTCAGCAAAGGAAAGGGCTAGCGCTATGCGATATCTCATAAGTAAGGCACAGCAAGAAGCATATGGTAAGGATATAGAACAGCTCTCTAGAACCGGGCAATTGCCGACACATAGCAAGATAGAAGCACTTAAACCGGTTTTTGATAATGATAATATTTTAAGAGTTGGAGGGCGTTTGGATCGTGCCGAAGGTAGCTATGAGGAACGTCATCCAGCTATTATACCACAAGGTTCAAGGTTAGCGTGGTTATTAATTGATCAGGCGCATCGTTTAACTAAGCATGGGGCAAGTCAGGTAATGATGCAATATTTGCGTCAGCAATATTGGATTCCAAGGTTGCGCAGTGAGTTACGGAATTTTATACACAAATGTGTAGTATGTGTACGGTACAATTATCGTCTAGAACAACAGTTAATGGCAGAGCTACCAGCTGATAGAGTGCGAGCTGGAAAGCCATTTATAAATACAGGCGTCGATTATGCAGGCCCGTTTACTATTAAGGTATCGGATCGGAATGGAAAGAGAATAAGCTTCAGTAAGGTGTGGATAGCTGTCTTTGTATGTCTAAAGACAAGAGCGATACATATCGATGTGATTAAGGACTTAACATCACTCGCGTTGTTAGCATGTTATGAACGTTTTGTCAGTCGGAGAGGGCATTGTCAGCGAATGTATAGTGACAATGGCACTTCATTTGTTGGTGCAGCGAGAATCATGAAGAAAGCTTTAAAGGATTGGGAAAGGGATGAGGTATTCAACAAGTTGAGTCTGCGAGGTACAGAATGGGTATTCATGATACCGGCTGCCCCTCATCAAGGAGGGATTTATGAAGCTGCTGTCAAGTCTATGAAATACCATCTTAAGCGTATAGTTGGACAACGAGTTCTGGAATATGAGCAATTTGTTACTTTATTAACAGAAATTGAGGGTATATTAAACTCGCGTCCCATACATCCACTTAGTGATGATCCGACAGATTGGCGAGCTCTCACACCAGGGCATTTTCTGATTGGTGAGCCAATAGTATTGCCATTGCCATTCTCGATAGCTGAGGAAGGAAGTTCGAAAGGGGTAAAGCTTTTTAGGGAGCGTCAGACTATGCTTGAGCACTTTTGGAAAAGGTGGAGAGAGGAATATCTTGTTACACTGCAAGAGCGAAAGAAGTGGCGGCGAGAAAGAGAAGGTGTGAAGATGGGTCAGCTAGTAATAATTAAGAGTGAAAATTTCCCGCCAGCTCAATGGCTTATGGGCCGAGTGTGTGAGCTAATAAGAAGTAAGGACGGCATCGTAAGATCTGTGGTGCTACAGACAGAGACAGGGAAGCTTACAAGACCGGTACAAAAAATATGTATATTGCCAGTTGAGCAGAATCAAGAGGCACTCAGTTGTTAGGAAGAGAACATTGTAGGTTTAGGTAGTTAGGTGATATTCGACCGATAGGAAGGAAGAGGTTATGGCAATTCGTAAGCTATTATGACATATTGGAAAGCTATTTGTTTATCTCATTACAGGTACCAATAGCCTTCAAGTTCGCCGGTATTTATTAAGAGATGCCAGAGGCATCATTGTAACGTGAGCTGCGAAATAAGCAAGACATCAGACAAGTATGATAGATCGAACCTGGCCAGATCAGTAGTCATTTTAGACTACTAATCAATCCTAATCAAAAAACAGTCGTTTTTGTCGGGACTGTATCGTACGCGAGCGTACGAGCTTGTATGAGTTCATAAATATGTATATGTTATTATTGTCATTATTGTATTATATATTATGAATGCTATTGTAGTAGTATATTTTCTATGTATTCATGTATATTCTGGTAAGCTACGACTCCAATAAGAGTCAGTCTCTCACCGAACAGCTAGAAGAATAGTCGTCCAATAAATGTTGGGTTTTTTTACGCTTTTCCCAACACAAAAAGTTTCAGTGTTTCATTTTAAACAAAAATATAATTTTATTGGGTTTCGGGATGATACAGACTTTGAAAAAAATTCCAAAAATGCGCAGTTTAGTTCAGTGGGAACATAGTATAAGAGACGTGTTTAAATGACTGCGTGCTGATTTATTCTACGTCCAATGATTTGTATGTTTTATTCTTTTTTCTCACAAAAATTATGATGTAAAAATGATAATGACAGGATGAAGAATTCACTCCAGCAAAGGTCAAGAGCAAAAAAGAAATGAAAAATTGTATTGTGTACTAATCTGTAAAAGAAAGGGTTTGGTGGTTAACTCTATTATTTTCTAGATCAGCCTATTTAAATTTTAATTCTTTGGATGATGGTTTGAAAACCGTTTTCTTTTTCCAGAAATCATGGTTTTATTCACGTCTATAGTTTCAAATAATTGTTCGTTTAAAGTGAAAACCTACACCTACCACAGGTGTAGTTCATTACTATAGGGTGTCCCAATAAGAGCGCACTTTTTAAAACTGGAATAATTTCTTTGTCATGCAAGTGGCAACTCTGAAATTTGACAGATGTCACCTCTGATTGTTCCGATTACTAAAAATGGAGCGCTTTTTGAAAGAACAACACTTGGTAATGGTAAAACTCATTACAAAAATGGGGAAAGTTACGCTTCGCAAATTTCACCAAATTTTCAGTCGAGAGAGTGTACCTAATATGTCAACCATTCGAAGAGTGGTCAAAAAATTTGAAGAAACTGGGTCAATTATGGATGGTAAGAATCCTTTGCGTCAATGTTCTGGTCGGTCTCTTGAAAACATTGCTGCTGTAAAAGAGAGTGTTGTCGAGAACCCGAAAACATCAATTCGACAGTGACTGCGAACGGCATTCGTTACAGGAATGTGATAACGGACTTCTTGTGGCTTCAACTGGACGGCATGAATCTGGACAACATGTGGTTTCAGCAGGACGGCGCAACTTGCCATACTGCACATGAAACAATTGACTTATTGCAGCAACGATTTTCAGAACACATTATTTCACGAAATTCTGATGTGAACTGGCCACCAAGATCGTGCGATTTAACGCCGTGCGATTTTTTTCTTTGGGATTTTGTGAAATCTCGGGCTTATGCGAATAAACCCGAAATAATTCCTGAGCTCAAATCGAAAATCCAACGTGTTGTCGGTGAGATACATCCACATATCTGTGAAAAAGTCATTGAAAATTTCATGAAGAGAGTAATGGCCTGTCATCGGAGCCGGGGGGGTCATTTGCCGGATATTTTATTCCATACTTAATCGGAACATGTCTTCTTTACAATACAATAAAAATATCACATCTCTGTCATAAAATACTTGGTTTTATTTGCAAATTAAAAAGTGCACTCTTATTGGGACACCCTATATAAACATCAATTATTGGTCTTTCACAGTGGCAAGGCAAGGTCATATTGTTCAAGTCGTCTATGAACGACTAGCATTTTGACCTTCCACGCACCGTACTCACATCTCACACATTTTTTGTTTTGTTTTTTTTTTTATTCCAAATACGATATACATACATACATATCTAATGGGCCTGCGTCCTACATATAATATATCCACTTCCAGTTCCAACTCGTGCATACCTTTAGTAAACCACATAAATAAGACAAAACGAACTAACTACCTGCTACTGTTTTTTTACTCAACTAATGTGTATCTACCGAAGTCGTTTGAACGATCTGGCAACGACTTGAATGTAAAAAAAAAACAAATCGCTCGTAAAAGGGATCTTGTCGTGCAGTGCAGTTGCGGACGAATAGAGCTTTTTTTGAATTTTGGAAATGAGAAAAGTGGGTAGTTTTTGAATATGATAAAGAAACAGACGGAAAGAGTTTGGAAGTTTGGAGTTTGGAAAGAGGAAAGCTTTTTTTCTTGTTTGAATAATGGAATGAAGTAAATGAGACTAGCCCAGCATAGTTTTTGAATTTAAGAATGTGTATTTGCGTTGATTTTGGGTTTGAACGACTACATTTTACAGGCACGCGTCGCCGCTGGTCTTTCACCACTTTAAAATATTTCAACCTGGCGAATTCCTCTCTTCGATATAACCTCAATCTTGAGCGATTACCTATTTTTCCATCAACGTCAATAGCAATGTGGCTCATCATCATATTTGTGCAATTTGTCATCGCTCTACCTACTGATGTATCGCAAAAAAAACTATGAGATACACTGAACATTCGCAGTGACAATTTTCAAAGATCCACAAAACTATTTCGCGAATATTTCTTGCTTTGGTTGAGGCAAAGCGCTAACCTCAAATGGTACTCCATGATTTATTGTGTGGTTTGTTGTCTGGCATAGTTTTCAACATAACACCAATTGGTGTTAGTCTTTTCAGTTCGAATCTGTGGTATTTCCTTCAGAAACTTCAGAGAAGGCATGATGCCATCCACTAGCATGAGATCTGTGGTGTGAAAAAATGTATACGAAAATGGAAATAGCACACAGATCGTACGTAGATATAACAATTGAACCCTGGTGGAGAATTCGTGGTTCTGTAGTAGTAATTTGATCTTGACACTCGGTGCAAATTGAGTACTTAAATTCAACTTCGAAATTTTTTATTTGCCAGGGCTAAAAGTACTAACACAAGAGGCTGCGAAATTCATGAAATATTGATAGGTCTTGCTTGAAATTCATCGGATTCGCCCATATTGGGCTGTTAGACTCAGTCTCAATGAAAATCTCTAGTTTTTATCTTCTACTGCTGCTCATGCATCATAGTGCAACCAAAACCTTGAGTACTTAAAATGTACGATGTGCAAAATACTTTGAATTGACATTTAAATAGTCAATTCAGTTTTACTGACTAAATGCCTCAACTCAAGTCACGTTCCTATAAACGAGTAACTGCTTTCTCTTGTTTCTCTATTTTCAGAGTGATCTCTAACAAGGCAAAATCACTCCTTGCTCATTTTAAGTTGAAATTTCGATCGACTTTCTTTCAAATATATTTGAATTAAAACTTCGTTAAAATACACATGAAAATAAAACCCATTAAGCTTGCTACGAAAACAATTGAATTGAATTGATTGGACGAAAAGATAATGGCAAGGTAAATTAGGTAAACAACCGCGAAAATGTTTTCAAATTTATCGGCCAACGTAAAAAAAAAACTTCTTACTGCCATTAGCTTCTAAAGCAAATTGAAATTCTACTGCCTTCGGCAGAAAGTGATCATTAACGAGAGTGTTCCAGTTGTAAGCTCGTTAAATCATTTCTTTTTTGTGTTCGCAAATTATGGCAAACGTCTTATTTTATTGTTTGAATTTCTAATAGCATTGGTCCCATTAAAGGAGCTGGATCAGCATATTAACTCTGATTCTAATACGTAAATGAAGAAAAAATAAATCACTGAATGGACTTCAGTTTAGATTTATTTATTACTAAAAAAAAACACACATACGCCGTAGTGTCCGTAGTGTAATAATATAAGCAGTAATCACAGTCCTTTGCTCTTTTGTTGCAGAATGCATCTTTATGGATACATCTGGATTTCTAAACCAAATGATTTGGCCCCGTGGTTCTTGAAGACCAATCAAACGAGAGCGATAATTTCAATAACAGCGAAAATAATGACCAGCCGACACATTGCCCCACAGTCCCAGAACAATGAATTCCAATTGAAAAACCCCTAAGCAATGCCAACAAAAACAGAAACCGATTCAAAATTCCACATCAAGTCCACTACAAGCTACCAAAACCAGCGAGGATCCAATAGGAACGTTATGGACGCAGGCGAATCACAGCAATGCAACGGCAGCTTCCACAGCAATCGATAGTAGAAATAGCGTCACAAAAATCATGACAATGAAAGCAGCAACAGAACGCGGGTATGATGCCCTTCTTCAACCAATCCTCTTCCACGTTTCAATAATAGACAATACAACTCAAGTCAACGTCATAATAAATAATTAAGCCCCAAAACATATGCATTCTTGAGGAGCCTTCCTCTTGGATTGCAAATTATACAAACACACATCCACAGGCTGCTTCTGCAAATTCCGTCAAATCCTCTGATGAATGGTCAATCGATGAATGACGCACGTGAGTCGATGTCGAGGGAGTACGAAAAATAGTCTAATCGTGAGTAAGCTCAGTTGTCTAGAAGAGGAAATACGTCCGTTTCTATTCGCTCTCCTTTGCTGGCGTTCAGTGTCGTTCTAACCAATTCCATTGGATTGAAATTCATTGAAGAGCTCATTGCTATTGCCCCAAGAAACTCTTACATCATTCAGCAAAGCGAACGGTCTGGCCAAACTTGCTGTACATGAGTACGAGTAATCGCAGTCTATACTTCATACTAATGGCCATAATATAATGACTGCACTCGCACATCCGTGAGTGCGAACTGTGCTCATTACCCATTAGACTGCGAAACTATTTGTTTCGTTGCGAGATGTTGATATTTTGTAAGTCAGCTGGCCCGCGGGTGTAAACATTAAGAATTTTCGATGCGTTCACATTCACTTCAGTGGCCACTGATCAGTGGTGTGGTTATGCAGCCGCGGTGGCGGGTGGCGGCGGCGTCGAAGGCGATGATGTAAGCCATCATCATTTTCATTCAAAAATATGACGAGACGACCGACGACTTAAAGCTTGTCTCAAGACCAAACTGAAGTGCTGCTTAATGGCTTGAGGACATTCCACATCTTTCTTTGTGTCCACAAAGAAGATGGCTTCGTACAAGCCGTAGTTAATCTTCTTGCCAACGAGTGTCAAGTTAATTCTTTGGTGAATTTATATGAAACCTAGGAGCCACGTCAAATAAGGTGCCAGCTAGCTCACAGCTCAGTGACCGTATGCCGAAGAAATCCTTTCAGTTTGTTCTTGGTGTCAGTTGGTTCTTGTTCTTAACGAGATGGGATTTAATATTCTAAAATTGTATGCGATGAGGTGTGTTCTTAAACTCACGGAGAAGAATAAATGCGTTGATGGGTCCTTAAGCTTTTGAAGAATGTCTCATAAATTGATGACGTGAGTGGGCGTGATTTATTTTCATTCCTTTTTTTAGGTTCAAGGAAGCACTTAAATTACTTTGTAAACAAGCAGAGTTCTCTAACTAATCTTAAATAAATTCGTTTAGGAATCTTGAACCAGTAACGAGGTTCTGCGAATGTTAGGTGGTTGAGTTTTAATTTTTCTATTGCAAAACTGCACACAACTGCTACTGCACACATTGGTACATTCAAGCTGAAGCAACACAGCGGGTAGTTAAAACAGGGATGCAATGTGCACTGTGGACAATTTGTTTTAATACAAACTTTGTTGGCAATCTTGTTGGGAGTAGAATTAAACCTCATTTTATGAATGAACCTAAAACAAGATAAAATGCACATTAATCAGATCGAGGCAGTAAGAGTTTCATATACAAAGGGAATCGGTGTTCAACATCTCCCAACCAACCAACCCACAATTTTATTTTATTCTCTCTTGGGTATTGTTGATTAACTTTATTGAAACAGATTAAGGAATGTAAGTAGAAACTGTTCTCAAATTACAAATGGGGGGAAAGACTAGCGGGTGGTTAATAATGGTGCTTTGTTTCGATTGATAAGTGGGAACGGTATTTAAATACTCCAACGGTTTGCGGTTTGTATTGTGGTGGAGAAAAATCAATAATTGGAATTGGAACTTAATAGGTTGTTACTTCCAATTGAAATAATAGCTTATTTGATTTGAGCTGATGAGTGAAGTTCAGTGACACTGTGTAAGAGAGTACATCCCAACTGCAACCGCTGCTGCTAGCTACATGAGCAAAATTCCCCATGGGGTTTTCAAGTGAAAGTAAGTTTTTCCGAATGTGAAAATATGAATTACTTTGTTTTTCCCAACGGAAAAGCCCAATTTTCTCATAGGAAATTTTTTTTGTTCGTTTACAATTAAATAGCAATTCGATTCAATCTCACTGTCATGTTTGTAAGCAACTTTTTATGTCCAAGGCGCATGCATAGTCCGCTTGGAACTTTTAACGCTTATAAGCCCTGTCAAGAATCAACATATACGACTGCGGTATAGGTGACCTACATAATGGATGCCAAAACGACAACAATCATGCCGTACACGAGAGGGATCACTGCAATTAAGGAATACACTACCACTGACAACAACAAAATTGTAAACGATTCAAATTATCTCCTTTTTAAGAGAAATTAAAAATAATGTTTCAACCTCCCAGCATCTTATTGTGTTGGTCGTTTTATCGAATATGTCCATCGGTGGTCGTCTGGTCATCCGTTTTGTCATGGGGGAGAATGATCATCACTTTGAAAAGATATTCTAAAGTGTAGACGTAACGTTAACAAAACGAAATGAAATGCAATGAAATACTTCACAACATGATCAGAAATTAAGACAGCTGTAAGTATTGCAGTAAGCTGGATCGTATATGCGATGTTGCAAAGTTGTTCGTTTATTGCATGGTGGGCGTTCAGTACATTATTTCTGCTTAAGATCGTATTTTTTAATGTATTTTGTATGCTTTGGAATTATGTAAGAAAATGTATTCGAACCTTAATATGAATGGACAAAGTTAAAGCCGATTACTCGGGATGGTCATGGACAAGCCGTTGATACATGAGTTGAATTAATTTGGAATTCACATTTCTTGTGTCCATTTGTTATCTGAAAATGACATGCAGCTCCATCGTCATAAAACAAAGAAACACCACCGGCTACCTTTTTTTCTGTTGAGCTGCCTTAACCACTCTGACTGCGCTCTCAATTTAACGCCAATTTCTAATAACTTAATTTCAACGAAGGCAAAAATTGCGCACTGACTGCACTTTTACCAAAGCCACAAACAGCCATAGCCATAGCCAAGCCAAGGCGTTCATTCGCACGTTGCTACCATTATACATGCAGGCCGAGATACTGTGGAGACTTATACAAACAATGCACTTATTGTCTTGAATACCGTCATCAGAAGACTTTGTCCCGCATTTTCCGATTAAAGATTTCGCAGTTTCGGCATATCGCGTCCAACCTCCCGTCATCTTGAATTTCTGTAAATCTTTTCATCAAGTTTTCTACAATAACAACAAGAGAAATCATCGCCATATCAAGAATTGGACATAAGATTTGCATTAGAACTTGAAATGGAGTTTTGCAAGCAATTTTGGCATGGTTGCTGCAAACTCCGAAAACATTCCCTTAAAGGCATGATTGTGGCAATGATTGGAATTGTGTGATGCGAGAAAATCATTTTTCATCAGAACTGAAACAAAGATATGATCCAACATGGTCACGCACTGGCTTCATTATGATTTCTTGTTAGGCAAGCTAGCGTAAAAGGATAACTGACGCGGCTGTCAGGTAAAATGGTGATATCAAAAGGAAAGTCATGGGAATCAGTTCACTTTTCATTTCATTAATTTCACACAACAAAATTTAAAGTAAATCATATATCCAAGAAGGGGTTTAGTTGTGGTTGTCCAAAGTAGACAAATCGTAAGTCCGATTCGTTCAACTGACACTGCGGAGATGGTTGATAACACACATTGGTTGACATTAGTGCTATTAAAAGAAAAAAAAATCGATTCGAAAAATCTATTCACGTCAGTTTACCATAGCTCCTTTTTTTCAGATTGTGTTTGTTCAGATTGTGTACCTACACACACAAATTGTCACTTAATGATCGTTTTTTTTTATTTTTTTTTATTTATTTATTTCGTCAATTTGAATATAAATTCGTTTAGACTAAGATTAATATAGATAAATATACATATGTACATTTTAATTATTATTATTAATATTATTATTATTACTATTTGTGCAGACTATATTTAATACTAATTGTTTTAAAGACATATCGAGAACAATCCAAATGAAAATTAAGTCTATTGCAAATCAAATTAGATTCTCTGATGCAACGTGATATGGGTTCATTTCTACCATAGTTACTACGATGAAACTGTTCATATATTAAGAATCGAAAACGTGTCGTTCTAGCAGGAGCACTAACTTCAGTTACCAATGAAAGCAAAGGAGGGCAATTAATGTGAGAACTTAAGATGTCTCTAATAAACATCACAGAGAAGTAAGTCCTTCGATCTTTAAGCGAATGCAAACCAAACAGTAAACATCTGCTTTCATATGACGGTCTAGGAATATGCCAATTTAGTTTATAAAAAGCATACCTAGTGAAATTTCTCTGAACTCTCTCAATTCTATCTAAGGTGTTATTGTAACACGGATTCCAAATTATGCAATTATATTCTAAGACAGATCTTACCATTGAGATGTATAATGATTTTAAAGTAAAAACATCTGAGAATTCTGATGTATTCCTTTTAATAAAACCAAGCATTTGATTGGCTTTATTAATGATGTAGTCATAGTGTGCAGAGAAAGATAAATTGATATCCAATATTACCCCGAGGTCCTTCTTTGTTGACACTCTCTCCAGACTGATATTATCGACTTTATAACTATAAATAATCGGATTTTGATTTCTGAAACACGACAAAATTTGACATTTAGAAATATTAAGAAAAAGGAAATTACGTTGGCACCACTCATCTAGCCTCGATAGATCATTTAATAGATGGAGGCAATCAGATTCACAATTAATCTTACGATAAAGCTTAAGATCATCAGCGAAAAGCAGACAAGACGAATCTATAAAGATGTTAGGTATATCATTCACAAAAAGAAGAAACAATAACGGTCCTAAATGGCTACCTTGCGGGACGCCCGGTACTTTCGGAACTTTCGATTTTAACGATTTGAATTCTGTTACTTAGATAAGATTTAAGCCAGTTCAATAACGAGGAATGTATGCCAAGAGATGCCAACTTATGAATTAAGACTTTATGATTAATTCTGTCAAATGCTTTTGCGAAATCTGTAAAGATAATGTCAGTTTATAATCTACTCTCCATATTCGTAATTATAGTATTAGTTAAAAGGGCTAAATTAGTTACAGTTGATTTTCCCGATACAAAACCGTGTTGATAAACGGAAATGTGATTTCGGAAAAGAGCTGTAAGTTTTTTACAAACTATTTTTTCGAAAATCTTAGTAATAATGGAGAGCTTACTAATTGGCCTGTAATTTGTTATTTCTTGTCTGGAACCTGATTTAAAAATGGGAGACAAATAAGAAATTTTCCATTTATCTAAGAATAGCCCATTTCCAAGCGATTTATTAAAAATTATAGAAAGAGGTTCAGCTAACGCGAGTGCACACTTTTTTAAAATGAATGCAGGAAACCCATCATGCCCCGCACTTTCATCATCATCAAGTTCTGATAAAACTTCCTGTACCTCTAAATAGTCAAGTACAAGTGACTCGATATCAACAACTTTATCGACAAAGGGTATTTCATGTAATGGAGAAGTATCTATAGAATACACTGATTTAAAATATTTAGCAAATAAATTGCAGATTTCCGGAATATCACTAGATACTGAGTTCATATACCTCATACAACTAGGAATTCCGTTAGAATTACGTTTGGTGTTAATGAATTTCCAAAAGTGTTTACTGTTTGATTTGAGATCACTTTCAATCGATAGTAGATAGTTTTTATACAAAAATTTGTTAAGGAAATCAAATCCGCGTTGTATTTGATAGTAATTTATCCGGAGCTGAAGATTCTGACTATTTGCTTTATATGTATAATTTATATGCTTTACTTTTTCGGTTTTTAAGATCATTCAGTCTTCTGTTATACCACGGTGGACTGGAGTTAACTTTATGTCGCTTCTTTGGTATGTATAAATCTATAGCATCCTTAAATACTGTAATAAAAGCAGAATAAGAATCTTCTAAGTCAGAAGAAGCAAGTATATCTTGCCATGAAAGAGATAATAAGTAATCAATCATTGCATCAAAGTTTACATTTCGAAAATCGTAAATAAATTTCTCTTTAATTAAATGATTTTTTAGATACTGATAAAAACAAATAGTGCCTTCAATTGCAATATGATGTATAGAATTTTTGATAATTGGGAAATCAGATTTATCAAGAGTTAAAAGAAAGTCCGTATCTGCAAAAACCAAGTCAAGTATTCGGTTTAAGTCGTTACTTATATTATTGATTTGAACTAAATTGAATTGACTGAAAAAGTCAATAAAAAGAGATTCAATTTCAGAAGTTATATTAAAGGGAACTAAATAATTGTCTTCTAAATCCAATTTCCACGTGATATTACTTAGATTGAAATCGCCAGCTACAAGAATGTGTTGTGAACTTTTAAGATTTTGTAAAGTTGGCTTGAGATTGTTCAAATGATCGTTATACAAATTTATATTACTTGCTGGAGGAATATAACTCACAGAAATAAATAAATCTAATTCACCTAGTTTAACACATACAATAATTTGATCAATATCATGGTCAGAGTGAGTGGAGTTTGATTCCAAATCGACCTGATGACAAGTAAGTGAGGCTCGAATTGCAATCAATACTACCACCCCTTTCCATTCCCGTTATTAATCTACATCTATCTTTTCTGAAAACATTATAATAGCTAGGAAAACATTCAGTACTAAAATGATCTTCAGTTAACCAAGTTTCAGTTAAAATAATAATGTCATATTTATAAGAAGAAAAAGAAACAAATAAGTGTTCTAACCTTGTCCTTAATCCTCCAACATTTTGATTATATAAAGTTAAATTATCTAAAATAAAAGACGATGTAGTTGACAATCCATTCAAAACAGCTGGAACACTTGCAGCTTTAAGAGATTCGTGTGATGTTATGTTAGATCGACTGATTGTTGACGTTTGACGTTTTTTTGATGGTTTATAAATGGTTTAACCTTGACTCCCCACGGCCAAAGTGAAGCATCACTCATAAGTTGGTTAAAACAATCTGCCGGGACACTCAATTTAAAATTGATAAATTTCATATCCGAAGGAGAAATTCCTTTTTTTATCAATTTGAAGCATTTAAAAGCGTTTGGAGGTAATTTGGAGTGAGCAGAGATATGATTAATGAGATCATCCGGATTAGTATTTACGTCAAATTTAGAAACATGTATCCATTTCGTCGAAGACAAAGCAATGAGAGAGCTGCTACATGTCCCCACAAGTTCATAATTTCGATGTTGTTTACTAATGAGATATTGTTTTTGTTAAGATTGACATTATTATTGTTTACAAAAGTTTGGTCTGCATCAGAGACGATAATGCGTGGTATACACATATTAGCGAGAGAAGGAGAAATTTGCTTGCACCCATGTCATGACCACAGCTACCAGTCGGATAATATATTTCCCCTGCATTGTTAGCGTCTTCACCAGACTTATCAACATACTCCGTTCCCTTGTTAATCAGTTTCTCGGGCTGCAATGCAATGTCATCATTTCTGTTATTATCAACAATAACTTCATGAGAGAGGTTAATTATGGTGTCTAAAATTCTCTCTTTCTCATTTACTTTCGCAAATAGAGCAGGAGCGGTAACAGTATCAGATGCGGCAGAGGAGGCGGCGGCGGCGATAGCATCAGAATGAGAGGTTGATTTAACAATTGATGAAGAAGTTACTGCATCAACGGGGACATCAGCAGCAGAAGGGCTGACGGAGACAACATCATCAGCAGGAGCGGTATCAGATGCGGCATCGGCGGTGGCGGTGGTATCGGAATGAGAGGTAGATTTAACGATTGATGTAGAAGTTCCTGCATCAACGGGGACGGCAGCAACAGAGGGGGTGACGGAGACAACAACATCAGCAGCATCATCGGAGACAACACAAGCTTTAATAAGCGGAGAAACCAGTTTCGGAGATTGATACGCCTGTTTGTTTGATATTCCATCACGCGAAAGCCTCGATGAGCCGGCTAATGATGAACGGTGTATAAAGCTCGGAGAGAAAGAACGAGGAGCAACAACATTACGTTGTGCAGTCGAAATAGAATTTGATTTCTTTTTTTGACAATTATTAGAAAGTTCAATGGCAATTTCCTTACATTTACTTCGCGTCATTCTTTCTTCTTTATTAAATTCTTTACTAACGATATTGACATTGCAATTTGAGGGGTTGAAGTCAGTTTTTAAAAAAAGATGAGGAAACTCCAATTTGAGGGAAATAATGCTACGATTCAAAATAACAATTTGCGATTCCAATTCAGTCAAATGATTGGATAACGTGTTGGAACAGCACTTGTCACATTTATAAAAGATGTTTGTTTTAGATTTTAAGACATTTAAGTCAGTTTTTTTGATTTTCGCACAGGCTATATGAAGGGAATTGCAAACACCGCACGAAACAGATTCTACGTCACACTTGAAAGCTTATCAACGAATTTATTGTTGATGGCTTCTTCTTTTATATAATTTGTTAGCGCACATGAAACGGTAAGCTCATTAAGTCCTGGAGAGATAGACAATACAGCGGTGGCTTTCTTGCACAATATAAAGTTCAATGGTTTGTCTTTAACATATCGTTGGCATTATAGCTCTCAGCTTCAAAATGGAAGACACGGCCAGATATGAAAAACATTATATTAACCACGCTTAAGTCTCAAGTCAAGTTAATCCGCTACTGCTCAAGCCACAACAATGATAATGACGATGGCTTAGCAAGGGGAAAATCAGTACAACGATAGAAAGGAACGAAACGAGGACGGTGTCAAGGTACGTTCGTAATATCGTCCTAAGTCCTTAGACATACGTTACCGCAATTTGAAATAATGGAGCCAAAAACCACACAAATTGTATTACTATTCTAGCAAAAAAAAAAAAAACAAAACGTTACAAATCCATTAATTACATCAGATCACTTCTGAGAGTTTTATTTTTTAATCTTCAAATACAATACAAAAGCACCGTAGCAGAGTTACACCCTTCACATCAGTTTCTGATGCCATCCATCCATTTGCAGCCTTGAATGAAAAGGATCTGTTCGCACGATCAACATTAGCAAGCATCAGTCATATCGTTTATCAGCTTTTTTATTGAAATTTCGAATCAACAACATCCTCCTCGTCAGGACTGAGCCATAAAGCACAAAAAAAGATGAAACAAATTAAACTCATCCATTTAATTAACTTAACCATAAATTACATTTATTTCCAGCACAGGGCGCTAGAACTAAAAACTTCACCGCTGACACTTTACGTATGGTCGCTAGTGCTGATAGTTGCAGGTGATTGTGCTGCTGCTGTACCTAATGCGAGTGTCATCGCAACGTGTGCCGAGTGATAGTTGTCTGAGCTACCTTATGTGTGCATCTTGTTATTGCCACAGTGCGTTATTGAATGCTTCGTCCAATATGGCGAATAACTTCAGTCCACTTGCCTGTACAAGAAGAATAAATAGAATGTCTATTTGCTGATAGACCGGACAAGCACTCTGGTTCGTGTTCTTTTTGATCACGAAAATTAAAGTTTATGGCACTCTTTCACTGCCACACTCGCTAGACCGCCTAGCTTTCCTCCACCTTTGACAAAAATAACTCACAGAACTTGTTGATGGTTTTGGTAAAACTGACTAGTTGCAGAGCCAAAATTCGTTGTCCTTACATTGCTAAAGTTGGTAGCCATCAGTTAAGTGACCATATGCGAGAGCTTCTAATGGTTTAGAATTAATTTTTCATAAACTAAGTTTCTAGAACTCTAGTTAGACTCAGAAAATAGGCAGCCACTCGAACCCGTGTTGACATGGCTGTGCTCAGAAGTAGTCTACTAAAAGGTGTTCTGTAAGTAATTTATCCTGTCCTGACTGAAATGATCACCCCACCACTGACCAAATCCTATGCTGCTAACTAAGGTAAAATGATCACCATGTTGAGGTAGGAGTCTTTTCATCGACATATTGCAATCTTTTAACACACGTCACAAAAAAAAAAATGAAAATGCATATTTCAGGTTCCTTAAATCTTAAAAGATCTGACAAGCCACAGCTAGTTTTTATGTCTTGATTCCAAAACTACTTAACGCATTTTATATGCTTTTGATTTTATCACCTCGGAAAGAGGATTTAAATGTCAAATTTATAATAATTCTTTCAGCCTCATCCATCAAAACTTGTTTCATGATTTTAAATGGAAATTTTCTCTTCGAAAAATTGAAGCTGACCTAAGAATCATAATTGAATTAACCAAACGCAGCAGTAAATAAAAATACATGAAAATAGTTTCCTATCAATTTTTAATTTTTTTATTATCTATCTATGTACACTAGTCAAAACAATTAAAGGAACACTTGAAAAAACTCAAAAATGGAGTGGTTTTTTAAAAGGCTGTATCTCAGTAGAAAAAAGTCGGATTGAAGTGAAATAAAAAGTTTTTCAAAGGTAATCATTTTTTCTTTTCAAATTTTTTTGAGTTAAAAAAGTACCGTTAGTTGTTTTTGCTTGAGCGAAAAAAATGTTCACTCAATTTCAAAATCGAAAAAAAATAAACTTTGAGGTTTCATAAAATGAACGGAAATTTTCTTTCAATCCAACCAATCTAAGATTCAATTTAAGAATTTTGTTTGCTATAATTCACTGTTTGGTTCAGATCGCTACGATTTTTTTTCTAATCAAAAAATGGGTTTACATGCAAAAACACAATTTTGAATTTGGACCCTAATAACTCTGCTAAATATTGACTTACAATAAAAATAAAGGCAGATTTGAAAAATTTGTTAAATTTTCTACACAAAAACATTTTGAAAAAATAAAAATATTGCTTTTTTCAATTTTTTCTATCAATTTGAAAAAAGGTCCAAAATACGCATTTTTCAACTTTTTCATAAAAACTACCGTTATTTTGTGCTTTTCAGTGATACAACTAATCTGAGGCTTAATTATTAAAGCTCATAAAATTTCCTTGATTTTGGTGAAAATTTCACATCAATACGATTTACTGTTTCTCTGTTTCGATCAATCAAACTTACGAAACACTTTTTTTTCAATTTTAGGGAAAGCTTTGTTTTTTCTTATTTTTCTGTTCTTTTGAATTTGTTAATTTTTTTAAATTTTTTTTATTTTTTTCATTATCATTATGACTTTGTGAAATTCGGACGAATTTTCATCAAAATCAAGGAAATTCGTCCGAATTTCACAAAGTCATAATGATAATGAAAAAAATAAAAAAAATTTAAAAAATAAACAAATTCAAAAGAACAGAAAAATAAGAAAAAAACAAAGCTTTCCTTAAAATTGTAAAAAAAGTGTTTCGTAAGTTTGATTGATCGAAACAGAGAAACAGTAAATCGTATTGATGTGAAATTTTCACCAAAATCAAGGAAATTTTATGAGCTTTAATAATTAAGCCTCAGATTAGTTGTATCACTGAAAAGCACAAAATAACGGTAGTTTTTATGAAAAAGTTGAAAAATGCGTATTTTGGACCTTTTTATAAATTGATAGAAAAAATTGAAAAAAGCAATATTTTTATTTTTTCAAAATGTTTTTGTGTAGAAAATTTAACAAATTTTTCAAATCTGCCTTTATTTTTATTGTAAGTCAATATTTAGCAGAGTTATTAGGGTCCAAAGCCAAAATTGTGTTTTTGCATGTAAACCCATTTTTTGACTAGAAAAAAAATCGTAGCGATCTGAACCAAACAGTGAATTATAGCCAACAAAATTCTTAAATTGAATCTTAGATTGGTTGGATTAAACCAAAATTTCCGTTCATTTTATGAAACCTCAAAGTTTATTTTTTTTTCGATTTTGAAATTGAGTGAACATTTTTTTTCACTCAAACAAAAACAACTAACGGTATTTTTTTAACTCAAAATAATTTGAAAAGAAAAAATGATTACCTTTGAGAAACTTTTTATTTCACTTCAATCCGACTTTTTTCTACTGAGATACAGCCTTTTAAAAAACCACTCCATTTTTGAGTTTTTTCAAGTGTTCCTTTAATTGTTTTGACTAGTGTATATATAGGGTGTCCCATTAGTAATGATACATTTTCCGATAGGGATATCTTGGCAGCTGTCATGGCTACCAATGACATTTAGGTGTCAAAATATTTAGTATTGTTTGAAGTTTCACCATGCAACGTTTTGCGCTTCCCGAACGTTTAGAAATAATTAAAAAGTATTACCGAAATTCCGGTTCGGTTGTAAGTACGCAACGTGAATTTACTCGTGAACTTGGCGTACATCATGGCTACAGTAGACAGGCAATTCAACGCACCGTCGAAAAGTTTGAACGTGAGTACATTTTTTTGGACCTTAAGAAACCAACAATAATGCGAACTGGTCGAAATGAAGAAAATATTGCCGCCGTAGCAGCCAGTGTTGAAGAAGATCCAAGTGAGTCGGTTCGACGACGTTCAGCTTAATTGGGCTTGTCCAGGATGACCACACATCGAGTTTCTGTGGCCGGAGTTTGATAACATCGATATTACCGACATATGGTTAGAACAAGACGGTGCCACGAGTCACACAAGTGACGCAACGCTCGAAGTTGTGCGAGAGAAATTTGCGACTGGATTATCACACGAAGAGCATTTGTCGATTGGCCGCCGCGATCGTGTGATTTGACCCCACTCGACTTTTTCTTTTAAGGATACATCAAGTCATTGGTCTATGCTAACAAGCCAGCCACTTTGGATGCATTTGAACACAACATACGGGTCGCCATCAACTCAGTAACACCGCAAATGTTGGATCGAGTCATCATAAATTGGACTGAACGATTGCGTCAATGCAAACGAAGCCGAGGCGGACATTTGAATGATGTTCTATTCTATACATAACTTCATGAATGTAGCTTCAAAATAAAGCAAAAACCAATTAAATATCTAACTCCGTTTGTGTTTTATTAATTTTTTTTTTGTATCGTTCTTATTGGGACACCCTTTATATAAAAATGAATGTTTGTTTGTATATTACCTATAGACTCATAAACTACACATTTGATCATTTAATAATCTTTGGAAAAGTTGTTGTGCATAAACCCGGGATGGTTCCTGAGTTGGAAAAACTAATTTTTATTGAATTACGTGCGAGAAAAACGCAAATAAAAATTGGGTACCTGTAAATTGTTATCGATAATTTCGTTGATTTATCGATATTTTCGCAAATAAAAATTGGGACTAGAAAATTTCAAAATGGGTAAAGTTCTAGATGAAAAACTCGGACAACTCATTGGTTTTCAAAGGGAAAATTGCATATTATTGCAGGTGCATTGGTTTTCAAATGGAAAACTCTAAAATTTCAAAGTGGGTTTTCGAATCGAAAATATAAAGTTCTTGATGAAAAACTCGGACAATTCATTTGTTTTCAAAGGGAAAATTGCATATTATTGCAGGTGCATTGGTTTTCAAATGGAAAACTGGAAAATTTCAAAATGGGGTTTCGAATGGAAAATATAAAGTTCTTGATGAAAAACTCGGACAACTCATTGGTTTTCAAAAGGAAAATTGCATATTATTGCAGGTGCATTGGTTTTCAAATGGAAAACTGGAAATTTTCAAAATAGAACCGGGATGGTTCCTGCCTTTTTTTCGCGGCGAAATATGTTTTTCGGGGAGGTTTCCGCTCTGTATGTACTCTGTGCTATAGAACTTATATATGGGATGAGTGTACAATGTCTCACAAGAAAGCCGTGGAAGCGCTTGATCGTACACTTCGAGATTTGAGAGGAAACACGAGGATCTTCGGTGGCGCACTTATTTTATTGTCTGGTGATTTTCGACAGATACTCCCAGTGAAACCACGATCAACACCCGCTGATGAACTGAATGCATGTCTTAAATCATCAGTTTTATGGCGTTGGAAAAATTGGCATTAAAAACCAACATGCGCGTACAGCTACAACGGGATGCATCAGCTGAAAATTTTGCAAAACAATTGATGGATATTAGAAATGGGCGAATGCATATTGATGAATCTACGCAATGCATCACTTTTCCAGCAAATTTCTGTTACATTATAGAAAGTATTGAGGATTTGGTACAAAAAGTTTTCCCCAACATTGCACAGAACATCCAAAATCACCACTGGCTCAGTGAGCGTGCTATATTAGCGGCGAAAAACATCGATGTTTATAACATTAATTTCATCATTCAAAACAGAATACCCGGCGAAAGTGAAACTTATAAATCCATCGACACTGTGATGAATCAAGATGAAGTTGTGAACTATCCAACTGAATTTTTGAATTCGCTTGATTTGCCAGGTATGCCGCCGCACAGTCTTACATTGAAAATTGGCGTTCCAATTATTCTGCTGAGAAATATCAATCCACCACGCTTATGCAACGGGATCAGACTCTCAGTAAAAAAAAATGCTGACAAATATAATCGAGGCAACAATTTTAACTGGAAAATTCAAAGGTGAAGACGTACTATTGCCACGTATCCCAATGATCCTGACAGATAAGCCATTTGAATTTAAACTTTTGCAATTCCCGGTACGACTCGCTTTCGCAATGACCATCGACAAGGTGCAAGGACAATCGTTGGGAGTATGTGGATTGAATTTGGAGAATCCATGCTTCTCACATGGGCAGCTCTATGTGGCCTGTTCACGCGTCGGAAAACTTTCCGATTTATTCATTTACGCACCAGGTGGAAAAACAAGAAATATTGTGAATCCTACAGCACTTCAATGAATATTTATTTTAGTTGGTGGACTAGCAACGCGCACACATAGTAGTTAATTATGTATTATATCGTGTGATGATTCTTAGCAAAGTTGTTTGAAATAGGCTCCCGAAGGTTTCTGGGATGGTACAATGAATTTTCAGCTGTTGGCTCCATAGTCATTCCAATGAATTTCAAAAACTCCTTGACGGAGTTTCATTTAATTCTTCAAATCAAGGCAGGACGACGTCTGCCGGGTCAGCTAGTCTTTTCAATAAAAATCTCTATCTTTTCATTTACGTTCATCTGTTAAGTGCCTCATAAAAAACTTATCAGATATTTTCGTAAAAAAACATTGAGAGGGAAACAAATATTCAAAATCTATATTTTGAGATAGTAAGAAAACCAAAACTCTAGCATTCCATTGAGTGCGTAAGACCAGATCACACGACGACGTTCATCATCAACAATAATATGATTGCATTTTCATAGTAAGTGCAATCATCATTAACCACTCCTTTCTCCTTATCATTCTAAGTATCAGCAAAAAACTGAACAACAACAAAAACGATGAGTACTTTTTTTACATCAATTTTGAACTTACTTATATTCTATCCATAGTCATCTGGTTCACAGCGCCGCATTACAATTATATTCTTGCGATGTCGCACTCCTTCTTCCTCCATACATTCAAGGCGGCATGATAGCTTTCTACCAGATGCGTTGTTACACTTCGCCGAATCAAGCTGTACTGGAACTTGCACTGATCCTTATATCGACACTGTTCAAAGTAAATTTCATCATGTTTGTGCTGTCTATTTGCTGAGGACTTTTTTGATAAAAAGCGACAAATCAAAACCATTGAATTATTGATGGTATACATTCTTGTGTTTAAATTAAAAATTCCTTGATTGATATGCGATATGAAATAAATTTTACGCCGAGGCGGGTGTTCCCTTCAAGCGAGGAGGATAACAATAGTGATTAAGGGTTTCCTTATAATGAAATTTTCCACAGATTGTTGAGGGAATTTACTTGAATTATCTTGCTTTTGAAAAAGAAAACAAAAAGAGTTCGCTGCTCAGCTCTTTCGTTTGTTTATTTTTGAAGGTAGATTTCTTACAACACACACAATTATGGCTCCTCTTCGCAGGGCTTCCTTGGACTCGTCCTCGAAAAAATGTCTTGTAACTAGAGTGCAGATCGTGAAAAAGAAATGAACATCCACGTTATAATGAATATAAGAAGTTCTGGAAAGAGTGAAAACTTCACAGACCAACGCACGTGTTCAATAGAACAGAAGAAAAAAGAGAGATATGACCCAGTATTCACAGTGTTGATCCTTGTTCCAGTCTCAAAAACATTCTGAAGCGACCGGAAATTACTTTTAATGAAACAGTCAGTTTACCGGAGAAATAACGACTCCGCCATTCCAAGATGACAATATCCTGCTGCAGCCATCAAGTATTGAAGAATTTAAAGGCACGTGCTGATGACATATACCAGCTATCTCAAAGTTATTGTTGCTTATTAAAACGCACCTGCCAAGTCACCGGGGATGGTCCTCCTTTTTATTGTATTGCATATTTTATCACTACTTCCGTCTGGTTAATCTCGAACGAGGTACTGATCTTACACTCTGTTCTACCGGGTGTGTGCTAACCTTGCGATTAAGCATGATTGAGGTGGGGTGTTCGATCCGGTGTTGTGTTGACTTGTCGCAATACCTTCAAGAACGATATTTTAAAAACCGCATGACAGCAAGTCACATTTTTAAAATTTTTTCTTAATAGAAAAAGGCTTCGGTAAGGACAATGTGTGCTGTGTGTGTTTTCTCTCGTACGTCATCCTGCACAAACTGATGAGTTTGGTAGGATATAGTGGACAGGAAAAACTGTGACATCGATGATCAGATTTCCTTCTGCCTCCTTTCAGTACAGCATAGCTATCCATCAATTGCATTGAAACCGATAATAATGAGCATAACTATTTTGTTTACTAGATGGACCACCCCGAACAACTTGTTTTATCTTAAGCTTTAAATGCGCCAATCACTTTTAAAAAGACACTTCTTATATACACCCTTTTAAGAAACTCAAAAAAATGTAATTTAAAATTTTCCGCCCAACAGTCTGCTTTCACATTTCAAGCCACGGTCAAGCGATATTGAGTGATGGGATTGGGTGTAGGCGGCCATACGTAATTGATATTCCCGTCACATCAAATATGCCGTTGGCATGTTCACCGATTGCAACATACACAAATTCGAAAATTAATCGAAGTGAGAGTAATTGATGTGTTAAGTCCGTTGACCCAATCAATCACCGCAACACCATCGACAACATAACCAATTTATATTCTCGTTCAATTTCCCCATACGCTTATGCTCAAATATCCTACAAATATGGAACGAGTTATAAGCATACCACAAGCTATAATAACGATTAACTTAAAGCAGCAAATCGCTTTCAAATTGGTTACAAATTTTTACAAACCATTTTCCCGCAAATCTCAATGGACCGAAGATATACAATAGTGTTTAACACTTCTATGGATACCGCGCGGTATGGGAAGGGTGGTGTGGTGTCGCGACGGTGATGGGAAGTTCAAGTCAAAGTCGAAGGTGAAGAGAGGAGAAATTACGCGCTAGGAGAGTAATTACATTGGAACCCATCATGCATACCTTAGTGCCGGAATGAATAGAGAACTCCTATTGATCTTTTCAAACATTGCTAACGTACATTTCGATAACTCTAATGAAAATTACCACACGCTCCCATATAGCCTTAACATTGCCATCACCATATCGATATCCACCACACGACCGCATCGAACAAGATACTTTTTGTAGATAAATGCTAATAATGTTTTGTTAGGATTTCCATTGGTGAAGCCAGTCATATAGTGAGATGTCCCATAGAGTTTGGCAGTATTAGGAGGTTATCTTTGATTTTCAGCTTTGATCCCCGTCTAGGAGAAGCCATCCAAGTAAAGACAACAACATAAGAAAAAAACTCAACCTTTAATCCACCCAACAAAACGGTTCCGTATAACCTCGTTATTAAGACAGTAACTGTAGATCAAGGAAACTCCTTTCTCCTAGGCCACAATGATCAACGGCTTGGTCGGCTGAATGGCGGCTAGGCGTCTCAGGTCGCGCTCTATCTCAGCGAACATATATGCAGATAGAGATTATTAACACTTGATTAGGCCGCTATGTTGTTCGTTGCTGAGCGCCAACCGGTCGAAGATAGCGCAACACTGAAATGACGTCTTAGTTCAAAATCGCTACAATAGCCTTACCTACCCGTAAACACGCCAGACAGGGTAGCAGCACAGTGGTTAATCAATACATCGATGGGTGTACAACAGCAGTCATTAGACAGAACAGACAGATTGAGATAAACCATTTGTGCAACCATCTTTGGCTGTGTACACTGTATATAGTATTGTAATATTCGGCTTGGTCCGACAATTAAAACTTATTCACTTTTTAAATAAAACACAAATTCACTTTATTCAAATCACTCACAAACTTATTTATTCAACACTTTCAATTATAACTTTGCAAACACAGAGTACTTTTCTTTATCGCAGTTCACAATTAACTAACTCGCCTCGCCACCAAACGGCTATTTATATCAAAAATGATGGGTTCTAGAAACTACTATTGGTTCTTGGGAAGCTGAAAGTTCGAGAAGCTCTCTATTTACAAATAAAAAATACTGGGATTTTCTGTAGGGGCTAACGTTCTTAATGCTAAACAAAAAGTTTCTCTTAGTCACTAGATATTGCCCCTCACAAGTGTTTACTACTACAATTAACGATATTAAGTAAAGAGAGTATGTACATTAAATAAACAAGAGATACAGAGTAAGTAAAGAGAGTAAGAAAAGTGTGTACATTAAATATAGAAAGAGATACAGAGTAAGTAAAGAGAGTAAGAAAAGTGTGTACATTAAATATAGAAAGAGATACAGAGTAAGTAAAGAGAGTAAGAAAAGTGTGTACATTAAATACAGAAAAGAGGTACAGAGCGTAAGAGATAAATAAAGTGTATACACATTACATTGCCCCCTCCTTAGGATTGATCGTCCCGAACAAATCCATCATCTTCATCACCACTGTAGCGATGTAGTCGGTCGCGATGTACGACTTTAAGTTTACCTCTGACTCCTTTTTGTATCCGGTACACGACGTCGTTGATTTTGCTAATCACTGTATATGGACCTTCCCAGTCCCGTTGAAGTTTCGGTGACAACCCTTTTTGTCGATGGGGATTGTAAAGCCACACTCGATCTCCTGCTTGGAACTCTGTTGTTGTCGCACGTATATCGTAGCGTGTCTTCATTCGGTCACTGAACATCTTTATTTTTGACCTAGTATCGTCGTGGATCTGAAGGAGTCTTTCTCTGAGGTCATCCAAGTAGTCATCCTCGGCTTGCGGTTCCGACGTGGGACATCCAAATTTAATTTCACTCGGCAATTTGATGTTCCTTCCCATCAAAATCGCAGACGGTGTATGGCCAGTTGAGCTATGTCTTGCACTTCGATACGCCATCAAAAACAGTGGAATGTGTCGGTCCCAATCTCGCTGGTTGTCGTCCACAACTTTGCAAAGATGTTCCTTAAGGGTTCGGTTGAACCGTTCGACCATGCCATCAGATTGTGGGTGGAGTGGTGTTGTTCTTGTCTTCTTGATGTGAAGAAGCCCACAAACTTCCTGGAATATGTTTGATTCAAAATTCCTTCCCTGGTCGGAATGTAGTTCTAATGGAACACCGAATCTGCTCACCCAGTTGAACACAATTTGGTCTGCGACTGTTTTGGCTTCTTGATTCGGAATGGCGTATGCTTCAGGCCACTTGCTGAAGTAATCCATGACGACCAGAATATAACGATTTCCATTATTTGTTTCCGGAAATGGACCCGCCACGTCTATTGCAATCCTTTCAAAGGGTGATCCGACATTATACTGCTGCATTTGGCTGTGATTCTTTTTGTTTGGGCCTTTGGTGGCAGCACAGGTATCACATTTTCGGCACCACTTCTCGACATCCTCCCTTGCATGTAGCCAATAGAATCGTTGTCGAACCTTTTCTAGCGTCTTGTTTACTCCTAGATGGCCTCCCGAAACTCCATCATGCATCTCTCGCAGAACGTCCATAATCTTCGATCTCGGTAAGACTAGCTGCATTACATAGGACTTACCATCTGCTGATTCCCACTTACGTCGAAGGACACCTTCTTGGACATGCAACGAATCCCACTGTGACCAATAGGCCTTCAGAGCCGGACTTCTGTCGGAGATATCAGCCCATTCTGGTTTTTCCTGGTGTTCCTTGCATGCGAGGATGGGTTCAATATCTGGGTCCTCTTGTTGAGCCTTCCTCATCTCGTCGTTGCTCCAGCCATAAATGGGATCGGTTCTGGTTCGTTGGACAGTTACCACTTCTTTTTCTTCTTGGCGTCTGCAATGCTTACAGTCTTGCTTACATGGTCTCCGAGACAGTGCATCAGCATTTGAGTGAAGCTTCCCCTTCCGATGTTGAATTTCATAATCGTACGTCTGCAGCCTCTCAATCCATCTCGCCACTTGACCCTCTGGATTCTTGAAATTCAAAAGCCAGTTTAGTGCTCCATGGTCGGTTCGGAGAAGAAACTTCTGTCCATAGAGATACTTATGGAAGTGCTTTGTTGCCAAAATCAGTGCAAGAAGTTCTCTTCTGGTCACACAATAGTTTCTTTCCGACTTCGAGAGTACCTTGCTGTAATAGGCAACCACCTTTTCTTCGCCATCATGTACCTGTGACAATACAGCACCAATCCCGACATTGCTGGCATCAGCATCAATGATGAACGGTTTTCCTGGAGTCGGGTAGGGCAGCACTTGTGCATTACACAAGCGTTGCTTGAGCTCTTGAAAGCTGCGCTCGCACTCACCTGACCATTTAAACTGCTTTCCCTTTTCCGTTAGCTGATGTAGACTCTTGGCGATCTCAGCAAAGTTTTTGACAAAGCGCCTATAGTAGGTGGCTAGACCCAGAAAGCTTCGGAGTTGGTGTTTGTCCTGTGGTGTTGGCCAATTCTTCACGGTGTCAACCTTATCAGGATCCGTCTTAACTCCTTGGGATGAGATGATATGTCCCAGGTATTTCACTTCGGTTTTGAAGAGTGAACACTTTTCTGGATTGAGCTTGAGGTGGGCTTCTCGAAGTCTTTGAAACACGGCTCTCAGATTTGTGCAATGTTCGTCAAATGTTTTCCCGTATACGATGACGTCATCCAAATAGACCAGGCAAGACTTCCATGTGAGCCCTTGCAGGACACATTCCATAAGGCGCTCAAAAGTCGCTGGAGCATTGCACAGTCCAAAAGGCATCACTTTGAACTGCCACAGTCCGTTTCCTGTCGAGAACGCTGTCTTCTCTTTGTCTTCAGGATGGATTTCTACTTGCCAGTATCCACTTTTCAGGTCCAACGTTGAGAACCATTGTGCTCCTTCCATAGCGTCCAGAGTATCACTGATCCTAGGCAGAGGGTAGCTATCCTTCTCGGTCACATCATTCAACCTTCGATAGTCTACGCAAAATCGGGTTGATCCGTCTTTCTTCTTTACCAGGACCACTGGAGACGCCCAAGGGCTTTTAGAGTTTTCGATCAGACCCTCTTCTTTCATATTGGTTATCAGTTCTTCAACCTCAGCTTGTTTGGCTAGTGGAAGGCGTCTTGCAGGTTGACGGATCGGCTTTGCATCCCCGGTGTTGATTCGATGTTGAACCAGTTGTGTTCTGCCATATTTCCCTTGCGATGACGAAAAGATGTCTGCAAATTCTTCGAGGAGACCTTCTGCAGTTCTTCGTTGTTGGTGGCCAAGATTAGAGGACTTGAGAATGTTCGTCTTTATGGAGTTCAGCTCTTTGGACTTCAATGTTTGCCTTGTCTCTTCTTCGCTGATCCTTGTTATCGCTGATACAGATTCGCATTGTCCGACAATCTCACCTTTTCTAAGCTTAACTTCGTACGGCTTGATGTTCAGTATTCGTACGGGAACCATGTTCTTTACAGGTCTAACAAGAGTCTTCCCAATGGTGACGTTTTGGGAGGACTTTACAGATGCTGGTTCGACCATGAGGTATCGATGGCTTCCAGGCTTACCCTTCAATTTCGTCCACACGAATACTTCTGAAGAAGCAGGCAAAGTCAGATCTTCTTTAATGACGGTTTTCACAGATAGCGAGGTCTCATACGAGTGAATGCCATAGATCATCGGAATCTCGATGTTTCGATATTTCAGGACTTGGTTCCCGATGTCCAATATCACTCCGTGATCTTTCATGAAATCGACGCCGACAATGCACTCGTCGCATATATCTGCTACCAGGAACAGGTGAGAGAATTCCAGCTCTGCCATCCGGATCTTAAGACGTACCTCACCATAGACTTTTGCGGCTTCTCCAGTTGCAGTCCTTAGACGATAGCTATTGGTGTTGTGGAGCCATGTCTTATTAACGAGGTCCTGCCGTACAATGGACGCCGTGACACCGGTGTCGATGGTAGCCACACATTTGTTGCCGTTTATACTTGCTTCCACGGTCAGGCTCTTGTTGTCACGTTTCGTTTGAGAAACCTGGATGGTGTTTCTGTAGCTATCGGTACTAGAAGCCAGCTTCTGTCCCTCGAAGTTGGTGGGATGGGAAACAACTTGGGAAGCAAAATTGTTGTAGGTGTAACTTTGGCCAGTTGACATATTTCTGTGTTCACAGTGTTGGCATGCGGTTCCTCTTCGCGGTAATCTGCACTGTCGTTGAAGATGCCCGGTCTTGTTGCAGTTCCAGCATCGTGCTCGTCCGTCTCGCTGACTCCTTTCCAGAGTAGCCTTCTGACAAGAGCATTCTTGGACTTCCAATTCTCTCACGCGATGCACGTTTTGTGAAGCTTGTTCTGCGGCTTCCATTGTTAGAGCGAAAGCCAATGCTTCTGGTAGTGTTTGCTTTCCGGCAGTGCGAATAGCCCTTTGGAGATTTATATCGCCCACAGCTCTCACAAAGGCTTCAACAGCAAGTTGATTTATAATCTCGTTGCCAGCTGTTGGGTATGCCAGGTGAACTAATCGCTCGATATCTGCCTGAAGCTGCTGCAGAGTTTCACCTCTTTTCTGTGCCCTGTTGTTTAGTTGTACTCGGAAGACTTCTGTCATGTGGCTATCCCCAAATCGCTGTTCAATGGCGGTTACCAGAACTTTGAAGTCACCACTCTTCTCTGCTGGGATGGTTTGTAGCAGTTCAGCAGCTGCTCCTCTTAAGGCGAGCGTAAGAGCAATGTATTTCTCGTCATCGTCCCAGCCGTTCGTAAACGCTGCTGCTTCAAACTGTTTCTTGTAGATTGACCACGGAATCTGACCATCAAAGCTTGGAGGATTCACTTCTCTCTTTCTTGAGCATTCACCAGAAGGTTCTCGAGCTTTCATCTTTCGCACTTTTTCTAGTTCATTTGTGATGGTTTCGATTTGTTCGTCCATTTTCTCGAAACGTGCATTTTGTTTTTCGACGCGCTCGTCGAGAGTAGTGATTCTCTCTTCGAAGTCCGTAAACCTGCCCTCTAAAAGGTTTCTCTGTTCGTCAAACCGCTCTAGAATATTCTGCTGTTCTTGCTTTTGGTCATTTCTTTGAGCCTCTAGTTGCTCCAGAACATTCTTTTGATTCTCTTCAAATTTGGCTAGAAGAAGTGTCATCATGGTAGATAAGTCGGCAGTTGCATTTACCTCTTCCGATTTTGCTTCCACTTCGAAAGCAAATGTATCTGGGTTTTCATTTTGTTGTTCAAGATATTCCTGTAGCCGTTTTACGAGTTCGATTTTAATTCCTGCCCCACTTAAGCCACGTTTGCTTAATTCGGCCTTTAGCTCAGCGACAGTTAGGTCTTTCAAAACTTTACTCATTTTTTTTTTGTTTTTTTTTAACTTCACTATTTCACACAAAATAGTTTAATCACTGTTCACTGTTTTATTCTCAATAAGTTTTAATCCCACTTCTGACACCAATGTAATATTCGGCTTGGTCCGACAATTAAAACTTCTTCACTTTTTAAATAAAACACAAATTCACTTTATTCAAATCACTCACAAACTTATTTATTCAACACTTTCAATTATAACTTTGCAAACACAGAGTACTTTTCTTTATCGCAGTTCACAATTAACTAACTCGCCTCGCCACCAAACGGCTATTTATATCAAAAATGATGGGTTCTAGAAACTACTATTGGCTCCTATTGGTTCTTGGGGAAGCTGAAAGTTCGAGAGAAAATACTGGGATTTTTGTAGGGGCTAACGTTCTTAATGCTTAACAAAAAGTTTCTCTTAATCTTAATTATTTATTGCCCCTCACGAGTGTTTACTACTACAATTAAACGATATTAAGTAAAGAGAGTATGTACATTAAATAAACAAGAGATACAGAGTAAGTAAAGAGAGTAATGAAAAGTGTGTACATTAAATATAGAAAGAGATACAGAGTAAGTAAAGAGAGTAAGAAAAGTGTGTACATGAAATATAGAAAGAGATACAGAGTAAGTAAAGAGAGTAAGAAAAGTGTGTACATTAAATATAGAAAGAGATACAGAGAGTAAGAGATAATAAAGTATACACATTAGTATTAGACATTACAATAGAAGGAGATACAGAGCGTATGAGATAAATAAAGTGTATACACATTACAGTATTGTAATATTCGGCTTGGTCCGACAATTAAAACTTATTCACTTTTTAAATAAAACACAAATTCACTTTATTCAAATCACTCACAAACTTATTTATTCAACACTTTCAATTATAACTTTGCAAACACAGAGTACTTTTCTTTATCGCAGTTCACAATTCATTAATTCGCCTCGCCAAAAACGGCTATTTATATCAAAAATGATGGGTTCTAGAAACTACTATTGGTTCTTGGGAAGCTGAAAGTTCGAGAAGCTCTCTATTTACAAATAAAAAATACTGGGATTTTCTGTAGGGGCTAACGTTCTTAATGCTAAACAAAAAGTTTCTCTTAGTCACTAGATATTGCCCCTCACAAGTGTTTACTACTACAATTAACGATATTAAGTAAAGAGAGTATGTACATTAAATAAACAAGAGATACAGAGTAAGTAAAGAGAGTAAGAAAAGTGTGTACATTAAATATAGAAAGAGATACAGAGTAAGTAAATAGAGTAAGAAAAGTGTGTACATTAAATATAGAAAGAGATACAGAGTAAGTAAAGAGAGTAAGAAAAGTGTGTACATTAAATACAGAAAAGAGGTACAGAGCGTAAGAGATAAATAAAGTGTATACACATTACATTGCCCCCTCCTTAGGATTGATCGTCCCGAACAAATCCATCATCTTCATCACCACTGTAGCGATGTAGTCGGTCGCGATGTACGACTTTAAGTTTACCTCTGACTCCTTTTTGTATCCGGTACACGACGTCGTTGATTTTGCTAATCACTGTATATGGACCTTCCCAGTCCCGTTGAAGTTTCGGTGACAACCCTTTTTGTCGATGGGGATTGTAAAGCCACACTCGATCTCCTGCTTGGAACTCTGTTGTTGTCGCTCGTATATCGTAGCGTGTCTTCATTCGGTCACTGAACATCTTTATTTTTGACCTGGTATCGTCGTGGATCTGAAGGAGTCTTTCTCTGAGGTCATCCAAGTAGTCATCCTCGGCTTGCGGTTCCGACGTGGGACATCCAAATTTTATTTCACTCGGCAATCTGATGTTCCTTCCCATCAAAATCTCGGACGGTGTATGGCCAGTTGAGCTATGTCTTGCACTTCGATACGCCATCAAAAACAGTGGAATGTGTCGGTCCCAATCTCGCTGGTTGTCGTCCACAACTTTGCGAAGATGTTCCTTAAGGGTTCGGTTGAACCGTTCGACCATGCCATCAGATTGTGGGTGGAGTGGTGTTGTTCTTGTCTTCTTGATGTGAAGAAACCCACAAACTTCCTGGAATATGTTTGATTCAAAATTCCTTCCCTGGTCGGAATGCAGTTCTAATGGAACACCGAATCTGCTCACCCAGTTGAACACAATTTGGTCTGCGACTGTTTTGGCTTCTTGATTCGGAATGGCGTATGCTTCAGGCCACTTGCTGAAGTAATCCATGACGACCAGAATATAACGATTTCCATTATTTGTTTCCGGAAATGGACCCGCCACGTCTATTGCAATCCTTTCAAAGGGTGATCCGACATTATACTGCTGCATTTGGCTGTGATTCTTTTTGTTTGGGCCTTTGGTGGCAGCACAGGTATCACAGTTTCGGCACCACTTCTCGACATGCTCCCTTGCATGTAGCCAATAGAATCGTTGTCGAACCTTTTTCTAGCGTCTTGTTTACTCCTAGATGGCCTCCCGAAACTCCATCATGCATCTCTCGCAGAACGTCCATAATCTTCGATCTCGGTAAGACTAGCTGCATTACATAGGGCTTTCCATCTGCTGATTCCCACTTACGTCGAAGGACACCTTCTTGGACATGCAACGAGTCCCATTGTGCCCAATAGGCCTTCAGAGCCGGACTTCTGTCGGAGATATCAGCCCATTCTGGTTTTTCCTGGTGTTCCTTCCATGCGAGGATTGGTTCAATATCTGGGTCCTCTTGTTGAGCCTTCCTCATCTCGTCGTTGCTCCAGCCATAAATGGGATCGGTTCTGGTTCGTTGGACAGTAACCACTTCTTTTTCTTCTTGGCGTCTGCAATGCTTACAGTCTTGCTTACATGGTCTCCGAGACAGTGCATCAGCATTTGAGTGAAGCTTCCCCTTCCGATGTTGAATTTCATAATCGTACGTCTGCAGCCTCTCAATCCATCTCGCCACTTGACCCTCTGGATTCTTGAAATTCAAAAGCCAGTTTAGTGCTCCATGGTCGGTTCGGAGAAGAAACTTCTGTCCATAGAGATACTTATGGAAGTGCTTTGTTGCCAAGATCAGTGCAAGAAGTTCTCTTCTGGTCACACAATAGTTTCTTTCTGACTTTGAGAGTACCTTGCTGTAATAGGCAATTACCTTTTCTTCACCATTATGTACTTGTGATAGTACGGCACCAATCCCGACATTGCTGGCATCAGCGTCAATGATGAACGGTTTTCCGGGAGTCGGATAGGTCAGCACTGGTGTATTACACAAGCGTTGCTTGAGCTCTTGAAAGCTGCGCTCGCACTCACCTGACCACTTGATCTGCTTTCCCTTTTCCGTTAGCTGATGTAGACTCTTGGCGATCTCAGCAAAGTCCTTGACAAAGCGCCTATAATAGGTGGCTAGACCCAGAAAGCTTCGGAGTTGATGTTTGTCCTGTGGTGTTGGCCAATTCTTCACGGTGTAAATCTTATCAGGATCTGTCTTTACTCCTTGGGATGAGATGATATGTCCCAGGTATTTCACTTCGGTTTTGAAGAGTGAACACTTTTCTGGATTGAGCTTGAGGTGGGCTTCTCGAAGTCTTTGAAAAACTGCTCTCAGATTTGTACAATGTTCATCAAATGTTTTCCCGTATACGATAACGTCATCCAAATAGACTAGGCAAGACTTCCATGTGAGTCCTTGCAGGACGCATTCCATAAGGCGCTCAAAAGTCGCTGGAGCATTGCACAGTCCAAAAGGCATCACTTTGAACTGCCACAATCCGTTTCCTGTCGAGAACGCTGTCTTCTCTTTGTCTTCAGGATGGATTTCTACTTGCCAGTATCCACTTTTCAAGTCCAACGTTGAGAACCATTGTGCTCCTTCCATTGCGTCCAGAGTATCACTGATCCTAGGCAGAGGGTAGCTATCCTTCTTGGTCACATCATTCAACCTTCGATAGTCTACGCAAAAGCGGGTTGATCCGTCTTTCTTCTTTACCAGGACCACTGGAGACGCCCAAGGGCTTTTAGAGTTTTCGATCAGACCCTCTTCTTTCATGGTGGTTATCAGTTCTTCAACCTCACCTTGTTTGGCTAGTGGAAGGCGTCTTGCAGGTTGACGGATCGGCTTTGCATCCCCGGTGTTGATTCGATGTTGAACCAGTTGTGTTCTGCCATATTTCCCTTGCGATGACGAAAAGATGTCTGCAAATTCTTCGAGGAGACCTTCTGCAGTTCTTCGTTGTTGGTGACCAAGATTAGATGACTTGAGAATGTTGGCCTTTATGGAGCTCAGCTCTCCGGACTTAGAGGTTTGCCTTGACTCTTCTTCATTGATTCTTGTTATTGCTGATACAGATTCGCATTGTCCGACAATCTCACCTTTTCTAAGCTTAACTTCGTACGGCTTGATGTTCAGTATTCGTACGGGAACCATGTTCTTTACAGGTCTCACAAGAGTCTTCCCAATGGTGACGTTTTGGGAGGACTTTACAGATGCTGGTTCGACCATGAGGTATCGATGGCTTCCAGGCTTACCCTTCAATTTCGTCCACACGAATACTTCTGAAGAAGCAGGCAAAGTCAGATCTTCTTTAATGACGGTTTTCACAGATAGCGAGGTCTCATACGAGTGAATGCCATAGATCATCGGAATCTCGATGTTTCGATATTTCAGGACTTGGTTCCCGATGTCCAATATCACTCCGTGATCTTTCATGAAATCGACGCCGACAATGCACTCGTCGCATATATCTGCTACCAGGAACAGGTGAGAGAATTCCAGCTCTGCCATCCGGATCTTAAGACGTACCTCACCATAGACTTTTGCGGCTTCTCCAGTTGCAGTCCTTAGACGATAGCTATTGGTGTTGTGGAGCCATGTCTTCTTAACGAGGTCCTGCCGTACAATCGACGCCGTGGCACCGGTGTCGATGGTAGCCACACATTTGTTGCCGTTTATACTTGCTTCCACGGTCAGGCTCTTGTTGTCACGTTTCGTTTGGGAAACCTGGATGGTGTTTCTGGGGCCATCGATACCAGAAACCAGCTTCTGCCCCTCGAAGTTGGTTCTTATTCGTTTCCCGGGTGGGAAACAGCTTCGGAAGCAACGTTGTTGGTGTTACTTTGACTTGTTGAGTTAGTTCTGTTTCCACAGTGTTGGCATGAGGTCCGTCTTCGCGGTAATCTGCACTGTCGTTGAAGATGCCCAGTCTTGTTGCAGTTCCAGCATCGTGCTCGTCCGTCTCGCTGACTTCTTTCCAGAGTAGCCTTCTGACAAGAGCATTCTTGGACTTCCAATTCTCTCACGCGATGCACGTTTTGGGAAGCTTGTTCTGCGGCTTCCATTGTCAGAGCGAAAGCCAATGCCTCTGGTAGTGTTTGATTTCCGGCAGTGCGAATAGCCCTTTGGAGATTTATATCGCCCACAGCTCTCACAAAGGCTTCAACAGCAAGTTGATTTATTATCTCATTGCCAGCTGTTGGATATGCTAGGTGAACCAATCGCTCGATATCTGCCTGAAGCTGCTGCAGAGTTTCACCTCTTTTCTGTGCTCTATTGTTAAGCTGAACTCGGAAGACTTCTGTCATGTGGCTATTCCCAAATCGCTGTTCAATGGCGGTTACCAGAACTTTGAAGTCACCACTCTTCTCTGCTGGGATGGTTTGTAGCAGTTCAGCAGCTGCTCCTCTTAAGGCGAGCGTAAGAGCAATGTATTTCTCGTCATCGTCCCAGCCGTTCGTAAACGCTGCTGCTTCAAACTGTTTCTTGTAGATTGTCCACGGTATCTGACCATCAAAGCTTGGAGGATTCACTTCCCTCTTCCTTGAGCACTCACCAGAAGGTTCTCGAGCTTTCATCTTTCGCACTTTTTCCAGTTCCTTTGTGATGGTTTCGATCTGGTCGTCTATTTCCTTGAAACGTGCATTAGTCGTTGAATTTTGTTTTTCGACACGCTCATTGATTTTGTCTTCGAAGTCCGTAAACCTGCCTTCTAGCAGATTTTTCTGTTCATCAAACCGATCTCGAACGTCATCCCTTTGAGCTTGTAGTTGTTCCAGAACATCATTCTTTTGTGTTTCCAGTTGTTTGAGGACATTCTCTTGCTCGGTCTTCTGCTCGTTTCTTTGAGTTTCTAGTTGCTCCAGAACATTCTTGTTTTGAGTTTCTAATTGCTTGAGGACATTCTCTTGCTCATTCTTCTGCTCGTTTCTTTGTGTTTGTAGTTGTTCGACAACATCATTCTTTTGTGTTTGTAGTTGCTCCAGAACATTCTTCTCGAATTTGGCTAGAAGGAGTGACATCATGTTAGATAAGTCGGCAGTTGCATTTACCTCTTCCGATTTTGCTTCCACTTCGAAAGCAAATGTATCTGGGTTTTCATTTTGTTGTTCAAGATATTCCTGTAGCCGTTTTACGAGTTCGATTTTAATTCCTGCCCCACTTAAGCCACGTTTGCTTAATTCGGCCTTTAGCTCAGCGACAGTTAGGTCTTTCAAAACTTTACTCATTTTTTTTTGTTTTTTTTTTAACTTCACTATTTCACACAAAATAGTTTAATCACTGTTCACTGTTTTATTCTCAATAAGTTTTAATCCCACTTCTGACACCAATGTAATATTCGGCTTGGTCCGACAATTAAAACTTATTCACTTTTTAAATAAAACACAAATTCACTTTATTCAAATCACTCACAAACTTATTTATTCAACACTTTCAATTATAACTTTGCAAACACAGAGTACTTTTCTTTATCGCAGTTCACAATTCATTAATTCGCCTCGCCACCAAACGGCTATTTATATCAAAAATGATAGGTTCTAGAAACTACTATTGGTTCTTGGGGAAGCTGAAAGTTCGAGAAGCTCTCTATTTACAAATAAAAAATACTGGGATTTTCTGTAGGGGCTAACGTTCTTAATGCTAAACAAAAAGTTTCTCTTAGTCACTAGATATTGCCCCTCACAAGTGTTTACTACTACAATTAACGATATTAAGTAAAGAGAGTATGTACATTAAATAAACAAGAGATACAGAGTAAGTAAAGAGAGTAAGAAAAGTGTGTACATTAAATACAGAAAAGAGGTACAGAGCGTAAGAGATAAATAAAGTGTATACACATTACAGTATTATGGACCAGGAACGGATTTGATTAAATTTCGAAATAAAGGAAAGCTAATTTCCTTAACACTTTTCTGCGGAGCGGCCATGTTATATTTTTCACATGCTTTCGTTCGACCTTTGGTAAATTGAGACGGATGGCATATAGGTACCTAATGTTGCAGACACAAATTTTCGTAAATTTATTGGTGCTGTGGAAAATGAATATAGGGAAGACACCACTTTACAAAACTTGTATTTGATAACTTACTTACTTACTTAAGGTGGCGCTACAGTCCGTTGTGGACTTGGGCCTCAATCAACAGTCTCCGCTAGTTAGCTCGGTCCCTAGCTAGCTGTCTCCAGTTTTGCACTCCAAGTTGATTGAGGTCCTCTTCCATCTGTGTGCGCCACCTGAGTCGTGGTCTTCCTCTCCTTCTGCGTCCCTCGGGAATAGTGTCGAAGACTTTCCGGGCCGGAGCATTGGTGTCCATGCGCTCTAAATGACCAAGCCATCTGAGTCTCTGGACTTTGACCCTTCTGGCTAAGTTCACGTCGTTGTACAACCCGTAAAGTTCGCTGTTGTATCTCCTTCTCCATTCCCCATCAATGCACACGGGGCCAAAGATCTTTGTATATATAATCCTATAGTATTTCCACACTGACGATTCGATCGAGGCGACACGAGTGGCAAGTAAAAAATTAGCTCTTTTGGCTTTTTTTACGTCTGCATATGCAGACAATTTCTGTATATTTTTGAGAACATTCTCTGAGTCCTCTGCACTGTAGCTCTTTCGTAGAATGTACTCTTAACTCTTAAGTGTCAATTTGATACTAAATACCTTTATGTCAATGTCTATTGGTGATGGTTGCTGGGACGGTGAGATGGGATTGGACATTGGATCGTTTTTTCTTGCAGTATTGTATGTATGTTTGAAAATTGAAATATATGACAGGAACAGGACCAGGACGGTGTATTTTTTTGTATGTGGGTAAGGGAAGGGTTATTCGAATAGAAGAAAAGAGAACAAAAAAGTACGGAATATCATTTTATGATTGCCACATTGGCAACAGAATTTGAATGGTTTAATGTTTTTGTTTTTATTTTCAAGGAATGTTTAAAGGATAGCAAATATTTTCAATGGGAATTGTTTTATTTTGGTACGTGATATTGTACTGCTTTTTTGTACAAAGAAATTATTTGGACTTTATAAATGTGTCTTATTCAGTTTCTTTGAAAAAAAAAAAAAACAACAACGTGATTCAGCAAGGTGGCAAGCTTGTCGTCGTTTTATCATATTGCCGAAATGCTGGCTGATGTCCTAAACGAAAAACAATAACGAAGAACGAAATCTATGTAGGTATGCGTTATTGTTATGGTTGTGTGTTTTAACACATTCTAAATTTCTATTATCGAACTTATAATTTGTAGCGTAGTGTTTAAAAACGTTGCGATATTTCAAATTTTTAGGAGAATAATGGTGGATTTACATGTAATCTTCGACGTCTGCATCTGCAAATTCGCAGAAAAGTAAAGCGGGGGAGCTATACGACATAACACGAAAAAGTGAAAGAGTACACATATACCTGCCCATTTTTACTTGCTATAATTTTTAAAGCTCGGTGACAATCAACAACAACAGCCAACAACAAAAAATTATGGTGCAGATGAAAAAATTATGGTGCAGATGAAAACGCTATAAAAAAGATGAACATGTTCGTCTTCACCATAATTTTCTTCTGCATGAGTTGAACTTCCTATAATCTTCATCCGTGCAGACGTCTGCATTTTGGTCTTACCTCTCTATTACACTAGTATGAGTTTTGTATCTTGCATCCTCTATTTTTGCAGATGATGGCATGCAGATCAATGTAAATCCACCATAAAGGACAATGAACTGATTTTGTAATTGTCCCAGGTCAAGTGCATTCAATTTGTTTTGGATTTCTGGATTTCTGAATTATGCGATCGGGAAGTTTGGGAGTATTCATTTTTTGTTTTAAGAAATGTATTGAAGTTGAAATATTCAAACATAACACATTATATTGTTTTGAAATAAAAAATGGAAATAGGTACCTACTGTAAATTTTTTTAATTAATTAATCGATTTTTTTTTTTAAAGCCTAGTATACAGTTCTTTGCGAAAAAATAAAAAATAAGAGGTGAAACAAAAATTTTTGTTCATGAAAAAATTTCTGAAAATTAAATTAGCTGTCACTGTGAAACTTATGTCGAATATTTTAATTTTTTTCTGCCAAAACAATGAGCTTCACATTGTTTTGTTTGAAAAAAAATCGAGGTGAGTATAAATTTTTTTTTCGATTTTGGTTTACAGCTCGGATGACACAGTGGTGAAATGAAAAATATTTTTTTTCGGCAAAATCTCTCCCATAAGAAATACATTAGTTTATTTTTTTTTGAAGAACTGTATACTAGGCTTAAAGCTACAAAAAGCTACAGATCAGATAAGGTTGAAAGGGTAGAACTTTCATAGTTTCATTGATAGCATCATTTATACCTATACCTATACAAAAAGTTAGCATTTAATATTAACTCTTGGCCCAATGTATGGAGTATTCATATATGCAAGGCGCCGGAACCAAAGCAAGGTAAAAAAAGATGTTTTATTCCAAGAAGTATTTTGGACACCCCGAAGAGAATCAAAAATGATCCTTTGTACGGGAAGAAACAATTCTTGGAAAATAACATGGATGATTTAAGTGAGGAACAAAAGATGTTGATATCATCCCAATTCCTTCACAAGACCAATGCTCCATGGTGTAAAGAAGAAAAAATTTTGTCCCCAGATTCTTGTGAGACCCTTATTTTAAGTTGCCTTCTCTGAACACAATCTGGTGCTCAATAACAATTGGAAACAGACCATTTGTTGTTTCGTGGGATCTCTAAAGGGTGCCATGCTGTCAAAATGATAGTGTCTATAGTGCAGAGTGTCAACGATTGTTGACTGGAAGTTGTTGGAACTTGCTGCTACCGAGGCCCCGCGAATATAAGAGCATATACCTAACTTGCTTATGGAACAATCAAACGGACCCCGACGTTGGAGGTCAGAAATTAGAAAGTATTTCTATTTTTTGACTATTCATATCCACATATTATGTTTAAGAGTGTTAGGAATATTCTCTTGAGTAACCAAATTAACATTCTTGACAAAGTTGTTGACTGGAAAATTCTTGAGAAAGTTATGAGATGGACTTGAAAAGTTCCTCGTTTAGAAATTTAAGTAAATTAATTAGAAAACACGTTTACCCGAATAATTGTGAAAAGCTGTCAGTGAAGCATGCAACCCAAGTACTAAGCCATTCCGTAGCAGTAGGAATTCACACAGCTATTAGGTTCACGTTCAATGCGTTCCAAGACGTTGAAGAAAAAAAGAGAGCCAAGGCCACTGCTTCATTCTTTAGTAGAATGAACGACTTCTTTGATCGCCTTTATGCAGGAAAACTGTTTTCTAGGAAGGAACCCAAATAAGGAAGTCCTCTCTGCCTCAACGAACATCTTAACTGTTCTCCACGATGCTAAGTTATCGATCAAAACTTGGCGTTCCAGTGGTTCGATACAAGTTCCACCTTGTTTTCAAGGACTCTACCACACCATTCGTGTAATCGAAGAAATGTGGGAGCACCAGAAAAGAAAAGGACAAGAGTACCTTCGTATCAACACTGACGTTGCCGGAAATGTTTTTCCATGCTTTGTATAAACAGGGGCTATTGTGAAAAAAATCCGTCAGCGTGGAGGTTTGTGAGAAATTTCAAAGAGATCATGTTCCACAAACTAGGCTGCATATTCCGAGTATACTGACGAAAAGGCTTTTTTTTTAGATATGGCTAGTTTAAAAAAAAAAACCAAGGACCTCGAAGGACAGAAGCTAGAAGACTTTGCGACTGACAGTCTAGCAGCGAACATGATGGAGCATCGAGTGGAATGTGTGTCCAAAAAAAATTAATTTATTGGTGAGGACAACATTGGCCATGAAGACGAAGAAGACAATGACGAAAAGGATTTACACGAAGCCGAGGACAGAGCAGAGCATCATAGCAAGATACTGCAAGTCACTTCTCCACAAGAGAAGCTCCAGAATGCGGCGGCATTGTACTATGCCGGACTTGCAGCTGCTTAACTTGTGAAAAAACTGAATTGCCAAATCTGTTCTCAATACCTTATTGAGAAAAACGTGAGGGAATGTAAACAAGCTTAACACACTGTCTCAACTACGTCCAAGTTCGGGAAACTTACAATTCCTTCGGTTATTTTCAAAGAAACTGTAAGGAAAGTTGAGACAATTGTCAAAGTTGACTTTTTCAAGTACCACACAAAGCCAAAAATCATAAAAACTTGATTGACTGACATTAGGCAGCAGATGAGGGAATGCTAAGCAACATGCTGCTGTGAAGAGCACAAGCAGAAAATTCTGCAATTCATTTTAACTGGGCTGGTCATATTTACTCTCAAGAATATATAAATAAGCAGTTGCCCGTAGCTCAGCGGCTAAGTGCGTTGGCTGCTAAGCAGAACGTCATGGGTTCGAGTCCTACTCGCGCCCATAAAGTTCTTATTTCATCTTTCACGGGCACTGCCTCTTGCGAAGAACTGACAAATCTTCCAACAGTATCAATCTGTCATGAAAAAGTGCTTCTCAATTCTGCCGTTCGGAATCGGCGTTAAATTGTAGGTCCCCTCAATTCTTCACACGCACTCAGAGAATTGTTGAGAGTAAGCCATTTAGGCCTTGGCTCTTCAAGAGCTGTCGCGCCACTCTATTTATTTTATTTAATCTACACTAATATATAAAGCTGAAGAGTTTGTTTGTTTGAACGCGGTAATCTCAGGAACTACTGGTTCGAATGGTATAATTCTTTTTGTGTTGGATGGTGCCTAAATCAACTTAGACTTTAGGCTACTTAACATTAAGCTGTGACCAATAGCAGCGAAGAGTCTGTTTAAAATGGGGAAAAAACGGCAAAAAATATACATTTTTCTGCGTTTTAACGCACTTATCTCAGGAAGTACTGGTTCGAATGGTATAATTCTTTTTGTGTTGGATGGTCCATTAATTGAGGAAGACTTGAAGCTATTTAACATTAAGCTGTGACCAATAGCAGCGAAGAATCTGTGGAAAATATGGGAAAAACGGCAAAAAATATACATTTTTCTGTGTTTTAACGCGCTTATCTCAAGAACTGCTTTATGAAATTGAACAATTTTTTAAATGTTGAATGGTCCATTTATCAAGGAAGGCTTGAAGCTATATAAAATTCAGCTGCGACCAATAGGAGCGAAGAATTTGTGTAAAATGTGGAAAAAACGGCAAACAATACAATTTAATCTACACTAATATATAAAGCTGAAGAGTTTGTTTGTTTGAACGCGGTAATCTCAGGAACTACTGGTTCGAATGGTATAATTCTTTTTGTGTTGGATGGTGCCTAAATCAACTTAGACTTTAGGCTACTTAACATTAAGCTGTGACCAATAGCAGCGAAGAATCTGTTTAAAATGGGGGAAAAACGGCAAAAAATATACATTTTTCTGCGTTTTAACGCACTTATCTCAGGAAGTACTGGTTCAAATGGTATAATTCTTTTTGTGTTGGATGATCCATTAATTGAGGAAGACTTAAAACTATTTAACATTAAGCTGTGACCAATAGCAGCGAAGAATCTGTGGAAAATATGGAAAAAACGGCAAAAAATATACATTTTTCTGCGTTTTAACGCGCTTATCTCAAGAACTGCTTTATGAAATTGAACAATTTTTTAAATGTTGAATGGTCTATTTATCAAGGAAGGCTTGAAGCTATATAAAATTCAGCTGCGACCAATAGGAGCGAAGAATTTGTGTAAAATGTGGAAAAAACGGCAAACAATACAATTTAATACAATATAAAGCTGAAGAGTTTGTTCGTTTGAACGCGGTAATCTCAGGAACTACTATTTCGAATTGTAAAATTCTTTTTGTGTTGGATAGTCCATTAATCGATGAAGGCTTTAAAATAAAATAAATAAATAGAGTGGCGCGACAGCTCTTGAAGAGCCAACGCCTAAGTGGCTTACTCTAATCAACAATTCTCTGAGTGCGTGTGAAGAATTGAGGGGACCTACAATTTAACGCCGATTCCGAACGGCAAAGTTGAGAAGCATTTTTTCATTACAGATTGATACTCTTGAAAGATTTGTCAGGTCTTCGCAAGAGGCAGTACCCGTGAAAGATGAAATAAAAACTTTGGCCTGAGTAGGACTCGAGCCAACGACGTTCTGCTTAGCAGCCAACGCACTTACCAACTAAGCTACGGGCAACTGCTTTAGGCTTTATTCTACTTAAAATTAAGCTGCGACCAATAGCAGCGAAGAATCTGTGGAAATGTGAGAACTGAGATTTTTTTCTGAGATATCTGAGATGAAATTATTTTGGATTCGATTTCTCACTCAGCTATTTGACGTGGCTGACATATGTGCAGCAACAATTAGTAAGGTAACCATTAAATCTCAATGATAACTGAGAATTATGTTCCACCAAATGATTTTGCCTCAGTCAAGGTGACATTGAGATCTCAGTGAGATGTTGTTAGGTGGAACTGGCCTAATAACTGCTCAAATTAGAATTTTGAGAGTTCAATTGATTTGTGAATGTGATTGATTGCACTATTTGTGCAGATTATTGTGTATAAACAATATCATTTTATGTAATTCTTAACTAAAAAATATGCTCAGTTTAAAGAAAAAAAAATTTACTTAACGAAAAAAACGATGCAGAAGTAAGAGAGATATTAGAATTAGGGAGAGTTCACCCAAGGGAATGCTTTAAGTATGAACAACTGAAGGGAATCATAAAAAATGCTCAAATTTTTCAAGTTCAAGAGAATTACGACCTAGGGAGAGTTGACTGCAATGCAATTTTACAATAACTTCCGAACAAAATTCCCACGCGCGCACGATGCACATATCGAGATGATACTCTGGCCGGTGGACGAGGGAGAGGCGGACGAAGTCGCGGGCAACTGCTAGTATAAAAATAAGGACCTTAGTAATAAGTTATCTATTAAATATCTTTAAGTTAAATTATACATGTGATTTACATTTTTTTATTGTTAAAATAGTGCGTAAGCAAATTTTTTATGTTATTTATTATATATCTTTACCTTAGTTGCAATAATAGTAAGTAATACAAAAATATTTATTTATTTTCTGTGATTGTGTTAATATTTAAATTGTAAATTGGCATCTATGTACCTAAAGTAAGCAATTATGTACAAGGATTATGCCTAATGGGGATACCCTTAAAAAAGGCATTTGGTATTCTACCTCCTGGGTAATGTGGAAAAGAATACGATTTTGAATAATAAAAAATGTTTCAAACATTCTATTAAGTTTTTTTCTTAAATTTAAAATGAGAGATCATCATAGAGTTGTTTCGAATACGGGACCTGTATTTACCTCGAATAAAGTTATGTGAAGGGTTCAAGGGTAGATGCCTACTGCTTCAATTTCTTCACTTAGAGCCGATTTTTCAATCATCGAACAAAAGTAAAAATAACAAACTGGCAAATAAACTTATCTGGGTATTCGACAGTTAAAAAATCCAATATTTTGTTATTTGTCGAATAAACACTATCTGCTTGTTTATCTGACTATTGAAAAATCGGCTCTTAATAAAGTTTACTAACCAGAGGTTCATAACTCTTGAAAAAAAAAATGTATGGCAATGGCTATAATTACAAATAAAAGCAGACATAAAAAATGTCCAATTCATTGAAAACTGAATAAATTTATGCACCTATCAATAATATTAAAGTTTATTCATTCAAACCCGTTTCATACTTTAGCTAAGCCAACACCTTTTTTCAAAACAGCAGGTTGTAGGTACTTTCAAAAAATTTTTTTTTTCAGTATTCAAATTCAATGGCCCAAAATTATAGTCCGCTAATGAACAATTTTAGTGTGATAAAAGCTTAAAATAACGTTTCACACATGACGTTTGAGTCATGTCTGAAGCGTCATTTTAAGCTATACTCTGTCCGATAAAAATTGGCAGTACAGGGAAGATAGGGATATCTGCATCTCGTTCGCACTCTTTTCCTACCCATAAGTACTTTTCTCAAAAAAGCTCTTACAGGATTGCCGTAATGCGCATTTTGAATTCAAAAAAGCTTAATGAAATAACTGCAGGGTTGCCATTCTTCTTTTTTACATTGATTTTCATTTCGTTTTTTATTATATATGAAAATGAAATAAAATTTATTAAGATAAAAGGCGCGTTTTTGAAGGGTTTTACTTTGCAGGTTCTTACAAATTGCTGTTGTCACCTCAACTATCTCTTTTTTTCGGCACTCAAGTCCTTTGAGCATTTTGATGTTGAAGCCATTTTAAATTTGCTCAACACAAAAAAAAGCAAAAGCAACAGCAATAAAACACAAACAACACAACAAAATCACAAAGATATTATACAAACAACACAACAAAAGCACAACAAGAAAAAACAAACCACACAACAATACAACAACAACAGCACAGTTATATTATCACAATAATGCACAAAAATAACTCGCAAAATCAACAAAGCTACCGCCCGGTACGAGAATCTACGCAAATAATATTCTTCCTTAAATAAAATGGCTTTGATTTTTAAAACTGCATTTTAACTGATTTGCAAAACTTTAAAAGAAATGCAAAATTCAAACACAACTCGATAACACTCATCGTTAAGAAAGTTCTCAAAGCAAAAGCTCCTCAACAGAAATCCATTGAAAAAGTAAGAAAAAAATACGAAGTGAGTTACGAAATAGAAAAAGGCAACTCTGAATATGTGTGATTTAATGAGGGTTGGGTTGAATTGAAAAGCAGCAGAGAACGATCAGTGCATGCTCAAGTGAGTGCCAGGCAGGTCATTGTGGGTTCTACGTCGGATGCCATCAAAAATGCATGGGTGTTTTATAAAACTTTTTAAAGGAGTTCCCTTCAATTGGGTATGGTGTAGAGAACAGCGCGCCACTGATTTTTAAAAAGCTCTCACATAAGGCCTGTACTGCCAATTTTTATCGGACAGAGTATAGTATCACACTAAAATCGTTCATTAGCGGACTATAATTTTGCGCTAATGACATTAAAGGTGCAAAAACAAGAAATGATCCAGATATTCAATTTGAAAACAAATTTCTGCAGCCTAAATATTCTATCGAATAGCCAGGCCTTTACTTGTAGTTAAATATTAAACATGTATTGGTTTTCTTGCACATATTATGAAATCTTACAACAAAGGAGAAGGGACATCAATCAGAAAGAATATATCTAATAATGAGTGAGGTTACTCTCTGCGTGGTTCATTTTTTATTACATTTTTGGTCTCACATACTTGGGAAATAGACGGTAAATCTAAGTGTTATAGTGAGAAGGAAATAAAACATAAGGAATACAAAAAACAAGTGGCATGACAGCTATCAAGCATCTTTCGCTTTTGAAAACTCGTCCTTAAAAATGCCATAAAAACTTGTTCATTTCAACCAGTGCTGCCATTCGTAGCATAATTATGCTACATGCAGGCCCGTAGCCAGGATTTCGGTTCGGGGGGGGCTTGTTCAATTTCGAAGAAGTAATTCTTTATACAAAAATTAAAAAAAAAAACTACATAATGTAAATGTTTTATTTTTGTTTGTATTTTTTTTTTTTAATTTAATTAAATAAATAGTTTGGATTTTTACAGCAATAAACGCCTTGTCTTTTTTTAGACATAATGTCGATCTGGATCCACATCAATACCTGAGTGAACAGACAGCATTGCAAGTGCGCTTAGTCTTGGATGGCGCATAACGCTTCGGGATACTGTTTTGATCCTTTTCATCGTTGAAAAGGTTCTTTCAACGATAGCTGTTGTAACTGGTAGTGTGGCCAAAATTGTAAGCAAGTAGCTTATGCTCCTGAAGTAGGTCTTGTCACATATATCTAGCAGTTTCAGAACATCGGAAGAGGGATCCTTACTTACTTTACTTACTTACTTAAGGTGGCGCTACAGTCCGGGGTGGACTTGGGCCTCAACCAACAAACCTCTCCAGCCAGCTCGGTCCCTAGCTCGCTGTCTCCAGTTTCACACGCCGAGTTGGTTGAGGTCGTGTTCAACTTGCGCGCGCCACCTGAGCCTTGGTCTTCCTCTACTGCGTCTTTCCTCTGGGGTGGATTCGAAGACTTTACGGGCCGGAGTATTGGTGTCCATCCTCTCCACGTGACCGAGCCATCTGAGTCTTTGGACCTTCACTCTTTTAGCTAAGTCAGTGTCGCTGTACAGCCCGTACAGTTCGTCGTTAAATCTTCTCCTCCATTCACCGTTTATGCAGACAGGACCATAGATCTTACGTAGAATCTTTCTTTCAAAACGGCCAAGTGCGTTCTCATCCGTTTTTGACAAGGTCCATGCACCATATAGCGGGGATGATGAGGGTCTTATAGAGCGTCACCTTAGTTTTTCGGGAGAGGGCTTTACTACTCAAATGCTTTCTTAGCCCGAAGAAACAGCGATTAGCAAGAGTTATTCTTCGTCTGATCTCGGCGCTGATGTCGTTGTCCGTATTGATAGCGGAGCCTCGAAATTATATGCGTCTATCGTGACGTTTTGTCCAAGACGTCGGTGTCGGAATAAAACCTACAAAATTTTCCCGAAGCATACTTTTCGTGGGCTCTGTACAGCAGTCAACATATCGGACACATATTGAAAGTTGCTCAGTGCCAGAAACATCCATTGTTTCATCAGCCAGAATGCTAAAACAACTCGATCTTATAACCCGGTTAGATATTTTTCTGGTGACAATATCAGAGCATATGTATATCCAAGATTTCGTTTTGGATATCTGGGCTTATATAGGTTGCATTTTTTGAACTGGTTACGATGTGGTTACATAAGTAGTGAGGAACTAATAAGAGAATATATAAACTTTTGTTCAAATATTTTTTTTAAAAATCATTTCGGGAGGGGCTTGAGCCCCTCTAGCCCCCCCTCTGGCTACGTGCCTGGCTACATGTATGATAATTGTTGCTCCCGTATGATGTAAGATTGGAAACCATTATCATACGCAAAATGTATGATAATTTGATAATTTTCAAATATGGAAAAAAAATTCATTCAGATCTAGCTACTTCATTTCACTTTAAATTACAATTTCTATTCTCTAGGAATATGTACTAGAAGTACATTCTTTGATTCCATTTCCATCACTATGTGACTTATTAACCAAGTGAACTATGTGCATGTCAGCAACTTCCATTCTAAAAACGACCACATACACGCAAAAATAACATAATACTTCGCAAAATTTGCAAGACCCCCAAGTCAAACTTTTTTTTCATTTTTTTAACTGGGTTCTTCCGAAAGTTAATAATAGTGAACGCCTTTTTTCAGTCTGAAATATGTATTTTATCAGTCGCTCATGAGCAAATTTGTTTCACATACAAAGAAGGTTTGTTCGATGTGCCGTCTGGGTCGCTCTGTGGAGCTCTGATTCCGCACTGAGCTGTTCAATGTCGCTCTTTTTTCGCCCGGTGGTATTTTCACCGTGTTCGGTGTTTATTCAGTGCTCGCAACGGAGGCGCAATGTACCGCCCCAAGTTTTTTTTCATGGCGAGAATTTCGGAGTTGTTCGAAACAGCTGTTGCTATATTACTCCAGTCATTTGGTTTTATCTACGGAAAAATCGAGTAGATCTGCGAATTAAGAAAGCCACACGGAAAAAGTCTAAAGAGGCCAAATCACAGTATCACACGATGATCTACTGTGTGGCCGCATATGTGGATGGGAAAATTGGATTGATATATTCAAAAATATGAAGACATTGCCGTGTTGGCCACGGCAATGTCTACAAAGACAAAGAGTCTACCTAAAACGAAATTTTGAAATAGAAACTGAAGATTTTGATATAAAAGGAGAACAAAAATTAGAGGAAATGTGAGCGCGTTCTAGTCCCTCTACTCCGAAAATGGTTAGTTTTACAGAAAAAATGATTAAAGCGTTTTGTTTTAGATAATTGCAAGACGAACAATTTGTCCTTGACCACTGTTTACCTTCGGGCAATAGGTCGCAAAATATTCACGAAAAACTGAATTTCGCGACCTTTTGACCATTATACCTTTTTTAGCCAGCACATAATCAATGTCGATTTTTGACATCTAGGAATAAAAGTGTATACAAAAATTCAGCAAACTAGGAATTTTTTCGCAGGTTAGGGTTTAAAATTACTAAAATTACTGGACTATTATATTATATAAGTTAAGAAAACACAGAGCACTGCTAATGTGTTCGATGTGAAACGAAACCCAGCGAGATTTTTCAGTTTTTTGACAGCTCCGTTCAGGGCAGTAACAAGCACCAGGGCTGGTTACACTGAACGAACCTTTTAATAGCTGCAGCTTGGCTTGAAATCGATCCACCATTCTACGCATTACCTATCTGACAAACAGATGTAGGTATTTATTTTTGAAAAAAAAATTCATTACACGGAATTTAAAAAAAATTCAATTAAATTTGGCACAATTTATGAACGTATCCCTTCACCACGAACAAATTGTTTGTGTATGATAATTTTCCCTCCGGTATGATAATTTCTATCAAATAGTATGATTATCCATTCAGAAGAATATGGTAGCACTGATTTCAACCCTCAATTAGTGTGACCTGATTCAATCAAATAAAAGATGTTACAATGGTTGATAATTCAAATTTAAATCGTAATATATGATATCTTTCGAAGTTATCACAGCCCATACATTAGTTTATTTTTATTCTAGAGTAAAATATTTATATTTTGTATTAATTTATATGGCTTTGTTAGCAAAAAAAGCAATATTTGAAATACAAAATAAAGTGATCTTAAAATAGATTAGTTTGGTCACTCCACTCCTTTTCAGATTGTGAGCAAAAAAAAACAAGAACACATGCACTGACCATCAGCCAGAGGCCAGACCAGCATTTTGGGAAATTCCGATTTTATGTATCGTCAGAGATTATATATGGTAAGGAGATGGGAAACAAAGCTGTCAAAATGACAGATGCCTACAAGCGTTTTTACCAATACTATCACATTTTGGACCATAGTTTCTTTGAAAGTATGCGTTTTTTTACCAATACTATCACAGTTTGGACCATAAATTTTGTGAAAGTATGCGTGTTTTTACACAGTTAATATGGTCCTGCCATATTGTTTTTGTTTGTATATTTTTCATGTACAAGGAAAGAAAATAAAATGAAAGAAAATGAAAATTGAGGGATCTAGGGAGTGAAACGTAAGTCAGTTTCCCATCTTGTTACTTATTTAATCTTTAGTATCGTACACAAGCAGCGCTCGCTCTATTTGTTGCGAACTCTTTCTTTCTTTCGAATTATTCTAGACCGAACATTTTTGAACTATTCTTTCCTACTAGAACTTTTTTCTGTTTTTAGCGTTTTTTTTATTGAATTTGATATACTCTGATATCAATAGCCTTAAGAACTTCCTTCATAGGTATAAAATTCATAAAGGCATTTGAATAACATGTGTCTGCTGCCTCTTTTGTGTCTGCTGCTTCTTTTGTTATTGCCTTTGCATATTTCATTGCCTTTTTGCCTTCCTTATATTCTCTGCCATCATTCGTTTTATTAATTCTACTCTCTTATTTGCAAAATCTGTATCTAATTCTCTGAGAGCGACTGTCGGCTGCAAAAAGAGAATGACAGCAAAGTACAAGTGGCGCCACCCCTTCGATTTGACGACAAGTCACAGCGTAACAAAATTCAAGCGCGTGGAAATACTATAGAAATATATATACAAAGGGTCCATGCTTCTGCACCATACAGCAGGACAGGGATGATGAGGGTGTTGTACAGTTTAACCTTAGTTGCTCGAGAGAGGGCTTTTCCACTCAGTTGCTTTCTTAGCCCAAAGAAACAGCGATTAGCAAGAGTAATTCTTCGTCTTATCTCAGCGCTGGTGTTATTGTCCGTGTTGATAGCGGAGCCTAGGTAGACAAACTCCTTAACTACCTCGAAGTTGTATGCGTCTATTGTGACGTTCTGTCCGAGCCGTCGATGTTGGGTGTCCTTACTCGAAGACAGTATGTACTTCGTTTTTCCCATTTTTGCCGCTTCTGTCTCAATCCTCACAAAGGCGCCATTGACATCACGCTGTGTTCTTCCCATTATATCAATATCGTCGGCGTACGCGAGAAGTTGAACAGATTTATAGAAGATAGTGCCTCTGGTGTTGACGGTGGAGTTTTGGACTATCTTCTCAAGAACGATGTTAAAGAAATCGCACGACAGTGCATCGCCTTGTCTGAATCCTTTTTTGACGTCGAATGATTCCGTAAGCTCATTGCCAACCTTGATAGAGCAGCGTGAGTTCTCCATCGTCATTTTGCACAAGCGAACGAGCTTGGCAGGGATGCCAAAGCTAGACATAGCTTTATACAGTTCGTCTCTGTAGATGCTGTCATACGCGGCCTTAAAATCAATGAAGAGGTGGTGGGTATCGATTTGGAGTTCATAGGTTTTTTCCAGGATCTGCCGCAACATGAAAATTTGGTCGATGGTAGACTTTCCTGGCCTGAAGCCACATTGATAAGGACCAATCAGATTGTTGACGAAAGGCTTCAGACGTTCACATAATACGGCAGAGAGGATCTTGTAGGCGATGTTAAGCAGACTGATTCCTCTGTAGTTGGCGCAGTTTCGAGGATCTCCCTTTTTCAGGATCGGGGAATTAATGCTGAGGTTCCATTCATCGGGCATGCATTCCTCCGACCATATCTTACAAATGATTTGGTGCATGCTCCTATCTAGCTCGTCGCCTGCGGCTTTGAACAGCTCGGCAGCTAGACCATCTGCTCCAGCGGCTTTGTTGGATTTCAGCCGTGATATTGCTGTTTTCACTTCTTCTAGGTCGGGTTCACGGAATTGTTAGCTGTCATCGTGTATGATAAAAGGCTCCTGTCTGACGGCGGGGTTTTGTTCGTCGTCGCCGTTATACAGTCTACAGAAGTGGTCTTTCCAAATCCCCGCAGCACTGACTGCGGTTCTACTATGATGTTCCCTTGATGATCTCTGCAGGCTTCGGTTCTTGCTCGATGACCTTGAGCCAGCTGTTTTACCTTCCGATAAAACCTCCGAACTTCATTCCTGCTGTTATTTCTCTCAACATCTTCGATCTGACGCTTCTCATGCTCTCTCTTTTTTCTCCTGAGAAGCCGGCGTTCTTCTCTCCTCTTTTGCTCGTAGAGCTCACGAGTCACGAGCAGCTCTTGTCCTTCTTTGCAGCGCCGCTTTGTATGCCTCCTGCTTGGCTGCATGGGCCTGCCTGCATTCTTCGTCAAACCAGGGGTTTCGTTTTGGTGGCTGTGTGAAACCCAGCACATTAGAGGCGGCATCTCTAACTGCATTCTGGCAATGTTGCCACTGGTCTTCGATACTTGATGTTGGCGGCATAGGACTCCTTAAGAGGTTACTTGTCACTCGATCAGAGAAGGATCTGGCGATCTCTTGCGATTGTAGCCGTCCGACGTCGAATTTTCTTGCAGCATTTCTTTGTTTTGGCCGTGGTTGTCGGGATATTCGTAGCACTGCCTTGGCTACGACGAGGTAGTGGTCCGAGTCGATGTTGGCTCCTCGGAAAGTTCGAACATCTTGAATGCTGGAAAAGTGCCTCCCGTCGATCGCAATGTGATCAATCTGGTTGACGGTTGATATCTGCTTTGTAGCAGTTGAGGGTCTCCGCTAGTTGTTCGGCAGCACGCAGTCCATTAAGGGACCTAACATAAACATTCCACGTGCATATCCGAAATTCGTTGTCCTTTATTCGTTTGCTTGGGTCGTCATCAGTGTATCCGTCCGTTTCCGAGGCCTGTTGATGCTTCGTAACTAGATTTTTTCTATGTAGCCGGGAAGTCACCCCGACGTACAACCCCCAACCTGGAGTACCAGGTACTTGATGTGACTCCAAGTACAAAAGCCGGAAAACCGCTCCTTTTACGACCTGAGCTTCAAATATGTCGAAGTAGCCCGTAAAGGTGTTCACCAAGTAGTTCGACCTAACTGGAACTGAGGACGCCACCGTTCATTCCAAAAAGAAATTCATCCGCTGCCGTCCCTCGTGGGAAGTGCCTTGGTGGGAACACTCCTTCGTTGTGGGGTAATTAGTAGTAACAGCCTACTCCGCTTCGACCTGTCGACCATGGGAGACCCTGCTGCGAAAACAAGTTTCGCGATCGCATAGCTCTAAGCATTGCAGTAGTAGTTACCGTAAGCCGCTCCGCCACGTCAAGGCTTACCCCATGGAGGTAATAAAATAATTGATAACTATTATTTCAAATCTATGCTCATAGGCAGGTTACGATGCTGAAGACAAATATGAATACTTTTCTGGTTTGAATCAAAAAGCTTTGGGGCCTACGTGTAAGCGATAACTTCAGTCCTAATTCCGAACTCTGCTTAAAAGAGTTTATAAGTTCAGGGAAGTTTATTCTTCACTTAGCTTCAAACTATTATTCGGACGATATATTGCCTACACGAGGTGATCGCAGATTACTGCTTCCAAGTGTCTAAAAAGTGGATTAAACGGCGCGGTGATTGAGCTATGTACCAAGCTCAGAACTAATATTCAATCACACTGTCTCCAGAAACTGGTTACGTCGTTTATAAGCCCCAAATCTGTACATTTCACCCTGATTTCAAAATTTTCTTTAATTAAATTTTCTTTAGAGTAAATTGATCCAGGTTTTAGAAAGTGTTAAATTTAATTAAAGTGTCAAATATATTTTGCAAGATAAAATGCAAAATTTTGAACCCCATTTATTTGAAATGCCATCAATAATATGAAACGGATACAGATTCCTTCAAAAAAAAAAAAAACTGCCAAGGTAGCGAACTGAACCAACTACAGAGGCATAAGTATCCTAAACATTGCCTACTAGATCTTGTCTGCAGCGCTGTGTGAATCTGAACATTTGGTCATTTGAAGACCTCCGTTAACAACCTGATAGGGCATTATCAGTGTGGCTTCACTCTTCGCAGATCTTGGAAAGACTCAGGAGCTTCAAATCGACAGTTACCACCTTTTCATCGATTTTAAGACCGCGTATATAACAGCGTCTATAAAGACGGGGCATTTCAATTTCAAAGTCATCTCATCTTATTACAAAAAATTCTACTAATTGAAATAACTTCTTCAATTCGTTGAACTTGTTTCATTAGGTAGTCCGTACTCTATACACCTTGTATCCACCAGGAAATGCCAAGTCCATATCTGTTCCACTGCATGTGCGCACACCTAGGATGATAGGTGCGTAGCTTCTGTCTGTTACTTGCAGATTAAGTTGGACATCATTTAAAAGGTGTAAATTTGCTTACCTTTGCAACTTTGTTGCAAGAAATTGTTAGCCATAATGCAACACATGCACAAGTAAGGTAATAATTCTTCTACACCTTTTACTGCCAAATACTCAAACCAAAATTATCACTTTCTCATGTAAATATAAAAGGGATAACTTTGTTTGGTCAGTTTATTACCACAGTTTTTATCGCCATGGCAAAAATAAAGGTGTTACCGATGCTGTGGCTATTTTTTGCGGGACTTAAGCTATTATTTAACCACGGACCAACAGCGACGATATGAAGACGAATTTGGGAAAACAGAAACCTATAGAAAAGTGTGAAAAAACTTAAGTAAAAGCCTCAAGATTGTTGTTGTGTGGCTGCTGCTATGGCGTGCTGGATAGAAAATAAGAAAAATAAAGTTGTTGCTCATGCTCAGAGTCAGCTCAAACATTTTTCATTTGCTGATATCTGACATACTGACATTAGTATCTTCTCTTCCTTGCTGGCTCATGAAAGCTTTAGTTGTAGCACTATTATTTAGAAATTAGCACGAACGCCACCATGAAGTGCCGAATTATTTGGAAAGGTAACAATAATAACGATTCCACACTAAGTTGTCAAAAAACGTATTCAAATAAGAAAATGGTAGTTCAAGAAGAAATTTAATTACTCTCTGCAGTATGCAAACATTACAAGCTTCGTTATTTCTTTAGTTAAAAGAACTGGTCGTATTTAAATTTAAGTACTTTGTCATCCTCTTTGATAAATAAATCAGTTGGTTCTCAAACTGATTTCCTTAGACTTCGAAAAGTAGATATTTAAGAAGCTTCATTCAGTAAGCACTTTATACCTTCCCAAATACCATGTACAATAAATGAGAGCCTAAGGTCTCGAAACATTGTAAGCAGCTTTATTGAGAAGTCGTTAAATCAATTAAAATAGGTTAAAATATTTTGTAGACCTAAAGCCTCTGCCATTAACAGCATTCAATCGATTCAAATGAGGTTTAATTCTTATTAAGCCCACAGTCGACTCTGCCTATAAGAATTCAATTATATGATACACAGACCAATAGACATAACAGTTTTCGTTACAAAAGTCTTTCTTGATTGAATTAAGAATCTTAACGGCTTAACTAAAGATTTAACAATGTTGTGTACTTGAGCGGACATCAAATTGCTACTTTGCTCTATAGACACAGTCAACATGCAATGATGACCTCAATTTTAGGTACTCTTTACTCCCCACTAAAGTCTAAATAAAAAGGCTTGACAGGCTTGCCTACTTATAGCACTTTTCTTCGAATTGAAAGTGTTTTCGGTACATGTAGAGCGTCAATATATTTTGTGTTGAATGACATGGGCTTTAGGTCAAAAATGAAATGAAACAAATAAGTTTTTGTTCACGACGTTTCGCTCATATCTATGATCATCATCAGGTGTCAAGGTTTCTATTTGACATTAAAAAATAAAATTACTTGCTTTCATCTAAATTAAAACAATTATCAAACTTACATTACATTCCATTTTGTTACATTAAAAATAAATGTAGAGTCTCCCTGCATCTGTCGGTCGACCAACTTAGACTTTGTCAACGTCTATCATGCCGTTTGCTGTAGGTGTTGTCATTGAAATCATAAATGCATGTGCACGTTGCACAGCATGACAATCATGGACCTATTGTTACATCGCTTTTGTTATATATGTAGTATGTACAGCTTTTGTTGACTGATTATCGGTCATCGTATGTCAGTCGGCGGATAACCACCGGTCATAATAAGCGAATTTGGCCACTAACAAACGATACATGGAACAGTGGAAATGACAAAATGCGGTCATGTGCGGTTAAAACTGAAACCAACCAACGTAAAAATAACGCATATTATATTTAAGCTCGAGTTCACTGGCGGCGTCTAATTTGTTTTCGTTTGTCAAAGGATGACCATGACCAGATTACCAACATATTTTCTAAATATTTAAAATTTACAAATTTGAAATGATTGGACAAAAGAATTAAAGAACCCAGAGAAGCTGGTGCCATTATGGAAATTCTTCTCTGGCACGTAGGTAGGTGCAGGGAAATTACTCCACGGGAATCTGCTCCACATGGGAATTTACTCCACTCAAAGTGGGAATTTGCTCCACTTTTTAAAGTGGAATAAATTCCCACTATGAGTGGGAAATAACTGCATAATTGTGTGAGAAACAAGTCCACTAAAAGTGAAAAGTGTGAGAAACAATATTATTGCACTTCTTATTAAAAAAATTTTCAGAATGTGATTTTTTTCTTTGAATTATAAAAAGTCTTAACAATAGATAGGACCATTTTTTTTTTACTATTTGTGAACAAAATTGACAGAACAATTCATTTTTCAAAACTAACTGCTGCCGTTTTCTTTACTTTTTAAAAGAAACCACCACGCACCTTTGCAATGCACGCTTGTGTCTGCAAAGTAGGTGCTGCATTGAAATGATTCATTTTGAACATCTTTTTTTCACTTTCGTCTAGACTCTAGAGATTGTGACGATCTGGAACATTCAAAATCGTTTTGGTTTGGTTGGGAGCGAAACGAGCGTAAAAAAATTTTCCCAAAAGAGAATGAATTTGGGGTGTGAAAATAAAAAAAATCGCTCGCTTGCAATTATTGTACCTGCTTCATTTTTTGTTTCAAGCTCCAAATCCTAGAGATTATGACGATCTGGAACATTCAAAATCGTTTTGGTTTGGTTGGGAGTGAAACGAGTGGAAAAAATTTTGCCCAAAAGAGAATGAATTTGGGGTGTGAAAATAAAAAAATTCGCGCGAATTTTTTTATTTTCACACCCCAAATTCATTCTCTTTTGGGCAAAATTTTTTCCGCTCGCTTCGCTCGCTTGCAATTATTGTACCTGCTTCATTTTTTGTTTCAAGCTTCAAATCCTTTATTGAAATAATATTTTAAAATATGTGAGACTGAGTTAAGGTTAAGTATTGCAAAAATAGTACCTACTTACGTCTGCATCCACATGATGCAAGAAAACTGAACAGTGAAAATCATATCAATACAAAAATGTCTTTCTAATGGAGCTGTTGATGTAATAGAAACAGCTCAGTTATTTAAGGTGACAAAAAGATGCAATAAGATGAAGCTGGGTTCAAGTACCGTGTGCTTGTAGAATGCTTTACTCTCACCGAACACCAAAGTTCAGAAGAACGTTTTCATGGGGAAGAGTTTCCTTAACGTCACATAGACTTAGAGCATGTGGTATATAAACCTTGAAAATATGTTCAAACTGTCTACTCAATTTATTGGTTTACAAAACGTTTAAAACTTATCACGAAGAAACCCCGAATTTAATTTCAGGACTAATGACCCACCATAGTGGGTTTGTAGTCCCAAAATAGAATTCGGCACTTATGTTCAACCATAGTTAGACTGTGCGGAAAAATAAATAATTGTTTAATTTGTAAAATTGTAAAATTGTGTTCATAGTCAATAAATTGGTTGATTTAATTTAATTGATTGCATTATAATTACTTACATTCCTCGTAAAAACTGTAGAGCTCAGTTTCATGCTGGGAAATAATTCCACCAAAAAAATTGTGCAGTTATTTCCCACTTGCAGGGGGAATTTATTCCACTTTAAAAAGTGGAGAAAATTATCACTTTGAGTGGAGTAAATTCCCATGTGGAGCAGATTCCCGTGGAGTAATTTCCCTGCACCACGTAGGTATTACCAGTGTCAGAACAATTTTGTTTTCTTGTAAGACATAGGTTAGGTTAGGTTATGAGGGGTGTGCACAGCGTGAGCTGTTGCGTACATGGGGGCCTATTGGTCCATTGTGATCCCCTATAAAAAAAAATAAAGGTAAGCATCGATGCTTCTCAAGGTCAATTAACGTAGACTGGCTCGTTAACGAACCAACCTGTGCTATCTATAAATTTCCTCATATTTGCCATTGAGACCTGTGCTAGATCATCCAGTTCTCCAACAAACCTGTTTCCGAAATGACGGAGGCGGCTAGTTTGGAGGTTCGGACAGTCACAGAGCAGGTGTTTAATGGTTTCAATTTCCTCCTCATCCTGACAGCTCCTACAAAAATCGGGTGCAAATGCCCCTATCTTGTTGGCCATTGTGCCAATGGCGCAATGACCCGTTGGTACACCTATCAAGATTTTAATGTTCTTTTTACTCAGCGATAGAATATACCGAGTTTCTTTTTCATTTGTGTTAGGCCATAAACTTCTAGAGATTACGCAATCGTCCCTGGATTTCCAGGAGTTATTGATTTGCTCTTTTAGTTTAAGGTCTATCTTCCTCTTGAGTACCCCAATTGGGACGAGTGGTCCCCTAATTGAATGGTCGCTACTACTTGTGTCTGCTTCTGACCCTTTCCTGGCTAGTTCATCTACTATTTCGTTCCCTTCTATATTGCTATGTCCAGGAACCCAGCAGAGCTTTACCTGGTTAGTGTGGCAGATTTTGTTTAATTCCTTCTTACAGTTTAAAACTGCTTTTGATCTTATGGTCTCACTGGCTAAGGCTTTGATAGCAGCCTGGCTGTCCACGAAAAAAGTGATCTCCGAACAGCTTAGCTTTTCGTGATGTGCCAATTCAGCTACTTTCAATGGCAAAGATCTCGGCCTGAAAGACACTACAGTCAGCTGGGAGTTTATACGATGCTCTGATGTTGAGAGATTGGCAAAACACTCCAGCACCTGTTCCTGATTCCATTTTTGAACCGTCAGTGTAGAAAGGGATACCCTGTTCACTTATAAGTGAATTAGGATCCCAACCCTGTCTTTTTGGTATAAAAATAGAAAATTTCCTATCGAAATCTAGTAAGGGGGGAATGTAATCGGTGGTCTCCATCAGTCCTGGAATCGTGTCATATCTTTGTAAGATTGACCCGTGTCCATAAGTGCTGTGCCTCCAAAAACTCAGTTCTTTTAAACGAATTGCAGTTTTGGCTGCCGTGCATCTTATGAACTCATCCAGAGCCGGGAGATCCAAGATCATTTCCAACCCAGCCTGTGGCGTGGATCTTTGAGCCCTTGTTATTCCTATACAGGCTAGTCTCTGTACCTTATTCAGGTTCTTGAGATAGCTTGATTTTTCCACCGCCTTCCACCATACAATAGAGCCATAGGTAAGAACATAACTTATGCCGCACTTTAAATGGGCTCGAACAGAAGTCAAACTGGAACTGAAACCTGTGAAAGATTACAAAATTCTTGGGTCGCCTGTTATTAAAGTTGACAAAAGACAAACAAATTAATACCTACTATCTGCAAAGAATTCCGAATGGCAGGTGGAGATGGAGAATTGGAGAGCCATATAATAAATTGTTATGGAATGGGGAGGTGTTAAGATTGAAGTTTATTTTATTGCATTTTCTGTTGTTTTTTTCTGGATTTAGGAGAAGAACTTGGAATTTAAGTATGAGTAAGAACAACAAACTGGAATTGTGGTTTTGTTATTTTTGGCATTGTTAATGGAGAGACTTAATTGAATTGTGAATGTTTAAATGGAGATTTTGGTATTTCAGATGTTTTATTGGCTTCTTAACTTTTGGCAAATTGATTGTTTGTTGTGTTGTGTGGCAAAACGATATTTTTCATGCGAGCGTATAAATAGTATTCCAGAAATAAACTTGCAGAAGTATGTAGGTACAAACTTTTAACATCCATGACAGCCACTTTAACCTAACCTAACCTAAGTACAAACCCAGGACTATTTTTCAGTGTAACAAAATGGTTTTAAGAATGTTTGAAAACGGTTAACTCAGCAAAATGCTTGATGATGCAAGAAAATATGAAATGCCCTAATAAGTCCCAATATGTCCAATTTGCTTCAACGGTAGGTATACTTATACTTAAGCCTAGGGCTTCACGATATTCGATAAAAATATCGGTATCGTATCGTATCGTATCGAAAGTCGATACGATAATCGACACGATATCCAGTACTGCGATACCGATATCGATACGATAAACGTGTTTATAAAATTGTCGATATTATCGTATCGCCGATAAGCACTGACCGATAATTATCGAATATATCGATATCGACTGAAAGAATTCTATTTTCGACAATGCGTGCGCAAAGTTCGAATTTTCATTCAATAGCATTACTTTTAGTAGTTTACTTGCAATAATACACACATTTGATCGTTTTTTTACGCTTTCTCTCGTGTTTCGATGTCGATCGTCTTTCGTAAAAACCCGCCGATGAACATCGATACTGGAACGAAACGCGTCATTTGTTTCCGAGAAATATTGGTAGCCGGTTGATTATTATTAAATATAATAAGTGGTTGAAAGGTTGTCTTTATCTATAATCATATATGTCTATAAATGTACCAATAAATAAATTCTGTACGGTGTTAGAGTATACCGTTCTATATTTTGCCCTAAGAACGGTAATGGGCATGTGGGCTTTCAACAAATGTCCATTTAAAATTACGGGTGAGGCGAGGTTCGCAGGGTCGGCTAGTCTATAAAATTAAATTAAATTAATATTGAAAAGCTTGTTTCACTTTTTGCCTTGCTATATAGTAATGCAATTTTTTTTTATTTCGATATTTTATCGAGTATCGTATCGGTATCGTATCGAAGTCGATAACGATACGATACATTTGTCTTAAAGTTATCGCCGATATCGATACGATACGATAAAATAATTTTTTTATTCGATACGATACCGATACAAATGAAAAATATCGGTATCGTATCGTATCGTGAAGCCCTACTTAAGCCTAATGGATACAATATACAAAAAGGGACATTTTGCATTACTTTAGCAAAAGGTAAACCTTCGTACCATTAAATATCACCGTGCGTGTGTTCGCGTGCGTCGGTCGTCGTAACATTTGCCTTATTCCTTTCTATCGTAACTTTTACGGTCAGGGCTCATGTAAAATAGCCGGTTAATACTCGCGCGGTTCAAAAACGGAAATATACTTGAATTCATGTGGTTTTAAGACCTGACATAGGGTCTGCTGAACTAACTCCTTATTCACTGCGAATCATTAAACGGATTGATTTGTTCAGTGTCTTAAAGCAAATAACGTATGCTGTGTGAAAACGCTAAATACTCTGCATCGACTCAGGAGTCAGGACTTCAATGAAGTGGAATTAATGTGAAAATCACATCAATGCAATGCCTCCCAACCAAACAAATAGTGTTGTTGGTCGTAGATCGTAATAGTGAATAATGTTCTTTAATGGTTGTTAAGATATCGTATATTGCGCATAGTCAACGCATTGGCCAACAAAGTGACCAGCGATTTTTCTGGACAATTACGCTGAGCCATGCGTATTCCGGTGTTCCATGTTCGAAACTGCCACTAAATGCTCCAGGGTCCATTTCGAACTTCCGCTTCAAGGTAAACCGCAAGCTGCATTCAAAAGTGGAAACATTAAAGCTGGACGGGAGCTTTCAAGAGGGTTTACAAGTCGCAACAGGAGTAAATTGTTCTGATGATGCTATGTTTTGTGTTTCTGTAGCATTCGTCGTAAGGTCGACGTCTGGTTCACTTTATATCCATTAGGATTAGACACACGAACACGATATACGATCTGGTTATTGTTTGCTTTGAATAAAGTTTCGACGATCTGTTTGATGTCAACGAGTTGGCGGGAGTTTTGGGATATTTCGGTGATACAAAAATATGTCAATCATTGTTTTTGATTATTGTGCTTTGGTCTTTGTTGCGGCTGCTGTTCTTGTTGTTGGTTATTGACATATGTGTCAAGATTGTGAACAATTTGTTAACGAGCTTAAGAACACAATATCGGGTTTGGTTTTTTCCTTCGTGATCTGTTGTTGCCTCGTTGACAAAAAGGTAATACACTTTGGCTGATTGCAACTTTTTTGGAGACTAAAATAGCGTTTGACGCATGCACAAGCGTTTATAAGAATAAAACATTAGTGATACTTTAAATTCTCTTACAATTCCGTCACGGGCCAAAATGTGGAAAATACGGTAGATGGAGAAGTAGTGCGTAGCCCAGCACCCAGTTCGAACAATTTTGCCATGACGGAGGTACGAGGCAGGGCGATACTATTATGGTGGAAGATCATTTTTTCTTTGCCAAGTCAAGTCGTTCATTTCGTCGTCGATTTGCCCAATCAATTCGGCAACGTGTAGGTTGAAACTCGCGAAACCGATTTTCGACGTTCCCTATTGAAGGAGAAGAGTCATCGTCTACACTTCTACACTATCCAAGTGCTCTTTGATTTCGCTAGCGATTCCTCTTCAAAAACCAAAAATTACATCCTCACATCTTCCGTCGACACGAAGCTAATTGTGTGACTTTTTCATTTTTTTGTTTTAATTTGTTGTTCTTTGTTACAGATCATTTCTATTTGGCACTTCAAAAAGTGAGTCCAGGAACGATCGGATGACGACGTTCAATCCTATTGTAAAGGATCAACGAAAAATAACAATAGTTGCTTATCGTAATAAAAACAAACTTATCTCGGTGAAACCCGCCATTAGAGGAATTATACAACAAGTTTAAAAATTGTGCTTTGGATAGGAAATCCTTTCCAAGAAAATGTATTCATACTTATTTTGTTTGGACAAAGAAAACGTATCAAATGACCTACCAACACGGCTCATGGTTCCGAGGAGCCTGGTGGTGTGAGCCTTAATTGAAGCGTGCACTCTACGCACCTTTTACAAGGAGATCTCCTACAAATATTTAGCTATAAAAACGCAGTAAACAAGCTCGATTTATGATGTTTGCGATACTCGAACAAGTCTTGCGATGTTAAAATATTTGTATTTGCCTGATTTTATGATTTTTCTGATTAAGCTTGTCAGGATGAGTGTAATCTACAATTTAAGTATCGCATAAATGCTCAGCTCATGTTTGCTTTGCTATTTCAAGCCTTACACGAGAAGTAATGCAAGATTTAGTCAGACGACTAGGATGATTTCTAAAGAGATAAGCAAATTTTGTGCCAGTCTGTGCCTCAGGCATTAACCTAATTATAAATCATTCTATTTTATGGTGCTTGTAAATGTTTTATTAAGCTATTTGCCTGACAATCACTTGTTGGCCTAAAGGCTTAAGTCAGAGAAAATACCATGATTTATACATTTTCTTATCTCTTTTATTGTATTTCAAGTGATAGCCGTTGCTTGAGCATCTGATGGCTCGTACTCTCAATAAAAACTATAATCAATCACCGAAACTCGTAGGTTAGGATCACACTAGTCATAATTGCACTTTTCAATTCTCTCACCTATTAAATATTTTAAGTTTAACTTTAAGGATAAACTCATCTCTTTCACTTTTCTTTTGTCGCATGTTCGCTTTCGTGGATGCAGGAGATAAGCCTGATCAAAGAGCTTCCACAATCCATCAATTAATTTTACACACGGCTTCAATTTTATTGTCCATTATAAAACTCAGTTAAACTCGTCAATGTGGTGCTACCCTCGCTGAGTTTCAGTCAAGCCCCGACACTCTCGAAGAAAGTTCATCCTGAACACCCAGTTCATGAAGGTCATTACGAATTGAATTCGATATTTGCTGCACCTTTTGCTGCCGCATCAACTCACACATGCAACATTGGCGTTATGGCAACACAATCGCCAATCTTACAAATTTATATGGCTAATATGCTGTTCGATTGACTTTCGGTAAATGCCTGCACATTAGGCCTTAATGGACTTGAGTCTTCTTTGTTTGGTGAGTTTTCATTGCAAGCGATAGTGGGTGCATGGTCAGCCACTTAACTATCATCGATCACTGTCGATTGGGAGTTACTTTTCTAGCGATTGTTGAGATGGTCAAAAGTAAATGGCCACTGGATTGGGCCTTAACCTTCAAAGAAAAGATGATTGACAGCAGTAATTTATCTCAATGCATTCGCGCCACTATTGCGACTGTCTGCCATACGAAGAGCGTGACACATATCCAAAAGATGGACGAACCCCGATAGAGGAATAAACATAGCCATTTATTAAAGCTAAAGATAAACCCATATTGGAATATTGAAATTTTGCCGTTTGCAACTGCCACCCAAAAAATCCCACCCTATTGACCACATTGAATCGGCTCCAAGAGTCCATAAGGCCACTGTCTGAATTAAGAATTTAAAAAGGAGCCACAGTCAAAGCCCGATTGCCTGTGGCCCCGGCCGGCCTAGAGATGATGACTTATCGCTACGCGTCAGTATCAAATTACAATATCATTTCGTAAGAGCAATGTTCTGTGATTTGTGGCAGTATTTACCATCGATGGCGTGTCATTTGTCATAGAGAGTCAGTTGATGTGACCAGGCTCATATTTAAGAAAAACAAAATTTCACTGATTCCCATTTATTATCGGTTAGCACTGGTCTTGCATTCCTGAATATTGCAATCGCCTAGTAAGAGAGAGTGTTGAAATTGAAACAGTTCCACATTCGTGTAGTACGGCTAAAAAACCAATATCTAAACTTGACAGTCTACTACCCGAGTCTGACTTGATTAGCATTCCTGGAGGCGCAGGTATTACGATAAAATATCTTAAGGGGAAGACAGCCACTAGCTATTTCACTCAAGACTAAACCGTTGAAATATCAGTAAAAGAGGGTGAGGCATGAAAAATTATGTCGATATTTAACTGACATAATTGACTCAGCAACTGTATGATCACGAATCATCTTGAACACTCTGTTTTGAATGCTGTCTAAGCCAGAGCCAGCCCAGAGTTCAGCGTTGCACTCAAGCTTAAAACTATATGTTTAAAGATAGAAGTCAGATCAGAAGGGGAGACAAATTTCTTGCATCGTTTTTGAAGAATGAAGTTCAAAACGATTTCTCAGTCCAGAATTTAATTAGCTCTATTATCATACTAGTAGCTTAGTTGGTAAGTGCGTTGGCTGCAAAGCAGAACGTCGTTGGTTCGAGTCGTCCTCAGGCCAAGTTTTTGTTTCATCTTTCACGGGTACTGCCTCTTGCGAAGACCTGACAAATCTTCCAAGAGTATCAATCTGTCATGAAAAAGTGCTTTTCAACTTTGCCGTTCGGAATAGCCGTTAAATTGTAGGTCCCCTTAATTCTTCATACGCACTCAGAGAATTGTTGATGAGAGTAAGCCACTTAGGCCTTGGCTCTTCAAGAGCTGTCGCGCCACTCTATTATTATTATTATCATATACTATCTCGGTTAAAATTCCCATCCAAAGCGCAGTGATGTGAATTTAAAAACGAATATGAAAAGCTGAGTCAGCATCAACGAGATTATTTATGAAGATTAGAAAAAGTGTCGGAGACAATACGGAGCCCTGGGGTACAACAGCATTTATTTTGTGGTATCAGACTTGGATCCATCCAATACGATACGATACGATCCGAAAGGTAATTACTTATTCAACGAAGAAGGAATTCAACGACACCGAAAACACTTGATAAGAGAGCTTTTGAAATATCAAGCGCAATAATCTTTCTTTCTCAAAACGATGTAAAGATTACTGTCCGTTGCGATAAACCATTAAACCAGTGAACCTATTGCTACGAAAGCCATACTGCCGGTCATTTAGAAGCTTTCGTTGATCATGAATCATGATATTTTTAATATGAAAGAAGCACAACCAAAAATTGAATATTCTATTTATTTTCAATGACTTCATGTTTTGAAAATGAGGATATCAACTCGGTAAAAGCATTACTTAATGCTGTTTTTTTTTATATCTGGGTCACCTTAAACATAAAACTCCTCCCTTGACTTCTACGTACCTTCTGCGTAGAAAGATATTCAAATGAGAGGTACGCTAATTAATTGCTTTGAAATAGGGCTTTGGATATTATGGATTTGTCCCAAATGAGAAGCCACTGCTGTTCAAGCTTCAGGATACTTAAGGCGAGCCAATGTTTTCATTCTCCCACGTCCTTCACCTTTGCGCTGAAAGCGTCCATAGAAGTAGCAAAAGCTGTTTGTTTTTGCAGAAACATAAACAGCTGGTAGGTAGTAGGGTTATAAAAACATTTTTAAAGTGGCAATATTTATATACATATTTTGGGGACTTGAAGGTTATTTTTTGTTTTGTGATTTTAATGTGGGCAAGGCTACTTGAAATTTGAATGTCTGTCGACAGTTGTTGTTAGACTTTTTGGTGATCGTAGTATTGGATATGTAAATTATCCTGTATTTTTCATCTCGTAAATAATATGCACAAAGGTTGTCGGCAAATGATATTCTAAAAAGAACTATTAATGTGTCCAGGGGATCTAAAACCGGTTTTAGTCCAAGCACACAGGAGACGATTTCAGTCTGTCTGAATGAGTGAGAATTTATATCTTCCCAAAAACTGTCATCTTGTGGGAATGTGTTAGTTTTAGTCTTCCATCCACCAAATTTCAGGTTGAAAATTTCAGTCCGTTCCATACTGCACACTTCGCTTCCCTTGCCAACTTAACTGATTTTAGTCTGCATGAATTAGTTTCGTTCGCGTTTGTGCCTGTGCAGGCCCAATCACCCCAACCAACAAATAGTGACCATCGAAATTATTGTATTATACTGACAAGCCATTTATACGAGTTCTTACTGGGGACCACTACGGAAAAATCCCATATGAGATGTCAAAACACGTCCGTCAGTCAAAAATTTGTGAAAGTGTAAAACTGACTTATTCGAGTTGACATTTGATTTTCCCATAAATTTTTTTTTTTTAAATTACATAACAACCATGTCTTAGCTCAATTTATAATTTCATACTCTGTCCATTGACTCGTCATTTTCCGACTCAATAAATACTGAACACCCATAAGACCATTAATTCAGTTACACAACGAAAATTCCACCATAATCAAGGAAATCAATGGTCAAAATCACATTTAATCAACGAAACAAAGACAAGTTGTTGATATCTTCCTGTTGGCTCGCGAACAACTTAACCGATATGCCATCAACTGCAACAAGTAGTGTCGCCTTTCTTTTCGCCAACGGATTTTCACACGAACATTACACAATACCTAAGCGAAAATGTGTTTAATTTTAATTGATTCTTTCGTAGCTTGTGGGTCTTTCACTACATATGTGTTCCCTACTCGTTGCAATTTCACTCTCGTGCGATTTTGCTTTTTGTATTCAACTTGTTTGTGGTATTAAATCGAGGTTAAAAAATTAATCCAGTTCCTTAAATGTATCTGGATTTGTTTTCATTAATTTTATATGTTATGATTGCTTAAAATGCAGTCAAAGAAAAACAGAATACAAAGCTGTTTTGCCAATTAAAACATAAATCGATTTAATTCGGTGCGGTAATAAAATGCGACCATTATTTTGTTGACAGGATGATTTTGCACTAACCATTGTACAATGGAGATCAACGATTTACAAAATGAGACTAACGAGGAAACGCTTTTTACAATATGTTAGGCTGTGATCATTACTCCAAAGGCCGTAACATTGGTTTGGTAGTAGGGAGCGATGCTTCGCTCAGTTGTACTGGCCGATAAATTTTAATTCTCTTGCATTCGGTGGTTATACAATTTATCTCTTGAACTAAAATGTTTTAACATTTCCTTCATTTTTTTGTTAATATCTGCTCACGGTTGCCTAAAACGTCATAAAACCAGGATTTTCGGTTCTTTTGGCATGTGAACATGGTCACCAACCACCTGACAATGCATGTATAATTCTGTCTATCCATGTTACAAGAGTTAAATGCATGCCTTCGTTCCAAATCATTAAATCGTTTATTCCACACCGGCCATAAACGTGAGTTTTAGGTTACACATGGATTTGGGTCATAGGAATGACAAAAGTATTGGAAACATACTTGATGCTGATAACGGAAAATGGTAGACACAACAAGTTATTGAAACTCGGACCTGGCCTATTAAAATCGGCCGAAATCCGTCACGACAGGACAGGACAGGACAGGACAGGACAGGACAGAACAGGACAGAACAGAACAGGACAGGACAGGACAGGACAGGACAGGACAGGACAGGACAGGACAGGACAGGACAGGACAGGAAAGGACAGGAAAGGACAGGGCAGGACAGGGCAGGGCAGGATAGAACCGGACAGAACAGGACAAGACAAGACACAACTATCAGTCGTCGGACATGACAGGATAGGAAAGGACAGGACAGGACAGGACAAGACACGGCAACACAGGACAGGACAGGACAGATCAGGTTAGGACAGAACAGGAAAAGACATAATTATCAGTCGTCGCTTAATCATATTTTCGCTGTCATTCTAAACATATCATTTTCTGTGCTGAAGCTGAACAATGCAGTGCAGAAGAAGACTTGACAGTGAAAAGATCAGAGTTAAAATAAATAAAATAAAGCAAACTCGTCACACAGGACAGATTTGACAGGATTAGAAAGGACCGGACAAGATAGGAAAAGACAGGACACGTCAAGGCAAGACAGGGAGGGACAGGATAGGTCAGGACGGTATGAAAAATAGATGAGTAGGAAAATCAAAAGAGAAAAAAAAGGGAATAGTTAATTGAATGCGTATTTTATAGCGCTCCCTGCTTCTCAGTACCAAAATCTCATTTACTCTCTCTCTCTCTCTTTCTTTCTCAATATGGCATTCGGTTATTCTCATTATTTATTCTCTCCTGTTTATTGGAGTTTACTCCTTTAGGCTAGGCGCATATTGATCCGCGTTCGACACGAGTGACGCTACACAGCACAGCACTTGTTTTTGTAAACAATATAAATAAACAGGACAACGCATATTGATAGAACGAAACGACATGACTTGACGTGCGTTTTCCGGAAATCGCGTGACACAGTGATCGAAACACAAGGTCCGTTCCTTTACTTTTTCAAGTAACTTCAAGCTGCCGAAAGTTACTAAAAACTGCAAAATCCTGTTCCCTAACACTGCTAGGGAACAGGATTTAGCAGTTTCAGCAAAAGCATCAATCTATCCTGTGTGCAATACGGCCGGCGAGGCGGGCGGTGGTCTACTTTATTTTCGATTCCAAAGCATAGTTTCACTGTAACGTCGAGAATGTGCCAAGTCAAGTCATCGACTTCAAAAAAAAAAAAAGACAAATGCCAACGGAAAAGTGGCACGCAACAATTCAAGGCTAAAAATTGGGTCAACAGAGCTCATAGATCACTGTCATTCGTGGTTACTGTGGTAAGTACTTTCCCTTCGTTGTCTGTCTGCTAGGTGGATGGTGGAGACACTCCCGACATCAGTTCGTCAGGTTTTTAATTTCTGTGGGAGATAATAAGAGCCATTTAAATTCCATGCAGCCTCTTATACCAGCTCCTAGTTGCAACTTCAATGAGGATCGAATTAAACAAGTCCGAAGCGGATGAGTCGTAAGTCAGTCGTTATTTCAACATTCCATATAACTTGCAATAAGGAAGCAAGAGGAATAAATTGAACGTGAGATTCTTTCTGATCGCCACGTTATAAGTGGGAAAAATTACAGAGAAGGAATAACCGTTTATTCCCGTGTTAAAATGAAGCTAAAAGAGAGATGTAATTCGGAGTGATAATTACCCTTAAATTGTGTTTAATGTAGTGTTACACTTTTGGCGGAAAAAAAAGAAATTTCTTATGGCAAAATTACATTTAGGGTAGTGGTCAGTAAATAATTTAATTGCACCTCTGTTTCTTTGATCATCGTCAGTATTCAGGTTCACATCGCATTATTAAGACAAAGAATTGTTTACCAGGAATGTTAAAATTTCTTGTGAGGAAATGTAAAAACTGTTTTATTTTAATAGATCTGCAAAACGTGTGAAAAGTTGGAAATTCCTTGATGGGCCTGACGAAATACCCAGAGATTTTTGAAAAAAAAATGAGAGACTTCGGGTTCGGTTAAGCTAATGTCACGTACCAAAAAGATCGCTGTATTGTATAGGCTATAGGGTATAGCCGACTGCAAGAAGCCTGGATTGACCGATTGTGCGGGGTGGCCGCAAGTAAATCAAACACAGATGCTATGCAAAGTTTTAGGATCATTACCTGACCTTGGAGGTTGGAGGTGTTGCATATCGTATTGGTTGATTTTAAAAATATGTTCGATCGATAACCACACGGATAGCCTTCAGGCAACAGGGAGTTCCAGAAAACTTTTGTACGGATAGTTGTAAGTATGAGTTATTCTTATTACTATAACAATATGTTATGAGAATAAGTGTGCACCAGGGAAACGTCCTGACTCCTCTGCTCTTTATTACAGCCGTTGCTTCAAAGTAAGGTGACGGAGTACGGACCCCCAAAAGCACATCGGTTATTCCTTGCTGGTTGCTGACAATAGACAATACTTAACTACAGATGTTTGCTGAAGTAAGTTAATAAGAAGTCCGTTTTTGATTTTCTGTTCGGTTTCTAAAAATTAAGCAAGCATTTTTGCCTGATCAAGACAACTATGCCGTCAAATATGTAAACAACGCTCTTGTGGCAAATTTGTTCAAACGTCAACTTTATTTATTGAAAAGTGCAGTACAAACAAATACATTTAAATATTCCCGCACTGCAAAATTCATCAGGGAAAAAAATGGTTTTGCTTTTCAAGTTACCAAATACTCAACCTGTTGCTCTTTTTAACGAGTGAAGAAACAAAAAATCTTGTAAGATCATTAACTTCGGACCATTGACCCAAAAAAATGATATAAACTTTTTTCAATAAATTTTAATTCATGGATATCTTTGTGCTCACGACGAACACTGCTGCTTGTTAACAAGCCTCTCTAGCAACTCAAGTTAGCCGCAGCTAATGTTGACACTCTAACTGGGACCAATATATCAAATGTCTCAATTTAATGGAAATATAAAAACGAGTTTTCCATACAGAAACAGAAACTTGATATTCTCAGAAAATCTTTACATTTGCATTCATAGTAAACCAAAATTCAAAGCAATTTTTTGATGAATTTTTAATTAAAACGTCAGCGAAGCATTAAGAAATATTATACATTGAGTACCTGTTAAGGAAATAGTGATTCCATAATTCCTCGTAGGAAATTATTGGAAAAGAAAATTGCTTAGCCTTGATAAAATGACTCACTGTTAGTGACACCTTCCTCCCGGATTTAAAACACCCCGACGCACAGTGGGACGACCCATAGCAATAAATCAAAAATGCAACTATTTTAGCAGTACTTTTGGGTTATTGGCAAGTCATCCTAAATATTTAGTTGTTCTAAACGCATACATGTTCGCTTTCGTGGATGCAGGAGATAAGCCTGATCAAAGAGCTTCCACAATCCATCAATTAATTTTACACACGGCTTCAATTTTATTGTCCATTATAAAACTCAGTTAAACTCGTCAATGTGGTGCTACCCTCGCTGAGTTTCAGTCAAGCCCCGACACTCTCGAAGAAAGTTCATCCTGAACACCCAGTTCATGAAGGTCATTACGAATTGAATTCGATATTTGCTGCACCTTTTGCTGCCGCATCAACTCACACATGCAACATTGGCGTTATGGCAACACAATCGCCAATCTTACAAATTTATATGGCTAATATGCTGTTCGATTGACTTTCGGTAAATGCCTGCACATTAGGCCTTAATGGACTTGAGTCTTCTTTGTTTGGTGAGTTTTCATTGCAAGCGATAGTGGGTGCATGGTCAGCCACTTAACTATCATCGATCACTGTCGATTGGGAGTTACTTTTCTAGCGATTGTTGAGATGGTCAAAAGTAAATGGCCACTGGATTGGGCCTTAACCTTCAAAGAAAAGATGATTGACAGCAGTAATTTATCTCAATGCATTCGCGCCACTATTGCGACTGTCTGCCATACGAAGAGCGTGACACATATCCAAAAGATGGACGAACCCCGATAGAGGAATAAACATAGCCATTTATTAAAGCTAAAGATAAACCCATATTGGAATATTGAAATTTTGCCGTTTGCAACTGCCACCCAAAAAATCCCACCCTATTGACCACATTGAATCGGCTCCAAGAGTCCATAAGGCCACTGTCTGAATTAAGAATTTAAAAAGGAGCCACAGTCAAAGCCCGATTGCCTGTGGCCCCGGCCGGCCTAGAGATGATGACTTATCGCTACGCGTCAGTATCAAATTACAATATCATTTCGTAAGAGCAATGTTCTGTGATTTGTGGCAGTATTTACCATCGATGGCATGTCATTTGTCATAGAGAGTCAGTTGATGTGACCAGGCTCATATTTAAGAAAAACAAAATTTCACTGATTCCCATTTATTATCGGTTAGCACTGGTCTTGCATTCCTGAATATTGCAATCGCCTAGTAAGAGAGAGTGTTGAAATTGAAACAGTTCCACATTCGTGTAGTACGGCTAAAAAACCAATATCTAAACTTGACAGTCTACTACCCGAGTCTGACTTGATTAGCATTCCTGGAGGCGCAGGTATTACGATAAAATATCTTAAGGGGAAGACAGCCACTAGCTATTTCACTCAAGACTAAACCGTTGAAATATCAGTAAAAGAGGGTGAGGCATGAAAAATTATGTCGATATTTAACTGACATAATTGACTCAGCAACTGTATGATCACGAATCATCTTGAACACTCTGTTTTGAATGCTGTCTAAGCCAGAGCCAGCCCAGAGTTCAGCGTTGCACTCAAGCTTAAAACTATATGTTTAAAGATAGAAGTCAGATCAGAAGGGGAGACAAATTTCTTGCATCGTTTTTGAAGAATGAAGTTCAAAACGATTTCTCAGTCCAGAATTTAATTAGCTCTATTATCATACTAGTAGCTTAGTTGGTAAGTGCGTTGGCTGCAAAGCAGAACGTCGTTGGTTCGAGTCGTCCTCAGGCCAAGTTTTTGTTTCATCTTTCACGGGTACTGCCTCTTGCGAAGACCTGACAAATCTTCCAAGAGTATCAATCTGTCATGAAAAAGTGCTTTTCAACTTTGCCGTTCGGAATAGCCGTTAAATTGTAGGTCCCCTTAATTCTTCATACGCACTCAGAGAATTGTTGATGAGAGTAAGCCACTTAGGCCTTGGCTCTTCAAGAGCTGTCGCGCCACTCTATTATTATTATTATCATATACTATCTCGGTTAAAATTCCCATCCAAAGCGCAGTGATGTGAATTTAAAAACGAATATGAAAAGCTGAGTCAGCATCAACGAGATTATTTATGAAGATTAGAAAAAGTGTCGGAGACAATACGGAGCCCTGGGGTACAACAGCATTTATTTTGTGGTATCAGACTTGGATCCATCCAATACGATACGATACGATCCGAAAGGTAATTACTTATTCAACGAAGAAGGAATTCAACGACACCGAAAACACTTGATAAGAGAGCTTTTGAAATATCAAGCGCAATAATCTTTCTTTCTCAAAACGATGTAAAGATTACTGTCCGTTGCGATAAACCATTAAACCAGTGAACCTATTGCTACGAAAGCCATACTGCCGGTCATTTAGAAGCTTTCGTTGATCATGAATCATGATATTTTTAATATGAAAGAAGCACAACCAAAAATTGAATATTCTATTTATTTTCAATGACTTCATGTTTTGAAAATGAGGATATCAACTCGGTAAAAGCATTACTTAATGCTGTTTTTTTTTATATCTGGGTCACCTTAAACATAAAACTCCTCCCTTGACTTCTACGTACCTTCTGCGTAGAAAGATATTCAAATGAGAGGTACGCTAATTAATTGCTTTGAAATAGGGCTTTGGATATTATGGATTTGTCCCAAATGAGAAGCCACTGCTGTTCAAGCTTCAGGATACTTAAGGCGAGCCAATGTTTTCATTCTCCCACGTCCTTCACCTTTGCGCTGAAAGCGTCCATAGAAGTAGCAAAAGCTGTTTGTTTTTGCAGAAACATAAACAGCTGGTAGGTAGTAGGGTTATAAAAACATTTTTAAAGTGGCAATATTTATATACATATTTTGGGGACTTGAAGGTTATTTTTTGTTTTGTGATTTTAATGTGGGCAAGGCTACTTGAAATTTGAATGTCTGTCGACAGTTGTTGTTAGACTTTTTGGTGATCGTAGTATTGGATATGTAAATTATCCTGTATTTTTCATCTCGTAAATAATATGCACAAAGGTTGTCGGCAAATGATATTCTAAAAAGAACTATTAATGTGTCCAGGGGATCTAAAACCGGTTTTAGTCCAAGCACACAGGAGACGATTTCAGTCTGTCTGAATGAGTGAGAATTTATATCTTCCCAAAAACTGTCATCTTGTGGGAATGTGTTAGTTTTAGTCTTCCATCCACCAAATTTCAGGTTGAAAATTTCAGTCCGTTCCATACTGCACACTTCGCTTCCCTTGCCAACTTAACTGATTTTAGTCTGCATGAATTAGTTTCGTTCGCGTTTGTGCCTGTGCAGGCCCAATCACCCCAACCAACAAATAGTGACCATCGAAATTATTGTATTATACTGACAAGCCATTTATACGAGTTCTTACTGGGGACCACTACGGAAAAATCCCATATGAGATGTCAAAACACGTCCGTCAGTCAAAAATTTGTGAAAGTGTAAAACTGACTTATTCGAGTTGACATTTGATTTTCCCATAAATTTTTTTTTTTTAAATTACATAACAACCATGTCTTAGCTCAATTTATAATTTCATACTCTGTCCATTGACTCGTCATTTTCCGACTCAATAAATACTGAACACCCATAAGACCATTAATTCAGTTACACAACGAAAATTCCACCATAATCAAGGAAATCAATGGTCAAAATCACATTTAATCAACGAAACAAAGACAAGTTGTTGATATCTTCCTGTTGGCTCGCGAACAACTTAACCGATATGCCATCAACTGCAACAAGTAGTGTCGCCTTTCTTTTCGCCAACGGATTTTCACACGAACATTACACAATACCTAAGCGAAAATGTGTTTAATTTTAATTGATTCTTTCGTAGCTTGTGGGTCTTTCACTACATATGTGTTCCCTACTCGTTGCAATTTCACTCTCGTGCGATTTTGCTTTTTGTATTCAACTTGTTTGTGGTATTAAATCGAGGTTAAAAAATTAATCCAGTTCCTTAAATGTATCTGGATTTGTTTTCATTAATTTTATATGTTATGATTGCTTAAAATGCAGTCAAAGAAAAACAGAATACAAAGCTGTTTTGCCAATTAAAACATAAATCGATTTAATTCGGTGCGGTAATAAAATGCGACCATTATTTTGTTGACAGGATGATTTTGCACTAACCATTGTACAATGGAGATCAACGATTTACAAAATGAGACTAACGAGGAAACGCTTTTTACAATATGTTAGGCTGTGATCATTACTCCAAAGGCCGTAACATTGGTTTGGTAGTAGGGAGCGATGCTTCGCTCAGTTGTACTGGCCGATAAATTTTAATTCTCTTGCATTCGGTGGTTATACAATTTATCTCTTGAACTAAAATGTTTTAACATTTCCTTCATTTTTTTGTTAATATCTGCTCACGGTTGCCTAAAACGTCATAAAACCAGGATTTTCGGTTCTTTTGGCATGTGAACATGGTCACCAACCACCTGACAATGCATGTATAATTCTGTCTATCCATGTTACAAGAGTTAAATGCATGCCTTCGTTCCAAATCATTAAATCGTTTATTCCACACCGGCCATAAACGTGAGTTTTAGGTTACACATGGATTTGGGTCATAGGAATGACAAAAGTATTGGAAACATACTTGATGCTGATAACGGAAAATGGTAGACACAACAAGTTATTGAAACTCGGACCTGGCCTATTAAAATCGGCCGAAATCCGTCACGACAGGACAGGACAGGACAGGACAGGACAGGACAGAACAGGACAGAACAGAACAGGACAGGACAGGACAGGACAGGACAGGACAGGACAGGACAGGACAGGACAGGACAGGACAGGAAAGGACAGGAAAGGACAGGGCAGGACAGGGCAGGGCAGGATAGAACCGGACAGAACAGGACAAGACAAGACACAACTATCAGTCGTCGGACATGACAGGATAGGAAAGGACAGGACAGGACAGGACAAGACACGGCAACACAGGACAGGACAGGACAGATCAGGTTAGGACAGGACAGGAAAAGACATAATTATCAGTCGTCGCTTAATCATATTTTCGCTGTCATTCTAAACATATCATTTTCTGTGCTGAAGCTGAACAATGCAGTGCAGAAGAAGACTTGACAGTGAAAAGATCAGAGTTAAAATAAATAAAATAAAGCAAACTCGTCACACAGGACAGATTTGACAGGATTAGAAAGGACCGGACAAGATAGGAAAAGACAGGACACGTCAAGGCAAGACAGGGAGGGACAGGATAGGTCAGGACGGTATGAAAAATAGATGAGTAGGAAAATCAAAAGAGAAAAAAAAGGGAATAGTTAATTGAATGCGTATTTTATAGCGCTCCCTGCTTCTCAGTACCAAAATCTCATTTACTCTCTCTCTCTCTCTTTCTTTCTCAATATGGCATTCGGTTATTCTCATTATTTATTCTCTCCTGTTTATTGGAGTTTACTCCTTTAGGCTAGGCGCATATTGATCCGCGTTCGACACGAGTGACGCTACACAGCACAGCACTTGTTTTTGTAAACAATATAAATAAACAGGACAACGCATATTGATAGAACGAAACGACATGACTTGACGTGCGTTTTCCGGAAATCGCGTGACACAGTGATCGAAACACAAGGTCCGTTCCTTTACTTTTTCAAGTAACTTCAAGCTGCCGAAAGTTACTAAAAACTGCAAAATCCTGTTCCCTAACACTGCTAGGGAACAGGATTTAGCAGTTTCAGCAAAAGCATCAATCTATCCTGTGTGCAATACGGCCGGCGAGGCGGGCGGTGGTCTACTTTATTTTCGATTCCAAAGCATAGTTTCACTGTAACGTCGAGAATGTGCCAAGTCAAGTCATCGACTTCAAAAAAAAAAAAAGACAAATGCCAACGGAAAAGTGGCACGCAACAATTCAAGGCTAAAAATTGGGTCAACAGAGCTCATAGATCACTGTCATTCGTGGTTACTGTGGTAAGTACTTTCCCTTCGTTGTCTGTCTGCTAGGTGGATGGTGGAGACACTCCCGACATCAGTTCGTCAGGTTTTTAACCCTCCAGTGGGCGCGTGGTTAAAAGAGACACGAGTGGTCGCGTGGTCTACGACTGTAGACCATTTTGTTTTGCCAAAAAATATATATACTATAGCGTTTTAAGTATCCAAATCGTGGTCAAATCATAGAGGAACATATTTTGTTTCATATTCATCACTCAAAGATAAAAAGTTATTGATACACTGAAAAAAATAATCGGAATAAAAAAACAATCCCAATTTTACGATTTTTCGTAATCATTTTTTATAAAAAATAAATTAATACTTTAAAAGAGTTAATAACAAAAAAGACATATTTTTTTCAATAAATGATTAACCAAATAAAGTAATGAATAAGAAAAAAGGAAAATTGTACACAAAACAAAAGAAATATAAGACTTGAAAAATTCAGTTTTTCGTGTTCACGTTTTTTGTCTTTTTTCACAAAAAATCAAACAAAACAGTATAGCAAACATAAAAAAATACTCAAGAAACATAGAACACAAATTCATTAATAAGTTTACAAAAAAAAAAAATTAAAATGTGCACTACAAATCACAATAAACGCATATACATTTCAAGTGGTACCTACAAGCAAATTTAACACTTTTTTCGCACCTCACCCTAGAGGTCAGCTCACAGACCCAAAAATAGGTCCCTGAGATAGTAGAAGCAATTTTCTTCACTAAATAATTAATTTTTTAATAAAAGTAGTTAAAAATCTACAATCCCTTACCTATAATAATACAATTGAAGACAACTTTTTTTGTTACACGAGTGGTCGCGTGGTCTACGATGGTAGACCAAGAGACTTTGAATACATTTTAAGCTTTCGTATGCCCCCTCCGAAGAAAAATAGCGTATTACTTAGGTAGAGCAACTAATTATCTACAGCTATTGTGAACGATGGCGGAAAAAAATTGTTTTTCTGCGAACGGCGGCGTTTTAAAAAAGACTGGTCTACGACCGTAGACCACGCGCCCACTGGAGGGTTAATTTCTGTGGGAGATAATAAGAGCCATTTAAATTCCATGCAGCCTCTTATACCAGCTCCTAGTTGCAACTTCAATGAGGATCGAATTAAACAAGTCCGAAGCGGATGAGTCGTAAGTCAGTCGTTATTTCAACATTCCATATAACTTGCAATAAGGAAGCAAGAGGAATAAATTGAACGTGAGATTCTTTCTGATCGCCACGTTATAAGTGGGAAAAATTACAGAGAAGGAATAACCGTTTATTCCCGTGTTAAAATGAAGCTAAAAGAGAGATGTAATTCGGAGTGATAATTACCCTTAAATTGTGTTTAATGTAGTGTTACACTTTTGGCGGAAAAAAAAGAAATTTCTTATGGCAAAATTACATTTAGGGTAGTGGTCAGTAAATAATTTAATTGCACCTCTGTTTCTTTGATCATCGTCAGTATTCAGGTTCACATCGCATTATTAAGACAAAGAATTGTTTACCAGGAATGTTAAAATTTCTTGTGAGGAAATGTAAAAACTGTTTTATTTTAATAGATCTGCAAAACGTGTGAAAAGTTGGAAATTCCTTGATGGGCCTGACGAAATACCCAGAGATTTTTGAAAAAAAAATGAGAGACTTCGGGTTCGGTTAAGCTAATGTCACGTACCAAAAAGATCGCTGTATTGTATAGGCTATAGGGTATAGCCGACTGCAAGAAGCCTGGATTGACCGATTGTGCGGGGTGGCCGCAAGTAAATCAAACACAGATGCTATGCAAAGTTTTAGGATCATTACCTGACCTTGGAGGTTGGAGGTGTTGCATATCGTATTGGTTGATTTTAAAAATATGTTCGATCGATAACCACACGGATAGCCTTCAGGCAACAGGGAGTTCCAGAAAACTTTTGTACGGATAGTTGTAAGTATGAGTTATTCTTATTACTATAACAATATGTTATGAGAATAAGTGTGCACCAGGGAAACGTCCTGACTCCTCTGCTCTTTATTACAGCCGTTGCTTCAAAGTAAGGTGACGGAGTACGGACCCCCAAAAGCACATCGGTTATTCCTTGCTGGTTGCTGACAATAGACAATACTTAACTACAGATGTTTGCTGAAGTAAGTTAATAAGAAGTCCGTTTTTGATTTTCTGTTCGGTTTCTAAAAATTAAGCAAGCATTTTTGCCTGATCAAGACAACTATGCCGTCAAATATGTAAACAACGCTCTTGTGGCAAATTTGTTCAAACGTCAACTTTATTTATTGAAAAGTGCAGTACAAACAAATACATTTAAATATTCCCGCACTGCAAAATTCATCAGGGAAAAAAATGGTTTTGCTTTTCAAGTTACCAAATACTCAACCTGTTGCTCTTTTTAACGAGTGAAGAAACAAAAAATCTTGTAAGATCATTAACTTCGGACCATTGACCCAAAAAAATGATATAAACTTTTTTCAATAAATTTTAATTCATGGATATCTTTGTGCTCACGACGAACACTGCTGCTTGTTAACAAGCCTCTCTAGCAACTCAAGTTAGCCGCAGCTAATGTTGACACTCTAACTGGGACCAATATATCAAATGTCTCAATTTAATGGAAATATAAAAACGAGTTTTCCATACAGAAACAGAAACTTGATATTCTCAGAAAATCTTTACATTTGCATTCATAGTAAACCAAAATTCAAAGCAATTTTTTGATGAATTTTTAATTAAAACGTCAGCGAAGCATTAAGAAATATTATACATTGAGTACCTGTTAAGGAAATAGTGATTCCATAATTCCTCGTAGGAAATTATTGGAAAAGAAAATTGCTTAGCCTTGATAAAATGACTCACTGTTAGTGACACCTTCCTCCCGGATTTAAAACACCCCGACGCACAGTGGGACGACCCATAGCAATAAATCAAAAATGCAACTATTTTAGCAGTACTTTTGGGTTATTGGCAAGTCATCCTAAATATTTAGTTGTTCTAAACGCATTAAAATTATTTGCAAACGTGAACAAGTTTATTAGTTACAGGACCGCTAACAGTGACTGGTGCAAATATTTTCGTAGAAAGTTTGAAAACGTGGTTTTCATATCCAATTTCAAGTTTGTGTTCTTATTTAATTTTGCGTTTACATTTTAATTAAACCATGCCTAATAATTTTGATCAAGGTATGTAAAGTCATAAACTGCTATACAAAAGTGTGTTTGTTTCTTAATTTTTTTTAATACGAAGTGAATAGAAGAAGTCTAATTAGAATTCTTGAAAATAGTGTAAATTTCGGGTTTAAGTAAGGTTTTCTAAAATACCCCAAAAAACACCTTTGAGATATTTCCTGTTTTATGATGATTTGTGTGCCTACTAACTAAATTATGAAAGAAATTTTGCGCAAATTTGCGCTTTTTAATTATTGGCATTTTTGTAGGCTCATCTCCATCAGTAAAAAAATGGCGCCCTACTGCAAGCATGGGTTGAAGCTGAAAAATCAGAGAAAATTCAAGCGGTACCTATGTGAAAAACTTCGTGAGCTGCTACACATGGAAGAGTCAACTGAAGAAGTTGACCTGGATATTCGAAACGAAAATCATGTATCTTTCCCAATATAGTTAGTACTACATGCCCAGCAGCGTCCATAAGCTTCTGGTTCATTCAAAAGATATAACATTTTTTTTTCCATTTGCCTTTGCCTATTGGAGTGCTTTCGGAAGGAGCGTTGGAAGCTCGACATAAAGAAATCAGAAAGACCAGATTAGAACATAGACGAAAGTGCTCCAGAACAAGTTCAATAATTGATTTAATTAATCATTTATTCATTTCTTCAGATCCGTTCATTTCAAGCATTCGTTCCAAGAGCTCACATTCGTCTAAGTTAGACCCGGATATTGATCAATATCTAGTCAAAAATAATCTAAATGTGTCAACATTACCTATTGATATTGACGATTTTGTTGAGACATCAACAGAAAGTGATGAAGATTGTTATTTTTCTTGTTTTGTTATATTTAACAACAATAATAAAGAGAATTAAGCTGAAATATAATATTTGTTGTTGAAAATAAAAATTACTCTTATTATTAGATATTATAATGAAAAAAAAATTACTCACAACTTTAAAAGATAAATTCCAAAAAAGAGTTCGCTGCTCAGCTCTTTTCTTCTGAAATTTGATTGGAGGGCCACTAACTGAGGGGTTTTGTACGCTATTTTAAGTTAATAGCGTAGATATTCAATATAAAAAGTGAAAACATGCAAAATAACTATGTTTCAGTCATTTAATTAAACACGAGATATTAATTTCGCCGTTTTCCCAAACATTCGTCCCACTGTGCGACGCGACGCTTGCATTCAATAGGACACAAACCACGCAGCAATCTGTCCATAATCTAGGTGAGCACTTTATTAGTTGCGTAGAGAGATATTAGCCGCGTTTTATTATCCTCACTAACCCATATGGGTTTATTTTTTGTACACAAACCAACAACAACCTGGGACCCCGATAGCTATCGGGGTTTATTTTGTAACTCAAAAACTATGTTCTAAATATGGCGGATAGATGGCGAGTGTGAGACAAAAAAGAAGTTATTGTAGAAAGATTTAGTAATATCAGCCGTATTAATAAAAAATAACGCGTATTTCACTCTTAGCCACAGTTTTATAAAGCCATAGGATAAGAATCAATCCAATTAATTAATAAAAACAAGTTGTTTGCGGAAAAGCAAAATAAAATTTAGCTGAGGCTTGCGTCTCGGATAAAAACACAGCTTAAACTTCTACCTTTTTAACCCACATCGTTTTATTATCACGGGGTAACCCATATGGGTTAGTGAGGATAATAAAACGCGGCTATTATAATGTAATATTCGGCTTGGTCCGACAATTAAAACTTATTCACTTTTTAAATACAACACAAATTCACTTTATTCAAATCACTCACAATGTTATTTATTCAACACTTTCAATTATAACTTTGCAAACACAGTATCTTTACTTTATCGCAGTTCACAATCTATCAATTCGCCTCGCCACCAAACGGCTATTTATATCAAAAATGATGGGTTCTAGAAACTACTATTGGTGCCTATTGGTTCTTGGAGAAGCTGAAAGTTCGAGAAGCTCTCTATTTACAAATAAAAAATACTGGGATTTTTTGTAGGGGCTAACGTTCTTAATGCTAAACAAAAAGTTTCTCTTAGTCACTAGGTATTGCCCCTCACAAGTGTTTACTACTACAATTAAACGATATTAAGTAAAGAGAGTATGTACATTAAATAAACAAGAGATACAGAGTAAGTAAAGAGAGTAAGAAAAGTGTGTACATTAAATATAGAAAGAGATGCAGAGCGTAAGAGATAATAAAGTATACACATTAGACATTACAATAGAAGGAGAAACAGAGCGTATGAGATAAATAAAGTGTATACACATTACAATAAGATACAAAGCAGACCACACGCAACGGGTCAGTATATTTTCAGTGAAAGTAGATAGGTACTCGTATACTAAAAAAATGTAGCGCCAGTATGTCTGATAAAATCTTGTTGATATTTCTCTTTATATATTATTCTTGAGGCTAATAAGTAATAACACACCAAATCAGACAAGACGTCTTTTTGTCTTCAGACAAAAAATCGTGTCGGATTCTAACCCACACTGAGGACGACAAAGACAAATTGTCTTGTCTTTGTCCGCTTCTGTGTGTGTGTTGCTCCTATACAACCTATACAACTGAGTACTGACACATTCTTTTGTCGATTTCTGTTTGTTTGGCTTGTTTACTTTGGTGTGTGTTACTTCAGAAGACGGTGTATACTTTGAGGCGTTGACATTTTGTCCCGGACTTTCTGTCTTTTTTGGTGTGTTTTGCTCCTATACAACCCTATGTATTTACTGCAACAGACGAGCGGACAAGACTTTTTATCGTGTCGTGTCTTTTTCGGTGTGTGTTCCCTCGTAAGAGCAATGGACTTGTGTCCAAGATTTTTTGTCGAAAGACAAAAAGACTTCTTGTCTGATTTGGTGTGTTTTCAGCCTAAGCGAGACCTGCTTGACTAAAGAGATTAATTAGAGTTTGTAAATTAATTCTTCTCTAACTCAGTAGATCTGGCCAATGAAATGATAATTAAAAGTTAAATGTTTTTTTTTTCTATTGGTCTTTTGTTTAATTTATTGGAGACTAATGAATTTGAGGCAGTCAATAATGGCTTAGAAACGGAATTCTGGTGGGTTAGAATGAAGACAAAATGAATTTGAAAGGTTTCCTGTAAATTTATTGGTAATAAAACAAACTCAGATGGAGATGAGGGCTATACAAAGGTACCTATTGTGTGTTTGTCCGTATTTTTGAATGCCCTGAAAGTGTAATACATTGAAGGTGCTAGTTTTCCAAATGGCATTTATAGCAGTTTTGATTGCTCACTTAGCCGCCGACATAAAAATGCACCTCGTCAAAAAAAAAATCACTCGTAATCGTTGTCCAATGAAAGCTGCTCAACTACTAAGCGAAAGGTCATACGTGTTAAATCGCTGAGTAAGTAGGGGCTTGTATACGAAAACTCAGTGTGTTAAATGCTTCGTATTTATTCTTATCTCATCGAATTCTTTTAAAAAACATTTAATAAATCTATCAGATCTATAAGCTTTCAACCCCTTTTTCAAGATCTTTCAACTCTTTTTTTTCAAATTGAACAAAAAGAACATAAAGGTTGACCAACCTTGACAACATCTGTTTTTAAAATCAATGTTTCATCTTCATCAAATGTAATGAAACAAGCGTCCTGATTGAACGAGAAGACATCATAGCTCATACCAACACTCTGTCCACCACATTAACCGAAATGGATTATTTTCTTCTCCGGGAAACTAGAATTCAATTAACCTCAAAAATGAAAAAGTGTCGCAAGTGCACAGAATATTATAAGTGGTACCAAATGCAACGGCAGCTTGTTGATTATGGCTTACAGCAGAGTGCTGGCTTGCAAACGACGCAATGGTCATAAATCAAGAACCTAGCCATTGCAACTGGAACCACTCCCTCACATGTGATAGATTAAGTGCGACTTTAAATTAATTATTTTGCAGAGATTTTAATCCTACTTCCAAAGCAAGCTAAAGGCTGTCTGTTCTAAATGGTGGGCAGGACACGCTCGTACCAGAATAGTGTATCTCATATCACGTTCCTTCTTTAGCTTTGTTCGGTTGCAAGCTGTGTTCTGCAAAGATATGCGTATGAAATCGTCGATTTCTATGAGCGTAGCGACTACTCGCGTTGCTCCATTCACAGTTCCACCTTTGTATATCTATATTATAGTAGTTTCAGCCTAGAGAAACGACGACAGCGACGCGTGTTTTACCAACCAGAACTATTTATGTCGGTACTATAGTTCCCATGAATAACTGCCAGCGCCATCGACGAGTAAAGTTTCCAACTTAAAATTCTCGATGCTGAAAATACTATTAGGTGTATATACAAAGGTTCCACTATCAGACGCACGAACGAGACCTCTCACAGAGGCGTGCTGAATTTCGGCCTGCTTCTGATTCAAGAATTGACGCTCAGGACGCTATTCGATATGATTGGCACACGGTAATGATGTTCACGTATCTGCATCTGCACGTAATACATTTCTGCTTAGGCATTCTACAGTTAAGATCACGTATGATTGGATTCATTCAAGAAGTCAAAGACTTGACAGTTTTTCTTCTGTTTATCATCATCATCAAGTAAACCACAAATTCGGCAAACAAAATGGTATGATGATGACGATGAGAGATTTTCATCGGTTATAAAACCAACTTAAACGGTTTAACCAACTTATGAAACCAGTAAATTCGGCTATAGTCGTCGCTGTTCAATCCGTTTGCAGCAAACGGAATGAAACAAAAATGACAAATGTTGCACCTGAAAAGACAACTTCTTTTCATCGATACGTCAAATTCATTAATTCATAATGTAGACATGTAGAAGTCGGAGCTGGTTGAATAATAATGTTGCCCAAAATGGAAGTACAAACGGCAACAAGAAACAAAATGTTGCAAGAACCAAAAATGATTTGAAATGTTAAAGAAGGAATTTTTAAGACGGGCTCATTAAAAATGGCATAATCAATGAAAACACTTTGATGCGACCAATTTGTTGTGGATAGTCCCTTCCAAGCTGTTAAGCTAACCTTAGGTATAAACTAACCAAACGACAAACCTGATAGCCTTGGATACAATCGATGGAATAGACGATAACGAATTAGACACCAGTAATGGCTTCTCAAGTGGAGGGTTAGATCGACATGAAGTATCTTGTTGGAATGGTGGTAGACGGAATTAATAGCAGTCTTTATGCTTCAGAATTGCTCTTGGTTTCACCTCGAAGAGGAGAGAGTAAGATTGCCTCCATGATTCCGTGTGCAGAAAATGTTGTCTGAAGTTCTGCACGAGTTCGCAGAAATACTATATGCTTCAATTACCAGTCAGTTGTAGCAGCTGATAATAATATAAGAGAAGAAATACGCAGCCTGCTGCTTAAATCAATCAGAACCTTCCTTAGTCTTTCAAGGCTAGTTATCTCAAAAATATCATTACTTGGAAACTGCTGCTTTATGAGACGCCTGGGGTGGCTAGTCTGAGGCACTCTGAACTCTTAGCAGTGTTCGAGGAAATAGTTTGTGATGAAGGACGATTTTGGAGACAAAATTATCATGAATTTTATCAAGCCTATCGCATAACATAAGTAAAATAGAAAATTCAGCTTGGAGACAACGGACGATTGGACATCTAGCTTTTCAAATTTAATTTTGAGTCAAGAGGAACCTTTAGATTCGAAGACTTTCCGGGACGGAGTATTTTTGTCCATTCTCATCACGTGCTCAAGCAATCTGAGTCGTTGGACCTTTATTCTTTTAGCTAGATCAGTGTCGCTCTACCGTACGTACAGTTAAATGTTCTTTTCTATTCATTGTGCGTCGATGCAGACAGGACCATATCTAGTTCTCTCTATAGATGTTATTATTCACGGTCTTAAAATTGATGAAAAGATGGTAGGTGTCGATTTGGAAGTTATGGGTTTTTTTCCAGCATCTGCCGTTTTGGAATATTTGATCGATTGTGAACTCTCCTTGTCTGAAGTCACACTAATAAAGATCAATCAGTTTGTTGACAAACGGTTCAGACGTTCACATAGTACTGCAGAAAAGATCTTAAAGGCGATTTTTAGGAAACCTTGCATTGAAATTGACTATTAAAATGTAAACTAATCTACAACTGTCCACACCTAGACATAACTCCCCCGAACAGGAACTGCTTCCACTTCGTTGATGTCTTCCTCATGTTCCAACCAATCAAGCTTTGTATGTATGTCCAACACATGTTGAATAATTCCTGCAATCAATTTTTGTTGCAACGCTACAAACAAGACGGTAGAATGGATGAGTTCGTCCACTGAATGCAAAAAATAAACAAAACTTAATTAACGAAGAAGCTTCTATATTTTCTTCCGCTATGAATTTATTATTCATCCCGAAAACCCTAAAATTATTTGGCACAAACACCGCAATGTGCGTCGCCGTGTCGTCGCTTGGTAATTGGGGACAACGGCAGAATAATGAGCACGAGCACTATGTCTGAAAACCTCATTCTATAAGGAAGTCTTCCTATGGCGAATATAATTAGTTCTCTCACACACGTTGCTTCTTCCAGTGGCGTAGCAAGCCCGGATATAGGCGTGGGCAAAGTCTTATCCGCGAAGCCCTTTTCATGCACATAAAAATTATTTACCTTGAGCTATAATTAATATAATATTAATATTCTCGAAATTCTTCTCAATGAATATTTTGTGACTTGTGATAGTAGGAGAGCCGCTGAAGACCGACCTTCACCGAACTGTTAACCGGCTGAAACTTTTTTTTATGAAATTTGGTTTGAAAACATATATGATATGAATATGATAGCTTGCCTAACGAAAAGTGAGTCAGGCTATATTAAATTTGACTTTATATTTTAATCAATAACTAACTCCTCCTTCACCCATATGTTAAAATAAAACGTTGTGCCACATAGCCATATGTGTAAGTAGGCTTGAGACAAGAAAAAAATTGTATGGGAGAGGGGGGCCTATTCCCCCCGTTTAGCCAGGAGGGGCAGTTTTCTGAAAAATTGGCTTATTTAAAAAAAAAATATTAAAAATCAACGGCTTCATCTACAACAACGTGTTATACCTTTCTGCAAAGCCAAAAACTTAGGCTTTCATTTTGTATTTAAATTTAGTTGTTTTAAAGAATAGTTTTAGAAAAAATAATTTTCAAACTCAAAATTTTGCAAAAAAAAAATTTTTGTTAAATTTTTAGTTAATTTTTTTTCAAAATTTTATGTGATTAAGAACTTATTTTGCTTTCAACATTCAATTCTGTTAATAATTTTGAATATAAAAAACAGTAACGTAAAAATAAAAAAGTTTTTGTTTTAAAGCAAAAAGTGATTTTGGTTTTTTCTTTATTTCTCGACAATGGCAAGGTATTTTTCAATCCGGTTTACTGTGTTCGACTAAAAATTAAAAACAGCATTGAATATTGAAAACAAAATTAGTACTTACTAACATAAAATTTTGAAAAAATTAGTTCGAAATTTAAGAATTTTTTTTTCAAAATTTTAAGTTTGAAAATTAATTTTTCTAAAACAATTATTTAAAACAATCAAATTTAAATACAAAATGAAAGCCTAAGTTTTTGGCTTTGCAGAAAGGTATAACACGTTGTTGTAGATGAAGCCGTTGATTTTTAATATTTTTTTAAAAATAAGCCAATTTTTTAGAAAACTGCCCCTCCTGACTAAACGGGGGGAATAGGCCCCCCTCTCCCATACAATTTTTTTCTTGTCTCAAGCCTACTTACACATATGGCTATGTGGCACAACGTTTTATTTTAACATATGGGTGAAGGAGGAGTTAGTTATTGATTAAAATATAAAGTCAAATTTAATATAGCCTGGCACACTTTTCGTTAGGCAAGCTATCATATTCATATATGTTTTCAAACTAAATTTCATAAAAAAAAGTTTCAGCCGGTTAACAGTTCGGTGAAGGTCGGCCTTCAGCGGCTCTTAGACTATGAGTTAGAAATTTGTTTTCCAATATTTTCACTGCGGCGTATACTTGTTATTTTTCAGAAAATTGGAAATGTAAGTAAAATGAAAGCAGAAAAATAGAAAGACTTCTCAATGATTCAAAATCTGGCTTTACCAAAATCAAAGTTGATCTTTGCTTGGATTATAATAAAAAAAAGGTCCATACTAAAACTTCAAGTAATTGGTTGAACAGTTTAGAAAAAAATAGAATCTCCTTCTAGCAAACAAAGTCAGTCCGCGTTTGTTAATTTAATATATGTGGTTTTTTTTAAATAATCTTGCCGAACTTCAAATAATAATCAATACGAATGATTTTGAAGCATTAGTGTTAACAGAAACGCACGTAACTAAAGAAGTACAAAACAGTGAATTTATTCTTGATAATTTTACGTGTCGACAGATGTGACACCGAATCAACACATGCTGGAGGTGGGTTAATATATTCTAGAAGTGAAATTAGAGCCGCAAATGTTAAAAAATTTGCCAAAAACATGGAGTTATGGTGGTCAGTAAATACGTTTGTTTTAAAAACTATTCGTGTGTCATTGCTGGTACGTACAGATCTCCAAGTTCTAGATGTAGAAGTTTTTGTGATGAATTTTCTAATATGATGGATGAACTTTATGATCTAAATAAAGATATTATTATAGTCGGTGATTTTAACATTGATTGGCTTTCCCCTACTAGTATTTATAAGAAAGAATTAGAAAAGATTATAAAAGACAATGCGTGTATACAAATCGTTGATGAACCAACAAGAATAACGCGGAATTCAAGTACATTAATTGACTACGTGGTAACAAATAATCCGTTCATTAAGGCAAAAACTGTACAAGATCTGAAAATTACTGACCATGAAACAATTGTGATTGAAATATGTTGCGAAACAAACAAGAAACAGAAAAAAGTATTTCCTTATTTCAAATATAGAAAAAATTTGTTTGGGCAGGTTTTACAAACAAATATAATTGATTTAAACCAAATATGTGACATTAATTTACTAGCGGAGGGTTTTTTAAATAAAACAAATAAAAGTGTTTCTGTTTTTTTAACAAATAAAATGGTAAAATCTCATGGAAATGAGTGGTTCAACGGTTTTTTAAATAACCTCAAAAACACAAAAGTCTTAAAGTATTCAAAAGCACTATTAAGTGGTTCAGAAGAAGACTGGACAAGTTACACTAACATTCGCAATATATATAAAAAAGAAATCCGTAAACGTAAAAATGAATATGTAATGTCAAAAATATCTGGTTCAGTAGATCAAAAAACAATGTGGAAAAACTTAAAAAATTTGTTTTAAAAAAAAGAAAAAAGCGAAATTAAAAGTGTTTTATTCGGAAAAGAAAACAAAATAATAGCAAATAAATTTAATAACTTCTTTGTCACCAGTATAGCCGAAATTATTAATACGATTCCCTTAACTCCCTTTGTGAATCATGTTCAAGAAGTTGAAAGTGTGTTCAAATTTAATAATATTGCATTACATGACATAAAACAAGCTATCAAAGAAATAAAAAACAAACGCGATTTTCAGTTTATGAGTCCAAGTATCTACTTAGATCAATTTGAAATTCTTGGCCCAATCCTCTGTAAAATAATAAACGGTTCCCTATCTGCCAACAAATTTCCCGATTCCTGGAAAGAATCCTTAATAACTCCAATAGAAAAAATTGCAAATACAGTGAAATGTGAAGAGCCCCTCTGCGAAAAGATTTTTGAAAAAGTGGTTTTTAAGCAACTCTATAATTATTTCGAAACAAACAACCTTATAATGGACCTACAATCGGGATTTAGAAAAGGCTATTCTTGTGAGACCGCAATTAATATAGTTGTAACATCATGGAAAGAAGAACTAGCGAAAAAAAAGAAGTGTTTATTGTGTTTTTTTTGGATTTAAAACGGGCATTTGAGACTGTAAGTAGAGATATCTTAATAATGAAAATGAAAAATTATGGCGTTCAAAACAATGAACTTTTACGGTTTGAATCGTATCTAAAAAATCGTAAGCAAAGAGTTAAAGTCAACGGAGAAGTGTCGGATGCTATTGACATTGAATACGGTGCCCCCAAGGGTCTGTTTTAGGGACTCTCTTGTTCTTTATATATATAAATGATATTAAAAAAGTTGTGAAATATAGCAAAATAGCATTGTTTGCGGATGATGCAGTTGTATATATATCCTGTGATAAGAAATTGGATAGTAGAGATAAATTACAAGAAGACCTAGACTCTATAAATCAGTGGCTTATGCAAAATAAACTGAAATTAAACATCGATAAAACAAAACTAATGGTGCTAAACGAAAGAAGTGATGACATTGAAATTAAGATTGGCGGTGTTTTAATTGAAAAAATAAATGAAATAAAATATTTAGGAATAGTTTTGGACCATAAATTATCATTCGGTAGTCATATTGAGTATATTTGTAAAAAAATTGCTAAAAAATAGGTTTTATCAAAAGGATTAGAAATCAAATTTCAACTATAAGTGCAATAAATATATATAATGTTATTGTAAAACCGCATTTTGAGTACTGTTCAACTATTTTGTTTTTTGGAATGAGAGTAAGATTTTAAGACTGCAAAAGTTACAAAACAAAGCAATGCGTATGCGATGTATTTTAAAGTGCAATCTGTTAAACAAAGAATTGTTAAGAATGTTTTAGTGTTTGTATTCAAAATAGTAAACAAATTAATGCCAGACTATTTATTTGAATATATAAAATTTATAAGAGACTTGCAACCATATGCACTTAGAAACAGAAATGATTTAAGACTTCCCAATTTTCTTAATACGAATACCCAAAATTCGCTTATATATAAAGGATTCAAATTATTTAATAGCTTAAGCACTCAAACCAAAAATGAAACTAACTTAAACACATAGAAAAGAATTGTTATAGAATTTGTAAAATCCCAGTATTAATATGTATTGCAACCAAAAGTATTAACTAGGAAAATCAATTTTGTAAAACAAAAACTTATTGAAAATGTAAATAGTTAAAATTTAACTAAATAAATAAAACTAAACTAAACTAAACAAAACAGGGAGATCTTCGCCGGTCTTAATGAGAAAAAAAGTATTTTGTTTTTTGCAATAAAAAAAATTCATAAAATCACATGTAATTTCAATTAAGTTTGCAAAATGCAAAGTAACTAGGGTCGTGGCACCAGTTACCGAACAGTTAACGGACTATGAGGAAAGAACATGTTGCAAAAAATACTTTAACTGAGTTTAGTATTATTCTGAATTATTATCTCAAATATTTTCAGGTTTGATACTCTTTTTTCCATAAAAATTATCAGTAAATATTAAAAGAAGATTTTATTGAAAATAAGCATTTTTTCCTATTCTCGAACACCTTATTTTGATTGTTTCCTAAACCCGAACACGGAGTTTCCTATTTTCGAACACTGAAATCAAAAAGTCGTTAGTGGTTAGAAAACCATTTTAAAGCCAAAATTTTCTCTATTTTTGCATATTTTTCATTAAATAAAAATGTAAATAATTGAATGATCCATTGGCAAAAATAAAATAAATAAATATCGTATCGTATCTTAAAAATAAATATATGTACTAAAGTTCTATTTTTTTAAATAGTCAGTGCGATTTATAATTGAAAATCTTCAATATATAGGAAGTAGTTGTCACATCAAGTTTCGAGAAAAATTTGTTTAAATAATAGTTAGGGGCTTGAGAGCTTTTTTAAACAAACAACATTTTTCAAAAAATTAATTTTGTTAATCTAATAGTTTTTTAACGTTTATTTTTTTATACATCCTTAGCAGGAATTGATTTGAAATTTTTATGGATTTGACCAAGTTTGTTAAAACCTACTTATAAATTATAAGCCATTATCTTCGCAGAGCTTCTTAAGCTCTCCTACAGATCCGTAGCTTCTTCCTTCTCCATAAATTCCTCTGTCTTTGATTACCCAAAGATTCTGTATCTATGAATTAAGCTCCAACCAATGAGTTGTTTCCCGATTTTGGTATTTTCCCGCCTCCAGCTGAAAAACCATAGTGATTAGCCAAACAGGTATCAAACTCATGCACAGCACTGAAACATCATCCCAACTGTTGATTTTTGCTGACGTAAATCGAATTTCGAAGCACCCTACTGAAGAGAAAGCTCATCATCACCATATCATCAGTGAACCTCCACCAAAATTAGGCCATCGAAACATTTCGGTTCCTTTCGTAAATCACTCAAGTATCCATATGTAATCCTTCAGGATCATTTCAGTTCAATTTCTTCTCATCAGAAAAAATGCCTTTAATCGAATCGAAGGCACATATTGAAAAAACCTCTAATTCAAACTTACTGATTCCAATCCCGATCTTGAACATGAAAGAAAAGGGTGTTCGAAAATAGGATTTTGTCTTTTTTCACTGTTTCCTATTTCCGAACACACTTGTTCGGAAATAGGCAACTCGGTAATATTTAGTTTCCTTTCTTCGAACAGTCAAAAATCATACCATAATTTTACTTTTTTTCATTAAACAATTTAAAATATCAATAATCTGGCATACTTAATTATTTTAAAACACTGGGAAAAGAATTTTCTCAAATATTTTTCCTTCAAAACAACTTTTCCAGGAAGTCCTGATCTAGTTTTTTTTTCTTGAAAAACGTATCAAATCCGTACCGAGGGAAAACTACCACTGAACTGAATTTTTTGCTCTCTGAAGATATATTAGTTTAAATGAAACGTTTTACCTATTTGTAAAGAAAGAATGCCCACAGGTTCTTGTGAAGTTTTCATTACGAAAAACGTTAAAATAACGAAACTACATCCATATTTCTCAAAAGTGTTCGGGAACTGGGGACGTTCGGTAACAGTTGCCACCACCCTATAAACTTTCGTTTTCAAAAAAGCGAAGACTATCGTGATTTACAAATGAAAAGTATTTTTAGACAAGTAGATTCGATTGGATGTGAGGTTATAACCGAACAGTTTTTTTTCTTTTTTAAACTAGAGCGTGTAAGTTGGGTTAAATTAAAACAAAATCGTACGAACGAGAGGGGAGAGGGTTATATTTTGCCGGGAGGGCCAATTTTCTAAAAGAAAGAATTTTGTAAGGATTTTTGAAATTGTAGCGTATGTTTCATTGGAAGAAGTGTTTCAATGCGTTAGTTAATATTTGATGACACTTCATTTTATTCCAATAGGGCGGCAGCTTCGCGCGAGACCCCTGCAGGCGCGAGGCCGTGGGCGGTTGCCCCACTCGCCCACGCCTAGCTACGCTTCTGTTCTTCCGCAATGTTCGATCGATTATTTCCAATGGATAGGCAAACACATTGAATTATAGCTTGTGTCTGGAAAAAATGATGTGAGGCGAGGAGGATTGGATAGCCCTGAACTGCCCAAACCCCTTAACCTATGAGAAGGAAACACGTCCGCTTCTATCCTATTCTGTCCGCATTGCGTCTGATTAGAATGAACTTATGATTCGCATAAGCGCGTGTACAAACTTCTGTCAAAGAAAAACTCTTACATTTTTTTAATTTGGAAAATTAGACCTGAGATACCTGCGTTGGTATCTAGAGTCTTAGGGCTAATTGCATTCTATTCCTCATGTTGATGATCATATAATCACCACACTTCTTCCGCCGGTGGTTGTTGTATTATCAAGCCAGAACTTCCGTCAGACGGATTCAGACATTAAGGTTGCTTGTTGAGTCCACATAAATGAGCAGTAACCAGCAGCGATCATTATGATCGCTGAACTTAAGCCATCACCGTTGGCGTGGAAAACTGTGATGATAATGCGAATGACGATGATGACAAAGATTTCTCCTGCTAGAGCCCTACTTAATTGTTTAAAGACATTTAAACAATATGAAGACCGTAGTTATTCTGTTCAAAAGCGAATCAACGAGTGTCAAGTAAGTTTTTTGATAGACGGAGCAAAGAAGGTGCCAGCTCACAGCTCAGTGCATCAGATATGGCGGTTAAAATTCTTTCGTGTAGCTGTCGGCGTCAGTGGGGATTTTGGTTAACAAGACTTAACCAAATATTAATGTTGATGGGTGCTTAACTTTTAAGGAATGTCTTTCACAAGTTGATCGCGTGAGTGGGTAAATTTTATTTACATTCGTTCAAGCAAATGCATAAATCACTTCTTGTGTACGAAGTCATGGTTTAGTGTTCGGAATAAAGCTGACAGTATCATTTTTTCAATTTTGTTGAACTTGAGAGCAATGACTGAAATTAATGCATTTGTTAACCTTGAACGATTAAATGTGTTACTTGGATAAATGCAAGCGTGTGGTACACACTTGAGGGCTTGGACTTATTATGAGCATTGAAAGTGATTGGATTTCGGACAGTGTGGGTTTATTTTAATTCAGGCCTTGAAATTGAAAAGCAAGAGTTTTGACGGTTAAGAAGAGTGTTGAAGTATTTGTATGTATTTGATGTCTTTATTCTGCTCTAATGTCCAGTGTCCACTCACTTTAAGTTGAACGCTTTTTGCTGTATACATATTTCAATCTTTTGGAGAAGCCAATAGTACTTATTTAGAAGCTCTTAAAGTGCCGATTGCTTTTGCTTCCATGATAAGGTTTCTATCACTATTTCGAAGAACCTCAAGCTGACGTAAGATTTTTTTATGCAGCGATTTTGAATTTCTTGCTTTGAGCAGCTTGAGTTTTTATCGTTTTTGATAATTGAGCTTGATTTCCTGTAATATGTCACGGTTTTATATTCTCTAGGGTCAGTCGTCCCACGACAGCACCGAAGAAAAAATCATAAGTGACTTTCACTCTTCAACAATTGCATATAAGTAATTGAATGGTTCATGTCGGACCTCACCTAACAAATTTGACAAGCATTTCGATCCCTAAAGCTAGCAAAACTCCACCATCAGCAGGCACTATCTTCCAAAAGTCTGTTCCACTTCTCGCGTAGGTACGCCGCGCGAGTAACATATGCAAGTTCATCGACCAACCAACCAATAATAGCAACATCAGCAATATCAACATACAACAATCAACTGATGACAACACCTTCACAAATAGGTCAGGTAATCGAACCAACAATAGCAACATCAGCAATTACAACATACAGCAAACAACTGATGACAACACCTACACAAGTAGGTCAGTTAAGCGAACCCAAAATGGCAACCTCAGCAGAAAGAGAGTATATAGGAAGGGCACCGCTAAACGACCGGCGCCCAGTAATACGATATTAATCAAAATCAAAAGGTAACTGCAGCGACGCTGACGACACGGCGGGTTACTATAGATTAAGTCTCATAATAACATTTGTAACTTATCGAGAACAATAAAGTGTAATACTGGCCTGTGGCTAAACGTAATTAAAAAAGTGTTTTTTTAAAATCAGTTTACCACATAAAATATAAGTGGCGCAGTCGGTTGTCCTCTAAGCAAATTCTGGAGGATAGTGAAACGAAACGATAATTTTAAAAGCCTAACAATCCATAAACTAATTGTGATTGTAATAAAGTGCATTTGAAATATTCAAATTAAACATTTGGAAGTTGTAATCTGATTATAATAAAGTGTCAGTTTTTGTAGTCACTAATAATCTCAAGTCAATCCAAAAACATTTCAACAAATTTTGTTTAAAATGGCTCAACCAACAGTGGAACAGTGTCTAGTGACTCTAACGGAAATTTTAAGTCGTCAAAGTGGTACTCAAAATATAAGAACATTAATAGAAAAACGAGTTAAGCACTTGAAATCATTTTCGGGAGAACAAGGCACGTTACCCTCGTTCATCGCGACCGTTGAACAAATTTTTGACGAATATGGTATCCTTAATCAAGAAGCGGTATTCAGTGTGATTTATAATGAGAAAATAGAAGGAGCTGCGAAAAACTACCTGGCTGTGGAAGCACCAGCATCGTGGGAACAATGCAAGCAGAAACTGAAGTTACATTTCCGCCCAACGAAGGACATAGGATCAATCTTAAGGACCATCAACAATATAAAGGTGAATAGTATTAATCAATTATTAGATAAAATTCAAACTATAATTAATTACATAACAGAATGTGCAACTTATAGTGATAATGGCTTAGAAATAGCAAATTGCCTTAATAGTGCGTTGATATTAAAAATAAAAGAACTAACAGCAGGGGCATTGGGAGCAGAAATCTATAATATGTATAGTATATCAAACATTAGAACTACCTTGTTTAAATACTTAGGTCAGGATGAATTTAATTTGAAATCAGAAAGATCATTTACCCATCAACAAAAAAGTCAAAATAATAGAGCTTATATTTATAGGCATAACCAACTTAATAGACATAACCCCTCAAACCAAAAGCAGTTTGATAAAAACAATCAGGTACAACCTTACCAATTTAATAGAAACAATTATTCTAACCAGAATCAACCTAATAGAAACAATTATTCAGGGCAAGTCAGAAACAATAACTTATCAGGACAAGCTAGATATTCATGGAATAATCGACAATTCCAAAATAGACCCCAAAATAATGAAAACTCAGGTCAATTCAGATCAAGACAATACAGATTAGAACCCATGGAGGTAGACGTTATAAGCAATGGAGACGAAACTAACGAAATAGAAAATCACGAGTTTTTTATCAACTAGCCTCGGACAGAAGAAAAATTTGTATTCAGTTAACGTTTGAAAATACAGATTATATTGCATTAATTGACACAGGATCAACCATTAGCCTTTTAAACTCAACTAGAGTTCCATCAAGCCTTTATGAAAATATAAATGATATCCCAATTCAAATAAATACTATTCAAGGTACCGTTACCGAAACGGCACAGGTAAAAACAAAATGTCCAAAACAATTTGATCAACCTTGCAATGCCAGAATCAAATGGACAAAAGTTGCTTTAAATAAACCATACGATTTCCTTATAGGAATGGATTGGATAAGAAATAATGCTAAAACTATTGATATGAAAAAAGAAGAGATTGTTTTAACGAATGATAAGCATCTTCCATTCTTAACCATATCACTTGAAGAAGTTAATGTGTTGGAAATAAGCGAAGTTTGCAACATTCAAACAAATCATCTTAATGAGTTAGAAAAAGAATCGATTGAAAAACTTTTAAATAAATACAAAAAATTGATTTTCAAAGACGGAGATCAATTAACAAACACAACTGCAGTAGTTCATGCAATAAAAACCATAACCAACGAACAGATTAACTCTAAATTATATAGGTACCCACCAAAACACGAAGCCGAAGTACGTAGACAAATGGAAGAAATGGAGAAACAAGGAATCATTAGGAAAAGTAATAGTCGTTACAGTTCACCAATAATAGTTATTCCGAAAAAACTGGACAGTTCAGGAAAACAGAAATACAGGAAAGTCGTTGACTATAGAAAGTTGAACCAAGTAACAGTTTATGATAAGTACCCAATACCAAATATCGACAGTATATTGGATAAATTGGGGAAAGCTCAATATTTTAGTACTTTAGATCTTGCAAAAGGCTATCATCAGATCTTAGTAGCAGAACAGGACATTGAAAAAACAGCTTTTGTGACACCATCAGGTTTATATGAATACGTCAGGATGCCTTTCGGATTAAAGAATGCACCTGCAACGTTTCAAAGACTAATGAACGATATATTACGGGACTATATAAACAAAATATGCGTTGTCTACTTAGATGATATATTAATATTCTCCACAACCTTTGAAGAACATATGAATTCACTAGAAAAAATATTTAGAGAACTACAAAATCATAACCTTAAAATACAAGCAGATAAGTGTAGTTTTATGAAAAGGGACACTGAATTTCTTTTACACGTGTTGACCAAAGAAGGGATTAAACCAAATCCAAATAAAGTAAAAGAAATTGATAATTTAAAAATACCAAAAACAGAGAAACAACTGAAAGGTTTCCTAGGGATGACAGGGTATTATAGAAAGTTCGTAAAAGATTATGCTAAGATTGCTTACCCAATGATAAGGTACTTAAAGAAAGACGAAAAAATTAATATTAATGACCCCCAATATATTTCAGCATTTAAAAATCCTAAAGCTCTGATTACTTCACACCCAATATTAAAATATCCCGAATATGATAAACCTTTCGTACTTACTACAGATGCAAGTAACTATGCCATTGGTGCTGTTCTTTCTCAAAATGGACACCCAGTGTGCTTTGTTTCCAGAACCCTTAATAAGCACGAACAAAAATATAGTGTAACTGATAAGGAGTTCCTTGCAATAGTGTATTCAGTCAATTATTTTCGACCATATTTATATGGAAATCATTTTAAAATTGTAACTGACCACATCCCTATTAAATATCTTAATAGCAAATACAAAGGGAAAGAATTCTCCCAACGAAATCAAAGATGGCTCTTGAAACTTCAAGAATATAATTTTGAAATTGAATACCTGAAAGGTAAAGAAAACAAAGTAGCAGATTTTCTTAGCAGGTTAGAAAATACACCTAAAATTAATGAAGACAACAACTCAGAATCTAATATGGACCTCACAGAAACAGCTCATTCAGTTGAGGAACAACATTTAGATCATATAGGTATCAAAGACGAAATGTTGACAATTTCGTATAAAACACAATTAATATTAACCTATAGTGTTATAACAAATGAAATCGAAATATCCCACAAACGCAGAATTATTCATCTAAATCCTCTTAATGAAATAGAAAGTATAAAAGATATTTTAATTAGATTCATGAAAAAAGGAACAACAGGTATATATTCTGAGGTAGAAGACCATGACTATAATAAAGTACAACAAATTATAATTCAATTATTTTCCATGAATGAAAATATGAAGTTTATTAAATGTACTCATAGGGCAGTCGAAGTCAAAACCGAGGAGGAAATTCATAAGCAGATTTCATTATACCATACGAAAGAATCCATGCATAGTGGAATTAATGAAACATATTATACCTTAAAAAACAGAATTTATTTCCCCAAACTCTTAGAACAAATTCAGTTAGTAATAAATAATTGCAGAAAATGCCAAGAGATCAAGTATGATAGGAAACCCATCAAATCAAAATTTCATATTACAGAAACCCCAAAACACAAGAACGAAATTTTACACCTAGATATATTCCACATACAAAAGAAAGCATTTGTTACATTAATAGACAAATTAACTAAGTTTGCAGTAGGATACACCATTACTGACAGGAATTGGAGAAGTAAGAAAACGATCTTAATAGAGCATTTCTCAAAGTTTGGAAAACCAAAGAAGATCATTACTGATAACGAATTCAAATCAGAACATATTATTAATTTTCTGAATGAAAACGATATTGAAATACACTTTACGAAACCAAATAGTCACACCGGAAATTCCGACATCGAAAGATTGCATTCAACAATTTTAGAAAAAATAACAGGAATCGAAGAAAAAGATTTATCAGTAGAAATGAAATTACAGATAGTTTTAAATAATTACAATAACAGATATCATTCAACCATACAAACTACCCCTACAAAAGCTAAAGAAGAAATTGACGAAAAAGTACTTCACGAAATAGCCGAACAGACTAAGCAAAAGAAAATTAACAAACTTAATGAAAAACGAGAGGAATACACAGAAAATAGACAAATAGGACCAATTAAGAATTATAAAAATGTTAGACACAAAGAAGAAACTAGATATAAAATTAAAAACCTTAATAATGTACACTTAACTAACATTAAAAGACCTTACAAATTTTCAGGCAACATTTATTCACATAATTCTCATACTCCTAATAACACCAACGATACACGGAACACTTCAAACAACACTAGTTAACGAAAACACAGGTTACATGAAAATTAAAATTAAAAATGTTCAAATCACTAATCAAACTAACACTATTTTACACATAATAAATCCACAAGAGATACTTTACACAGTTTCTTTTATACAAACTAACATAAAACATTTAAACATTGAAGATAAAGCCATGATAATGAAAGAAATAGAAACACTAGTAGCAAAAATTAAATCAATTATGCCTAGAGACCAAACAAGATCAAAAAGAGGGTTAATAAATATAGAAGGAAATCTAGAAAGATGGCTCTTTGGAACCATGGACAATGTTGATAGAGAAGAAATTTCAAATTATTTAAATATAGCAGTAGAAAATAGTCATAATGCAATAGAAGGTATAAATCAGCAAATTAAAATCAATAAACATTTTAATGAATCCATAGAAACACTAAATATAATAATTAAAAATGATAGGAAAACAATATTGAATACATACAATAAAGTAGAAAATTCGATTACAAATTTTGTACAACAACAGCTATTTCTAGACCAAATCACAAAGCTAAGATTTATAGAAAACAAAATAAATCAAATTCAAGACAATATTGTATCAGCAAAATATAATATAATTCACCCAAGTATTTTAACACTAGAAGAACTTAACGAATATAAAATTGATTTGTATAAACTGAAATTAATGAAAATGGGTGTTCTAGAATATAAAAATAAATTTCTAATAATTGCTATTAAAATCCCGAAAAACTATGTATCAATTGAAACAAAATTAATTACTCCAATACCAAATGAAAATAAATTTGAAATAGATTCCGATAGTCAGTATATAGTAGAAATAAATAATAAGACTTATGAATATCAGAATGATGTAACATTACAAGAACTGAAATTAAGTACGCATTGTGTTGTAACAAAAACTTGCAAACTAAGATATAATAATAAAACGCAAATTAAAATAATAGATGATGAAACTATTGTTATTATAAATGCCCATAAAGAAGAATTGAAACAAAATTGCGATAACCGAAAAATTGTACTCAATGGTAATTATCTAATTAACTTTTTCAATTGTCAATTGCATCTTTTAAACGAATTTTTTTATAATAATAAGAAAATGGTTCAAGAAAAATTTGTTTATCAAGAAAATAATCCTAACGTTTCTTTTGAAAAAACTATGACTTTTGATGACATTGTTGTAAGTAACTTTGAAAATATTAAAGAAATAAAAGAACTTAAATTCCATAAAAATATATCATACGTAATAAATTTAACTATGATTTTGATAATTATTGTAACAATGATGAGCATTGCATATGTTTGTAATAAAATGTATAATTGTAATGAAATGTATAACAAAAAATATAATGTAAAAGACAATAGCAAATGTCAGGAGACATTTTTTTCAAACCGAGGAGGAGTAACATATGCAAGTTCATCGACCAACCAACCAATAATAGCAACATCAGCAATATCAACATACAACAATCAACTGATGACAACACCTTCACAAATAGGTCAGGTAATCGAACCAACAATAGCAACATCAGCAATTACAACATACAGCAAACAACTGATGACAACACCTACACAAGTAGGTCAGTTAAGCGAACCCAAAATGGCAACCTCAGCAGAAAGAGAGTATATAGGAAGGGCACCGCTAAACGACCGGCGCCCAGTAATACGATATTAATCAAAATCAAAAGGTAACTGCAGCGACGCTGACGACACGGCGGGTTACTATAGATTAAGTCTCATAATAACATTTGTAACTTATCGAGAACAATAAAGTGTAATACTGGCCTGTGGCTAAACGTAATTAAAAAAGTGTTTTTTTAAAATCAGTTTACCACATAAAATATAAGTGGCGCAGTCGGTTGTCCTCTAAGTAAATTCTGGAGGATAGTGAAACGAAACGATAATTTTAAAAGCCTAACAATCCATAAACTAATTGTGATTGTAATAAAGTGCATTTGAAATATTCAAATTAAACATTTGGAAGTTGTAATCTGATTATAATAAAGTGTCAGTTTTTGTAGTCACTAATAATCTCAAGTCAATCCAAAAACATTTCAACAAATTTTGTTTAAAATGGCTCAACCAACAGTGGAACAGTGTCTAGTGACTCTAACGGAAATTTTATGTCGTCAAAGTGGTACTCAAAATATAAGAACATTAATAGAAAAACGAGTTAAGCACTTGAAATCATTTTCGGGAGAACAAGGCACGTTACCCTCGTTCATCGCGACCGTTGAACAAATTTTTGACGAATATGGTATCCTTAATCAAGAAGCGGTATTCAGTGTGATTTATAATGAGAAAATAGAAGGAGCTGCGAAAAACTACCTGGCTGTGGAAGCACCAGCATCGTGGGAACAATGCAAGCAGAAACTGAAGTTACATTTCCGCCCAACGAAGGACATAGGATCAATCTTAAGGACCATCAACAATATAAAGGTGAATAGTATTAATCAATTATTAGATAAAATTCGAACTATAATTAATTACATAACAGAATGTGCAACTTATAGTGATAATGGCTTAGAAATAGCAAATTGCCTTAATAGTGCGTTGATATTAAAAATAAAAGAACTAACAGCAGGGGCATTGGGAGCAGAAATCTATAATATGTATAGTATATCAAACATTAGAACTACCTTGTTTAAATACTTAGGTCAGGATGAATTTAATTTGAAATCAGAAAGATCATTTACCCATCAACAAAAAAGTCAAAATAATAGAGCTTATATTTATAGGCATAACCAACTTAATAGACATAACCCCTCAAACCAAAAGCAGTTTCATAAAAACAATCAGGTACAACCTTACCAATTTAATAGAAACAATTATTCTAACCAGAATCAACCTAATAGAAACAATTATTCAGGGCAAGTCAGAAACAATAACTTATCAGGACAAGCTAGATATTCATGGAATAATCGACAATTCCAAAATAGACCCCAAAATAATGAAAACTCAGGTCAATTCAGATCAAGACAATACAGATTAGAACCCATGGAGGTAGACGTTATAAGCAATGGAGACGAAACTAACGAAATAGAAAATCACGAGTTTTTTATCAACTAGCCTCGGACAGAAGAAAAATTTGTATTCAGTTAACGTTTGAAAATACAGATTTTATTGCATTAATTGACACAGGATCAACCATTAGCCTTTTAAACTCAACTAGAGTTCCATCAAGCCTTTATGAAAATATAAATGATATCCCAATTCAAATAAATACTATTCAAGGTACCGTTACCGAAACGGCACAGGTAAAAACAAAATGTCCAAAACAATTTGATCAACCTTGCAATGCCAGAATCAAATGGACAAAAGTTGCTTTAAATAAACCATACGATTTCCTTATAGGAATGGATTGGATAAGAAATAATGCTAAAACTATTGATATGAAAAAAGAAGAGATTGTTTTAACGAATGATAAGCATCTTCCATTCTTAACCATATCACTTGAAGAAGTTAATGTGTTGGAAATAAGCGAAGTTTGCAACATTCAAACAAATCATCTTAATGAGTTAGAAAAAGAATCGATTGAAAAACTTTTAAATAAATACAAAAAATTGATTTTCAAAGACGGAGATCAATTAACAAACACAACTGCAGTAGTTCATGCAATAAAAACCATAACCAACGAACAGATTAACTCTAAATTATATAGGTACCCACCAAAACACGAAGCCGAAGTACGTAGACAAATGGAAGAAATGGAGAAACAAGGAATCATTAGGAAAAGTAATAGTCGTTACAGTTCACCAATAATAGTTATTCCGAAAAAACTGGACAGTTCAGGAAAACAGAAATACAGGATAGTCGTTGACTATAGAAAGTTGAACCAAGTAACAGTTGATGATAAGTACCCAATACCAAATATCGACAGTATATTGGATAAATTGGGGAAAGCTCAATATTTTAGTACTTTAGATCTTGCAAAAGGCTATCATCAGATCTTAGTAGCAGAACAGGACATTGAAAAAACAGCTTTTGTGACACCATCAGGTTTATATGAATACGTCAGGATGCCTTTCGGATTAAAGAATGCACCTGCAACGTTTCAAAGACTAATGAACGATATATTACGGGACTATATAAACAAAATATGCGTTGTCTACTTAGATGATATATTAATATTCTCCACAACCTTTGAAGAACATATGAATTCACTAGAAAATATATTTAGAGAACTACAAAATCATAACCTTAAAATACAAGCAGATAAGTGTAGTTTTATGAAAAGGGACACTGAATTTCTTGGACACGTGTTGACCAAAGAAGGGATTAAACCAAATCCAAATAAAGTAAAAGAAATTGATAATTTAAAAATACCAAAAACAGAGAAACAACTGAAAGGTTTCCTAGGGATGACAGGGTATTATAGAAAGTTCGTAAAAGATTATGCTAAGATTGCTTACCCAATGATAAGGTACTTAAAGAAAGACGAAAAAATTAATATTAATGACCCCCAATATATTTCAGCATTTGAAAATCCTAAAGCTCTGATTACTTCACACCCAATATTAAAATATCCCGAATATGATAAACCTTTCGTACTTACTACAGATGCAAGTAACTATGCCATTGGTGCTGTTCTTTCTCAAAATGGACACCCAGTGTGCTTTGTTTCCAGAACCCTTAATAAGCACGAACAAAAATATAGTGTAACTGATAAGGAGTTCCTTGCAATAGTGTATTCAGTCAATTATTTTCGACCATATTTATATGGAAATCATTTTAAAATTGTAACTGACCACATCCCTATTAAATATCTTAATAGCAAATACAAAGGGAAAGAATTCTCCCAACGAAATCAAAGATGGCTCTTGAAACTTCAAGAATATAATTTTGAAATTGAATACCTGAAAGGTAAAGAAAACAAAGTAGCAGATTTTCTTAGCAGGTTAGAAAATACACCTAAAATTAATGAAGACAACAACTCAGAATCTAATATGGACCTCACAGAAACAGCTCATTCAGTTGAGGAACAACATTTAGATCATATAGGTATCAAAGACGAAATGTTGACAATTTCGTATAAAACACAATTAATATTAACCTATAGTGTTATAACAAATGAAATCGAAATATCCCACAAACGCAGAATTATTCATCTAAATCCTCTTAATGAAATAGAAAGTATAAAAGATATTTTAATTAGATTCATGAAAAAAGGAACAACAGGTATATATTCTGAGGTAGAAGACCATGACTATAATAAAGTACAACAAATTATAATTCAATTATTTTCCATGAATGAAAATATGAAGTTTATTAAATGTACTCATAGGGCAGTCGAAGTCAAAACCGAGGAGGAAATTCATAAGCAGATTTCATTATACCATACGAAAGAATCCATGCATAGTGGAATTAATGAAACATATTATACCTTAAAAAACAGAATTTATTTCCCCAAACTCTTAGAACAAATTCAGTTAGTAATAAATAATTGCAGAAAATGCCAAGAGATCAAGTATGATAGGAAACCCATCAAATCAAAATTTCATATTACAGAAACCCCAAAACACAAGAACGAAATTTTACACCTAGATATATTCCACATACAAAAGAAAGCATTTGTTACATTAATAGACAAATTAACTAAGTTTGCAGTAGGATACACCATTACTGACAGGAATTGGAGAAGTAAGAAAACGATCTTAATAGAGCATTTCTCAAAGTTTGGAAAACCAAAGAAGATCATTACTGATAACGAATTCAAATCAGAACATATTATTAATTTTCTGAATGAAAACGATATTGAAATACACTTTACGAAACCAAATAGTCACACCGGAAATTCCGACATCGAAAGATTGCATTCAACAATTTTAGAAAAAATAACAGGAATCGAAGAAAAAGATTTATCAGTAGAAATGAAATTACAGATAGTTTTAAATAATTACAATAACAGATATCATTCAACCATACAAACTACCCCTACAAAAGCTAAAGAAGAAATTGACGAAAAAGTACTTCACGAAATAGCCGAACAGACTAAGCAAAAGAAAATTAACAAACTTAATGAAAAACGAGAGGAATACACAGAAAATAGACAAATAGGACCAATTAAGAATTATAAAAATGTTAGACACAAAGAAGAAACTAGATATAAAATTAAAAACCTTAATAATGTACACTTAACTAACATTAAAAGACCTTACAAATTTTCAGGCAACATTTATTCACATAATTCTCATACTCCTAATAACACCAACGATACACGGAACACTTCAAACAACACTAGTTAACGAAAACACAGGTTACATGAAAATTAAAATTAAAAATGTTCAAATCACTAATCAAACTAACACTATTTTACACATAATAAATCCACAAGAGATACTTTACACAGTTTCTTTTATACAAACTAACATAAAACATTTAAACATTGAAGATAAAGCCATGATAATGAAAGAAATAGAAACACTAGTAGCAAAAATTAAATCAATTATGCCTAGAGACCAAACAAGATCAAAAAGAGGGTTAATAAATATAGAAGGAAATCTAGAAAGATGGCTCTTTGGAACCATGGACAATGTTGATAGAGAAGAAATTTCAAATTATTTAAATATAGCAGTAGAAAATAGTCATAATGCAATAGAAGGTATAAATCAGCAAATTAAAATCAATAAACATTTTAATGAATCCATAGAAACACTAAATATAATAATTAAAAATGATAGGAAAACAATATTGAATACATACAATAAAGTAGAAAATTCGATTACAAATCTTGTACAACAACAGCTATTTCTAGACCAAATCACAAAGCTAAGATTTATAGAAAACAAAATAAATCAAATTCAAGACAATATTGTATCAGCAAAATATAATATAATTCACCCAAGTATTTTAACACTAGAAGAACTTAACGAATATAAAATTGATTTGTATAAACTGAAATTAATGAAAATGGGTGTTCTAGAATATAAAAATAAATTTCTAATAATTGCTATTAAAATCCCGAAAAACTATGTATCAATTGAAACAAAATTAATTACTCCAATACCAAATGAAAATAAATTTGAAATAGATTCCGATAGTCAGTATATAGTAGAAATAAATAATAAGACTTATGAATATCAGAATGATGTAACATTACAAGAACTGAAATTAAGTACGCATTGTGTTGTAACAAAAACTTGCAAACTAAGATATAATAATAAAACGCAAATTAAAATAATAGATGATGAAACTATTGTTATTATAAATGCCCATAAAGAAGAATTGAAACAAAATTGCGATAACCGAAAAATTGTACTCAATGGTAATTATCTAATTAACTTTTTCAATTGTCAATTGCATCTTTTAAACGAATTTTTTTATAATAATAAGAAAATGGTTCAAGAAAAATTTGTTTATCAAGAAAATAATCCTAACGTTTCTTTTGAAAAAAACTATGACTTTTGATGACATTGTTGTAAGTAACTTTGAAAATATTAAAGAAATAAAAGAACTTAAATTCCATAAAAATATATCATACGTAATAAATTTAACTATGATTTTGATAATTATTGTAACAATGATGAGCATTGCATATGTTTGTAATAAAATGTATAATTGTAATGAAATGTATAACAAAAAATATAATGTAAAAGACAATAGCAAATGTCAGGAGACATTTTTTTCAAACCGAGGAGGAGTAACATATGCAAGTTCATCGACCAACCAACCAATAATAGCAACATCAGCAATATCAACATACAACAATCAACTGATGACAACACCTTCACAAATAGGTCAGGTAATCGAACCAACAATAGCAACATCAGCAATTACAACATACAGCAAACAACTGATGACAACACCTACACAAGTAGGTCAGTTAAGCGAACCCAAAATGGCAACCTCAGCAGAAAGAGAGTATATAGGAAGGGCACCGCTAAACGACCGGCGCCCAGTAATACGATATTAATCAAAATCAAAAGGTAACTGCAGCGACGCTGACGACACGGCGGGTTACTATAGATTAAGTCTCATAATAACATTTGTAACTTATCGAGAACAATAAAGTGTAATACTGGCCTGTGGCTAAACGTAATTAAAAAAGTGTTTTTTTTTAAATCAGTTTACCACATAAAATATAAGTCGCGCGGGTGGTATATTGACACAATGGGAAAACCACAACGTGATGTCAATGTGGCCTTTGAGAGAATTGAGACAGATGTCGCAAAATTGGGTTTAGCGTTAAATGCGGGCAAAAAAAGTTCTAGCTGACTTCGAAGAAGGACATCAACTGTTAAAGTCATCATCCCAGTCCTTTGTGGTGCCGAAGCCGGGACTCTGAAGGAATTGTATGAAAATGCTAAAGGCTTTTCCGAGAATAAATTTCTTCGGGTAGCCCCGTCTGCATTTAACAGCGGGTTTTACGGGTTGCACAATGACGTTGACTCATCCAGAAGAGTCAAGGTCCAGAGACTCAGATGGCTTGGTCATATAGAGCGCATAAACACCAATATTCTAGTCCGGAAAGCCTTCGACACCGTTCCTGAGGGACGAAGAAGTAGAGACAAACCGCAACTCAGGTGGCGCACTCAAGTGATGGAAGAGGACCTCAACCAAATTGAAAAAGAGGACCACAGCCAAATCTCTTCTATTAAAATTTATGTTCCTGTTCATGGTCTCTTTATGACCAAAGATTAAAAAAGATTAATGAAAAAAAGAAACAATTATTAACGCGTTTATTTTTACTCGCCAAAAATTCAGTTCTTTGTTCCTTCCTACTTGAATGCCGGTTCGTGTGTTCCATGTTGAGAAGGTATAAATGAAGAAAAATATTAAGGGATTAAAAATGGAGGAAATGGCAAAACGAAAGTGGAGTATTTAGGCATAAGACATAACATAACACACTTATATGATACTTTTGGTCACTTTCATGTGCGTGCATTCTCACAGCAATTAAAATTTAATCGGTCTAGAGCAGTGATCACTTATACCAAGATTGGAAACCTTGCTGTCAAAGTGACATTTGCCTACAAGCTGAGGGTCCAGGTTAGCTGAAACAGTATGCGTGTAATACAAACTTAAGGGGCCAGGTTAGCTGTAAGAGTATGCGTGTTTTTGTAACAAAGATACAGTTGCCTACATAATAAAAAGCAAGTGAGCTGCAAGAGTATATGTGTGCATGAAAAAAATAACTTTTGCGGTATTTGGAGGGTAAAACGTAGGTAGGTTTCCAATCTTGTTATAAAGTGATCACTGGTCTAGAGTTTAAATTCATTTCTTTGTTCTCTATATAATTTCATGGAAAACCAACGTTTATGTGGGTAATTGTTTCTGTTTCGTGCACGGAAAATCCATAAGCAATGCCACTCTTTTCGTGGTGATATGGGTTTTAAATTTTCTTCGTCTGGGGTGCAATACAAAAAGTGTTTCTAAATTTTAAGAAAGAAGGAATATCTAAACATGGAATCATTGAAAAAGATCACCTATTATGAGTAGGTAACGTAAGACAAAAGGATACCCAGACAAGGATCCCGACTGCAGATGCAGACCAGTACAGAGACAAACTGATCAAAACTGACAATTTCAAAGGAGATTCTGATGCTATTTCGTATACAGGGTGATTCACGAGCGTTGTGCCTAAAAGCTAGAGCGTGTAGGTTGAGTTGAGACAAGACAAAAAATTGTTTGGGAGGGGGGTGTATTCCCCCCCGTTTAGCCGGGAGGGGCAATTTTCTCAAAAATTGACTTATTTTGTAAAAAAAAATATTAAAAATCAACGGCTTCGTTTACAACACCGTGTTATACCTTTCTGAAAAGCCAAAAACTTCTTCTTTCACTTTGTTTTTAAATTAAATTTTTTTAACGAATAGTTTTAAAAAAATAAATTTTCAAACTCAAAATTTTCAAAAAAAAAAAACAAAAAAAAAATTTTGAACTGTTTTTTTTTTCAAAATTTTATGTAATTAAGTACTAATTTTGTTTTCAAAATTCAATGTCTTTGTTAATTTTTAGTCGAAAACAGAAAACCGGATGCAAAAATGTCTTTTCGTTCTTGAGAAATTAAAAAAAACCTAAAACCACTTCTTTCTAAGAAAATCTTTGTTTTTATTTTTACCTATCTGGACTTTTAGTTTAATTTATTAGTTTAATTTCTAAACTTAATTTTTTGTAATTGGAGTCTTATGAGGACTCAATAAAGTAGAAAAGTATTGGATTTTCCCTGGATTAATCATTTTGTTCATTGATAACGTCTGCCATTGACCTTTCACTTCTAGCTCTCCGTGCTCTCGTCGGCGGATTCTTGAAAACATGCTACAACTTGGGCGCCATCTATTGGATTACAAACTGTTAACGTTCGTACTGAAACCTAATCTTCTTCGTCTCATGCTCTCGAAATATAAGAATCGATAGAAAAAATAGAAAACGCTGCTCGAACTGCTATGGAGAATTTTCAAAAATTATGGGATGGAATGGAATGAGTCAGCACGAAAAGCTTGAATTCTTAAGAAAATAAACTCTGAATTTTTCAATAAAATTCTTATCATTCCCTTCATTACTGTGTTAAGAAGTTCAAATAATTAAAATCCATTTATAACTTAACTAAATGATTCATTCATACAAATGTGTCATTAACAACATCCAAAATTTTATTCAAAAAGTACGCGAAAGCACCCACAAATAAAATTGCTTGCATTTGAAGACCAAAAGCAAAATAAAATTTCACACACCCTCGCTACCTTGCAAAAATTCAAATGTTATCATTATCGTTCATTATCAAGTTCCACACATTCATAAGGTTATCGACCAACCACCCAACCACGAGGACCGGCCAGTTGAGTTTGTTTACAAAAATTCTACTCAAAATACAACATTTATATTCTCTTCCAAACACACTCAAACAGTCAAACATTTTCGATTTCATTTTAAGTCATCCAAAATTAAAAACTGACTCACGCTCACTTTTCATATGAGCTCTATCTCTCGAGTTTATTTCTTTCGATCAAATTAAGTTAGAGTGGATGAGTGCGTTCAGTAGTCAATTTTTGTTTGGTACAATATTCTTGTGCCCCTCTGGAGCGCCATTCCGATCAGTTGGCTAACGAATGCCTTGATTACGTATCGTATACCGGAAAAAAGCCAAACATTTTTTCGTTTCTTCGTGTTTATTCGTATCGTGTTCGCGAGTACATTTATTTACAAATAAAAACTATTTATTTTTCTATCTCTCTTTTCTATGAAACAACAAACGGAGTCTTGAATAAATTTACTCTCTAATATAATAACGTATTTTCAAGCCGTTCCAGTTGACAGAAGAAGTCGAATCGAATCTTGACTGATAACCTATATTAGTCCCTATCACTGCTTGCTTACCCAGAAATACGACAACTTCTCTAGCGCCCTCTTGTCTTATCCAAATTCGAATTCGAACGTGGTAGAGTATCGCGTCTATGTGGTGTTCTGTTTTTGTCGTATCAACTGTCACATTGTTTTGTTGATAAACAATTTATTTTTAATTCATTTTGTTTTACTCATTCTATGTGAATAAGCGCTTGTCCTTGTGCTGCGCTAAACGGAGATACATAGTACATACATACCTAGTCGGACGTTGGCGGGCCTAATGTGTTTCACCTACATTGAATGGTAATGCGATTGGCTGCTTGTGGTCTTTGTGCATAATAGAGCAAAATATTATCATTTCCCGTGCCCCATTTGAAGTACCCTTAAGTCGAACGTAGTTTTAGCTATCAAACAACAGAAGTGAAACAAGAAATAAAAGCAAACTCTACAAGTCTACTCTACACTGTCCCAAACACATCGGTTTTTCATGTGTGCCCCTGCCCTGTAATGTGTTTGTGTATTTGTTGTTCTTTTTCGTCGACATTGCGGGCCACGCTAATTCGTAACCAGTAACAAACGAGCCGTGACGTTTTCGAATTAACGGTTACAGAAAAAGGGCGAGAAAAATCATTAAAAATATTATTTCAAATTAATTGTGTTGTTTAAAAAAAAAATGTGTGATAAAAATTAATTTTTTAAATGAAGAAAAAAATCATGAAATATCGTTTTGTGTTCAAAGTTAATCATAAGAAAAAGTGAAGTGTTTTTTGTTGGATCCCCTTGTTTCCTTTGTTAGTGGATTATTATTAACTACTGCTGCCTTGCGAAGCAAAATTGAAGATCAACATCGAAAGTGGATTAAGTTAGCGCTTGTTTTGAAGGTGAGTTCTTCCTTCTTACCTATAAATTTAGTTTTATTCCTTTTCGAAATTTTCGGGGTGAGTTTATTAAGGCTAAAACACACCAAATCAGTCTTAAGCTCCAGAGCACAGTAGAGAACAGAGACGTACTCCTGACAGCGCAAATTGATCCTGAGGGAGCCGTCTTGGACGATGACTTCTTTGTGATTGAAGATCCGCAGGAGAAAGTGGAGACAGTTGGTGCTGCTTTCAAGCAAATGTATAAGGTGAATGCTTGCACTCGTCCGAACCACGACATGGTGTAATGTATCATTCCATTACCTACTACCGCTTCCCTACTTAAATACCTTTCGTACTACTTTTGCACCACTAAAGAAGCGTGCTAGCATATAAATCTATTCATTCGTACCATCGTTTTACCCACAAAGTACTAAAGGTACGACCAAGTTACATAATACCTTTTGCAATACCACACTGTACCAATAAAAAGCGTACTAGAATTAGAGTATAAATAGAGCTCCTGCGACCGACCAAAAATGAGTCTGGTGCCGATCGTCGTCGAGGCAAGTTGTGCTTGCGAAGTGATACAAGTAATAAGGTAATACTAACCGATAAGACTTCCCCCCACCAGTGGTAAGGGGTCTTAGTAATAACCAACTCTTTTGCCGGATTCATCCGTTGATAGCCGGGTTCGCCCGTTAATAGCCAGGTTCGCCTGTGATAGCCGGATTCGTCCGTGACAGCCGGGTCCGCCCGTTGATAGCCAGGTTCGCCTGTGATAGCCGGATTCGTCCGTGACAGCCGGGTCCGCCCGTTGATAGCCAGGTTCGCCTGTGACAGCCGGATTCGTCCGTGACAGCCGGGTCCGCCCGTTGATAGCCAGGTTCGCCTGTGACAGCCGGATTCGTCCGTGACAGCCGGGTCCGCCCGTTGATAGCCAGGTTCGCCTGTGACAGCCGGATTCGTCCGTGATAGCCGGGTCCGCCCGTTGATAGCCAGGTTCGCCTGTGACAGCCGGATTTGTCCGTGATAGCCGGGTCCGCCCGTTGATAGCCAGGTTCGCCTGTGACAGCCGGATTCGTCCGTGACAGCCGGGTTCGCCCGTGATAGTCAGGTTCGCCTGTGATAGCCGGATTCGTCCGTGATAGCCGGGTCCGCCCGTTGATAGCCAGGTTCGCCTGTGATAGCCGGATTCGTCCGTGACAGCCGGGTCCGCCCGTTGATAGCCAGGTTCGCCTGTGACAGCCGGATTCGTCCGTGACAGCCGGGTCCGCCCGTTGATAGCCAGGTTCGCCTGTGACAGCCGGATTCGTCCGTGATAGCCGGGTCCGCCCGTTGATAGCCAGGTTCGCCTGTGACAGCCGGATTTGTCCGTGATAGCCGGGTCCGCCCGTTGATAGCCAGGTTCGCCTGTGACAGCCGGATTCGTCCGTGACAGCCGGGTTCGCCCGTGATAGTCAGGTTCGCCTGTGATAGCCGGATTCGTCCGTGATAGCCGGGTCCGCCCGTTGATAGCCAGGTTCGCCTGTGACAGCCGGATTCGTCCGTGATAGCCGGGTTCGCCCGTTGATTGCTAGTAAACAACTATTGAAGCTGCTACAGCATCGGACACCATTTTCCCAGGGAAGGCGGCTAACAGCCCAGATCGATTCATCAGAGGGATACCCAGCCGTTGAGACAAGGAGAACACATTGATACCATCAACATTTCAACTTATATAAATATATTATAATTTAAATAATTTAAGACATTCTGAAGTTTAAATAAAGAAAGACCTTTAACTAAAGTTTCGTGCTTTCTTTAGTAACATCCTGGACATACCGGCGAGCTAAACCTCAGCCTTTGACCCAAAGTACATCACAAATTGGCGCCCGAGCAGGGACCTTTAAGGTCCATTCCGAAATAAAAACTTCAGAATCTTAAATTTTTATAAATCGAATAACCAGCCCGTAACTAAAATACCATTTACCATTGCAGTAAAATCCGCCGATAACCGAATAGCCAGACCCGTGTTTAAACCACCATTTACCAATTTGGTAAAATCCGCCTGAAACCGAATAATCTGACTCGTGTTTAAACCCCCATTTATCATTGTGGTAAAACCCGCCGACCCGTGTTTTAATTCATCATTTACCACCGTGGTAAAACCCACCGAAACCGAATAATCAGACTCGTGTTCGTAAATCCTATTTACCATTTTGGTGAAATCCGCCGAATAACCCGTCCCGTGTTTAAACCATTATTTACCGCTTTGGTAAAACCCGCCGAAACCGACCCGTATTTTAAAACCCGCCATTTACTACACAAAGAAAACGAGAAGATGTCAGTTTCCGAAGAAACTTTCGATATATTTGCTAGCTTAGGAGGAATTTACCTCCTAAGGAAGGAAGAACTGATAGAACGCATGGCATCACTAAAACTCAACACAGAAGGCACGTTGGGTACTCTACGTGCACGCTTCAGTCAATACGTGAAAGAAGCAAGGGCACGAAAATCAACTCAAAACCTCTGTGAAGAGTTAGAGAAGATCAGCGTTGAACGAGGTGACAATCCCGCCGTAGAATTTAAAGAAACCGATCCTGAGAAATCCCAGAAAAAGACCCATGATGACGGCGTTCGAGATTTCTACTTTCACGTACCTCCCGGACCCCAGAACCCAGTGAAAACTACAACAATGGAATCCCAAGCCTCAATAAGAGAACATGATAAGGTCACACAACTTTCCTTTCACCCCGAAAGCGAGAAGGGAGGACAGGGACCTAAAATGACGCTTAATCCGCCAACCGGTCAGCGTCAGATGTCCAGCAATTTATGCCAAAGTAAAACCGCCGATAGAATGACCCCAAGCCCCGAGGCCGAGTTAATGAACATTGTAAGAAAGTGGGGACTTAAATTTGATGGTGCAGGAAACGCCCTCGAGTTTATGAAACGACTCGAAGAGCTTATCGAATGCTACAGAATACCCGCCGATGAAATGATCCGAACCTTTCCAGAGATTTTTAGAGGAACTGCTCTAGAGTGGTATCGCATCAACAGGGATCAATTTAAACAATGGTCCGATTTCCACAGGGCGTTCTTAGAATATTTCCTCCCGGTTCGATTCAGGAATAAATTAGAAGACGAAATCTCTAGAAAGAGACAGGGCCCACGAGAAAGGTCCAAGGACTTTATACGTGCAATGCAATACCTGATACACCAGCACCCCACAATGACCATTGCCGAAAGCATCGACCGGATTTACGATAGATTACGTCCGGAATATCACCTTTATATCCGGCGCCGCGACTTCAGCACGCTGGAAGAGCTAATGGAGTTAGCAGAAGAATATGAGTACATTTGCAATGAGAACCGTAACGCCACACTCACTTCAGCTAAGCAAACTCCGAGGAATCAGCCTACTTTTCAGCAAGAGCAGTACGGCAGGAAACCCGCACAAACAACGGAACATTATGATCGAGCAACCCATTGTTGGAATTGTAAACAACGGGGACACTCCAAAGCGAATTGCCGACGACCCTTTCGGTTGTTTTGCTCTTTTTGCGGTGAGGATGGCCGTATGACAAGGGATTGCCCATGTCGTACTCACCAAGCTGCGGTATTGACCTACATGCCAGTAGAAGAAGGCCAAAGAAGCGAATGTTGCATTACGAATGCACAACCAACAACTCCAGGACAAGATGTCCACGAGCCAGGTCAGGAGACAGACTCGGTTAAGGTAACAGCCGATTCGTACAATACACCTCAACAACTACCAGAACTGAAGCCACCAGAAGAACAACATGAAACCATCCCCAAAAACCCGACCGACCCTAGGTGTTTCATAGAAATCAGTTTATGCGGTTACCCAATGGTTGCACTCTTGGACACTGGTGCAACGAAATCGTTCATAAACGAGGAAGTGCGACAATTACTGAAAAGGCTTAATACCCCTGTAAGTTACCAACGTCACACTATACACTCGGCGGATGGTACTGCGATGCAAAGTTGGGAACACTTTGACATTACGCTTTGTGTTGGAGATCAAAGAATCCGAGGACAAATGACCTACTTACATCATTTAACCGAGAAGGTGATTATCGGTATAGACCTGCTCAAAATGTTGAACTTTTCCATGTCAATAGGGGGGAAAGATTTAATAGAACATCAAAAGGTGCAAGGGAGACCACCCGACCAGTTATGTCTTGTTGGAGACAAGCCGCTATCTATGGAGCAGCAAAGAATCCCTAGTAAATTGCCGGACCAAGAGCTACCGAAGTTCGAGCACACGAATAGTACCACTAGTGCCGCAGTACACCGTATCCGATCCAAATCCGACAAGCCGTCCCAACAGAAACATTATCCGAGAAACCCAGCCGTGCAAAAGGTAATCGATGAGGAGATTGACGAGCTGTTGCGCACGGGAGACATAGAACCCTCAAAAAGCCCGTATAGCCCACCCTTAGTGCCAGTTAAAAAGAAAAACGGGACTTGGATAGAACGCGTCGATTACCGTCAACTAAACGCAGTCTCTGCGATGGACGCCTACCCGCTGCCACAAATCTGCTCGATGTTCGATAAACTAAGGCAAGCCAAAGTTATAACTACCGTCGACCTTAAGCGAGGTTACTGGCCGATACCTTTAGAACCAGGATCTCGACCTGCTACAGCATTTACGATTCCTGGGCATGGCCTCCACCAAGGGAATCACCGAAAAAAAAAAAACAAAATCGTTATTTTTTTTTAACTAAAAACAAAACCGCTTAAGTCCAGTAAACCTAGACTTTTAAGACGAGAAGGTTCTCGTCTCCGAAGTAGGGGGGGGGGGGTTGTAATGTATCATTCCATTACCTACTACCGCTTCCCTACTTAAATACCTTTCGTACTACTTTTGCACCACTAAAGAAGCGTACTAGCATAAATCTATTCATTCGTACCATCGTACCCACAAAGTACTAAAGGTACGACCAAGTTACATAATACCTTTTGCAATACCACACTGTACCAATAAAAAGCGTACTAGAATTAGAGTATAAATAGAGCTCCTGCGACCGACCAAAAATGAGTCTGGTGCCGATCGTCGTCGAGGCAAGTTGTGCTTGCGAAGTGATACAAGTAATAAGGTAATACTAACCGATAAGACTTCCCCCCACCAGTGGTAAGGGGTCTTAGTAATAACCAACTCTTTTGCCGGATTCATCCGTTGATAGCCGGGTTCGCCCGTTGATAGCCAGGTTCGCCTGTGATAGCCGGATTCGTCCGTGACAGCCGGGTCCGCCCGTTGATAGCCAGGTTCGCCTGTGATAGCCGGATTCGTCCGTGACAGCCGGGTCCGCCCGTTGATAGCCAGGTTCGCCTGTGACAACCGGATTCGTCCGTGACAGCCGGGTCCGCCCGTTGATAGCCAGGTTCGCCTGTGACAGCCGGATTCGTCCGTGATAGCCGGGTCCGCCCGTTGATAGCCAGGTTCGCCTGTGACAGCCGGATTTGTCCGTGATAGCCGGGTCCGCCCGTTGATAGCCAGGTTCGCCTGTGACAGCCGGATTCGTCCGTGACAGCCGGGTTCGCCCGTGATAGCCAGGTTTGCCTGTGATAGCCGGATTCGTCCGTGATAGCCGGGTCCGCCCGTTGATAGCCAGGTTCGCCTGTGACAGCCGGATTTGTCCGTGATAGCCGGGTCCGCCCGTTGACAGCCAGGTTCGCCTGTGACAGCCGGATTCGTCCGTGACAGCCGGGTTCGCCCGTGATAGTCAGGTTCGCCTGTGATAGCCGGATTCGTCCGTGATAGCCGGGTCCGCCCGTTGATAGCCAGGTTCGCCTGTGATAGCCGGATTCGTCCGTGACAGCCGGGTCCGCCCGTTGATAGCCAGGTTCGCCTGTGACAGCCGGATTCATCCGTGATAGCCGGGTCCGCCCGTTGATAGCCAGGTTCGCCTGTGACAGCCGGATACGTCCGTGACAGCCGGGTTCGCCCGTGATAGCCAGGTTCGCCTGTGACAGCCGGATTCGTCCGTGACAGCCGGGTTCGCCCGTTGATAGCCAGGTTCGCCTGTGACAGCCGGATTCGTCCGTGATAGCCGGGTCCGCCCGTTGATAGCCAGGTTCGCCTGTGACAGCCGGATTCGTCCGTGATAGCCGGGTCCGCCCGTTGATAGCCAGGTTCGCCTGTGATAGCCGGATTCGTCCGTGATAGCCGGGTCCGCCCGTTGATAGCCAGGTTCGCCTGTGACAGCCGGATTCGTCCGTGATAGCCGGGTTCGCCCGTTGATTGCTAGTAAACAACTATTGAAGCTGCTACAGCATCGGACACCATTTTCCCAGGGAAGGCGGCTAACAGCCCAGATCGATTCATCAGAGGGATACCCAGCCGTTGAGACAAGGAGAACACATTGATACCATCAACATTTCAACTTATATAAATATATTATAATTTAAATAATTTAAGACATTCTGAAGTTTAAATAAAGAAAGACCTTTAACTAAAGTTTCGTGCTTTCTTTAGTAACATCCTGGACATACCGGCGAGCTAAACCTCAGCCTTTGACCCAAAGTACATCACAAATTGGCGCCCGAGCAGGGACCTTTAAGGTCCATTCCGAAATAAAAACTTCAGAATCTTAAATTTTTATAAATCGAATAACCAGCCCGTAACTAAAATACCATTTACCATTGCAGTAAAATCCGCCGATAACCGAATAGCCAGACCCGTGTTTAAACCACCATTTACCAATTTGGTAAAATCCGCCTGAAACCGAATAATCTGACTCGTGTTTAAACCCCCATTTATCATTGTGGTAAAACCCGCCGACCCGTGTTTTAATTCATCATTTACCACCGTGGTAAAACCCACCGAAACCGAATAATCAGACTCGTGTTCGTAAATCCTATTTACCATTTTGGTGAAATCCGCCGAATAACCCGTCCCGTGTTTAAACCATTATTTACCGCTTTGGTAAAACCCGCCGAAACCGACCCGTATTTTAAAACCCGCCATTTACTACACAAAGAAAACGAGAAGATGTCAGTTTCCGAAGAAACTTTCGATATATTTGCTAGCTTAGGAGGAATTTACCTCCTAAGGAAGGAAGAACTGATAGAACGCATGGCATCACTAAAACTCAACACAGAAGGCACGTTGGGTACTCTACGTGCACGCTTCAGTCAATACGTGAAAGAAGCAAGGGCACGAAAATCAACTCAAAACCTCTGTGAAGAGTTAGAGAAGATCAGCGTTGAACGAGGTGACAATCCCGCCGTAGAATTTAAAGAAACCGATCCTGAGAAATCCCAGAAAAAGACCCATGATGACGGCGTTCGAGATTTCTACTTTCACGTACCTCCCGGACCCCAGAACCCAGTGAAAACTACAACAATGGAATCCCAAGCCTCAATAAGAGAACATGATAAGGTCACACAACTTTCCTTTCACCCCGAAAGCGAGAAGGGAGGACAGGGACCTAAAATGACGCTTAATCCGCCAACCGGTCAGCGTCAGATGTCCAGCAATTTATGCCAAAGTAAAACCGCCGATAGAATGACCCCAAGCCCCGAGGCCGAGTTAATGAACATTGTAAGAAAGTGGGGACTTAAATTTGATGGTGCAGGAAACGCCCTCGAGTTTATGAAACGACTCGAAGTGCTTATCGAATGCTACAGAATACCCGCCGATGAAATGATCCGAACCTTTCCAGAGATTTTTAGAGGAACTGCTCTAGAGTGGTATCGCATCAACAGGGATCAATTTAAACAATGGTCCGATTTCCACAGGGCGTTCTTAGAATATTTCCTCCCGGTTCGATTCAGGAATAAATTAGAAGACGAAATCTCTAGAAAGAGACAGGGCCCACGAGAAAGGTCCAAGGACTTTATACGTGCAATGCAATACCTGATACACCAGCACCCCACAATGACCATTGCCGAAAGCATCGACCGGATTTACGATAGATTACGTCCGGAATATCACCTTTATATCCGGCGCCGCGACTTCAGCACGCTGGAAGAGCTAATGGAGTTAGCAGAAGAATATGAGTACATTTGCAATGAGAACCGTAACGCCACACTCACTTCAGCAAAGCAAACTCCGAGGAATCAGCCTACTTTTCAGCAAGAGCAGTACGGCAGGAAACCCGCACAAACAACGGAACATTATGATCGAGCAACCCATTGTTGGAATTGTAAACAACGGGGACACTCCAAAGCGAATTGCCGACGACCCTTTCGGTTGTTTTGCTCTTTTTGCGGTGAGGATGGCCGTATGACAAGGGATTGCCCATGTCGTACTCACCAAGCTGCGGTATTGACCTACATGCCAGGAGAAGAAGGCCAAAGAAGCGAATGTTGCATAACGAATGCACAACCAACAACTCCAGGACAAGATGTCCACGAGCCAGGTCAGGAGACAGACTCGGTTAAGGTAACAGCCGATTCGTACAATACACCTCAACAACTACCAGAACTGAAGCCACCAGAAGAACAACATGAAACCATCCCCAAAAACCCGACCGACCCTAGGTGTTTCATAGAAATCAGTTTATGCGGTTACCCAATGGTTGCACTCTTGGACACTGGTGCAACGAAATCGTTCATAAACGAGGAAGTGCGACAATTACTGAAAAGGCTTAATACCCCTGTAAGTTACCAACGTCACACTATACACTCGGCGGATGGTACTGCGATGCAAAGTTGGGAACACTTTGACATTACGCTTTGTGTTGGAGATCAAAGAATCCGAGGACAAATGACCTACTTACATCATTTAACCGAGAAGGTGATTATCGGTATAGACCTGCTCAAAATGTTGAACTTTTCCATGTCAATAGGGGGGAAAGATTTAATAGAACATCAAAAGGTGCAAGGGAGACCACCCGACCAGTTATGTCTTGTTGGAGACAAGCCGCTATCTATGGAGCAGCAAAGAATCCCTAGTAAATTGCCGGACCAAGAGCTACCGAAGTTCGAGCACCCGAATAGTACCACTAGTGCCGCAGTACACCGTATCCGATCCAAATCTGACAAGCCGTCCCAACAGAAACATTATCCGAGAAACCCAGCCGTGCAAAAGGTAATCGATGAGGAGATTGACGAGCTGTTGCGCACGGGAGACATAGAACCCTCAAAAAGCCCGTATAGCCCACCCTTAGTGCCAGTTAAAAAGAAAAACGGGACTTGGATAGAACGCGTCGATTACCGTCAACTAAACGCAGTCTCTGCGATGGACGCCTACCCGCTGCCACAAATCTGCTCGATGTTCGATAAACTAAGGCAAGCCAAAGTTATAACTACCGTCGACCTTAAGCGAGGTTACTGGCCGATACCTTTAGAACCAGGATCTCGACCTGCTACAGCATTTACGATTCCTGGGCATGGCCTCCACCAAGGGAATCACCGAAAAAAAAACAAAATCGTTATTTTTTTTAAACTAAAAACAAAACCGCTTAAGTCCAGTAAACCTAGACTTTTAAGACGAGAAGGTTCTCGTCTCCGAAGTAGGGGGGGGGGTTGTAATGTATCATTCCATTACCTACTACCGCTTCCCTACTTAAATACCTTTCGTACTACTTTTGCACCACTAAAGAAGCGTACTAGCATAAATCTATTCATTCGTACCATCGTTTTACCCACAAAGTACTAAAGGTACGACCAAGTTACATAATACCTTTTGCAATACCACACTGTACCAATAAAAAGCGTACTAGAATTAGAGTATAAATAGAGCTCCTGCGACCGACCAAAAATGAGTCTGGTGCCGATCGTCGTCGAGGCAAGTTGTGCTTGCGAAGTGATACAAGTAATAAGGTAATACTAACCGATAAGACTTCCCCCCACCAGTGGTAAGGGGTCTTAGTAATAACCAACTCTTTTGCCGGATTCATCCGTTGATAGCCGGGTTCGCCCGTTGATAGCCAGGTTCGCCTGTGATAGCCGGATTCGTCCGTGACAGCCGGGTCCGCCCGTTGATAGCCAGGTTCGCCTGTGATAGCCGGATTCGTCCGTGACAGCCGGGTCCGCCCGTTGATAGCCAGGTTCGCCTGTGACAGCCGGATTCGTCCGTGACAGCCGGGTCCGCCCGTTGATAGCCAGGTTCGCCTGTGACAGCCGGATTCGTCCGTGATAGCCGGGTCCGCCCGTTGATAGCCAGGTTCGCCTGTGACAGCCGGATTTGTCCGTGATAGCCGGGTCCGCCCGTTGATAGCCAGGTTCGCCTGTGACAGCCGGATTCGTCCGTGACAGCCGGGTTCGCCCGTGATAGCCAGGTTCGCCTGTGATAGCCGGATTCGTCCGTGATAGCCGGGTCCGCCCGTTGATAGCCAGGTTCGCCTGTGATAGCCGGATTCGTCCGTGACAGCCGGGTCCGCCCCTTGATAGCCAGGTTCGCCTGTGAAAGCCGGATTCATCCGTGATAGCCGGGTCCGCCCGTTGATAGCCAGGTTCGCCTGTGACAGCCGGATACGTCCGTGACAGCCGGGTTCGCCCGTGATAGCCAGGTTCGCCTGTGACAGCCGGATTCGTCCGTGACAGCCGGGTTCGCCCGTTGATAGCCAGGTTCGCCTGTGACAGCCGGATTCGTTCGTGATAGCCGGGTCCGCCCGTTGATAGCCAGGTTCGCCTGTGACAGCCGGATTCGTCCGTGATAGCCGGGTCCGCCCGTTGATAGCCAGGTTCGCCTGTGATAGCCGGATTCGTCCGTGATAGCCGGGTCCGCCCGTTGATAGCCAGGTTCGCCTGTGACAGCCGGATTCGTCCGTGATAGCCGGGTTCGCCCGTTGATTGCTAGTAAACAACTATTGAAGCTGCTACAGCATCGGACACCATTTTCCCAGGGAAGGCGGCTAACAGCCCAGATCGATTCATCAGAGGGATACCCAGCCGTTGAGACAAGGAGAACACATTGATACCATCAACATTTCAACTTATCTATATATATAAAAGAACAGCTTAATTTTTGTGTTCGTTCGCTAACCGGGCACGCTGGTGGACCGATTTTCCTAATTTTTTCTCTAAATGCAAGAGGTATTAGGGAAGAAGGTTTAGCAAAAATAAAATGTATATTTTTCAAATGCAATAAAATGACAAACGGTGCTAATGTTAAAAAAAAATATTTTTTTCACTACACTACAAGCTGATCGATTCGATTGAAGATTCTGTCAAGTTTATAATATTTCCAAAAACTATTGAAAAATCAAATTTTTCATTTCATTAGCAACAAGATAAGAATCTATGTACATACAAACATTTGTGTAAATACTAAAATTCTGAATACTGAATACTGAATACTGAAATTCTTCATAATTTTAGTAGCACTGGTAAATAGCTAATAGAATGAGGAACATTCGTACATATTTCATATCATTATTTTTATATATCTGCTAAAGAATCTCAAGAACAGCCAGAGCCAGATATGAGAAAAAAATTACATAATATGTAATGTATGTACATATGTATCCCCAAATAGATATTCGATCCTGTATTCTGTAATTTACGTGGTGTTGAAGCTTGGAAGGATACAGATGGACTTTCAATTTATCGGTTGATGTTCGCTTTTAGAGGTGTCGGAAAAGCCAATATCAATAAAAAAAAATTGCGAGAAACCTTGGAAAAATGCGTTTATCATAATTTTAAGAGATGTCTAGACGCTCAATTTTATTAACGGTCAGAGAAAAGTGGATAATTGTTAAAGAATGGACTTGAACAAAAAAGAAGAATAAAAACAATTATTGGTTTATTTTGAATTGAGTGGAAGTGTTTTTTTTTGTATGTTTGTATTTTTTTCCGGTGTGGTAAATAACTTCTATTTCATTCAGGGACGGTTCCTGCGAAAAAAAATGGAAAACCCATACAGAAGAGCGGGAAAAACTGGAAAAAATCAACATACATAAATATTTCAGCCTTAGGTATCAAGAATAAGAGTTACATAATATTCTCCTATCGAAAGACAATCTTCAAAAACAAGGAAAAAACTCGATGGAACAAAGTAGGTTCTTGAACTTATCAGTGTGGTTGGAATTGTAGGTGCATTGGTATTCAAATACAAATATAGAAAGTTCTTGGTGCAAAACTCGGAAAATTGCGGAAATGAACGAAACATTTGATTTTTTATCAAATATACGATGTTGGATATGTATCTAAAGGATGGATAATTCGTTGCTAAGCAACAAAAACTTCAAATCTTTGAAATTGGAAGTAAGTATCTGAGTTTTAAATTCGGAAAACTCGGGAAAACTTGCATTTTAATGCATGTTTTAATGATTTCGAACCAAGTAAAAGTAGAAAGTTAGTTGTGAAGTTTGAAAAATGCATATCGTTGTGTATTTAAATTTAATTCAAGTAAATCACATTGCATTTTGACCAAATCTGTGTTTAATTTATTATCCTGGAGTTTGTCAGAAGGCAGGCGAGACGAAGAAAATGGGTAGAAGGCTTAGGACAAAGAAAATTTGTGTTAAAAAATAATGCTCAAATCTAATCCACAAACGTTTACGTTAAAATTGAATTTGCACATCTGTGGGATATAGGAATTCGTGAAAATAGTATATTTTCTACCGGGATTGCAAATAAAGCATTATCACAGTTAGGATTGGTTGATCCAAATCGTGCAATGCAAGATATTCTTGATCAAGAGATACTATGCGAAAGGCAATACAGTTGCATTGAATTAAAAATAATTGCAAACTTATGTGATGCAGTTAAACGATCAAAAAAAGTATGTGCATGACACCATTATGCAAGGTGTGATTCTGTGATAAGGTGTGATTCGCTCTGGCTTCTTCTGGAATTGTAGACAAGGTATCAGATGGTGGCCGTACCCGTAGAGCGGATCCAGCTCTTAAGTTGCCTTTGAATATGAAGATTAATGAATCATCTACACATAATATTTCAAAAACGTTATAGGAATGGGCAAAGTCTTGCAACATTTTCAGATTATTTTGTGGAATAAAGGCAGTAGCGCCAAGATTCTTTTAGCTGATGACTTTCGACAAACTTTGCCGATTTTGCCACGTTCCACTACTGCAGAAGAAGGCCTGTTTTAAAACTTCTGTTTTGTGTTGGTATGTCAGGAAAATAACATTGGTCACGAAATGTTCATGTGCAGTTACAAAACAATGTATCGCTCCAGAAGTTTTTAGGCAGTTATTGGACATGGGCATGGGAAATGGTATAATTCCGCTTAATTCTTAAGTCTGAATTACAATTCCAGACAATTTTTATTGTAATGCAAGTTCAAGAAATTAATTGATTCAATGCGTCTTTCCAAGCATATAAAAAATGTTTAAAACCACACCAGGTTGAATGAAGGTGCAATAACGGCTGATACAATTAAAATTGTTTCTGAAATCGATATGCAACGATTTTGAACGATATAAATGCATAATTTTTTACCTAACAAATGAAAGCGGTGTAATAAATTGGCGCTGAAACACCATTTCCAAGTGTAAAATATACACGTCGTCCATTTTTAAATGCATTGGCAAATTAACAACTGCTGCATACCTTTCATGTATTTGAAACGAAGAAATACAACAAACTGCTTCGTTCCATGCTTATGTTGCATAGTTATTTCATAATTCCTATTCCTATGAACAGTTCATACTGAAAGTCTGCAATGCTAACCATTATCACGTGTTGTTAAACCATCCAACCTTATAAAACCAAAAATATTGTTTACCAAAAACGCATTTTAATAAAATACTCAATAAAGCATATATTCAAAAAAAAGTTAAAGCCCTGCGAAGCGGGCGGGGGTTTCGCTAGTATAAATATATTATAATTTAAATAATTTAAGACATTCTGAAGTTTAAATAAAGAAAGACCTTTAACTAAAGTTTCGTGCTTTCTTTAGTAACATCCTGGACATACCGGCGAGCTAAACCTCAGCCTTTGACCCAAAGTACATCACAATGGAGAACAGAGCCTTACTTCATCAATTCTACCTGAGGAATGATATTACGCATTGGCGATCCGAGAACCGTGGTTTTACCCGGTTTGATGACGATTTCTTAGCAAACGCTAAATCGCCGAACGAACGGGCCCAAGTCCCTTGCTCATCACGAAGGTAGAACTCCAGCTCATCTTCGATTCAATAAAGAATTAGAAGTCAGCAGGTGCCGACGGTATATCCAACATTGTACTAAGACACTTACCGATTGAGGCCATCGACATTTATACCACACTCTTCAATAACACGCTGAATAATGCATATTATCCAGTGCGTTGGAAGACAGCTGTGGTTCATCCTCTCCCGAAAAAGGGAAAGGACAACTCCATTCCTTCAAATCTCCGATCAATAAGTCTTCTTCCAAGCATCAGCAATGTATTCGAAAAGGTAATCAATAGGGCAACAGTATAATTCCGGATAATCGGTTTGGGTTCAAGGCAGGGCATGACACTATTCATGCCGCGTCTAAGCTCGTTTCTGATATCAAATAGAATGAGTCCAAGAAACAATGCACGGGTGCTGTTCTGGTTGATCTAGAGAAGACCTTCGACACCGTATGGTTAGAAGGGTTGTACCTAAAACTCACCAGACTAGGCATCAGTAAACCATTATTGTATATGCTTTATGATATGCTCAACGGTAGAAAGTTTGTTGTCAAAAGTGGCAATGTAACTTCTACCACCACCTTTGAAATTAAAAATGGTCTGCAACAGGGAGTCGTTAATTCGCCGATCCTCTTCATCATTTACACCAGCGATCTAATAGGTAGCCTCACCCAGGCAATTGCGTATGCCGACGAAATGAGTGCGTACAGAACGGCCCCAAAGGTCGAAGTCATTAGAATTCTCTTGCAATGTGACTTCGAGAAGATTCAGCGATATTGCGATGACTGGAAACTGAAAATAAATGTCCAGAAATTCTGTTCCGGACCTCGTTGGCTGGGGCCACAAGGGATACGCGCAAGTATTGGCGCAAGATGGTCATCGTTGGGCCTCACGGACAGCGATAAACGAGCGAAAGTGAAGTGAAGTACCTCGGTATCTGGTTGGACCAGTATCTGTATTTCGACAGACATATAGATGCTACTCTGACTAAGGCCAGAGAAGTCTTCGCTCTGACGAAACGGCTGTTTTACAGCAGTCGGCTTGACCCCAGAGTGAAGGTAATTTGCTACATGGCCCTCATTCGGCCGATGATCGTTTATGGCTGCCCAGGTTCAACGTTGCACCATCTCAAATGGAGAAGATTCGGGTGTTCAAGAGGCAGTGTCTTCGGCGCTGTCTCGGTTTGTATCGGACACCGGAATCTTCTTATTTACATTACTATTCTAACGAGGTTCTGTACAACGAGGCTCGGATCAACAGAATTGACAATTTCGTGATAAAACTTATTCGGGGTCACATTGCGAGAGCTATGACTTCGACGAATAATTTGATCTTTGGGGAGTTCTATCCGAACGACGAATATTTTGATAGTGCACGTTCGAGTGGCTTCATTCCACCAGAGGCATTTCTCCATTTAGATAAATGCGGTCTGATACAGGACAGATTGGCGATCCCGCTAATCTACCACGTCAGGCGGAGAACCGTCGATCGGTGGCTCCTTTACCATCGAGACGTCCTCGCACAGGGCGGAACAGAGCTCCTTCGGTTCAGTAGGGCTGTGTCCGAACGGGACCGAATCGATAGAGTGAAGCAGAAGCACTAGTTCTGGTGGCTTCAGTCAGCCGTCGTCGGGGTGGGATTTTGAGCCTTGGCCAGCTTGCATACTTGTTTTAGTCTAAGGGTTTTTGGTTTAGGTTTAAGTAGAGTAGGCATGGTGGCACAGATATTGACATGGACAACAAATATGAAATTACAAAAAACAAAAAATTAAATAAAAAGAAAATTGAATAGAAAATACATACAAAAAAAAAAAAGAAAAAAAAATACAAAAAAGTGAAAAAAAAGATAGAGATTTGCTGCTGTGGCTGTTCTAGTTTGTAAGTAGTTGTTGGGTAGAATAGGTAGTTTTAGTTAATTTTAAGTTTCATTTTTAAGGACCTAATTTTAAGTAGCATGTAGTAAAACATAAAATGACATTGAGTTAGTTTTTTTTTTTAATTTTTGTTGGCGATGAATCAGTATGAGAATCCAGCAGAGCAAATAAAGAAATGTAAAAGGTTAATTAAATCGTTATAATATATTTTTACCAACTGTCCTGGGTGACGATCGAATCCAAAAAGATCGAGCCCATGCCAAACCTTCCATTAGAAGCTTACATTAGAGGTTTACAGTATTCGAATTAGAGTGAAATTATTAAAGAGAAAGAAAGATTAACTGTTAAGTGTATGCTACATATTTCATAAAGAGATTGAGTGACTTTTAAGTTTCTTCGTTTACATTTTATAGGGTATAACAAGCAATGTTAGGAAATTTAAGTTTTGTTTTTTCGTATTTTGTTTGCAATATTTAAATAATAATGATTAATTTAATAATATTAAATAGGATGATGATGATAATCCGAAACAACTTTCTAACATGAAAAGAAACAATAAATTGAAAAAGAAAAATATTTAATAGGCCGAAAGGCATTAATTGTATAAGAAACCATGAATTCCTTAGAGCGCCCGGCTGGGGCCAGTAAGTTATATATAAGATTTTAGATCATAAGCTAGTTTTGAATTCCTTTGTCTAGTATATAAGTAAGCCTAAGTGGCTTACTCTCATCAACAATTCTCTGAGTGCGTGTGAAGAATTAAGGGCACCTACAATTTAACGCCGATTCCGAACAGCAGAGTTGAGAAGCACTTTTTCATGACATATTTATACTCTTGGAAGATTTGTCAGGTCTTCGCAAGAGGCAGTGCCCGTGAAAGATGAAATAAAAACTTGGCCTGAGTAGGACTCGAACCAACGACGTTCTGCTTAGCAGCCAACGCACTTACCAACTAAGCTACGGGCAAGTGAATGAATAAAAAAATGAATGTAAAAAAAAACACCAAATCAGACAAGACGTTTTTTTGTCTTAAGACAAAAAATCACGGACACAAATCCATTGCTCTTATGAGGCAACACACACCGAAAAAGACACGACACGATAAAAAATTTTGTGCGCATTTAACTTGCGTGGATAAAACCAACTGTTGAAGGAAAATACCTACATATTTTGAGTACAATGCCTACGCTTGGCAAGAACCCTTGCCTGTTCATGAACAGCTTGCTTGTTCATGAACATTTTGCTCACAGAAACTCAGTTCAAAGTTATTCAAACTCATTTTGACTTGAAAACAAAAACACTCATTTGTATTCATTTGAAAATAGGGGTTGCTCAGAGTTACTTGACTCATAAATAAAAATGTTCAAATTTACTTGCTTGTGCGTTGACTCAGTTTGTTCAAACTTGTTTTTTTTTTTCAACTAAATACTCAGTATTCGTGAGCAAGCTTTGTTCATTTTAATCTCTGGTACCTACCTATTCAATCTCACCAATGCCGCGCATTTATGCTTCTTGTACGATAAGCAGCACAAACAAGATATTTTGCATTTTTTCACGATAATTCTAATAAATCTTAATTTTTACGGGTTGCATTCAAGAGTAATGTTACCACCATGCCCATTGTTGTTTATCATTTCGCTCTGTACTTGTGAACTTCTTAGTTTTCTCTCATTTGGTTCACTTTCCGGAATAATCTTTTTTACGGAATTTATTTATAGCTCAAACTTTTTAAGTGTATTAAAGGCCAAGTTCTTGTTAAAAAAAATCATATCTAATTTTGAATTTGATATTAACATCGCACAATTTTTAAAATGTCTAAATCTTCCAGTTAATGTCATTCGAATCTGCTTCTCTTTTACTCAGATTTAATTAAATTCCCCGATTGTTTGCCGTCTTCAAGTCAGCATTTCTAGTTCTTATGATATTTTCATGCTCATAACTCATCTCTTATTTTTCTGTAGTATGCACCTATGCACATTGACATCTTCATAATTATTTTTAATACGGGAAACATTCCGACCGTCTTAGGGTACCTGTAATAAGTAGCAAAAACGACTTATTATAAAAATTACGTTTATTACATAACGAGAATTAAATGATGATATGAACGAAGCTAGAGAACAATATAGAATGAATTGACAAATTAATTATTTTACAAACATTTAATATAATAATTTCTTAGATTTAAAATATAAATATATAGCTGAGTGATGTGCGTTAACAAGTAGATATTGAAATATTCTTATTCATATTATTACATGCTTTCTTTTTTTTTTTTAATCTAACTCTTAGCCCTAGTCTTAGAATACTTAATAATATATTCCAAGCCTCTGTGGTCTTCTAACAACTCGACCACTTCGAGTTACTATTCGTTCCTTAGATGTAATAACTGGTGCATTATGATTAATTGCTTCTGAACCAGATATCTCTGAAATTGGTTGGTTGATAGGTTGTGAACTTAAGACATTATCAGTAATATTCGGAGAAATTGGTTCGTCCACATTACAATTATTAATATCATTGTTTACATTTGAACTATTTTCGTTTTTATCTTCTTGAGATGGATTAATTGTTTGAATTTCTTTTGTACAATCAAATTTTTTATAGGGTTCTACATTTTGTTCATAAAGTAAATCACTAGAACAAAAATCTTCATTGGAAGTCTTAGCAATAAATCGCCTATTGCGCCTAAAATGATTATTAAAATTATCTTTTATTAAATATGAGCGGTTGTTAACAATACCAATTATTTTTCCATAGTGCGATTCTTTTCCAGTTTTTTTAAATATAACTAGATCACCAACATTTAATAAAGAAAGTGATTTTGAGTTCCGATCATAATAACATTTTTGCTTCTCTTTTTTATTCCTTAATTTGTTTTGAATTTCCGATTCATTTAGGTTGTTTCTAACAAAAACTGAGTCTGAAACAGGTAGCCTTGTTTTAACAAGTCGACCGAAGAATAATTCCGATGGCGTAAGATGCATACTTGCTATTGGTGAAGTGTTGTATTCTAATATTCGATATTGAAAATTGTTTACATCATTAACTTCAAAACACCTTTTAAGAATATTCTTTGCAATGGCCACACCTTTCTCTGCTAACCCATTACTTTGTGGATATCTAGGGCTTGAAAATCTTAGTTGAATATTGCATGCAATTGAAAAACGTTCAAATTCAGCCGAACCGAAAGGACTATTATCGCATTTTAGAATTGCTGGGTATCCAATTTTGTCGAAGATATGAGAAATAACATCAATTATGTATTTCGATGTTTTGTTTTCAATCTTTGCAGCAGCCAAGTAGTTTGAATAAGCATCAAATAAAGCAATGTAGTCTCTGCCTGCATATTCAAACAAGTCCACTGCAACTATTTGAAAAGGATATTTAGGAATTTCTTCTTGGACTAATGGCTCTTTTTGCATATTCCGTTTAAACTTTTCACAAATATTACAGGAAGAAACTAGTTCCTTTATTTGAGAATTCATTCCAGGCCAATAATACAACATTCTTGCACGAGAAAGAGTTTTTTCAATCCCTAGATGTGGTTGGTGTAACCAAATAGATATTTTTCGTTGCAATTCTGATGGTACAACTAGTCTATGATTAAAAAGCAGTAATCCATTTTCTAAATGTAGTTCCGATTTTAGTTTAAAAAAATGCTGACTAAGATCATCTAACTGATGAAAACCTGGCCAACCATTTTCTACATAATTACAAATCCTAGCATATTTTTCATCCTCATTTAATATTTTCTGATACAAATTGTAGTTCTTTTCGGTGCAACAAACTGATTTTGTGATTGAATGAACTACTCCCGATAGCCCTTCAATTTCCGATATTTCACTTTGTTGTGCACGTGATAAGCAATCAGCTACTAGCAATTCCTTACCCGGCTTATAGATAATAGTCATTTGCGGATATTTTAATAGAAACATAAACATTCGCTGAAGACGGGTTGTAACATCGTCAATATCACGCTTAACCAATGTTTCAAGTGGCTTATGATCGCTTTCAACTGAAAACTCACGGCCATACAAAAATAAATGAAACTTTTGACATGCAAATACAATTGCCAATAGTTCCTTTTCGATTTGGGCCCATTTTTGTTCACTTTTACTGAGAGTTCGAGAAGCGAAAGCAACAGGATGTCCATTTTGAACTAAAACGCACCCCAACCCATCCTTCGATGCATCAGTTTGAATAACTACTGGTTGTTTTGGATCATAAATTGCTAGAACTGGTTCCGATGTAACTATTTTTAACAACCTGTTAAATTCGTGTTCGTGTTTTTCTGTCCAGTTAAAATCAACATCATTCCGTGTCAAATTTCGCAATTCCGCTGTTTCTTTCGATAAGTTTGGAATGAACCTTGCTAAATACTTGAGCAAACCCATAAATCTCAAAATATCTCTTTTGCTTCCTGGCATCCCTATATTTTAAATCTGCTTTGATTTTTCCTTCGAATAGTATATTACCCATAAATTTTACTTCCCGTTGACGATATTGAATCTTTTCCGGATTAAGTTTAATATTGTTTTTTCTAGCTCTGTCCATAACCAAATTCAAAACTTCATCATGATTTTCTTCAAGAACAGGCTCACATTTGTCATCAACAACCAAAAACTTGGCACTTTTTTCAGTTCTATTACCTACATCTAAACATTTAAGTTCGACAACTCCAAAAATAGGCACTTTGTTGTTATTATAATCTATGATATTTAATATTCAATTTTCTTATTAAATTGATTGGTATGCAATTAACATCAGCACCTGTATCTATTTTAAATTTAACAATCTTATTTCCAATAATATACTCCTTTGTCCAACGCATACGACTAGATCTTGAATCTAACCTTAAAATTGTTTTGTTTTTTTGAAGAACTTAAACTATCTATCTCTTTACAAACATATTTAGATTTATTACCTTGCACATCACTCCAGTTAATACTAGAAACGCTTTGCTTTCTGCTATCAACTTTTGTTTCATATGATGGTTTTCTTGATTTGCGGCACATCTTTTGAAAATGTCCTTTCTTTGAGCACGAACGACAGATAACATCCTTCGCTTTGCATTGATTTATGTGTCCTAATGTCCATGGCATACCACAATTAAAGCAAGATCGATGAATTGAATTGATAGATTCATCTTCAACATCGTTTTTAATAGAATGAAGAACTACTCCTCCATCAAGAATACTTTTGTTGGTATTAGCTGCTTCATATGTCTTGCAGGTCTCAATAACGCGTTCCAGCTGTTCATCATGACCATCAAGCAACTTAAGTTGCAATTTTTTGTCATAAACTCCAACAATTAGTCTGTCGCGAAATAATCGATTTTCGTAAGATGCGCCACATTCACACTTGTAATCACATAGACGAACCTGTGCACGCAGTTCAGTTTCGAATTCCATAAAAGACTGCCGTTCTTTTTGAGAAAGAATATTGAATTTGTAAGATTCCATGGCAATGTTACGTTGTGGCTTACAAAATTCATCAAATTTGTCTAAGACATCTTGTAATGAACGCTGAGTAACAACATCACCACTCTGCATAGTTCCAAGAAGGGAATTTTTGCTTCCATCGTTGGGAAATAAAGTGTTATAAATATTTGCACCACTTGTTCCCATTAACCAAATAAATTTTGCAATTTTGGTTTGTTCTGGAGACTCTGATTTTCCATTTGCAATCATATACACGGTAAAATTCCGTTTGAAATTCGGCCAATCGTTTACTAGATTGCCACAATCCAATTCCGCTATAGCACGTTCGTTGTTCGCCATTTGGAACAATCTGCTAGTCCAAAATCCGTAAAAACACTGATCCAATTAATTAATATTGATTTTTTAATTCAAACTTGTTGGTTCCTTTCGTTCTGACACCATGTAATAAGTAGCAAAAACGACTTATTATAAAAATTACGTTTATTACATAACGAGAATTAAATGATGATATGAACGAAGCTAGAGAACAATATAGAATGAATTGACAAACTAATTATTTTACAAACATTTAATATAATAATTTCTTAGATTTAAAATATAAATATATAGCTGAGTGATGTGCGTTAACAAGTAGATATTGAAATATTCTTATTCATATTATTACAGTACCTAACAACAATAACGACTCTATTTTTCAGTTCTTTCCTTTTCCTATTTTTACAATACCCTTAGATTCCATTTGTTGACATTCCTTCTTCATGGGAGGTATTTTCTATTGACACTGTTAAATATACCGGCTTTAAAATAATAAGCTGTTAATGGTCATAAGATCAGTCGGCCTTAAGATACTCTATTTGTACCTACTACCCTTGTGCCAGCAACGAGGAGTCATAAAAATCCTATTAGAAGTTGTTGAACGAGACTGCCCAGAAAAAATAAACATTTATTAAAATACAAAAACAACAACGAATGAGAAACAAACAAAAGAGATGACATAGAATACTTTCACAGCCGGACCCGTATAATGTCGTTAACATTTCTTAAATGACATTTCAATTACAAAACAATGGCTCGTGTCATTTTACTCAAAGCTATTGACACTTGGAGTCGTATGTAGGGCTAAACTAAACATATCAATCGTGTGACAAAATAGTATGATTCAAATTCCTAAGCCCAGCACGAGTACTGCTCATATTCAAATGACAGTTGAGTAGGTACTTGTTCTCCTTGCAATAACATTCTTCACTTATGACTCTCATAAGGCCAACTTTGTTGCATATAATTAACCTAACAGTAACACACTATAAAGTAAGAAGCTGCATCCACTTTTTCGTTCCATAACCTCAACATCATTATAATTCATTCTTGGCTGGCTGCCTATTGAAGCTGACCACCTACTAACCAGTTTATTCAAAACACTCACTCACAGCAACACTGGAGAAGAAGGAAACAAAATGCTATAATAGCAATAAAACGATTCCAATCCAATCAATTCAACAATTCAATTATTAGTAACTAATGCGGCTCTGACTCGGTACCGGTGTACGTACAAATGCCTACATGTATGATGAAGCATACCACGCGTCATCCTCGCGGGTATTATTTTCTTTAATTTGAATATGAAAACCCTCGAGATGGGTAAAACAAAACACACTTAAAAGGTGAACAATGCGGGTCTTCGCTTGGATATGAGTGTCGTCAGTAGTGTCTTCAATCTGCTCGCAGACCATCGTTTATCATTTGTCAATTGTCGTTGAATATTTTTATAAAAAGCGCATTACCTGAGTAGAGTATGGCAATACACTTCAATTGAGGATAATGTCGATTGGAAGTAGAATTGCCAGATGAATATGACTTGATAATTATTATATAGGTAGGTACGTTTATTGAAACACTTCAAGAGGTCGCAGATGCTGATCATTATATTAATGACTTAAGTCTCGTTCCTCATGGACCTTAGAATTTAGAGATTATACCTAAACAAACCCTCCGGACAGAACATTCTTTTGTTCGCTCAGAATCAAATCCTCGTTTTTAGTGTGGTCCGAAACTCAGCGTTCTTGTAGAGAGCTTGTAAAATTGGCGTATTATAAAGGGCCTGGGCTGGCCTGAAATCACACTAGCAACTGGTAGGTACGGCTACTGGCAGAAGGAATAAAAAGCTCACAAAGAATGCTTTTTATAGGAGTTTGTAAGCTAAGACATGTCACGGTAGTATTTCGAGGATATAATGTTCTTATCAGAAATCTCAAGAAGACAGTTGTTTACTTGAGAAATTCATTGTTTCCACATTTTCGCCGGCACATCAATTATTCCCCTGAAAGCAAAAAATTGATAAGGCTCTTCAAGCAGGAAGTCATTGCATCCTGTAAGAAATTTACCTGAACCTCGACCTACGGAACGTTTTGGGAAGGTTCATTGCCCGTTGTCCCTCTATTTCGTGTGTTTGTTGTTATTCCAATTTCGTAAACAGTCCTAAGGTCGCTACACACACAACAGCATACTTGACAAGTATACCTGTACAAGTATACTTGTACAAGCATACTTATTTTTCATTTCGCCTCCACACGCTACAGCATGCTCGAACATTTTTCAGTTTATGTTGCGATGAATGTGTGAATCGGACGACGACTTTCTTGCTTTGGCTGCTTTTTATCTTATCCGTAAAAAAGAAACGGGAAAAAAGAAACGTGATGTGTGGTGTAAAGAGTGGTCACTGAAGAGAAGAAGCTACTCCGATATCAATTTACTGAGTGAATTGAAGATATATCCGCGTGATTGGCATAATTATCTCAGAATGAGTGAAGAAACACATCTAAAGCTTTTATTACTGGTAACACCTTTAATTCAAAAACAAGATACGATTATGAGACAACCTATTACTCTCCATGAGAGATTAACAGCAACATTAAGATTTCCGGAAACCGGAAGGAGCTATGAAGATCTTAAATATTCGACCATAATTTCACCACAGGCGCTGAGTTACATAATTCCTGAAACGTGCGAAGCTATTTTCGAGGTGCTAAAAAGCGATTTTTTACCAATCAAATTGGACGTAGAATTTCTTGGAGTTTCTTGATCTACCAAAAAGCCAAACAAGTGGTAGTACCACAGTGTAGGTACATATAAGTCCTCAGTGCCACTACCGGAGCGATAAGAGGCGTCACTTTTTTTTTCTTTTCGATAATTTGTCCTGAAGCCATTTATCTTTTTAATAACGGCATCTTTATCGGCTTGGCTGTCAATTAATCTATACTTATCAAGTAAGATTTTGTACGCTGCATCCCTCTTCATTATATCATGATATTCGGCAGATTTTATTCGCCAAAGACACGGCTGATTTTCGTAGGCACGAATAAAATCTTCTAGTAATTCACGATTGCTCTTCCTCAAATCGTTCGACATTTTTTCACACTATCAGATAATATACTGATGATGATATACTGACGTAAAGCTTATTCACGGTCGCGTACTACTAATTTATTTGTACAAGCCAAAAATACAGGTACACACGTTTCGTTTCACTTGTGCAAGTATAGCTTGCGCAAGTTTACAGGATTCGAAATCAATCAGTCATCAACGTGACTTGCACAAGTAAAATACTTGAGCAAAATATCCCTACAGACGTTACAGTTTGCTTGTACAAGTTGATTGTACAAGTATACTTGTCAAGGATATACTGTTGTGTGTGTAGCGACCTTTATGATATTCCGCTCATCGAGTAAAGTTCATTAACGTACTTATCGATCCCGCCATCAAAGAAATAAACTCAAACTTGTATTAGGTGTTAAAAGCGTGCTCTCATGACACCATACACTGTCAACAGCAAATTGTGATGACAAAGATGGTTACAATGAACGAAAATAACCTCATCACAGATGAATCAAAAGAACATCAACAACTTTTCAATTTGTTTTGGTTTTTCTAAAGAAGAAAAATACGATAAACAATGTCAGCCGTTCAACCTAGCAGCTCAGCCAGCAGACAACTGCAATAAACCTGCCTCTCTTCTTGCTATTTGTTTGAAGGAACCCACAAGAGCAGCGGTTCAAGTATTTAATTTCTTATTTGTTTTTGGCAAACATCTGCTTCCTGCTATGGTTCATCATCGCACATGCCCATGCCGACTCTGTACACTGAGTCACAGCAATTGACGATGGAAGCCGTCCATTGTGTAAAGTACTTTTCAAAGATTATGATCGCAACGTTTAGAAGCTCGCACTATGACTCGTTGGCAATGGTTTTGACCATATGCCATATACTAAAAAGGGGTGAGTTTCAATAAGCATTGACTGTGGGAAAACTGCTCAGCTAGTTCGGTCTCTGTTAATAAAATTGATGAAAATGTTCATGCGAACAATTTATTTCAATGTAGACGGAATAACAATTCAATGCCCTGAGTATAAACAAAAGTCCTCATTCTCATGAGACACTTTAAGAGCTCAAATTTTGTCTTAGTTATTCTATGAGCCACTTTTAACTTGTTTTGTTTCATTGATCACGCCATTTTTTGTGGGATTCACTTTCAATTGCTGCTAATATTATTAAGATGAAAATTCTTCTTCATTTGATAACGCTAGAAGAAAAGGAGTGTTTCAGGTTGGACAAGGTAACTGCCTAGTCGCAACTATTAACAAGTCATTGATCTTTGCAAAGCAATATTCGAAGAGATAGCTACACGTTCGTGCAGTACGGCTACAGAAAGATACTCTTAAGTTGAAGATGAAGGATAGCGTTTAAGTAGAGTAGGCATAGGTGAACCTAAGAAACATGGAGAAAAAGTAACAAAAAATACATTTTTTAAGCCAAACATAATAACCGTTTCGAGTGTTTCAGATCAAATGTAAGCCTCCGTTAAGGTAAGGACCAGTGCTTCTCTTAAGGTTGATTTCTGGTTTGACAGAATTTTAATTGGGCTTGATATTGTAACACTCCCAAAACTATCAAAAAGTCTATGGTCCTCTTTTCTAGCAAAAACGAAAAGAATTAAAACCTCATTATAAAAAACTTCATTGATTATGTCTTAAGCTAACATCTCCTCATTAAAAAAAAGGAAAACTGATCGTATTTATGGACAAAATTTCAATGTTACTGTTATGTATTGAAGTAGATATCGTTTCATTAATATGCAACAAATCTCAGCCTATGCAATTCACACATTATTATTGTGATTGTAATAGATTATTATTGTTCATGTTCATATGTCTAATCGAAGCCAAATGTCAAATCCTCACATGGTCCCAATTTCGTAAGAATAAAAGAATTGAACTAAAAACGAAGTTTTTTGAGTACATCACAGTTACTTAAAACCCGATCAACTAACCGACAATAGACAAAAAAAACGTAAGAACTATGTAGATCCAACCCAAAATCGAATATAAGTCAAGTTTTATTATCTTCATCCAAGCGAAAGGGAAAGGAATTCTTAAACACTTAAAATAGGGTATCTATCTGTATGAGCAGCCCACGACAAAAATTCTATCAACTAGAAACACCTTCCCAGCTATTGTCTCTGTTCAAAAGACGGCGGTGGTGGCCGTAAACACAGCCGAAGTACATTCCACTTCGGGCGACTGTAGCACTGGCTGTGCCACAGCACGGCTAAAGCTTGCTCACATGGATGCAATCAGAAGACCACTTTTCTAAATGAATGCGGACGGTGTGTTATTTTAAATAATGAATGTTACCCCGCTCCATGAGTATTGCCTACCAATCCACGAGGAGCATCACACTCTTTCCAGCACTTTAGTGGCAATGTGTTGCCTGTCCAGAGCAAGCCGGAGTAATATCGCTTAGACGCTTACTATAGGCACAACCAGGCAAGACAGAACTTCCTAGAGTGAGATCATGCTGCGAGTAGTTAGCATACCTCACTTGGAGGTCCGTATAGGAAAGTGCTGCATCAAAAGCGAAAAAACTTCGTGTAACCTCGTTACACTAGGAAAACTCCAATTTTCTAGTTAATTATATTGTGCGCTCCTATTAGGCCGATTGAAATGGTGACACTTACAAATTGTATTGAACCATCAGCAAAAAAAAGGAAAATCCAATCAAAATCAAGAAAAAACTGAGGATCACTAGAGGCAGTTAGTGTTGCTTGACCAGAGAGAATTGTACCGCGAGGCAACGGGCTTTGATATTTTTATGTCCATTGGAAGTTGTTTACATTAAGCGAATCGAAAGCGAAGGCAATTTGAATATCTCTTCACACTCGACTCCGGCTCGCTCCGGTTGTGTCGTTGAGTTGCTTGCACTAGAAAAAATATGTAGTTGCATGTGCCACTTGATGATATTCCGGCTCAAGTGTCAATGAGACAGACATTTCTAGCTGACGCTGAGGAGAAATGGACTGATGACAGCAAGATATTTAATTTGCTATTTTTGAGCGGATTTATATTGGCAATAACACGAGGTTCGAACTATGGCATCTATTTTGGCCTTTTTCGAATTTCAAATCCAATTTGTAGGTGTGTATGTTAATTATTGTTAATTTAATTGTTATTTTCTTTTGTCAAACGAAACATTCGGTTGTTTTTTTGTTTGTCACCTTTGTTAGGTGTTATTTTCGTAGATTTTTCTAAGACATTTATGAATAGAACTCGTAATGCAGTTAAAAATAAGATTTTCATTTCTGTTTTGAAGACTGCATTATAATTGAATTTGATAAGTTCCCTTGGCAGATGACAAGAGTGGGAAAATATACTTACTTACTTACTTATCCGGCTCACAATCCATGAAGGATCTCAGCCTGAGATTCTGCAGCCTTCCATCGTGAGCGGTCCCTCGCATGAACTCTCCAGTCGCCGAAACCAAGCGCTCTGGCATCCGCAGTCACTTGGTCCTTGTACCGTAGGTTTGGTCTTCCTTGTCGTCTCGAACCGGGGGGCTGGGATGAGAAAACTTTCTTGGCTGGAGCGTTGTCGTCCATTCGCTCGATGTGGCCGAGTCAATGTAGTCGTCTTTTCTTGGCCTTCTGGACTACATCCACATCTTGGTACAGCTCATACAGTTCTCGGTTGAACCTTTTTCTCCATTCGCCATCGTCGCATACGGGACCGAAAATCCGCCGAAGAATTTTTCTTTCGAAAGTGCCCAGTATCAATTCCCCTTTTATACTTTTCTTCCAGCACTCGGCGCCGGCCGTAGAGTAGGACTGGTAAAATCAAAGTTTTGTATAGCAGACACTTTGTCTTTCGAGTGAGGAGTTTTGAACCCAGTTGTTTGGCCAAACCGAAGCAGCAGCGGTTCGCTAGGGTAATTCTTCCTCGGATCTCCACAAAGGTGTCGTTTGTGGGATTGATGTTTGTTCCAAGGTAGGTGAACTCCTTAACTACCTCGAAATTGCTGCTACCAACAGTGACGTTTTGTCCTAGGTGGTGGACAGATGTTGCTTTGTTTGTTGATAGCATGTACTTTGTTTTGTCCTCATCTCCTCATTCACTTCAATTGCTGTGGACTATGTTTAAGAAGTCACATGACAACGCATCTCCTTGTCTAAACCCTGCGCATGTTTGGAATAATTCGGATGAGCTGTTACCCATTTGCACACTGCATTGCGTATTGTTTAGCGTCATGCGGCACAGCTGGATCAGTTTGTTCGGGATCCCGAATTCAGACATCGCCATCATAATCTCTTGGCGGTGGATGCTATCATAAGCAGCTTTAAAGTCGATGAAAAGATGGTGGGTTTCGACTTGAAATTCGTTAGTCTTTTCCAGGATCTGCCTCAGTTTGAATATTTGGTCTATCGTTGTTCTGCCTGGCCTAAAGCCACACTGGTACGTGCCGATTATTGTGTTGCAGAAAGGTTTAAGACGCTCACACAGTACGTTGGATAGGATTTTGTATGCAACATTAAGCAGGGATATGCCACGGTAGTTTTTGCATGACATCGGATCGCTTTTTTTGTAGATGGGGCATATGGAGCTTATCGACCAGTCAGTGGGGGTGACGTGAAATAACGCCCAACGAAATAAGACCAAAATTCGAAAATTTGGTCTTATTTCGTTTTCGAAAACGAAATAAAACCAAATTTGCAATTTGGCTTTATTTCATTTGCTAAAACGAAACTAGGCCATTTTGGTCTTATTTCGTTTTTAAATTTATATAAACTCCTTTTAAAATATTTGTCAACACTTAAACTTTTTTTGCTTATAGAAGAATTCGCGCGAATTTTCTGATTCGCCAAATTGGCCCCTTTGCAATGGCCTGGTAGCTTTTTTCCCCTTGACATCTGATCGGGAGCTTGCAAAGTTTTCTTTCATAAATCTACATCCTTTTTCTTTTGTTACGTAGGAACAATAATTTCATATGTAATGTATGTCAATTGAAAAACCTTGTTTACTTATGTGTTCAATTGGTCATAATTGGTGTCATATGTGAAACAGTCATATTTCCATATTTGAACATATGGCCATTTTTAACTTTTCTAAAGTGTCAAGTGATGGCAATAATTAACATTGTAAGAGTCAGGGGGCCATATTTACTTGCTACTTTTTGGAATAAATGGTCAATATAGAAAACATTTTGAATTTACAAGAATAGACCTTAATTTATTTAGGTACTTGATAAAAATTTGAATTGTGAAAAGGTGATTGTCACTTGCGCAAGGCGTACCGAGCGGAAAAAATGTTTTGCCCCAGTGAGAATCAACATGGGGTGTGAAAAAAAAATTCGCGCAGCGGAAAAATTTGTTTGCCCCAGAGAGAATCAATTTGGGGTGTGCAAATAAAAAATTCGCGCGAATTTTTTATTTTCATACCCCAAATTGATTCTCTCTGGGGCAAACAAATTTTTCCGCTGCGCGAATGACGATTATTTTTCTCTTAATTTAAATTTTATATCAAGTAAATAATTTAAAATCTATCTTTGGAATTCATAATTTTTTCAATAGATGAACTCATGTAAAATAACAACGCAATTCTCTGCAAAATTTGTAGAGAAATTGTATAAAACATCAAATGTGTTTACAGTTGAAATACATGTTAATGTACTTATATTTACTTCATTAATGTTGATTATACATGAACGTTTGTTTAGTTTAAATTCTTTTTTTAATTATAATTTCTTCGTCATATAGGAATCTTTTTTCACTTAAAAAAGAATATTTGAAGTTCTTTTTTTTGTAGAAAAAAAAATGATTTGAAGATGTTATTTGGCCATAATGTTCAAATATGTCCTTGGGTGTACAAAAAAATTTTGCAAAGAATTCAGCTTTTTTTTCAAACATTTATTCGGCTTGAACTCTTTTTTAAGATTGCAAAAAAGCTGAAAAACTTGTTTTGAAAATTTTGGCCTTATTTCCAAATTTTTTTTGGCGCAATTTCCAACTGACCTAAGAATTAAAGCCAAATTGGGGTAATTTCATTTTTGAAATGGAAATATGGCCGAATTTCAAATTCGGTTTTATTTCGTTGGGCGTTATTTCACGTCACCGTCAGTGGGCATGCATTCTTCCTCCCACACTTGGGTGATGACCTGGTGCATGCGGTTCATCAAAACACCTACTCCATTTTTAAAGAGTTCCGCAGGTATGCCATCTGACCCGGCGGACTTGTTATTTTTTAGCTTTCGGATGGCTCTTTCTACCTCTTCTGTGCTGGGCGCTGGTACTGGTCTTGCTTCTCTTTCGTCATTAGCTCGCTCGACATTTTGCGCATTCAGCAGCTGTTGGAAGTGCTGCTGGAAAACATCTACAATTCCCTGTGCTTCTGTGACTTCGAAGAGCTTGTGTCCCGGTTCTGAAACCAGAAGCTAATTGCTTCGACCTTTTAAAGAAATGCCGCCGGGTGTTGTTCTTGGCCCGAGACTCTTCTAGATCTTTGAGCTGAGAAACTGCGGATGCTCTTTTCTTCCTTTGCAGGGTCTTTTTTTTTTATTTCTCCTCTTGAAAATATACAGAAAGGAAAAAGGATGCATATTTTTTTCGATTCAAAGGTCTTCAAATTAAAATTGAGGTCAAACAAAGTTATTGCTGATGAAAAACGAGCAAGTATAAGGTTACATGATTTGTTGGAAAGGTTCTAAGATCTTCAATCTCTAAGAAAGATGCAGAAGAGAAAGAGAAAGACTTAATATTATGAACTATTTGGAACTAATCTGGCCGTAGCTCCATCTTAGGTATAAGGTAAGGTATAGATAAGTAAAAAAAAATAGAGTTTTAATAGTTGTCACGAGTCATAGTCTGAGACATTCCAGTCCATCCAAAGTTGCTTGGTCTTCGTTACGATTCGAACTTCTTGACTGCGTCGAACTTCGAGACAAGGAGACATGTTCTTGGTTTATTCGGTTTTCTGGCTCAACCTCCATATCGTGGTAGATACAGCTCGTATAGTTTCAGGTTGAACCTTCTTCTCTATTTGTTTTCCTTCATACGGAACCGAATATGATTTTGAAGGTGCCTTTTCGAGTCTTCTACTGATACTGACCCAAGCTTATTGGTACTATGGTCGTAAAAATATTATCATACTCTCCATAGGACCTTTGTACACTGCCTTTTCCTTGAATTTCCGGCTCACTTCGTCCTTCATAATTCTAAATTGAAGGAAATGTATTCAAAATTCATGCGGGAGTACCTTGACCTCGGCCACATGACTCGCATTCCTAGTGCAGAAATAGATTCTTCCAATAACAAGTGCTACTATCTCCCACACCATGCGGTGCTAAAACCTGATAGCTCGTCTACGAAATTGCGCGTCGTCTTCGATGGCTCAGCCAAGGACAAAAGAGGGATATCCTTAAACAGTACTCTTCTTACAGGTCCTCCTATTCAACGAGACTTGATTGGCGTTTGCTTGAGATTTCGACAACATCGGTTTGTGTTCACCGCGGATGTTGTGAAAATGTTTCGCCAAATTTGGGTAGACGACACTGACTCCGATTATCAACGAATTGTTTGGCGTGACAGCCCTTCGAAGGAAATAGAGCACTATCGGTTACGTACTGTGACCTACGGTACATCCCCCGCTCCATTCTTGTCCGTAAGGGTGTTGAAGCAGTTAGCAGAAGATTATCGATCTCAGTTCCCAAATGCATCGCGTGTTCTTTTGGAAGATGTATATGTTGACGACGTCATGACAGGTGCAACAACTGCAACAAAGCTAATCGAATTGCAGTCTGAAGTAGTGGATCTGCTTTCTATGGCTAAACTTCAACTGAGAAAGTGGAGCTCAAATTGTTGGCCTCTTCTAGCCTCTCTTCCAAAGGAAGAATGTGAATATTCGATCTTCGACATAGAGCGTTCTCAATCATTCATAAAGGTTCTTGGTATGCATTGGAATCCTGCGAGTGACGAGTACTCGTTTCGCATGTCGTGCGAGTGACGAGTACTCGTTTCGCATGTCGAAGCTTCTTCCTACGATAACTGCAACAAGACGGTCCTTGCTGTCAGAGGTTTCACGGATATTCGACCCATTAGGATTACTTGCACCATCCGTCATACTATTCAAAATCCTCTTTCAAGAGCTCTGGTCTTCGAATTTAAAACTAGGATGGGATGATCCCCTTCCTTCGGAGCTCGCTGATCGATGGTTCAAATATAGGCAAGAATTAACATTTTTTGAGCAGGTCAGGGTTCAAAGAAACTTGTTTCCATCGACGGACGGCATCGAACTTCATGGATTCTCCGACGCCTCTTCACTCGCATATGCTGCCGTTGTCTACACCCGTTGTAAAATCGCTGATGGTAATTACAAAGTAACGATAATTGCAGCCAAAACTAAGGTTGCTCCATTGAAACCTATTTCGATCCCACGTTTGGAGTTGTGTGGTGCACTGCTTTTATCTCGCTTGCTGAATCTCATCAAATCGTCGCTTACAGGAAATATTTCAAAGGTCGTGACTTGGTGCGACTCTGAAATAGTTTTGCATTGGCTATCTTCACCTCCTCGTCCCTGGACTACATTCGTCGCCAACAGAACCTCTGCTATACTCGAGACTACTCCAAGACATTTTTGGCGTCACATTTCGTCAGAGTCGAATCCAGCCGATTGTGCGTCGCGCGGGATTCTTCCGTCTCATTTACCAACCCATCATCTCTGGTGGACCGGTCCATTGTGGCTATCATTGGAAGAAAGCAAATGGCAAAAACCTAAACTAATGACTCTATAATCAGAAAGTAACGAAATTCTGATCGAACAAAAACCATATCCGCGTCAAGTGCTCCAAACAACGTCCCAGGAAATTGACATAATTGACTATACAGGGTGATTCACGAGCGTTGTGCCAAAAAGCTAGAGCGTGTAGGTTGAGTTGAGACAAGAAAAAAATCGTATTGGAGGGGGGGTCTATTCCCCCCCGTTTAGCCGGGAGGGGCAATTTTCTGAAAAATTGACTTATTTGTTTTTTCATTCAAGAAAAAATGCGGTTTAATTATCTTAAACCCTAGCAGGTAGAACTCTTCGCCGGGGAATGGCCACGGCCCCAGGTATAGTAAGAAAAAATTACAGGTCAGTTTTCAGACGTTATCAATGAACAAAATGGTTAATCCAGGGAAAATCCAATACTTTTCTACTTTATTGAGTCCTCATAAGACTCCACTCACAAAAAATTAAATTTATAAATTTAACTAATAAATTAAACTAAAAGTCCAGATAGGTAAAAATAAAAACAAAGATTTTTTTACAAAAAAGTGGTTTTGGTTTTTTCTCAATTTCTCAAAAACAAAAAGACATTTTTGCATCAAGTTTTCTGTTTTTGACTAAAAATTAACAAATACATTGAATTTTTAAAACAAAATTAGTACTTAATTACATAAAATTTTGAAAAAAAATAGTTCAAAAATGTTTTTTTTGCTTTTTTTTTTTGAAAATTTTGAGTTTGAAATTTTTTTTTTTAATATTCGTTAAAAAAATTCAATTTGAAAAAAAAGTGAAAGAAGAAGTTTTTGGCTTTTCAGAAAGGTATAGCACGGTGTTGTAAACGAAGTCGTTGATTTTTAATATTTTTTTAAACAAAATAAGTCAATTTTTCAGAAAATTGCCCCTCCCGGCTAAACGGGGGGAATAGACCCCCCCTCCCATACGATTTTTTTCTTGTCTCAACTCAACCTACACGCTCTAGCTTTTTGGCACAACGCTCGTGAATCACCCTGTATAATCGACAACACCTCGTCTTGGCTTCGTATGCAAAGGAAACTTGCTTATGTTATTCGATTTGTAATCAACTATTTAAGCCCAGAATATAAACGCCGCTCTTCGTATCTAACACTTAAAGAACTCCAAGTGTCAAAAGTAACTATCCTTAAATCGGTCCAACAAAATTCATTCAGTGACGATATCCGCGCCCTAATTAACAAAAAACAGTTGCCCCTTAAATCTAAATTGCTCAAATACTCTCCGTTCATCGATAGTAATGGTCTTTTAAGGGTTGGTGGGAGAATAAAAAATGGTGATTTATCATTTAACATCAAACACCCTATTATTCTTCCAAATAATCGTTTTTCGTCTCTCATTATAGAAGATATCCACAACAACTACTTACACCCAGGAGTATCAGCAACATTTGCCATCGTAAGGCAGCAGTATTGGATTTTGTGTTGTCGCAATATAATTCGCAAAACGGTCTTTAAATGCCATAAATGTTTCATGCAACGGAAACATACGACTGTTCAACTAATGGGTGATTTACCACAGCCAAGAATCTCACAAAGTCGTCCTTTTTCACATACTGGCTGTGACTATGCGGGCCCTGTCAGCATCAAACTCTCACGGGGTCGTAATCCGAAAATATCAAAGGCGTATATATGTTTGTTCGTTTGTATGGCTTCGAAAGCCATTCACCTTGAACTTGCAAGTGATCTTACTTCGGATGCTTTCTTGGCTGCCCTACGTCGATTTGTGTCTCGACGTGGACTTTGTTCGGACATCTATTCGGACAACGGAACCAATTTTCAAGGCGCCCGTCGTTGTCTTAATGAAATGCACAGGCTGGTCATTTCAGAAGCACATAACGAGGCTGTCGCTACATCGCTTGCAAAGGACAATATTGCATGGTACTTTATTCCCCCCTCGTCTCCAAATTTTGGTGGTCTTTGGGAGTCTGGTGTCAAATCGGTGAAATTTCACTTACGACGAGTCATCGGAGCAACCATACTCACGTTCGAAGAGCTGTATACAGTTCTTACACAAATTGAAGCTGTTTCAAACTCCCGCCCACTTTTTCCTATATCAGATCATGATTCAAATCCGCTAACCCCAGCTCATTTCCTTGTAGGTCAACCGCTCCCTGCTGTCCCAGAACCAACAACGCTCACCACACCTATAAATCGCCTTTCGCACTGGAACCACTTACAAAATATGGTGCAAGGATTTTGGAAAAGATGGCAGTCGGAGTACATCACCACACTCCAAGAGCGACCAAAGTGGAAGCATGCTACTGTGAACTTAAAACCAGGTGATCTTGTGGTTATAAAAGAACCCAATCTTCCCCCAACAAAGTGGCTCCTTGGAAGGATTGAGTCAACAAATGAAGGAACTGATGGTCTAGTACGAGTGGCTACGGTGAAGACGACTGGTGGTACTTTTGTTCGTCCAGTAAACAAGTTGGCACTATTACCTACATCCTGAAACCCGTTCCAGGGGGGCCGGGATGTTCGAGATCGAACAATTTTAATCTTAAATCTAAATCACATGACTCATACATATGTAATTCATTCATACTATAATATTTGCATTCATTCAATCTTATCTTAAAAAACTTTAAAATTATAATGGTTAAAATTATAATGGTTAAAATTTGCCTAACATTGAACCTTATACCCTATGATTAGTTTATGCAAATCATTACACTTGTCATTTGAATTGTTATCAGGGATTATCTTTCTCATCTCATTCGTCATGCAATGCAATAATTGCTTTCTGTACAAAAATATTACACATAAGCTTTTTTTTTATTTCAACCAGCAAGCTGTCAACATCATTTTGGTAACATCTCAATCATATCGTTATGCTTGTGAATTTTACTTTATATCAATCGAAATTATACTAAGCTAATTGAACATTTTATAAAGACTTATTTCTTTGGTTAATATCAAACATCGTTGGGTTGATTCGTAAACAGGTAGTCTGCAGAGTCCCAAGACATAGGGAAGATTAGCTGAATTAAACCATTGCTTTCCAATTAAACCTTCATATCCGTGGTCAGAAAAGCTGTGCTTTGTTTAAAATAGACCGACTGTACCGCTGTAGAAAACCTTGAAAGTTTTTAACATGAGCGATCACTGTAGATCACTAAAGCTTTCACAGTATTGATTTCTTGGGCTACAAAATGCAGAAAAATAAGGATTTGGAGCTGTTAATATTAAGTGTAGGTAATCTTAAAAAAATGGTTTTTCCTGAACTACCTAAAAATCAATGCAGAAAAAAGACAAAGTATTTTTACTGTGTATCAAAAATGCTAATTAAGTCAGGAAAATGTAGGTACACAAACTTCAATCTTGCACAATCTTTTTACAGTTTAATAACCCACTTACACAACCAGCTTTTAACAATTGTTTCACCGTCCATCCATCTGGTTTACTTTTCCATCCAACACACTTGTAGCTGTCAAACTGCAATATTCCATTTTCATGCTTCAGGTTTATCTACAAAACATAAGTGTGATGTTGAAGTCACACTGACTCTTTATGAAAACGTGGTAAAATGAAATTCTATTATGGAAGAATAAATTAGACAGAAATCTAACAACGAAGTGTTTCTTTTATTTTTGTTTTAATAATTCATTGATGATTCAGAAAAAACTAATCTTTTCTCTTATTCAAGATTCTAGAAACGCCCAGGCACTGTGACAGTTAACTATCGTTGACAAAAACTGACAACCATTTTTGTATAATTTTGTTTGTCGGAGGTGGATTTGGATGTTTTTAAGGACTAATGCTGTCGAGCTCTTTGCCCTCTAAATGTAAAGCAGTAGCTTTTGCATCAACATTACTTCTCGTCCAACTCGGTTACTGCTTCTATACCTTTTAACAACCAACCTCCATTCTCCACTTGGATATGTTGTTGTAAATTAAAATCGTTTACCTTTTGTACGACTTTATTTGGTATACTGCAATAAATTTAAAGACACGCTAATTGCATCTTATTTGCATTTGTTGTCGTATGTCGTTTAACTTTCAAACATTTAAACCAAAATCGAACTCGAACTCAAAATGTATGGTAGGTACCTTTCCAGCCACAGATCACACGTCAATTGAGTGTCAAAAGCGCGGTGTGTCAGCATCCGGTTTGGCTGTTGGAATAGAAATTCAAATCAAATTTTGAATTGATATCAACTATTTCGTGGGGGTCAAACAGTAGATATATTGGTAGTAATTTATTCCCGGGAGGTGAGTTCAGTTTGTTTTCAATGTTATTTCGATTTGAGAAAAAATTACAAAAGCAGACACATTTCGATACAACAGAAACGCCATTTAGATTTCGAAATGGGAGGTAATTCAAAGTTTATTAACATATTAGAATCTCAATAGAATGAAATAAATTTCAAACAGATTTGGAGGAATAACGATGCTTTGAGTTATTAATGAGAGAGAACACCATGCCACCAATGAACTCAGTAGTAGGCAGTGTACAAAATTGAAGGGCTAAAACACAATGTGTTATAGTGTTTAATGTTTACACCCGATATGGCGGGAGCTGACGTTTCGGTTATGGTAAACGTGCAGTTAAGTGCATTCCAGACACGAACGGATGGATGTTAAGTTGTTAAGAGATACGGGCGATGAGCTATAGCAGCCTTGCTATAAGAAGTGCCAGTTGGCAGTATGGCTCACAGCTATTTAAGGGTCGTTTGATCTATAAAGATCTATAAAATATTGGTGGTTATAAGCTGCTAGAAACCAGAGGCGGTTACCATAGATGTGATTCCTGAAAGAGTAGTTAGGAAATACTACTAAAGGGTCATTCAGTCTACGTTTTTAAGAAGAAACAAAACAATTTTTGATAGTTTAATAAGCCTTAATCTATTCAGTTATTTTAAGAAAACCGTCCTTAGTGTTGACGGTTTTTCTGGAAACTATAAATCTCTGGGTATTGGTTTCTGCCTTCTTAACTTAAGTTTATTCACAATCTATCCTTAAATTTAAGAAAAAATAATGTTTTCAACTTCAAAAACACAGCCATCACCCGATCAACAGAAAAACAAAAAAATCAACCCCCGTGCAGCCATATCTGTCTGTTTTATAACTTATAGCTTTTAAATGTTCTTCAGTACTCAAGAAAATTATTGTAATGCACCAATAGTCCAGTCATTTGGTAAGAAAAAAGAGGGTTACCTGGAAAGTTTTCCGGGAGTTTTGAAAATTGGTTAATTTATAGATTTGGGTATGCTCTTTTCGAATTTCAACTTTGCCACCTCGTACCCCCGCCGCTCGGCCCGCCATCTTGAAAAAAATGGCGTCTAAAAACGGTTTTTTATGAATATCTCCCTTTCTACGCATTTTACGAAAAAAAATCTTCTACAAAATTAAGCTAGAAAAAATTTCCTAATATTTATGTATCAATAATTTTTTTCATAAAATCAATAGTTTTTGGCGTACGAGCGCCACAAAGTATCATTCATCATATTACGAGAAATACCTGCGCTTCAACTGAATAAGCACAAAATTTTTCTGAAGTTTGTTGTCCATTTTTTCCTAACTTTGAACGTTAATGCATCATTTGATGATGCTTACCGATAGCTTATGATGTTGAGAAAACAAATCAAAAACAATGATTTTAAAAGGACCACTATTTTTTACCTGCCTCTCATGCAAAGCTTTCTAGATTGAAAAACTCATTTTTTTGCGTCAACTGAATAAGCACAACTTTTAAAAATGCAAATAAAATCAAACGGAAAGAAATGAACAAAATTTTCTTTAAATATTTTTTTTATTGGTTATTTCTAGTATTGGGTACTACCACCTTTATTCTTGATTACTTCATAAATTCGGGCTGGCATGGAATCGTATAAACTCTTTAAGTAGTCCAGCGAAATTTCTCTCCATGGTAACTTAATGGCTGGAATAAGCGATTCTCTGTCCTCAAACTGACGGCCTGACTCATAGACTTTACGTACCAACCATCCCAATTCATTTTCTATGAGGTTCAGGTCAGGTAAATAGGGCGACCGTTGAAGTAATTTAACATTCTAGTCCTGTATCCCACTTTTGACAGTGCACGACGTTTGGATGGGGTCGTTGTCATATTGGAAAATCCATTTATAGGGTCCAAAAATATCCGAAAATGAAGGAAACTTTCTTTGCAATATTCTTTTGTAGGTAATTGCAGTCGATTTGACGTTTAAAACTCAAGCTCAATAGTCCCATAGTAGCTAACTGCTCCCCATATCATAACTCCACCTTCTCGACCATGATGCCGCGCTTAAAATCGTTCTTCTTTTCTCAAATCGTGAAAGTAATAATTAAAACCACCAGGAACATCAAAATTTAAACCCTTCTCATCCGAAAAAACCGCGTTGTGCCACACATTTTTCCAACTCACATCGAGTTTAGAAAATCTTAAACGAATATCTTTTCGTTGCTCGTTTAATGGTGGTTTCTTTTGGAGTTGCAATCATTTTAAATGATCTGCGCTGTTTGGTACTCTGTGGACTGTTGAAACACCTGCAGTTACACCAAATTTTTGTTTAATTTTTACCGCGGAGGCACATGAACTGGAAGCACATCTCAAAATTGCTCGTCGATCAACTTCGAATGTTGCCGTTTTTTACCACCTTTCATGTTTTTCTCGTACAAACTTTTGTTTCTGAGGTACGAATAGACAACACTAAGACTCCGATCAACGTTGGCAGCTATAGAACGCACGGTCAGTCTTTATTCTTTTGACAAATCAACTTTAACTTGTCCGACACTATTAAAGCTTCCGATCTAACCATTTTTTTTTTAAATTTTAATTTAACGGCTAAATGCACTAACAGCACTTCAACTTTTGATTTGGTATACCAATTAACTTAAAACTCTCAGAACCAACTAAAATAATGAGAGTGAAAGATCGTGTGCTTATTCAGTTGACGCAAATAAAAACTGAGTTTTTTTAATCTGGAAAGCTTTGCATGAGAGCCAGGGAAAAAATAGTGGTCTTTTTTAAATTATTATTGGAGTTTACTCCTTTAGAATTGATTCATATAGACCCCGGTATGAAAAAATTATGGATAGTAAAATCAATCATTGAAAAAAGCGTTATAAAAATTGACTACCAACGCTTTTTTTTAACTCTTAATAACTTTTAACCTACTGGATCGATTTAGATGAAATTTGGTAGTAAGATAGACTAGAACCTGTGGAAGGGCATACGGTATTTTTTAACGCAATATAAGGGGTTGAAAAGGTCACAAAAGGTTGAAATGTTAGGTCAAAGTTTGTATGGAGGTCGGTTAGGTTAGAAGTTTAAAACTTATTTGTATGGCTTTTGACTAAACATAAATAAGTAAGACATTCAAAGTTTAAAAAAAATTAACCGAGGGGGGGGGGGGTGAAAAGAGGGGGTAAAAGTTTTAGTGCCATTTCGAATCTATTTTATTGAACAGAGATTTCAACGTAGAACGGTGAAATTTTCACACATGATACAGAATTTCATGCTCTTCAATTTATTATACTTTAATTATAACGGTAACTCATTAATATGGCCAATTAAGACATTTTCACATAAATTGGTATATAAGTTTTAATCCTATAGACTGGTTGTTGAAATTTCCATATGTCTAACCTACATGAAATAACGGTTATTTTGATACCTCATTTGTAAGGATACGTCTAGCACAAGCCTCACAATCTCGATTTTAAAATACATATAATTGCACACAAACGACCTGCTTGGTTCGTACAAAATGACACATCACCTGTGGAGAATCCCGCTATGGCCAAAATTCGATCGTTGTTTTTCGATTAAAAGCATCCTAGCGTGCGTTCTAATAATCGGATCTTCAAGATTAAGATCTCTTAAGAAGCACAAGGCTTCAGGCTTTAATTCAATGTAAAATTTATCAACATTCAATTCCATTTTGTATGCAATGATGCACGATAAATGTGGACCCATTTGAATTTTCATCATTAATTAATGAAAAGTTGATAAGAAATGTCACTGTTCTGAAAATGTAATGATGCAGTTTTGTAGATTTTTTCATTATTTACAAAAATGTTTGTAGAAGTAACTACATTGATTCATTAAAAAATACGTAAGAACGTTTTAAACAAAGTTGTTGACATTCATATTGCTTACTATAAGTATTTAAGTATAATATATTTTATCAAATTATTGTGAATAGATGTATGAATATATGAATTCAATCCTTTGCGTATTATATATTTTAAGGTAATCAAATCATTCTTATTGAGTGAACTCCAGTCGCGCGTCGGAGCTGACACGTACAATTTTTTTTTTGATTTGTTTTCTCAATATCATAAGCTATCGGTAAGCATCGTCAAATGATGCATTAACGTTCAAAGTTAGGAAAAAATGGACAACAAACTTCAGAAAAATTTTGTGCTTATTCAGTTGAAGCGCAGGTATTTCTCGTAATATGATGAATGATACTTTGTGGCGCTCGTACGCCAAAAACTATTGATTTTATGAAAAAAATTATTGATACATAAATTGTAGGAAATTTTTTCTAGCTTAATTTTGTAGAAGATATTTTTTTCGTAAAATGCGTCGGAAAGGAGATATTCCCAAAAAACCGTTTTTATGCGCCATTTTTTCAAGATGGCGGCGCGAGCGGCGGGGGTACGAGGTGGCAAAGTTGAAATTCGAAAAGGGCATACCCAAATCTATAAATTAACCAATTTTCAAAACTCCCGGAAAACTTTCCAGGTAAAACTACCAAATGACTGGACTACAAATGATCCCAACGCAACGAGACGAGACCAAAATTTGTGCTCTTCTTGCTGTTTGCATCCTCTTCAAAGGCTGCATAAGAGTATTGAGCATGAGCATGAGCAGTTGTAGCACGACCAGAAGCACTTTAACATTTTAGAATTATAAAATAGAAATAAAAAAAAAATTGTGCGTGTCAGCTCCGACGCGCGACTGGAGTTCACTCAATAAGAATGATTTGATTACCTTAAAATATATAAAACGCAAAGGATTGAATTCATATATTCATTTATCTATTCATAATAATTTGATAAAATATATTATACTTAAATTAATTATAATTAAATTAATTAATGATGAAAATTCAAATTGGTCCATATTTATCGTGCATTATTGCATACAAAATGGAATTGAATGTTGATAAATTTTACATTGAATTAAAGCCTGAAGCCTTGTGCTTCTTAAGAGATCTTAATCTTGAAGATCCGATTATTAGAACGCACGCTAGGAAGCTTTTAATCGAAAAACAACGATCGAATTTTGGCCATAGCGGGATTCTCCCACAGGTGATGTGTCATTTTGTACGAACCAAGCAGGTCGTTTGTGTGCAATAAAATTTATTTTAAAATCGAGATTGTGAGGCTTGTACTAGACGTATCCTTACAAATGAGGTATCAAAATCACCGTTATTTCATGTAGATTAGACATATGGAAATTTCAACATCCAGTCTATAGGATTAAAACTTTTATACCAATTTATGTGAAAATGTCTTAATTGGCTATATTAATGAGTTACCGTTATAATTAAAGTATAATAAATTGAAGAGCATGAAATTCTGTATCATGTGTGAAAATTTTACCGTTCTACGTTGAAATCTCTGTTCAATAAATTAGATTCGAAATGGCACTAAAACTTTTACCCCCTCTTTTCACCCCCCCCCTCGTTTAATTTTTTTTTAAACTTTGAATGTCTTACTTATTTATGTTTAGTCAAAAGCCATACAAATAAGTTTTAAACTTCTAACCTAACCGACCTCCATACAAACTTTGACCTAACATTTCAACCTTTTGTGACCTTTTCAACCCCTTTTATTGCGTTAAAAACATCGTATGGCACTTCCACAGGTTCTAGTCTATCTTACTACCAAATTTCATCTAAATCGATCCAGTAGGTTAAAAGTTATTAAGAGTTAAAAAAAAGCGTTGGTAGTCAATTTTCGTAACGCTTTTTTCAATGATTGATTTTACTATCCATATTTTTTCCATACCGGGGTCTATATATGAATCGATTCTAAAGGAGTAAACTCCAAAAAAATAAAATAAAAAAAGCTATAAATGTTCTCTAAAAGCCCGTAATAACTTAATTTTAAGAACAAAACCGAAACACAGCAAAGCAAAAAACCAAAAAAAACTCCGAATTCAATTTGGAAATCTCATTTAAAACCCATAAAACCGTCAACAGCATTTTCGTGTTTATTTTTTTCAGCCTTAATTTTTAATTCAGGTTTGGGATTTGTATTTCGAAAAAAAACGTGATCCAAATCTTTTTGATTTACAATTCATTGATGATCAATCGATTTCGAATTAGCGGTCGACCACCCTCTGTCAACAATAGGTATCAAGGCTTTAAAATTGTATTCAAATTCGCAGAAAGAAAAGAAAAAAATAATCAAATATTATAAATTATACCCCTCCCTTGACGTGTCGTGTGTTATCTTATGAATTTTTCAAACGTGCAACCCAAAAAATAAAAAAAAACAACACCAAGTATCAATATACCTACCAATAAAATATAAATCGAATAGTATTTTTCGTAGTCAAACAAAAATTTGAATTTCGCTTTTTTGCCAGCGTTGCCACTTGGTAAGAAAATAAAAAGTTTGCAATAACTTCATTCAGTTGAATTCGACTATAAACTTGTTTGTTCGACCCTTGTCATGCTATTTCAACAACTATTTTTGCTTTAAGGCGGCTACACTCATTTGAATATGCGATTGGACGATTGTCTTTGGCACATTATATGGTGTGGTCCGATTTCGATAGAGGTAAATGTATGCTGAAATATGTTACCTTTCCGCTGAATAAATCACTCCTGAGACGCCACTTGGGGTCTCTGTAGAAAACATAAAAAGTATGAAAAAATACAAAAAACCAGAATGGACAAAGCATCAAAATCCCACGGTTAAAAGTCAAACGTTTCAGATCGTTCCAGACCTCAAAATAATGTGAATAGGTTGCCTACCGCACAAAGTTGGGGAAGCATGTAGAATGATATTTTGGTGGTGAACCACTGTCTTATGGGACTAAGCTTAAAGGTTTGACATATAAAATTTTGGTCAATAGACCATGACTTAGTCGGTCTAAGTCGAGTTTTTGAATATGAATTTCAGGAAGATACAAAGAACACGCATGCATTTTACAAGAGATGACTATCTCTGTTCCAAATGCATTCCCCTGAAAAACGAAAAATTCTTCAACAGTCATGTTTACGCTCCGCTAAGCGATTTTGTTTTTCTGATAAAATGTTATCTCAGCTGTACAGTCTGCAGTGCTTGCCCTGGTTACTGTGTCATTCAAGTTTAGAGGAAGCAAAAAGAAAAAAAGAAATCTAGAAAAAATAAAGAAAGGTAAAACAAAAGTGAAAAAAAGTTAATTCTGTCTTATCTTATCATCTGTTCAACTGATATGCGTTTTTTCGTGGGTCTGAACAAACAAATTTGGAAAGTTCTGTGGCTGTGGTCTTTTTGGAGAATCTGAACAACCCACTGCGGCAGTAACGATATCAATGAGAAGCTTAGTGCAATTAAGTTGGAACAACAAAAAAAGAATTCTTAACTGATAAGCTTAGGAGGTATTTAGATAGTGCAAAGCGAAGTGGGTGATTGTAGGTACTGATTTAATCTTGAATTTTAACTTTGTCAGCGACACCCACAACATGTTTGTAATTTTTATTGTTATAGATTGTGGTCGAAGAGAAATCCAAGCTTGGAGAAGAAGAATCTTCAATAGCACCGCAGGACAGTACAGTTATAGACTCAGGATGTGCATGCCCAAAAATTGAAAACAGCTATAGCTTGCAATTGCAGCAGCAAAACATTCACAAACGGTAATGGAAATCGCCAGCTTAAATAATCTTTTTGCGATCGACAGAAGCCACTCTTTCAGTTTTATGAAAGTGTGAAGTTCAAGTTTGAGATTAGCCAATATCGACTCATAGTCAGACAGAATATTCAACATTGGATGGCCGTGATCCCAAGACAAAAAATAAGTTTAGCATCATTTGGACAACAAACTGGATACATTCCGAGACTACTGTTACAAGTTGTTCCACCCATAAAAACGGGGCCAATTTGTTTTTGGAAGGCGACTTTGACTTAGCAGAATCCATGAGTGAGCACTGGTCAATTGCCGAAGTAAATGTAAAACTTTTGGATTTACAGGGCTTTAAAAGTCTGGTTCTGTTGTTTCATAGCAGTTGACTGCAAATTTCGTCTTCGACCTTCTGCTCGATAAAGGATTTGATAACGATATTCCTTCTTTTAGATGTTCCAGAGTCAAGGATTGTCTTCTCCTGATTGAATAGGAGGCAGGAATCCGTCTTATCAGTTCATTTGGGATGCCGATTCTCTAATGGTTTTTCTAACTTTTTACCTTTTAATGGAATCGAAGAAGGAAAGTATGGGAACAAATGGTGTGATCCGCAGGTCTTGTAAGATAAAGATCACCTGAGCCTTCCGGGATTTCTTCTTATACGCATACGTGTGTTGATAGTTAAAAGTGTTGTGGAATAATATTCATCCATGTATTTTTTTTTAATTTTATTAGATACTTTTAAACATGACATCATGAAAAACAAGTTCGCATATTGCATATGGTTAAATTAGTCATCAATGCAAATATTAACCCAGTATCAAACCTTAAGTTACTTAATTTCTTCAGCCATTTAAAATCGATATGAATTTCAATACCTTTATTGAAGCAAAATATGTCTTTTCAACTCAGACAAAGCAACATAATTTAAACTTCTTAATCATAAATTACTGTCTCATATAACATAGGTCAGCAACATCACTCGCTCAACACAATAGTCATTGCCCGTTCTCATTCCCACTCAATATAACAACAATCAAAATGATCAATTGGTCATAACAACAGAAAACAATAGATACAAAATATCATCACCGAAAAGGTTAGCAGTTTTCTCTCATGACAATTGAAATTTTATGATGGTTCGAATGCAGTCGACGCGCAGTAGTATTGTAAGTTATTAGTGTCAAATTGTAAAGGTCAGCATAATTAGTATTGTGTTTCTTGAGTTTTTTCTCTATTTTTTGTGGTCTTTTGGATCACTAATAAAGTGACGTTGACTCGATTTATAATTTGGGAAAATGTTTGTTGCATTGAAATAAGCTCCAAAGTCTGTTAACTTAAAGAATTTTGAGTCATAGTTTCTTAAAATTTTAATTTCTTTAATGATTACAAGCTCACCCGACGACCATCGTTCCGTCAAATATATTGCGAAATTATAAGGTATTTAATCAAGTATTAACTTATGGCATTTCATTCGTTTTAATAATGTAACAAAAAGTTCTTTATCTACAAACAGAAGAAACCGACAATGAAAATTATCGACATTATCGAAAAAGGCCTTCCACCGACTTCCTGATCCTATTTTTCTCGAATAGTTGTTGATCACAACTAGTCAACCGATATTTTGTGATGTAGTACGACCACGTGGTTTCAGTCAATGCTCAACAATTAATTCAATACTTTAAAGAAAGAGTTTTCGATGCTATGAGCATACAAACTTAAATGTGTGGATTGGTCTTGGAAAATTTCCGTGCTGCGCTGATATTGGTTTTATAAGGGAACCATCACCTTCTGAGCAAACTACCGAATCTAAGACAACGATAGTCGGTTCAGCTAGTTCGTGATTTAACTTATTTATGAACCTGATGAACAATGTATTCAATGCTTTCTTTAAATAAGACCAACTATGAAGAAGAAAGACACAACGTACAGCATTACATCAATCACTCTTAGGATGTTATGATCTCATGTGTGAAGATATGACTTAATACTTCTTCGCTCCATAAAAAATTATGTCAGAAATAAACAACAAACAAAATGAAATATCCAATAGTTAAACCAACTCTACACAAAGTGCACACTCGGCCGCCTGTAATAATCATTTCTTCGAGATTATCTTTATCTACTGTTTACGCGCGGGTAAAGAATTTTTCTTCTGTCATTTGGCAAAGTCGTTTCGGGTGGCTTTGTGTTAATTCAGCACTATGACACACAGCAGTCATGTTTTGTATATATTTTACACTTAACCGGAAATGGATTTAAGTCATTTGTGATGTCAAAGTCGTTGGCGTAGTTGTTTGTTGCGGTTTTGGCTGTTTGTTGTCGTGTTGATTGCTAACAAAATGTATTTGAATAGTATTAAGAACTGCAGAAGTACACAGAAACAGGTGTTGTAATTACTCGATTTTATCTTTATATCCAATTTTATCTTTAAAAAATTCAAATACTTCAATCTTTGCGCTCTAGAAAAGAAAAAAAAATTATCTCTGTGAAGTTAACAACACATAACTCTGTATACGGACAATAGGCTTATAGATCAGTAAACAAACAGCAGCCGGCGAGAAGTGACTCAGCGAAGAAGTCTACTCTAAATGTGGGATGTGGAAGTTATTTCCACGTTTACTGGCCCGGGTATTGTAGTTGCGGCATATTGAGCCTAAAAAAACAACAAGCGTAATTTCGATTTGCTTGAGTTAGCGCCGAATTTAGTTTCAGTATGTACCCGCACCAGGCAGTCAAGCAACATCATGGCCAGTAGCTCTGAATGGCACTTTAAGTCTTTGAAAAGGCTTCGTTTCGAACTCGAATACAGATGGCATGGCGAGTCGGTGTGTTTGAGGAAACGTGGCTCGTTAGTATGCGGTGCGATCAGTAGGTAATAAAAAATACAAATTCGACAGAGAAGAATCTTTAAAATGGGTTCTGAATAAACATTTTTATGGGCAATTAAGTTCATGATCACCTAATGTCGCTGTGGTGGTTGCGTTGGTTGTGATGGCTGAGTATAAAGTGCGTAGGCAGCATATATGCGGCATTATCTTTGTCTATAGAAACTCTTTGTTGAAAGCCGTTTAAAGCGTGTATTTGGTATGATCAATGCAATTTCCGTTAAGTGTCTAAACGCTCATGCTGAAGAAGTGTGTCTATCAATTCTAACCAATAAACGTTTACAAAAGACTCGTTCTGCTATGGCCTTAAAGCATTTTGCGATGATCGATTGATTGGTGGTTTGATCAAATCTAGATCGTCAGGTTGCTTAGTGGATCCTTCTGTAAAGAAATGTAGTGATACTTATCAGTTATCACCGTATTTCGAGCTGCGGCAAAGTCCACTCATTGATTCTACGTACGTGTTTGCTGAGCCAATGAATAAACCAAGAATGTCTCCCTTTCCGATTTTGCATAAAAGTTTCTGAGTACATATGGACATCAATTATGAACGAGACCAGTTTAACAATTTCCATGTTCGTAGTTTGAAACAACAACTTAAATTATTTCGATTGCATATCACTTTTTGCAGTTCGTGGAATTAGCTTCACATCGATAAACACTGAATTGCATTTTATTGCTCGATGATTTGGATGAAGCAAGTCAATGAGCAAATATCACTGATAAGTTCGTTCACTATAATAGAACTCCATTCCAAGGCCCAAAGTACAGAAAAAAAAGTTGTTTCTTTTTCGCGAAGAGATAAGCGCCTCCCAAACATATAAATTTAAGTTATTTATCTCCGGCTTTAACATTTCATTTGGCTGTCAAACAATGAATTAAGTACACGCATTGCATTGCGTTATGCTTAGCAAACGATAACTCAATTGCGTCGAGTTATCTCTAATAAGTGAGTATATGTGAGTTTTGTGCGTTTACCAATGTCACATTCGAATTCTTAACATCAGCTGCAGATTGCTGGCAGCAGAAAATGCAAATCTCTAAGCAGATTTGCTTGGTATTTCATCAGTAGTAACATTCATGAAAATAAGAAAAGAATTCCCTTATAGTGATCAGTTTTTTATCTGTCAGGGAGTGTCCGTCTAATTTCAAGACTGACAAAGTCGAATTCTTATGTCAAACCCTTATGTCAAACAACATATCTAAGGCAATTGTGAATTGATTGATGTGCGTAGTGCTAGAATCGCTTTTTCGCCTCTACTTGTCAAACTTTATCAAAATTCCTGTGTCATAATCAAAATTTGTGTGTAGAAATGTTAATGATTTATGATTGGAATTAACAAAGCGGGATTGCAAAACGCTTAACACAAATTCCGGTTCCCAAAACGCTACTTAGCATAAAAATGATGTTGCTTCTTGATAATCGTGTTACCTGGATTGAGTGAACAAAATATAAATGCTTATTTGTATGCGATTTGCAGGTGGTTTTATATTCATAGTTGAGGTCATACATAATTGAGTTAGACAACTGCCACGTCCACGCCACCATCTGGTATCAAAATTATGTAGAAAACTGAAAAGTTAGCGGAGTGATATTTTGTTTTGATGTCTCGACAGCTTTCACTCAAAATATCAAAAAGAAATCTCTCCACAAATTGCAATTTTCTAAAAACAATGAATTGAGTTTAGTGATTTCATTTTAATTTTTACGGAAACTGAAATTTGAATTCAAAATCCGCCAAATTGTTAATTATCCACTGACTGACTCACAGACAGGTTGTGTCTCACGATCGACTGAGTGGGATGTTCTTTCTGTTTCCAACTTGAATGACGCAATGAGCATTAGAATTTAAAAATTGATTTAGTTTGTAAGAAGACAGGTAAGAGTAGTGCGAGACAGAATGACAAATCATTGCTCTTTAGAGAAGAATATAAAATGATTAACATTTTTGAACGAGGACGCAAAAGGATTTGATAAATAAATGAGATTTTTTAAAAGGAATTTTTAATGAACTTTTTCGAGTGGTCTTAAAAGCGTTTTTTTTTTGTTCGTATATTCCTTTTAAGTGTGAGCCCTCCGAATCTCGAGTCTGTCTGTCTGGATTTTTTGATTATTTTGGTTTTCTTTGATTTTTTGAAGTTAATGATCAATTTCAAGTGATAAAAGAAAATAAGCTGCGCAGTTTCGATTTATTCAATGAATATGAATAACCCTTAATAACATTTTTGTTTGCTCTCCAAAACAAGGTTATTGTTAATGAAAGGTTTAATGAACGGAAAAGTGTTGTATGGTCCGAAAAAGAACGCCAAGCGATTAAGCAACATCAGTTGGCTGATCTTTGTAGCAAATCGTCGATCGTACTGATCTAATCGAACCTTGGGCTAGGGATACGAAGAATAGGAGTTTCGCTATGACTTGATAATATTAATCGTATATAGTTCCTTTTTTGCCCTCTTCTCCATTTGCTCCTACATATTGTTCAGAGCTAAAAGATGATAAAGGTTAAGACTTTGAAATTTCTTCTCGAACACATGGACAAATTTTGGGTTCCTCCCGCTTAGTTTCTTAAAAATAAAATAAATAGAGTGTCGCGACAGCTCTTGAAAGCCAAGGCCTAAGTGGCTTACTCTCATCCACAAGACGCCGATTCCGAACGGCAAAGTTGAGAAGCACTTTTTCATGACAGATTGATACTCTTGGAAGTTTTGTCAATTCTTCGCGAGAGGCAGTACTCGTGAAAGATGAAATAAAAACTTTTATGGGCACGAGTAGGACTCGAACCCACGAGCGACGTTCTGCTTAGCAGCAAACGCACCTAGCCACTAAGCTACAAGCAACTGCTAAGTTTTTTGCATTTGCTAAAAAACATGGATACCGATTTTTGTTTGAAGACTCACGCCTTTTTTTAATTTACCTATTCACACTCCAAAATATTGCTTCAACAAAATGCAAAAAAATTAATTGAAAAGTCTTATGAAATTGCTAATAATTTCCATTTTCTAAAGTCTTAAAAGTCCTTCAGGGAGATTATATAGGGATACTTAAAGCCAGTAACATTATTAAGAATATCAACCGTTCTGGTATCATGGTGTCCCTGTTTGCACTTCAAGGTTAGATAATTAACCGACTGACGTAATTCATTGCATGTTTTCAATTTTCTGTTCTATCTTAAGTTACATTTACAATACACTCAAAACTCCGTATGACATCAACAAACTTCTAGCGATGCACGATGACGACCGGCGAAGGTGAAGATGACACCAAAGACGTCCGTCGGTTGCATGCGTGGGTCGGTTGTCGTTTATTGCAATAAAACTCTTGACTATTTTTCTCAGAAATAAACATAAACCGCGACTGACTTAAACGAATACGAATGCTAATTGATAAAGCATATGAAAAGCTGTAATATTCGGGATCATGACGTTATCTCGAAAACAAAAATCTCGAATGTAAAAAATCTCGAAACAAAAAAATAAAAATCTCGAATGCAAAAATCTCGAACGTACAAAAATCTCGAACGTACAAGAAGGTCGAAAGACAATATCTCGAAAAAATCTCGAAAAAAATGGTAATTCGAGATTTTTCGAGATTTTTTTTTAATTCTATTTCTGAATGAATATATGTTTTTGTAATTTAATTCATAATTTTATTCATTTTAACTTTTAACAAAACAACAGAATTCAACAAAATTGTACAATATACAACAATATATTACAAAATTCAACAAAATATTAAATTTACAAAAAAGAGTTTTGAGCTAAGCTTCAAGTAACCGATATGGCTTCTTTCTTCTTTTTCTTCCATTATTTTCAATATTTTTTTTTCCTTAAGGACATTTTCCCGCCTGACTTTAAATTCTTCCCCCATCTCAAGTCTATCTACTTTACATTTTGCCTGAACTGACTCCTGCGCTAAGATATCAATCAGCTTGCTTAGGCCAGCGTGCGGCTTACCAACTTAAACCTTAAGTCTTCTATGCTAATACTTAACTTTGTTTTGAGTTCTTGCTAAGATCTCTCTTGTTTGAACTGCACAACACCAAAGACCGAAAATACATAGGTTTTTGTGTTTTTGTACCTGTCTAGTTTCTGTCAAAACCCACTTCACAATTTGCTTTCTACTTTCGGAAAATTCATTATTCAATGCATAGAAATAGTCACGAATTTCACTGAAGTAACAAAGCTAAGCATTTGAGCTTAACAAAATTTTCTTTTTCTATTTTTTAATGATAAATTTATTCCAAATGAACAATAAAAAAAAAACAACATTTATTTTTGTCTTAAAAACCTAACTAATCTCGAAAAAATAAATAATTTTTCAGATAAGGGTTCAATTCGCGCGCGCGAATGGAACCATTATCTGAAAAATTATTTATTTTTTCGAGATTTTGGGTATTCGGGATTTTTTTTTCGAGATTTTTGTATTTCGAGATTTTATATTCCAGATTTTTGTTTTCGAGATTATTTTCGTTCGAGATTTTTGTTTTCGAGATTTTTACATTCGAGATTTTTGTTTTCGAGATATTTGCATTCGGCGTTTCGTGGTAGACCCGTAATATTCATGTACACATATGCGGACTAGCCCAGGTCCAGTCCGTTCGGTCTTCATTATGGCTTCTAGTTTATAGCTTGACTTGACTGCAAGACCGCCTCTTGAGACACTCACAAGCCATAGAATAGAATGTTAAACGCATCATAAATTATGCAGGACAAGGCCACGCAAATATGAATAGCTACTACACGCGCTTTTATGCTAGATGCTAATTTATTTCTTTTTGTCTATCTTTCAGATACGTCATAGTGTGGATAACATCGACTTCAACTTAAACTTGATTCTCCATTTCATGGGTGGATTTATTTCCAGCAATCACACAGCATTTGAGGTGAGTTTAGTTTCTTTTTCTCTCTCTGTCTCTCTTTTTTATGCAACTAGAATCCGTTCTATATCATTTTGCCATTAATGAGCTTTTTGAATAGCGAAGTATCTCATGAATTGCTTAAATTATCTTCAATAGAATTTATTAGCTGCTATCATTTGGCACAGGTGGTGCTGTGTTCATATTCAGGTACAGTAGAAGTAGAATATAACATATAAGCCATTAGCAGGGCTGTTTCAGACACTATGTCTTTGTGTAAGAAATGGCAGCGAAGGCGGAGCAGTACCAACCTGATATACACTCCGCTTCAACTGAATAAAAACACATTTTTTCAAAAGTTTGCTGTCCATTTTTTCTTCACTTTGAAAGTTAATGCATCATTTGATGATGGTATTGTGAATTGTCGATTGCAATAAAACACTTTTCGTTATATACTTGATAATCACAATTTTTCTTTATTGAGTGTTGCTTCTCTGGATGGCACAATACGAATGATGATGTAATCTCATTTCAATACACACATAGACGATAGAAATAAGAAGAATATAAGTTTGGGAGACACTGGATTTCTTCTCTCTGTTTTTGGCGACTCAAGCGCCAGTAGTTAAATCGTGAAGTTTAACTTGTGCAACTTGTGGATCGTTCACACTAGTTCACACTTGTTGGTTTATCCACTACAACACTCCCCTCCCAGTGAAATGGTTAAGTTTCACGAGTCAATTAGAAATCTTTAAATAAGATTTAAAGCATGAAATATAATTTAAATTTTGAAAATTTTATGATCGAAATGTTTGAAATATTTTGGAAAAAAAAAATTTTAATGACTGAAATATGGCTTGACTCGATCTATGGAAACCGAATAATTTTTTCCACTTTTGTCAACTATAATTTGTTTTCTTAGTTTTCGTATGATTTTGAATGGACCTTCATAAGGAGATTCCAAACCCTTTTTTACTTTGTCGCTTCTGATCAAGACTTGGTCGCAAGTGTTTAGATTGGTTGGAATATAAACTGATTTCGAAGTTTTTCTTGTTTTAAGGTCTTGTGGTGGAATGTTTTTGAAAAATTGTTGGAGTTGATCCACGAAATTGTGCTCGGTTGTGTACTGAGAAGAACCGACTGATAGATCTAAAGGCAGCTTGATATTTTCTCCGTAAAGGAGTTCGGAAGGAGTGAATTTGAGATCATCTTTGATTGTAGTGCGGATTCCCAATAAAATGAGTGGAAGTTGTTGTGTCCAGTGAATTCTATCACTCGACGCACGAATGGCACTTTTTAATTGGCGATGGAATCTCTCCACCATCCCGTTTGCCTGTGGGTGATATGCTGAGGTTCTAATTCGATTCGTTCCTAAGAATTTTGTGAGTTGGTGAAACAACTTGGATTCGAATTGGGAACCTTGGTCGGTTGTTATTGAGTTGGGAACTCCGAACCTTGATACATGCTCTTGGACGTAAGTTCTGGCAATTGTCTCTGTGTTTATGTCTCGTATGGGGTAGGCTTCTGGCCACCTCGAAAATCGGTCGATGATTGTCAAAATGTACTTATATTCGTCTGATGGAGGGAGTGGTCCCACGATATCCATGTGGATATGTTGAAATCGTCCTGGCGGAATGGGTATTTGTTCGAGCGGAGATTTTATGTGCCTTTGCACTTTTTCTTTTTGACACTCTGGACATGCTTTCGCCCATGAGTTGATATTGTGGTTCATTTTGGGCCAGAAGTATATCTTGGCAATTTTCTTTCTTGTACCACGAACTCCAGGGTGAGAAATGTTATGAATTTGTTCGAAAATTGTTTTTCTGAAAGACTTTGGAACGTATGGACGATTGCGCTGGGTGGATGTTTCACACCAGAGAGAGATGTTTAAGGCTGGAATTCTGATGAATTCCAATTTGACTTTGGATTTGGGGTTCGGATTGTTCTGAAGAGATAATAATTCTTCATCACTAATTTGGGCTTTCGCCAATTCATCCACGTTGGTGGGTGAAGAGCCTTCTACTGCATCTGTGTTTGGACGGGACAATGTGTCGGCTACTACGTTCAATGAACCTTTGACAAATCTGATGTCGCTAGTGAATTGTGAAATGAAATCTAGTTGACGTTCTTGCCTCGGACTGCGTTTGGCTTTGGTGAAAAGTGCAGTTGTGAGGGGTTTTTGATCGGTAAAAATGCAGAAATCTTGTCCTTCTACGAAATTTTGGAAGTGAACGATGGACGAATATATCGCTAGCAATTCTCGATCAAAAGCCGAATATTTTGACTGTGCAGGAGTTAGCTTTTTGCTAAAAAATGCTATTGGCTCCCAGTCTTCACCATTTTGTTGTTGGAGAACTGCTCCAATGTCCGTACTGGATGCATCAGTCGTGATGCTGAGCTTAGCATTTTCTCGAGGATGGCTGAGGAGAGTTGCTTTTGCTAGTTCACCTTTTGCTTTTAAAAAAACTTCTTGACATTCGGTCGGCCAAGTGAATTTTCGTTCTTTTGTTCTTTCGAGGCTTGAAAGGTGCTTGTATATTGGCGCTAGTATGCGTGCTAGGTGTGGTATAAAGCGGTGGTAATAGTTCACCATACCAACGAAACGCTGTGCACTTTTGATTGAAGTTGGCTCTGGAAAATTGTTGATGGCATCAACTCTATTCTGAGATGGTTGAATGCCCTCTTTTGAAATGTCAAAACCTAGAAATTGCAACTTTGATACACCGAAAATACATTTTGAGGTTTTGATTCGCAAACCGTATTCTTCCAAGCGTTGGAAAAGAGTTCTCAAATGTTTTTCGTGTTCATCGGAAGATTTGCTTGAAACCAGAATGTCGTCCACAAAAACCCATACAAAATCGAGACCTTTGGTTACTTGCGACATGAAACGCTGGAATGTTTGCGCTGCATTCCGTAGCCCAAAAGGCATGCGCAAGAATTCGAACAGCCCAAAAGGTGTTGTGATCGCGGTTTTGTGAACGTCGTCCTCTGCCACGGGAATGTTGTGGTAGGCGCGAATCAGATCAACTTTTGAAAATATGGTGCAGCCTTGAATGTGTGCGTTACAATCATGAATGTGAGGTAGTGGATTGCGATCAGGAATAGTCATGGCGTTAAGCCGACGGTAATCGCCACACGGTCTCCAATCGTTCGCTTCGTGTTTGGCTGCCATGTGCAGAGGAGATGCACATGGGGAAGATGATGGCCTACAAATACCAATTTGAACCATATATTCGAATTCTTCTTTAGCTATTTTAAATTTGACGTTGTTTAAACGTCTGGGTTGTGAACTTGGTAAAGGGCCTTTAGTAAGTATGTGATGTACCACTAAGTGTTTGACAGGCAGCGTGAAGTCAGGAGGTTGCATCAATGAAGAAAAATCTCTCAAAATGGAGTTATATTTTTCTTCGATTGCGAAAAACCGGGGGCTTGATATGTTTTGATTGCAAATTGTACCTGCGACGCTTGACCGGGTGAGAGGATCGATGAGTCTGGAATTTTTGATGTCTATGATTAAACCGGTTTGTTTTAGAAAATCTGCCCCAATGATGGGCTTAGTGACGGATGCTATAACAAAGGTGTGATCAAATACCTTTCGAAAACCAAGTGTTGTTTTGAGGTATTTTGTACCATAAACTTGAATTTGTGAGCCATTGGCTGCTGAGATAATTTGATCAGGTTTGTACCGAGCTGTTTGTTTCACCATATTATGTGGAATGGCCGAGACATCCGAACCAGAATCGATTAGAAATGTTAATTTTGAAAGTGGGTCTTTTATGAAGATACGGCTTTGAAAACTTGTCACATTACTGTCATTCGCCGCATTAATGACAGTAGTGTCTAGTTTGGGGAATAATTCTTTTTAAAATCACAGGCACCCGAGCATTTTAAGGCGCGTTTCCCGTATCTATTGTGAAACCAGCAAAAGTTCCGATTTATCCTGGAATTCGATCTTGATCTTCGAAAATTGTCCGAACGTGTTTGTCTTCTGTTATCCCGTGAAGGGCGCTGATTGAAATTTAGGTTAGATAACATGGATTTAATTTCGCTGATCTCGCCTTGTAACTTATTGTTTATACTTGTCAGTTCATATATCGTTTTGTCGTTTTGCGATGGAATGCTTAAAGCAGAACTTTGTTGCTGGTAAACATCGTATATATCGTCGGCCATGTTCAGCAAAACGTCAAGTTTTGTTTCCGGAGAGGATTTTATCGAAGCTTGGACGAGAGACGTCTCCAAAGTTCTAGTATTAGACTTTGTGTGACAATCGTTGATTGTCCAGCTAAAGTTTGGAGTCTTCTATAAAATTCGGAAGGTTTTCTATCCCCCATCTCTTCGCCCGATAATAATGCTTCTATACGTTTACTCTCGCTCATGGAATGTCTGTCTATTAAAGCTTTTTTAAGGTTTGTGTATGGCGTGCTTGATTCCTGAACCAGTATATCATAAACACTTGCGGCCACGTCTTGAGGAAGCGCTTGTACTACGTAAAGAAATTTTGTCTGTTCTGTATATATGTTTCGAGTGGCAAATTGAGATTCGATCTGAATGAACCATATTGCAGGCATTTTCTTCCAGAATTCTGGTAATTTAATTGAAATCGCGTTAACTATTGCGGGTCCCGCCAGTGTCATGGTGGGTGCTGTTGTGGTTGGTGTTGTGACGGTAGTTGTACTACCTAAATCATTACCGTTTCCCATCATGTTCGGACAAAAAGATTTTTTCTTTATATATTTGAATTATGAAAATTTTCTTTGCAGAGAAAAGGAATCCAGTTTACAAAGAATGTATGCGATTGCAGAATGAAAATTGAAATAAAGCAATTGGAAAGTTTTGAAATTTGAGAATTTGTATTTTAATTTTTATGATTTGAGAATTTTTGACTCTAAAATGTTATAATTTGAAGACTCTATTTGAAAAAGATTATGATTTGTAATATTTTATCATTTGAGAGTTAATTTTAGAATTCGAAAATTTTGTGATCTGTTGTGGATATTGATTGCAATCGTGGTTTATAAGTATCTACCATATCTCTATACTGTTTTGTTTTGAATGAATACGTACTTAAAATGGAATTGAAACTGTGTCTAATAGTTGATAAATTTTGAAAAAATACTTTAGTAAATATGATTGTGAATTGAGTAATAATTTAGCTATGGTGATGTGATGAAATAATATTGAATAATGATAATGTACTTTGAATTGTTATGCTTAAAGATGTTAGTTGATTAAAAAAAATTTGTAGATGTTAGGTACTTGCTGATTTTCTTTTGATGTCTTGTTGTTTGTATTGATGTCTTCGGTTGATGATGAACTTGTCGATGATGGTATGGTGATGATGATTAGTGGTGAGGCTGGTTTTTCGGATTTTGGCAAACGTTTCCGATGCTGGGCTCGCAAAAGGCGGCTGATGGAGGCTCACACTGGGCGGCTGATGGCAGCGAGCGATGGGCGATGATGACTCGCGACAGGCGAGTGTATGGCTTTGCAACGGGCAGTGACGATGATGGTTCGCAATGGGCGGTGGTTGATTGGCAATGGTGGCTCGCAATGGGCGGTGGTTGATTGGCAATGGTGGCTCGCAATGGGCGGTGGTTGATTGGCAATGGTGGCTCGCAATGGGCGGTGGTTGATTGGCAATGGTGGCTCGCAATGGGCGGCCGTGATGGAAGCAACGGTGGCTCGCAATGGGCTTGGGTGTTGGGTAGCAACAGGTAGTGGTTCCAAATGTTCGGCCGTTCTACTTAGCAATGACAACAGGCAACCGTCGTCGGTGGTCAACCACTCACAGAGCCAATTGGTGTTAAAAGTGCGTGCGAAGTGTGGCAATTGTATGTAAAGTACCTGAGCACAAAAACTTTTAACAAATGCGGTGGCAGTGATAATGGTCAAACAAACTGCAACAAGTTGTAGCACGTGACGGTGTGGTTCACAAGCGGCAACAAAGAATTTTGGCGTGGTTCTAGCACAGATTTGTTCGTGCACTAAGAAAAAAAACGAGCTAAAATCAAGATTATCGGTCTCAAATCAAGCCGATTCGTTGACGAAAGTCTGTTAAGCTCGAAAATTCTTAATTCAAGACCAAAACTCTTATTTTAAGCTTGTGTTTTTCTAAGCCTAAAATTCTTGTTTTAAGATTTTGAAATCTCAATCTAAGAATAAAAAAGCTTAATTTAAGATTATTCCAACCTCAAATTAAGATTTTTGTCTTACCCTTGAATTCTTATTTCAAGATTGTGAAATCTTAATTTTAAGAATACAAAAGCTTAAAAGATCATTTCAAACTCAAATTAAGATCATACATTCTAAATTTTATCAGACTTAAGAACAATACATACTTAAAGCAAGATTTTTTATTCTTATAATAAGAACACATAAACAAATTGTATCTCGATTATTCTTGATTTAAGCTGACTTTTAGGAAAACAAAATGAAATTCATGCTACATTATTTAATTGAATTATTTTTTTTTTATTTAGTATTTTTACCCTTTCAGGCTAAATCTTTAACCAATATTACCAACTAGTTGATACAATAGCATCATTTGGTACATAGTAGTAGTAGAGGCGATCTTATCACTATCGTTCTAATAATCCTATAATATTTTCCGAAGGGATTGAGTGTGAATTGATGAATTGAAGTTCAATTCTGTATGAAAAAGTATTTTATATGAAAAAGCATATGACTTCGTTCCAAGACTTAATTTGAGAACAAAGCGGCTCAAATAAAGATTTTTGTTCTTTATTTTTGAAAACGAATTTCAGATCGTTTCGACTTGCTTAAAGAATATTAAAACTTAGTTTGAGAACGAAGCGGCTCAAATTAAAAGTTTTGTTCTTTATTTCAGCCTGCAAATCTGTTTTAAGAACAAAGTTCTTGATTTAAGATTGCTTAGGTTTGATTTGAGAATGTAATAACTTAATTTAAGAACGTGGCAGCTCAAATCAAAATGTTTGTTCTTAATTTAAGAATAAATTCTTATTTTAAGAATAAAAGGTGTCATTTTTAGGATAAAAAAAATAAGAATATAAAAATCTTGAAATAAGCCTACTCGTACTTGAATTTAGATTCCTTTTTTTTCTCTGAGTGTGGCTCTGAAAATGTGCCTTCTTTTGTTGGCGAGGAGTTGATGTCTGCTGTTGTTGCGTGGTTATGGTGTCGAAAAGGTGGTGTCTGCAGATGGTGGCGTGCTTCTTGATCGATGGAAAATGAACGGTGCTTCCCGTTATGTGGCGTGGTATTTGCAAATTGCGGTGGTTGCTAAGTGAACGGTGGTTCCCGTTATGTGGCTTGGTACTTGTGAATACCGGTGATTGCAAGTACCGCAATGGCAATACCAATTTTCCGCACATCGGCGATGTGTATATTGTAGCACTTTAATAATTTGTACAACTGATTGTGTCACCGAATTAACTTTTCGGCGATCGTCGGGGTCACCAATATTGTGAATTGTCGATTGGAATAAAACACTTTTCGTTATATACTTGATAATCACAATTTTTCTTTATTGAGTGTTGCTTCTCTGGATGGCACAATACGAATGATGATGTAATCTCATTTCAATACATACATAGACGATAGAAATAAGAAGAATATAAGTTTGGGAGACACTGGATTTCTTCTCTCTGTTTTTGGCGACTCAAGCGCCACTAGTTAAATCGTGAAGTTTAACTTGTGCAACTTGTGGATCGTTCACACTAGTTCACACTTGTTGGTTTATCCACTACAATGGTAACCGATAGCTTATGATGTTAAGAAAACAAATCAAAAAGAATAATTTAAAAAGGACCACTAGTTTTTCCCTGGCTCTCATGCAAAGCTTTCCAGATTGAAAAACTCAGTTTTTTTTTGCGTCAACTGAATAAGCACACAATCTTTCACTCTCATTATCTTCATTGGTTCTTAGAGTTTTAAGTTAATTGGTATACCAAATCAAAAGTTGAAGTGTTCTTAGTGACATTTAGCCGTTTAATTAGAATTAACAAAAAAAAATGGTTAGATCAGAAGCTTTAACAGTTTCGGAAGAGCTTAAATTGATTCGTTAAAAGAATAAAGACTGACCGGAGTCTTAGGCCGTGTGTGAATTGCGTTAAAATGTGTATTAAAACTTGACGTTTGGTTAAAATTTGACGTTGGGTTAAAAAAGGGAACAAATTTAGCCATTTGCTGTGTGAATTGCGTTAAAAGGGATTTTTTTAACCAACATTTCTGCGTAGTACTAAGAAATTTCCCTCATGATTTAAGAAATTCCACTCAACGAAAAATGTTTTTGTTCTTCTAGGTAAAATAATTTTGTGTTCAAAACCAAACTTTGAGCAACAAATTTCATGAAAAGTCACTAAAAATAACAAACAAACTTTGTTTTATTTATTTTTCTAGATTTTGGAGTAGTAATATGATATTTTGAAGCAACAGTAAAAAAAATCTTCAAACGAAAATTTCCCTTTTTGGATGTTTGTTTTTTTCCGTGTGGTAACACTGTAAAACATGTTTTCCCAGCTGACATCTGTTATCATTCTCAAAAGAAAGAACAATTATTTCGTTTTTTGACTTTAAAATATGATAAAATTTAAGTATTTTATTTCAATCTCTCGAAATATCAATGCAATTATAATTCGTTATTACATAGAACTAAATAAAACGGAGAAAAACAGAACAAAACAACAAAACAGAAGCAAACTTCTCTATCATTCATGAGAAAAAAAAGACGTCAAAATTTTAACCCATTTAACCTGCTCCACAGCAGGATAAATTTTAACCCATTTTATTCACCACGCTAGTGTCAAGTTTTAACCAAACGTCAAGTTTTAATACACATTTTAACGCAATTCACACACGGCCTAAGTCTAGTCTTGTCTATTCGTACCTCAGAAACAAAAGTTTGTATGAGAAAAACATGAAAGGTGGTAAAAAAACGGCAACATTCGAAGTTGATAGACGAGCAATTTTGAGATGTGCTTCCAGTTCATGTGCCTCCGCGGTAAAAATAAAACAAAAAGTTGGTGTAACTGCAGGTGTTTCAACAGTCCACAGAGTACCAAACCGCGCAGATCATTTAAAACGATTGTAACTCCAAAAGAAACCACCACTTAACGAGCAACGAAAAGATATTCGTTTAAGATTTTCTAGACTCGATGTGAGTTGGAAAAATGTGTGGCACAACGCGGTTTTTTTGGATGAGAAGAGTTTCAATTTTGATGTCCCTGATGGTTTTAATTATTACTTTCACGATTTGAGAAAAGAAGAACGATTTTTAGCGCTGCATCATGGTGGAGAAGGTGGAGTTATGATATGGGGGGCAGTTAGCTACTTTGGGACTATTGAGCTTGAGTTTTAAACGTTAAAAACGACTGCACAGAATATTGGAAAAAAAAAATTGTACGTGTCAGCTCCGACGCGCGACTGGAGTTCACTCAAAAAGAATGATTTGATTACCTTAAAATATATAATACGCAAAGGATTGAATTCATATATTCATACATCTATTCATAATAATTTGATAAAATATATTATACTTAAATACTTATGGTAAGCAATATGAATGTCAACAACTTTGTTTAAAACGTTCTTACGTATTTTTAAATGAATCAGTGTAGTTTCTTCTACAAACGTTTTTGTAAATAATGAAAAAATCTACAAAACTGCATCATTACATTTTCAGAACAGTTACATTTCTTATCAACTTTTCATTATTTAATGATGAAAATTCAATTGGGCCCACATTTATCATGCATTATTGCATATAAAATGGAATTGAATGTCATTGAATTGTACATTTAACTAAAGCCTGAAGCCTTGTGCTTCTTAAAAGATCTTAATCTTGAAAATCCGATTATTAGAACGCACGCTAGGATGCTTTTAATCGAAAAACACCGATCGAATTTTGGCCATAGCGGGATTCTCCCACAGGTGATGTTTCATTTTGTACGAACCAAGCAGGTCGTTTGTGTGCAATTATATTTATTTTAAAATCGAGATTGTGAGGCTTGTACGAAACGTATCCTTACAAATGAGGTATCAAAATCACCGTTATTTCATGTAGATTAGACATATGGAAATATCAACAACCGGTCTATAGGACTAAAACTTATATACCAATTTATGTGAAAATGTCTTAATTGGCCATATTAATGAGTTACCGTTATAATTAAAGTATAATAAATTGAAGAGCATGAAATTCTGTATCATGTGTGAAAATTTCACCGTTCTACGTTGAAATCTCTGTTCAATAAAATAGATTCGAAATGTCACTAAAACTTTTACCCCCTATTTTCACCCCCCCCTCGGTTCATTTTTTTTACACTTTGAATGTCTTACTTATTTATGTTTAGTCAAAAGCCATACAAATAAGTTTTAAACTTCTAACCTAATCGACCTTCATACAAACTTTGACCTAACATTTCAACCTTTTGTGACCTTTTCAACCCCTTTTATTGCGTTAAAAAATACCGTATGCCCTTCCGCAGGTTTTAGTTTATCTTACTACCAAATTTCATCTAAATCGATCCAGTAGGTTAAAAATAATTTAGAGTTAAAAAAAAGCGTTGGTAGTCAATTTTTATAACACTTTTTTCAATGTTTGATTTTCCTATCCATAATTTTTTCATACCGGGGTCTATATATGAATCGATTCTAAAGGAGTAAACTCCAAAAAGTTTCCTTCATTTTCGGATATTTTTGGACCCTGTAAACGGATTTTAAAATATGACAACGACCCATCCAAACGTCGCGCACTGTCAAAAGTGCTATACAGGACCAGAATGTTAAATTGCTTCAATGATCGCCCTATTTACCTGACCTGAACCTTATTTAAAATGAATGGGGATGGCTGGTACGTAAAGATTATGAGTCAAGCCGTCAATTTGAGGACAGAGAATTGCTTATTCCAGCCATTAAGTTACCATGGAGAGAAATTTCGCTGGACTACTTAAAGAGTTTATACGATTCCATGCCAGTCCGAATTTATGAAGTAATCAAGAATAAAGGTGGTAGTACCCAATACTAGAAATAACCAATACAAAAAATATTTAATGAAAATCTTGTTCATTTCTTTCTGTTAGATTTTATTTGCATTTTTAAAAGTTGTGCTTATTCAGTTGACGCAAAAAAAACTGAGTTTTTCAGTCTGGAAAGCTTTGCATGAGAGCCAGGGAAAAACTAGTGGTCCTTTTTAAATTATTCTTTTTGATTTGTTTTCTTAACATCATAAGCTATCGGTTACCATCATCAAATGATGCATTAACTTTCAAAGTGAAGAAAAATGGACAGCAAACTTTTGAAAAAATGTGTTCTTATTCAGTTGAAGCGGAGTGTACCTAATAATAAATATTTGCCTATTCGAAAGTTGGCAGTACATGTTATCTACATGAGAACAACCCGTGACACCTTCCTCATGTAAGTACATGAAGTCATGAACTAAGCAAATAGGGTGACCATGCTTTAAGTAAAAAGAAGAAATTGGATAGAAAAAAAACTCCGACTTCTTATAACTTGAGTCTATTGCTGACTCGGAGTATTTCTGGCTACAGGCTACGAAGGTACGAATATGGATATCCTGTTCGAAGCCAACATAAGAAAATACGACAAGATAGTTTGACAGTATCAAAAGTTTACAGAATACCGGACTTCTAGCTACAAGAGAGCAGAGACAATACTGCCAAGCAGATCTCAGGAATGTTAGTTTTGAATTTATGGTTTTCCCACTGCCGTTTGGAACTGGTACAGTTTACAAAAAGATGCAAGCAAGGACTCGTCAGCTAGCAAGTTCTTCTCCGATACAAATTTTCGCGACCGCAGCAATGTTATTCTTTGGAACATGACTCAGTCAGAGTCGATTTACAACCCGAACAATTCAAGTTTGAATCTTCACTTCTAGTCTCCAATTTTATCTTGAAGCCAAATGCTGAAGCGACAACTGGTGACCCTAGCTAAGATCTGTCTTTGGTGACGCTATGTCGAAGACTATAGTGTTAAGGGCCCATATTCTTGTTGACAGCATTAATTTGACATTGACTACATTAACCCTCAAAAGTTCAACCTATCTTCTTCGATATATCGTCTTGTTCTGTCGGACAAAGTTGTGAAGCATTAACGTTGGAAGACAGTGTGATCGGTATAGGTGGTGGACGTTGCTGGCCTAAAGACAGAATGTTTTTTGACGAGTAGGTCTTGTAGGCTACCTTAGCTAGACTTAGGTCTTTGGTAGGTAAAACGGTTTGGAAAGCTTCCATTCGTCGCTGATTTCTTCTCCCGATCTTTTTACACAATGTACCTACTAAAGCAACACAATACAGTAATTAAAGCACCTTAATACCTCTTTTCTTAGATCAACAACATTGTAGCTTTCAAACAGTTTTGAATGAATAACAAACAGATGGTCACCACACTACAATGGTCTTGATGATTCAAATGTGCGCGGGAACCTGCTTTTCAGCTGATTCAAAGTAGTTGCCGCTCGATCATTGGAATGTTGCCCAGCAGTGGAATGAACTAAAATAGGTAGCAAGTTAGTTGCATTCTTTCTTCAGGCTTGCTGAGGTGAACGAGTAAAGAACTGAGATATGACACAATTTTTGTAATAAAAGCTCTAATCTGAGAAGTCCGCACAGAGAAGTAAATTAATGATTTTCGTTTTACGATTGTGTCAGGCGAGGACAACTAATAGAGTTGCATATTATTTACTACCTCACCCGCATAACCCGTTAAACTTACAATGCAGATAATAGAAATACAATTGGTTTTGTCGGCAGATATAATTAAGTTCCGCCACCGCAACGACAAGCTCAATGACGACTAGATTGTCGACATCAAAAGTAATTTGCATGCTGATTTTACTTCATGTTAATGCCAATCATGAAGTTATCTAAAAAAAAAGTCTTCTTTCACTCGTTGTCTCGAGAACAACTCGTTTTCGAAGCATGATCGTTATCTGGTGTGTGACTACTTGTGCTCTTTTAGGTCGAAAACAATGGTTTCTCAGTTTAGTTTTTTCGAATTTTTTGGTTGAAAACCCGAACTCGCTTTGGTATCTTTGTTTTTTTTTCCCAAATTCAAACATACAAGTGACTCGCTGCTATTTGAACATCAAGTCGTGTTGCTTGCTTAGAAGCTGAAGATTTGATTGAGCTACAAAAATCACTTATTTCGGTTTGAATTGTTATGTAGATATAGCGAAATATGTGTGATTCATTTTGATTAGCTTTTGAGTCGCGAGTGGTACAAAAGTATTGGAGGCTCTTTGTGGTTAGCTGCAAAATTAAAATTACTTTGTCGATGGATATCTCAATGTATCCGATAGGATAGGAGAAATTGTTCGACAGATAGTGATTGTGTTTTAGAGAATTGAAATGCAACTGTTATCGTTGTTGATATTCATAAGCACGGAGAGTGTATGAAGATTGAAGGTACCTCAACTTGACATTAGTTTGTTTGAAGGTTCTAAGTCACCTTTAGTCGGAATGGATTAATAAAGTTCAATAATTTTTGTGAATGTGAACTGGTTTGTTCTGTGTTTCACATGAATTTAAACCATAAAGTTTGACTGCGACCCCTGTGGCCTTTCAGAAAGTAAATGAAAATGATCGTTCTTTTAACCGCCTTTGAATATTGAAGTCTCATCAAAAGCAGCGTGTGAAATTTTCCTAAAACATAACTCGAACTTCAGAAGTTCGATCAAAAGGTGAGTTGACACACTTTTTTCCCATAGCTGCACTTTGTCGTCTAGTTTTTGCTCTAAAAGGAAATACCTGGGTGCATATTTAACCACCCATAAATTACTGTTTCCTACATGATTAAACATAATTATTCCGACAGTAGACCGCATGCCTGCATACTAATTGTCTAAGTCTGGAAAATTTCAGTGAAGTATTGGCCTAAGAATTCATTTAAGTACGTATCGAGTTTTCTCCGGTCACTGGTATGAGGGTTTGCATATTTTGTACTCTAGTGTACGTAACTGAATGATATAATCATTAAGGTTATCAGATATCAGAAATCGGAGATTAAAACAAGTGTATGTAGAGCTAGAGGTACGCCAAAGCAAAACTTGCAAATGAGCAAAGCGAATAAAGATACACTTCTTTTTTTCCCCGTAAATTAACTTCCAACTAGTTTCTGTATGACGAGGTACAAAAGAAACGAAAATAATACCCGATTACATCATAGAGAAGTTTCTGTGTTACCAGTGCGATTCATTTATGCTGCACTGGTGCTCTTTCGCTGAACTAAATCTTGTGAATGGCAACAGCTTGCAATGGGATGTGTTACATGCATATCGCACACCTGAACTACTTTTATTACAAGCTGCATTGGAGCTCTGAGCAAAAACACCTGAAAAATTATGTAAATTCTAATTTGCTCACCAGCAGAGATACAAGCGAGCGAACGAGCGTGAGATTGAAATGTGAACATTTACTAGTGCAGCCAAAAACTGGTTTGGAAGAAAAGATCGCTGGAAGCGAGTGAATGATGGAGATCTACAAGATATTACTCTTAGCGGAGATTGATGAGGGTGATGGAATCATCACCTCTTTCCATCAGCTTTATCGCCAAGTATGCGGAATTGGTTTTGAGTTAATTGAAATTTCTGTATAAGAGGCTTAGATTTGGGATGGAGTCGATTGATTTGGGACAAGCTTAGGTATTCTATTTGTTTTCGAAAAAATGTTGATGGGACAAAAACAAACGTGACTCCAGCTCCAGGTAAGAATATTTTCCTTCCAGACCTCACGTTAGAGACGACCAGGAAGATAGAAGCTTCGTGATATATTTAGAACATAGACCACGACACGCCACGTCTTTTCAGTAAGAGCTTTATTCATCTAGTGCCCAACTAATATGCTTAACATAATCATACAGCTTCAGTTATGATTTATTGTAATGAGAGTGAATTAGTATATACAGTATGTGTTACAAGTTTGGAATACAATGCCTATATAAAACTTCGCTACAACAAAAAGCAACAAGGTTGCCAAAGCATTTGGTTTCGATGAATAGATAATCTGCGCCAGACACCGTGTCCGATAGAAGACTGCTCACAAACCGAGATCCAACAGTTCTTCGTTTCTTCGTCCCTTGGATTATCGCTTTTATATCTTTTCTCCTTTTTGGTGGGATTAGAACTAAAATATTCGTATTTCAATAAAAACACTTCATGTAATGTACAAACCTTCAAAGTAACATCATTGATTGAATTGAATTGAACACACAACAACAACAATCTACAATCGCCTACCAAAACATAGCCACTAATAGAGAAAAACATTGCCCGCATACTGAAATCTAGTGACTACGTAGTCAACTCGTTCTGATTGGCTAATTAGCTGTTTTCAACCAATCAGAATGAGTTCACTACGTAGTCACTAGGTTTCGGAATGTGGGCATTTTTCTATTGCATCTTTTTTTTCATAATTTGTGTTGATGCGTGATGATGTGATGCGATATTACACAGAAAAGCTGCAGTTAGTAAGACTGCAAAGTTAACTGTGTCTGGGGGAACCTTGAACCTCTATAATGTACCTGGCCTTATTAGTGCCAGGTAAATAATGTTTGTTTTTAAAGTTCAATGAATTTGTTGTTTGATTAATATTGAGATACAGAGAACAAACTTTGTTAAGTTTATCAGATGGCCACATCTGTGTTGTTATAAGACTCGAATTGCAACGGGAGTCCATCGACGATCTTTCCATATTCAAGCTTAAGTTACAAAATTTATGAAGTGGTTTGTGAGTTAATTTATATGTAAATTGATTTGTTAGGATCAGGGGTGAACGCAGGTAGGGGTTTTGGGGGTTAAATCCCTTCCCTCAATGGAATACGCAGAGTATTAACGGAATCATCTTGTAAGGTCTTTTACCCAATACAACACATATTACACAATCCGTGGGCGCTTTTAAAGGACTGGAAAATCGATTAAAAAAAAATCACATATCACAGAACTGTGTATGCTGCCAATGAACCATTATCCAGGCGTTTAAGAGAAACAAATACTGTTTGCGACATGATTGATTTCAATGTTAGCACATATTTATTTAAATCAAATTTATTGTTAATTATAAATAACTATGCTGGTGGTAATGTTTAAAATTAAAAATGTTTATTTATATCAACTAATCACAAACTAGATTTCAAACAAGTTTCGAAGACAAACAAAATTTATACTTTTCAAATCACAAACGGTGCAAATGTTAAAATAATGCTTTTCTGACTACAACTAAATATCTCAATATACCTACGATTAATCAATTTCCTTTAAAATTCAATTTTTTTTTCATCAACACAAAAAAAAATGTTAGTGAAGAAAATAAATTTATATTCGTCAAAAATTGTTTTTCATCGAAAAAAAAAACGTGCACTAGACATTTTTTTGTTGTCGATATTTTTCCTCTTTTAGATTTGTTGCTTTTGAAATATATGGCTTTGGAATCGGGAAGTGGAGTAGTGGGGTAGTGGGGTAGCGATAAACGGGTAAGGGGGTAGAATGGGTTTTCGAAAGGAACTCGGAAAACTCGTTGGTTTTCAAAGGGAAAATTGCATGTGATTGGACTTGGGTTTTCGAATAGAAAATAGAAATTTCTTGATGAAAAACTCGGAAAAATCATTGGCTTTCAAAGGGAAAATTGCATGTTATTGTAGGTGCAGTGGTTTTTAAATGGAAAACTGGAACATTTGTGATGGGGAACTAGAATGCAAGAAAAAGTAAAAAAAATGAAAATTTGAAATGCAAAAAACATTTAATTAAACAAAAATATCAAACACACTCTTTCAAATGAAATGCATTACTTTTGAAATGGTAAAATGGAAAGTTCGTGCTGGGGAACTGGGAGAAGTCCTGGAAAGCAATTATAGTTAAAAAAAAACGCATTGCAAAAACATAACAAATTTGCAATGGAAAACTCCTCAAGAGCAAGAAAACCCCAAGTTTTATTTTGCATGGATTTATGCTCGCACTTTGAACAGTAAAAACATAGCAAGTAATTTGTTTGCTAAGCACGAAACTCGAAAACGGTTGGGCCGTTTGTCATCAAATTTTGACAAAATGTTCGAGTATTAGTGTAGAGTAGGGTTTTAAAGAAAATTGTATAAAATCGGTCAAACCGTTCATGAGGTATAGCAAAAAAAGTGGAAACACAATTTTCCCTATAGAACGTTAACTATGCATTTGACCATATCCTTAACAAAGTTGTTGTGCATGAGGCAACGAAGGTTTCTGAGTTGTCACGACCTTACTAGCTGACCCAGTAAACGTTGTTTTCTTAGATATATAAAAATCTCATAAAAATTCACATACACTTTTATACCAGTAGAGTGTTTAGCACCAAATGTTGAGGGAATGTTTGGTTAGTGGCGAAGATGGGTTCTTAGTATTTTGTACAAAATTGACCAAGCCGTTCATGAGATATGGCTAGCGTAGTGGTTGATGGGATAATGGGGTAGTGGGAAGCGGGTAGCGTGTTGACGGATAGCGAGTAGTTAGTAGCGGAGTAAGGGGGAAGCGGGATAACAGGTAGCGGGGGTAGCGTGTAGCGCGTAGATAATGCTTAGCCGGTAGTGTCTAGTGGGGTAACGCGTAGCGGGTAACTGGGTAACAGAGTAGTGGGGTTACAGGGCAGCGGGTTGTGTAGTGGGCTACAAAAGTTTAGATCTTTTATTTATCGATTTAGGCAGTGCGAAGTCTGCCAGGTCAGCTAGTACCTATAAATTTTTGGAACCCCCCCCCCCCGAAATTTTTTTCTGTGTTCGCCCCCGGTTAGCATAGTAAAAGATTCCAATGCAATTTTATTTGTGGTCACTCTGGACACAATCAACAAGACGACGAAGTGACGATCGGCGTCGGAGTCCTATCGCACTTGACATAAGTCAAGGTCAAAGCAAAGTTACCGAACGCCGCGGCGTTGCAGTGATCGTTACCGCTGCTGTTTACTTGTCCATTGTCATATTGAATTTATTATTGCAGAGATGTAATCCAAAAGACACGAGAAGCTATACTATATGTATTATGGGTAATCAAATTTTGAGAACCCACGATACGACGAAGAATGGTTGGCAAATTTTATGGTGTTAACAAGAATTAATAAAAGTAGGTACAACATTAATTGAATTGTTGAAAATTGCGTTTTAAGGCAACCAAGTTGTTCGATATGTGAGTTTAAGCGACAAACAAAGTAATCTAAAAAGCTACTGGATTCTTACGACTTTTCACTGAAAATTGGTACGTCAAATTTTCTTCTTTTTTGACATTCACGGGAAGTAGGTACTTGTGCCTTGATAGCAAGTGTCGAAAGCTGAAATGAATGACGAGTGTTCTAAAAATAAATATTTTTTTTGAATTGAAAGTGGAACAATTTTTGCAGTGATAGCGCGAATTTTAAAAGATTAAATAGGTAGACTACCATCACTCCCAATGAAAATAATAATAATAATAATACAATCACCAAAAATAACATCTTTTGGAGCTTGTTTGAAGGCAAAGGTACTTCAAGCTGTTTCATATGTGACTTTTGTATGCACAAGCTCTTGAAATTAGTATTGTAAGCTAACGAGCAACATTTCTGACAAATTACTTCAAGAAAATTTTAAATTCTTCTCCTGTGCGCTTTGGAGTCACTGAACTTGAACCATTCGTCAATTTTTTTGTAGTTTCTGAAATTTCTAAAATTTTTCAATTTCAATATTTTCTTGAAAAAATGAGGCAAACTAGCCTTCTAGAATAGAAATTTTATTTAAATTTGTTAAATAAAAGAACAGAACCACAAATGACAAATATAATTATTAGAAAAAGCCTTAACCTACTATTTGCTAGGCTAATCTCACAAGTAATGAATAATTTATAAGTAAGCATACCCCGCTAGTATCAACTTTGTCAAGCGCGGTTTGGCTAGTTCAACAAACTCTCCTCGATCACCACATGCAAACAACTATCCAAATGGCCCCGAGGGGACTTGAGCAAAATTCAATTTCGCTAAATCAACAAGCGAAGTAAAAAAAAAGGTTTACCTAATAGGCTGACTCAAATTTGACTGAATAAATTGCTTAGAACCGTTGAAACACAAAATAGAGATATGAGATTATTGGCGTAAGAGAATAAATGAAATGTTCGTTTTGTTTTTTTCCTTTTCAAGCCAGTTTCTACTTTTGGCAGTTTTTTGAAAATAAAATTAACAAAATTATGTGCTTCGTTCTAAAATTTGATTTTCCAGACGATTAGGTTGGATTTATGTCTTAACCAGTTTTTGGTGGATTATATTTGCGCATTAAATTTTACGCTTTTTATGCTGGGGACACAAATCACCATACCCGAGGGACGAAACACGAAAATTTGCTGTAACAAGTCTTACTCATAAAATTTTGTTTACGTCGATTTGCTGTAGGTGAATGCTTATTTCATCAATTATCTGCAATTTTTTTAAGTATCTACCACTTAAATTACTTACCGAATTGTTTGAAAACATTTTTATTGCTGGAAACTGACGAAGCGTTGAGCGAAGTGCATATAGCAGTTTCACGAGAAGGTCATTAGTTAAGATTAGTTTTTTTCTTAAACTTGTGTTGAGTTTTAAAAAAGAAATAAATTAATTGTAGAGTGGATGTGGAATGCTTACACAAATCTATAAACTTCTCATATAGGTGGTTACTTAGATGTAAGATGCCTTTTGCGGTAGTAAGCAAATGGTCGTTTTGGCTGGCCGTTAGCTTAAGAAGCTTGAGGTGCTTTCAAATCGACTGGTTTTAAGTCGTTGTCAGTTTTAAAGTATTTGCCCAAGGGTGTTTTTTTGTTTTGTTTTTTATTTCAGCTTTAAAGTTCCCAAGGAACTGCTCAAGGAATTCACGGAAATGTAACTTGCATGACGCCAGAATTTTACTCTTCAAAACTTCATTCTTCTTTCCCCTCAACAGCGGCATGACCTCTTGCATCGTTGTTGTTGCTGAGTTATCAAGATCCTTCCTGCCCCTGGGCTTCACTACTGTTTTTTTCTTCAAAGTCATCGTTTTTCTGCTCTTCTGGGGTAGCCGACTGTGTTGTACATTTTGTTTACTTCTTCATAGTAGATACCCTTTTGGAAAATATTAGTGGTCTACCACGAGCGGATATTTGTCATTTATCTCGCTGTCCACGGTATCGAAGGCAACCCACAGCTCGTTGAGTTGATCCCAACGCATTTGTAAGTATGTCAGGGTTTTCCTACCAGGACCATCCTATCCGTAGTTCCGAGCAAGGGAGCAGATTTCCTGTCCTGATTGGTGGTTTGTTAGTTCCTCAATCGAAGACTTGGGCAGTTACTCAGTTTGCTCACAAGTCACAAGCTGCTTCCTTGTTTCTTCCTTCTTTAGTTTCTTGCATTCATTTAACATTTAATTATTATTTCACTTCACCTTTTTTTGCACTCAAAAAGTGCCTCAACATTTCATCTTCAACCAAAGAACAACAACATAAAAATTATCTTCATCAACAAGATATTCTTTCTCAATACCCACTTTGGTATCTCTTACCGCCACTTCTGCACGTCACTCAAAATCCATTAAGAGTAAATGCAAACACGATTCTGTCTTGACACATGCAGATAAGGTTTTGATGTAATAATAATAGGATTAGGCGCGCCTTTTGAAGAATACAGGAAGAGAACTCTCAAAAAGTTGCAACAAGATGAAGAAAACCCGGCGAACGCATCGCAGTAGAAAAATCAGCTTAACCAGGATTCGGTTTTCACTCTCTGATTTGATTTGATTGTGTATGTGTTGGCAGTTGAGTCTAAGCGTTGCGAAGACTTTAACGAGTGCGGTCGGTCGTCAGTTGGTTAGTTGATGCAACACCAAGTCGAATCGAGCTTAACTCGGCGGTGGAACTTTATTTTGATTGTAACACAATAGTCCAAATGCAATTTGCTAAAGAATCAGATAATCCCCATGATGACGTGGCGCACTGACAGCGAAAAACCGTGGAACCATGGCGCTGGATATGGCTGTGGCAGCGATATTGACGTCACCCACCCACTTGTTGTTATAAATTGGTCTATCAAGCCTTGATCATCATGTGATGACGATGCTGCGTTATAGTCGTTGATGTATTGTGAAAAATCGAAATATTAGCCCAGTTTTTTTTTATGGAGACAGAATTGCCAACCCCGAATGTCTTCGAAAGTATGAAAAAAGATTAGGGAAAAGCCAATGCAAAGGATGCACCAAAAACAAGGTTCCCGAGTAGGGAGTTTGCTCACTTCTTGATAAATAAATGGCAGTACAAAATACGAATTTTTTCACAGGACAACATCTGTCTGGTCGGCTAGTAAAAACAGAAATGTGAACTTTCTTTTCTCTTGGAAAATAAGCATTTCTTAGCTTTTCCTTAAGAACTTTCAATGAATCATTCTATGAGAATCGTATGAGCCGTTTTTGGGGAGATGATGTATGGCTGGGCCTGCTTGTATGCCTTATTTAAAGCTAAAACAATTCCTAGCAAGATTTTATTCACAAACAACTGTACAGAAGTAGGTACCTATTGTATATGCAAAAAACTGGTAGTGCATCCTTGTTTCAAAATTAACAGAAATCTTCAAATGGCGCCGCACTCAAATTCGATTCAAACTCCGTTGGCAACAGTATTTTATTTGATTTATCAATTGTATTGCATTTGGCTTTGGAAGCCCACATGCGTGGTTAATCGATGAATTGTTATTTTCTGATGTCGTCGTAGATTTGGTCAATCCAACGTAAACACAAGAGATTTATAACGTTCGTGGTCATTACCTTTCTCTTGAATTGGAATAGCATTTGCTATTTTTTGGTATTTTCTTGCTTGCGATGATTACTGGGTCCATTTTACATTATCCTGCCGGATGTGTAGGTAAGTTTGTGGGATATGGGGGCTCTTTGCATTCGGATATATGCTTTACGTAATACCGTCACTAATTGGGCCACTTCATTAAGGCGGGAAACTGTGAACAATTTGAAAAAGTGTATAAGCTACGTAATGTTATAGGTATGCTGCAAAAGTTTGACAGTTATTAAATGATCTTTGGAAGTTTCCATTTGAATGTTTTGAATCGCGTATTTGGGGCAGGTACACCATGACGTGAACATTGAAATATTAGTTAATTAATCAAACTGTTTCATGGCTTCCAAGAGACTGAAACAGATGTTGGTGTTTTGTAATGGATATTAACAGTTTCACAGTCGTCAAAATATAAATGTTGACATAATTTTAAGTTGTTTATTGATTGCAAAATTTCTTCAGACAGGGCAGTTGGAAAAATTGGGTCCCTCAGTTCAAGACCTAGACCAAATATCTAAGAAGATCTATTTTAAGTGTGTTTTGAGTGTTTGTCAATTGATTCCACAACATAAGATAAATTAATACTCAAGTTGACGTTTTTGTTGTTGTTGTTGATAATCCCGCCTGATATTATGATTCTGTTTATTAATTGGAAGCAATTTATATAGAAATATCAACGACAACCTATCACAAATCCACAATGATCAAATTCAATTGAATAATTCCAAAAAACAAAATGACAACAACAAAAAAACGTCAAGCTTGGCATCGACTATTGCTGTCATTTTATTATTATCATCGGTAATAGGAATGTTTGTCAGCTCGAATGAGCGGTGGATCGTGATTAAGTGACATTCTATTCAGTCGAATGAGGGTTTCCAATGACTTATTGTCTGTTCTCTCATTTTTTATTTCTCGTTCTTTAAATACATAATTTGATTTATTCAAGGCAAGTTCAACGCCATGTGGTTTGTTTTTAATACCTCAAAATTTATGTGATCTTTTCTTTGTTGAACCTTTTTGCCGAATAAAACAAACAAATAAAAGTGTCAGACATTTGACGACGATTTGTAAGGAGTGGTTTGAGCTGGAGGACTATGTCGAAATTTGTTTTTTTTCGCAACCCAGCAGGAATGTAGGCATTAGTTAAAAATATTTCCTTTTCATGAATTTTTTTTGAATGGATATGATTTTGATTAAGGTGTTATGGCAGAATTTGAGAAACGTATGACATTAGAAGCTCGAATAAGAGTGAAGAGTGATTATTATAATGATAATGAAATTTAAAACGAAATCGTAAAACCAGTGCTGTCATAATCGTTGAAGCGAGATATTACCCCCTTTTCACTGCCCATTAGGATGAACAAACCCGAAAATTTCAGTATGTGCTTGACAAACCATTCGCGCTGTCGCGAAAGATCTTGAAAACTTTGACTCTTCTGGTTAGGTCCGTGTCCAATAAAAGGTGTTATTTTGAATAGCCCGCTATTTTGGTAGCTGTCACTTTTGAAGCTGTAATTTTTTGACATTTGACTAGTAGAAACTACGCCATTACTGGCCAAAATGGACCGATTCACGCTTCAACAACGCATTTACTTTCAACAAGACGACGCTACGTGCCACACAAGCAGTGAAACCATCGATCTTTTACGGGAAAAGTTTCCGGACCGTGTTAACTCTTGAAGAGGTGATCACAATTGGCCACCGAGATCGTGTGATTTAACACCTTGCGACTTTTTCCTTTGGGGCCACGTGAAAGATAAAGGTCTACGCCAACAGCCCAGCGTCGATTCAAGACCTCAAAGATGGAATTCGTGGGGCTATCGAGGACATAGGGCAGCCACTTTGCGATTTAGTTATGGAAAATTTCATGAAAAAGATATGGTCCTGTAAGCGTGATCGTGGCGGCCATTTGGCTGATGTTGTGTTCCATTATTAACGGCATACCTTCCTCTTTATAATGAAATAAACATCATTTATTTCAAAAAATGCAATTTTTCTTTGAATATCAAAATAACACCTCTTATTGGAAAACCCTTTACAACCCGTTAAGCTCGCTGCCGAATTTTCTCCTCCATTCTCCATCAATACACACTTGGCAGCCTAATAGCAGTGTTAATAGCGAAGCCTAGGTAGATGAACTCTTCTGCTACTTTTAAGCCTTAAAATCGACTGAAGCTCATAGGTTTTTCCAAGGTCTGCCGCAAAGTGAAAATTTGGTCTATGCTTGACTTTACTGTGGTCTAAAGACAGTTAACGCAAGGCTTCAGACATATTATATACAGTAGTTACGACAGTAGTTGGCGCAGTTTAGGGGATCATGCAAACAATACTGAGGTTCAATTCATCGGTCATGCATTCTTCCGACCATAATCTAATCGGATGATTTGGTGCATGCTCCTTTCTAGATAGGTACCTGCTGCTTTGAAGAGCTCAATCTCTGCAGGCATAAGTTATTGCTCGATGACCGTGAGACAGCTGTTTTAACTTCCAGTAATACTTCCGCACTTCATTCTTGCTGTTATCTCTCTCAACATTCTCGTTTTGATGCTTCTCTTTTTATGTGAAAACGAAAAGCAATTGAGCAATTATAATTTACCCTCGAGCCCAACTTTGGACTAACGGTTAACTACAGAGCTTAAACGAATAAAAAACACCGTACTAGACTCAGTTGCCTGCAATATTCACGTATCCACAGAATTTCAAGAAAGTCTAAAACCCAATGTTTGCAATGTCACTAGGGTTTCTTATTCAATTCTTCTCTGCTTTTTTTCTCCATTTATACTGACTAGGCCCCAAAATCAACTGCAGAGTTCTCTTCTTGAACTTTCGTAAGGGATTCCAGACGGGTGTGTCAAAGACATCGTCTCCGTAATGAATCACGTTCGGATGTATGAGTATGAGCTGTAAAACTTATTAACTCATTTTAAGCTGATTTACCACACATTGTGCCTGATAAAGGACTTCGTAAACAATTTTTTTAGAAAAAGGCTACGCGTTCTGACATCAAATTTTTCTTGCACTGGCGTTAAGACGTTCGTTGGCTACTATCAATGTTTTCTGCTTCGTAATGTGCTAAAATCCCTTACGTTGTTCATTAATTGAAATGCGTCAATCTGGTAGACGATTTATTCTTGCCTTGAACTTGACAACGTACTTTTTTTCCAAAACATCGCTACTTGCCTCAATCTTGTCTTGTAGCGATGTTCACTTACTTTCTCAAATGTGTTATCCTTACCTAGTCTTTCTTTTTCTTTAAAAATATTCAAGAAATATTTTATTGTCCTAGTTAGGACCCTACTTGATATCTTCAAAATATGTATTCCTCACCTAGAACGAAGCTTATTTTTACCTTTCATCGGGTATTTCCAACTTTCATAATTTTTGTTGTTTGTTTGAATGATTTGACAGTAAAGCATTGAGCACAAACAAATGTTATCAGCAGGAAATTATATTCAAAAGTGACAGTGTAAGAATATACTAACTTCATTAACTGAATTTAATCACTTGAAAATTAATATCCTCCCGACAATTTCTTTCATCTCAAAAAGATCGCTATCACTCCCAATCCATTTTGCCAAACAAAAAAATGCAAATCCCAAAAACCCGTGAATGGTCTGTGAAGAGAAGTTATCCATTAAGCACAACATACAGTGCCTTGCATAAGTATAACCGCACCCGAAAAAATGCATTTAAAAGAAAACCTATAATAGGAGTGACTCCTTACTATTTTTTTAATGAGTTGCATCACTGATCAAGCAAAACGAGAAGAAAATAAAGTACCGTTATTTCCTCTCCTGGTGTTTAAAAATTAAAAACAGATTTTAATGTGTAATAACCTGTAATTACGAAATTAAATAGACTTGTTCTTTACTTCTCAGTTGACAAAATTATAATAATCTTTATTAAATATTTTTCAACAACATAATTTATTATGACTACTCAATTAATGTTCTAAGTAGTTCTTAAGTAAATACGATACAGTGTATCTGTTACGGACTAGGTCGCCACATAATGTATTGCAAAAATATAACCGCATTTATTGTTTTTTGTTTTTTTTTTTTAAGTTCATTTTTAACAAAAAATTAATATGCAATTTTGTTGCCTCTATTTTCCGCCAATCTTAGAATTCTTTTTGGCATACTATTAACTAGATTTTTTAATATGGAGTCGTCTAAAGCGTTCCATTCTGTCACATTTGCCTCTCGCAGCTCAGCAACACTAACAAATTGCTTATTATGGGCATAAATTTTGCGAGTTAAAATTCCCCAAAGATTTTCGATGGGGTTGTAATCTGGAGAATGTGACGGCCACTCCATCAAATTAATGTTTTTCGATTCGAACCAATCCAAACTTTGACGACATACATATGAATTGGGGCATTATCTTGCTGGTCGACATGCTCAACTTGGCGAAATCGTCTTAAATAAGGTACCAAATTCTCCTCAAGGACCGAAGTGTAGTCAGAATTGTTCATTCTGGTAGAGGTGAAGGCAAGTGCAACCTTACCACGCTCGCAGAAGGCCCCCCAAACCATACAGCTGCCACCACCAAAGTTCCTCTTGGAAAAAAACTTTTTCTTTTTCCTCAAATCGTGCCAATATCCGCTAAAACCATCTGGTCCATCGAGATTAAACTTTTTTTCATCACTAAAAATAACCTATTAAAAAACATTCATTCCAGTATGCCATTTGGAATAACGAGATTTTAGTGTAGATTAATAGAAAGTCACTTACGGTTTTCTAAACCCGATTTATGTTTTGGCGGGTTAATTCCAATCTTTTTTGTTTGTGGGCTGCTGTTAAATTTGGAGCTGGCACCATTTTGCCCCGAACAATCACTCCACTGCTTTTTAAAGCACGAGCAACGGTTGAAACCGAAACTCCTAAACCCAATTCGTTGCGAAATTCCGGCAAAGAATGCACCGAATTGGATGCAGCATTGATTAAACGCCTCTTGTCGCGACGTGTCAGCTTCTGCGGACGCCCGGGTCTTATTTTTGTCCCATAAGATTCTGGATGTTTTAAAAAATTTCGAACGACACGATTCGATCGTGAAATTCGTCTTCCAATAGCCCTAAGACTTAGGCCGCTTGACCGAAAAGCCAAGATTTTGCCTTTTTCAATTTCGCTTAAATGCGTACCACGTGGCATTGTTGTTTTTTATTTGAAAGCACTTGACCGAATGCAGCTTCAAAGAGATTTGCATTGAGCGGTTATATTTTTGCAATACATCAAAATCTGTTTTTAATTTTTAAACACCAGGAGAGGAAATAACGGTACTTTATTTTCTTCTCAATTTGCTTGATCAGTGATGCAACTCAATAAAAAAAATGTAAGGAGTCACTCCTATTGTAGGTTTTCTATTAAATGCATTTTTTCGGGTGCGGTTATACTTATGCAAGGCACTGTACTTGTACTTATGCCTTACCCCAAATTTCCATTCACATTCACGAAACCAAAAGCGTATGGCTTTAGCCTTTTGCAACTTAAAATCTGACACTTAAATGCACTCTCGTGCTGATATGGCTGTCAGATGCAACCAGTTTTCGTTCATATTTTTTAGCTTCTCGTTTTACGAGTATCTCTTATGAGACACAAATAAAAAAAAACACCAGCCGACACACTTCAACATCAACACCCAAGAGTAAGAGTTTGAAAAAGCAGAAAAAAAAATATTACAACAATCCTTGACCTTTACCGATTGCCCTCGGCAGCCTCAGTTAGTGCTATGCGGGAACGAAAAACTCAAAAGACATAAAACCAGCAACAACCCACAAGATAACAAAAAAGCCCGTTCCAAGTCATTCACTCACTCAAACTCTACTCAAAATCTTGACGGTGTGCCCCATTAAGTGGATGTTACACAATCTCGAAATACTTGAGGGCATTTTTCGTCGATCGTTTTTTCTTTACCATTATTTCTGGTGCTGTGTTTTTTTCTTCTCTTTGTTTTTATGAGTTTGAATTTTTGCGGTTAATGTAACAGTTCGATTACTTTGAACAAATTCTAGGATATTGAAACTACCACGAACGATGGTTTGACTGCAGCACGGGCATTCGAAACATTGAAATTGGCTCATTAAACTCATTAGGTTGCATGCAATGTATTTCGTAGCATGGTAAATAATTACATTCGTTTGGTTTTGGAGGGAACTCAATTCAAGTCGGTCGAACAAAAACTGCAAAAACTGATCTTTGTTGTGGCATTGTAATTGCTTTACAAGTAGACCGGAACTGTGGAAGAGGAAACCTGAGTTCGCTTGGAATGAATAATGTAAATGAGTTATGCAGAGTAGACTTTGAGAAACTGTCGAAAGGTGCAAAATTTGTTGTGAGAAGGAAATACGATTATCAAAAACTTAATGTTTATTTCCGTGTTTTTGCGACAAAAAGCTACAATGAAAAACAAAAAATTAACAAGAGCGTTTGTACTTAAATAGACTTATGAGCTAGTTGGTATCGTATACCAGTTTTCAAGAGATATGTGCGCACCAACCGGGACCCGGATACGGACTCAGCTTTATGTAACAAGTTCTTCATGTCTTAATGATCCCGAAAACATTTTTAATAGAGCTTTATCAAGGAAAAGGTAAACAATGGAAAATTCCTTTGAAGACTCGTAATTGTGTTTTTTTTACAATTTCCCCTTAACATAAAAAAATCAAAATTTCTCCGGAATTCCCGATCATAACTTTTCACGTTAATCAATCGATTCAACTTAATCATGCCCGTCTGCTAACTGGCAATAATTATTAAATAGAAAAACGCTCATTAATATCACTACTCCGTCAATTTATTGCCACTCGTTTACATTTTATTAATACCTCTTTCTCTTGAAAAAATTAAAAAAAAAACACCACACAAAAACCAACAATTTTCATTTCGATTAATCCATCAAAGCTCATTCATTGCCTGCTACAATCGATTACTTTTTCTTTCGGAAGCGTTTTTTCTTAACTCTTGAGCCACTTAAACCGAACAGTGGACACGCATCGTGACACGAGATTAATGCTGTACAAAACTACAGCTTACGATTCACGCCGTATAATATTTTTTTTTACGATAATCTGTAAAAGAAAAAGTCCATTTAAAATTCGATAATCAAAATAAAACGATATCCTCGCACTCACATAATATCCGCTGCATGGACCATGGGGGTCTTGCATGTTGCTAACCAATAATCGTGGTTACTTTCAGCACTTTCGATTTTATTCTCCCAGACATTAAGTCATTTGACATAACTGCACATCGTCGGCATGCAACATCATTTACTTACAGTCGTAGTATTATTGAATTTCCTAAGCGATAGAAAGAAAAATTGATAGTTTCGAAAATATATCATTTGAAACAGGTGCTCTCGGACCATAAAATAGGATTTATTCGAATTTCATAATTCAAGACGAACCAAGACCAACTGTCTGTACAAATTCAATCGATTCGGATCAATCTTGAAGCGATCCTCATCTCTGGTTTTTCCCACAGCACCGGTGATTATTCTGTCAATATGATATTTCTGTTCAAAAAAGAAAAACAAAAAAATCAAAAATGTATAATGAAGTCGTAATCGATCGCATGCGCTGATGGACCTGGCCGGTCTGCACAGAAACAGAAATCGATTTAATTTATGCAGATGACCTGATCAGTGATCAGATACTTTATCGATTGTCGTTATGTGATATTTTTTTCGAAATATCATTGCTCGTTTTCTGAAATCGTCTAAAAGTAGATATCCGATATAGATTAGTGTCCTATCGAATTCCAATTTGTATTATTGGAAATTTGGTAAATTCTTTAAATAAGCAAATAAAATTTTGAATTTTATGATGAAATCTTAAAATGTTTATTGCTTTCATGTAGTCGAAATTGGACAGATTCAATAATTGGAAGTTTGAGGTTGCAACTACATTTGAGCCGGAGTTAAAATCAATTTTGGAATGGTATTGAATGTCTAATAAATGATTTAAAAATTGAATGAGTGGTAAAGAAAATTGAAACAAAAGATTAAGAAGCGATTTCTTGGAATCTTGTGAAAATTAAAGCTCATTCATTATATTTCATAATTTTATTCATTAATGGTTCAAATATTTTGGGCAGCAGAGTTTAAAAGAAGTTGATACAGATTATTAGACGAAAATACTCACCTGTGAAATAAGAGTCAATTAATTGCTCACTGCTATCACCAGCTTCTGCATTGTTCATAATATTGACGTATTCACTATTTGAATGACATTTTGGCAAAAAATAATACAAATTTGAGGAATGACACATTGAATGCTGTGGACGCTGTATTCTCTTACCTATTAAAAGCAGCTGTCGATTGAACTCACAACAAGCTGCTGTAGCCCTCTTGAAGGTCATATTGTTAGCTGTGAACTCACTTCAGTCGATCAAAAAATGTTTAATGATTAATTCGTTAAATTTATGATGTTGTAGTGTTGATGATGGTAGTCGAGAGATAATTTTTATGTTCTTCAACACAAAGTCAAGGTTTTGTCGCCTTTTTAAACTGGTATTTCATCATTGAATGTTTCGCATGGTCGATGAGATACATTATGTATTAATACGTTGTAAAAATGTCTCAATCGGATTAAGATTGAAATAACTTAATTCGAAATCAAGGGCAAAACCATGATAGCGCTACTAGTCCAAGTAGCGAGATAACTCTTTTGAAGGATTTAATTCACCTAGGGATGATAAAGTAGGTATGGTGACAATAATCCTTAAATAAGTTATTGCGAGAGGATTAAGGAATGTGATTAAGTCTATCGACATACTAAATACCGATTATTTCAAGAGGAAACTTATAGACATTCGTATAGTTAGTTCATACGAATTAACAGACAATTGTCAAATACTCCGAACTAATTGGACACACAGATGTCAAATGATCTTGATGTCCTTAGAAAAACCATATAACGATGTAAAAAGCTTATTGATTTTATTACTCACGACTTGTCGTATATCTTGCGAATATTGATGTATAAAATTGCAGGGAACCAAAGAAGGGTTCCCCACATTTTTTCCAGACAAATGTACAAATTGGTAGTTTGAGGCTTGAACAAAATTCTTCCAACTTTTTTTTTACTTAAATCGCGACAGTGTCCCTTTTTGTTTCCTGATTGTTTTTCAGCACATATGGCTCGCTAGTATTCCCACAATGGGACTTAATTCTCCCACAGCAACATGCTGTAGCAGCCCATGAAGATGCTTCATCAGCATCATCATGTACCGAAGGCTACCGTCACTTTGACTTAAAATAGCTTTAAGTCGTGTTTCACATTGTACTTACATTCTGTTAGATTACACAATTTCTTCCATGATCTGTAAGTTGCAGCAACATGAGGAATAAACAATCTGGATTTTTTGTTCAAGAACGGTAATAAATACTTTAAACTCACTTAACAATGCTTTGTAAGACTCCAAAGCTGGATATTTTTGGGTTCTGTTTGGTGTGTTAGCGTTGTTTAGTAAAGCTTAAGTGGTGCGGAATTGTTATATTCTTGCAGCTCGCCTTGACTTGAAGTTATAGTTCTTTTCTAACAAGACATTGTTTAAGCGTTCAGGTTCTTGTGCTTTTCCAAAACTAGGATGAGGTGTGGCTAGACTTCACAGTGAATCGGTTTGTTAGCACTCCATTGTGAAAAATAAGTGGTTTGAAACTTTAAATTATGTGAATTTGCAGGAATACAATACAATAGGCAATAAACGGGCTAAAATCGTAGTTTGTGGTTCATGATGGGAGGAAACAATAAGTTTTAATATGGTGTTGAGACTGAATTTTATTTTTATGAGTTAGAAAAAGGTGTTACCTGCAATTTTATGACTCGCGAAAGGTAAACAATGAAGGTAATTATTTTTCAGGAAGAAGAATTCCCGGCAAACTAAGAATATTGATTGATTTTGTATGTGCGTTTTGTATTTTTGTATTTTTGAAAAATAAATTGTCTTAAATTATGAAGACTTGCCTTATACTTTGATTATCTCTTCTTTGCCTTGATATTTAGGTGCTGCAGTTTAACATTGTTTCAAGGACATGAGCAGAATAATTGATCTGAATCAAATTAATTGTTTATTTGGTGTCGAAAAACTGTGCAATGCAATTTAGTGATAGATGCACTCTGGCGTATACTTGCTTTTTTTCTAAAAATTAATATTGTAGAATATTATAAGCCCACATGAGAGGTTAAGTAAGGTGAAGTTTATTTTATTCTTGTCGTTTCCCAGTCGTGTGCAGCTCTTCCGTCTTGTTTCCTGTATACAAATTTTCGGAAAATTATTGAGTTTCCCAATTCGGCGTTATTTAACTCGGCCATATTTCACGGCACCATCATCATCGACCACTATGACAAAGTTCTTGTACGCTAGGGACTTCTTAACCATATTCTTACACCAATCTTTATCGTTTGTCGCCGCCATCCAGTTCTGCACCCCAAGGATTCGGGCGGCCTTTTCGATGCCATACATAATATGTAGTGCGAAAGCGAATTGTAAAGAAATGAGCTTTTTGGGTCGGTTTCTGTTCACTCATATGACCTAGATATCCAGCTCACCAAACTGTTTCAAGCTGAACAGCTCAATATTACATTGTCTCCAGAAAAGTATTTCCTCACTAACGGGCCTAACTATTCTCCGTAAGAGTTTTCGCTCGATCCCGGCTAAGTTTTCAAATTGCCTTTGGCTAAACCATATGTCTCGGATCCGTTAGTGAGTATTGATAGTAAGACTATTGTCTTACATAACAGAACTTTCAGAGTAAAGGTAAGATTTTTGGATTGAAAAAGCTTCAAAAAACAGGTTTGGATGAACGAGGTTTGTGAATATTGTGAGTCGCTAAAAAGATGTCTACATAAAATAACCTGGTGACAATGGTTCTTGTTGTAGAAGTGCCAGAGTCACAGACTGCTTTCTACAATACCAGCTTTAAGAGCATGGCAGGCCTGTCCATCCCCTTGTAAGAGTCCATTGAAAATGTTGACAGATCAATTCCAAGCATCATGGCAAAAAAAAAAAATCTAAAAGGATCAAATAATGGTTTCAGGTCAGATAAAACATTTCTTCACAGAATGACAACATGTACTATTACTTTCGTTGTATCGAAAATTGGTACCATACCAAGGCTTATGTTACATCAAACTTATAAAATCTTATAAAATTTGAATGATCTCAAACAGCCGAGCTTCGAACTGCTCTGATAAACTAGTGCCCTTAATTACCCAATCCTTTTTATAGCTTTAACTCAAATAACAATTACAACATCATTCAAGCAACACGTTTTGACTGAATCATCGTGCCATATTACTCAAAAAGTCAATGTCGAAGTTCAAGTTGCTTTGAGGAGAAAAAAGTAGACCACCTCATTCTTGTGTTAGCAGTTGAAGTGTGTACAAGTATTTTCTTACACCTCGTGTTTTGCATAAAAAAAAAAAAAATTCATAAAAGAGTTCGTTGTGACTCTGGTGATGGCGATGCTCGCCCTCCCAGCAAACATTTAAATAAAAATCATAATAAAGATATTCATGATAAAATGAATAATAAAAATCAAAACTATTGGCAACCTTTGCAAAGCCTCATGGCTGATGCTGGCAATGATATGGATGAAGAATCCGAAAGCAATAATAATGAACGTTCCAACGTCATTAAAGAAAGTGTGCCCCCTATAGTGATTCTCAAATCTACAAGTGAACAAATACGTCTCATGCTCAGTGAATTAAAGATCGAAAATTATCTCATCAAATATATCTCTCTCGGCCATAAAATCATCTCACCATCGAATGAAATCATTGAAAAAATTGAAACAGAACTTGTTAATGCAAACATCCAATTTTTTTCATATTCGCGTAAAGAGATGCGGCCCTTTAAAGTGGTATTATCGGGACTTAACTTTACAGCCGAAAAATTAATTAAAGATGAGCTTATCGCTTCTGGAGTAAAGTGCATCGACCGACGTGAAAATGATCACTACTAATCCAAAAACAAGTACCCATGCTAAAAACCATATTTATATCGTTTATATTCAGCGCGGTTCAATAAAACTGAGTGAACTTAAGCGAAACCATGCAAGTCTGTTCAAAACTCTAGTCCGCTGGGTCTATAAGAGACAAAACCCTGGAAAAATTACGCAATGTCATAATTGCCAGCTGTACGGACATGGTTCCATGCACTGTCACATTAAGAGTTTCTGTGCTAACTGCGCCGGTAACCATAAAACGACTGAATGCAAAAATTCTGACTTGATTCGATGCGCCAATTGCAATGGTACTCACAAATCATCCGATCCTAGCTGTATAAGTCGACAACAATACCTAGAGATTCGTCAAAATCTCCAGCCACCGATGTGTATCCAACAACAAGCAAACACCACCTACACTATCATCGCAAAAACCTTTTGATCCACACTCTCTTTCTCATTTTCCGCCTTTACCCCAACGGTCCCCTCCACCACCACCACCACCACCAAGACTAATAAATAAAAAACAATCAACCGATCCCTCATCATTGGCACCTGTAAATCACAATCAAGTTCCAGTTGAGAACAAAATATCATCTTCAAATGAAAAAGAGAATAAAATAAATAAAATAAAATGAAAAAGAGAACAATACATTATTCTCCTTCGAAGAGATTAATTCTCTTCTGAGTGAAGTCTTAGCTAAACTGAGAGTCTGTCAGACCAAAAGTGATCAATTCAATGTAATAACTTCTCTTGCTATTAAATATATTTACTCAAATGAAAATGTTATATGTATAATTCTCTAAATATTATTACTTGGAATGCCAGAAGCATTACAAAAAAGAAATTAGAATTTTTTAATTTTATTATTGATAAAAAAGTTGACATTGCTTTAATTTCTGAAAACTGGTTAAATGTTGACAAATCTTTTTCACATCCTAATTTTAAATGTTATCGTCTTGACAGGAGAAACGAAATAGGAGGAGGTGTTGCTGTTGTCATAAGAAAAGACATAAATCACTCGGTTCACTCTAATTTGCAATTACGATGTATTGAGTCAATAGGAATAGATGTAACTTTGGAAGATGGCTCAAAAGTGATTATTTTTTCTGTCTACTTCCCTGGTGGAAATAGAACTGTTGATAAAATCACTCTTTTTAAAAGCGATTTTCAAAAGATTTTTAGAAGTCAGAACAAAGTTATATTTGGTGGTGATTTAAACATTCGCCATCGATTATGGAACTGTCTCAGGGCAAATTGTTGGGGTAACGTATTGTTCGATGTTAACGAGACGCACCCACATTTTTCTTTACTATATCTAGCCAATTATACATATGTTCCTACATCTAAATCTAAAAGTCCATCTACTTTAGACTTTTTCATTACAAATATACCTACTTACTGTTGCAGGCCATTTACTTTGAATAAACTAGGGTCTGACTATCTCCCTGTAAACATAAATATAAGCCTAAAACCACAAATAAAACAAAATAAATTATACTATAAATTTTCTGCAGCAAACTGGGACATATTTTTTTCTTTTTTTAATAGAAACTGCAATCATAATTCGAATTCCCTGGTAAACAGCACAACTCAAATTGATTCAATGTGCAATAATTTTGTTTCATTATTGAATAGGGCTGCTGACTTGGCAATACCAAAATGTCCTGTTAAAAATGATCGCTCTGTTCGACTTCCTAACAATATTTTACTCCTTATAAGACTCAGAAACTCAGAAAGAAGGAAATGGCTTCGCTATCGTTATGACAGCTTCCTCCAAAGTACTAAATTTTTAAATGCAGAAATTGCAAAAGAAATTGATAAATACAGAAACTCTCAATGGAATAACCTGCTTTCCTCTTTCGAAAAATCTACCAAACCATTTTGGAAAGTTGCAAAGGTTCTAAAAAAACGAGGCTCAAGCATTCCTCTTCTCAAAACAAATAGTGAATTGCTGATAACAGCAAAAGATAAAGCAAATCTATTAGCTTCAAAATTTTCACAAAATCATGTAATAACAGCTCAGTTTAGTGACGGCAATACCTCGACTGATGTTTCTAACTCAATTATTTTTGCCTCACAATCAAGCTTCGATAAAACAGGTTTGAATCTGACAAATCCTAGTAAATTAAGAAAAATGATTACACCCAAAAAAATCTTTGCTTTAAATATTACAAAATGTAGCAGTCAATTTTACAATAAATGCCAAGTTTGTGTAATACACTGCAATTGCAGTCAAATTAACAAATAATTGCTTATCTTACTGCAATTGCTTTTCTTTTTGCACCAAAGATGTAAAAATCATTGCATATTTTTGGTGTAGAAACGACAGCGCACTATCAAATTTATTTGTCAAAAGTAAGCAAATAAATTTGTTATATTTACATCAAGAAATTGTTGAATCCACAGATAATGCACATATAAGAAAGTAGAACTCACAATGTGTTGTAGATTTCACAAATAATTTTAATTATTCTACCACCACCCCAGCAGTCAGCCGACATCACTGACTGTAAGGCTACAACAAATTGTAGTTTCGATATTAAAATGTGGAATTCACAACAAATGCATTCAAACCTGCAACTAATTCTTGTTGAAACGACAAAAAGTTGTGAACCATTTACCGTTTTTGAGTTACCCAGACCACAGACGCCAAACATTTTTTGTATCTCCTTCACATTTGCTTCTCGCGTTTCAGTGCAAGCTTGTTAAAAATAATACATATCTTTGCTCTGTGGAAACAAAATAAATTGTGAATTTTTAAACGACGAAAATAGTGTGTTTCAATTGTTGGACGCAGAAGTTTTTGAAATTGGAAACAATTTCACATTATGTAAAATTGTTGCTCCATTTTTAACAGGTAAGTTTTATTTCATTGTGCTTAAGACATTTTTATAAAATGGATTTGTGTTCTGGATAGGTCGAGGATTGAAAAAAGAAGCCTATTGCTCATCAAGTCAGAATACTTGTCAAACATTTTTCCAGATTCAGAACTAGAATTGAATAAGTTGACAGCAAAAGAAGTAAGTAGTACACTAACCCTATTTTCTTTACCTACATTAATAAAATTATAAGTTTATGCATTCATAAAGTCAAATTATTTTCATGTTTAGTTTACGCAGTGCAGCAAGGTTTCAAGCGAATTTAGCACCAAGAATTGGATTGACTGTTTGTCACAAGATTCCACTGCAACACTTTAATCTCCAACGAGCTCCCTTCTATCTAATTTCTCCACGGATTAATTGGTTTGTTTACAGAAAATAATATAAAAGATATCTCATTTGAAAATTATGAAACCTCACAATTTTTTTCGAGTTCTAAGTGATGTAGCAAACTTGAACATTAAGAAAATCACTTCTAGTCAATTGCTTGTGTATAAAGGCACTCGATACAAGGAAACAAATAACTTATGTATGATTAAAAATAATGAAAATCGTTTTTTGAAATTCTAAAAAACATATTTAATATGCTGTGAATATAAAATATATTGTTGTTATGTTTTGGATCTGTCAAAAATTGTTGAAAACTATATCATTTTACCTATAAGTAAATTCACCAGTCCACCTATGCTTAACCTTAACACACTAACTGACGACCGACGCACGGTACAAAAGTTCTTAGAAATAAGTTAATTTAATGTTATATATGTATATATGTATAAATGTTATTTATGTTTTGTTTACTGAAATGAATAAAAGTTTTAATTAAATATTCAATCTATTTTTATTTCTCCAAATTAAATACCTATACATTTCACCGGAAAAAGGTTACAAAATAGTAGAGAATTGCTTGTTATTTCTACAATTTCAAATGTAGATTTGACAAAAGAAAGGCTTTTTCTATCGCACAATGTTATGAAAGTTACATCTACAACTTGTTATAATTGCAAATAAATGAGTATATTTCACAAATTTTGCTGTGTGTTTCACAATAAAGAGTGTATAATTTATTTTTTTCAAGCTGTAAAAAGAACAAATGTGTTTGTGATTTTCACAATTCGTTTTTAATTTCTACAACCATGGACTTGTTAAAATGACAGCAGTGGATGTGGGGTCACTTCTGACAATTAATGCAGTAGAATTAATAGCGTTTTTGAACGTTTTTACAGCAAATTTTTTTGGGTGTTCAAAACCTAAAAACTAAAAAATGCCCTGGCATGGACGGTATAAGCAACAAACTTTTAAAATCAGTCCCCCTCTCAGGCTTACGATATCTTACTTCAATTTTCAGTGCGTGCCTTAAAATGAGTTACTTTCCAGATTGCTGGAAAACTGCCATGGTGATACCAATTGCAAAACCTGGAAAACCTAAAGACGATGCTAGCAGCTATAGGCCTATAAGCCTTCTGAGTTCTATAAGTAAACTTCTAGAAAAAATAATTAAAGAAAATCTTGATAGCCATTTAAATGCAAACAATATTCTGCCTGATTATCAATTTGGTTTCAGACCCTTTCATAACACCAACCACCAAATTTTGAGAATTAAAAATCATGTAAAAGAAAAATTTAATGCAAAAGAATCGACAGCCTTAGTACTTTTACATATTGAAAAGGCCTTTGACACGGTCTGGCACGACGCACTGGTACACAAACTTATCCAATTTAACTTTCCAATGGCGATTGTAAAAATAATTCAAAGTTTTCTAAGTGGGAGAAATTTTTTTGTAAAAGTACAAGAAGATGTGTCTTCAGTGTATAATATTCCATACGGTATTCCTCAAGGTACAGTACTTGGCCCCACCCTCTTTAATATCTTTGTTTCCGACTTCCCGAATCTAGGAAGTAATATTGGTATTGCCATGTTTGCCGATGACACAGCTATTTTCACATCGGGTACTTATTTTCTGGACGTCTTTCATACGTTGCAAACGAGCCTTTCTTCAGTAGAAAAATACTTTTTTAAATGGAAGATTAAAGTTAATCCTTTAAAAACACAAGCTATTTGGTTTACAAGGCGTCGAAAATCTTGCTTCCTGCCAAATAATGTACAGCTTCAAATGGGCTCTGTGAATATTGACTGGTCCGAACATTGTCGATATCTTGGGGTTATAATAGACAAAAAATTTAATTTTCAAAAACATATATCTATAACTATTGACAAGATTAATCTTTACATAAGAATTCTATACCCGTTAATAGGTAGAAGTTCTAAGCTTAGCAAAGAAAATAAAATTCTATTGTATAAATCAATCTTCCAATCTATCCTCCTATACGGTGCTCCTGTTTGGTACGATTGTGCCAAAACTCACAAACTTAAGCTCCAAACATGTCAAAACAAAATTATAAAAATTATGCTTGGCTTACCTCGGTATTATTCAACCAACAAGCTTCATGAACAAAGCAATGTCAATCTTTTGGACACCCATATCGAAAAAATAACTCAAAAATTTTATGCAAATTGTTCTTTCTCTGATAACGAACTTATTAAATGTTTATCTTCGCCATAAATTTATATATACAAATGTATACCATATAGGTATGTATATCACCTACTAAACATGGGAGATTTACAATATTAGTTTTTAAGAGTTGAATAAGTGTTTTTAGTTGTAGCTTTCCCTTGTATAAATAAAATCAAAATTCATTCCACAACTTATTATGATACTAGATTAAATTATAGTTAAAAAGGAAAATGCATCCTAAATCTCTAAAAAATATTATGTCAATTACCAAATGTAAAAATAATGTATATTGCTACTTGAAAAAAAAAGTAGACCACCTCAACGCAACGAGAGTAACGCAATCAAGCCATTGCCCTTATTGTCTTCAACCATTATTTATTTCCATAGCGACGCGATGGCATGGTTTAGAATTTTTCTTCCTACCTTATATCTTTCTTTAATCGTTACCATTTTCCATTCATTCAACAAAACATCAAGTCGAAACGGCATGCTTCGAGATGGTTACCAGTCGCATTTTTTATTTCAAGTCGCTTAAATTTCACTCACAAAAGTTAAAATGGAATGTTGACGATGATGTTGCGCAGAACTGCCGTGTCGTCGTCGCTCGATCTTGGCAATTTTGCTATGCTATCCTTCAGCTGCACATCGATAGTTTTGTTTTATGAATCGATTAATGGCTAATTAGCTGTCTAGTTCAATAGACAGCCATTGGCGCTTTGAATTTGTTAAAAAATTGCATGCTATCGCAGTCTTTTGCCCACCCGCCATCATCTGCGTCGCATATATCGTTGGTACAAAGAGTTTATAGATATGCAATTTTGCAACTCGATCCTAGCGTGTGATGCAGCCTCTAATAAGAAGGCAAAATAAAATAACTATTGGCTTTCGATTACATTCGATTTCATTAGGTTTCTTACAAAATATTGGCACTTCCCCTATAACGTATGGATTTGCATGTTCAAAAAGGCTTCTATTTCATGGTCCGAACAAGGAAGAGAAGATTACAAGCATTCGATATCCCTAGTGCCGAAATGAAAAATATGCGCGCTGACGCTGAGCATGCGGGAGACTTGTACATAGCTTATAGACTTTTATTTTGTGACTTTCAACAACAAACAATCTTGAGGCGATTACCTACTAAAGCTTTTCACACTTTTTTGTTGGTTTTGGTCCATGGTCTGGTTGGTGGTCGGTTTGGGCTTAGCCGGTTTAAAAAAGAAAGCCGCCGACACCTTTTATGTGATGTTGATAAATATTGTGGCAATAGTTTTTGCGACAACAACATGTAAGGTTATCCCTTTTTTCTAAAGCTTAGAGAAAGTGAGAGTTTGGACTTTGGAGTTGCACATTCGGTCTGTTAGCATGTTGCTACTTAAATGCAATGGATTCGAAAAGAAATGGAATTTCGCACTTTTTGGAAGAATTGAACAACCCACTTTGTGCCAAACAGTGGAACACTTAATATTTTTCGAGAATAGAGAATGAGTTCCTGCATGAAGAGTAGTTTTAGCGAAACTGTTGACTGAATTTCGTTTTTTCATAAACTGTCAAGATTGTCCCACTTATACGGGAGGGCTTCGCAGTTTCTAGCATTTCAAATTCCCGTATAATGTTATCAAATATAGAAATCCTTGTTTGGCTTGCTAAATATGGTATCTGCAGATGTAAAAGGTGCAATTGTGCAATTTGTTTCATAAGCTCTACGACTGCCTTGTGTTATAGTTAACACCCTTAAATGTCAAGGAAAGGGCAATGGTATCTAATAGCAATGCAATGTTTGTTTTTTTCTGTACTTCCTGTTTATTCATTTCATGATCTCTTTGAGACGAACTCGCTCCTTGAATCTTCGGTCCCATTTTCCTTTTATGCTGAGGTGCTGACTGCTGAGACACCCGAACAAATTTTCTCTCGCAGTTTTCGCTAGTGTCCATGGCGCATGCTGCAGAGAGGACTTTACTGCTCAGTTGCTTTGTTTCTGCAAAGTAGCAGCATAACAAGCATCTACCTTTCCCTTTTTACCCATATCGAAAAATCTTATTAAAACATTTTTTGTTTTGTTTCATTTCAGGTCAGCTTCAAATCCTATACCCAAAGAAACGATAAGTCAAAGAGCATGAACAGGGTAAATATTTCACCCAGTCTAGCTTCCAATTTGAAAACTCTTAGAAGTAAGTAAGCCGGGTCAAAATGTATTTTCATTGAAAGTTAATCTATTTTTAGGCCAGTCGAGTTTATTTTACATGCAAGAGTCATTACCTTGTTTGGTAAATTGCATACCGACCATAACTTAATTGGTCACAATCCAACACCATAATTATAAATTGTTCCATTTCTATCTTTAGAACGGTATGCAATTCCATAACCTTTGACAATACCAAACCATAGTGATATGAAGCTAGACAATAAAACCCCGCCTAAGGCCAATTAAATCCTTAATGTTGCCATATACGATCCAATTTTTGTTGTTGTTGAACAAGGCAACTTTCCTGCCCGACTCGTAAAGGCGACAATCACCGTCCTACACTACTCTGACTGCCAGCTCGTATATAAAGATGTGGTGACACGTTCGACTAACCAATAACCATTGATCTGCCATAAGATACGGAAAAAAATCCACTCGAACTTCATACTTCAATTATATCGGGTTTCCCGTTCATCAGACTCTGTCTTCACTTTGTTCCGCTAGAGAATCACACCACACTGAGACAATCAAAGTCCGTTAGAACTTATAACCCATCCACTGTTGGAGCATAAACTTAAAGAGAATCAACTTAAATTCAGATAAAGGAAGGAAACCCCAACTGACAAATGGCCTACCTCAATTCAATGGCGTACAGAGAGTCATTGTCCCCACTCGCAGAACAATTTTGCCTATCTCATTCGATTGTGATCGTTTGGGTATTTTAATATTCTCTATGCAATTAGAGACTGTCTCGCTCTCGATAGGTGCTGTGTGTGGTAGGCAGGGCAAAAGTTTTCTTGAGCTGCAACGAACAATGACAACTTCGATCAGCACAAATGTGTAACATCTGAAATCCGTTATGTGAGCGCTGATCAATAAGTCAAAACGTGAGTAATAAAAACAGACGACACAATAAAACTGCTGCAAATAGAGCAACAAAGACAGCTGATCTTAAGTTTGTCCAGACCTCTCTTGAAGACTGCATCCAGGAACAACAAAATAAGTTGTGCCTGAGAATCTAATTAACCTAGATTTCTCGGATCACATTTAGTCGTTCATTCAGTTAATGGTCGTGCAATGCAAACAATTCCACTCTTTGGACTTGGTGTTGTTTATTATTTTTTGTTCAAGGCTCTTGAGTTTAGTCCCGTGCAGCAGTGGGGCCTTTTAAGAAATCAGAGGCAAAAAAAAGAATTTGATTTTCTTTGTTACCCGTGTCATAGCTTATTTCACAAATGTTCGATGCAATAGAAGGAAAGAAATGCTGCCGAGAAAGGTTATTAAGAAACTAGGAAAAAGATATGTAACGGCTCTCACGTATTGTAAAATATTGTGAAAAAAATTGCTGTGAAATTTTGGCAACAATTATAGCCATTTATAACAATCAGGCTGCTGATCACTCTGCCTACATCGACGGAAAAAGAACTTATTTAAATTCTTGCCAATTGCCTTAGTGGACACTCAACATACCAATTCGTATGGTGCAGTTGTGCATAGAACTTGCCACACTCACGGAAACAAAACAGAAGCATGGCTCTAAAAAAAGGATACTCTACTATATTTTTGGAATTGAGCCAAACACTTGCGTCTTAATTTGAGCAACAGGTTAAGACAGAAGCCAAGCACACAGACACTCAATTCCTCCAAAAGATAGCGATATGATAGAAGTGGAGGCTCATAGAAAGAGATTGCCTGGCTCCTCAATGAAGCCATTGCGTGAAGTAACAGAACAGGTGTAGCCTGTTTAAGACTAGAAACGCTCACATAGTTTTATATTTCAAGGAAACACTTAACCTCCTCTAAAAGTTTCTTAAGGACTCTCTATTATTCTTCTTCCTTCTATCGCTGATCTCGATGTAGAAGGGTTAATAACTTTTCCACGTGTCTGCTTCAAATTCGTGATCAGCCTTTGCGGTTCGCCACAGTCCTATCGGAGCGTTGTTGTATGATATTGCCTTCTTGTCAGGTATCTAAGGATTTCATTCTTAAATTCTGTTCTGGGGCTGCATGGATAATACGATGAAACAACCTCTGAATCCTTTGCACCGAAAGAACTCTCAACTCTTCTATACAAAAATTGTAGAGTTTTCTCGCGATCACTCGATCATTTTCAATTGTACATCTTAAAATTCGATCTTTCAATGTCACTTATAAAAGCGCTCGTAGTTTTATTAAACCTATTTTCAAGTTCTGCCACTTCAAGACCTCAACGTTTCCCAATTTTCTCATAGCTATTCAGATTCTTGTAAACAATTAGGCCCAGAAAACCATTTTGAATGCAAGAAAACCCAAAACAAAATTGAAACCATATATAATCACATTCTTGATCTGTTCTGTATGCCTTTTCTTTGTATTCTATGTTTATTCTCCTTGGATGACAGTGATAGAAGAAACTAATACAGAAAAAAGAGGAAGTTTTCATTGCATAATTTTCCACTTCCAACTCGGATACCCTGATCATTGAGACTTTGAGACATAGATGCACTGGCGATGGCGATGGATTGCATCGAGGTTGGAACGTTTTTCTCCATTCTCGCTCAATGGTGTCTTGTGACTGATACCTTTTGCTGGCAGATCATTGACTGTGTATTAAGTCGCAGAGTGTAATTACTCTCTTGCAATTACTAGTTTTTCCTTTTTCCTCATTCCGCAATTGTTTGTTTTTAATTACTACCTCCCACAAGGTGACGACCTAATTTTGTGGTATTTTTTTGGGCTGGGAAGTTTGTGGTAAGAATTGAAATTAATTTGAAAATATCGGGAAAGCTGTGAAATTGTTTGTAGCATTACTTCAAGGTCTTCAAGTTAGTTTTGATTGTTCGGTCGATGCTGGTTGAGTTGCGTAGACTATGGCCGACGACGACGCCAGACGTCAAAGTCGTCATTTCGTTACCCTTCAATTAACAAGGCGCGGATGAAAAACCATAACGCCATACTCCACCACACAACACAAATTGTCAACATACAATTCCATTGCAAGATGACCGCCCTCAAGCCCGTGCGTCGAACTGTCTTCTTCACTTTTTTGTGGAGAAACGCAAGTTATTTGAAAATTTATGTATATGGAAAGCTGGAAAGGAGTGTTGACTGTTTAGGGCACATGCGATTTTTGTGGGTCTCGTAGAGACCCCAGTGCGTACAGATACCTTAAGTGGTAAACATAAACATAATTAAAAAAAGAGAAATAGAAACGTCATTAAAAGTTTATTTTCTTTAAGTGAAATTTTTGTCATCGAACTCAAGCAACAGCTCAGGCTCACACTACTCACGCCCCAAAACCAAAGCTCGTCAAAAAATGACAAAAAATACTTGCATGATCACAAAAATACGTTTTTAATGAATAAATCAACATTAACGGTGTCGTTTTTTGTCAATGACACTCCCATCCCCAGCCCGCATAATGGAAATTTATTCCTGACTTTTGTTTTCATTTTTATTAAAAGAAACAGTTAGTGTTCTGTTCATTAAGTATGGCTGTCATTTTGTTTTATATTATTTGAAAGTAGAGTATCTGAGGGTGTAATTTTAATTTATTGTCTCTTCAAAAAATCATCGACACTTTCAATGGCACTCAATGCCTAAGAAGGAAAATAAAATAAACCCATTTACATTAAGCGTTCAAGTGGGACTATTAAAACATTGGGTTGGGTATTTGACTGGATTAAGTGGTTCTTGAGAGCGTATACACAGTAAAAATGATCATGCTTGTATAGGTAAGTCGTTAGATTTCTTTAGTTGGAGATCAGGAATGAGATACAAATTTCACTTCTTGTTTGTGGGAGAAATTTCATTTTGACTCCACCTTAAACTGAAAAATGTAAATTCCCGTGTGGAGCAGATTCCCGTGGAGTTATTTCCCTGCACCGTTCAGAGAATAGCAGTGTATGTCGAACTCACTAAATCCTATTCCCAATTCATAAAGCATCATAGTCTGATATACTGCACTCATTCACAGCGTATGGTTTTTCACGTGCCGCTTTAAAGTAGAGCTTTTTGAATTAAGGTTCGTCGATCTTTTCCAAAATTGTTCGCAATGTGGATATTGCGACCGTAGTAAATACTTTGTTATTCACAATCCGGTTTGGACATAACCGGTCGTCCAACACTTAACCTCGGCCTTACAATATCCTAGCCTAGCTGGCTTGTGTCCCCTTCTAATTGGACGTTGCACCTTTCCCATCAGGTGCTTGTACTTGCATATAGAAGATTGAATTAAACAGTCGCAAAGATCACAGAAAGAACTTTTCTTTCCATTCATCTGCACCATTCTATTCAGAACTGGGATAAACAGTTATAGAGACACTTTGTCTAATTTTACATGGTTCCCCTACAATTTTGTCACTTACAAATCCACTAAATTACGTCTTTATCAAACAGTCTCCATGTGAAAACATTCTCAAACTTACGAAATTAATTTATCTACTAAGATCTAAAATACGATTAGTGACAGCAAAACATAAACAAGTTTCGTCTTTAATAAACCAACCAACCTCTTTTTAAGAAAAAGATAACTTACTTACTTACTTACGGTGGCGCTACAGTCCGGTGTGGACTTGGGCTTCAATCAACAGTCTCCGCCAGCCAGCTCGGTCCCTAGCTAGCGGTCTCCAGTTTTGCACTCCAAGTTGTTTGAGGTCCTCTTCCACTTGTGTGCGCCACCTGAGTCGCGGTCTTCCTCTCCATCTGCGTCCCTCGGGAATAGTGTCGATTGCTTTCTGGGCCGGAACATTGGTGTCCATGCGCTCTAAATGACCGAGCCATCTGAGTCTCTGGACCTTGACCCTTCTGGCTAGATCCACGTCGTTGTACAACCCGTATAGTTCGCTGTTGTATCTTCTTCACCATTTCCCATCAATGCACACGGGGCCAAAGATGACGAAGAACTTTCCTCTTGAAACAGCCTAAGGCACATTCATCCGATTTTTTCAAGGTCCATGCTTCGGCACCATACAGCAGGACAGGGATGATGAGGGTGTTGTACAGTTTTACCTTAGTTGCCCAAATCAACAGCGATTAGCAAGAGTAATTCTTCGTCTGATCTCGGCGCTGGTGTTATTGCCCGTGTTATTAGCGGAGCCTAGGTAGACAAACTCCTCTACTACCTCGAAGTTGTATGCGTCTATTGTGACGTTCTGTCCGAGCCGTCGGTGTTGGGTGTCCTTTGTCGAAGACAGCATATACTTCGTTTTTCCCTCATTTACCGCTAACCTCATTTTTGCCGCTTCTGTCTCAATTCTCACAAAGGCGCCATTGACATTGTGTTCTTCCCATTATATCAATATCGTCGGCGTACGCGAGAAGTTGAACAGATTTTTGGAAGATAGTGCCTCTGGTGTTGACGGTACAGTTTTGCACTCACTATCTTCTCAAGAACGATGTTAAAGAAATCGCACGACAGCGCATCGCCTTGTCTGAATCCTTTTTTGCCGTCGAAAGATTCCGTAAGCTCATTGCCAACCCTGATGGAGCAGCGTGAGTTCTCCATCGTCATTTTGCACAAGCGAACGTGCTTGGCAGGGGTGCCAAAACTAGACATATCGTCGCCCTAGTATTGAAGTGCCGTATACGCCATTTTTACATTTTTGGGAAATCGCTTTTGAATGTTTGGAAGTCTATTACGAAGAAACTAATCGCTGACATTTTTTGATTTTTTTGTATGATATATAGTTAAGAATGCTCTTTCATATACATGTTATTTATCATCTGTTAGTCTTTTAGATTTTAAAATATTTAAATATGTATTTGTCGAAAATGAGTTTGCCGTATACGCCATCAAAATCAGAAGTTATTTTCCTTTTCATACACATATTTTTGCTAAGGCATTTGACCGGGTTAGTCACTCCATTTTGATTGATAAGCTTAAAGTATTTGGATTTCATTCAAATTTGTTGAATTGGATCGATTCTTATCTCAAGGGTCGTATTCAATTCGTTCATATTGATGAAATACTTTCGAGTCCCGTCACTGTGACCTCAGGTGTCCCCCATAGAAGCCATCTTGGTCCCTTACTGTTTTTAATATTCATCAATGATTTACCTGATATATTTTTGAATTCCAATCGTTTACTTTTTGCAGACGATCTTTAATTCTTCAGTTGTATTAAGACTCATTTTGATTGTGTTCTTCTTCAAAATGATCTTAATAGGCTAACAGATTGGTGCTTGACTAATCAGTTATTTTTAAACGAGACTAAATGTCAAGAATTTTCATTTTGTCGCAGTAATTATAAAATAATGTATGACTATAGGATCAATAATCATGTACTTGAGAGAGTAATTACGAAAAAAGATTTGGGTGTCATTTTTGATTCAAAGCTTAATTTTATCAATCATATTGAATATATAGTATCTAATCTAAATAAATTCTATGCTAGGTTTTATTAAAAGAAACACGAGAGACTTTAGAGATCCGTTTGCCCTCAAGTCTCTTTACACTTCCTAGGTCTCTTTTAGAATACTGTTATGTGGTATGGAATCCATGTTACAATATTCATGCTTACAGAATCGAAACAGTCCAAAAGAGATTTACAAAATTTGCAATATGGAAGTTGGGTTATAGCAACGATATCCCTTCGTACTCAACAAGATGCCAACTTTTAGGCTTACAATCACTTGAAAATAGACGAAAAATGTTTTCAGTAATGTTCGTGAACGATTTACTATCATATAGAATTAATTGTCCTTTTTTATTCACTCTTATTAATCTGTACGCTCCTTCACGTCAGTTAAGAGGGCGAAATTTATTCCGAGAAAGTGAGCATAGAGTAAATTCTGCACTAAATGAACCTATAACTCGTTGTGTTAGAGAAACTAACCTTATTTCAAATTATGTTGATTTTGACTTTCATTTAAGTAGATTACAGCTCAAAAATCTTATTCTTTTGCATTTTTCAATTTCATAAGATATTCTTTCCTACTTATTAATTATCATAGGTAGTCAAATACATTGTTTGTTTTTTGTTTTATTATTATTTTAATTTTAAGGTTATTTGTTTGCGGTAGTCTAATTGCAGTTGTTAAACTCTTATTGATGTAAATAAAATGAATAAATGAATAAATAAATGAATATGTACGTCAAAAAATAAAAATAAGATTCTGTATTCTCACTTAGTACAGGATCGAACTCAAGCACATTTTTAACCCCACATAACTTTTGAACCCATAGAGTTAGAAGTTTCAAATTTAAACTACATATTAACTCCATAAAAACAAATGCCCTGTAAATTCGCGCGAATTTTTTTATTTTCACACCCCAAATTCATTCTCTTTTGGGCAAAATTTTTTCCGCTCGCTTCGCTCGCTTCCAATTATTGTACCTGCTTCATTTTTTGTTTCAAGCTACAAATCCTTTATTGAAATAATATTTTAAAACATGTGAGACTGAGTTAAGGTTAAGTATTGCAAAAATAGTACCTACTTACGTCTGCATCCACATGATGCAAGAAAACTGAACAGTGAAAATCATATCAATACAAAAATGTCTTTCTAATGGAGCTGTTGATGTAATAGAAACAGCTCAGTTATTTTAGGTGACAAAAAGATGCAATAAGATGAAGCTGGGTTCAAGTACCGTGTGCTTGTAGAATGCCCTACTCTCACCGAACACCAAAGTTCAGAAGAACGTTTTCATGGGGAAGAGTTTCCTTAACGTCACATAGACTTAGAGCATGTGGTATGTAAACCTTGAAAATATGTTCAAACTGTCTACTCAATTTATTGGTTTACAAAATGTTTAAAACTTATCACGAAGAAACCCCGAATTTAATTTCAGGACTAATGACCCACCATAGTGGGTTTGTAATCCCAAAATAGAATTCGGCACTTATGTTCAACCATAGTTAGACTGTGCGGAAAAATAAATAATTGCTTAATTTGTAAAATTGTAAAATTGTGTTCATAGTCAATAAATTGGTTGAATTTATCACATAAATTGATTGCATTATAATTACTTACATTTCTCGTAAAAACCTGTAGAACTCAGTTTCATGCTGGGAAATAATTCCACCAAAAAAATTGTGCAGTTATTTCCCACTTGCAGGGGGAATTTATTCCACTTTAAAAAGTGGAGAAAATTCCCACTTTGAGTGGAGTAAATTCCCATGTGGAGCAGATTCCCGTGGAGTAATTTCCCTGCACCGTCCACGAGGCATACTTGAAAATCCTCAGTCACTGCGAGGAGAGTCACGCCAAGGAAATAATCGCCTTTCCAAGTGACTTAAAAGTCAGCACCAATTTCAAGAATCTTAATCTCTCCCTGGTCACAATCCCTTCCAATCGAATTGACTACTCTGCGATCCGCAAACATCCCTATTTCGGGAGGACATGGCTGAGAAGCTCAGTGAACGACCGAAGAGCGTCGGCGATATACACCTGTGTGCAAAAAAATAGCAGTGCTTCCCAAAGTTGAGAAATATGTAATAGGTAATCGTAATCGTCTCGTTCTTGTGCGTTGCCTGTACAAAATTTAAATTACAGTCTTTGTCTAACTAGTCATTGTCATTAGATTCATAAAGCTTGCAGATTAGGTAATTGGCGTTGATTTTCATTGAAAAAACCGTTACTCAAAGTCACAAAGAACGAAATGACCTGTGAGTTAAAATAATTGTTTGAGATTGTTTTTCCTACTACGAAACAAGGCCTATCTTTTGGATAAAGGATATCATGGACGCCAAAATTTATGTTGATATCCTGCAGAACGTATCATCCTTCCTTATGCCGAATGGCACATGCCAATAACTTGTACGTTTCAGCAGGATAATGTCCCCAAACACACCAGCAGGTTAGCAAAAAATTGGTTTGCGACTAACAAAATTGATGTGCTTGAGTAGCCTGTGCAATCGCCGGACCTAAACCCCATCGAAAATTTGTGGGCGAATGTTAAGGAAGGTGTTGCGAAGGAAAAACCAAGAAATGTTGCTGAATTGTGGAGCGCAGTGAAAAGAACATGGGAAAGCATTCCACAAGAAAGATGCATGTGTTTGGTTAATTCTTCGTTGTCGTCGTTGTGCTTCTGACCTCGCAAATAAAGGTCACACAAAAATATTAAATCGTATTGAAAATTAAAGTGAATTATTGTTTTTTTTTAAGTTCTTATAAGACATTATCTGGAGCACTGCTATTTTAATGCACAGCCGTTTTTAATTTATTTTCTTAATTTTGTAATATTTATCAACTAAGCTATTGAAATATTGTTTTTAATTTTTTGTATATATGTTAGAGTGTAAGCATCCTAGAGTGTAAGTAAGTACAAACGAATTCCTTTTGCCCTGTAAAAGAATGATTGTTAGAGTGTTAGTACACACGAATTCCTTTTGCGCTGCAAAGGAATGATTGTTGGAGTGTAAGTACAATCTGATTCTTTTGGGATTACAAAAGTTGTCTAAGTATTAGTATCGTCGACAACAAACAGATCTGCGAGAGCTTTCTATGCTCAGTCGAATGAATCGAGAGCTAGAGGACAGTCGCCTGTAAGCGTGCGCCGCAGACTTGTTTTACTGATAATTTCTTTTTCTTCTAGCATCAGAAGTGGGATAGATCCCTCCCTCGCGTATAGCCGTGGATATAGAAAACGGAATTTCTTTTTTTTTTTTAATTGAAAAACAGAAAAAAAATAGTGAAACGACTAAATGAGACTGTGCGACTGGGTGTGTGTCCCTTCGTGTTGGTAAATGAGACTGTGCGCCTGTGTGTGTGTCCCTCCGTGTTGGCCCTATATTCTTGCCTGTGTTGGTTGTGCTTGTGTGTGTAAAATAAAAAAAAATAAAAGAAAAAACAGAATAATAATAAAAAATAAGGATAATAAAAACATCTGTGTCGTCGTGTGCTCTGTTTTTATATTTGCTTTACGTCTTTGATTTCGGTAAGTGTTTTTTTATTAAACTTAAAATGCCAAAAGGAAAGAAAACGGGTAAAAGACGAAGCAAAGACTCTACCGAAGCTGATGTGAGTGTGAATGAAGAAACAATAGAAAGCCAAACTACTCACATCATCACAACGGATGCCATTAAAGAAATTTTGAGTTCGGTTGCGCAGCAGCGTGAAAGAATTGGCATCGTTGGGTTTCCGTGTTTTGACCCAGACCATTCCCGCGTCGACATACAAAAATGGTGTCTTGATGTTGACAGTAGGGTGGCTCGTGATCAGCTGCAGAGCTATGACATCATACCCCGAGTCGAAAACGCTTTACTGGGGAGGGCAAAAACATGGTACAGGGAATTTGGGTACCAACAATATAACTGGGAAGATCTTAGGGCTTCTATAATCAACACATTTTCAAGTGGTGCTGATGTGGTGCAACAACTCAGAAAAGTTGCAAATACCGAGAGTAAGGAATTTTCGACATATACAGAATTTGTTATGGAAAAAGTTTCTGAAATAAACCGGTTGCCTTTCGATATTCCTGAAAATATGATTGTCCGAATAGTAGTCGGTAATATTACAGAAGTCGGTTTGCGAAATTCTTTAACTTTCGTTATGCCAACAACAGTCCAGAGCTTGATCGACCATTTGTCCACTATACGCGAATCTCCTAATCAAAAATCTGACGCCTTATCTTCTCGCACTTTACCACGAAAATTTAATGAAGTAGGTACCATTTGTAGGTCCCACTTCAAAACGTCCTCGCTTAGAAATAGAGAAACGTTGTTTTGAGTGTGGTCAAATAGGACATATTAGAGCGAAATGCCCTCGACAGATTCAGCTACGAAGCAACATTGTTGAAAAAGCTACGCATGCTGAAAAATGCACGTTTTGCCGCAAATCAGGGCATGAGGAAAATACCTGCTGGGTAAAGCAAAGGGCTGAACGTAAGAATGTGAATTTTTGCCAAAACGATAATTCTTCTGAGGGAACTACGGCTGTATTGGTTGATGGAAAAGTTTTCCATTGTTTATTAGACTCAGGTTCAGATTGCTCCTTAATTCGATCTGACGTTGCCGACAAACTGTTTGCAAGGAAAGAGGCCCATTTCTTGCTGGTTACAGGAATTGGGAATGATTCTATAACATCAACCGAGAAGCTCGAAACTAAAGTTGAATTCAAAGAAATAATAGTCGAGGTTACCTTCCACGTCATGGACAGAAAAGTGCTTAAACATGAAATGATTATAGGTAGGGATATCCTTAAGGATTCGTCATTAGAAATTTGAGTTGACGCTCACGGATCAACTCTACGACGACGAACTAATCCAGTAGAGTGTCTTACCACGCAAATCGTCAAAAGTAGCTCAAAACAAGCTCCTGTTATTGAAAGACGTTTAAATGAAATTATACAAAAATATTCCAAGAGCTTAATAACTGGTTTTCATACCGCAAAAGTAACCACAGGTGCATTAAAAATTCGCGTAACCAAAGAAACTGGCATATTTTATAGACCTTACCGTATGGCCCACAGCGAACGTCAAATAACTGCGAACATTATTACTGAATTAAAAAGCCACAAAATCGTTAGAGACAGTAGTTCCCATTATGCAAGCCCTGTTGTTCTCGTTCGTAAAAAGAACGGGCAGAACCGTCTTTGTGTTGACTTCAGGGCTCTTAATAAAATAACTTTAAAAGATCGCTACCCGTTGCCCAGAATAGACGATCAGCTAGATAGGCTATCTGGCAATATCTTCTTCACTTCATTAGACATGGCGTCCGGATTTTACCAAATTCCTATTGAGGAAGAATCCGTCGAAAAAACAGCCTTTGTAACGCCAGATGGGCACTTTGAATTCTTGCGTATGCCGTTTGGGATAGCAAACGCACCTGCTGTATTCCAGCGAGCAATTAACGTAGCCCTAGGAAATCTGAAAGGTTCAACAGCGCTGGTCTATTTGGACGACGTTCTTATTCCCTCAAAAACCGAAACAGATGGTCTTGAAAACTCGACACAGTCTTACAAGCGTTAGGTTTTTCTATAAATATGCAAAAATGCAAATTCTTACAAAGGAACATCGAATATTTAGGACGCGAGATCTCTTGTGATGGCATTAGACCGAGCTGTAGCAAAATTGATGCATTGGTACGATCACCTACTCCAGGAAACGTGAAAATGGTGCGACAATTTATGGGCCTGGCAAACTACTTTCGAAAATTTGTTCCGGAATTTGCTGCAAAAACGAACTGCATTACTTCACTCACCAAAAATAATTCAAAATTCGAGTGGTCTGATGAGTGCGAATCAGCAAGACTCTATATAATCAACCAACTTACAACACGACCTGTGCTGGTGATATTCGACCCGGAATTACCCACAGAATTGCACACTGATGCCAGTGCTATAGGATATGGGACAGTTTTGTTTCAGCGAATAAAGGGTCGTTTGCACGTGGTTGCGTTCTACAGTCAGGCAACAAAGGATTACGAGGCAAAATACCACAGTTATGAACTAGAGACTCTTGCCGTAGTGAATGCAGTTAAACATTTTCGGACGTACCTTTTGGGAATTAAATTTCTCGTCGTTACCGACTGTAATGCCTTGAAAGCAACGAAGCAAAAACGAGATTTACTTCCACGCGTTGCAAGATGGTGGATGTATCTCCAAGACTTTGAATTCGAAATAGAATACCGAAAAGGAAAGACTATGCTACACGCCGATTATTTAAGTAGAAATGTTCCCATCACTGCATCCACTTGTTACCGCATAAACAGTCTAACAGACACATGGCTGAATATCGAGCAGCGTCAAGATCCACATGTTACCGAAATAATCCAAAAGCTGAACACCAACGATGCTGATACTAAATCACAGTATGTAGTAAAAAGTGGGTTATTATACAAAAAAATCGACAAAACCGAAAAACTGTTCGTACCGCAACAGTGTCGGCTCTCACTTATACGCCGTTACCACGAGGACAATTGTCACGTCGGGTGGGAGAAAACATTAAGCAAAATGAAAGAACATTTCTGGATGCCCACAATGCCAAAAAACGTTCGCAAATTTGTGGAATCCTGCTTAATATGCATCGTCGCTTAAAGACCATCTGGCAAGAAACAATGTGAGCTGCACCCAATTGAAAAGAGACCTGTTCCATTTCACACAATTCATGCTGACTATATGGGCCCCTTTTATGGCAAACATAGGAAAGACGCTCGCCAAATACTAATTATTATTGACTCTTTTACGAAATTTACATTACTTTTCCCTTGTAAAACTTTGAAAGCATCAGAAACGGTAGAACTATTCGATAATTTTGTAACACTATTTGGTGCCCCATGCAAAATTGTTACTGATCGTGGGTCCAATTTCACGAGCGAAGAGTTTAGAAAGCTTTGTGTTTCCTTTGGTATTAAACACCACCTGATAAGTCCAGGTACTAGTAGGGCTAATGGGCAAGTCGAGTGGTACGTAGATACTGTAGCTAATTTAATGCGAACCAATATGGACACTAATCTCGAATGGACCACATACGTCAATCGTTTACAACTAGCCTTAAACACAAATGTCAACAAAACAACCGGCTTATCACCCTTGAAAGTATTAACCGGAGTTAATGGGAGGACTCCAAAAGTCGGAGCTCTCTTATTGGAACTTGGTATAGAACCCGAATATGATGACGTTCAAGCAATTAGAAAGTTAGCGGACGAACGGTTGCAGCTAAATGCTCAACAAATGAAAATCCGATTCGATAAAAGCAAATGCAGGCCGACCCGTTTATCTATTGGAACATTGGTAGTTTATCGAAGTAACCAAATCCGCAAATCTAAACTTGACGTCCATTATAGCGGTCCATATGAAGTAGTTGGTGTCCTACCAAATGACCGCTATAAGCTAAAGAAGCCGAATTCCAACACTATTCTTGTTGCTGCAAGAGATATTATCCGTCCTTTAAACATAGGCAATGTTGATTATTTAACTGGTACGTTGTTTAGGTTTAAAAAATTAATTGAGTTCGCCTTTTTGTGCCAGGCATATTAGTATTACGCTGGTTTAGAATTTCAGCTATGAACTTGTTTGGAGTTGAAAATAATTTTGGTTGTAGACAAGCTTAAGATTGCCTCTGAGCTATGAACCAGTCCAGTATTGAAAAATTGTCGGTCATAGACAAGCTTAAGATTGCCTCTGAACTATGTACCTGTTTTATTTTTGTTTTTATAAAGAGAGAAGTTTTGTTTATCATAGTCAAGCTTAAGATTGCCTCTGAGCTATGAACTTCTCCGGTATTGAAAACTAATGTTGGTCATAGACAAGCTTAAGATTGCCTCTGAGCTATGTACCTGCTCTTTGGAGAGTGAAATTAGTTTTATCATAGTCAAGCTTAAGATTGCCTCTGAGCTATGAACTTGTGAGGTACTGAAAAATAATGTTGGTCATAGACAAGCTTAAGATTGCCTCTGAGCTATGTACCTGCTCTTTGGAGAGTGAAATTAGTGTAATCATAGCCAAGCTTAAGATTGCCTCCGAGTATGAACTCGTCAAGTATTAGAAAATACTGTTGGTCATAGACAAGCTTAAGATTGCCTCTGAGCTATGTGCCTACTGTTAAGAAAGTAAAACTAGTTTTATCATACTCAAGCTTAAGATTGCCTCTGAATTATTAGTATAAAATCAGAAAGGTCATAGTCAAGCTTAAGTTTGCCCCTGAGCTATGAATCGGTTTGTTAAAAGTATTATGGTCAGATTACCTTTGTATATTTTCTTGATATCTACTTTTCACTGGCACAATAACGCGATCTCATATTTTTTTTTTTGTGTAATGCTCGCACTCAAATTTTAAACTTTTACAGAAATGTCAGATCCAACCATATCCAATTCCACTGTACAATGATACTTTTCTTAAAAGACGAGGGCTGCCGTAATGTTATTTTTCTTTTTTTGTGTTCTTTGTTTTAACTATTAAATTTCTCAAAACGAATTTGGAGTTCTGTCAAAAAAAAAACAAAAAAAAAAATTAAAAAAAAAAATTAAAACTTTTGTATCAAAACTGAACTTCTTTTTTTTAAACCAATATAATACTAAAATGCTTGTTTCATCGAGAACGATGAAAAGGTGCAGGATGGCCGTGTTAGAGTGTAAGCATCCTAGAGTGTAAGTAAGTACAAACGAATTCCTTTTGCCCTGTAAAAGAATGATTGTTAGAGTGTTAGTACACACGAATTCCTTTTGCGCTGCAAAGGAATGATTGTTGGAGTGTAAGTACAATCTGATTCTTTTGGGATTACAAAAGTTGTCTAAGTATTAGTATCGTCGACAACAAACAGATCTGCGAGAGCTTTCTATGCTCAGTCGAATGAATCGAGAGCTAGAGGACAGTCGCCTGTAAGCGTGCGCCGCAGACTTGTTTTACTGATAATTTCTTTTTCTTCTAGCATATATTAAAACATAAAGTATGGAATAATTCAAAACCAATAAATTAATTAATAAGTCAAAGGGAAACTTGTTTTTTTTTTCATTAAAGGAAAGATAGTTGAACCACTGCTATTATTTTGCACACAGGTATACCTACTCGAGAAGCAGTACCAAAAATTGGAGGACAAGTTGGCCGCTGCCCATGAGCAGATAATTGTCGAACGTCAGTCGGCACGAAAGGCAAACTTAAACCTGTGGAAGGTGGAGAAGCAACTGGAGCACAAAATGTGCGAAAACGCCGAGCAGGAGAGGCTGAAGGAGAAATCTGAGGTAAGGTTTTTCATCTCGTGAACTCAACGAAGAGCGGGAAAAGTCCTCAAACGTCATCGATGCAGCTTCAGCTATCGAAATCAAGCTCAAAAACCTCGAAGACAATTAAGAACGACTCAAGTATGCATGCACCATCACCGACAACCAGCTGACCGAAGTCGAAGAAGAAAAATGTAACCTCAAAAGATTTGTTTTTGTTTTTCTTGTTTGACAGCTCAACCAAATCTAACTAAAAAGCGTTTTTCTATTTCTAACTATTTCAACTATGACACATCAACCATTTTTTTTTTGACACAAAAACTATAGTCAACTATCGTCAGCGCAAAAACGCACCTCAGGCCGTTAAAGGAGCGTTTTTTCCGGCTCTTGTACTTAGAGTCACATCAAGTGCCTGGTACTCCAGGTTGGGGGTTGTAAGTCGGAGTAACTTCCCGACTACCGACGTAGAAAAAGATTTAGATTTAGTTGCGAAGCAACAACAGGACTCCGAAACCGACGGAAGATATAGATAAACATTACTCATTTGCCGGAATTGGGAGTTAATATTTCGTTGAAAAATCAGACATGAATCTTACCGAAGATGGTAGCTTGCATTCTTACATCTTCGGTAAGATTCATGTCTCCACAAATTCCAGTCGCAATTACGAGCAAGAAATGAAAAGAAAAAACTCATTCACTCATTACACGATTAGTAAACTTATAAACATCGAACACATTCCCACGCGGAAATGTCTTGATTTATTGTTGGCGCCATGAGGCACGTATCATTCGCGACAGTATTCAACCAACATGGCAATTTCTACTTTTATGTTTTTTATGCATGTGTCTTTTCTGTTGTGAGTTTGCTGTGCCGTGTACTCGATGAATGTTTACTTCTGTTAATTAATTTGAATAAAAATTATACATTTTCCAGTCTATTTCTGTACACAAATAACCATATAAACGCCTAAATAACTTTTCGTGAACTCTTTTCACAATTAAATCTCTTTTTTTTTAAATCAAGTAGTCAAGCTCATATTATTTTACATGCAAGCCTTTACTCCAAAGCCTCTGTCCTCTGAATAATAAAACTCTCTAATGTCTTGATGTTAATCTTAACACTTTTGCATATAAATTATTTTAAAAATAAGATGGAAAAAATCACTTTCGAATTCACTGTGAGACGTCAATTACAAGACACTCAAGACTCATAAATGCACTCTTTTTTTCATAAATTTTTGTTCAATTAAATTTTAGCTATGAATCTAGATATTTTCGTTAAAGTTCATTTGAATGTATAACGGTATTTTTATTCGCACTGGTGTAATTGGCAACAATTATTTAGCTCAAACAGAACTTGATCTATGACTTAATAGGCCACAGCAAACGTGTCTTACATGAGTCACAAGACTATACTTAAAGAGAAATAGTAATAGCATACATGAATCAAGCAATTGAAATGTAATAAACCATTTGCATTTGACACAATCAGAAAGTAATAGATCATTTCGGTGCAAGCAATAAATAAGAAAGGGGTGGAACACTGTTCGCGTCGCGTCACTTCGAAGTTTGCGAAAGGGGACAAACAGTTAATGTAGCATAATAAGGAGGTTTAATGGTTTTGCTTGGAAAGTGTATTTTTTACAGTTATTTGCAACTTAAACCAGGAAGTTCTGTTTCCGGTATCCTTACACGGTTGCAATATCATAAAAAACACATTTTAACAACTGCAACATTAAGTGAATTTTATTGCTTTCGCATGACATTACATTGCCAGCAAACTGTCACTGCTCTGTCAGAATTAATATCTATGTCACTGCATCCCGCTGAAATTGGCTGTAAAATGTATTTTAAATAAGAGCCAATAAACTGTCTTACAGTTAAAGTGCTGATGATGTTTTTTTTTAAAAAGGTTTTGTTAAAACTAAATAATTTATATATTTGTACATTTTTTATTGCATCTTTGTGTGACAACAATTCGATTTGTGCCAATTGATGTGTATGAGGAGTTTGTTGGTGATTTCTTTGTATGAATATTTATTACTTTGTGTTATAATGATAATAGCGAGGTTAAGTTTATTAATGATGAAGGCAGAAGTAAATTTATAAATTTTATTGTTAAACAAAATGCCTATTTTATATTCACTTGTTATGGTGTTTTACTGGCAAATAGGTCATTAGTCGATCTTTTGGTTTGTTCTTCTGTCTGTATTTCTTCAATTGTTTAAAAAGAGCAGTTCATCAATTGGTTTGACTGTTGCAAGTGAACGTTTCAATTTAATTTAAAACTGAAATATCGTTTTGGTCGATGCTGGTAATATGACATCTTTGTTTAAATAGCTCTTTACAAAGGAGGTGTGAGCTTGGTTATTGATGGTTTTCTTATAGATTATTCAATACTAAGCATATAACGTATTATCATACTATTTCTGAAGACATGCATTCGAAGAGATGCACAAAAGAAGAGTAAATTGCTTGCAACTTGTGTTGCCAGCAAAGGTTCGATTTCCACCAGGGGCTTGGATACCTGCTTAACCGTGTCACTACAGGCATTATACCTGGCAACCCGTGCCATTAGGGGCATCGTTTCAACCAATCCATAGCCGCTAAGCGCATCGTCCAAGCATCTGTCAAAACGTACCGGAACAGCAAACAGCGGCCGTGCTCAGCCCAGATCCTTTCACTAGAAGTTAGACTAATTTATACTACGCTTTATTATTGTATTTCGAGGTGTGTTCTTAATAAAGGTTATTTGCCAAAAGACTCCGAAGACCTAGAATTGAAGTTTCGTGTTTTCTTCTATAAGACTTTGGCAAAATTGGCAAGCAAAACCTCGGCTGGAAACCAAAAAGTATAGGTACATCACAGAATCTGCCAGGCTTCATTTTTGTTTTTGCGATCAGCAGGAAACCGAGTGTAGTCAGCACCATCTCTATCTTGGACTGGAAGTATAACCACAGCCTCAACGAGGCGGACGCTTAAAACGGATTAGATCTACTACAGGAAGACTTCAAGTACACCCCCAAGAAGAGATGTCTTTCCTACCATCTTCCCATAAAAGTAGTATATTCCTATATGACATGAAAATGCGGTCAGTTTTAAATGTTGATTTTTAATTGATTGTAAAATATTTGTTGCAGTTGCCCGTAGCTTACTGGTTAAGTGCGTTGGCTGCTAAGGGTTCGTGGGTTCGAGTCCTATAGTCGTGCCCATAAAGTTTTTATTTCATCTTTCACGGGTACTGCCTCTTGCGAAGACCTAACAAAACTTCCAAGAGTATCAATCTGTCATGAAAAAGTGCTTCTTAACTTTGCTGTTCGGAATCGGCGTTAAATTGTAGGTCCCTTCAATTTTTCACACTCACTCAGAGAATTGTTGATGAGAGTAAGCCACTTAGGCCTTGGCTTTTCAAGAGCTGTCGCGCCATTCTATTTATTTTATTTTTTAAAATATTCGTCAACATTTTACAACCAATTACAAATCACCAAAAAGAAAAATGTATAGATCTAACTTATTCCTAATTTGAAAGACTATGATTTCATTTCCTCATGCATCTCTGAAAGTAATAAATATCATTTTGAAATAATCCCATGTAGCAGCTGCACTCTCCGTCACCAATCTGTCACGGCAACATAATATAGGCCAACACAAATTGCTCCCGCTCCTGCCGTTCATAAATCAAAAGTACATTCACGCCTTACTTCTTCGAACTCTCCCCCGTCTCAAATAAATCTGAAAACCTATCAAAACAATACAGAATCCAATCGGCTAACTGCCTTCTTAAGGCCTAGCCACAAATCAAGAGTGAAACTTAGACTCAATTCTCATAAGCCACAAAGAGCATAAATGACGACTGAATTCCCTCCTGTGCTGTCTTAAAAATCTTTACCATTTAGAAATCCAAGCCCAAATTCGACCCCGCGTAGCCCCATTTAAGGCCTATAAACCTCGGCTCGAACAACAGTCCAGATTTAACCGACTTCAATTCAACGCACTCGTGTTGTTTGTAGCAAACACATGTAGCAGACATGTAGCGGACAAAAGCTACTTGCCGAACAACAACCAAAATGAAAAGTGCCGTCATCGCCGCCGCGCCGTTCGTCATGTTGCGAACTGTAGAGTCTAAGAACAAAAACATCGATGACTTGTTTTCTCTATTTAACTGGCTTTGGCTGGGTATTATTAAATTGACTTTTCATACTGCAGAACCGCATTCTATGTGACGTATATCACTCAAAGGATTTAAATGAGCTGCCATCTGTGCCACTGCGAACACGCATCGCGTTCGTTTTCACAGTCTTGTGGTTGCGGCTCGGTGGGTTACTGGTCGGCAGGCTTGAACCTTCAAGTATTTTTTGGTGCAACAAGCCTGCGGCACCCTGTGCACAAACAGCGATCGTAATTTGTCCAAATCCAAATGTTGATCAAACATTCTTGTTTTGATATTTGAGTTATGAAAATTCGATCCGCCGTTCGTGCTCCTCGAATTGATGAGTTGATTATTTGTTTTCGATGTTGTTGCATCGCGTTTAACGTTACTCGTTGGATTTCGGGGGTACCAAAATCTCGATTGCGGTCATACGGGGCGTATTGGGCACGGTTAAGTGTGGCAATTGACATAGTTTACATCGATCACGGATTGTGCGCTGAGGCTCCTTATAAAATGTACACAAAGCCTGACATCGTTGGACGAGTTCGAGCGCCGACCGAATTAACTTGCAGCACTCGCAAAACCGCGGTTGTCACAACTTGTTTCACACCACATTTTTGCCAGCGAGTGGCATAAAATTTTGTCCGGAGTCTCTTGCGCACCTGAGTCATGAAATTTTTGGGATTCCGAATTTGAGTGTTCCTGATTTTTTTGCCAGCTTTCTGTATGTTGCTTGTTTTGTTTGTCTGGCAGGTTTGAAGCTTTTGTTTGTGGCCGATTGACAGAATGAGGCTTTGGAATTCGATATTTTGAAAAGCTTCCACCTGTTGAGCTTGACTATGGCGGTTGCGGATATCTCTTTGTCGATAATGAAAGGAATTCACAGCAATTCGCATGCTAATTTAATTTTGAAATCGTGTCTGGTTATGGTTGATTTCGGACTCAATCAACCATAACCAGACACGACCATATAAGTTTAATCGAACATGGGTTCCGAATGGGAGCTGTCATGTTAATTTCCTCACTGGAGTAAGAATGACATTTCGATTTGTTTTCGGTCTCGTTTTATTCTTGTTTTTGACTGAGGTAGATTGAGAGAATTGTATGGAAAAATTGACGGTAAGAAAGCGCAGTAACAAGATCTGTCCAGGTTTCCGCAAACAATTGCTTTAGAGAGCAATGTTTGCTGGCCATTTATCATTTTTTATGATAAAAACGGTTTTTTATTCTTTTGAATAAGGGCGAGGGCCACTCAGGTAAAATGTAGGTAAGCCCATAAAAGGGTCAATGAGGACGTGGGGCAACAAAACAGTTTCAATGTCCATGCATTTGAATTATTTTCTTTTCTTGCTGTACACATAGCGCTCCCAATGTTTCCTCCTTAATTTACTCCAAACAAACAAACCAACCGTTGTATAAATTAAATTGGATACCAGAAGCAGCAGTCTGTAAAAAAGAAGGCCAAATTGACAAAGATATTACCGCATAACACTTCCTATAGCAACTACTCTTTGTCCAAAAAACTACCTCCGTTCTATATTATTCTTCTATAAACCTATCTTGCATTTTGCAACGAAAGTTTTTTTGCCACAAGCTCTGAGATGCGTCGCCGATGAGCCAACTGTATGCAACAACAGCATGCGAGTAGCACGTTCGATCGGAGTACGATACCAATCATCATAGCCGTAGTTAGGATTTTGTTTCAGGGGGGGTTAAGATAAATGATAATTTTTTTAAATTTTTTTAATAAAAAAGGAAACATATTTATCAAATGAATCGAAGTCTTATTTATGTAGTTGTCTTTTCTTGGCTCTCTGGACTTCATACGTCGCATACGGGACCGAAAATCCGTCGAAGAATTTTTCTTTCGAATGTGCCAAGTATCAATTCCCTTATTTACTGTTTTAATTTTTTTTTTATATAATTATCACACACTCAAGCGGTTTTTTTATACCCTTATTATGCCAGAGACACAGTGCTCAAGGAAATTGGAAAGAGGTTGGAAAGGAGGTGCCGGTGTACATTGGTCTTAAATACCTGAATATTATGCAATGAATTGGAAAGTCAGAGTGTAGAAGGGAGTTCCACATTCGTCTAGTACGACTAAAGAACGTTACCTTTACTTGAGAGTACGTCCGAAGTTTGACTTGAGGGTAAACTGATGGGCATTCCTAGAAGCGCGAGTATTACGGCGAATTGTTTAAGGGGAGGATTGCAACTGGCTATTTCACAAGAGCACTTACCGTAAAAGTAACGATAGAACCGAGAGGGACACGAAACGTTACGACGGTGGTCTAACTAGGTGAAGCTTTGGACGGATATAAGTCTTATAGATAATGTAGTTGCCCGTAGCTTAGTTGGTAAGTGCGTTGGCTACTAAGCAGAACGTCGTTGATTCGAGTCTTACTCAGGCCAAGTTTTTATTTCATCTTTCACGGGCACTGCCTCTTGCGAAGACCTGACAAATCTTCCAAGAGTATCAATCTGCTTCTCAGCTCTGCCGTTCGGAATCGGCGTTAAATTGTAGGTCCCCTCAATTCTTCACACGCACTCAGAGAATTGTTGATGAGAGTAAGCCACTTCACTTCAAGAGCTGTCGCGCCACTCTATTTATTTATTTTATTAGATAATGGCCATTTCAGACGGGAAGAAAAAATACTTGCACCGTCTTCACGTCTGCGTGCGATATCTATGTAACTCTATTATCTGTGATTTAACTCTACGCGATTTTGTATTCCCCATTGTACAATGCTGTTTTAGTCAGAGTTTAATGAGCTTATCATATTTTGCCGTTGCAGTTCCACATCCAAAGAGGGATGTGAGTCTGGAAATGAATAAGAAAAGCTAAGGGTACTATCGTCAGCGAACCAATGGATTGGTTTAGAAGTTACAGACAAGACATCATTAATAAGAACGAGAAAGAGGGTCGGAGACAAAATGGAGCCCTGGGGCACACCAGCATTTATATTGTGGGTTTCAGACTTGAATCCGTCCAATACAACTTGTATTATTCGAAAACAAGAATAGAACAAGTCCAAAAAAAATTCACAAGATTTGTAGTGCACAAATTAGGTTGGAATATTCAAATGCCTACGTATAACGTAAGATGTCAGCTTATTGGTATTCAGTCATTAGAAAACCGCCGTAAGATGTTCGCTATAAATTTTATCAGAGATATCTTAACATATCATATTGATTGCTCTTATTTATTATCTTTAATTGATCTTTACGCTCCTTCTCGAGAACTAAGAATCCGTACCTTATTCCATGAAAACATTCATAGAGTTTGTTCAACCAACAAATTTAAGATGGAATAAATACAAAATGCATAATTGTACATAACATAAAATATATATAATTGTATATAATGAAGTATTTAAATAAACAAAAAAAAATGAAGTATAAAATTATACATAACATTTTTATATTTTCTTTACAATATGTTACTTAAATAATAGAGCTTAACATTAAAAACGCCAATCGATCTGCAAGAAAAGAAAACAGAATCAATTAAAAACAACAAAAATGTATGTACGTGTACGTACTTACCGAATGTTACCGAAACACCCTCTGCGCAGGTACTTAAGTCGCATTGTCGGATCATTCAAACGATAAAAAACATGAAAGAAAAATATTAAAGTATTAATTAAACAAAAACAACACAAAAGCAAAAGTTAATTTGTGTTCAAATAAAATGAAACACCCTATACTTACATGAAAACCATAACAAACAAAACAGGGAAAATATAGGTGTCCATGGGAGTCTCAGTCGGTGTCCACAAGAGTCTCACCGGAATTGATCACTTGATATTGTTGATTGAACACTCTGAAAATAGAAAAAAAAGATAATTGAACATTAAATTTGCGTTAATTAATAACAATTTACAACAATTTAGTCAAATAACACACATTACACGAACAAAACATTGACACAATTTGCAAACACATATTACAGTACAAAACACTAGTTTTTTAGTTTTTTGTCACGATTTCTATTTAAAACAACAAACAAGACAAGGTTTAGGTTTTTTAACAAACAAACAACTAAATTTTGAAACACTTTGTACCATATACAAACAGAAATACATTAATTAAACACAATTGAGGCAAACAAATATAACCTCAAATTACATGGAAATTTTCCATTGATAATAACACTCTAAATTCCATAAATTACACTGAATAAACACTTAAATTAAACAAATCACGACGCGAATAGACGTTTAAACATAAAAAATTACACAAATCACAATAAGTTATTATTTTTTTTGATAAACAAATTTTGCACAACATGCGCACAAGAATCTTTCTATTTTGACAAGTGAACTTTATTATCAGTGTTCACAGGGTGCACTATATATAAGGAATTTTACTTGAAGAACACGAAAATTTAGTCAAATTAGTAAAAAGTTAATTATTTATTAAGTTATAAACAAATTATTAACTTTATCATAAAAACAATAAGTTAGAAAGAGAAAACAAGATGAAACAGATATATATTAAAATGAAAATAAATCTGCACGAAAATTGCAAATGGCGACGAAATGGCATTTCCTGAAATTTATTTTTTTGTATGCTTATTCACCACGGTAGGCACATAAAAATGTTTTAAACAATAAAAAAACATATAAAAAACATTATTAAACATTAAGAAAATGTAATAATAAGACGAATAAACCATAATTCTTCTCGATTTCAGCAAAAATAAGCTTATTTCTCAATATTAATGAAAAATTTTCTATTATTTCATGTGGTGAATTCGACAAAATATTTATTCTACCCAATTGGCAATGCCATGACAATGCAAAAACTGCCCGAAAAGGGGTATAAAAAGGCCGACAAATTCTACAACTTTTCTCTTTGAGTTCAGCACGCCTCCAGCATACAGCCGCAGTAAAATAGCAATCAAAGTATTTTTTGTCTACGAGAAAACCCAATTAATAAAAGGTAAAACAGTGGAACTTGTTTGACGATTTATACGTCAAACATATATCACTGGATATTTAATTAGTCTTTTAAAAAACTAACAATTTGTTGTAAATAAAGTCAAATTGAACTTGTGGGACGATTTATACGTCCCGCACATATGGTTTGACAGTTGCCGAAAATTTATTAACAATTGTATTTTAATTAAAGTCAAATTGAACTTGTGGGACGATTTATACGTCTCACACATATGGTTTGACAGTTGCCAATTATTAAACATATGTATTAATTTATTATAAGTTTGTCAATTGTGTAGATTCACATAGACTATAAGAAATATCAGAAAGTGAATAAAAAAATTGAATTATTAATGAAAGTACGCCTCGTGTCTTGCGTTTTTATTTAAAAATATTCTTCAGAGAGGAATAAGACCATTTTTAAGTCATTTCAATTTGAAAAATATACAGAGTTAATTACGCATTTAATGAACCCATTACTCGCAGTGTTAGGGAGATTAATAATGTGTCAAACAATTTAGATTTTAATTTCCATTTGAGTAGAAACTCATTCAAAAATATGTTAACTTGTATTTTTTAACAAATTAAATAATGTTATCAAATACTTTAATTTTTTAATTTTTTTTGTATGGATAATTTTATTATGATGTTAAATTTCGTTAGTATATTTGAGGTTGTAAACTCTAATTGATGTAAATAAATAAATAAATAAATAAATAAATAATCCAACGAAGGAGGGATTCATCAATACCAAAAACACGCATTTTCGATAAAAGAGCAAAATGCCAGACTTTATCAAATGCCTTTGATATATCAAGTGCAGTAATCTTACTTTCTCCAAAACGATGTAAAGACTTTCTTTAGGTCTTCGAGATATTTCTTGAGCTGATAGTTTATCAGCGTTTCCATGACCTTAGAAAGAAGGGACGTAATCGGACGATAATTAGAGGGAGAAGAAGATTCGCCGTTTTTTGGGATTGCCTGAACAAATGCTGTTTTCCAACTGTTCGGAACGAGCCCATCAGAATATGATAGATGGAAAAGCTTACGCAAGGGTTTTTCCAGCGTGGAGGAACACCTCTTCAGAATAATTGCAGGGATACCATCCGGACCAGTAGATTAATGTTTGTTGAGAACTTCTAGGACTCTCGCCACAGCACGAGTGCGGAAGAAGATTTTTCCCATGGAATCATTGACGCGCTCAAAAACTGGGGGAATCATGTCACTCTCTAGCAGCTTTCGCGAGAGAGCTTACAACTGGAGTTTTTTTTTTGTCAGCGAGCGTAGGGACTGAAGAAGAAGAAAGATTCTTCATATATTCTTACTGCCTTTGGGACATTGCAGTATTTTTTGCCTTAATTTTTGGTCATGTAACGACTTATGTAAAAGAAATATGGCTAATAGTAAATGATATCTCGATTATACCAAACCAAATAAATATACAAAGATTTCTGAAAGAAAATAGAAAAATGCCTTTAAAATTCAATGGAAACTTATAAGTTCAGTGTCCCAAGACAAAAAAAAAACATTATTAACTTATTAATCAATAGTTTTGATTTTGCTTTACAAAATTATTTCGGGGAGGGTTAAACCCCGTAACCCTCCCCCTAAATACGGCTATGCCAATCATGATACTATTGTCAGATCACGTTTAGTAAATATGGTCAGCTCTTGAAATTTGAAGCGATGTTTCGGTCATCGTGCGTCAGTCAGACGAGTTGCAACCAATCATACAGCACGCAGCGCTACCGGCGACGATGAGATGCAAGATTTCGATGATATCCGACATAAAAAAAAAATCAACCTAGGCTCAAATAAGTGCTTTGGAGGTCCAGGCTTCTGTTTTGAAATACTTACATTGACGAGACACGCTATAGCTTGAATATAGCCGACAGACAAGTCTTCTCACTGCGACTTCAACTCTACTAAGTGATGCGATGGTATTAGACAGCAGCAGCACTTTGGCTTGTTGCAGTGCTAAATAATGGTAATTAGCATTATATTATCACTGAATAGTATTACTCCTCTAATGCTACGTTAGATGAAGAGTTTCAAGGTCGACCAAAGTGACAGAGTAGACACGAAACGGACGCCTTCTAGCAACTTCAACTTCTGTCATTTCAAATATCAATAAAAGTCAGTAAAGGAATTTTCTGCATACATTTTTCCAACAAATAAAATTAAAATAAATTTTATCAACAATGTTGGAAGAATGTCATTAAAACCGGAACAGCTGGTTTGGATGCGAATGGGCATGTGCTCTTGCTCGAGTAGCTGTTTAAGTGTTTTTCATTAGAAAAATTATGCGCAACATTAAATGGGTTTGGGAAGTCAAACTGGTACTATGGATTGTGAAATATCAAAGAATTCATTGGTCGGTTTCGGTTTAATAGCAGAAAAAAGCAATAAATCCTGATATGGGAATGAGGAAGGAAGGTGTTCAGAGTAAGTTTAATTCAATGTGTGAACAAAAAATTACATGAGACTTCAATGACCTCTAGTATCGATTTATATGCACTTTTCGCTCCGGCGGCGCGGCGGCGTGTTTGTATTGCAACATCAAAAGCACCTAGAAATTATAAGATTATTCAATCAAAATTGAAGCTCTGCTCGGTGACGTACAGAAATATTGCCATAGTCCATGAGAGGATGAGAGTGTGCAGAAGAATTCAGTCAGTGAAGTTCGCGTTTCTCACAAAAAACTAGCTGAATGATGCGTCTTGACTAGTGCGAACAGACAAGGTTGTTGAAAAAGGGACACACCAATCCACATAATATCCAAGAGCGTCCAAAACACTCGGATTAAAGATATTGTTTGGTAAAGATTTTCGGCTGGCGACGTTATTGGTCAGTATTTCTAAAGGGGCACGAGACAACAACACTGAAAAAAATAACCGTTGTCATATTGACAATTACTGGTTGTTAACCGAAAATTGTCATATTGATCAAAAAAATTTTCAATGTGATGTAAATTTTCAAAAGTCGTCTCAAAATCTAACAACTTGATAGTAAATGGGATAATTTGAAATTTTCAATATCTTGTTGCTAGTTTGAAAATCAAAGTTGTCGTTTTAATACCTGAGATGATTAATTAGAAGATTTTGGTTGTCAATATGAAAACCTTAGGTTGTCCGTCAGTTAAGTAAGAACTACAATCATCATTTGTACAACAATGATTATCAATATGATTACTACCTTAATGCAACAAGTGCATTGAAAATAAAATCATCAAATTGACAGTTGCAGTTGTTAATGTGATGACTGAATTTTACCGTCATCAAATAAAAAACTAGAGTTGCTATATTGATAATTTCGATTGTTAGAATATAAATCAAAATAAATAGAAAAATAAATAAGTTCCTTAGCGAAGACTTTTCGTTGACAAAGTTTTCGTATTGAAACCCATGTTGTCGATATGATGATGGAGTTTTTTTTTCGAAATATGACGTGATCTAAAATGGGGCTTTATTTTCAAGACGAAATTGGAATAACTTATGGAAATAAAGCCGCATCTTACTTCGAAAAAATAAGTCCATATTTACAAAAAAAAAAAAAATTACCACATCCTTCCCAGAGGAAGTTATTGTAATGGGACCGATTTTGTGAAGTCACTAGAATCCAAATCAACCCTTTTTATCATGATGTCTGTGTCCTAGTTTTTTGACCTCCATTAAAAAACCGTTAAACCGATATTGCTCAAAACCTAATCAGCTTTAATAAGGCTGAGTGGTTCGCAAGATAATCGAACACATACGCACATATGAACATACGTACATACAGACATCATGATAAAAAGGGTTGATTCGGATTCTAGTGACCTCGAAACATAGAGATATACAATAACTGGATATTCACAAAATCAGCCCCATTACAATAACTTCCTATGGGACGTTGAAAAACGGGTGATAGGAACCGTTTTGGAGCAATACAAAAATAATTTGCTTATACCTACTAAAAAAAAAAATTACAAGGATGTTTGGAGAAAATTGAAACTAACATTAATTAATAGGATTTTTCGAACTATTGTTGTTTATGATTATGATAATGATCATAATTTTAATGCATAAATGACGAGTTTTTGTTTTTCAATTCAATTTTTCAAAACTTGACTTTGAAAGCCTTATCACAATGGGCCTTTGATTGGCCTAAGTGTGTCTCTTTATATCCATGACACCCACTTTAACCTAAGCCTTGCAAAAAATCAAAAACTAGCAGTTTTTTTTATTATTTGCAAAGCCTTCCAAGTCGAGTTTTGAAAAATTCAAATCCTTAATCAAATAAATCATATTTACAATTGCGTTTGTCAATCAGATGATTCAGGTTGTCATATTGAAAAATATGGTCATCAAATTGACAATTATTGTTTTTAGTACGAAAATCGATTTAATCTTGAATTGAGCAAGAACAAACAAAAACAAACGATAAATTGCTTATGCCGTTATCAAAATTATTGTATTGAACACCATAATTGTCAAGTTGAAACCGCAGTAGTCAATGTGATTCTTTAACCGTTTTTAAAAATCATATTTATAATTGCTGTTGTCAGTACGATGATTGACCACATAAGGTTGTCATATTGAAAACTATGGTCATCAAATTGGCAATTATTATTTTCAATAAGAAATTCGAGTTTATCTTGAATTCAACAAGTACCTAATATAATCCTCATTTAGTAGTTGTGCATCAAGTCTATCAGACGTTCGTGAGAGAATTGTAAAAAGTGGAAAATACACAAATAAATCAAGAAAGAAACAAAAAATAAATCAAGAGTTAAATAGTCGTCTTAAACAATTTAATCCCAAGCAGAATATTGTTACAGGTAAGGTAAGAGTTAAATAATTTTTAATTTAAATAATCAAGAATAAAATACTCTTAAACAATTTAATCCCAAAGAGAATATTGTTATAGGTAAGGTAATTAATAAAAACCTGTTCCTATTAAGTAAATAAATAGCGAGTGGCGGGGCAGCTCTTGCAGAGCCAAGACCTAAGTGGCTTACTCTTATCAAAAATTTTCTGGGTGTGTGTGAAGAATTAAGGAGACCTACAATTTAACGCCGATTCCGAACGGGTAAGTTTGAGAAGCACTTTTTTCATGACTGATTGATAATCTTGAAAGTTTTGTCAGTTCTTTCCGTGAAAGATGAAATAAAAACATTGGACACGAGTAGGCCTCGCACCCACGACGATGTTCTGCTTAGCAGCCAACGCACTTACCAACTAAGCTACGGCCAACTACAGATAATTACGTATTTGACACTCAAAAACACAAAAGAAGCGGATTTTGAGAAAGGTAAACTACTTATTGATTCTTAACAGAAGTAATTCTAATTGTTTCTTCTAAAATTATTATATGCAGATGAAGTTATCAGCACCAGTACCAAACTCAACATCAACACAAACACCAAGCAATACCAACTCGAGCACCAAAACCAACACCAACAACAGCACCAACACCAACACCAGTACCAACACCAATAAAACCATCAATAATAACACCAATTTTAGTATCAACCACATTACCAACGCAATCACAAAAACCAAGTTCAAGACGAACACCAGCACCATCACCAGCACCAACTCCAACATCAATAATTTCTACTACAAAACCAAAACATTTGCAGAAACAAAGTTCAAATCCAAAACCATATTTTATTAAGAATTATGATGTAAGTATTTTCATAAGAATTATATGTATGTATATTGTATTTGTACGTTGACTTAGTTGTTATAATGAATAATTAAACATATTCCAAAAAACTAGATCTGCCTTATATTTTAAACAATTCTTGCAACTCATATTTCAGAAAAAGGGGTGTCCTGGATACGAAAGCGGTAATCTTATTGAAAATCGAAATTTTAAAGTGTATCATAATGATTGTAATATTGCAAACCAAACAAATTTTTAAATTTTCAAACTAGCAACCACAGTTTTCAATATGACAACAGTAGTTTTCATATTAAATACCGTGGTTTTAAATTGATTTACTGTGTTTTTCAATATGACTGCTGCGGTTGTCAATTTGAAAATCATGATCTTCAAATTGACAGTAATGATTTTCAATCTACCAACCACTGTTTTCAATCTGACAACCGTAGTTTTCATATTAACTAACGTGGTATTTAATTAGTAAACTGTATTTTTCAATATGACTACTGCGGTTGTCAATTTGAAAATCGTGGTTTTCAAGTTAAGAATGATTTTCAATCTACCAACTACTGCTTTCAATTTGACAACCGTAGTTTTCATATTAACTACCGTGGCTACTACGGTTGTCAAGTTGACTACCGTGGTCTTCAATTTAAAAGTAATGTTTTTCAATAAGCCTTCCTCGGTTTTCAATTTGATAATTTGGGTTTTCCAAATGACTACTGCAGTGTTTAATACGACTGTCATAGATTTCAATATGACAACCATGGTTTTCGATTTGCCACGCAAATTATCAATGTGACAATCCCGGTTTCGAATCATTAAATTGAAAATTTTAAATTGTCATATTTACTACTGCGGTCATTGGTTGTAAATTGACAACAAAATTGTCAGTTGAATGTAAAAAATAATCAATATGACTGCTGTTTTTGGTTCGGTGAAAGGGGCGCACGGTTGCAGTGATTCATACAAGTGGCCAATAAAGCGAGTTTATTGTTAAAGAAGCGAACTTATGAACTCGAACCACTTATGTTAGAATAAAAATCGGTCCTGAGCAATTCCCAGTGGCGGATTAAAGGTTGAGGGCGCCATAGGCAAGTATCTCACTGGCGCTCCTATATAGAAATATCTCGTGCTATAGTTTGACCGAAATCGCTGCACCACGCCTAAAGAAAAGGCGTTGAAATAGGGGCCAAGGGAAAAGAGACTTAGTTATCATGAGATCTATTAGTATTGTCCGAAAGATCTTACGAATTTAGTTAATTAATGATCTGCCGAAACGTAAATTTTGTAAACCAAGTTAACTAGAGTTGGTTCTTATGCAAACCAAGTGGCAGCTCGGTTCTCAAATCGGATTGCCCCGAAAATCAATCTAGAAAGAACTTAAAAAGCAGAAAAATTAGGCTTTAAATCCGTCGAAATCTTTGCCATCCGTTGATGAACTTCGACCATAAGCTTATTTGCCCATACAATAAGTAAAATCAATACCTATTCAAAAACGCTTACAAAAATAGAAGATAGCTTAGTCGATTTCCGAGTTGGCAAACCTATAGTTGACTCTGTACTGTAAGAGCAATTGCTCAGGACCGATTTTTATTTTAACAAAAGATGCAAGTGCAATTCGAGTTCACAAGTTTGTTACTTTGTTAAAACCACGTATGAACTCGCATTATTTTCCACTTGTAAGAATTACTGCGTCCGAACACCCCTTTGTTGCCGCGCCCCTAGGCACGTGCCTAGTTTGCCTTAAGGATAATACGTCACTGGCAATTCCACTAACAGTGTCAACTCGGTTTGAATATTCGGTTTGACAACTCGATAATCGATATAGCTTTCTTCTAATTTTTTAAAGTGTTTTTGAATTTGATTTTACTTGTTGTAAGGCTTAAACGTTATGGTCGAATCTCATCAGCGGCTGGCAAAGATTTTGATGGATTAAAAACATAATTTTTCTGCTCTTTAAGTACAGGGTGTCCGCCAGGAAGGTTTGCTTATAATTTTTGATTAAATGGATCTTATATTGAAAATGTTTTATTCAGTAAAATCAGCGTCCGTGGAGGCCAATCAACATCACTATTTCTTGAAATAACTTGTAGTGAAAAGAGGTCTTGCAGTAATTCCATTCTAATCCTGGCTGTATGCGATGTGGCACCGTCTTGTTGGTACCATTATGCTGCTAATCAAGCCCAAAGCATGCAGTTGCGGTGTTAAAAAGAAATACAAACCTTCTCGTATTTGTGTATCAATCAATTAATCAAACTGTATCATGATATATGAAGAATAATTAAAACGTTATTATGACTCAAAAAAAAAATCATTATGTTGTTAAAACTGTTTTATTTAAAGAATAAGTTTATTATGTTATTTATTTATGTTAAATCAAATCATTATAACTGTAAATTTATTAATACACATTTTTGGAGACCAAAAACATTTAAGTGGGGAAGTGTTATATATTAAAATGTGCTATACATTTTCCCTTGGTCTGGTCACACTGGATGTTTCTAATAAAACCTTTAGTGTAGATCTTTTTTATTGATTCCACTATAACTTTTCTCTGTGAGAAAAGGGATTAGAGTAATCAGACTGTAAGCTTCAGTGGCTGTTGCTTAATTTCTTTCCTATGCATTTCAAGTAGCCTAGCAACCAAGCAACGCTACACTTTGTAAGCATCTCAAGGCCTCTCTAGCGTCGTTGCTTGTTTGCTTGCTGCTTGTCTTCTTTCGCATTCTATTTCTGGACTCTGCAGTGTAAGGTGTTAATACTAAGTATTCTATACTAAGTAATATTAATAATAAAATAATTTACTCTGAAATATAAAGTATTGTTTTATTTTTTACATTAAAATAACAAGTGGTTTTCTAAACTACGTAACTGGCGCAGTCAAAAAGTTTGGTGTGTGGATTTTTGATAAATATTAAATAAGTAAAATAGTTTCCAAAGTATAAACTTTACAAATTGGAATTAAATGCCCACCAAAAAAAAAAAAAAAAACTGTACCAAAATTTCATAAAAAAAGGGACGCTATACCACCACTCAGTGAAAAATACAAAAAAGAAATAGTGAACGCATTAAATTTTCATATTCTGCAAATAATCCATCCAAATTGAAACTAAAACTACAAAATCAGAACCAAAGGAAAAAAGCGAGTCCAAAAATTTCCACCACCTAAAGACGCTCCCTCGTTCCTGGAAGAAAGCAGACTTTTCTCACCACCGAGGACAAACACGACAGATCTAAGTATTTTTCCTTACATTTTCATTTCTCATTTATAATATTAATAAAACAAAATGTAAAAATATAAATTCTGAAAAAAAACACGTTTTTAAGTTGCGAAATATAAACTATAAAGCATAACATTTTCATTAAAAGTACAGTCATACCTAGACCTACATACAAATTTCTTAGCTCTTAATGTAAAACTGATTATTTATGCGTAATTAATAAATAACATATATCTATAGCACTAAACTGTAATTATTTGAGAAGAATAGCAATTATTTATAGAATATTTTTTTAATTTTAAGTACAGTCATACCTAAATTTTTAAATTTAAGTACAACACATATAACTAGGACTATAAGAAAGCAATTAATCAAACATGGAGGCTCTTTCTCCCGCTAATACATTTAAAATTATATTAGATCTTATTCATAAGATTCCAGATTTTGATGGAAATTCCAAAAACCTTGTAGATTTTCTGGATAGGGTAGATGCGATTTCTTCCACTCTTGATGGGTTTGAACCAACATTAAGAAACATTTTAACGGGTTACGTGAAAGATAAGATCGTGGGTAGAGCGAAGATTGAGATAATGAAACATGGCAGATTAAACACGTGGCCGGAGTTAAAAAATGTACTTAAAACTAGTTTTGGAGAAAAGTTATCAAGCGATAAAATTATAGACCTTATTCGAACTACAAGAGTTCTTACCAATATTGAGGATTTTTATAACAGAATAAATAGTCTTCTTAGTCGATTAAATAGTTTATATTTATTAAGTGATGCCGAAAATATTGGGGAGATAATAGAATCCAAGCTTTCAAAAATAATTTACCGGAACCTACGAAATCCATTATTTTATGTCGAAACCCAAACAGTCTTTTTGCGGCTTATAAAATAATAACCGAAATTAATCACCAACATAATAGACCAAGTGGAAGATATGACGGTTATGATTTTGGCAATGCCTCAGGTAATAAAGCTCCTTTTCGAAATTTTTCAAATAATTCTAATGATAGGCAAGTCAATAATCATGGAAATCCAGGAAGCTCAAGATATTCTTTCTCAAACCCAGTTGTAGCACGTCAAACAAATAATTCTACACAGAGCCGGCAAACTCGCCAGTCTTTTAATAAAAGAAGACAAACTTCCCAGACAAATAACCCGAACCGTTGGAATAACCAAGAACCTATGGATATTTCATTGAATGAGCAAAACTTCCAAGAAAATAGTCAAGCTCGGAATGAACAAAATTTTCGAGCAGGTGTAGGAAACAACTACCCTATATAGTTTGTCAAACTAAAATTAAACCCCTCAGATTCATAATAGACTGTGGAGCTGAATTTAGTATAATTAATAAAGATTTATGCGATCCAAAATGGAAAGTTTCATCTGAAAATACTTTGCTTAAAGTTCTCGACCGTAATGTAGAAACCCACACTGAATTTTCCATACCCCTTTTCAATGAATTTAACAAACCAGGTTGTTTTGTTAACTTCTTGGAATACCAATTTCACAATTTTTTCGATGGGTTAATGGTAATAATATTTTATTTAATCTTAACAGAATAATTGATTATAAAAATCGTATTCTCGAAACCGAATTTTCAAAAGTACCCATTTATTTTAACATTGAAGAAGAAATGTATGCCAACTTTTGCTATGACGACAATTCCTTAAATACTTTTTGTAACGAAATTATTAAATCAGAAATCAATGACAACATTTTTGCACCACATTTGAATTCCAGTGACGCTTCGAAACTCAATTCCTTACTTCGTGCCTATGAATCCATTTTCTATAAGGAAGGTGACAATTTGACCTTCACTAGTGAAATAAGACACGAAATAAAAACCAAAACTGAAATTCCAGTTTACACAAAACTTTACAGATACCCTGAAACCCACAGTGAAGAAGTAGATAGACAGATCGAAGATATGCTGAGACAAAAAATTATTGCGCCAAGTAATAGCCCCTATAATTCGCCTATTTGGGTTGTACCGAAGAAGGATGACCCAGATGGTAAGAAACAGTGGCGAATCGTTATCGATTATAGGAAGCTAAACGAACAAACCATCGATGACAGCTACCCTATGATCGGTTCTGAAGAACTTTTTGATAAACTTGGCAGGTGCAACTACTTTTCAGTCATAGACCTCGTTAAAGGGTTCCATCAAATTGAAGTCGAACCACGAGACCGTCCAAAAACAGCATTCTCGACAAAAACTGGACATTATGAATTCTTACGAATGCCCTGAAAAATGCTCCCAAAACTTTCCAAAGATTGATGAACAACATTCTTAAGGATTTCATAAATGTCATCTGCGTTGTTTACTTGGACGATATCCTTGTTTTTTCGACGAGTTTCGAAGAACACTTACTAGCTCTCAAACAAATCTTACAAATTTTAAAAGATTACAATTTGAAAATTCAGATTAACAAGTGTAGATTCGCTGAGCTATCAACTTCATATTTAGGCCACATCGTTGTTAGTAATGGTGTCAAACCAGACCCCATCAAGGTCAAATCTATTGTTGAAATGAATCTACCAAAAACAGTCAAAGGTATAAAACAATTTTTGGGCATTACTGGGTATTACCGAAAGTTTATTAAGGACTATGCTAAGGTTGCCCACCCCATGATCAAGTACCTTAAAAAATCAGTTAAACTTAATATTAAAGATGAAAAATACATAAAGGCCTTCAATACATTAAAAACTCTTTTGACATCGGATCCTATTCTTCGAAGTCCCGATTTCAATAAGGAATTTATTCTTACGACTGATGCATCGAACTATGCGGTAGGAGCTGTTCTCAGTCAAAGTGGACACCCTGTATGTTACGCCTCACGAACCTTAAATAAGCATGAGCTTAGTTACTCAACCATAGAAAAAGAGCTTCTTGCGGTTGTCTGGTCGGTTAAATATTTTCGTACATATTTGTACGGTAGACATTTCACAGTGAGGACAGACCATAAACCCCTAGTCTGGTTGAGTCGAATTAAAGAACCAAATATGAAATTGCAAAGGTGGAAGATCATACTCAACGAGTATGACTTCTCTATCGAATACCTTAGAGGTAAAGAAAATTGCGTTGCCGATGGACTAAGTCGTTACATTGAAAATTCGGAAAATCAGTATCCAAATATCAACGAAGAAGTTGAATTCGGAAATAATCTTGAAAAAACTTATGAAATCAATGTTGCGGGACTTTTCAATAACGAAATAATTGAAACCGAAGTTGATTGCAGAGGAGATCCTGCGAATTCAAATGAAAATGCAAACCATGATAACAATGATGTTATCTCGATGGATGCAACAATTCATAGCGGTTTGGAAGATGAACTGCTACATATATTCATCACAGAAAAACCAATAAATTTGTATAAAAATCAAATCTATTTATCTTATGGTCCGAAAGAAAAAATAACTTTGAAAATCGTGCACAAGAAAATTCAAAATTGCATTCAGGTTGAAAAGGGCAAATCTCAGCTTTTAAATATTATGAAGGGTATTCTACTTAACAAAGGTATGTTCTGTATTTTTTGCGATGATGTAGACTTATTCCTCGAGTTTCAGTCACTTTACGTTAAATATTTCGCTATGAATACAAATTTAAAAATATTAAGATCAACTATTCGTGTTAAAGACATTACCGATAAAAACGAGCTTTTAAATATTATCAAAAATGAACACATTAGTAAGAATCATAGAGGAATCAATGAAATTTTTCTAGAATTAAAAAAGCAATTTTACTACCCTAACATGCAAATTGAAATTCAAAAATTTATTAATAACTGCGAAACCTGCAATGTGTCTAAACATGATCGACAGCCACTTCAAATTCCGATACAAATCACTGAGACACCAAATTGTTTTAATGACATCGTTCATGTAGATATTTGGTTCCCAGAACGCGGAAAAATGTATCTGACAACCATCGATAAATTTTCAAAATACGCCACAATTCATCCCTTAGAGGATAGAAATTGGATTGAAATTTTAAATGCCATTAAACAGCGCATCCAGTTTTTAGGCAAACCAAATAAGCTGATATCTGATAACGAAACTTGCATCTTACATTCTGCAGTTGAGCAGTTTTTAAAAGAACAAAATATTCAATTTCATAAAACCACCGCATCTCTGAAAACCGGCAATGCCGATATAGAAAGATTTCACGGAACCTTGAACGAACATTTGCGAATTTTAAATGCCTCGAAAGACAAATCTGAACTGCAAGACAAACTATTTAAAATAATTACTATCTATAACAACACTTTTCATGCTGCGACAAAATTCAAACCAATAGATTTTCTATGCAAAAACATGGGCAGGGAAGAAATTGCACAGTTCACCAAAAAATTAAAAGAAAATAAGGAAAAAATAATCCAAAAAAGGAATGAAAACACACCTCAGAAGGATTTCCAACAATGCCCTGATCTTGTTCAAAATCGAACCGTGGTTAAAACCAAACCAAAGTATAGGAAATTACACGAATTTACAACTGAGGGTAATTATACAATAGATAGGACCACGAAACGAAATACCAAATATTATAAAAAACAATTGAAACGCAGGTATAAATACCAAAACATTTGAAATTTCGTTTCACTTCCAAAAACATTTTTGCTAACATATATGTATGCATTTTCGTCACAAGCACTGATAAATCATCTTACCCGATCCAGAATTTCTAACAATTTGTAATATAAGAATGTCAATTTAAGTATTGCAATTAATGAAAAAAAAAACTTAAAATTGTTAATGTTATTGTTATATTTATAATATCATTGATCTATAGAACTAGTTAAAAAAAATTTGTTATAAAAGGAAAATGATGAAAGAAATACAAACCTTCTCGTATTTGTGTATCAATCAATTAATCAAACTGTATCATGATATATGAAGAATAATTAAAACGTTATTATGACTCAAAAAAAAAATCATTATGTTGTTAAAACTGTTTTATTTAAAGAATAAGTTTATTATGTTATTTATTTATGTTAAATCAAATCATTATAACTGTAAATTTATTAATACACATTTTTGGAGACCAAAAACATTTAAGTGGGGAAGTGTTATATATTAAAATGTGCTATACATTTTCCCTTGGTCTGGTCACACTGGATGTTTCTAATAAAACCTTTAGTGTAGATCTTTTTTATTGATTCCACTATAACTTTTCTCTGTGAGAAAAGGGATTAGAGTAATCAGACTGTAAGCTTCAGTGGCTGTTGCTTAATTTCTTTCCTATGCATTTCAAGTAGCCTAGCAACCAAGCAACGCTACACTTTGTATGCATCTCAAGGCCTCTCTAGCGTCGTTGCTTGTTTGCTTGCTGCTTGTCTTCTTTCGCATTCTATTTCTGGACTCTGCAGTGTAAGGTGTTAATACTAAGTATTCTATACTAAGTAATATTAATAATAAAATAATTTACTCTGAAATATAAAGTATTGTTTTATTTTTTACATTAAAATAACAAGTGGTTTTCTAAACTACGTAACTATATACTTGATAGAGTGATGGTCCATTTTTAACCGAAAAATACCTTTTCTGTGACCTCCGCATTTGGGCAATATTTTTGCCCAGCGAATGAAATATGTATGTCTTGAAAAAAAAACAAGACTCCGAACAGGGCCTAATCTGATGAATTCAACCCTTTTTGGGGTAATGGCAATGGCTGAGGTATGAGCTGGTGCGTAATCATGGTAACGAGCACTTTTTTTCACTTTTTTTTCATGATCCCAATGTTTCGAGTGTTACGAAGCTCCTTCCGATTTCGCTTGAACAGCGTCAAACACTGCTCTCAAGTGGTCTCCGTTTAGTTACTCCATAAACCAATTTTTGAAGATCACAATGGAAGGAAGGCTTTATGATTTCGTTGCTTAGGCCGCAGTTACTTTTAAAACAAGTCCAATTCTGCTGAAATTTCGACATGTCTACGAAAATGTGCGTCAATTGTTCCTGCGATACTGGCGCCTAAGGCTATGTGCTTATAGCTGCGGTCTCTGCATTCTTCAAGCTGCTATAAGAAGACTTCAAACTTTGATAAAATTGAGATCAATATATTTTCTGATATTCTAACGATTTTTATTTATTTTAATCCTTTATCATTTCGTTTCAGAAAACTTAATGACTTAAAGTGACTCACCCCAAACGTACCTAGAAGGTAGGTAAGTTAGTCATTCAGTCATAAAATCCACCTCATGGGTATTTCCATATTCTTTTTATCACCTACATAGTTTATTTTGATCTTAAAAAAGTGAATTCAACATCAGTCAATAAAATTATTTTTATCGGAAATCGCTTAAATAAATGTTGTTTTCATTATTAAGCTCTGCTCGTCACATTGCGGTAAGGCTTTGCTAGATCTATAAAGAAAACATTCCCCGAAAGAGACAAATATAATATTTATCTACAAATCCCATCTCACATATTTATTTTCTCATATACATCCGAAAAACACGATTTACCGATTACACGCTTCAGGGTTTAAAATTTATGACAAAATGACTTGTTTTGTTTAAAATTGATTTTATTGATTTGCATGCAAATTTCGTATGGAATTCAGACATTTTACATTTTATTTCCAAAAAAATCAACGTTGGAACTTTCAATTCGAAGGAGAACTATCAACTTGGAATAAAAAATTTGCCGAAACGACACTTTGAATTTGAACAAAGAGTGCAGATCCTAAGGCCTGATTTCGATTAAAAATAATCAATTAAAATCTACTTAAATTAAGATTTATGTGTTTCAAAAATCTGCATAACTTCTTCAATTTCACATATTTACCCATCCCGATTTAAAGTTATTTATCGCACCAAGTGTTTATTAAGCGATCGACCCTGTATACTAGATAACCCTTTGGAGTTTAAACGCTGTTCTTTAATAAATACAAACAATTGATCTTAGTATTATGTAAAAATCATTTGAAATTGCATTTCCGTGACAGTGCATAATCACACTTATCCTATGAGCTAATCCATTCAAAAAAAACATCCATTCTCATCAACTATTATAGCTTTGAAAAGACAAACAAAAGAAACACCCATTTCCACCACAGATAAAAACAAATTCCCCATCATAGCCAACAATGTATTTAAATCATCTCCCTAAATGACCGACAAAATTTCTATTCCCGAAGAACATCCCACAGAACAACATAATGACTAATAACACCAGCACAGCACTTTGCAGATATGTCAAGAAGTCTCTCATCTTCTTTGTGCTGAATATATTCACTTTTGGCTTTGAACAGATAAAGTCGTTACGTTATTGGTGTAATGCAACTTCTCACTATCTTTCCCACCAGTTACAAGTTCCACGACTTGGGTTTCTTTAAAGGCGTATAAGAATTGGTCGCCCAGTTTGCCAGATGAAGCGCTTCAATAGAATTCGACAATCGTAAAGAAGAAAAGAAGTCTGCGGGTGCGCAGCGGGCTACTCTCTTAGGTCTGATTGTAGCTATATGAAAAACTGCTACTCATAGGAGTCTTAATAATAATGACTTCATGAGTTCTGCGGCCACATTTATTAATGTAGATTATTATTATCCTCAAGGGTCAGCAAAGATGGTTCATGACAGCGTAAACAACATGTGTGTGCATTTGTGCAAACGTAAATGCACTTTACAGTGCTGTGCAAATAAATATGCATTTTTGTTTAGGTGAATCAAGAAGCTCCTCCATACAGATAATGCCAGTGATATTCTAGGTGCATAGGCTTTGAAAGAATTTAATTAATTAAATTTAAAATTGACATTAAAATAGAGATTAGAGACACAAACAATATTTAGTACTGATACTCAACAAATAATTTTTAAGATGGAGACAATTTCACCAAAAGCGTTTTCTCTTAACTTCAGTTTGGGTTTCTAATTTTTTTTTATGAGGGAGGGTTTGCATACCCTTAAGACAGAGACACAGAAAAACAAAGTTTCTTAAAACATTCCGATTCGTGAGGGACGGATAAAGAATGAGTTTCTATACATGACAGTGTGACCATAGTTGATGGGCAATTCTAGCCACGCCAGTACTACAGATGATTCGTTTAAAAAGAGGAATACAGCTGGCTTCTTCGCTTTAAATAGTAGATATAAGGAAATTTGAAAACTGCACCATATCCAACCTATGCCCTTTAAAAGACAAAATGTATTAACTAAAAAATGGATTTGAGCCTCATTTAAATCCTCCTCCGTCATTATGCTGTATTCATTCTGTTATGAAAATATAGATCGGGCGGGACAGACAACTTTCTTCTTAAAGGTCATCCGAACTCATGTCTTCAATTGAAGGATGTAAAACCTATGTTGCACACCTTAATTTTCGTAGTAAGATAGTCCCAAAGTTGTTCCGAGCCCTAGAGTGGCCTTAGGCGTTCTTACAGTACCGTTAAAAAGATCTCACAAGCCTCATTAGCTGAACCACTTTCCATTCATCACACCTGATTTCCTATAATACTCTAACCAAGTCTTTCCTTGGGCGATTTCAAAAGTTCTGCCGTACTGTCGAGGCCGGACGGCATTTTTCTGTGTGCTTCTGATTCGTTTTCAATATTGTTAAGTTCACTGTTGAGCCTAATACTGAGCTGTTGATCTCCTTTTCATGGTTTGATTCTATTTCTCAAATTATACGCCTCCAGAAATGGTGCAGCTTCAAAATTGATTCTACTTCACTGTTTCCTTGTCCATTTGTTTCTTGTTTCCTTGTCCATTTGTGCATGCTTCATCCATGCGTGTCTTATACCCTGAAAAGGTTCTGTTAACGTTCTGGGGCAAACTTTCAAACTTCATTTCTGTTGGAGCATATATAGAATTCTACGTCATGATTTATATGCTTCCTTTTCTCTGTTCTGAAAAGCCAGCATTCATCCGTTTTTGTTTTGGGCATCCGCACCATCGTTCCTTATGCTTCCTGTTTGGCTTCACGGTCTAGTGTTAGATGCATCAGTGCTCCTGGAAGAAGACAGTACAGTTTTCCGTGATCCACTTGACTCGTCAAACCCTACATTTGGGACGCAGCAACCAACTTGCGTTGTTGCGATTTTCAGAAATTATTGTTTCTCATTTTTTTGCACATCACTGTTTGAAGCAATACCATACCATGAAGATACTTGAACCGCTGCGGTATGTAATATTGTTCGCTAAAGATGACTATGCATTTCCAAAGACCCTGTATTTGCCGCTCAAACTACCAAGCAGCATTATGTCGTTTTCTTTTCATAATTTCTGGGCATAAGGCGTTATAATTTGTGAACATCTCCTTCGTCCAGCCCAGCGACAACGTAGACGTTGCGTCGAACGCTTCGCTTTGTGCTTAGTGCAGTGAGCATGCGATTCATCTAAATCGCTTCGTAGATACGCACAATTGGTCTTCCATTTAAAGGAATGGCAATCCTCCTTTCAAATTCCCCTCTACGTCGTCCTCATTTTGATACAAAGAGTCAAACTCACTGAATTGCGAATACAATTTATGGAACTCAATAATAAAAAGTGATTAGCATCAATATCTTCTGATTCTAGCAATTTTTTAACCTCTTTGGAGAGGTGGCGACGACGAGAACAGAAAGTACCCCTACCAACAAGTAAATAAACAGATTAAGTCTAAACTAAAACTGACTGTGTTCTTCGGGAGGCTTAATATCAGGCCATTCTGCTGTGCAATTTTTCCTTCGGAAGTCGCTTAGATTTTGGGAAGGCAGGGGAGTTGCCAGAGTTTGCAGAGTTTTGCGCAGTGGTTGGAGGAAGGTGTTTGTGGCCGTTATGGTGAATCATGTACCTACTGTTGTGGTTGTTTAGATATAGAGTTGCATTCGATAAGCTAACTCAAAAAAACTGCTAACTCAAAGTAAGCACTACGGTTGGAGTAGTGGCTGGTGATGACGATGATTGTGGTTTTAAGAAGTGGCCTACGCATTTTGTCGTTCGGGCTTCAGTAGTGGCAATTTGTTGCTCCTCACCTCATACCGTTTGGCCGTTCTCCATCTTCCGATTCAAGGTTAACCACACATTTGCACTTTTAAACTGTAACGCAGTTCTTGCTGTGGGAAAAATAAAGTCTAATTTTTTTGCTGGGCTTGAATCATTACGTTAGAAACTGCTTTGGCGATGTATTTGTTGTTAATGAGATTGCGGACACAGTCCATTTTTTTCCCCTAAATCGAGAATGCTGTTGTGTGAAAACTGCTTTAAATGGTATTGAATCGATTGCAGCAACAGTTGCCAATTCGAATGGTTCATGCAACCGTTTGGCGAAGTTCAGACAATTAGAATATTTTCTATTAACTGCAGTTTCTTTCCTTTGTCACTATCATAATTCATAAGTACAAATAAAATTTATCACCAATCTTGAGTCGCGTTGTACTTTTTTATTCAAACCCTTAAGACCAATATAATAAAAGCTTCAGCACGAAATCATCGAGTCAAACATCAGGAGCTCTTGAATCCCAAAAAAGTCCACAAGCTTACTTTGAAAGCTATTGAACCTTAGTTGATTGAACCTCTTCGGAAATAGAAATTAAAATCCACATTCAAATTCATACTCAAACACCTAGGTACTCCTATACATAAATTGGTTAACCTTCTTGAATCGATTTTTTCATCACAATGCCTAAAGTATATCAACATAGAAGGCTTTTTACTCCAAAAAAAGCTTTTCTAATTATTACGTTGTTGTCATCAATTAAAGTACCTACTTTACTAGAATTAACGATGCATAAATCTTCCGGCCTTTGAAGGCATTTTCACGCTTTTATATACAATACCCTCTAATCCACCAACCGAACACCAATCTAAAACCTTAGCCAGCACATAATCTCCGTGTGATTCAACTCAATTAAATTTTCTCAAAACGAAAGTGTTCTTAACCAAACAAACTTGCTGCGTTCGATAAACAACTTTTAGCTATTCCTAAAATAAAAATAACATAAGAACTCACACATCCGTCTTCACACCGTTCTACAAACTAAAACTCAAATCGACGTTGATGTTACATTGTACTGAAATCTGAGACGGACAAGCGAAGCACTTTCCCTATTTGATATTCAAGTTCGAGCTTCGAGAATCGCCAGTGAGTGATTTAAGTTGTCAACATGTTGAGGTCTACTTGACTTGTATGCTCACTCGATCATAGTGTATGGAGGTGTTATCTATACTTGGAAAAGAATGAAAAGGTGATTTCGCAACATTTTTGACATGGGGGTGTACATTTTGATGACAACGTTGCACAGTTTTTCGGCACACTTTTTGATGACAAACATGATGAAGAACAAGTTTGACTCAAACGAAGAAATTAGCTTTGATTTGAGACAATTGTGGTCATCGTCATCAGTCTTTTCTCTCCGTGTACAAGAACTCAATTAGACTAGATTCGCTATCATCCACAAACCAACCCGACCAGCTGTCACTCAACCAGCACTACTTGATGAACATGAAATGTGCAACGTGCGATGGCAGCAACAACGTCTCTGTCAAAATCTATGAAGGTGGATCCAGATAATTCATGTTTGACATTTCGTTTGAAATTTTTCGTAAGTCGGTTTCACAAAAGCTGTGATTTGTGTATGTCCGTTAACAACCATCGGACCCCATCACCACATGTTAAAGTCAATCGGGCGGGCACCGGTCTTCCCTTGTAACGGTAATTTAAGCTGCTCCTATTCAACTGGGTGCGATCGTATGCAAATATACCCTTATAGCCCTGGTCCACAGGATCTCAAGGTTTTGGGTGTATGTTGAGTAGGTTGTCCTAGGGGTGAGCAGCGGGTAGGCACGCTAGCATGGCCAATTGGGCTTGCTCGTCGGAGGGGTGGGATCTTGCGGCTTCCCTTGGACTACCGTTGATATAACGTGCCTTGTTTCGAAAACCGCCATACCACAAAATAATCTTCTAAATCTCGTTCCTTCTAATTTTCCTCATTTTAACGGCAACAAAAGCTTTTTTATTGGGGCTTAAGGTGTTCTTAGCCCTGGAGTGTAACCCTCCCCTAAAGCGGCATATACACGCGTCAAAATCTCATCAAGCATGTGAGAGTGTGTTTGTAAATTCTTTTTCACGTTGAATATACACACATCAAGCATGAGTCATCAAGCATCATTTTTTCGTAGATTTGGATGAGACTGGATGTGCGGATTCTTTGTTTGGAAAATATGAGTGACACGGACGGATTGTTGCATAGCTCTGGGACTAGCGCTGGCGTTAAAAATGAAGAGGAAAAATTTGCGGAAAAAACGGATCTGGATGAAAGAGTGGCTGAAAAAACGAAAGCAGTTTACACATGAAAATCTTTTGAATGAACTGAAATTAAGTTCGCCAAATGACTTCAAAAATTTCGTTCGCATGAACGAGGAAACATACAACCAATTTCTGGAAATGATAACACCCAAAATTATCAGAAAAGATACCGAAATGCGAGAAGCTATACCTGTTAGTCAATGTCTGTCAAAAACTCTTCGGTTTCTGGCTACAGGCAATATATTTGCAGACTTAAAATTCATCAGTGCTATTTCTGAACAGTCTATTGGTCGTATTGTCATGGAAACGTGCGAAGCTATTATTGAAGTCCTAATTCCTAAACGATCATATCAAAGTAAATAAAACATTATTTTATCAATGTAAATATTTTTTATTTGTATTATTTTCTCTGAACTTTAAGTCAAAATTAGAAAGGTAACTATTTAAATGACGAAAAATACCGAGAAACTTCAGTATTTTGGGAGAAAACTCCACTGCTTCCTCTGCCAGCTCTGACGCTGATTCCCATACTTCGATTATGTTTTGTGGCGATACCGAACCCAAGTTTTCATCAGCATTATGAAAATTCGGATGCTGAACTCTGTATATTGGGAGATATTGGCATTTCTAACAAAGACGAACTTCCTGGGGCTGATCTGGCATAACTGGCTTGATACGATGTGCTTGGCCCACTCTTTACATTGAGATGCATTGCCTTCCTGTGCAATGTACCCATTTGCCCCTGAAACAGAATTTCATTTAGCCCATGTATCAGCCATACTCCGGAATTCATACCTTGGTTGTGCTAATCGCTTCAATAAATTCTAAAAAAAAAATTTTGATCCTCCATCATGCACATTAGAAAAAATCCTTCCGAATGCTGTCTTGACACTAGCAACGCAAAAACAAGAATGATGCTTGATCAAGCAATCAATCACGAATACACACTTATCAAGCACTTGTCAAGCATAGACCCTTGATTGAAGAAAAATCAAAACATTTTGATTTCGCGTCAAGCATACACACATTCTATACGTGTTTCAATTTCACAAACACACTCTTACATGCTTGATGAGATTTTGATGCGTGTATATGCCGCTTAAGTCGCTATACATATAGTGACTCCGTGGTCACTGCACCACTCCTCCTATTCCAGCAATGACCCCTTATTTGACGTCATCAAATTAATCACGCATTAACCTTCATTTTACCCTTTTGCCTTACCCTTTCCTTAAGCTCTCTTACCTTGCTTTAGCAATTCATTACAATATCGATAATCTCCGCAAAATAAAAAGTGTTCATTATTCTTTCAAGAATCTTTTCCATATATATTCATATTTCAAAAACTTAAGTCTAAGGTTATTTCAATTGTCTTGGATTCAAATTGGAATTAACATCAAAAGTAGTGTAAAACATTACTTTAAAGATATCATAAAAAAAACTATATACCTACGATTTACTTAATTAGGTTCGAGTTCAAGAGTTCGTAGATTTAAATTAAGTTAGGTTCTTAGTTCATTAATAAGAAAAAAAAAATTAATTGCCTCACAGCCGATCATTCATTGAGATCACTGACCTTTTTGGTCGGAACGAAATGAGATGCTTAAATAGAAAATGAAACTAATTTAAAAGAGCGCATAAATTTCTACGAATCGATGTCATCAAATAAGTTCTTGCTCTTGACCTACCTCACTTCATGTTCCAATTTTATCACGATTCCACTTTAAATATTTTTTCATTCACATACGTCAACAATCAAAATTTTTCTTTAAAATAACTTAACGTTAGCACTCACCACTCACATAGTTTGTCTCCTCCACCGAAGAGGTGCGCACGTCTTTACGGGAAGGCGGGTGTGTTGCAATTTCGAGTTATTTTACCTCTGTTATCGTAAAGCTAAACGTTGGGGAAAAATTTTGTATGTTATCATATATGTATTAAAAAGTGTTCTCGAGGAACAAGTTGGAACTTTAATACTTATCTTCTGGCTCTTGAGTGAGATGGGTTAATAAGAGTTCTACTTAAAAAAAAAAACAATGTAAGCTTAGGCTAATTCTGCTATTCTATATATGGGCATTTAGGAAACCATTTGAAAGAGTGGTTTCAGATGATCGCTGGACGCCGATGCTGCCAGACAGGAAGCTGTCGATCTCCGAACCGTTTAGGCAGCTCGAATGTGATGATGTGTTTGTTGTTGTTGTGTAGTGTTGTAGTGTAGTGTTGTAGTTTTAGTTAATTCGCATGCTTTTTTTTTATATAATCTTAAGTAGTGTTTAAGCTTAATAGGTTAAGTTGTTCATATAATTATTTTATTTGCATCGGGTTGTCTTCTGTGGATGGACATCCGTATGTATGAGTGAAAATAAATGTGTCTTTACATATATGTTGAAACGAATTCAAAACGTGGGTGCTTATCGTTCTTTTTATTTGTGATTTTATCCACCACTTCACGTCGGTGTTGCCAATTTTGAGTTTGGCCACAAACAGTAGGTTTCACAAGGGTGTTCCGATGGACAAGATCGCGGCTCGTGTGACGACGACACCCGAGGCCGCGTTGAACTTAAAAGTCTTGCCTCTATACGAAGCTCTATCCTACGAAAAATGTACGTGACATTGCAATGACGATTTAACAGTATCACTTGTTTCTTATGTGCTTACCTTTTGCGGATTCGCGATTTTCTTATTTTTTGCTTTGACCTATGTTACCGGTTGGCTTAGAAGTTGGTTACGGGGTTCGATGTTAGCCCGTGTGAAGATGGCAGAACACGTGGTCACCTGTTCACTCTCTGGCTTAAATCACGCTTGGAACAGTTCCGCTTCTTCCCTTAACACCGATAAAATTGATAGTTAGATCGATATACTGATACCGAGCGAAATCAACTTCGTGATACCTACTTATGTTGATCACAGGAATCAAGCTTTAATTGTTACTTGTGAATTTGCACAAATTTAAAAGAAAACTTTTCTATGTATGAAGAACTTTCCGTACTACAGTAAGTATTAAGCACTTCTTTATCGCTTGGACAACTCTGTAATTTTGCGATGAGACGGTCTTCTCTCGACGGTGGTGTGGTTAATAAAAAGTAAGTAGATTCCACAGCCATCGACTAACTTGGCTTGAGAATCATTCGAGACTCGAGACTCGAGCTTTCGCAAGAAGAATGACATGGGCGAATGGTTGCATTCAGCAATAATCGTCTCGCATGCAATAAAAATCTATCTCTGCTACAACTAACTTTGAGACAATAAAATTACACATTATGTAAAAATGTGTATATAATTATGTTCTTATAATTCATGTTCGTACTATTTTTATATTTGGGCATCAATATTTTACATTTGGGACTTTAAGTGAGAACAAAAATTGTAGATTTTTGATTAAAAAAAAAACGAAAGAAAATTTTGAAGAAAAATATGAGGTGGCCTACACACCCTTCTTCTACAACTGTAGAAGTTCTCAAAACAAAGCTCTGAAACATCTCACTGTTCTAAACGGATCGAACCCATAAAAACAGACGGTGTTGTCGATCAGTTTGGCGACTGTTTATTATATCTGGTACTAAATGGGCATTTAATATGAATTATTGCTTCACAGACACGCGGTATTTTGAAAACATGAAAATAAAAAAAAACATCGACAACGACTTGCGACGGGACTGTACGGGACGGACATTCGGTCACACTGAAATGCCGCAGGGTTCCCTTTATTAAGCCTAAATGGTGATTGAGCCCCAAGCCGCCCGCCCGCTTACCGCTCAGTCAGCCCCCATGTGTCTAACATTTGCTGGTCTATGTTGTGTCATCGTTTTTGTTATTGTTTTCGATAAAACGTGACAATTTAAGTTGAATTTTCAAATGCTTTAGGATACGTTCAGTTTGCTTGGTCATTCAGAAACAATGATGAGGGGGCAAGGGGTCAAGGGGATGCATCGATCATCGAATTAGTGCGTGACCGGCATAATGGACTAAGACACTTTGACAAATGACGACTTTGTATTCGATATCGATTGAGAGGAATCATGGCATCCACTGTGGTAGGCAACAAAGATGGGAGAGAATGGTAAAGGGGAATCGGCTATCCGAGCTAGTGCGATACTGTTTGTTTAGGATGTGTTCATTTTGCTTTTTGTTCGTCGGATGTTTAGTGATTGATTGTGATGTTTTGACAGAACTCATGGCTGACGACATGAATGCACTTTTGTTGACGAAGACGACATTTTTTTTTGTTAGAGACAGACAATGAACGCAATGCGATGGAACTGATGAATTGGCTTGGTGTTTGAAAGGATTCAATAATGTGAGTTGAATGACTGTACCTTAATTAGTATTTGATTTGTTATTGAATTCTTAAAATAGTCATGCATTGGAATTGCTAAAAGGAATGGCGTCATGGCAGATACAAGGTGGGCAAAAGTACTGTGTCTTTAACATTTTTTCTTCACGAATTTTCAGATGTTAATATGGTTTGTTAATTTCATCAATTCGAGATCTAGCTCATTAGATTACTTACAAATTTAACAAAATAACTTAAGACTAATAACAGTAAATCAATCAAATAAATAGACTAATAAATAGTAACATAACAATTTTACAATTATTAAATTTTAATTCGATTAAAAGAACAGTTTTAAAAGTATTTCTATTTAAAGAATTGTAAAAATCTAATTCCGACCGACCGAGACCGAGTTGGCCATTTTGACCATAGTTTACTCGGTGTTGAGGAACGAAAAAGGCATTTGTTGATCTTAGTCTTAAAGAATAATTAGGACAATTAAGACCAATTAATTCTAGCAAAAAGGAGCAAAATATCAGCAATTCATTCTCGCTGCAATATTATCACATTCCAGAAAATAAATTTATTGACTATCACTATCAACAAATACACACAGATTTCATTTCCCGTCAGCACGTTGACGCCCAAACCAAAAGAAAGCACTGCAGGATGTTAAATGTCAAACAATAATATTGACCGTTAACAGCTGAACTTACAACGTAATATGTCATCAAGAATATGACTCACACCATCTGTCATTCATAAACAAAGTAGGGTGCTAGAATTTCCCCCATGATTTCCATCACAAATCACAAAAGTGAGGAAACAGACATTTATCGGGTCTATTTTCGTTTCTATCACTATGCACCAGGTACGAGTTCGGTTGCATATTAAAATTTATATTTCAATAAAATAGGTCTGGCCCGGCTGTGACTTTTCATATTAAAAAAAAGCACAGACAATTCCAACAAGCCCATTGTTTGTCAAATCGAAAAAATAGTGACTCAAATTTATCCGTAGAAGAAGTAATTGCTCCCAGCCTTTTCGCTGTCGAATTCCTCTGAATTTGGCAACACAGTGTGAACAAAACGTTTTCTGGTGACTCACTTTACATTAGTTTTTCTTTGAGATGTAACACCCGTGTGTTTCTCGTCACACAACGCACGTTGTGCGGTCGAGATGAGATTTCCTCTTCCTTCGAGCATTTTTTTGGGATCGGGCATCTCTATAGCACAGGCGAGAACACAGAATCCTACGCACCGCAAATGAGGTTGCATGCGGGGTAAGGCTCCTCCATATAACACCGAATGGGTGTGTTAAGAGTACGCATATTGATGCAGTGCCTTTGCACTGGGGTAGGTATATTTTTTGTGTCACATTATGGCGAGAATGTATATATTAGCCGTCTCGTTATATTCGTTTATTTGTTGTTGACGATGATACTGGACGCTGGAGCACGTAGAAAAGATGACTCCAACGTTGCTGTTCGCCAGCAGCGTACGGGATATTTTATTTTCACATCTGTGTGAAGCGATTTCACAATACTTTTGTTGAAGGGAAAAGATTTGGTTTCGCAACGGTTATTCCGTTTTGGATTACATCCATATAAATCCGTAGGGGTTTTAATTGGCAAGATCATTTGCAATCCAATTGGGAAGTTGTGAACGACGAAGAATGATGAAATTTTTTTTCTTGTCAGGGTGTGGGAAAACGATCAATTTACTTTGACTTCCTTGCTGGGTTATTTATTTGTTCGTTTTTTATTCGTTTCAAAGATAAAGGATCTGCAAATTGGGAGCATCCTCATAAGACGCGATATGGATGTGATCAGGTCCAAATCAGGTAAGAGGAGTCTCATCTTAGTCAATCAATTTTATTTGAAATAATGAACACCTATTTCAGTTTTCTGTTAAAACGTAGGTAAGCAAATGAGAATTTATGGTTGGGTTTGATTTTCAATAGCCTTTTTCGACAAAGCATTCGTGACACCTTGCGTACTGCTCTATCATTTTTGTGATTCTGAGATACCTTCGAAAAGAAAATGGTTCATATATTGGCTATTTTTTACAATGGTTTACATCAACAAAAAGCTATCACCTTTTGTTTATGTGATTGATCCAGTTATCTCGTTCAAATTACCTTTAACTTATGCTATGATGTTCACCGTACTGGTCAATCTTACCCTTAAGAAAAATATATTTAACTAGCTGACCCGGCAGACTTCGCACTGTCTAAATCGATAAATGAAAGATCTAAACTTTTGTAGCCCACTACACAACCCGCTACCTTACTACCCCACTACTCTGTTACCCAGTTACCCCGCTACCCATCACCCCACTAAACACTGCCGGCTACCCTATTTCTACGCGCTATACACGCTACCCCGTTACCTGTTATCCCGCTTCCCAGCAGTGTCTAACTTAACTACTCACTATCTGTCAACCCGCTACCCGCTTCCCATTACCCCGCTACCCCATCAACCAATACCCTGGCCATTTCTCATGAAAACAGCTTGGTCGGATTTTGTACAAAATACTAAGAACCCATCTACGCCGCTAACCGAACATTACCTCAACATTTGGTTCTAAACACTCCACTGGTATAAAATCAGTGAGTCCTCCGCGAATTTGTATGAGATTTTTATATATCTAAGAAAACAACTTTTACTTTGTCAGCTAGTAAGGTCGTAACAACTCAGAAATCTTCGTTGCCTCATGCACAACAACTTTGTTAAGGATGTGGTCAAATGCATAGTTAACGTTCTATAGGGAAAATTGTGTTTCCACATTTGCTATATCTTATGAACGGCTTGGCCGATTTTGTACAATTTTCTTAAAAACCCTACTGTTATAATAATCTAACATTTTGTCAAAATTTGATGACAAACAGCACGAACTTTCCATTTTACGAACTTTCCGTTTTACCATTTCAAAAGTAATGCATTTCATTTGAAAAAGTGTTTTTGAGATTTTGTTTAATCAAATTTTTTTGCATTTCAAATTTTCCATTTTTTTTTTACTTTTTCTTGCATTCTAGTTCCCCATCACAAATGTTCCAGTTTTCCATTTGAAAACCACTGCACCTGCAATAACATGCAATTTTCCCTTTGCAAACCAATGAATTTTCCGAGTTTTTCATCAAGAAATTTCTATTTTCTATTCGAAAACCCACTTTGAAATTTTCCATTTTAAAACCAATGTACCTGCAATAATATGCAATTTTCCATTTTAAAACCAATGATTTTTCCGAGTTCCTTTCGGAAACCCATTTTGAAATTTTCCAGTTTTCCATTTGAGAACCACTTTACTACAATTACATGCTATTCTCCCCTTGACAACCAATGAGTTTTCCGAGTATTTCATCAAAAAAAATCTGATAAAAAAAAGACCTTAACTTTGGTACCCTCCTAGTACACTGCCCACTACCCTCGTACCCTCCATAGCTACCTGCTACCCACTATCCGCTACTTCTACTTGCTACCCGCAACACCCTTACCCGCTCCTCGCTACCCCACTACCCCGCTACTCCACTTCCCGCTTCCAAGGCCATATATCAAAAGAAACAAATCTAAAAAAGGAAAAATATCGACAACAAAAAAAATGTCGAGTAAAGTTTTATTTTGTTTGATGAAAAACATTTTTTGACAAATATTTTCTTCACTGACATTTTTTTTGTTGTGTGATGAAAATAAAAATATTTGACGAAATTTTAAATGAAATTGATTAATCGTAGGTATATTTATTGATATATTTTGTTGTAGTGTGAAAAGCATTATTTTTAACATTTGAACCGTTTGTGATTTAAAAAGTACTAATTTTGTTTGTCTCAAACCATCTACCCTTAATCCTCTTTAGTTTAAGACAAAAATTAAGAAAATCGGCCAACCGGTTTTTATGCCTATATGTCGCAAACGAACGGAGCTAGATTTTTATAATATGTAATATATATATATTAGGGTGGTCCTTAAGATAAAATTATTGAAGACATCCGCTCAATCGTCTCCAAATAAATAAAAAAAATCCTCTAATTTTTTCAGATTTTTATCTATACCCCTTACTGGCCCTGTAGCGAAGTGAAATTCTAATACTAGGGACTTTGCGGCTGATTTCTTGATTATTCCCGTATATCTCCATTTCAGCTTTACCGATTTTGTTAAAATTTTGCACAATTATACTTAACATTACCCTTAATAATATCGCATTCCAAGATATTTTTTAAAATATATTCTTGAATAACAAAAAAATCGGAAAAAAAACCCATTTTTGTAGTACCTCAACCAATTTATCGGAAATTTCGTCAACACGTTTATATGCAATGTCTTAATAATGTTGCATACCAAAAAATTTCATAACGGTTCTTATTTCCCTGATTTTTTTTACAAGTAAATTAAAACACTTATGAAATTTTTTGGTATGCAACATTATTAAGACATTGCATATAAACGTGTTGACGAAATTTCCGATAAATTGGTTGAGCCGTTTTTGAGAAATCTAGAAAAGAGTGTTATAAACCCAAAAGGTACTACAAAAATGGGTTTTTTTTGGCGCAGTGTCATAAGTCCGTAGGTCATAAGTCCGTAAAGGACTTTTGACCCACTTAAGTGAGTCAAAAGTTCATAAATCTATTATGAACTTATAACCCACGTAAGTGAGCCAAAAGTCCGCAATAAAAAGAGCCATAAGGTCTTAAACAAACTAAGATTGAATGAAATAAATTTATTTTTTTTTTATTGGAGAACTGAAAACAGAAAAATTTATTTCTAAATTTGAATTTGAATAATTAATTAATAATTCAGAAAAACACCTTCGCGCTCTTTGTCACTATATGTCCTATATGTCTGCAAAAGGGGCACAGAATTTTGTTTTTGAAATGATTTTCTGTTTCAACTATACTTGTGAAACATTCATCACATAACTAAATATGGTTACACGGCATAAGAATTGTATTACGCTGGTTATTGAAGCAGACTCCACCAAGCAAAGCGTTTTCAGAATTGCTGTTTAGAGAACCATCGTCATCTTCATTCTCCTCTTCGCTCAATTCTTCCATTACATCTAAGTCAATATGGTGCATGCTCTAAGTCTATGTGACTTAAAGGAAACTATTCTCCATGAAAACGTTCTACTGAACTTTGGTGTTCGGTGAGAGTAGGGCATTCTACAAGCACGCTGTACTTGAACCCAGTTTCATCTTATTGCATCTTTTTGTCACCTTAAATAACTGAGCTGTTTCTATAACATCAACAGCTCGATCAGAAAGACATTTTTGTATTATGATGGGATGTTCAATTTTCATGCATCATCTGGATGTAGACGTAAGTACTATTTTTGCAATACTAAACCTTAACTCAGTCTCACATGTTTTATTTCAAAAAATAAAGCAGGTACAATAATTGCTAGCGAGCGAAGCGAGCGGAAAAAATTTTGCCCAAAAGAGAATGAATTTGGGGTGTGAAAATAAAAAAATTCGCGCGAATTTTTTTATTTTCACACCCCAAATTCATTCTCTTTTGGGCAAAATTTTTTACGCTAGCTTCGCTCGCTAGCAATTATTTTTTTCCGCTAATTTTGCTCCCAACCAAACCAAAGCGATTTTAAATGTTCCAGTTTTCAGATCGTCATAATGCTCAGACGAAAGTGAAAAAAGATACTCAAAACGAATCATTGCAATGCAGCATGTGCTTTCCAGACGCAAGCGTGCATTACAAGGGTGCATGGTGGTTTCTTTTAAAAATTAAAGGAAACGGCAGCAGTTTTGAAAAATGAATTGCAGTATTCTATATACAAATATATTAATATGGACATTTATTCACTTAATTAACCTATTTAAAAATAATAGGTTGCTTTAGAAAAAGCTTTAAAGTATTATTCGCAAACTCAGGTCGCAGCCATATGAACGGACCTTTAGGGAATTAATATTTTTTTTTCGCACGCACCAAAAAACAAACCCAGTTTCAGAAAAACTCGAATGAAGTGACGCTTACAAGTCAGAGCTATCAAGGCAGATATGTTTTTATTGAGCATATTAAAACCATGGTCTTCATTACTATTTGCCGATGTAAGATTTAAAAGAGAGTTCTTATTATTTAAGGTTGTAAAAAAAAAGACCAGCTAGTAGGTAAGTGAAAGGAACGCAACAAATAACAATTTTCGGAAGCATTCGCTTCTCAGAGAGAATGACTCCAAAAAAACCGTTAGCTTTGGGTCAGAATTTCGTAGGAAATTTTGACGGACTTTTGACTCACTTAGGTGGGTTATAAGTTCATAATCGATTTATGAAGTTTTGACCCACCTAAGTGGGTCAAAAGTCCTTTACGGACTTATGACCTACGGACTTATGAAACTGCGCCTTTTTTGAGTCAAAAGTTCATAAATCTATTATGAACTTATAACCCACGTAAGTGAGCCAAAAGTCCGCAATAAAAAGAGCCATAAGGTCTTAAACAAACTAAGATTGAATGAAATAAATTTATTTTTTTTTTATTGGAGAACTGAAAACAGAAAAATTTATTTCTAAATTTGAATTTGAATAATTAATTAATAATTCAGAAAAACACCTTCGCGCTCTTTGTCACTATATGTCCTATATGTCTGCAAAAGGGGCACAGAATTTTGTTTTTGAAATGATTTTCTGTTTCAACTATACTTGTGAAACATTCATCACATAACTAAATATGGTTACACGGCATAAGAATTGTATTACGCTGGTTATTGAAGCAGACTCCACCAAGCAAAGCGTTTTCAGAATTGCTGTTTAGAGAACCATCGTCATCTTCATTCTCCTCTTCGCTCAATTCTTCCATTACATCTAAGTCAATATGGTGCATGCTCTAAGTCTATGTGACTTAAAGGAAACTATTCTCCATGAAAACGTTCTACTGAACTTTGGTGTTCGGTGAGAGTAGGGCATTCTACAAGCACGCTGTACTTGAACCCAGTTTCATCTTATTGCATCTTTTTGTCACCTTAAATAACTGAGCTGTTTCTATAACATCAACAGCTCGATCAGAAAGACATTTTTGTATTATGATGGGATGTTCAATTTTCATGCATCATCTGGATGTAGACGTAAGTACTATTTTTGCAATACTAAACCTTAACTCAGTCTCACATGTTTTATTTCAAAAAATAAAGCAGGTACAATAATTGCTAGCGAGCGAAGCGAGCGGAAAAAATTTTGCCCAAAAGAGAATGAATTTGGGGTGTGAAAATAAAAAAATTCGCGCGAATTTTTTTATTTTCACACCCCAAATTCATTCTCTTTTGGGCAAAATTTTTTCCGCTCGCTTCGCTCGCTAGCAATTATTTTTTTCCGCTAATTTTGCTCCCAACCAAACCAAAGCGATTTTAAATGTTCCAGTTTTCAGATCGTCATAATGCTCAGACGAAAGTGAAAAAAGATACTCAAAACGAATCATTGCAATGCAGCATGTGCTTTCCAGACGCAAGCGTGCATTACAAGGGTGCATGGTGGTTTCTTTTAAAAATTAAAGGAAACGGCAGCAGTTTTGAAAAATGAATTGCAGTATTCTATATACAAATATATTAATATGGACATTTATTCACTTAATTAACCTATTTAAAAATAATAGGTTGCTTTAGAAAAAGCTTTAAAGTATTATTCGCAAACTCAGGTCGCAGCCATATGAACGGACCTTTAGGGAATTAATATTTTTTTTTCGCACGCACCAAAAAACAAACCCAGTTTCAGAAAAACTCGAATGAAGTGACGCTTACAAGTCAGAGCTATCAAGGCAGATATGTTTTTATTGAGCATATTAAAACCATGGTCTTCATTACTATTTGCCGATGTAAGATTTAAAAGAGAGTTCTTATTATTTAAGGTTGTAAAAAAAAAGACCAGCTAGTAGGTAAGTGAAAGGAACGCAACAAATAACAATTTTCGGAAGCATTCGCTTCTCAGAGAGAATGACTCCAAAAAAACCGTTAGCTTTGGGTCAGAATTTCGTAGGAAATTTTGACGGACTTTTGACTCACTTAGGTGGGTTATAAGTTCATAATCGATTTATGAAGTTTTGACCCACCTAAGTGGGTCAAAAGTCCTTTACGGACTTATGACCTACGGACTTATGACACTGCGCCGGTTTTTTTTCCGATTTTTTTGTTATTCAAGAATATATTTTAAAAAATATCTTGGAATGCAATATTATTAAGGGTAATGTTAAGTATAATTGTGCAAAATTTTAACAAAATCGGTAAGGCTGAAATGGAGATATACGGGAATAATCAAGAAATCAGCCGCAAAGTCCCTAGTATTAGAATTTCACTTCGCTACAGGGCCAGTAAGGGGTATAGATAAAACTCTGAAAAAATTAGAGGATTTTTTTTTATTTATTTGGAGACGATTGAGCAGATGTCTTCATTGATTTTCGAAAAAAAGCAAATAAGAACCACCCTAATATATATATATATATATAGATATAGATAAGATATAGATATAGATAGATAGATATAGATATAGATAGATATAGAAAATATAGAAATAGAATATAGATATAGATATAGATTTAACTGGCTTGGCTTACTATTTCCAAACGCATATGGTATGGTGTTGTTGTTAACATGAGCTAATCATGTTTCCTCGCATTTCCCATATTCTCAACTTCCGCTTTCAAAAGCAAGACAAGAATGAACTGAAAAACACATAGCTATATCACACTCTGGCAAAAATGAAACATTTCAGGCAACCCGAAAATGTACCTATACCTACTTTCAAAAAACAACATTTTAAACCTAAAATGTTTTGTATTGTTGTCAGCGTTGCCAGATTTTTTTTGTACCAAGTCAGGATTTTGGATCTTTTTGAGTGAAAACGGCGGGATTCTTTCGTCGAAAGCGGGACATATTAAAAACAACGTACATAATTAAAATTAGCTTTTCGTGAAAAAACATAGCAAAAATAGCCATAGAAAATGTATTTTAATTAAAGTAAAATATTTAAAATCATATAAATAGTTGAGCCTTATTCGTCTTCAGAAAAAAAAATACAAATCAAAATCAAAAAAATTGTACGTGTCAGCTCCGACGCGCGACTGGAGTTCACTCAATAAGAATGATTATCTTAAGGCCGTGTGCGAATTCAGTTTAAAAGTGGCTAAAACTTGACGTTTGATTAAATATAGACACTTCGCATTGAACAAAATTGTGTTAAAATTAGATTAGCTGCGAAGCAGGTTAAAATATGACAGTAGTGGTTAAAAATTCATCAATTCGCACACGGCCTAAAATATATATAGTTTGCAAAGGATTGAATTCATATATTCAATTATCTATTCATAATAATTTGATAAAATATATTACTTAAATACTAATGGTAGGCAATATGAATGTCTAAAACTTTGTTTAAAACGTTCTTACGTATTTTTGAATGAATCAATGTAGTAACTTCTGTAAACATTTTTGTAAAGAATGAAAAAATCTACAAAACTGCATCAGAACAGTAACATTTCTTATCAACTTTTCATTGATTAATGATGAAAATATAATTTAACCCACATTTATCATGCACTATTACATTTAAAATGGAATTGAATGTCGATAAATTCTACATGGAATTAAAGCCTGAAGGCTTGTGCTTCGTAAGAGGCCTTAATCTTGTAAATCCGCTTATGAGAACGCACGATAGAACGCTTTTAATAGAAGCACATCGATCAAATTTTGGCATTAGCGGGATTCTCCCAACAGGTGATGTGTCATGTCGTACGAACCAAGCAGCTTGTTTGTGTGCAATTATATTTATTTTAAAATCGAGATTGTGTGGCTTGTACGAAACGTATCCTTACAAATGAGGTATCAAAATCACCGTTGTTTCATGAAGATTAGACATATGAAAATTTCAACAACCAGTCTATAGGATTAAAACTTATATGCCAATTTATGTGAAAATGTCTTAATTTGCCATATAAATGAGTAACCGTTATAATTAAAGTATAATAAATTGGAAAACATGAAATTCTGTATCATGTGTTAAAATTTCACCGTTCTACGTTGAAATCTCTGTTCAATAAAATAGGTTCGAAATGGCACTAAATCTTTTTCCCCCTATTTTCACCCCCCCCCCCCTCGGCTAATGTTTTTTTAAATTTGAATGCCTTACTTATTTATGTTTAGTCAAAAGCCATACTTTAAACTTCTAACATAATCGACCTCCATACAAACTTTGACCTAACATTTCAACCCCTTGTGACCTTTTCAACCTCTTTTATTGTGTTAAAAAATACCGTATGCATTTCCACAGGTTCTAGTCAATCTTACTACCAAATTTCATCTAAATCGATCCAGTAGGTTAAAAGTTATAAAGAGTTAAAAAAAAAGCGTTGGTAGTCAATTTTTATAACGCTTTTTTCAATGTTTGATTTTCCTATCCATAATTTTTTCATACCGGGGTCTATATATGAATCAATTCTAAAGGAGTAAACTCCAAAAAGTCTTTTTCATAAGAGTGAATGTTACAAATTGCAAATAATTTATTTACAAGAGAGTAACTTATTCGTTATATTTCAGCGAAGATTTTACTTCTTTTAAAATTTCTTTTTTCTTTTTAATAGAGATGAAGAACCCTTCACAGGATAGCTGTAGATTAAACTGGATGAGTAATTCTGTCTTCATTAAATCTACAGAGCATTTATTTCTGGCATCCGACCATTTTAAATTCATCTGGGAAAAAACGCGTTTAGGAAAGCAGTTCGATGTTGGGATACTTAATATGAAAGACAATAGTCTAAACATTATGCCCGGTATCTTTTTTTAGATACTGTTGAAAAAGCTGGTGCCATTTCTATGCGGTAGTAGCAGTGGTGTCTTTGCAGTTTCTCACTAGTACGTCCAAAGATAATTTGAACAAGTTAAGTTCTTCATACAAGTTATCTAGTATCTACCGAAATATCACTCTTCAATTTTACTAAAGATACAGCGTTTCAATCATGTCCAAACTAGCTTCATTTTCCAGGTTTAAAAATTTAAGTCTACAAGAAATATTTTCATGTGAAAAATCATAACGTTTGTCTAAAAATAGTTGTCAATTCGTAAGAAAATTTTGATGCCTTTGGTCCGCTCAGATTCAACCAATTTATTTAAAATCTGTTTGGCCTGGTAGTCGGAAAACCCATCCTTAAGCCTTTGAGTCAACTTTGAGCGGAAAAGGCAGAATGACTCATGCATTTCTGTTATTGCATCATCGTTTCCCTGAGACTTTTTGTTTAATGCACCAAAAGCACTCACCACATTATAAACGAAATGCAAGTAGGCTAAAGTTTTAGTTTCCTCTGCTTCAGAGCAAAAAATTTTTTGAATGGCTTTCGCAGATGGTTCGCGCTTATCAAAGTAGCTTCAAAGCGAAAGAAGCAAGTTGATATGGCAGAGAATTTTATTTTCTAGTAAGAAATAGTCAAGTAAATTAAAACAAATATACAAATATCAAATTCCTGAATACTAAGTGCTCAATTGCATTTCAAAATTAAATCAGAGTTCAGAAAATGTTCAAAAATAATTTTGTTCAGAGCGTGTTCAGCATGGTCTGAAGATTTAGGTCGAGTTTTCCCCGAAAAGCGGGACTGAGCCTGTCCCGCGCGGGACACTGAAATTTTGATTTAAAAATCGGGACGTCCCGCCAAAAGCGGGACGTCTGGCAACGCTGATTGTTGTCATCCAAGTAGTCATTATTCCCATTGTGGTATCAATTTAGTTTTTGTTTTTACTTTTCCAAGGTTCAGTGAGTTTTCCCCTTTCCGATTTTCCAGCTGTTCGCTTCGTTTTGTCGGTCTCAGGAGTTTTTGTTTTCCTGTGTTGCTTTGAGCCAATACCTATTTTGCAATGGATACTTAACCCCACCTCCCTCCCCCCTTATAGTTTTCGTACGTTACCGTAAGTATGGATTATTAAAGACCTGACCCAAGCTCCCAAGGTAAGAGACCGCAGCTATTCTTAACAAATACAGTAATGTATTTGTAATGTAGGAAACCGAAGCTGTACTTGATTTCTGGTGGAACAGTAGGGGTAGGCCGGGTGTTGAAGTTTGCTAAAAGACAAACATCATGAGCAGATTTCAGCGTTTACTAAGTTGGAAAGGAGAAAGATTAGTGCTTGTTTTTATTTTTATTTGCAATACTCACAAGTGGATTCATTAGCTCCTAAGCTGCTGAACAGGGACCCAGCAAGTGACAGTAGTTGGTATAAGTTAAATGTAAGTATTGACTTATGGTATTGTATTGAAAAGTGAAGTGAATGATAAAAGTAAAATATTTCCATGTCACCATTGACGAACAGCTTATATACCAGAAGCTGATCCTTAACGAGTCTGTGAGCTCCAGAGCCTAAAGGAATGCAGTAGCCAAGAATTCGATGTTTCTTTTTTTTTGGATTGGTGGATTAACATGTATCTGGTTTCTGCATCTTTACTTCTGCACAAAAGAGTAATGCAAACATATTAAACTCATGCTCGATATAGATACGAAAAATCAAACTGCAGAACATCTTGATAAACCCAGACCCAGATAGGGAATAGGAGAATTCAAGATCAAGATTATTATAAAGATAAATTTGTTCCATCTTGATTATAACTTATTTTTCTGCATTAAGAAGCTCCTATAATTTAGTTCAGGTCACAGTGAATCTCCTTTTCTCACCTGAACGCACAAAAATCAACAACTATCGAGTACCGTCAATTTTTCCTAACTATTGAGGCAAATCATGTGTTGAAGTGCGATAAAGTATCCAATGAATTTACTCAATAAATAAGAGTGAGAGAAAATAATGAACGAATTATCAATGGACGAACCGATTTATTTTTTTATGTTGTACTGTAGGTGTTTTAAAAAATTTTGTTTCGTTTCAGACTTTTTCTATTATGAAGTTTTAGACGAAGACTCAAGACCAATCGAATTAAAGTATCCAGAGTCAACGTGTGACAATTTTGCCAAAAGACATCCAGCTGGCTAGACGTGTTCGTGGTATGTTGAGTTTTATTTGATCAAACTGCTAACAAAGGTCCTTTTCAGGACCAAAAAAAAATCAAAAAGAGATACACGATAATTTCAATATTTTTTTATAACTTAAAATTTGCAGATCAAGATGTTGCAGGTAAACATGTAAATCCACAATCATATATCACGATTCCTTTACTCAACATTACTAAAGTAGCAGATCACACAATACCACCTGTATTTTGCGTCTTAGTTGCGGCCTACCCTTTCTGCAACGTCCGACTAAGCTATATTCGAAATCTAAGAGTTTATAACTCCCTCGAACTTAAATCTGTTTGGGCGAATTTTGTTCCTTAACGCCGATGTTGGGTGTCCCTTCTTGCTGACAGCTGCATTATTTTGATCTTCTTTGATGGAAAGCCCAATTAGAATATTGATGTTCCAAAACTTCTCCGTTACTTTTTACTAATAACTCTATACACCATTGCTCAAAAAAATTGCCAATTGAAAAAATAATAATCTCGAAAGTTGGTCTAGATGTGCTCCTTCATATGTCCACCTGGTCAGCAAGGCATTGCTGTTGTTCACCACAATTGCACTGCCTGGCCTTTATAAGTCGCTGGTATATAGCAACAACAACAACTCAGCTTCATGTTCTACCAATGTCCGTTTGGGGTACAAATAAACACGGCAACAAAAAGGCCAGCAATATAAGAAGAACATTAACGGCTGATGATGTCGTGTCCTTGCCAACGACCAATGAACACCAACCATCAGGCACTACTTCCCGCCAACATTAGCAGAAGTGTGAAGTAGTGCCTAATGGCTGGTCTAGTAAATAGTAGGGGTAGTAAATAAGATGCACAAAACCATTTCTGAGTTCGCGATGAGCAATCAAAATGTCATTTTTGTCTCTGTTAATTGCGGCTGGAACGTGGAAGAACGTTTGAAAGGAGCGATCAGTTTTACCACTTTCCAGAAATAAGGTTAAATTGTTTCTTGTTTCCGAGCTTCAAGAATGGTATTGCAAGCGTGGCAACAGTGTCGACAAATTCACTTGCCAGGTTCAGCACCAGCATTGATAAGGATCTGTACTCTGTAGCGGATGTAATAATGTCTCCAACTAAGGAATAGCGATTTCCATGCCTCGCGTCGTATCGTCATTCGTTTTCATACGTTTTCATCGATTTTTTTTGAGTCGATCCTCTGCGCGCCGCGTAAATATTATATTAAATATTATTATTCTAATTTTATGGTAATGTTGTTGTTGGCTTGTGACAACTAGCTACGCCACTGGTGACAATTATCACGTCTCTCCCAATGCGCTTTACACTCACACTCACGCAGAGCCGCCGACGACACACCGCCGCGCCGCGCCGCCGCGCCGTCACTGCCGGCCGGTTTAATTTGTTCCATCGTTCATTCTTAGGGAGATTGACTGTTATTATTATTAGTGTTGCTGGTTGTGCGATTATGCGACGATGAAGACAACGCGACGCAAGCGTTTGACAGGATATGCCCTCGCAGGCTTAATTGAAGGACGCACTTATCTCGATATTTTATGAAGGGACTTCCCATTATACATTTTCATAGGATGACGTTATGAAGCCCAATGAACTTTGCTTGCAAGAACAACACTTTGACATTTTTGTGAACATTGTAAATTTTTGTAAATCAATTTTTTTATGGTTTTGTTAGTTAAGTTCGACAATAAAATGTAAACAAGAAAAAAACCGTAATAATGACATGAACGCATGTTGCCATTTCTAGTTTTTTATGGTCAATTAGGTATGCCAGCCTTAAACATTGGCTTAAGTGTGTTAAGCAGTAGGTAACATGCATTTGACTGCAAATGCCTTAAGTCTCGTTGGCCTAGTTAGAAGTTTCAGCATGTTGTGGGTAATTGTGTTCCTCTCTACTTGGTTAGCTTGTGTTTCATTGGGTAATCTGGTTAGTTGGTTCGTTTTAATAACATGATTACTTTATGCCTTGGGTATTTCCAAAGCAGTTGGAATTTTATTTTTTCTCATAAAAAGCAAATAACTGAGACTGAAAAAGTAATTGTTCCGACGTATATGTTGCTTCTACTGCAAGCAACTCGTTAAAATATTATTTCAACCACGAAGTGGCAATCATTTGGTACCTATATGTTTTTTTGGTTTAAAATCAATAATTTTTGTAGGAGCACTTGAGAGAAATATAAACGTTAAATAATGACTATATTGTCAGCAACGGTATATCGCAATTCGACGAATGAAAGCTGAACGACGGTCGATAGCAGAACCTCCTAGATCGAAACTCTGTTCAACTTATTCGGTATTCGGAATTCGCAGATCATACACACTCCTTACAATTTCACTTCACATTCGCACCAACTTTGATACGAATCGGAAGAATTTGTTTTAATGATAACAAAACAAAACAAATAAAATATTAAACAAGTATAGAAAGAGGAAAACCGTTAATTAAAATTTATCATAAGAAATGTTAAGTGATTATTTAACTTTTTTTTTTTTAAAGGAAACTTGAGAAAATAGTCTCCAACAATAGTCAGCAACAAATCGAAATACAAAAAATTAATGTTATTAGCAACTTAGGCTTTGTTTTTTGTTTTGAGATTGAATTTTTGTATTTCGATTTAAATTAAAAAGCTTTGAATGTAAGCTTTTAAAGGACTGAAAGTGCAATTAAGAAAAGTTAAGATCACGTCTGTAGGGCTGTCGACAGTCAGAGGTAGCGAAATATGTTTTGAGACTCATGGCATTTTCAATGAAAACATATCTTTCAAATTAAAAACATCACTTGATGTATTTAAAGTAACATTCTTATAATTTTCCCGATATCCAAAATTATTTTTGACGTTTCATGTCAACAAAAATTACAGGATTCGCGAATAAGAACCTACCACGAATCGGGTCAGCTCCCCGGAATAAAACAAAAATAGACATGCATGTTTGTGAAACATATCATTTTTGAGTGTAGTTTTTTTCAGAAAAGAGATTTGCATGAATTACGATCCAAAACTTAAGTAAAAATGTTCCTTATTTCTCTGACGCATTCGTTTGCATGATTTTTGTGCTAAGAGCACAATGGTGGATATTTTTCATCCACGAACCGATTTCTTTTTAGCTTGACCTCATCGATATTCTAGTATGACGGCTCTTTGAAACATTAATTTGGTTTAGTCATCGTTGATATTGTTGCATGAAAGTCAGGTCGATTTGTGAACCAAGAAAATAACTGGACGCTTTTTATGACTAAAAAAACCTTACTGAAGAGGTTTTAAAAAATAACAAGATAAAAATTTATACAAAAAAAAAACGTAAAAAAAATGGTCACAAGTCATAAAAAGAAATAAAAAAAAAAACGTTTAGAATAAAGAAAATCTATGAAAAAACACGTATACGCCCGAGTGCACATTTTCAGTTTAGCATGTAGTGAGTAGGTTTTATTTATTTTCTTGGAAATTTTTCACAAATTTTATATACGCATTAATGTTGGTTTTGGTTTAAAATTGAATCGAGCTGTTCGATAAGTTTTCGAGATTATCGCAGCATTCACACAATCTTCCTAAAATTTCACTAATTAGTTAAATTTTTAAACAAAAAGATCCAGAAACCTTGCAAGCTATCTTCTTGAACACTTTTTTTTATATTCTGTTGCATTGAACAACGTTATTCACATTTCAAAATTTTTATTTAGTCAATCACCCCCAAGAGCTCGTCAATAATTCTGGGAGTAGTTCGTTTTCAACCGCATCATAAATGAAAAACACTCACATTGCCCAGCACCAATCATGTCTCTTTTTATTTAGCTCCAACATTTTTTACAAATTGAAAATTTAAATGAAAAAGGAACATTCCTCAGAAGAGAATTCAACTGTTGGATTGATAGAGGATAGAGCATCATGTTTCCTCAATGAAAGATCAAACAATATTTTGCTACTGCAAAAAGAGTTACCAACAATGTGGTTTATAAATGTGACAAGAAAATAAAGCTGGCAGCAGCCTCCAGGCTATCACCATTCTCTTTATCACTATTTGGTTCAATCAGAGAGAAGTTATATTGACGACGGTACAGAAAAAAGTTCGGCAATTACCCAGGCAGCAATTTGACTGACTTCAGTCAGTCAGTGCAGATGCGCTTGACAATGCGACGCACGGCTGGATACACCATGATGAATTTTCTTTTTGCTCCTTTCCATGAGCGTGGAACATGCTATGCTGTACTACTGCGCAATGAAATGTCAATATTCGGATCACGTATGGTTTCTTTAGAACCAAAAACAGTTGGTTGATGTCTAGTGTCTAGACACAAACCCAACCCAGCTAACAACCCAGGGAAATCAAAGCTTCGCAATAATTGATCGCATTGTGACTGGCCTTGTACGATCATGTCTTGGAAAAGGAATACACAAGAAATTTGTCTGCAAATAGTTTACGAATTCTGTTAAAACATAAGGGTGCGACCGAATGAATTGAACGAAAAGTTCAAGTCTCAATTGACTATTTTGATTAATTTTCCGTTCATTGAACAAGAACATAAAAACTGGAAGACATATCAATTGGAATCAAAGAACGCGAGAGAGTTTCAGCTTCCATGGAATTGCCAAGAAAATGTGGCTGTTGTATTGGGCGCCAAATAGACATCGTAGGTGCGACTGACCCATTCTGACTAATTTTATGGATGAACTTGAATAACCGATGTTATCATCAACATCATGGGCCTTCTAGACCTGGAGGAAGTTATAAATTTAGCTAATATTCAAACAAAACTTATTTTTGTATATATTGTCTTGATTCATTTCCTATTTCAAGATTAGATTGGTTTCTTACTCGCGTCAACTACAGTTTCAATTCAAACACAATGGCCCAATTTATTCCAAGATGTATTGCTTGCATTTTGATTACCAAAAGTGTCAACGTTCCCGTCATCGCTCTTGTTTTTGTTTGCTTTGGCCATATTTATCATTGGTTTTTACGAAGCTATCGTCAGCTATTTAGAGTGCATTCTAACGTCCTCCTTTTATAATATGTCAGTGAGCAAACAGGCTGCCTGATTTCGTTGGTTCTATATGGATTCAGGGCTTAAATTTCTGGGACAAGCTTCTTCAAAGAAATTTGTTTAGAATCGATGATTTCCTCGTGGTGGTTTCGTCATGAATGACCCACCATCACCATCAGTCCTAAACGCAATCACAAATAACGGAGCAGCCAGATCTGCTCCATGCCCAGTTGCAATGAAATTGTTATTTGATATCGACGATTTGTAATTAGTCATCCTTATTCCATGTAGCCCAAGGCTATTTCGTTTCCAACAACTTACCTATATAGAAGACGAAGAGTATACAACGATGCATCACTTTGGGTGGCAGAGTGACTAGCGACTAAGTGACGAGGGCCTCAGTAATAAATGGACATAGGTCTTGTTTATCGTCTATCGACTTAATCCAATATTTAGGCTCTGCTTCATCTATCTCCGTTTCGTGCGTGGATACCGCGACATTGCATTGTTATCAATTGTAAATGCCACTGATCAAGTGATCACTTATAGGTTAAAGTCCAATGGTGCCTAGTGGCACAATTCCCATTTCCAACGCACAATCTGTGCTGTGATCGCTGTGTGATTTAGTACACGAGATCGTACACCCACCAAAAAGTCAACCAGAACCAGGGAAAAGAGCGTAATCCCGGTAAGGTCTAATGTGCAGACATATCGAAAAGTAATCGCTTAGCCTATTAGCCAAATAAATTGGTGAGTGTCGTTGCCATCACTATTGTGGCAGTTGCACACGTGTGACTCAAAGCAGCAGCAGCAAACTATCCTATTCAATTTGTAATGTTCTTTTTGATTCGCCATGTCGGTCGGGATGAACATTTTTTTGTTCAAGTGAGTGTCGGCGGCGATCACAGTGCCTTGGCGCGTTTGTCGATAGAGTAAATGTTATACCATCATCGGCTTAGCCAGCGGGGGAACAGCGCTTAAGAGAGTTTCATACTAATCGAATGGCGTAATGGACAATTTGATTGAAATTGTAATTTTTTTTATTTCGTGTGTGAAAATGATTGATGAGTTTTTGGGGGTCTGAAAAAGATGGCAACGACTGGCGGCTGACGCTACGGGGCAAGACTAGAGTGAAAGACGCTGTGGAAGTTGAAGAAATTAATTTACTTATGGAACTCATTTGGAAAATCGGTCAGAGTTGACTGCTAATTGAATTTATTAAGAATACTTATTCAATGTCCGCAGATGCATATTTGGAAGTATGATTTCTTTCTTTGGTCCTGTTTAACAAAAAAATGATTGATTAATTGAGTTGGTTTAACACGACCGCGAAGGCGATCGGATATCGGATCGGATGACAAAAAATTTTGAAATTTACGTATCAAAATGCTACTCTACACCGTAGGGTTTAGGTTTTTTCTTTAGAGTCATCGGCTGCTCATTTATGTGGGAGAGAGGTCTTTTGAAGTGCTTGTGAATTGTGATTAACGACTGTCGAATAATCAATTGCAGTTCGAAGATCCTTCAATTACTTATAATTGAACTACATTCCTATGGTAACAACTTATAATGGTAATGTTTTGACTTTTGAAATAAGATAACATACTATATCAATCAAAGGGATGGAATGAAAGGGTGAATGGAAAAAACAAATGATGCAACTTCTCAGGAAAAATATAAAATTACCATGAGGTCATGAAAATAGTCAAGCTTATGTTCGCGAGCTTTGCATTGCTGATTCTTTGCTTAGCACAACCAGGAGTATTTTACCAACCTTTGACATTCTGAATTCCATCAAGAGTTTTGTAGCAACTGCTGTACTAAAATTTCAGACTGATGAGTTGTGTGTGATACTTCGGGGTATCAAATAAAGCATATCTACATTGATCTAAGTGTGACGGTAGCAACACCAACTGTCAGCCCAAATAACCTTACCTAACCTGATGAGTTTTGTGATATTCGGTGAGCTCTTGTAACGGCTAATTTAGTCGAGTGTCTGACTGCGCTATGAGTACAAGTTAAACTGGCTGATCTACCAGAGCTGTGCAGTGCCGAGATGAGCCTACCAGCAGAGAGACGTCGATTCGAAGGTTTGTTATTCTGCTAATCACCAGGACCATATGATATATGATCAACCAATATATATGCCTCCCGTTGTGAATCCCAACAGGAATCCCCTGAAAACAGAACCGTTTGTGTTGAATAATGTACGTAACTACCAATTTTGAGACTTTGGTTGACTCTTAAAAATGTTCCAAGAAACATGAAGTAATAAATGGATGTGCAAGGGTTTGAATATAAACATTTGATTGTACAATGCTTCTGTGTATAACCATAGACAAATTTGACATTTCAGGTCTTCGAACCCAAAAAGACAATAGGTCAAAATTCACTCCTATTTAAGGCAAAATATTCATATTTGAATACAACATTTTCCAATTTATTGTCATAGAGGCATTTAATTTTTGTCTCGAATCCCATATTAATTGATGTCAAACTATTTATACGATCTAATGAATGGTCCCTACTTACCATATGAACCATAAAACTCAATATGCAAGACGGAAAATCACAATGACCCATCTTAAATTTTCTTGTAAAACGATACACACAACGCGCTTCATTTCATTACAAATTCTGTTGATAAAAGACTTATTTAACTAAATGTCACAATAAAAGTTAAGCCCACGGCCATCCTTATCGCATTCATCTGTTCTTTTTAAAAGATTCTCATATTATTTTTGAGGGATAACTAACAACTGCAAGTAGTTATTTCTCTTTCGGTTATTAACTCTGAACTAATGGAATTAGAACCTCATCGACAGAGACATTATAGCTTCTTAATATTCGTTCATAAAGAACTCTCAAATTTCCCTAAAAAAACACTTTAGTAGTTTACAAAAAGATGTCATTAGTTGGAATAAAAACACCGACTTGCGTGTGGTTAACGAACCTAGCAACAAATGAAATCTTTAAAAACTCAGCCCACACGCCTTACCTTCTGGGTTATTTTGTCAAGTTACCAAAATTCCAGAATAGGTCATTCCTTACTTTATACATAACTATTACATCATAACCCATGAAAGAAAGAAATTATTTCAAGTTCATAACTTCCCATGCCCAGTGCGTGATGTCTTAATCAATTCTGTTCTTTTCTCATTTTTAATATCTTCATGAACGATGGGCTTTGAAATTTGAAAGATTTACAGAAAAACGTTGAGGGAGACTGCTACGAAGGCGTGATCAGCAGATTATATGCTCAACCTTTTCGTGCTCTCCTACCCGCATAGTTATCTCCACACAACGAGAGTTGCTTCTCCAGATATAAGCCAATCACATACTAAAAAAAATGGTTTTATGAGGAAGCAAATGGTATAAGTTGTTTCCATTTCTCTAGTGAACCGAACGTGTGGTGGTTAAGTTGGAAGGTTTTATAATTCATTGAGATCAAAGGGCACGGTAGTGCCCAGCCAAGTTCTAGCACTACTTCCTTTTTACAGGATCGAACTCAAGCACATTTTTAACCCCCCATAACTTTTAAACCCACAGAGTTAGGAGCTTTAAATTTGAATTACGTATTAACTTCATGGAGACAAAGGCCTTGTAACTAACAACTTTACAACTTCACTTGGCAAGTTTTTGTTTGATGCGTGTTCAATAACATTTTAAAACTTGATCAGTGATCTTGTTAATTTTCATCGAAACTATTTTCTCATTTCTTTAAATATTGTTGTGAAGGCTGTTTTTTTTAGAGGTATAGAACTTTAAATTGCAATAAAACAACGATGGAATACTCGATTGACATGATTTTTCATTTATTAAAAAGAAAGTCTTGTGGCATTACATTTTAAATATGATTTCTGGCATATGACTACTACGGCTGGCTCGGATGTAGTCCAATCTGGACGTCCATTTTTCGATGACTTTTTCCAACATTTGTGGACGTATATCGGCAATAACACGGCGAATGTTGTCTTCCAAATGGTCAAGCGTATGTGGCTTATCCGCATAGACCGATGACTTTACATAACTCCACAGAAAATAGTCTAGCGCTGTTAAAGCACAAGATTTTGGAGGCCAAATCACAAGTCCAAAATGTGAAATTAGGCGGTCACCAAACGTGTCTTTCAATAAATCGATTGTGGCACGAGCTGTGTGACATGTTGCGCCGTCTTGTTGAAACCACAGCTCCTGGACGTCATGATTGTTCAATTCAGGAATGAAAAAGTTAGTAATCATGGCGCTTTACCGTTCACCATTGACTGTAACGTTGTGGCCATCATCGTTTTTGAAGAAGTACGGACCAATGATTCCACAAGCCCATAAAGCGCACTAAACAGTCAGTTTTTCTGGATGTAACAATGTTTCGACATACACTTGAGGATTAGCTTCACTCCAAATGCGGCAGTTTTATTTGTTGACGTAGCCATTTAACCAGAAGTGCGCTTAATCGCTAAACAAAACCTTTTATGAAAATCGGGAACAACGGCCATCTCGTTTTAGGCCCATTCGACGAATTTACGCCGTGCTTGATGATCGTTTGGCTTCAATTCTTGCACAAGTTAGATTTTATAAGCACGAAAACCAAGATCCTTCCGCAAAATCTTCCATAAAGTGGATGGACACAGATCCAATTCCTGTTCCATTCCATGGTTAATCGAATTAACTGCTCTGATGGACGATTTTGTCGACGATAAAATGGACGTATAGTGCGCGATACGTATTCCGCACAGAACCATTATTTTTGAAATAAAATTGCACAATTTGCATAAATCACTTGACAACTGTTAAGTCGGTTGCCGTCTTGAAAAGTAATGCCAACTTAAAGTTCTATACCTCGAAAAAAACACCAGTTATAGGAACCTGGCGTTCTTTTAGATCTCATTACTTTTGGTGGCTGACAATGATTATGACTTAATACAAAGAATATCCTCAAGCTTGCAAGTTTTAATGGATTAGCAAAGAAGAGATGTATAAGATCTTACGTTATGTGTTCAAATACACACATAAAATATGTACCTTACAGCAAGAACAGGAAACCTAACAATTCTTATTTGGTAAGCTTCGAAAAGAAAAGCTGGTCAGGTCTCATCTTGAAATGCCATTGTGTAGTGTAGACATGACCAAAACAATGCATAGTGACGTTATCCGGGTTGAATAAGATGTGTGCGTATAAATATCAATATGGAGAGGGCCAAGGTTGTTGATTATGTAAGAGGCGCTTTTAACTGACAGTGATGATTTATTCCATGTTCGCTGCTTTTTGTCATTTAGGTATTCTTCTTCTTCACAAAAAGTATGATGTTTAAATGATTATGACAGGATAAAAGAAACCATAAAAGGCCAAGAGCAAAAAACAAATGAAAGATTGTGTTGCGTAATAAATCTGTTAAACAAAGGGTTTGGTCGTGAACTCTTTTGTATACTGCAACAGCCCGTTTACATTTTTATTCCTTGGATGATGGATTGAAAACTGTTGTCTCTTTCAAAGGCAAAGTCATTTTTACGTCAATAGTTTCAAACAATTGTTAATTTGAAACAGTATCAAATTAGCTTACCGGAAACTTGCACCAACTGCGAGTAGTAATTATTGTTCTATCACTTCCAATTTGTTATATTTCTATATGGACAATTCTTCTCTTAGCTGTAACCTCAATCTTGGGCACTTACAAGCAACTTTTTATATTTTTTCTATATTTTTCTATCAAAAACGATAGGAATGTGGCTTATCATCGGGTACTGACACAGTCATGTTCAATTCGTGAAAATTTTTCAACGCTCTACTCTACCTACTTATATGAAACTGCACTGAGTGCACTATTTGGCGGTTATTTTTTGCTAGATGATTCAGGAAAACGTAAACCTCAAAAATCAAGTGACTTACTGTTACAAGGTGCTCAAACGGTGCTATGTGTTTTATTATGTAGGTACCTTGATGTCTGGCACAGTTTTCGATATGCATTACTTTTCAATTGGCATCTGTGGTATTTTATTCAGAGACGATGAAAAAATATTTTACCATCCACAAGGATGGGATCTGCGGTTTGAAAAAAAAATTACATAAAACTAGAAATCGTACGGTGTCGTACGGCGGTAAAAGAATTCTTGAAATAACGTCTTTGTTCTGGGGCACTACACAATCTTGAGACTGTAACAGTCCAAATGAAGCAGTTTAATTCAATTCGGCACGTATACATGCAGACAACCAAGGATATATGAAGTTCAGTTAATTTGTCTGATATTAGAGTGCTGTAATACGCAGCTTTGGAATTCGTGAAATGATGATGGGTTTCATTTGAAATCTAAAAATCCCTAGTTTTATCTTCTGCTGCTGGCTTGTGTTTCATAGTCCAACCAAAATCTTGATTACTATGAATTGACGTTAAGGACTAAGGATCTATTAAAAGTCAATTCAATTTTACTGACCTTAAGTTAAATGAAGTTTCTCTGAACGTGAAATAGCTTTCTCTTGTTCCAGAGTGATTTCTAACAAGCCATAATCATTTATTTCTCATTTAAATCGAGATTTCGATTGAATTTCTTCAGCATAGCCTTGAATTAAGACTCCATACACATCAAAATAAAACCTATTAATCTTTCAACAGAAACAATTGAATTGAATTTAATTGAAGAGAAGATAATGGCACGGTAATCTAGCTAAACAACTGCGAAAATTTGATTCAAATTTATCGGCCAACGGAGAAAAAAACTTCTCACTGAGATAAGCTTCGCAAGTAAATTGAAATTGGACTGCCTTCGGCAGAAAGTGATCATTAACGATTGTTTCAGTTGTTAAATCATTTCTTTTTTATGTTCGTAAACATCTTACATTATTATTTGATATTCCTAATAGGATTGGTTCCATTAAAAGAGTTGGATTAGTACCTACATTAACTCTGATTGTAATTCAAAAATGAAGAAAAATAAATAAAAAAACACGCATACGCCGTAGTATCCCCATCCATTCGAATCACAGTATTTTGTTCTTTTATTTGCAGAATAATTGTATATCGATACATCAGGTTTCCTTAAATAAATGAATAAGCCCCCTGATGGTTCTCGAAGAACAATTAAACGACAGCGATACTTTCACAAGCCGTGAAAATAATGATTGCCCCACAGTCCCAAACCAATCCCAGAACAATGAATCCCAAATGAAAAACGCCTAAGCAATGCCCACAAAACCTGACATAGTCGCACAGAAATGGATACACAATTGTACATCAAGATCCACTTCAAGCTAACAAAACCAGCGAGAATCCAATGGGAACGTCATGTGTGCATGTGAATTACAGCAGTGTAACAGCAGCTCCACAACAATCGAGAAATAGTGTCACAAAAATCATTCATGATCTGAATGATAAAGAAAACAACAACAGAACGTGGATATAATACACTTCAGCAACCAATTTTGAAGCCACTTCCGAGCTTCAATAATAAATTATTCAACCCAAGTCAACGTACGTCGTAATAACCAACCAAGCCCCAAAACATATGCATTCCTGAAAAGCCTTCCTCGTGGAATGCAATTTATTCTAGCACACCATACACGCTGTTTCCGCAAATTCTGTCCAATCCTCTGATGGATGAACAATCGATGAATTATATGTAGCTTAAGTCTTGGACAAATGACGCACGTGAGTCGATGTCAATGGCCTTTAAGCACAAAAAATAGCCTAACCCTTAAATCATGATTCATGAGTAAGCGCAGTTATCTACGCTCTCTGCTGCTCGCATGAATGTCGCGATAATCAATTAGATTGGACTGAAATTAATTCAAAAGAACTCATTGCTTTTGCCCCAAGAAACTCTTACATCATTCAGCAACAGACTGACCAAAAAGGCTATCCTAAAAATGCGCGTGTTTAAACTCCCATATCCAGCCATAGCCCATAGGTACGAGTAATCATAGTCTACACTTCATACTAATGGCCATATAATGACTGCATTCGCACATTCGTATGCACGCACTGTGTACAATGCTGTTAGTATTGTTCCGTGATGTTGATATTTTGTAAGCCAGCTGGCTGTAGGCAATAAGGATTTTCGATGCGCTCACATTCCCGTCAGTGGTCATTGCGCAGTGTTGTGGTTATGCACCATCGGCGGCAGTGCTGCGTCGAAGGCGATGATGTAAACCATCATCATTATCATTGAAAAATATGATGAGACGACACGGTGACTTAGAGCTTGCCTCAGGACCAAATTCAAGTGCTGCTTAATGGCTGGAGGATATAGCGCAAGCCGTAGTCGAATGTCACGTCAAATAAGGTGCCAGCTAGCTCACACTGCTCACAGCTCAGTGACAGTGTGAAAGAGAAATCCTTACAGTTCTTGGTGTCAGTTGGTTCTTGTCCTTAACGAGATGGGATTTGATATTCTGAAATTGTATGCGATGAGGTGTGTTCTTAAACTCGCGGAGAAGAATAAATGCAATGGGTGCATAAGCTATTGAAGAATGTCTCATAAATTGATGACGTGAGTGGGCGTGATTTATTTCTTTTTTCCAGGTTCAAGGAAAGACAAAGCACTTTGTTAACAAGCAGGGTGTTTTTAAGCTTTAATGTTTATTAAAAAAAGCAATAGCTTGATAACCTTCAACCTATAACGTGGTTCATCGAATGTTTCTTTTCTACCTTTCAACCAGGCTTGAACTATCACAAAGACAAAAATTCAAGAGAGTTCGTTAAGAACCCTGGTGAGATCAGTAAGTTTCCGCAAAATATCAAAGAATGACTGACCACACTTAAGGCTCTAAGAGTCTCGATCTCGATATCTCAAGCTTTTAAGTATTTCGTTTGATGTTGAACAGGCTAGATGGTTTTGTCTGGAGTGTTGTTGTTTGTCCGCAAGAAGTACCCCTGTATCCCTGTTAAATCTTCTACACAACACTTCACTGCACACTGAATCGTAAATTTGTCAAAAATATGTTCGTTTCAAATTGTCCTGAGTCAAATCCCGAATTTCTACGAACGTCCGTTTATTCGCGTTGTAGAGTAGGACTTTAAAAGCCAAGGTCTTCCATAAGCAGACCCAATTTTTTCATAACTAATTCATGCAAGTCTATTTTCCAAAATCTAAAACTCAGTCACTCATAAATAAATCAACTGAACCTAAGCGAAGACCCTTAATACTCAAATAAAATATTCACACAATTGTCATCAATATCACAATGGACATCAGCTTTATTTTTTGGTTCACCTCCAGCATGGTAATAATTTTCCAATGTCATTGATTGATCATTCAAAATCAGAAGAAAAAGAAAACTCTCTTCACATTCAACTGTTAGCTATGAAGCTAGTCCTATATTTCCAGTCCTTCGATCTTCATACCCCTTCAGACCCCCAGGGAATTAGCTATCCCTCCATCTGCCATGATTCATGAATTTGAATAAGCAGTGTTTCAAATTGTTTCAAATTGTTATTGCTGTGCGCATTCTAGCCGAAGCTACACAGCAGGTAGTTAAACAGGACTGCCATATGCACTGTGGACAATTTCTGTTAATACAAACTTTGTTGGCAATCTTGTTGCGAGTAGAATTAAACCTCTTTTTATGAATGAACCAACAACAACATAAAATGCACATTGATCGGATCGAGGCAGTAAGAGTTTCATATAAAAAGGGAATCGATGTTCAACATCTCCCAACCAAACCAAATAACCGCAATTTTATTCAATTCTCTCAAAGTATTGTTAATTAACTTTAATGGTTAGAAACAGTTTAAGGAATGTAAGTAGAAACTGTTCTCAAATGACAAATGGGGGGGAAAGACTATAGCGGGTGGTTAATAATGATGCTTTGTTTCGATTGATAAGTGGGAAAGATATTTGAATACCCCAACGGTTTGCGGTTCGTATTGTGGTGGAGAAAAATCAATAATAATTGGAATTGAAAGTTAATAGGTTGTTACTTCCAATTGAAATAATAGCTTATTTGATTTGAGCTGCTGAATGAAGTTCAGTGACACTGTGTAAGAGAAAGAGTACTGCAACCGATGCTGCTAGCTACATGAGCAAATTCCCCATGGGGTTTCCAAGTGAAAGTAAGTTTTTCCGAACGTGAAAATATGAATTACTTTTTTTCCCACCGGACAAATCCAATTAGTACTCATAGGACTGCTTTTTTTCGTTTTCAATTAAAAAGCAATTCGATTCAATCATGTTGTCTCTCTGTCATGTTTGTAAGCAGCTTGTCATGTTCAAAGCCCATTAATAATCCGTTCGGAACGTTAAACGCTTATTAGCCCTGTCAAGAATCAACATATAAGATTGCGGTCGGTGACCTACTTAATTGATGCCTAAAAGACAACAACCATTTAATGAATACACGACCACTACCAACAGTAGACCGACAACACTAGTCAAATGAGAAATTATGCATATTCCCTTCCTCTCAACATCAAAACTTCTTATCGAGTTGATCTTTTCATAGAATTCGTCCATCGGTGGTCGTCTGGTCATCCGCCTTCGTCATGTGGGAGAATGATCATCACTTTGACAATCGATTCATAATTTGTAGATGTTACGTTAACGAAACAAACTGAAATGCAATGAAATACTTCACAACATGATCAAAAATTAAGACAGCTGTGAGAGTTACAGTAGGTACATTTGATCTTATGGGATCTTGCAAAGTTGTTCGTTTATTGCATGGTGGGCGTTCAGTAGGTACATCATTTCTGCTTACGATCCTCGTTCAAGAGCAATTAAGTTACTTTTCAATGTATTTTGTATGCCCCTGTAAGAAAGTGTATTCGAACCTTATGAATGGACCAAGTTAAAGCCGATTACTCGGGATGGTCATGGACAAGCCGTTGATACATGAGTTGAATTAATTTGGAACTTCGCGTCCAACCTCCCGTCATCTTGAAATTCTTTTTATCTTTTCATCAATAAAGTTTTCTACAATAATAACAAGAGAAATCCTGGCTTTATCAAAAATTGGACATAAGATTTGCATTAATAATTTTGGCATGGTTGCTGCAAACTCCGAAAACATTCCTTTAAAGACATGATTGTGGCAATGATTGGAATCGTGTGATGCGAGAAAGTCATATTCATCCGAACTGAAAAAAAAAATATGATCCAATATGGTCATGCATGATGATAAAAATTGAAAACAAAACACTTTTACTTACGATATTGAGCAGATGCATTTTTGGACCTTGTCTGATGTTTTTGTCTTTGAACGACAACTAGCAATGGCTATTTGATGACTGCCTACTGGCTACATTATAACTTCTTTACGCCAAGCTAGCGTAAAAGGACAACTGACACAGCTGTCACGTAAAATGGTGATATCGAAAGGAAAATGATAAGAATCAGTTCCCTTTTCATTTCATTAATTTCACACAATATACTTTAAAGTAAATTATTTATTCAAGAAAAGGTTTAGTAGTGCTTGCCACTTTAGTTTATCTTATTTTGTTTTTGATTGGCACTCACTCAGGGATTTTCTATACAATCTTCATATATTCCAAGAGCAAAGTGCGAGCATCAGGAAATTGGGAGAGAGTTAATTAGGATATGTCGCTGTACATTGGTCTTAAATTTCACAGAGTGCGGTTAAGTTTTCACTAAACTAAAGAATGAATCTCCGTGCTTACGGAAGTTGGACTTGCGGGTAAACTGATGAAGTTCCTAGCAACTGAAACATTATGTCTGAATTGCTAAAGGCTTGATATGCAGGTGGTTATTTCACATTTGTGTGAATGAGCATATACCCAGAATTTTGAAAGATTCGGTCTTATTCATGCATGTGACACTTATGGACAGTGGAAAATAGCTGTAACCTCATATCAACGGTAAAAGATAGAATTGGGTTTTCAAATTCGCCGTTTTTCATTCCCCATTTTACAATTCTTCTCAGAGTTAATTGAGCTTATTAATAGGGGGGACATACAGATGATCAGTCTTTAAAAAAAAAAATTCCAAAGTAGACAAATTCTAACTCCGATTCGGCCAACTGACACTGCCAAGATGGCTGATAACACGATCCTTTGTTCAACTTTGGTTGACAACAGTGCTTTTACGAACAAAAATTTTTCATAGAGTAGACCGTCACCTATCACAACAGCACTCGGTGCAGTGATCACCCGACACATTCGAATCTGATTCAAATAGTAAAAAAAAACTTTCTGGGATTGTTATTCATGTCAACGCATTACCTTCATATTTAATACAAACACAAATTGAATTACGAGTTCGTTTTTAGACCACAACGACCAAAAGCTTCATGCAACATTTTTAATCCATCTACTGACTCCACAGCTCGCAACTAAATAAATGTTTAACCCAAAAGAAAAAAACCCGTAGGTTAGTTGGTAAGTGCGTTGGGCTGCTAAGCAAAACGTCGTTGGTTCGAGTCCTGCTCAGGCCAAGTTTTTATTTCATCTTTCACGGGCACTGCCTCTTGCGAAGACCTGACAAATCTTCCAGGAGTATCAATCTGTCATGAAAAAGTGCTTCTCAACTCTGCCGTTCGGAATCGGCGTTAAATTGTAGGTCCACTCAATTCTTCACACGCACTCAGAGAATTGTTGATGAGAGTAAGCCACTTAGGCCTTGGCTCTTCAAGAGCTGTCGCGCCACTCAATTTATTTATTTTTTAAAAGAAAAAAACAAAACATAAGTTGGTTATATAAAAATTAATATATTTGATATCGTTAAACGTATTGCGACTTGACGTCAGTTTACCATAGCTCATTTTGTTCTCTTTAAGCTCAGTTGGCTTCCGATCAGATTGTGTACACAAATTGTCACTTAACGATCAGTTTTTTTGTTATTCATGTTTTCTTTTCTATATATATAAAAGAACAGCGTAATTTTTGTGTTCGTTCGCTAACCGGGCACACTGGTTGACCGATTTTCCTAATTTTTTCTCTAAATGCAAAAGGTATTAGGGTAGAAGGTTTAGAAAAAATAAAATGTATACTTTTCAAATCACAAGTGGTGCCAATGTTAAGAATATGATTTCTTTTTTCTTTTTTCACTGCAGCAAAATATAAACAAATCTGATCAATTTCAGTCATTGAAAATTATTTTGTGTCAAATCGAAAATTATTTTGATTCAAAATTGATTATTTTCTATATGTACGAGGGCGTTTCTCATGAAGGCAAGATACAAATGTAGCAACAAAAGTTAATGAAGGATTAAATAGGTAGATCACCATCATCATCGTCGGCCTGACCTATGAAGTTTTTCTCTTTATCTGCGCCACAACAGAGATCCGGTCTGACACAGTAAGTTCCTCCATGTATCCCGACGCCGCCGCGCCGCGCCGCCGCCGTCACCATTTATTTCCGTACCCTCAGGCTTTGGGCGTCCAGGTCTACGCCATCCTTCCAGCTCAAATTTGGTCTGTCGCGTTGTCTCACGATGAATTTTATCGCAACAAACTTTCAGGGCCGGTTCCTCTTTGCTCATACGAGCTACGTGTCCAGCCCACTAGGGTATACCAAGCTTAATTAACAATATAATATTATTATATCGTCTCTGGAAACCTCCTTTCTCACAAACGAGGCCAAATTTTCTCCATTAGACTTTTCTCTCGAACGCGCCTCCAGAGTGCATTTGGCTAAGCATCGAAGTCTCGGATCCGTGGACCGTGGTAAGACTATTATCGTGTTATAGGCATACAGCAGCAGCTTCCAAGAAATTGTACGAATGGCCTTGAAAGACTAAAGTAGGCTCTGTCGACTTTGAGCACCCGCCCACGTATTTCTTCTTCCATATTATTATTATCGACTGCTAACACTGATCCAATGAACCTTATTGAAGCTTTGTTCTTCTATACTATTGCTAACATTTTCTGAACTTAGTTTTTCCCTCATTTATATCATTTATATGCAGCCCCAGGTTTGCCGCAACCTAATCGATCTGGATAAGTGAGGATTTTAGATTGTACAGTTTCTGGGTTCCAAAGATGTTTATGTCGTCTGTGTATGCCTTATCGAAGTCCACTGAAAATGTGACGCTGTAGATATTTTCTTTATTCGTAGGATTGGAGAAAGGATTTGAAAGAATTTCGACGATTCAACGAAGCTTTAGTAAAATTGATTAAATAAGAAAGACCAATGAAAATTAAAACAATGGTCAGAGTCAGAGTTACGAGAGGGGTAATTTCAATGAATTTTTTGGCGAGGTAAAAACAAAGCCATTTTTCTTTTGAAGAATTAAAGAGAATGATCCATAAGACATAACAGATATTTGAAGGTAGCTATAAGGAGAGCCTTATGGCTGCAAACATTCATAATAATATGTAGAAGGATTAAAAGTATGGAAAAATTATTCAAACCATTCTGTAAACTGTAAACATACCATTCATAAAGAGTGCATATAAGGATTTTCAATTTTGTGGTAAGGACAAAAAATATGACAAGACGAGACCCTCTTTGTCGAAATGGTTCAAAGAACAGTTTTCTGCTAAACTGTTTCAAGCAATTTAACGCCTGGTATTTCAGCGAAATTTATCTTTCTCTGTTTTCGAAAAAACTAATTTTAATAATTCTTTCACTTTCACAGAAAACACAATCCTAAGGATAGTAGTAATTTAAGCTGTATTTTAATAAAAGCTGACCCAGGAAACTCTGCTTTGTCATAAAAAGATAAACCTTCGGAAAAACTTATCCGTTAGGTAATAAAATTCTATCACAGAAAATACAATATTATTATATAATAGATATAGGCTATACCTCCATTAAAATAAAACAAATTATGTTAATCAAAACAGATAACAATCAGAAACCACACAAATATATTTGCAAGTCAGAGCAGTCGAAAAAAGTTAGGGATAACCTTTTGTTTAGAACGATATACTCAAAACAATGAGTTGTGACATCTACAATGACGGTTTATTGCAAATGAACCAGGATTAATTGGGAAAACATTCTTCGAAAATTTTATATATATTATCAAAAGTAAGTTGCTCCTTCCAAGACTGTGGCAATTCTGTTAATTTACGTGAAAACTGTACACTTAACCTATAATATCTATGGAGTCTGGTCAAAACAGCATAAGGCCAACCACAAACCGAAGCGGACAAAACGTTCGCTTGTCGCAAGACAAAATGTCGTGTCGTAATCCACCCCACACCGAGGACGACACGGACAAAACATTTTGTCGTTGTCGCACTCGGTGTGTTTTGCCAGCGGACAAACAAAGAAAACATCCACACAAACATCCACACAAAAGAAATCTCTACGCTTTTCTTAATTCTTCTTGTTCTTAATTCTTTTTACCATTACAACAACATCCATACCAATTTGAACAAAATACAATAAGAAATATCGCAATAAAATACAAATCCAACTATGAGCAACCGACATGTCCGTTTGTCGAAATTTGTTTGTTTGTCTTGTTCGCTTTGGTGTGTGGTTCTTCATAAGACGGTGTGTACTTTCAGGCTTCGACATTTTGTCCGGGACATTTTGTCTTCTTTGGTGTGGTTTGCTCCTATACAACCCCATGTATTTACTGCAACCGACGAACGGACACGACTTTTTGTCGTGTCGTGTCTTGTTCGGTGTGTGTTGCCTTGTAAGAGCAATGGACTTGTGTCCGCGACATTTTGTCGAAAGACAAAAAGTTCGTCTGTCCGCTTCGGTGTGTTTTTAGCCTAAGTCAATTTTTTTCGAAAATGAGTTAAGTATGCAGAAGTATTTAAAAAAAAATCTATTTTCGTTTGGTCTTAACAACATAACTCTATGTACATTAGTTATAAAGATATTTACTGATCCTAACAACACTTAACTGCTTTTTCTAAAATAATGTTTGGTCATAATGGCATAACTCGACTTGTGCTGTTTTGACCAATCAAAAATATTTAATTTATTAAATAAGTGTATGGTCAAAACAGCACAACTCAAGAAACTGAGTGCTTTTTTGAAACTAATCGTAGTAGGCAGGTTCTTTTGCTTCGAATTCTTAGTATAAAGATAAACCACATGTTGTAACATTCTTTTGTTAAATTAACGTGTAACGTCTTGTTGTGCAGTAGTCGACTAAAAGTGAATCATTTTTTAGTTTAGTTTGTTGTGAAGTGCGAATTCGTAAAACAATAATAATGCATAGCAGAGCGAGAATGCTAGTAAAACTAGCTCAATCAGGTAATAATCAAAAATGTTATTTGTCTTATAAAATTACTAAAAAAGATTTTTTTATTGTTCCTTTTTTACTCAAACAATAGCATCATCAAACAAAAATAATGATCCAAGGAAAGATGAAAATGAAAATAAAGATATGTCTTTTACAGGTAAGACAAGAAGATTGAAAAAAAAATTAAAAAAAGCTAAACACAATGTTTTTTTTTTAAAAGATTCATCCTTGGCGCCAGATATAGACCCACAATTAATGGACTTACTAAATTTTTCTGATGACAGCCAGGCAGATCCAAGTTTTTTTCCCGAATCGTACCCAGTGGTGGACCCCTCCGAGGAAAAAAATCCAGCAGAATCTACTGAGGCAGAATTTATTGAGGCAGAATCTAAGCCCTGGAAACGATCCCTTCGTCGACAAAGGAAACAAAGTCGTAATGCAGGTAAATCGTACAAAACTGCCAAGAATGTAGTTAAGCGTTGTCGAGCATTAAAAAACTTGACAAGCTGTCGTAACGATTGTTTTAAAATTTTGAAACCCGATGTACAAAAAAATATCTTTGATGCTTATTGGTCACTTGGCTCTCGGGATGCAAGGGCAAATTTTGTTGGAAACTTAATATGCCACGAAGATCCAAAATATCACCGGCCAACATTTTCCACTAACCCAAAAAACAGAATCGTGTCGTGTTACTACTCTTTCGAAATAAATGGAACACGACAAAAGGTTTGTAAAAAATGCTTTAAGGACACTCTGGATGAGACAGATTCTTTCATAAGAACAGTTTTGCAAAAGAAACTTTCATCCTTAAGTGGAATATTGCCTACGGATCAACGTGGCTGTCACACTCCTAGCAATAAGACGTCTGATTTTGTAATTCAATCAGTTAAACAGCACATTCAATCTTTTCCATCTTATGAGAGCTATTATACGAGAAGGACAAACGACCATCGTATTTTGCCGGCAAACTTATCATTGGCAAAAATGTTTGAATTATACAAAGCCACGGAACAAGAAAAGCATGTTTCAAGAACCATATATGAAAGAGAATTTCATAAAGTGAAGTTAACGTTTAAAAGACCAAAACAGGACACGTGCAACACTTGTGATTCTTTACAGATGAAAATAAAAATTGCAACTGAAGAAAAAAGTGATGGTTTGGAGCAACTTAAAACTATATTGGACAAACATCATGAGGAGGCAGACATGGCATACAATGCAAAAAAAAAGACAAGCTTGAAGCCCAAGAAGATAGCGCCAAAGCTTGTTTTGTTTTCGATCTCCAGCAATGTCTGCCGACGCCAAGCTTGTCCACATCAGTTGCATTTTACAGGAGGCAACTTTGGACATTTAATTTGACTATGCATGATTTATCGGATGGGTCGTCAAAAAATTATATGTGGCATGAAGGAATAGCCGGAAGAGGGGCAAATGAAATCCCTTCCCTTCCAAGTTCTATCAAATCAGTAAAGTTTTATTCCGATACCTGTGGCGGCCAAAACAAAAACACGATTGTTGTGGCCATGTTTTTGCTATCAATGCAAACACCCGAAATCGGCATAGAGACAGTGGAACATAAATTTTTAATTCCTGGCCATACACATATGGAGTGTGATATCGATCATTCTGTAATAGAAAAGAAGAAATATTCAAATTCTGAAATCTACCACCCCCATTACTGGTACCAACTTGTTAAATCATGTGGGAAAAAACAAAAATTTGTGGTACATGAATTAAAGCCACAGGAAGTTTGGAATTTTTCAAGTTTATTGAAAGCGAGTGCGGGCTTCGTCGTTCGAAAGAAAGATGAAGATGGGAACATGTTTGGTTTTCAAACCATCAAATGGTTGCGTTATTTGAAATCAGATCCCGGAAAAGTCTTTTTCAAAACAACACTGCATGAAGAAACAGTTTTTCGATGTGTAAGTTTCAAACGAAGGGGTAAAAACTCAACAAAATTTGATTTGGAAAACGTTATACCACCACCGATATCGGAAGAAAAAAAAATGACATAATATCTCTACTGCCATTAATTCCAACAATTTTCCACGATTTTTATAAAGCCTTAAAATCAGAAAAGGGAAAACAGGATGTAGATCCGGATTTATCCGATTCATCCGATGTAGATTGATATTAAAACAAAAATCAACAAAAACTTTTAATTTCTTACTCGTTCCTTTTTTTAATAATGAATTTTTATAATGTTTTTATTTAGTTTTTACCTATTGTATTTTGTTAAAGTGAAATAAATTTGTTTTCTAATAAAAAAAACCTAGTTTAAATCTTATTTCAATATTGGTATTAAAGACACAACTCAAAACAATCTTTTTCTTGAACACAACCCAGTTTGGGCAAAACAACATATCTCACTATAAATATATAAACAAGCTTAAATATTAATTTTTTTTATTTTATTCGTGTAAATATTATTATTTGAAATAAAATTGCATCCAAAAAATATTTATTTAATAAAACTGGATTTGGAGGAATTTTTTTAACTTTGAAACGCATTTATCTCAAAACGAAGATTTTTGACTTATGTTGTTTTGACCAAACTCCATAGATATAACACTAACAGTTTCTCAAGAGCGGGCGCACTGGTTGACCGATTTTCCTAATTTTTTCTCTAAACGCAAGAGGTATTAGGGTAGAAGGTTTAAAAAATAAAATGTATATTGTTCAAATGCAATCAAATGACAAACGGTGCTAATGTTAAAAAAAATATTATTTTCACTACAAAAAAAAAAAAAACAAATCTGATCGATTTAAATTTTCGAAAATTGTCAAGTCGAAAAAATTTTAGAAAATTTTATATTTGCTATATGTATGTATGTATGTATGTATAGGTACATATGTACACACATATACATATGTATATGGACAAAGAAAATATAATGAATTTTCCCCCTTCATCTGAGCCACAACCCGGATCAGCAAGTTCTTCCATATATCCTGGGGAAATCTGTCCTTAATTGCAAGAAGACCTGCTATTCTTTCTATTCTACACAAATATTGGTGATGTTATGCAATTGATGGCCGCTGCAGAATTACATAATCGAGAATGTCGGTATCACATAGAAGATAAAATTTGGATAACTCGAATTCCAGGTCTTAATCAATATGAAAAGAACGGTACAAAAGAACGAGGAACCTTTTGTTACTTCGATGCACAGACTTGGAGACGAATGTCCAAGGTTTTCCAAATCGATGCTAAGAAATTAGATAAATGTCCTAATATAAGTGCGTTTATGAACTTAAATGGACAATCTGTATAATAAACAAAATCAAATCAAATCGAAATCCAGTTTCGCACCCTCAGGCTGTGAGCGTCGTGGTGTACATTCATTGCAACGCTGTGTTCTACCATTAATTGTACCTCAAAAGACTTCCCGACCCGTTCCTCTTCGGTCATACAACTTGGTGCCCACTAGAGTCTACCACGCTAAATTTTTTTTAGATTTCATATACATACATACATAGCTCAAGGTTATATCGTCTCCAGAATCGTCCTTCCTCACAAACAGGGAGAACTAAGAATTCAGAGTGCCATTGGCTAAGCACCCAGGTCTTAGATCCGTAGGTGAGTACTTTTAAGACTATCGTCTTAAAGCAGCAGTTTAGAAGTAATGCAATGGTAACCTTTTAGGATATAAATAGCCTTGAAAGACTTAAGTAGGTTCTGTGAGCTTTGAGCAGCCGGCATCCTGCGTATTTCTTCTTCCATATTCTTATCGGCTGTTACTACATATCCAAGCTAATTGAACTATAGCACCACTTCGAATTCGTTGCACCTCCGCCCCAATAGTTGTTCTTCTACTATTGCTAACGTTTTCAGCAGACGGGGCCACCATGTACTTAGTTAAGTGGGTTCCTTCCAATGTCGTCTGCGTATGGCAATAATTGGGTGGATTTGGTGACGATAGTCCCGCTGATAGATGAGCCAGAACCACGGATTGCTTTCTCCAACGATAGGTTGTCAATATTTTTTTGTTCAGAACATTTGTTTTTTTTTTTTTTTTGAAGGATTTGAGAAAAGACGGTTGGACGAAACTTAAGTTATTGATTCAATAATTATTGCGAAACACCAATGAAAATTAAAAAATATGTGCACGACTGGGTCGTACGAACTTGCTCCTGTATTACAAATTATCTTCTTCTTTTTATAAAAATGTATGTACATAATTATGTATGTATATATCCAATGGAATCCGAAATGGCCCCTCAGATATTTATGAAATTTTCATGCTTAATACTGTTGTGGTGGTTTCTGTGAAAAAAAAAATGTAAGAACTTCATGGAATAGTGGGAAAACTGAAAAAACTGGAAAATCCAAACAAAGGGCAGAAATATGATTTTTTGCTTGGAATTTTTTGTTTCAAAAAAAGGTTTCAAAATGTGGTTTCCAATGGAAAATAGAAAGTTCTTGATGAAAAACTCCGAAGACTCACTGGTTTTCAATGGGAAAATCGCATGTAATTGTAGGTGCAAACGGAAAAATGGAAAATTTTGGGTTGGAACTCGGAAAACTCTGCGAGAACACGAATTTAGCAAGCATAGAGAGAGCATAGAATTTAAGGTTGCAAAGCTAGGAAAAATTCAGATATGTAATTAGTTCTCTAATCAAGAAAAGCTGTGCTTCTCCCATGGACAGCTATATGCGATGCGTTTTCACGGGTGTTCAATGCCCAGAATCTTTTCATTATTTCACCTTACATCCTGTACAACACCATATTAAAATAATAAGTTAACTTTAACTTAACGCGGGCAAAGCCGCGGGTACCAGCTAGTTTTATATAAATACTTTGCCAGCGCACATGAAACGGTAAGCTCATAAAGTTCTGGAGAGATGGACAGTAAAGCGGTGGCTTTCTTGCACGATATAAATACAATGATGTCTCTTCAACAAATCGTTGGCATTATATAGCTTAGATTGAGAAACATGCTTGTTCTCAGTTTCAATATAGAAGACAGGGCCAGATATGAAAAAAATTATATTAACCATGCTTAAGTCTCAAATCAAGTTAATTCGCTACTGCTCAAGCCACAAAATTGATAATGACGATGACTTAGAAAGGGGAATAACAGTACAACGATAGGAAGGAAAGAAACGAGGACGGTGTCGTAGTACAAGAAACGAGAGATGTTTGTTATATCGTTCCAAGTCCTTAGACACACGTTACCACAATTTGAAATAATGGAGCCAACAAGCGCGCACCACACAATCCACAAATCGTCGCTTGGATAAATGTTTGTCGTATGTGAAAAATTGGGGTTTTGAGGTTTAAATGCAGTTTTAGTAATAGATTTTTTGCCTACAATTCTGTAAAATCCGTTTTTTTATATTTGGCTTAGTTCCCGAGATATTCAGTGTTCTTTTTGTCGTATCTCCAAGGTCACTAACGATTTGAGTCATTTTTTTGTCGTATGTGTAAGAAAAAGCTACACATTCGACAAATTTTAAACATACGAAAATTTTTCCCATACAAAACCGGTTTTTCGTCGATTAGGAAAATGATTGTCGTATGTGCCTTTTCTTTGAACACATACGACAATAATTTACTGAAGTCTACGTGTGCGTTTGTCGTATGTCTCATAACAATTAACACAGTCGTGTGTTATTTTTGGTCTCAGTTGGAATCATGATGTCAAAGGAGTCGGACGACTAGTCTTCTGCTCCGAGTTTGTCGGAAGAAATTTGTGCGGAATGACTATGATATTGCATGCAATAAATTTATGTTTTAATAACTTTTAATTGGTTTCTTAATTTTTTGCCATGAGTGGCGAAATAATGGAAATAATGGCATAAAAAAACCTGCTAGAGCGTCTTTTTTCAACTTCATTAATGTCGTTTTGTCGTATGTACAAGACTATTCCATTCAAACATTTGATAAATTTTTGTCGCATGTTTAAAAATTTTGTGGTATGTGTTTGGGAAACTAGCAGACTTGGTGAAATAGTCACATACGACAAGAGCATTCTAAGCAAAATTGGCTCTAAATTGTTCCTTAACAACTATTTCGATTTTATTTTAACGTTATTGAACTAAAAACTTTTTTTTACATAAGTCATACAATTTTCAAGAATATCTGACGTAGGGTTTTTGAAAAAAAAATTCCGAACTTTGTGTCGTTTTCCCAAAAGTAGGCAAATGTAACATACGAAAAAATTTATCCAAGCGACGAAATTTCGACGCAGTTGTCATTTTTTCTCTATGAACGGAGTAAGATTGAGTATGATTAGCCTAGCAAACTGTACGTAGTTCGCTATTATTTTTCAGGCTTTTTTTCAAGCAACAAGGGCTCTAGCACAATGGTTTATTGCTATCATCAGGGACAGAGTTAACGTCACACTCTTTGCAAAATAAAGTGTCAATGATGGTTATTTAGCACGAGAGTTGCTGAAGTTGGGGCTCCGTTAATTTTTTTTGGGGTTCGCAATGAAAGTAAGGATTTAAGATTCGTTAAGAAGAGAATAATATGAAAATAGATTAAAAACGAATTTGATGGAAATATTTCCAAATTTTTGAAAAGAGAATGTCACGTTAAGGATGATAGGAGTGATTTTTCAATTAAATGGAGAGCGTTAATCTTCTTCGGAAGATCATTGAATAGACTTTAATAGACTTTAATTTATTAAGGATTCAGATTCAGATATTTTATTTGATTTGATATTACAATTTTAGCTTCAACTACATTAATAAAATAAAATAATAATAATAATAAGACAATGGCGTTGCCGTCTGTCTGATGGATGGATTGAAATGCAAAAAATGTTTTTCGAATTTATGTAGACTTAAAAAAGAAAATCAAAAAGAGAAGCATTTTATATATTTTTCATTGTGTTTTATGTATGTTTTGGAAAGGCAAGTTTATGTGCGATGGCTTAAGAGAATTTGATATCTAGCAGGAACACTGTGTAATCGCTAGGCGAATCGCTCTCAATTCGTAAATTCGTCCATATCCGAGGGCTTCTGATGGTTTAGAACTAAATTTTAGCAAACAGAACTTTAGTTAGACTCAGAAAAGAGGCAGCCCACTGATCCTCTCCTTATATGACTTTGCTCTAAAGTAACTCTTCTAAAGTGTTCTACAAGTAGTTCATCCTGACTGAAATGCTCACCCTTCCATTGAGCTAATCCAAAGCTGCTTACTGAGGATCAAGTGTTGAGGTTGGTGTCTTTTCATCGCCATGTTGCATTGTATCATGTAAATATGACCATGAAAATGAATATTTCATGTTCCTTGTCTAAAAAGTTCTAACAAGCCACAACTCGCTTTTATTTCTTGATTCGAAGACGCTTTTTATATGCTTTTGATTTTATCACCTCGGAAAGAGGATTTGAATGTCAAATTAATAATAATTCTCTCAGCCCCCTCATCCATCAAAACTGATCTTATGATTTAAAAAGAAAATATTCTCATAGATAAAATTGAATCCGACTTAAGAATCATATTTCTCTCATAAATGAATTAACTAAATGTATCAATACCTAAATAAAAATACATGAAAATAGTTTTTGCTATCAATTTTCGTCTTTATGATCTTTTCAATAAATATCTCTAATTCTTTTATGTTCATCTGTTGAGTGCCTCATAAAACTTATCAGATATTTTCGTAAAAAAAACATTGAGAGGGAAAAAAATAGCACTCCATTGAGTGCGTAAGACCAGAACACACGACGACGTCCATCATCAACAAAAATATGACGTATCTGAAATTTGATCCAGGTAAAGTGTACCACAATATATTTCAATCTAAGAGACCCGCATTATCATAGTAAGTGTAATCGTCATTAACCACTCTTCTCGCCTCATCATTCTAAGTACCTTGATTGATATGCGATAAGAAATAAATTTTATGCTGAGGCGGGTGATCCATTCAAGCGAGGATAACAAAAAAGACTAAGGTTGATTATTGGGTATCAATTAGATTCGATTGCCGTACTGTGTTGGTGAAGTCTCAAGTTTCCTAATAATGACCATTTCCACCACTTGTTGGGGGAATCTACCGAGAAGCATTATCTTGCTTTCGAAGAGGAAACAAAAAGAGTTTGCTGCTCAGCTCTTTCGTTTGAGTAGTTTTTGTTGTGTTTCTCTGCGAATTTAATGTTTTTGACCGGATTTTAGGCAAGAGAGTTAAGAAAACAAAAAACGGATTTTGTTTAATTTTAAGGCGTTTTGCTGTCAGGACTATCAGATGCCGTAATTTTCTAAGTTGATTTAATTTTTTTACTTCAAGGCGTCTCAAAACTCTTTTCCAAACGGATCCTTACTGACTGTCGTAGGCCTAAGCATTGTCAATGTCATAATCAGTAAGTTTATTTAAACGCAAATGTTTCTTTCAGGCACCATGGAAAAGGATTGTAGTTGGAAAACAAAGTTTTTGGTATATCAATGGGGACTACATAGATCAATAGAAGATTTTTTTCTTGACAACGAGGGTAGATTATTCATTGATATGGATGAGTATTCTTTTCTACATTTATTTGTTTTATCTATACTTTTATACTAATATTATAAAGAGGAAAGGTTTGATTTTTTGTTTGTTTGAAATGAATAGGCTCCGAAACTACTGGACCGATTTAAAAAAATTCTTTCACCAAGTGACATAGGCTATGTTTCATTTTCAAAAAAATTAGGGATCCTTGCCAATGTTAAAAAAACATAGTTTTTCCACCCCATCAAAATAAAAACAAAAAATATGATCAATTTCATATATTGAAAATTATGTTTGTCAGATGTCAGACCTGAAATTATTTATGTAAATTGAAAATTTATTATTTTATGGATGGAGGCGACACAGAATTGGACTAGCGCATATTTGGAAACTGGAAAATTTCAAAATGTGTTTTCAAAAGGAACTCGGAAAACTTATTGGTTTTCAAAGGGTAAGTGCTTTGGTTTTAAAAGGAAAAATTGCATATTATCGCTTGTGCGACGTAGCGGGGTAAAGGATTCAGCAGGGCTTCGAGGAAGCGGGTAGAAGAAGTGGGTAGCGGGGTAGCGCTCAGCGGATAGTTTAGTAGCGGGGTACAAAAGTTTAATTCTTTAACTAATCGATTGAGGCAGTACGAAGTCTGCCGGGTCAGCTAGTTCTTAATATTTATGCTATTGTTCTTCTTTTCTTTTTTTAAGAAAATAGAACTTTTACTATTTTGTCCAAATTGAAGCTCTGAGAGAAACTAGGAAACACATTTGGCAATATCAGTAACGTAAGAGTCAACTATGAAATTGATGGCCTTAAGTTGTGGCTGAATATCTTGGACTAAAGGAGCTGGAAGAGAGCATGAATTACTTGCTGAGTGAAAATAATATGGACTTTGCTATGCGACCAGCTTTGAGTAAAAGAGAGTTGATGAAATTTTATAATGGGAAATGTTTTGCATCGGAATTGTTAATATGTGATATTTCAAGTTGGTAACATTTATGTAATACAATAAATGAATAATGTGTTGAGCTAATAATGATTTACATGTGTCTGTTTATTTGGGAGGGTGGATTTCTTACAACACACACAATGGGTCCGCTTCGCCCCTTTGGACTCGTCCTTGAAAATTCGATGAAGAGGAAAAAGTAAGTCTTGAAACTAGAGTGCAGAGCGTGAAAAAGAAATGAACATCCATGTTATAATGATTATAAGATGCTCTGGAAAGAAGAAAAACTTCACAGACAAAAGAAAGCAGCCTCTCAGTGGAAAACTTCACAGACAAAAGAAAGCAGCCTCTCAGTGGAAAAGAAGAAAAAAGAGATATGACCGACCATACCAGGTCCAAATCATCACCCAGTATGCTTAGTGTTGATCCTTGTTCCGATCTCAAAAACATTCTCAAATGATACAGAATGAATGAAGAAAACAGTCAGCTTAACGAAAAAATAACGATTCCACCATTGCAAGATGGCAATATCGTGCTGCATTGAAGAACTTAGAAAAAGCTCTTTACCGGCTAATGGACAACACAGCTGCACGTTCTGATGACATAAATGAAGACGATGACATACTTTATCGTAGTTGTTGTTTACTAAGACCCAATTGCCAAGATACTGGGAATGGTCGTCTTTATACTTTGCTTTATCCTCGGTTACAATAAGAATAAGACGTCATTACTTCCACCTGGATGTTCTCGAACAGGGTTTAAACTACAGTCTCTGTTCTAGCCGGCATGTGAAAACCGTGCGAGTAATCGATTGGATGGAATTTTGATAGATCGTTCACCCGATGTTGACTTGTCGCAATACCTTCAAACACGATATTTCAAAAATCGCATGACCGCAAGTCAAATTTTCTAAAAAATTTCCTAAACAGAAAAAGGCTTCGTTAAGGATTTAACGGTTTCTTATGGTTATGTGTGAGTATTCAATCGTCTTTCTGCACAAATAGACGATTTTGGTAGGTTAGTGGATAGGAAAGTCGATAATCGGATTTCCTTGTGCCGATAATAATGAGTCTATTTTTTTTACCAGATCACCCGACCTGAACAAAAACTTGTTTTCTTAAGCTTTGAAATAAAATGTTCCTACAAATGCAACCAATCACTTAACAGACATTTTTTAACACACCCTTTTAGAAAAATTAAAAAAAAAGAAATTTAAAATGTACACCCAAAGACTGCTTTCACACTTTAATTCAAGCTCAAGCGATATTGAGTGATGGGAGTGGGTGTAGGCGGCCACCCGTAATTGCTATTCCCGTCACATCAAAGACGTTCACATACAGGCCATACACAAATTCGAAAATTAATCGAAGAGAGAGTAATTGATGTGTTAAGTCCGTTGACCAAATCAATCACCTCAACACCATCGACAACATAACCAATTTACATTCTCATTCAATTTCCCCGTACGCTTATGCTCAAATATCCCACAAATATTGGAACGAGTTACAAGTATACCACAAGCTATAATAACGATTAACTTAAAGCAGCAAATTGCTTTCGAATTGGTTACAAATTTTTACAAACCATTTTCCCGCAAATCTCAATGGACCGAAGATATTTCTTATACCATAGTGTTTAACACTTCTATGGATACCATGCGGAATGGGAAGGCTGGTGAGGTGTCGGGACGGTGATGGGAAGTTCAAGTCACAGTCGAAGGTGAAGAGAGGAGATATTACGCGCTAGGAGAGTGCCGGAATGAATAAGAAACTCTAATGAAAATTACCACACGCTCCCATATAGCCTTAACACTGCCATCACCATATCTACCACACGACCGCATCGAACAAGATACTTTTCGTAGATAAATGCTAATAATGTTTTGTTAGGATTTCCATTTGTGAAGCCAGTCATATAGTGAGATGTCCCATACAGTATGGCAGTGTGAGGAGGTTATCTTTGATTTTCAGCCTTGATCCCCGTCTAGGAGAAGCCATCCAAGCAAAGACAACAAAATATCAAAAAAAAAAAAAAATCAACCTTTCAATCCACCCAACAAAACGGTTCCGTATAACCTCGTTATTAAGACAGTAACTGTACATCAAGGAGGCTTGGTCGGCTGAATGGCGGCTAGGCGTCTCAAGTCGAGCTCAATCAGCGAACATATATGCAGATAGAGATTATTAACACGTGATTAGGCCGCTCGTTGCTCGTTGCTGAGCGCCAACCGGTCGATGATAGCGCAACACTGAAATGACGTCTTAGTTCAAAATCGCTAAAATAGCCTTACCTACCCGAAAACATGCCAGACAGGGTAGCAGCACAGTGGTTAACCAATTCATCGATGGGTGTACAACAGCAGTCATTAGACAGATCAGACATATTGAGATAAAATTTCTTCAACCATCTTTGGTTGTGTACAGATTATTATTACCAGTAGCGGATTTGATTAAATTTCGAAAAAAAGGAAAGCGGCCATGTTAAGTTTTGCACATGCCATCCTTCGACCATTTGTATATTGTGACGGACATGATCCTTGCAGACACAAATTTTTGTAAATTTATTGATAAGGTTAGGGAGACACCACTTTACAAAACTTGCATTTGATATCTGTTATTTTAAATCTATGCTCATAGGGAGGTTACGATGCTGAAGACACATGCGAAAACTTTTTTCGTTTGAATCAAAAAGCTTTGGGGCCTACGTGTAAGCGATAACTTCAGACCTAATTCCGAACAGTCTGAACTCTACTTCAAAGAGTTTATAGGTTCAGGGAAGTTCATTCTTCACTTAGCTTCGACTATTCGGACGATATTTCCTACACGAAGTTCCCGCAGCTTACTGCTTCCAAGTCTCTAAAACCTGGATCAAACAGCGATTGAGCTGTGTATCAAGCTCAGAACAGAACGCACTTTATCCAGAAACTGTTTCCCTCGTTTACAAGCCCAAAATCTATACATTTCCCCCTGATTGTAAAACTTTATTTAATTTAATTTTCTATGGCATTAATTCGACTAGTTTATCGAAAGCGTTAAATTTAATTTAAGTGCCAAATATGTTTTGCAAAATTAAATGCAAATTTTGAAACCCATTTATTGGAAATGCCATCAATCATATGAAACGGATACAGATGCCTTCAACCTTCATATTTGGGTCTAAGATTTGAAACTTTGCCCAATACTTTGATCTTGTTCATCGTCAAGGTGTGGTCTAATGCGATGCGATTTTGACATCCATCTAAGACAAAGTCGAATTTGATTGATGTCCCCAGATTTGGCTGGGTGATTAAGATTATCATGACATGAGCATTTTTGTGTCATAATCATATTTTTTGTGGAAATGCTAATGGACTTTTAATTGATTGATGGGGCCACAACTTAATACATTTGAATTTCGGAGCAATTTGAATATGTTTCAAAATCCTAAACACTTGTACGGGTCTCTGACACAAACTTGAAGTAGCATAACAATCGGCGGGTAAGAAAGAACTTACTTCACTGGGCGTATATTATATAAATAGAGTGGCGCGACAGCTCTTGAAGAGCCAAGGCCTAAGTGGCTTACTCTCATCAACAATTCTCTGAGTGCGTGTGAAGAATTGAGGGGACCTACAATTTAACGCCGATTCCGAACGGCAGAGTTGAGAAGCACCTTTTCTTGACAGATTGATACTCTTGGAAGCTTTGTCAGGTCTTCGCAAGAGGCAGTGCCCGTGAAAGATGAAAGAAAAACTTGGCCTGAGTAGGACTCGAACCAACGACGTTCCGCTTAGCAGCCAACGCACTTACCAACTAAGCTACGGGCAACTGCGGTAGGTAGGAGGTAGCGGATACCTAGTCATTGCTCTACTGTGCCCGACACATGGTACCCAAACATCATAAGCCCGATCCTTAAGAAAGGAGATCCTCTGAACTGCACCAATTGCAGAGATATAAGTCTGATAATCATCGCCTACAAAATGTTGTCTGCAGTGCTGTGTGAACATTTAAAGCCTTCCGTCAACAACGTGATCATTCAGGGCCGGAAAGTCCACCATCGATAAAATATTCACATTACGGCAGATCTTGGAAAAGGCCCCAGGAACTTCAAATTGATACCTACGACCTAACCTATGTGGCAACGATCGCTTCATTACATTTTTGGTCGGATTTTACAAAGTCTCAAAATAGTGATGATGAAGGAATAATTACAAAGCAAATTGTTAAATAGTGAGTTCCTATTTGCTATTGTCGCTATTACTTTAGAGGACTCTATTGTGCTTCCTTAAGGTTGGCCTCTCCCATCTGGATGGCGAAGTGACGAAGTGTTAACTTTAGTAGAGCCAACAGGTTATAGAACTCTTAAATCAACTAAGAAAAAATGTGACCCGACTATGGTAAAGACTTTCTTTCTTAACCAATGTGGAATCTGTCACAACGTCTTACGGTTTTGGAGTCGGAGATTTTGTGAACTGATGGCTGATTGTAGTCAATTAACGCGACGTGGTCCAGCTATTTCCGTCAGAGAGCCTGTAATAATCTTCTTCGATATTGACACAGTTCAGAGTTTTAATGCAATAGATTCCAGAACAGGAGTACGAGTTGCCCACATATTATAGATAAAAAATAAGTCATCATCAGACATTCCTCCTTGTAACCGGGCTCAGGTCTCTCTAAAACGGATGTGATTCATATTCACGGCGATTTAAACAGAACCAAAATGCGTTTAACTTGATTTAATAAGAATGCGGGCAGAATAAAGAAGTACTTCAACACTATTCTTAGCAGACACAACTCTTACTTTTCAAGTTCAATGCCTGCATTTAAATAAACTGACACCCACACTGTCCGAAATCCGATCACTTTTAATACTCATAATAAATCTAGCTCTCGAGTGTGTACCGCACGTTTGCATCCATTCAAGTAACACATTATTATTCCTTCAAGGTTAACAAATACATTAATATCAGTCATTTCTCTCAAGTTCAACAAAATTGAAAAAATGATACTGTCAGCTTTATTCCGAGCATTTAACCATGACTTCGTACACAAGAAGTGATTTATGCCTTCGCTTGAACGAATGTAAATAAAATTTAACCACTCACGCGATCAACTTATGAAAGACATTTCTTAAAAGTTGAAGCACCCATCAACATTAATATTTGGTTAAGTCTTGTTAACCAAAATCCCCACTGACTCTGACAGCTACACGAAAGGATTTAAATCGTCATATCTGCACTGAGCTATGAGCTGGCACCTTCTTTGGTGAGTCGTTTGTGAACAGATTAACTGCGGCCTTCATACTGTTTGAATGTCCTTAAACTTTTAAGTGGGGCTCTAAATCCTGGCATGAGGAAACTTCGTCATTCGCATTATAATCTCAGTTTTCGACGGCAATGGTGATGGTTTAAGTTCAGCGATTGTATGATCCATGCTGGTTCCTGGCCCATTGATGTGGACTCAACAAGCAACCTTAATGTCTGAACCCGTGTTCCACAAATTCTCGCTTGATAATCATGCACCTTTAAACAACAACCACTGGCGGAACAAGTGTGGTCAATAAATGGTCATCAACATGAAGAAAAAAATACAATTAGCCTTAAGACACAAGATACTAACGCAAGTATGTCAAGTCTAATTTTAGAAATCAAATGATGTAAGAGTTTCTTTTGAAAGAAGTTTGCGCACCCGCTTTTGCTCTTAGAAGCGGACGTGTTTCCTCCTCATAGATTAAGGGGTTTGGGCTGCTCATGGTTATCCAATCCTCCTCGCCTCACGTCATTTGTTTGAGATATAAACCATAACTCAATGCATTTGTCTATCCATTGGAAATAATCGATCGAACACTGCGGATGCAGCAGCGCGTGTGAGAGAAACTAATTACATTCACAATAGGAAGACTTCCTAAGAATTAGAATGCGGTTTTCAGACATCGTGCTCGTGCGTTCATTAATCTGCCGTTGACCCCAACTGACGGCGGAGGTTGTGCCAAATAACTATTGGATTTACGCGATGAATAATAATTTATATCGCCAGAAAGTCAGTCAAAACATATTCTTCGTTAATTAAGATTTGTTTATTTTTTGCATTCATAGGCGGAACTATCATCAATAAATTATTATCGTGTCGCTATCTGCAACAAAAAATTATTACAAGAATTTGTTAACCCATGAACGATAAAAGTTGACTGCGATAGCTTCTGGAATATGAGGAAGACAGAAGCTGACATGAAGATTCTTACATTTTTACTTTTAATTTGAACTCATCGTCTAAAAAATGCTTGAGGAAGCTACAATTCGTTACTACGTTATCGTTGCTAGAACTGTTGTCTGTTCAATCCATTGTATCGGAGGCTTAATGACGGGCGGGTTCGTGGTTTGGTTCTTTTGCAGGTAACCAGCGTCAGAATTTACATTGCCTAGAAGGGATTAGCCTTACCATATAAGCTGAATCATCCAGATCCGTTTCCATATCGGCCGCCTCGTGGAGGCTATGATGACATTTCCAGAGCAGTCCGAAGCAGTGTGCAGTGAAGAGGTGTTGATGGCAGAGATCTAAAAAAAAAACAAAAATATTTTTTCATTGTTTATGCCATTTTTAAACACCTCAATGAGGTGTCATACGAAAGATTAACATTAAAATTTTGAATCATTTTCGGTTCTTGCAACTCTTTGTTTCTTGTTGCCGTTTGTACTTCCATTTTTGGCAACACTATGCAACCAGCTCCAACTTATACAAGTTTACCTTATAAATTAAAGAATTTGCCGTTTCGATGAGAAAATATTTTCATGTCAACTGCTTCATTCATTTTGCCGCAAACAGATCTATCATTGACAACAACAGACGAATTAACTGGTTCAAAAAGTTGATCAAACCGAATTAGTTGGTGTGAACCGATCAAAATCTCTCATCAAAAGTCATACCATTTTATTTGTCGGATTTGTGGCCTAGTTGAAGATGATGATAAACAGAAGAAAAAATGTCAGGTCCTGACTCTTTGAATCCTATCGTACGTGGTCCTAACTGTCGAATGCCTTACCTGAAAATTATGACGTGCAGATACGTGACATTAACGTATGCCAGTCGTATATATCGAATCGCGTCATGAGGGTCAATTCTTGACTCAGAAGCAAGCCGAAATGCAGCACGCCTCTGTGGGCGGTCTCAGTTTGTGCGTCTGATTGTGGAATTGTAAATGGAGCACAATAGAGCGAGTTGCAATGCTCAAGGAAATCGACGATTTGAAAAAAAAAACATATTCTCATTCATCCGCATGACCGTTTGTCTTTGCAGAACACAGCTTGCAACCGAACAAAGCTATTGAAGGAACGTGATATGAAAAACTTTATTCGGGTACACGCGTATTCTATCCATAATTTAGAACAGACAGCCTTTGGCTTCTTCCAGTTATCTTCAATAGAGTAGCTTAACGTTGAGCCGTTGCTGTTGTCACAGCGGGATACTTAAAATTATAAAATTACAGGTGATGCAATATATGCTTCAAAGTACGAACCGATCCGCTTTGAAGTACGAACTGAATGTTCAAGTCCAAGAAGAAGGATTTAAATCTCTGTAAAACATTATAAGAAACTCAATTAATTTTAAGTCGCACTTAATCCATCACATGTGAGGGAGTGGTTCCTGTTGCGATGGCGGTGTTCTTGATTTATGGCCATTGCGTCATATGCAAGCAATGGTGGACGCCATCACTAATAAGCATTGCCGTTGCATTTGTTGCCGGCAATATTCTTTGCGCTTGCGACACATTTTCATTTTTGAGGTTAATTGAATTCTAGTGTTCCGGAGAAGATAATGCTCCATCGGTTCATACTTGGGTGGACAGAGTGTTGACATGCTATGACGTCTTCTCGTTCAATCAGGACGCTTGTTCGTGACGTTTGATGAAGATGAATCTAGATTTTTTTTCTGACGAAGTGAATTTTAGTCTCGGCGGCGGCTACGTGAGCAATCAAATCTGCTACGTCTGCTTTTCGGAAAACCAGCACCTTCAATGTGTAGCACTTTAAAGTTTGAACGCATTGTAAAACACGGACATTTGTAAAATCACAACCCACAATACTATCATCAGAACATTCAAAGTTACATGGGATTTTTTTTTTTGGTCTCATATAATTTAAAAACAATAAAACTAATTTTATAGCCCTGAGTTTGTTTTATTACCAATCAGTTTACTGGTCACCTTTCAAATTCGTGTTGTCTCTATTCTAACCCACTCGAATTTCATTTTTAAGCCATTTCATTATTGAATGTCTTAAATTCATTAGTATCCAATAAATTAAACTGTTTTCGGTATGATTTTCTCGATGTGAGAAGTTACAGAACATGGGTACAGGTCAAATCTATTATTCTCTAAACTATAAAACATGTAACTTTTTATTGGCCAGACCTACCGCTGAGTTAGAGAAGAATTAATTCCGCTGCAAGCTATACAATTAATCTCTTTGGTCAAGAAGTGGGTCCAGCTGAAACTGAGTTAAGAATCAGAAAAAAAGAGAAATATACAACAAGATTTTATCAGACCTATTGGCGCCACATTTTTGTAAGCATATCAACTTTCACTTTTTTTTCTATTAAATCTATATCTATATCTATATCTATATCTATATCTATATCTATATCTATACTTATATATAAAGTAAGACTTTTGTTTGTTTGTCGGTTGTATGTTTGTAGTCGATAAACTAACAAACAAACAAAAGTCCTACTTTACAAATGATGCAAATTGGTTATTCCATGCACTGAATGTGCAGTAGGAGGTTCTGAAATTAAAAGAAATAATTATTAAGAGCAAAAAACATTGATTTTAAATTTACTTATCCGAAATTTTGTATTTAAATTCAGCAAACTGATAGCCGTCATCAATTTTTTGAAACATCGCTCTGTTTTTCATTTCATTTCGTTTCATTACCTTTTCATTCTTCCTTATTATATTTAAGGCTGAACTCCTACTAAAGCGTTTCGACCAAAACAATGTTTACATGCGAATTCTTGGGCACGATTTTCTGTACATATGTAAGAAAATTTTAACAGCGATATTAAAAAAAAGCATGGATTTTAGTTTCCAATCTCTGTGCATGAATATTTGGCATTATGAATATTAGGTACATTTCGGTCTCGGTCAAAATTAGGCCTGTGTCGTAAGCTCATTGGTTTTCAAATGGAAAATTGCATGTAATTGTAGGTGCATTGGTTTTCAAATGGAAAACTGGAAAATTTCAAAACGGGTTTTCGAATGGAAAATAGAAAGTTCTTGATAAAAATCTCGGAAAATTCATTGGTTTTCAAAAGGAAAATTGCATGTTATTGTAGTCGCATTGGTTTTCGAATGGAAAAGTGGAAAATTTCCAAATGGTTTTTCGCATGGAAAATAGAAAGTTCTTGATGAAATACTAGAAAATTGTATGTAATTGTAGGTGCATTGGTTTTCAAATAGAAAACTGGAAAATTTCAAAACGGGATTTCGAATGGAAAATAGAAAGTTCTTGATGTAAACTAGAAACTTCATTGGTTTCCAAAGGGAAAATTGCATGTAATTGTAGGTGCATTGCTTTTCAAATGGAAAACCGGAAAATTTCCAAATGGTTTTTCGATTGGAAAAAGTTCTTGATGAAAAACTAGAAACTTCGTTGGTTTGAAACTGGAAAATTTAAAAACGGGTTTTCGAATGGAAAATAGAAAGTTCTTGATAAAAATCTCGGAAAATTCATTGGTTTTCAAAGGGAAAATTCCGTGTAATTGTAGGTGCACATGGAAAAATTTAAAATTTTGGATAGGGAACTCGGCAAAATCTGCGAGAGCACGAAGAACTTCAACACCTAACATCAAGCTTTTGCATAGAATTTAAAGTGATTGGTGTGTTTGTATGTCCGGTAGGGACACTTAATCCGCTCAATCCTCAATGCATTTATATAAATTTTCACTGAAGATAGATATAGGCTTAATAAAAACGAATTTTTTGGACAAATTAACTGGAAAGTCACTTAATAAGGGGGACAGTCGAAAGCCGTTTTCACTTTTTATTTTTGTGAAATAGTCAAAACACACCGGAAAATTTAACGAAATTTGATTTTACTGCATGCTTAAATGAGAGTAGAAAGTTGGTTTTAAAGCTTGGAAAAATTCAGATATGTAATTTTCTATTTTAATTGGGTTCAAGCAAATCACATTGCATTTTCACAACACCTGTGTTAATAACAACTATTTTTGAGTTTTTCTGAAAGGTGGCGAAACGAAGTTCGCAGGGTCGGCTAGTGAGTAATATTCTACTTAGCCTTACTCATTTTAAAGTTCTTCCTGCAAATTATGACATGAGAAAGCACTAGCAAAATAAAATAATTTTCCCAGCAAGTGATCCGACTGTGGGGCTCACAGGGTTCCATTTCTGAGGCCAATTGATTTCTGTTGATGTTGCATCTACGTGTACTTACAACAGGATTTTGTGGTCCTACATTTTTTCAGCACATCCACCCATACGATAAGCAGGAATATTAAATCTTCATTTATAAGGCTCCATCGCCAGCAAGGGATGTTTTTTGGGTAACTTTTCTTTGAAGCAATAAACCAACTGCTGTAATAAAGAGCAGAAAAGTCATGACGCTTCCCTGGTGTTCACCTATTTTCATATCGAATTCTTGAGTTACCTACTAAAGTAGCATATTTTACTATAGAAATAGAAACCACTCATACATGCTCATAACTATCCGCACAAAAAAAGTTTTCTGATTTGCTATCTGAACCAGTAGTTGCCCATCGAACACATTTTCAAAATCAACCAACACGATACTATGTAATTCCTCTAAGAATTACCGAAGTTTTCCTCTTGGAGTACATAAATCTTTGCAATTGTTTTTACCCCTACTTTCATTTCAGGGTGCAGCAATCTTCAGTTTTGGTTGTCTGAAAATAATCCCAATCGCCACTGCCAACATACACATTGGCTATCAAAGTTATATTTAGTTATAATAAGGATATGGATATGGACATATGGATGACCACTGCCAGGCAAATCCTATTTGATCGTCAAAACACGTCAATCTTAAACTTTTGAAAGGTTAAAATTGACTTATTCGAGTTGTCATTTGATGTTCCCATAAATGGACTAAAAAATTGCATATCAATCAAGTTTTTTGCTTAGTTAAAAATTCATGCTTTGTCCATTAAATCATCACTAACCGACTCAATACCTAAATACTGAATACCAATAAAACCATTAATTCAGTTACACAACGAAAATTCCACCATAATCAAGGAAATCAATCGTTAAAATCACATTTAATCAACGAAACAAAGACAAGTTGGTTTAAGCTGAGTGGCGAAGTCTTCCTATTGGCTCGCGAACAACTGAACTGATATGCAATCAAGTGCAACAAGTGTTGCCGTTTTTTCGCCAACAGATTTTCATACGAACATTACATTACACCTGAACGAGAATGTGTTAAAAATTAATTGTAAGAAAATGAAAAAAAAAATTATAACAGCAAAATAAAAGTCATTCTTCCGTAGCTTGTGGGGTCTTTCAATAAATCGTAATTGTTTTCACTTTCACGCTAGTGTACCTACCCTACTTGTCACAATTTCACTCTCGTCTCTCGTGCGATTTTGCTTTTTGTCTTCCATTTGTTTGTGGTAATAATATTAATCCGGTTAAAATATTAATCCAGTTCCTTAAATGGATCTGGATTTGTTTTCATTTATTTCATGTGTTTTGGTTTTGGTTGCTTTAAATGCATTCAAATCAAAGAGAAACAGTACACAAAGTTGTTTTGCCAATCAATGTAATCGATTTATTTCGGTGCGATGATAAAATACGACCATTAGTTTGTCGACGGGATGATTTTGCACTAACCATTGTACAATGGAGTTCAACTACGATCTACAAAATGAAACAAGCTTGAGAACAGTTTTTACACTCTAGGCTGTGATCATGTCACCGAAAGCCTCAAAATTGAATTACATAGTTGCAGTCGCGAGGTGATCGATGCATAGCTTAAGACTCAATTGTATTGGCCGACTATAATAAAATTCTCGTTCATTGTGACTGGATAGCCAGTTGATTGCTTATATTGTAGTTGTTTTAACATTTTTTTGGCTTGTTGTGAAGACAAAAGAGAAGAACTATCGATGCACTGTCATATGATTTCTTTAGCATCGTGCTTGAGAAGAGAGTGCAAAACTCTACCGTTAAAACCAGAGGCACTTTCTTCCAAAAATCTGTTCAACTAGCGTACGCCGATGATGTTGATAATATGGCGTGATGTCAATGGCGCCTTTGTGAGAATTGAGATAGAAACGGGGAAAATTGGTTAAGAGGTAAATTAGGGCTTAACGAAGTATACGCTGTCTGCGACGAAGAACACTCAACACTGATTGCTTGAACAGAACATCACAATAGACTCATAGAACTTCGAGGTAGTAGAAGAGTTTGTCTACCTAATCTCCGCTATTAACACGACGAAGAATAACTTGCTAATCGCTGTTTTTGGGCTATGAAAGCAGTTGAGTGGTAAGCCCCCCTCTTGATCAACTAAGGTAAAACTGTACAAGATTCTCATCTTCATAGTACAACTGTATTGTGCAGAAGCATAAACAACGAACATCGTAATAAAATTGTATGCAAATGCTTTAGGCTGTTTCGAGAGGGAAGTTACTTGGGTCTTATTTATGATCCCTTCTGCATCGATGGAGAACGGAGAAGAAGATTTAACAGTGAGCTTTTTCGGATTGCTCAATGACGTGAACTTAGTCAGAAGAGGTAAGATCCAACGACTTATATTGCTTGGTCATAAAGAGCGAATGGTCACCATTCCCGCGAGACGTAGAAGAAGAGATAGCCCGCGACTCAGGTGGCACATTCAAGTGGAGTGAAAAACTGGTGACAGGTGACTAGGGACCGAGTTGACTGGCGGAGACTGTTGGTTGAGGCCTAAGTCCACAACGGATAATTTCATCCTCATCGCACATTTTACATAAATCTCTAATAATCCTCCTTTTGACCCTTTACTTCAATCTTAAATTCTCACAATTGATTCTCTTCTTTTTATTTCGCATCAGATGTCGCTTATTTTCGGATCGCCTAATTTAAATTGACAAATAAATTTTTCGATCATAGACTTCCATTACTGGCTTGAAAGCTTTACGGTTTCCACTTTGGCTAGCGCGTGGGTCGAATTACCTTTCTTTCTCCAAACCAAACAACCGCACGTCAGTTTCCTTATTTCATGACCGATGCCATGGTGGCGCTCCGACGTTTCTACTTTGTCCAATTTAAAGTCAATAAATAGTGTTTCATTGGTAGTATTTCAATGTCAAGACCGATTACAGTCCTAGACACTAAATTCTTTTACGAATTCTTCAAAGGAATTCAATCTGTAGCTGCCGTTGTTGCTGCTAGAGTAGATACCAGTACGAGCATCAATCTATCCTCTGTGCTACTTTATTTTGGATACCAAAAGCATAGTCTCACTGCAACGACGAGAATGTCCAAAGTCAAGTCAGCGATTTTGAGCAAAATACTACAAATGCCAACGGATAAGCGGTACGCAACAATTCAAGGCTAAAAACTGGGCCAACGAATCGCATATATCACTGTCGTTTGTGGTTACTGTATCCTTTCCCTTCTACGTTCGTCTGCTAGATGGAGACACTCCCGACATCGGGTCGTCAGATCTATCAGATCCCCAACGATCATAAATTAACCGGCTTCGGCGTCTGAAGTAGAAATTTGATTTTAATTTCTGTGGGAGATAATAAACGCCATTTATTCAATTGCAGGTTTTAGCTGAACCAGCTCCTAGGAGTTGAGGATGGAATTAAACAATTCCGAAGCGGATGAGACGTCAGTTAGTCGTTATTTCAACATTCCACTCAAATGACATACAAAAGCAATAGGAATTAATTGACTTTAATTACTTCAGATCGAGGTTAAAGAGAACGTGAAATTTATTTCTGATCGTCTTAAAGGAAAAATGAAATTAGAAGACAAGGAATGACCATGTATTTCTGTTCAAAAATGAAACTAAACAGGGTACGTAATTTGGGGTGATGATAACCCTTAAATTGTTTGTAATTAAGCGTTACACATTTTTGGCGAGAAAGTAAAAAAAATGTATTGCAATTTCACATTTAGGGAAGTGGCCAGTTAATAATTTAATTGCAGCTGTGTTTCCTTGATCATCATCAGTGTTTACAGAAAATTGTTTACAAGAATTAAGAAATGTAAAAAAAAATTTCTCAGAATTTTAAAAATTGCTTTCTAAATTAGAGGTTTGGCAAATGTGTGAAAAATATGTAGATATCGAGTTGTTGGAACGTTTTGAGGCTTCCATTTAGAGGTAATTTTATTTAATAGGCAATAAGCCATCAATTTCGGCAGTTGTATCTCAGGACGAAAGGAATAAACGCAGAGGTCTTAAACTGAATTCAAAAAATTAAATTGGTAACATTAAAAAATCGAAAAGAGATCAATTTTCAACAATTCGTGTTATGAAACCAGACGCCCATTCAACTTTTACAAAGCTAATATAGCAATATTGGAGCTGGATCATACTATTAACTATTGAGCAACATGCAGGGCCGGATTTACCACCTAAAGCGCCCCTGGGCAGATCAAATTAATGCGCCCCTTGTACCCTAAGATAGGGTTACCAGAAGTCCTAGCTTTTGAAGACACGCCCCCTATAGACTTTAGAAACTTGGAAAGTAGGGAATCTCATTAATAGAGAGAAAACTCAGTATTTTGTCTTGGTTTTTTCGACTAACCCTACCTAAAAAGAAAAAATTATAATTGATGTTTAAAAAAAATACATAGCTCAAACAGAATGAAATTTTATTGAAGCATACACTTACGTTCGGAGTATCAAAATTAAGGTAAAAAAAACTGTATTTATACATACATAATAATATTAATTACACGGTAAATTAATTTCGGAATTCGAAACATTTTGCAGATATAAAATAAAGGTTTTACAATTCACAAACACTTACGCCTTACTTTTTTAGTAGCGAAATCTGTAATCAAATTCTCAAAATCAAATCAAAAAAAAAAAAATTATGTCAGCCCGGTTTTTCTGTATTGATAGAAGGCTGCGATAGACAAAACGCGAAATTAAAAAAAAAAACACTTTTAGCTCTTTTCATTCTCTTTTAACTGCTACGATTTCTACGATGACATAGAACAAAACAGGAATTGCCGTGTCAAATAACTGGAAAACAATATACGTATCACCGGTGGAAAAAGACAGCACTGATACAAATTATTATTTATCTTTGTTTTTGGTTTGTTTTTACTTTCTATGGTAGTCCCACAGTGACGGACGTCTTCGGAGCAGCTCCTCTACTATCATTTTGACTAGAACATTTATCGGTTTTTCAAGGAAAATATCTAACAAAAAATGTTGGCGTCTCATAATTCGGCGCCCCTATTGAGTCGGCGCCCCTGGGCAACTGCCCATGTTGCCCATATGGGAAATCCGCACATGGCAACATGAAATGATTAGCAGTTCGAACCAACAAGGTATGGTAAGAAGAAATAATGAAAAAAGTTAATAAAGGACTAAATAAATATTGCGTCTTTCAAAATGTTTTCATGACCTAAAAAAGTCATTTGCACTGCACCGGTATATCTACCGGATGCCTGTTTCTGTAGCTGCAACAACATACAGCTTTTGCTTCTTCTGTTGAATCGTATGGACGCTATCAGCGCAAAAGTGAAGGAAGCGGGAAATTAAAAACATAGGCTCGCTGTGAGTATCCTCAAGTTTGGATAGCAATGGCAAAAATTCATTTGTTACTTCTTATTTGGGATAGATCCAAAATCACGATTTTTTTTTCCAAAGCAATAAATTAACATAGCTACGTCTCCAACTAAGAGTTGAAATCCATTTGAATATCTGTCTATGCAAAAAGTACGCAGAAGCAAAGAGAGGAGTTTTATGTTTCAGGTGACCAGATTCTCTCTCTTTTTGCCAGTTGACATCCTAATTTTGGGCTTATTTTTCAGGTTAAAAAGAATTACTATAATGATAACTAGATTACATAAATGTTGGAACTTACGGTCAACACAGAAAATTGTCAGTGGACATGGTGTATTTTTGACATTTCGTTGACTGAGAACTATAAGGTTGCGTACAAAATTTTAAGAGGTATACAGGCAGTTGCCCGTAGCTTAGTGATGAGATGCGTTGGCTGCTAAGCAGAACGTCGTGGGTTCGAGTTCTACTCGTGCCCACAAAAGTTTTAGTTTCATCTTTCACGGGTACTGCCTCTTGCGAAGAATAGACAAAACTTCCAAGAGTATCAATCTGTCATGAAAAAGTGCTTCTCAACTTTGCCGTTCGGAATCGTCGTTAAATTGTAGGTCCCCTTAATTCTTCACACGCACTCAGAGAATTGTTGATGAGAGTAAGCCACTTAGGCCTTGGCTCTTCAAGAGCTGTCGCGCCACTCTATTTATTTTATATTTATACACTAGTCATAGTTGAACCGAAATTCTTTTGAATAAAAGATAAGAAAATTTAAAAAATATTTGCTGGCTGTCCGACAAAAAACAATTTAAGCCTCCGTTGCATTTGCGCTTCTGTTAGTTCCATTTTCATTTTGCTTTATATAGAAGCTTTTAGTACTAAATACCTACCTAGTACTTACTCAAGGTGGCGCTTGAGTCCAGGTCGAACCAGGACCTCATCTATAAGGGTTCTCCAGCCAGCTCGGTCCCTAACTAGTTGGTTGAGGATGAGGTCCTCTAGCTCCTGTATGCTTTGCAAACATGCAAATAGCGGACTTACTCCCTTCTAGTTAAAATTCAAAGGATCTAGAGTCCAAGAGCCGGAGCACTATTTTCCATTCGCTCTGTACACAACTCAAAAAATCAATTGCCTTCTTCGTGCAAAGAAGCAGCGATTAGATAAAGTAATTCTTCGTTTATTTTCAGCGCTGTTCAATGTTCATCTGTTCATACTGACTCTCTTTCCTTGTTGACAGCATTAACATGCGTTTTAATAAGTGGATTTTTTTTAATATGACTGAATCTGGTCACATCATTTGGTTACACACTGCACAGGCTCCCTATGACAAACGACACGCCATCGAGGGTAAATACTGCCACAAATCAGAAAACATCGCTCTTTACCAATGAAATTGTAATTTGATACTGACGCGTGGCGATTAGTCATCATCTCAGCCGTCTATATGCCACAAGCAATAGGACTATGACATTTGCCAATATTCCAACATGGGTGTATCTTAAGCTTTGATAAATGGTAATGTTTATGTCTTCTAATGGAGTTTGTCTATCTTTTTACCATGTGTCACGCTCTTCATGTGACAGACAGTCGCAATGCGCGACTGCATTGAGATAAAAAATGACAATTGTCAAATGATATTTTCTTTGTAGGTTAAGGCCCATACAGTGGACATTTACTTTTGACCATCAAATAATCGATAGAAAAGCTACTCACAATCGACAGTGATCAAAGATAGATAAAGTGCTTGACCCTGCACCCCCTATTGCTTGCAACGAAAATTCACCAAACAAAGAAGTCCCAAGTCCATTAAGGCCTAATGTGCAGACATTTATCGAAAGTCAATCGAACAGCATATTAGCCACATAAATTTGAAAGATTGTCGATTGTGTTGTCAAAACGCCAATGTTGCACGTGTGAGTTGATGAGTCAGCAAAAGGCGCAGAAAATATGGTGTTCAAGAGGAAAATTTTAGTAATAGTAGAACCATCCTTCAATTGGTTAATTTGATAAGTTGTATAGGTACCTCAGTGGGCGTGAGACCTAGCTCGAATGAGCAAAGAAGAACCGGCCTGGAAAGTACCTTGCGGCAGGGCTACCTTTGCGCCACTAAAGTGGCCTTTTTCCTCTTTTTTGAAGTTATATTTCATGCCCTCCACTTTTCATAAATTGTCTAAAAATCCCACTTTTTGATTTTTTCCTCCCACTTTTTCCTCTTTTTAGTACTATATTCTACTAATTCATTTATTTGCAATTATTTTATTGTTTGTTTGTGCTGAATACTTTTATCAATAGACAAAATTCTTTAAAGTTGAACGTGTGCATTTTATACATTTTAAATGTTGATTGAGATTAAGAGAAAAGTTGAGATTTTGATCAAATATGACATTACGATGATGAAAAGTGTTAAAGTGGGTCCGACGATTCCGTTCGTCTTTCTGTCTGTCTGTCTGCATACGCACCTACAGCCTTAACCACGGGCCCGATTGACTTAAAACTTTGAAAAATAGAGATTTGATTAAATTCTACTGTGTGTATTTTTTTTTTTTGAGTTTTTGTAAGACCAAAATTTATATAGCCACCATAAAAGTTTCAATGTTCTCAAAAACGGCTATTACGATTTTTTTTTTGAACTTCCTAGAATTTATATAAATATATTTATATATACAGTATTTTACGGATATAAGAAACACTCATATAAGAAAAACTCGCTTATAAGAAACGCAACCTAAAACACCATGTCTTTTTCTTAAATTTCTCTCTGAAATTGAACGTATATAAGAAACTCGCATATAAGAAAAACACGTTTATAAGAAATACATTTTAATGCACACTACAAATTTTCAAGAACAAAGAAGGACGCATATAAGAAACTAACTTCAGCTCTACTTTAAATGAATTTGATGTTGAATTCCGTTATCTTGAAAGCTTTGAAAATGCAGAATGTTTCGGAGAAATAAACGAAAGAGATCTCAGAAATGAAATGCAAATGATGACAGATGGATCAGATGGGTACGAGGAACCAGATTTAGTTGAACGAGAAGACGAAGGTTTACAGTTACTACCACCGCCAACTAGGACCGAAGCAATTGAAGCGTTCTTTCTCCTAAAGCGGTTTTTTTGATAGTGACGAAGAACAGAGTTTGGATTCTATTCAAGAACATCTTTTCAAAGACATTTCTAAGGATAACATTCAGAAAAAAATCGAAGACTATTTTTTTATATATTGCTGACATATAAACAGTTCCTATAAATATGAAGCTTGTATAATAATATTACTCTCCGAATTTAATTGTGCAGGTATGCAATATTTTGCTTATTGAAGAAAAGACTTATTTTCATTTATTTTTGTTATATTAAGCGTCTGTTTCACAGTGTATAAATAATGTTCTGATTAGTTACCTGCCACTTAAATAAACTGCCAGTTAAATCCTTCTGTTAGTGAGTTTTGTGTTTCACATCAAAAAATTTGTCCAGTTAAAAATGTTTTGACAAACATGAAATCAAAAAAAAAAAGTATTTGCTATATTTTTTCATCAGAGATTCAACCCTCAGGTACATTTTTTGAAGTGTCGAAAAGAATATCCATTTTATTGGAAGAAATGAAAAAAATTTTGCCTTTCAGACTTACTAGGGACGAGGGGCTTTACCTCGATATCGTTATGATAAATTAATATATTTTGCTTGAAAAAGATTTTTGTCTTTTTCTTTAAATTTAATAATTTTATTTTTATTAAAAACAAATGACAAATCCTTGCCTTTGCAGCCTTTTAATTCTTTATTTATTAAAAAAAAAAGCTAATCCTTGCTTTTTCAGAATTTTTATTCTATTAACTGCCAGTTAACTACTTTATAGGGCACTTCATCCTCCCTATAAGTTACTTGACACTTTAACTACTAGTTAACTCTACTCAGATTTTATGAAACGCTATTTTGAATTTAAACTGCTAGTTATCTTCCAAGCTGCTTAACTCGGAGTTTATCTGTATATTGTGAAACAGACGCTATATATTCTCACGTTTGAAAATAAAAACTTTTAGTTGTTTTTTTTTTTGAGGTCATAATTTTCAAAAACTTTATACATTGTTTGTTTTTATAAGAAATTTCTTTTCTTATATCCGTGTTGCTTATGTAAGAAATTTTCTTTCTTATATCCGTTGTTTGCATATAAGAAAAACTCGCATATAAGAAAGAAATGTCCGGGATTTTCAGACTTTCTTATAAGCGTGTTGCACTGTATTTGTACTGATCCAAAAGGGTACCTCACATTGAATCGGTTTTTTGTTATAAGATTTTTTCGAAAGATAAAAGTCCGATCAGCGTATATATATATTTTTTTTTTTTGAAAGAAGGTACGTACATATATATTGCCCAAATAATATTTGGTATTCACAAAAAATTTTTGCGAGTTATAATTTGGAATACAGGAGCAAGTTCGTACGAGCCAGTTGTGCACATATTTTTTTTTTTAATATGGAACATTTTTTAGCGGTTCCACTTTTTTTCTTAAAATCCTCTTTTTTGTGCCACTTTCTTAAAATCTAGGAAGGTAGCCCTGCCTTGCGGTAAGATTTATGGTGAGACAGCGCGGCAGACCAAATTTGAAATGGAATAACGCCCAAAGCGTGAGGGCACGGACCTAAATGGCGTCGGCGTCGGGATACTTGGACGAACTTACTGTCCCACACCGAATCCCTGTTTTGGCGCAGATGAAGAGGAAACTTTCTTTGTCCAGCCCGACGATGATGATGGTGATGTTATTAGTCCTTCAGAAACTTTTGTTATTCATTTGAATCTTACCTTAATGAGAAATTTCCTCGTCCATGTATAGAAAATAATTAATCTTCAAACAAAATAATTTTCGATTTGACATGAAATTGATCAGTTTTGTTTTTAATTTGTTGTAGTGAGAAAAGAGTTATTTTTTTTACATTCGCACCGTTTGTGATTTCGAATGGTTTTCATTGTTTTTAAGATGTATTCTGCTATTCGGGGCGGAGACAAATCCAACGAATCCAAAACCATTAAAATTGGTCCAGCAGATCTCGAGTTATAAGTGTTGTAACAAACCCGACTTTCTTTTATACAGGGTGATTCACGAGCGTTGTGCCAAAAAGCTAAAGCGTGTAGGTTGAGTTGAGAAATAAATCGTATGGGAGGGGGGGTCTATTCCCCCCCGTTTAGCCGGGAGGGGCAATTTTCTGAAAAATTGACTTATTTTGTAAAAAAAAATATTAAAACTCAACGGCTTAGTTTACAACACCGAACTATACCTTTCTGAAAAGCTAAAAACTTCTTCTTTCACTTTGTTTTTAAAATAAATTGTTTTAACGAATAGTTTAAAAAAAAATAAATTTTCAAACTCAAAATTTTCAAAAAAAAAGCCTAAAAAAATTTTTTGAACTAATTTTTTTCAAAATTTTATGTAATTAAGTACTAATTTTGTTTTAAAATTTCAATGTCTTTGTTAATTTTAAGTCGAAAACAGAAAACCGGATGCAAAAATGTCTTTTCGTTTTTGAGAAATTAAAAAATAACCAAAACCACTTTCATCTAAGAAAATCTTTGTTAATTTATTTTGACCTATCTGGACTTTTTATTAAATTTATTTATGAAACATTAACCTTTCTTTTACTATTTGTTTTGTAATTGGAGTTTTATGAGGACTCAATAAAGTAGAAAAGTATTGGATTTTCCCTGGATTAATCATTTTGTTCATTGATAACGTCTGCCATTGACCTTTCACTTCTAGCTCTCCGTGCTCTCGTCGGAGGATTCTTGAAAACATGCTACGACGTAGGCGCCATCTATTGAGATATCTTTCAGCGTAGAGTCTTTCGGCTTCCCGATCTCGACAACAAGTTAAACCGTAGCAGAAGTTCCTGTCCGCTAACTCTTCTCGAACATATGAGTTTGTTATTGTTATGTGTTGATGAATTAATATTTTAATTGTAAATGGTTGTTAAGTAAATATGCGATGCCTTTTATTAACCTTTAGGTTGTTAATTGTTTTTTGATTCAAGAAAAATTGCGGTTTAATTATCTTAAGCCCCCAGCAGGTAGAACCCTTCGCCGGCGATTGGCCGCGGCCCCAAGTATAGTAAGAAAAAATTGCAGGTCAGTTTTCAGACGTTATCAATGAATAAAATGGTTAATCCACTGAAAATCCAATACTTTTCTACTTTATTGAGTCCTCATAAAACTCCAATCACAAAAACTTAAATTTATAAATTAAACTAATAAATTAAACTAAAAGTCCAGATAGGTAAAAATAAAAACAAAGATTTTTTTAGAAAAAAGTGGTTTTGATTTTTTCTTAATTTCTCAAAAACGAAAAGACATTGTTGTATCCGGTTTTCTGTTTTTGACTAAAAATTAACAAACACAGTGAATTTTTAAAACAAAATTTGTACTTAATTACATAAAATTTTGAAAAAAATTAGTTCAAAAATGTTTTTTTTGCTTTTTTTTTTTGAAAATTTTGAGTTTGAAAATTTATTTTTTTTAAACTATTTGTTAAAACAATTTAATTTAAAAACAAAATGAAAGTAGAAGTTTTTGGCTTTTCAGAAAGGTATAGCACGGTGTTTTAAACGAAGCCGTTGTTTTTTAATATTTTTTTAAACAAAATAAGTCAATTTTTCAGAAAATTGCCCCTCCCGGCTAAACGGGGGGAATAGACCCCCCCCCTCCCATACGATTTTTTTCTTGTCTCAACTCAACCTACACGCTCTAGCTTTTTGGCACAACGCTCGTGAATCACCCTGTATATAAGAACTAGCCGACCCTGCAAACTTCGTCTCGCCACCTTTCAGGGCATCTCCAGAATAATTACAATTAACACAGATATTGTAAAAATGCAATGTTATTTACTTGAATTCAAATAGAGAACTACATATCTGAATTTTTCCAAGTTTTACAACTCCTCTGCTTTCTATTTTTATTAATGCATGTAGTAAAATGGAAATATCGTTGAAAAATTCAACAAATTATCGTTCTTCTGTTGTGTTTTGACTATTTCACACAATCAAAATACCATACAGATACAGCCTTCGATTGCCTAACTTATTTGCTGACGTTGGATTTGCCAAAAAATTTGTTTTTACTCATGAAAATTTAATAAAAATGCATTGAGCGAATAAAGAGTCCCTACCGGACATACAAACAAAACAATGCTCCTCAAATTTTATGCAAAAACTTCATTTATGGTCTTGAAGTTCTTCGTGCTCTCGCGGAGTTTTCCGAGTTCCCAAAAACAAATTTTGCACCTACAATCACATGCAATTTTCCCTTTGAAAACCAATGAGTTTTTCGAGTTTTTCATGAAGAGCTTTCTATTTTCCATTCAAAAACTTATTTTGAAATTATCATGCACAGAGATTTGAAACTTTTTAAAATATCGATTTTAAAATTTTCTTTTGCACAGAAAATCGTGCCCAAAAATTCGCGTGCAAATATTGTCTTGGTGCAAATGCTTAAGTAGGAGTTCAGCCTTAAATATAATATAGAAGAATGAATTGGAAATGAAATGAAAAATAGAGAGATATTTCAAGAAATTGATGTCGGCTGTCAGTTTCCTAAATTTCTAAACAAAATTTTCGAGTAAGTACATTAAAATCAATGTTTTTTCCTATCAATAATTATTTCTTTTACTTTCAGAATATCCTATTGCACATTCAGTGCATCGAAGAAGAATTCGGCTACATTTGTAAGGTAAGACTTTTGTTTGTTTATTGGTTTATCGACTACAAACAAACAACCGACAAACAAACAAAAGTCTTACTTTATATGTATATTAGTATAGACTCCGAAATCTCAGGAAAAAAATTCAGTTAGGGATGCATCAGACCAAGGTGCAAATACAAAATAAGGTCAACTGTGGACACTATGACGTATACGTAACAATTTTTTATTGCATTGCGTTATAGTGAAAATAGAAAGTTCTTCATGAAAAACTCGGAAAACTCATCGGTTTTTAAAGGGAAATTTGCATGTTATTGCACGTGCATTGGTTTTTAAATGGTAAACTGGAAAATTTCAAAATGTGTTTTCGAATAGAAAATAAAGTCATTTTGAGAATGAAGTCATGAACATTATTAAACAAAGCAATTTAGTGGTAGTATCCGTGGCTTAGTGGTTATGTGCGTTGGCTGCTAAGCAGAACGTTCTGGATTCAAATGGAGAACTGGAAAGTTCTCCCATAACCGGACGCTCTCAGTTCCAGTTTTCCATTTGAAAACCAATGCACCTACAGTTACATGCAATTTTCTGATTTTTCATGAAGAACTTTCTATTTTCCATTCGAAAACCCATTTTGAAATTTTCCAGTTTTTCTTTGAAAACCAATTTTCATAATGTGAAATTTTCATACACAGAGATTGGAAAATAAAATCCATGCTTTTTTTGAATATCGAAGTTAAAATTTTCTTTTGTACAGAAAGTCGTGCCCAAAAGTTCGCATGTAAACATTGTTTTGGTCCAAAAGCTTAAGTAGGAGTTCAGCCTTAAATATAACATAGAAGAATGAATGAAATGAAATGAGATGAAATGAAATGAAAATAGAAAGACGTTTCAAAAAATTGATGTCGGCTGTTAGTTTTTTGAATTTCCAAACAAAATTTTCGAGTAAGTAGATAAAAGTCAATGTTTTTTCCTATTAATAATTATTTCTTTTACTTTCAGAATATCCTACTGCACATTCAGTGCATCCCCGGAGAATTCGGCTACATTTATAAGGTATGACTTTTGTTTGTTTGTTGGTTTATCGACTACAAACATACAACCGACAAACAAACAAAAGTCTTACTTTATATATTAGTATAGATGTAATGTTGGTTTGTGTACGCCCCGGAACTTTTCAGAGCCCTTTTGTCTTTTTTTTTCTCCGGCATGAAAAAGGTAACACCATCCAGTGCTGTGGCTACAAGAACCCCCCCTCCCCGTCGAGCAAGCCTTTGGCAAAGCAAGCATGCCGCGTAGCCGTAGCCTGGATACCTTCTCCATCCTGCTGCCTGGACCGGCCTTAGGGTCCTGTAGTCCTAAGGTCGTAAAGGTGGTATAGGATGGAGAGGGGTAACACTGGGTCCCTAAAATCTAGACCCTCCCCTTCGACAACACGCCCTTCCCCTCTTCATAACTTCGGGTCCCCGGAACTTTTCAGAACCCTTTTGTCTTTTTTTTTCTCCGGCATGAAAAAGGTAACACCATCCAGTGCTGCGGCTACAAGAACCCCCCCTCCCCGTCGAGCAAGCCTTTGGCAAAGCAAGCATGCCGCGTAGCCGTAGCCTGGATACCTTCTCCATCCTGCTGCCTGGACCGGCCTTAGGGTCCTGTAGTCCTAAGGTCGTAAAGGTGGTATAGGATGGAGAGGGGGAACACTGGTTCCGTTACAGGTGGCGCCCAACGTGGGGCCCGAAGTTTTTGAGTATCGTCAACACCGAGGGAGGTTCGACGCAGGAAGGTGTACGCACTCTTGAAGTGTATTGTATCTTGGACATGGGTTGTGTATCATTACTAAAGTATTCGTAATAGTTTTGTTTTAATGAAAGTATCATTTGCATTCGTCCGGTTAATGGGTCATCTGCCTTTTAACGCAGTTGCGCATTGTATTTGATTTCTTGGGAAAAAAATATGTCAGGAATTTTATAAATTGAATCCTAAGATATAATGCAAGCTTAGCACATCTTCAGTTGTTCAATTTTTATTATTCTCTCTTCACATAATTTCATACATACATATATTACTTTTTTTTGATTTGTTAGAGCTTGACTTTCAGTTTGCGAAAACATGCAAGCATGCCGTGTAGCCGTAGCCTGGACACCCTCTCCTTCCTGCTGCCTGGTTCGGCCTTAGTTGCCTGTAGAGCTAAGGTCGTAAGGGTGGTATAGGTTGGAGAGGGGGAACATCTGGTTCCGTTACGCTCGAAAATCTCAAAAAGTTCTGCACCGATTGAGCTGAAATTTTGATTGTTTTTATCTATTCTTTGCATCAGTCACTAATCACAAACAGTGGCAATGTTAAAAAATAATGCTTTTCCCACTACAACAAAATTAAAACAAAACTGATCAATTTACAAATACTCAATTTCAATTCAAATTGTCAAACATTTTTTTTTTTTTTTATTGTGAGAACAAATAAGCACACACAATAAGACATCGAGCTGTCGGTGTAGTCGTAACCGACTTTAATGGAGCAGCGTGAGTTCTCCATTGTCATTCTGCTCAGACGAATCAGCCTTATTACCGTACCCGATCGGAGAATTCTCCGATCGGAGAAAATGTCCGATCGGAAGTTTTATTTCCTTCACCGTACCCGATTCGTACATAAATAAGTGATGCGTACTGACGCACTTCTTTGTTGTTTTGTGATATTTTTAGTTCCGACACTTTTTTGTTTCGGAGACAATAGGGCTTTTTCCCTTTTGACAGCTGTCAAATACCAATTGTCATTTTTCGGTCGTGGAGGGCAAACAAAGCGCAATTTGTATTGAATTTGGACAAAATTTGGTAATTTTCCTTGATATTTAAAAAATAAGTTTTCTAATACAGTTTTTTTTTTGAGAAAATGGAAATTTCAGGGTACGCGAAGGGATTGGACCAACAATGGAGGAAGGAGCACATTGAAAAGTCGCCAGGATTGCCGCCAAAGATCGCTACCTCCTCAGGTGCACTGAGCAGTGTCTGGAATAAGGAACGTCTCGAGAGGCAGGAACGAGAAGACGAAGAATTTATTAAGTGAGTTTCCTTTCGTTCTCAAACAAGATCATAATCAGATTTAAGTTCTATCGTTCCAGGAGTGTAAATTTCAAAAACAAATCAGTTGAGGAAAAGAACATTGTCGTTGAAGAAATTATCAAGCAAGTTTCGCTGCAAAGAGCAGCTCATCACTGAAAGGTCTGGTAGTCAAGCGAAAACGGCCCCTTGTGCTAGTCAAGCCTCGCGAGAAGGAAGCCCCACCTGCAAAAGCCGAAGACACAATGTACCTCAACGTCGACCAAAACTCCAGGAGGTCTATCACTTCTTTCAGCTTACTCAGACAGCTCCAAAGAGTCGGAATAGCATTTATTACAAATTCTTTTATTAAAAACAAATTTTATGTACACAAAGTGGTCACTCTCTCGATACCGTCTATTTATTCGTAAAATTCCACCGCAGGTCAAAACAGCCCGTTCCGTTTTTAACCGGTAATCCGACAATAATTTGACTGGAAGGTGAATTAAAATCATCCGATCGTCCAGCTACGGTGGCTGCCTTCAAGAACTGCAGGCACGACTCGAATGATATCTGCTGCAGTGGTGACGAAGATGAATCCATTCCCTTCCATCAAAGGTCATGTAATCAGCGATTAGCAACAAATGCCGCGGATCCACCGTGATGCCGTAGACTTTGAACACATTTTGAACTTCTTCTGCAAGAAATAGATAAATAAAGTAACTGATTTTTATAGAATTCTTGGCAACCTACTCCATTATCATCGCCTGAAGAATCATCATCGACGTTTTGGGTTTTATCTGCTTTCGATTGTTTTGCTCGACTAACCTTCTCATCATCGTCCTCGGCTTCCTCGAATCTATTTGCTTTTCCTGGTCCTCTTTTCTAGGGCTTGTCTTCATCGATGTCGATTCTAAAACAAAAAAATACATAAGAATCTGCTTTGCGGAAATCTTTCGGCCCATTTCTACAACGTGAACGAGTTGCATGTTGGTTGGGTGTTGTAGATTGAAATATAAATACCAACTTACCTGTGATAAACCGTTGGGAACATATTCTCGTGTAAGGAAGTGAGTGTTGCTTGAGATCCTTCCTCTTAATATCATGAAGCCATGCTCTCCTCCTTTCTTTAGAGGTTTTGATTTTGGCTGGGTTTTGGTGAATGGCCGGGAAGCGAAAAAACTTTAAGGTGTGGTCTCGGTTTCCTCTTGTGGAACAACCAAAAACACAGCACGTAGAAGGCATTTTACGCAATTTTTTACACAAAAATTTAAAAAAGTACTAACTAACACAACACAACACACTAAACTTTTTGTTTGAACAATTTAAAACTTTATATTTATTGAATAAAAACAGCAATTTTCAATCTTTTTTGGCGCTTTTTAATAGAAAATTTATTTGTTTGCCCTCCACGAGTAAATGACAGCTAAGACGTCAGCTCGTTTGACGTTTCCCGCCGGTGGTCTATCGGACGAAAACAGTAAGCAACAAATCGCGATGCATCGCATGAAATCGCGAAACGACGCTCTCAATTTGAAATTCTGAAGCAGATTTCAAATTTTTTCGTAGATGTCTACGATTGACCTGTCCGAAAGTATACGATGGTAGAAAATTCGTAGAAATTGTACGAATCGGAGAGAATTTTTCTGGACATGGCATTATACAGTTCTTCTCTACAGATGCTTTCATACGCGACCTTTAAATCGATAAAATGATGGTATGTTTAGCGGGTCTCCTTTCTTCAGGATCAGGCAAACAGTGCTGAGGTTCCATTCATCGGGCATGCTCTCTTCCGACCGTATTCTGCAGATGAGTTGGTTCATGCTCCTTTCCAAGTCATCGCCGCCGGCCGGCCGCTTTGAAGAGTTCGGCAGTGATGCCGTCAGCTTCCGCTGTTTTGGGTTCGGTACAACTTAACTAAAAATATTTTCAATCCGATATCGTACAATCTGTTGGACAATATTAATCGATCTCATGTAAACTTAGTCTCTTGTTCCTTGGCCCCCATTTCAACGTGTTTTCGTAAGGCGCGGTACAGGAGTTACGGTCAAACTATAGTTCGAGATATTTTTAATATCTACGCATTGTGTAAGACCTTTGATTATGTTTGAGGTATTAAGTTCGACTCACTACTTTTGTATGTAGAGGGTAGTAGGGTAGCGGATAGAGGGTAGTGGTTAGCGTGTAGAAGTAGTGGGTAGCGGTTAGCGGGGTAGCTTGGTAACGTGGTACCAGGGTTGTGGGTAACAGGTAGAAATAGTGAGTAGTGGGGTAGTGGATACAGGGTAGCGGGGAGTGTGGTTGCGGTGTATACAAAAGTTTAGGTCTTTTATTCATCGATTGAGGCATTTGCAATCACAATCAGTAAAGCTAAAGGTCAATCTTTAGAATCGTGTGGTTTACATTTAGATGCGGATTGCTTTTCACATGGACAACTCTATATGTTGCGTGTTCCCGAATCGGCAAACCAGATAGTCTTTATATCTATACGTAAGACAGAAAATATTGTATATCCACAAGTATTGCAAAATTAAACCTATATGAAATGTATTCTTTGTTTTGTTTCTCATTTCTCAACCATTCAATCACATTGTGCCACTGCGAAGCGTGGAAGGGTACAGCTAGTAGACAATAAAATTGAAGACGTGTAAAATTGATTGATGGATTGTGGAAGCTTTCGGATCAGGCCGATCTCCTGCACCCACTGAACATGAACTACAGCACGCGACAGAAGAAAAGTGAAAGAGATGAGTTTTTCCTTAGATAAACTTAGATAAATTATTTAATGTGTGATAGTTGAGCTTATCGAATTGAAAGGTGCAATTACGGATTAAAGAGTTTTTATTGAGAGTATCAGCCATCGGATGCTCAAGCAACGGCTATCGTTTGAAAGACAACAAAATAGAAAATTAGATTAGAAAATAGATAAATCATGGTATTTTCTCTGACTTTAACCTTAAGGCCAACAATCACTTAGTCAGGCAAATAGCTCAATAAAACTTTTACAAGGACCATAAAATAGGATTATTTATAATTAGGTTAATGCCTGAAGCACGTATTGGTACAACATCTGTCTATCTTTTCGAAAAGCATCGTAGTCGTCTTGACTAAATCTTGCATTAATTCTCGTGTGGGGCTTGAAATAGCAAAGCAAGCATGAGCATTTATGCGATACTTAAATTGTAAATTCCACTCATCCTGACAAACTTAATCAGAAAAATCATTAAATCAGAAAAATGAAAATATCTTTACGACTTGTTCAGCTAATGCAAATATCATAGATTGAGCCTGTTTACTGCGTTTTTATAGCTGACTCAACATCTCGATCTCTTAGTGTAAGGTGCGTAGAGTGCACGCTTTAATTAAGGCTCACACTGCCAAGCTCCTTGGAACCATAAGCCGTGTTGGTCGGTCGTTTGATGCGTTTTCTTTGTCCAAACAAACAAGTCTGAACACTTTTTCTTGAAAAGGATTTCCTTTCAAAAGCACAAATTTTAAATCTGTTGTATAATTCTTCTATAATGTCGGGTTTTACCGAGATAAGTTCGTTTTTATTACGACAAGCAACGATTGTTATTTTTTGTTGATCCTTTGCAATAGGACTGTAATGGAACGTCGCGTCGTCAACCGATCGTTCCTTGACGCTCTTTTTGAATTGTCAAATAGAAATGATCAGTAACAAAGAACAACAAATTTACGAGATTATGGGCAGCATAGAGCACACCAAACAGTCACTTTTTTTATGCATAAGAAGTGCTATAGTTTAGGGGCCAAAAATGAATAGGTTTCTTTTTATCCGGGTTACTGTGGGTAATACTGCGCGTACACAGCTAATATCCAATTAAGGTACGTATATTACGCTAGAATCTCCATTTTATAAGCCGGACTCGGGGACCATCTGGGAATTTGTTGCTAATTTGTTGCTATTTTGTACCGAAAGAATTGATTTTGTACCTCTCTTAGTTTACGAGAAACGGCTGAGGACCTGACGTAATATTACGCTACAATCTCCTCTTATACATCTAGACAAAGAAAGCACCTATCGACTTGAATCCAACTTCATATTTTGTTGCTATTTTGTTGCTGGGAAATAGGCCAGCTACATTTGTCAGAATCGTAACCCTTCACGGGGGTGGGTGGTACACCTAGCCCTGTAAATACGAGATAGAGTGTATCTCATAAACCAGAGCAGCTAGCAACACGAGACCAGCGGCGTATTTTGTTGCTATTTTTTTGCTGAGAAATAGACCAACTACATTTGTCGGAATCGTAACCCTTCACGGGGGTGGGTGGTACACCTAGCCCTGTAAATACGAGATAGAGGGTATCTCGTAAACTAGAGCAGCTAGGAACACGAGATAAGCCGCGTTGCTAGTAATTAAATATAGCCTACGTTACTAGGTGTGAATATAGCTTTCTAAAGGTGGAAAAAACTTTGAAATCGGATAAGTAGTTTTTGCTTTTATTCATTACAAACCATAAGATATAAAAACAAATGAACGTTATTATAGTTCTTCTCTCACAAACATCATCAGTCTAGGTACTATTTTTTTCGTGTCCTTGATGGCTATGGATTTGCCGTTTAGGTCATCACATTCTACCCATGCACAACTATCTCTGCGGAAAATGATCGATGTGTAGTGACCAACAGCCGTTTGATCATTAGATCCCGAGCTACCGCCGATTCCTACCAGCGCAAACCTCTGACTTGAATCTTGAGGAAAATTATTGGGGAGAGTGGAGTGAGACCATTTTCCGAACTGCGTCATCTAATTTTGAGGAAGAAGGGTCAGCTGTGAACCCTTATTATCTGGAAAATAATAAAACATAGATTTATGCAAAATGTTGCTCAAGGATCTCGAGCTCTTCCCAATATGGGAAAACATCTTAAGCATACAATTACAGAAAACGTTTCCAGAAGGTCGCATTCCAGCTTCTAGTGCTCCTATTGAAAGTGAATTCAATAAATTGAAAAATGATTTGATGCGTTCCGTGCATCATTCAATTCGCGTAGACGAATTTGTAAAAAAACACCTCGAATATTTACGTGGAAAACTATTATTAGTCCAGGCCAATTTGAAGGAGAACGCAGAATTGTGTATAGATGATTTGAACGACACTCAGTCAGAAAACAAAGCTTTGAATGACGTTGAGAATTGGCGCAATCAAGGTAATCCACGTTCAATGAAGAGGAAAATTAACGATCTGGAGGTTGCAGTGAATACCTGTATAGCATGTGCAGACAGTAATTTTCCCACAGGTGCATATAAATGTGCAACATGTTTGAAATCTGTTCACCTGCTACAAGGCTGTTCCATCGCTATTCCCGGCTACGAAGGAAACGAAGGATTTGGTTCAAAAAAGATTATGCTTAGAATGCGTTAGCAAAAAAAAAAGGTATAAAACGTTTTTTTTATATTTTACTCTTCCGAGAACAGGTCTTAATATCAGCCCTGTTATACATATTATCAGTAACCTCTTGAATCGTTTAGAAAACCATTCCTTTTTATTTTGTAGAGATACACTCTATCTCGTATTTACTGGGCTAGGGGTGGTACACCCCCATGAAGGGTTACGATTCCGACAAATGTAGTTGGTCTATTTCTCAGCAACAAAATAGCAACAAAATATGGAGTTGTTCTCGTATTGCTAGCTGCTCTGGTTTACGAGATACCCTCTATCTCGTATTTACAGGGCTAGGGGTGGTACACCCCCGTGAAGGGTTACGATTCCGACAAATGTAGTTGGTCTATTTCTCAGCAACAAAATAGCAACAAAATACGCCGCCGGTCTCATGTTCCTAGCTGCTCTGGTTTATGAGATACACTCTATCTCGTATTTACAGGGCTAGGTGTACCACCCACCCCCGTGAAGGGTTACGATTCCGACAAATGTAGTTGGTCTATTTCTCAGCAACAAAAAGCAACAAAATACGCCGCTGGTCTCGTGTTGCTAGCTGCTCTGGTTTATGAAATACACTCTATCTCGTATTTACAGGGCTAGGTGTACCACCCACCCCCGTGAAGGGTTACGATTCCGACAAATGTAGCTGGCCTATTTCCCAGCAACAAAATAGCAACAAAATATGAAGTTGGATTCAAGTCGCTAGGTGCTTTCTTTGTCTAGATGTATAAGAGGAGATTGTAGCGTAATATTACGTCAGGTCCTCAGCCGTTTCTCGTAAACTAAGAGAGGTACAAAATCAATTCTTTCGGTACAAAATAGCAACAAATTAGCAACAAATTCCCAGATGGTCCCCGAGTCCGGCTTATAAAATGGAGATTCTAGCGTAATATACGTAATTAAGGTCGGGTATCAGAAAGCTTTCGGGCAACTCGCTTCTAAGTTTGCTAACTCAGACATTATTGTGCTATTGTGAGAACATTTCAGAGCAATATATGACGCTATTCAAGCGCAATCCGAAGGATTTTCCGCATCTTTCCTAACATCCGACGAAACATGTGGATCCATTGACTGGTACGAACCAAGCTCGTAAGCAAACGTATTGTTCACAATGTTCACACATCATGTCAATAACCAGCAAGAAGAACAGCAGCCGCACCAAAGACCAAAGCAAAATAATCAAAAACAATGATTGCCATATATTTTATCACCGATGTATCACAAAACGCCCATCAACTCGTTGACATCAAACAGATATCCGGAATTTCATACAAAAAATAACCAGACCATATGCCTAATGGATATAAGGTGAAGCAGTCGACTTTACGACACATGGAACTTACAATGCTACAGAGATCTGGAATATTGCGTCAGCAGCAATATACTCCGTTGCGACTTGTCATTCTTTGAAACTTGTTATGATCCTGTCCAGTTTAAATGTGAAGCGGAAGTTACAAATGGAGGTGGAACATTTAGTGGCAGCTTCCAACACAGAACACCAGAATACGCGTTCAGGCAAGCGTTATTATACAGATACAGATATCGTTGGTCTTTTTGGAGCCCACTGCGATGAATATGCCAAATATGTATATACGAAATCTTAAAAACCAGTAAAGAACATTATTCACTATAATAAGAGTTACGACAACCAACACACTCCTAGCATGTAGTTTGGTTTGAAGGCATTGCATTGATGGGATTTTCACATTCATTCCACCTCATTTAACTCCTCTTCCATAATGTCGAACGGTAGCTTTTTCACACGGTATACGATGTTTGCTGAAGAAACTAGCAATTTCGTTTAATAAATCGTAATGAATAAAGAGTTAGCTTAGACCCTATGTGTGATCTTAAAGCACATAAATTCAAGTATTTTTCCGTTCTTGAACCGCACGAGTATTACGGCTGAATTGTTCGAGGGGCTCCAGCTATTTCACATGATCCCTGATCGTAAAAGTAATGATAGAAAAGAGTTACGCAAGTGTTACGACCACGACGCGATGGTGGTTTTATGTGATACGACCGACGATGTTCCTTTTGCTAATAGTTCAAAATGTCCTTCTTTGTATTTTGTATCCAGGAGGCTAAAGTATAAATATACTGCTGGAGGAATTTGGATTATTATTGCGCCTTTTTATGTCATTTTATATTTTTGTAAAAGAATTTTGCTGAGTTAACCGTGATTCAAAACATTTTTTAAACCATTTTATTACACTGAAAAACAGTCCTGGGTTTTTAAATTCTTCTCCAAGTTTATTTCTGGAATACTGTTAATACCTTCGCATTAAAAACAACGTGTTGTCACTAAACAAACAATCAATTTACCAAAAGTTAAGAAGCCAATAAAACATCTTAAATCCGGAAATCTTCATTTAAACATTCACAATTCAATTAAGTCTATAACAAAGGCAATGTTCTTACTCATTCCTTGAATTCCAAGTTCTTCCTCTTATTCCAGATCAAAAACAAACAAACAAACAAATAAAAATAAATAAAAAAAGTCGACCACGTTGTTTTCTGAACACAAAATGCAATAAAATATACTTTAATCTTAACACCTCCCAAGGTTCATTTCCATAATTATTATATGGCTCTCCATAATCACCTGCCATTCGGAAACCCTTAGACATTTTATTTTCGATTCCATGAAGCGAAGTCAATGACATCAATGCCACTGCAGATGGTATACTAATTTGTTTGTCTTTTGTCAACTTTAATTACAGGTGACCCAAGAATTTTGTAATATTTGTAATTTTGGTTTCAGTTCCAGTTTGACTTCTCCTCAATCCCATTTAACGTTATGTCTTACAAGAACAGTTCTGGCACTGGTAATACCTGCCAGACAAGAATTCCCATATTCGAACCAGCTTCTCTGCTTTCTTTCACTCTTTTGTCTAGTTATTTTTAGTTTGTAAATTTTAAATATTAAGAAAATATGTAGGTAGGGTGACGTTGTCATCGATGCACCACCCTATTTTCAAATGACCATAACTTTTTCCAATGAACTCTTTTTGTTATGTATTTTTGTATTTCATTCTTTAGATATGTTATGAAAATACGTACGAACTTATATTTTCGATATGATCTGAATTCTTTACGTAAAAAGTACTTTTCCCAAAAAACCAAATGGTGCATGGTGCACCATGGTATGTACTGAATGCACCAGTCGTATGTACACGATGCACCACAAATTTATTTAAAGAATTAAAACAATTTTTTAACGTCATAGATAGATTTATTTATTCAAACAAAAATATACGAGAACTTAAATATAAAAAAAATCGATCAAAAGACCATATCACTTAAGGGAACTTTAAAATAAAAATAAATAGAGGAGCTCGACTAAAGCAAAGTTATTATAGGATTTAAGTTCATCAAATGGACGGTCAAGAAGTTAAGAATTCAAAGCAACTGATGAATTTGCGGTATCTTCTTGATCAGATAGATTTTAGCTGCTGCAGTCGTACCTTTATTTCATCTTTGTCTTTTTACACAGTAAACCATGGTGCATTCAGCACCATGCTTATGTGGTGCATTATGCACCACCCAGACATTTTTTTAAACAAATTGAAATAGTTTATAACAAAAAGAACGAAACTATTCACTCCTAATTTTAAAATGTTAGCAAATGTTCAAAAAACTGTTCAATTGATTTGTTATAAAGAAACTCTTTTATTTCACTCAGATATTACAAAAATAAGCTAACCTTATTTTTCACTTTATCACTGTAAATTTATAAAACACTCCGCACAAGTGAGCCACCAAAGAGAAGCACTTTCAAACTTAAGTCTATCGGAGTTTCTGAAAGTAACGGTCACATTTGAAAGAGGTATACACTAATCCAGCGTCCGGTTTGGCGTGTATAGCCGTGGTGCATTCTGCACCACTGGTGCATTGATGACCACGTCACCCTAATTGGTAATCCCTGATGACCTTCAACAAACGAAAAACAAATTAGATGTTGCCGGTGAGCTCGAGCTTAAATGTTAAATCTAATATGTGTACATTCCTTGATTCGTTGACCCATCTTGAAACTCGTTTCGGTTACCAGTCATCACTAAAATAATAATAAATGTTAGTTAGCATATTGCAAAGGTCTGCTAAAATTTTCTATTTTCATCACCCGGCGAAAAACGAAGTAACTTGACAGCAAGATTTTGAAATTTCGGTTTATTTTGTGGGTGTTGAATATTGGTGGGTATTTATTATACTGAAGTAAACTTTTTAGTTTTTAAAATAACCGCATGACTGCATTTTGTCGTTTTCCAAGTGTGGTTTGTTAGGTGCAGGGAACTTACTTCACTGGGAATTAACTTCACATAGGAATTAACTTCACCTCAAGTGGGAAATATCTTCACTTTTTACTTGCGACATCTATACTCTATACTAATATTTAAAGTAAGATTTTTGTTTGTTTGTCGGTTGTATGTTTGTAGTCGATAAACTAACAAACAAACAAAAGTCCTACTTTAAAAATGATGCAAATTGGTTATTCCATGCACTGAATGTGCAGTAGGAGGTTCTGAAATGAAAAGAAATAATTATTAAGAGCAAAAAACATTGATTTTAAATTTTTGTACCCGAAATTTTGTATTTAAATTAAGCAAACTGACAGCCGACCAGCGTTGCCGCGAAGAAAGAAGCAAAGCGGGCCACTTCGAAATATTTTGAGGGCCATTTGACTTAACAGCGGACCAAATGTTAATATGTAATTTTAAATATGGGTATTTATTTGTTAAATTAAATAATTAATTCAATTTCTTCAATAATTGTAACAATAAAAAAAATCACTGATGTACCTAAATATCACATTTGTTTCATAATTCATTGAGATTGATATCTTAGATAGATAATATCTTCTATATATATAAAAATGGATGTGTGTTTGTATGTTTGTATGTTTCTTATAGACTCTGAAATAGCCCAATAGATATTTGTGAAATTTCCATGGTTCATACTGTTGTATTCAGTGATGATTTTTTAGAAAAAATTAAAAATCGAAAAACCCCATTGAATAGTGAGAAAACTGGAAAAACCAAACAAAGGTCGGGAATAAGATTTTTTTTGAATTGAAATTTCTTGTTTCAAAATGGGTTTTCAAATGGAAAAATTAAAGTTCTTGATACAAAACTCGGAAAACTAATGGGTTTTCAAAGGGAAAACTTTTATTGTAGGTGCACTGATTTTCAAATGGAAAAATGGAAAATTTTTTATTGGGAATTTGGAAAACTCTGCGAGAGCACGAAGAACTTCAAGACCTAAAATCAAGTTTTTGCATGGGATTTAAGGTGCATTGTTTTGTTTGTATGTCCGGTAAAGACTCTTAATCCGCTCAATCCTCAATGCGTTTTTATAAAATTTTCACTGTAGATATCGCCTGAGCAAAAACAAATTTCTGGGACAACCTTACGGGAAAGTCAGCAAATAAGGGGACAATCGAAGCTGTTTGGAATTCTGATTTTTGTGAAATAGTCAAAATAACACACTGGAAGAACGAGAATTTGTTGAATTTCTCAACGAAATTTGCATTTTACTGCATGCTTTAATGAAGGTAAAAAGTTAGTTGTAAAGCTTGGAAAAATTCAGATATGTAGTTCTCTATTTCAATTGGATTCAAGCAAATCACATTATCACAATATCTGTGTTAACTATACGTACTTATTCTGGAGTTGCTCTGAAGAGTGGTGAGACGAAGTTCGCGGGGTCAGCTAGTACTAAATAAAAATATATAAAATTAACTTAAAATAAAGCCAATATGGCTTTAATAAATTATATGGTATAATGAGTTATCTTATCTTATATAAATTCTATTAATAAGATCAGGGGCCGAATTATCGCTCACATGAACTAGAGAGTGAGTCTCATCAGTTCCTCCTATTTTCAATTTCAATTTCAATTTCCGTGAGCACTTCATGTTTCGAATGAAATTCAGTTCGATAACTGAAGACAGAATTTAATATTATTGTACCTACTAGATGCTCGATAGATAACTCGATAACGTGAGAGTTAGTGCCAAGTGCACACAATGCAGTCTTGTATTATTCGATCAGTGATGCCGTGATTCGACCCCAGTAACGTATTATTTGATAACGGATGCCATAATTTGGCCCTTGGTTTAGGAATAAAATGTCCACAGTTACTCAAGTTGCCCTGCCTATTTCGAAATGAATGAATTCAGTAATATTTTAATTATGGTAATTTGTTTGGGGTGGAAACACATCGGTAGAATAATGATATATTTATATTTAATTTTGTAAAACGTTTCAGCTATTATTTAGCAATTCTTATAAATGTCAAAACTTAAAAAACAAAGATTTGGGGCCATTTCAAACTGGCCCGGGCAAAGGGCTAAAATTTAAAACAGCGCGCCAAATGGCCCGATCGGGCACTTCGTGGCAACGCTGCAGCAGACATCAATTTTTTGAAACGTCTCTCTGTTTTTCATTTCATTTCGTTTCATTTCCTTTTCATTCTTCCTTATTATATTTAAGGCTGAACTCCTACTTAAGCGTTTGGACCATTGTATTTCTATCTAGCTAGTACCCGCGACCTGGCAATCGATTGTAGTGCCATCTTGAGTTCTGGCGCAGTGCTAATTTGTTTTACATACGTTTTGTATTGGGATTTTTTTTTTTTTTTGATCTGGCACAAAAAAATCGAAAAACCCATTCTTGATTGTAGATACTAGGTGGTTTCATATACAATGGTTTAGTGTTTAGACCAAAACAATGTTTACATGCGAATTCTTGGGCACGATTTTCTGTACTTAAGAAAATTTTAAAAGCGATATTCAAAAAAAGCATGGATGTGTTTTCGCATGCAAAATAGAAAGTTCTTGATGAAAAACTAGATACTTCATTGGTTTGCAAATTGAAAATTGCAAGTAACTGTAGGTGCATTGGTTTACAAATGGAAAACTGGAAAATTTCAAAATGGGTTTTCGAATGGAAAATAGAAAATTTTTCATAAAAAACTCGGCAAACTCATTGGTTTTAAAAGGAAAAATTGCATGTTACTGTAGGTGCATTGGTTTTCAAATGGAAAACAGGAAAATTTTAAAATGCGTTTTCGAATGAAAAATAGAAAGTTCTTCATGAAAAACTCTGAAATCTGGACATTTTCAAAATGATTTTTCGAATAGAAAGTAGAAAGTCATTTTAAGAATGAAGTCATGAACATTATTAAACAAAGCAATTTTGTGGTAGTGTCACGGACACTTAGTGGTTGTGTGCGTTGGCTGCTAAGCAGAACGTTGTGGGTTCCAATCCTATTTGTGTCCATAAAGTTATTATTTCACGTAGAACTCACAAAACTTCCAAGAGTATTAATCTGTCATCAAAAAAGTGCTTCTCAATTTTGCAGTTCGGGATCGGCATTAAGTTGTAGATCCCCTCAATTCTTCACACGCACTCGGAGAATGTTTGATGAGAGTAAAGCCAATGAAACCTTGGTTCTTCAAGAGCTGTCGTGCCACTCTTTTTATTTTATTTTAATTTTTGGTAATAAATCTAGGAACTCATTCATAAAATAAACGTCATCGGTTTATTGCATTTAATATACTTTTAGTCGATTTTCATAAATCTAAGAGAGATCAGATCTATTGATTAAATAAATTAATCAAATGAATGTAAGTTGGCCCTTACATATTTATTTCCCATGTTATTCCGATTTTAAGAAGTTTCTATTTTTTGAACACTTTTTATTTGACGTTTACAAACACAAATTATTGTAAACAATTGGAACTGAAATACGAATAAAATTCAAACTTCATTTTCATTGCTGGTTTTCAATTGTTCTCTTGAAAAGGAAGAAAAAAAAGTAAGAATAAAAATTTTAATCAACTGAAAAAAGTGAAAGTAAAAAAGTGGTGTCAAGAACTAAATTCGTGAATAAGAGGAAAAGATAGAACAAAACAAAGTATGTATGTAAGACTGTTAAAATCTTATTTCCTTAACATTTCGCATGCTATTTTTCTTTGGGTTTCATTCCAACGCTCAAGTACACGCAACACGACGCAAAACTATACAACGCCTTACATAGATGTAGTTTGTCCGTTCAAGGGAGAGCGACAATCTATGGCGGTTATGAAAATTTGTGTCCGTGTCCGGTTATGAGAGCGTCCGGTTATGTGAGAACTTTCCAGTTCTCCATTTGAACCCACAAAGTTCTCCTTAGCAACCAACGCACATAACCACTAAGTGTCCGTGACACTACCACAAAGTTGCTTTGTTTAATAATGTTCATGACTTCATTCTTAAAATGACTTTCGACTTTCTATTCGAAAACTCATTTTGAAATTATCCAGATTTCAGAGTTTTTCATGAAGAACTCTCTATTTTTCGTTCGAAAACGCATTTTGAAATTTTCCAGTTTTCCATTTGAAAATGTGGCGAGAATTGAATTATACATACAAGCCTATATTGGATTCCATAAGTCCTTGCAAGCAGCAGGTTAGTTGGTATTTATTTTTTATTTTGTTATTTGCATTTATATTTTTATGTTTTGTTACTTTTTAAGGAGATATGGCATCGAACAATAAGTCAAGCAATGAATCAACCAGTAAATCGGATGAATCAGAATGTTCAATGATCAATTTCGATGAAGAATTTGAAGAAATTGAAAAATACATTCAATCTGAAAAACATTGATGCCATTAATGTCATAAGATGTCATAAGAAATTTTTGATTTTTCAAATTAAAAGAAAAAATCATTGGAGCTGTTTCTTTTTTTTTAATTATTTTTTTATGTTAAGAATTTTTCGGAAATGTCTTAAAATTAATATAGGTATGAAGTAATGAAGAATATAAAAATATAAGTAAATTTTGAAAAAAAAAGTTTAAAAATTTTCAAATTATTTTTGAAAGCAAAATATTTGGGCAACATAACATTGATCGGACTTTTACTTTTGAAGAAAATCTTATAACAAAAAACGGTTTTATGGAAGGTATCGTTTTTGAGAAAATTGAAGTTTTTTATTGTACCCCAAAAAAATTGTATGTAGACTATCTACACTAAATTTTGATCTTAAAAAAATAATAAGGAAACGTCAAACGCGAATTCGCTCAAATCTTTAATTTTCAAGTTTGAAGTCAACCGGACCAGTGGTTAAGGATGTAGGTGCGTTTACAGACGGACAAATGGACGGAATCGCCGGACCAACTTTTTTCGACTTCTCTATCATCTTTTAAGTGATAGATTTTCTTTACTTTTCACCACATTGATGAACTTTTATAGACATCAAACAATGATGAATGATGAATTTTTTGGCTTTATTACCTATAGCTCTCTTGCAGAAATTCTCAAACCCGGCAACGCAGGGTCGCAGGGTATTTTCGGCTAGTATAGAATTGTGGCAAGTATTGAATTCGTAAAAAAAAATTTGAGATGATGATGAGATATGACATTACGATGACAGAGAAGTCGAAAAAAGTGGGTCCGGCGATTCCGTCTGTCTGTCTGTCTGGAAGTTTACAGGCACCTACAGCCTTAACCACTGATCCGATTGACTTCAAACTTGGAAATTAGAGGTTTGAGCAAAAACTCATATCCCAGTTTTTTTATTTTTATTTTGAGATCAAAATTTAGGGTAGCCACCATACTATTTTTCTTACCAAAAACCAAAACTTTCAATTTTCTCCAAAACGGCTCCTACAATTTTTTTTAAACTTCCTCGAATTTAATTTTTTTAAACATTCATGTATTTTATGTAAGAAATTTTTTTTGCATTACTCCAAAACGGTACCTCCCATAGAACCGTTTTTTGTTATTAGATTTTCTCAAAAAATAAAAGTCCGATCAGCGTAATTTTTTTTTGAAAGTACGTAGGGTAATTGCGGGATAGATGCCGCGGTTTTTGAAAAATAATTTTTTAGACTATGTTAACTATATATATAATTTTTATTTTTAACAAAACTTAACAATGGGTTTATATTCTACCATACAAAAATACTTAACATAAAAAAAATTAATAATTTATTAAATTAACAAAAAATAAAAAAGTATTAAGTGCCCCATCTCTCCCAGCATGAGTGGGAGAGTTGCCGCACACTAAATTCATCAAATTTAATATTTTTAAATTATTGCAAAACATGTTTTTTGCGTTCCTCATTACGCCCACAATCTGTGCACATGATGTTTCCAGGCTTCTTGTACCGGGTACAATTTTCATGCAGCCATTTCCGACACTTTTTGCATTCCACCCAATCTTGTTTTTTTTTTTGTTGAGAAATAGTTTTCCCAACATTCGGCACAGTTGTTAATGTCCTCAGCCGGTCCAATGAATTCTTTATTGGTCCTTGCGTTAATCGGATCTTTTTTTTTTTATTTTTTTGGCTTTGTATGAGAGATTTTTTTTTTTGATCGAGGTAGGCGTAGTTAAGACCTCTGCAAACTGCCTACGCCTTGAAAAAATTGGTGTTGGAATATTTGGCAGTGGTGAAATTTCTTGAAGAAGTTTGGTTGGCGTAGGGCTATTAAAGCACGATGAAGTGTGGGTTTCATTTTCTGAATAGTTGCAGGAATGCGTGGTGTTACTTGCGGTTGGAATAGCCAATTCTGAGACTGTGGCAGGAATGCCGAACACTGTTTCTGCTTTTCACACAGACACACCTTCCTCGATGGATTTTCTGGCTTTTTCTAAGCCCTCTTCTATCCAACTTCCTCCATGAGTATTACGGATATATTTACGTGGCATAATTAAGCTGTATTTTATCTTCTAAACAAAAAAGAACACAAAAATCAAAATGCGGCATCTTCTCCTAACAAAAATGCGGCATCTATCCCTTTTTTGAGGGAGAGATGCCGCATGACACTACACAACAACAAAAAAATAAGAACAAGAAAAAAATCACACCAATCACATCTTATAATACTCATTAACTACAAAAAAGACTTACATTTAAGAAAACACGCAACGATTAGTTTATTCAACTAAATATTCCAAAAGACTGAAAAATTTCCATAGTCGAGACGGTAGCGTAAAACAAAACAAACACCAAAAACTCCCGTTACTTTTTCGAAGTTTGCAGTTTTTTTTCTGCGTTTTAGTTTGAATGTAAAACGAACAAATTTGAAAAAATAATTTTTTGCCAGGACTACTAGATATATGACTTTGGCTCAGTGCGGCATCTCTCCCGACGCGGCATCTCTCCCGCAATTACCCTATATATTGCTCAAAAAATATTTTGTATTCAAAAAGATTCCAAATTTTTTTTTTTGGATTTTTAACAAATATATTTAATTTTTTTTTTTAATTCTGTACCTTAATTTCAAAAATCCAAATTGAAGTATTATATATGTATATTTACTTGTCCTTAAAAACTGCATACCCAAATTAATTTTAAGACATTTTTGAAAAATTTTATATATAAAAAATTAATTAAAAAAAAACGGCTCCGACGATTTTCAAAAATAAATTCAATAAATCAAGAATAAGGTTTAAATGTGTATTACGAGGTACCTATGTACATACTTCAATTTAATTTTTTATTTATGAATTTTATTTTTTATATTTTTTTTATGAGTTATAATTTGGAATATAGGAGCAAGTTCGTACGACCGAGTCGTGCACATTTTTTCTCTTGAAGTTATATCCCAACTATGGTGGGAAATTACCTATCTATTTCATCAGAAATTTGTGTGAAGTTATTACCCACCCGTTATTTATAGATGATGGTAAGAGAAACAACCAGCCGAATAAAAAAAAAACTATGAACATATGAATTCATAAATGCAATGTGCAAGTTCATAATTTGAGCTTCAGCTTTTAATAAATCAAACGTTTTTGTATATTATTTGGAATAAATAATGGTAAAACCAGAAGCTTTTTATTGGGATTGGGATTGGTCCTCAGATTTCGTAAAGTATCGTGGATCTTGCAACCCGCAGCAACATCCACGATACGTATAATGGAACCAACATCCTTTGAGGTATACCTATTTCAGGAAATACAATGTACAAAGCGAGTCGAATTTTTTTTGCCAAACAGAAAAACAATTTGGGGTGTGAAAATAAAAAAATTCGTATTGAAACCTAATCTTCTTCATCCCATGGTCTCGAAGAATATGAATCTCTTAAGAAAATAAACACTGAATTTTTCAATAAAATTCTTATCATTCCCTTCATTACTGTGTTCAGAAGTTCAAATGTCTTGACTCGTTGATTCATTCATAAATTTATCATTGACAACATGCAAAATTCCATTCAAAAAGTACGCACAAGCACTCACAAATAAAATTTATCGCATTTCCAGACCAAAAGCCATAAATAAAATTTCACACGCCCTCCCTACCTTGCAAAAATAAGCAGGGTGGGTGAAAAAATTCAAATTGTTATCATTATCATTCATTATGAATCTCAACACATTCATGAGATAATCGACCAAAACCACGACCACGAGGTCGGCCAGTTGAGTTTGTCTTTGTTTACAAAAATTCTACTCAAAACACAACATTTATATTCTCTTCCAAACACAGTCAAACATGTTCGATTTCATTTTAACTCATCCAAAATTCAAAACTGACTCACCCTCACTTTTCATTATGAGCTCTTCTCTTTCTCTCGAATTAATTTCTTTTGATCAAATTGAGTTCGAGTGGATGAGTGCGTTCAGTAGTCAATTTTTGTTTGGTACAATAACAATATTCTTGTGCCCCTTTGGAGCGCGATTCCGATCAGTTGGCTTTAGCTTACGAATGCCATTGATTAAGTAGCGGATACCGGACCAAAGCTAAACATTTTTCTCGTTTCTTCGTGTTTATTCGTCTTCGTGTTCGCGAGTACGTTTATTTACAAATAAAAACCATTTGTTTTTCTATCTCTTCTCTGTGAAACAGCAAACTTGAGTTTGAATAAATTTACAATCCGGTATAATAACGAATTTTCAAGCCGAGTATTTTAATAAAACGAATCGATAACGAGTTGACATCGAGTGCGTTAGTAGTCAACGTTTGTCGTAGTCGATCCCTATTTCCATCGATGTCGCCGTTCCAGTTGACAGAAGAAGTCGAATCGAATCTTGACTGATAACCTATATTATTCCCTATCACTGCTTGCTTATCCAGAGATACGACAACTTCTCTAGCGCCCTCTTGTCTTATCTAAATTCGAATTCGAAATAGAGTGTCGCGTCTATGTGGTGTTCTGTTTTTCTTGTATCAACTGTCACATTGTTTTGTTGGTACACAATTTATTTTTAATTCATTTCGTTTTACTCATTCTATGTGAATAAGCGCGTGTGCTGGGCTAAACGGAGATACATACCTACATACCTGGTCGGACGTTGGAGGGTCTAATGTGTTTCACCTACATTGAATCATTGAATGGTAATGCGATTGGGTGCTTGTAGTCTTTGTGCATAATAGAGCAAAATAATATAATTTGCCGAGCCCCATTTGAATTCAATTATAACCTTAAGTTGAACGTAGTTTAAGCTATCAAACAAGGCCAGCCACAGAAGTGAAACAAGAAATAAAAACAAACTCTACAATTCTACACTGTCCCAAACACATCTGGCTGACAGTTCTAAATCCTTAACTTCACTTAATTTAACTGCGTCTTCTATTTTCTTGTAAAACATGAACTTGCCTGCGAACGCAACACATGTTTGTAATATTGTAGACATGTGCTTTCGGTTTTGCATGTGTCCCCCTGCCCTGTAATGTTTCTATGCATTTGTTGTTCTTTTTTGTCAACATTTCTGGTATTCGTATTCATAGCCAGTAACAAGCCGTGACATTTTGGAATTAACGGCTACAGCAAAAAGGGCGAGTTCGTTTTATGTGCATTGTTTTTATCAATAAAGTGCGGAGAAAGTCTGGTTCTATCGTCGATTGCCATTCGTTCCGGATTTGATCAACAAACGAGCGGGTTATTTTTAAAAATAAACAAATGAAGTGTTCCCCTAGAGCCTAGACTATCGAAAAATCATAGAAAATATTATTTCAAATTAAATGTTTAGTTGGATCAAAAAATCATTTTTTAAGTGAAGAAAAAAATCATGAAATATCGTTTTTGTGTTCAAAATTAATCAAAGAAAAAGTGAAGTGTTTTTTGTTGGATCCCCTTGTTTCCATTTTTAGTGGATTAAGCAAAATTTAAGAACAACATTTAAATTGGATTAAGTTGGCGCTTGTTTCGAAGGTGAGTTTTTACTCATAAATTTAGTTTTATATCTTTTCGAATTATTCGAGGATCGGGGTGAGTTAATTTACAGCCCTATTCTCCCCATCATCACTGATATCTCACACGTGATAAGAAGAGGTGAAATTGATTTTGTGACTTTTTCGTATTCTCCCTCAAAGTCACAACTTGTGAGAGTCTAAAAAACAACCGAAATTGTGATCTCCTTCAGAGCAGGTCATAACTAGAAAATTATTTGAGATATGTATGAGTTAAGTTAAAAAAATTGGAAGTTGAAATGATTATGGCGCATATTATTGACGAAGTTTCCTCCGCAAATGAAAATTAAGAATTGTACCTCATCACATAATTTGAAACAAACTAATAAAATTGATAAGATTGCAGTGAAGACAGCTTCTTGTAACAATTACATTATGTACATACTTCCTTCCATTTTGCGGCCGACCTGGTGGGCTTATTCATGGCATTCAACGCTTCTCCCGGCTGACCCCATAATTTGTTTACCCTTTCCTGATCGGCTGGGTCATTTTTGTTGGCCATGAGCTGCGGGTGGTCGGTCATGAATGCCACGAAGTATTCTAGTTGCTCCTCCGAAGTCCTCTTACCATCGCGATTTTCTTCTTAAAATATATTAATTTATTTATTTATAACTTCAATTGTAAATATTTCTATAAAATTTACCACCTGTTGCAGACATATTGTAGAGCTGAGTTGTTGATTGACAAATTTGAAACCTTTTAAATTTTTTCAATGAGAAGCTGATGACATGTCCATATGCACCTTGGCTGTGGTGAGTTTCGTTGTGACTTTTCTTGTGAGGATTATGGGAGAATCCGACAAATGTTATCGAATCAAAACAATCCTCACAAGAAATAGTCACAACCACAAGGGCTTATGACTAGTGATTCCTCACAAGGGGGAGAATCAGGCTGTTAGAATGAGTAAAATTTTGATTATCTTATGTTGCGTGAAAGAGATCCTTGGTTTTATTTCTTTTGGCTGTAATTTTAAATGGTTTTATGACGTTTATCGATGAAGGAAAAATGTCGGTCTTATTGACACATGTGGCGTGGTGGCAGACCGTTCGCGTTGGTAGTAGCAAAACGTCACGTAATAGATTTTTTTTCGTTGAATTGTATTTTATGGTCGAATATGTTTTTAGTATTTTTTTATGTGATTCCCTGATGTTTATGTTTTTCTAACTTTTTAGAAAAAAAGGTGAGGTGATTATAGAATTCTCTGTTGTCAGTGGAATTGTTTGAAAAAGGGAAGGTTCTTTTTGAGAATGATTATTGATTACAAACCGGCGGCGGCGGCGATCAGATTATCTTTATACAATGCTAGCATAAGTAATATGATGTACAGATTTTTGAGAGATTCCTGTGAAATGATCTTTGTTGGAATACTGTGGACTTCCTGACATTGTATTAGCTACCTGATTTATTGTAGAAAAGTCACGTACTGAAGGTAGAAATGAAACGATAAAATCAAATCAGCAGAATTAAGCATTTAAGGCTTAAAGGTTGACTGGGACGTTGGACGCAAATTGGTTTGGTGTTATATAATAAGGTACTCAACATGCGTGGATAAAACTGACTGTTGTAGAAAACTTTCTATTTTGAGTATTCCATCACACCAATGCCGCGTATTGATGCTTCTAGTGCGAGAGGGCACACTTAATCAATACAAATTAAACTCCTGAACCAATTTTGCTGAATATAGTCTTGACAAAGGCTCAATCCTCAATGTATCAAAAAGCATTGACAGCGTAAATTTCTTATACATATATCGATTTAGATATTTAGTACAGCAAATTATTTCTAAGACAATTGCTACAAGAATTCGGTGTTACACTTCCACAATAATCCACAACGTCAACAAAATATCCTAATTTGAATTTTCAAATTCAAACGCCGCCACCAAATAAATGTTAAACTCCAGAAATACTAAACCTTAACTAAACTAAAAGAAAACTACAACACTCAAGAGTAATAGAATCTGTATTTAACTAATTTTAGTAGCTGGGCATGAACCCACGAAGGTTTCTGAGTTGGTACGACCATATAGTTTGATAAAGTTTTCAAAAACTTTGTACAGAATTACAAAAATCATCAGTATGCTGACTATTTAAGCGGCAAAAAACATCATAACATCAGCTCAACTATTCAAAATGGAATACCCATCGAAACGACAACATGTTAGCCCATCGATACTGTTGAGAATTAGGACGTTGTAACGGGGTACCAAAGTAGAGGGGGGAGGGTGAATTTTTAGAAATAATTCATATTTCAACTCTCTTAAATGGCGGAAAAACTGCACACTCCATCATTAAACATTTCTTTACAGCGGGTACAACGTCCCGCTGATCGGCTATCTCTTATATTTTCGTATTATGCGCACCCAACCACGATGACATCTTCATAGTTATTTTATTTTTACTTCGAGAACCATTCGGAATAGACAGAAGACAAAAATAACTACTCTATTCAGTTGTTTCCTTTTTCTATTTCAACAATGCCCTTACATTCCAATTGTTGACATTCCTCCTTCATGGGAGGTATTTCCTATTGACACTGTTAAATACACGCACCGGTTTTAAAATCATAAGCTGTTAATGGCTCATAAAATCCGGCGACCCTAAGTCACTCTATGTGTTCCTAGTTTTCTACTACCCTTATGCAAGCAACGAGGAGCCATAAAATATTCCTATTAGGAGTTGTTAGACGACTCTGCATAGACAAAAGAAAAACATTCATACAAATACGAACACAACAACGAATGAAGAACGAAAAACAAACACAAAAAAGATGACGCCCGATACTTTTACAGCCGGACCCGTATAATGTCGTTAACATTTCTAAAATGCCATTTCAATTAAAAAACGATTGCTTGTGTCATTGTACTGAAAGCTATTGACACTTGAAGTCGTTAATAGGGCGAAACTAAACATATCAATCGTGTGACAAAACACGAGTCGGTACTCCTATTCAGATGACAAAACTTGTTCTACTTGTAACAACATTCTTCACTTATGACTCTCATAAGGCCAAGATTGTTGCATACAATTAACCTAACAAACTTTGACCAAATGTCATTTAAGCCAGCAAGCTGCATCCAATTTTTCGTTCCATAACCTCAACGTCATTATCATTCACTCTTGGCTGGCTGTTTACTGAAGCTGACCACCTACAAACCAGCTTATTCAAAACAGCAACTCACAATAATACTGAAGAAGAAGGAAACAAACTGCGTTAATAGCAATAATACGATTCCAATCAATTCAACGATTCAATTATTAATAGCTAATGCTGCTCCGACGCGGTACCGGTGTACGTATGAATGAACTATGAAGAGACATGCGCGTCATCCTCGCGGGTATTGTTTTCTTTAATTTGAATATGAAAACCCTCGAGATGGATGAAAGACAACACACTTGAAAGGGGAACCATGCGGGTCTTCGATTGTCGTCAGTCGTGTCTTCAATCTGCTCGCAGATCATCGTCTATCATTTGTCAATAGTCGTTGAATGTTTTTATAAAAAGCGCATTACCTGGCAAGAGTATGAAGATGATGGGTGATGGAAGAAGAGGAGAAGAGAAGACAAGGACCTTCATGATAATGTCGCTCTCTTAAGAGGATGATGATGATTGCTTTTGGCTTCTTGTTTTACATCTACATCGTAGTATACAGCTCTTAAAGTTCCCGGTCGAAATTTTTTGTCATTTGCCATCCTCATTTTCAGCACCGAACATCCGTTTGTTCGCTCAGAATCAATTCCTCATTTTTCTTGTGGTTCGAAACTCAGCGTTTTCGCAAAGATCTGGTAAAATCGGCGTATAATGTAGAGTCTGGCCTAGCCTAAACTCACATAGGTACGCGCCGACCGATGTAAGTGGGACAGAAAAGATTAAGAAGCTCATAAAGAAAGCTAATTTTTAAGAATTTCACTTACTAAGATAGTTCCGCACAATGTTGTTGTTCGAAAATTATAGGTTTATTAAAAGTCTTATAAGAAAATATTTTCAAAAAATGCTGCGCAGCATTTCTTGTCAAGGAAACATTTGTTCACTTGAGAAATTAACTGCTTCCACCTTTCGACGGCACATCAAGTATTCCTCTGAAAGCAAACAAATTGATAAGGAAACAGGAAGTCATTGCATCCTGTGAAAAATTCTTCACTTTACGGAATTAAACAACATCAGACTCGAAAAACGACAACCTAAAAGAATTTCCCAGCGCAAATAAAAACACAAAATTCACGGTAAAGTCCATTTAAGTTTTATTTCTTCGAATTAATGACAACACGCGCAGAGGGCCAGACTGAACCTGGACCTCGACCTACGGAACATTTGTTTGGCAAGGTTCATTGCCCGTTGTCCCTTTATTTCGTGTGTTTGTTGTTGATCATCTTTCGTAAACAGTCTTATGAGATTCCGCTCATCAAGAAAAGTTCATTAACGAACGATAACACTTAAGATTCACATCCTAAAAAAGTCATGGGTGTTAAAAGCGTGCCCTCATGACACCGTACACTGTCAACACCAAATTGTGATGACGAAGATGGTCGCAATGAACGGAAACAACCTCATCACAGATGAATCAAAAGATGCATCTTAAATAAAAATGAACACAACGTCAACGTCAACCGTTCAACCAGTTCAGCCAGCACATAGCCGCAATAAACCTGCCTCCCTTCTTGCTATTTGTTTGAAGGAACAAACAAGAGAGGCGGTTCAAGTATTTAATTTCTTATTTGTTTTTGGCAAACATCTGCTTCCTGGTGAGGTTCATCACCAGACATGTTCATGCCGACTCGCTGCGCTGAGTCACAGAAATCGACGAGGGATACCGTCCGCTGTGTAAAGTAGGTACTTTTTGAAGATTGCGATCGCAATTTTTCCCAACTGCATTGCAAACCATTGGCAATAGAATAGCCAAGCCATCTAATATACCAAGATGTCCATCTGACCAGAGGTTAAGGCTGTAAGTGAGTTTACAGACAGGCAGACGGACAGAATCGCCGGAGCCACTTTTTTCGACTTTTCTATTATCGTAATGTCATACTTGATCAAAATTTCAACTTTTTTTTCTTTTACGAATCCAAAACTTGCCAAAAATATTCTATAAGTCACAAGTAAAAAGAGAGAAATTTTACAACAGGAAAACAAAACTGCCGAGAGAAGGAACATATTCGTGAAGTTTGATTACAGAACGAAGCTCTTGAATTGAAAACGTTTCAAACTTAGGTAAATCGCCTCATTTGAAAAAAAGGAAAACTGATAGAATTGAAAGACAAAATTTTACACACGATTAACCAACCAGACTAGACAAAAAAAAAGTTAGAACTAGATCCAACCAAAAATCGAATATAAGTCAAGTTTAATTATCTACATCCAAACGAAGGGGAAAGGAATTCTTAAACACTTTAAAAATAGGGTCTCTACTCTCTACTCTCTGTCTGCATCACCAGCCCACGACAAAAATTTCAACAACTAGTTACTCCTTCCCAGCCATTGTCTCGATTCAAAAGACGACGATGGTGGCCTGCCTAGCGCACGGCAACGGCACACTAAAGTTGCTCACATGGATGCAATCAGAAGACGGGTGTGTCACCACTTTTCTAAATGAATGCGAACAGTGTGTTATTTTAAATAATGAATGTTACTCCGGTCCAACAGTATTGCCTACCAATCCCCGAGCAGCATCACACTCTTTCCAGCACTTTAGTGGCGATCGATGTGGTGCCTGTCCAGACCAAGCCAGAGTAATATCATTTAAACTCTAGCTAGGCATAGCCAGGCAAAGCATAACCTCCTAACGTGAGTCCATACTGTGAGTATTTAGCATACCTTAGTTGGAGGTACCAGGATCCGTAGAGGAAAGTGCCACATCAAAATCGAAAAAAAACTTCGTGTAACCTCGTTACACTAGGAAAACTCCAATTTACTAGTTAATTATATTGTGCGCTCCTATTAAGCCGATTGAAATGGTGACACTTACAAATAATTGTATTGGACCGGACCATCAGCAAAAAAAGGAAAATCCAATCAAAATCAAGAAAAAATTGAGGATCACTAGAGATAGAGACAGTTAGTGTTGCATGTCTAGAGAAAATTGTACCGCGAGGCAACGGGCTTTGGTATTTTTATGTCCATTGGTGTTTACTGTTTACACTTTGCGCTAGCTAGCGAATCGAAAGCGAAGGCACTTTGAATATATCCTCACACCCGACTCCGCCTTGCTTCGATTGCTGATTGCTGATGTCGTTGACTTGCTTGAACTAGAAAAAATATGTATGTAGTTGCTTGAGTCAGAAGTCAGTTGATGATATTCCGGCTCAAGTGTCAATAAGACAGACATTTTTAGTATGTTGACGCCGAGGATAAATGGACTGATGACAGCAAGATGCTTGATTTTGCTCTATTTGAGCGCATTTATATTGGCAAGTTTGGCGCCTACATATGTATTTTGACCTTATTCGAATTTAAATTCCAATTTGTATACGTGTTATTTAATTGTTTATTTTGTCTTGACTCTTGGCAAACGAAACATTTGTTTTTGATTCCTTCTTTTTTTGTGACATCTCAAATACACACTAGTCAAAACAATTAAAGGAACACTTGAAAAAACTCAAAAATGGAGTGGATTTTTATAAGGGTCTATCTCAGTAGAAAAAAGTCGGATTGAAGTGAAATAAAAAGTGTTTCAAAGGTGATCATTTTTTCTTTTCAAATTATTTTGAGTTAAAAAAGTACCGTTAGTCGTTTTTGCATGAGCGTAAAAAATGTTCACTCAATTTCAAAATCGAAAAAAAAAATTAAATTTGAGTTTTCATAAAATGAGCGGAAATTTTTTTTCAATCCAACCAATCTAAGATTCAATTTGAGAATTTTGCTGGCTATAATTTACTGTTTGATTCAGATCGCTACGATTTTTTTTCTAATCAAAAAATGGGTTTACATGCAAAAACACAATTTTTACTTTGGACCCTAATAACTCTGCTAAATATTGATTTACAAAAAAACTAAAGACATAGGTTTGTAAAATTCATTAAGTTTTCTACAAAAAAACATTTTGAAAAAATAAAAATATTGTTTTATTTCAATCTTTTCTATCACTTTAAAAAAAGGTCCAAAATACGCATTTTTCAACTTTTTCATAAAAACTACCGTTATTTTGTGCTATTCAGTGAGGCTTATTTATTAAAACTCATAAAATTTCCATGAATTTGGTGAAAATTTCACATTAATACAACTAACCCTTTCTCTGTTTCGATCAATCAAACTTACAAAACACTTTTTTTTTCAATTTTAAAGAAAGTTTTTTTTTGTCTTATTTTTCTGTTCTTTTGAATTTGTTTATTTTTTAATTTTTTTTTATTTTTTTCATTATCATTATGACTTTGTGAAATTCGGACGAATTTCCTTGATTTTGATTTCAGATTAGTTGTATCACTGAATAGCACAAAATAACGGTACTTTTTTTAACTCAAAATAATTTGAAAAGAAAAAGTGATAACCTTTGAAAAACTTTTTATTTCACTTCAATCCGACTTTTTTCTACTGAGATAGAGCCTTATAAAAATCCACTCCATTTTTGAGTTTTTTCAAGTGTTCCTTTAATTGTTTTGACTAGTGTAGCTGTTATTTTCGTAGATTTGTGTACACAATTGGATTTGACATTAATGAATAGAACTCGTAATGCTGCTAAAAATATGATTTTCATTTTTGGTTTGAAGTTTTGATCAGAGTATACTCTGGTTTTGATAACCTGATTAGTTTCCTTGGCAAATAACAAATGTAGGAAAAGAACAGAGAGTTGAAAAACAGATGCATGTATATGTGAAGTATTTATTACCGAATCAGGGTCTAGGTCAAATTGAGATATAGCTGATGTGTAGAACACAATACAAATACAAATACAAATTTTGTTGCTTTAGTCGCGTTATTTTATACCATGAATTTTACCGCAGGGGACTTTTTGCGGCGATTCCTCTTCAAAAATATTATCTACATGTCCAGGGACCAAAGATTTTTTTTTTCAAATCTCTATTGTAGTAGCTACCTAATAAAGGGTCCGCCATCTAACGTTTGTTTTTTTTTCAACTAGTGCTTATTTCGTGAAAGGTAACACTAAGGTCATGTCTGATTTGACAGATAATTAGTTTTATCCATCCGCTTAATGAATATGCTTGTTTATACGCTTGAACAGCCAGCGCTGGGAAATATTGCGACATTTACTTTGAAAATCATAGTTATGTTGCAGAATGTGTGTGAAAATTGCGTACGGACTTTGGAAGAAGAGAAGCACCGTCAGGTGTCAGCTCCGTATGTTCGTTACCTGTCTTGTGAAAAAAGTGAAAGAAACTGGCATCCTCATCGATAAATCAAAGCGTGAAAAGCCAAAAACAGTGCGTACACCCGAGAATATTCCTGCTGTGGCAGAAAGTGTGCGTGTAACGCCATCAACATCAATTCACCGTGTGTCGTTCTCAACAATTTTTTTCGGAGACATCATTGAGACGAATTTTGCATAATGATCTTGGTTTGACGCCATACAAAGTCCAGTTGGTTCAGGAGTTGAAGCCAACTGACCATCCAATGCGTTTTCGCTTCGCTAAGTGGCCCTTCGATCGACTTAGAGAAGATGCCGATTTTGGCAAAAAAATTATCTCTTAAGATGAAGCTCATTTTGATCTTGCCAGGTATGTAAACAAGCAAAATTGTCGCATTTGGGGCACAGAATACCCGCACGCATACATTGAAGAGCCGATACACCCAAAACGAGTCACTGTTTGGTGCGGTTTTTGGTCCAGAGGCACAATTGGGCCATTTTTCTTCGAAAATGAGCAAGGAGTGGCCGTTACAGTCAATGACGATCGTTATCTGGCCATGTTGAACGAATTTTTGTTTACAAAAATTGAAGAGGAAGATATTGGCAACATTTGGTTTCAACAGGACGGCGCTACGTGCCGCAAAGCCGAAGCTACACTCGATATTTTACGCCCTGTTCTTGAAGATCGCATGTGGGGTGCCGTAAAATATAAGTGCTACGCCGACAAGCTAGAGGCAATTGACACTTTAAGGACAATATTCTTGAAGCCATTGGTGAAATACAGCTGCACACAATCGATAACGTGGTTAAAAATTGGATCGTGTAGGCTACTGCATGGCTAGCGGAGGCAACCATTTGAATGAAATTATTTTCCATTATTATCCGGAAGGATTTGAGAAAATATTCAGTATATAATTGTTTTTTTATAGCATTTTCAAAAAAAAAAAAAAGTTATTTGGCGGACCCTTTATAATTGTCGGGAAGCTGTGAAAGGAGGGTTTTCCCTGTCAATACGTTTTGTGGTTGCAACATTTACATAAGTCTTCCTTTTCAGAGTCACACGCTCTATAATCATCTCGAGAATATATCAGACGTTGGTGTTACCTTTTCGATGGTGCGGCAATACTGATTCCACAGAAGGTCCGAAAGAAGTGGGTGAACGACCTCATGTCTACTAAACTCTGAGGCAGATTGCAGAAGGTGTGCAGCCTACGACTGTGAAACCAACTCTGCTCGCCGAAAGGGGGAGCGGGCACACGATATGTTACTTCTTCATGCCGAAACACAAACAAGCCGGTTTCAAAATTGTGAATGTAAAAGAGTGATTTTTGGGCTCAAAACTGCTCATGAATAGGGATTTGGAACTGTTGTATTGCAAGTAAAATCGTCACTCGTTCTATAATCTCAAAAAAGGCTTATTCCTGATCTTCCTAAAAATATTTTCTGTGTAAGTCCTTGATAAAAAAAAATTGATGAAGTCAAGAAAATACATTCAATCTTGCACAATCTATTGACAGTTTAATAACCCACTTCCATAACAAGCTTTTACAAATTTATTCACCGCCATCTGGTTTATTTTTTATCGAACAAATTTGTAGCTGTCACACTGCAATATTCCATTTTCATGCTTCAGGTTTATCTACAAAACAACAGCTCGTTGTAGAAATCACATTCACGCTTTATGAAAACGTGATAAAATGACCTTCTCTGGAAAAACATTTTCAATAAATAAATAACCTAGACAGAATTCATGACGATGTTTTTTTTTTGTTTTTTTTTTTAATCATTGATAATAATGATTCAGAAGAGACTGTATTTTTTTCTCATATTCAAGATTCTAGAAACGCCCAGGCACTGTGACAGTTATATGTCGTTTCCAATGATTGACAACCATTTTTGTTTAAGGCCGTGTGCGAATTGGATGAATTGTGGTTAAAAAATAAAAATGGATGAATTTTTAACCACCACTGTCATATTTTAACCTGCTCAGCAGCTAGTCAAATAATGCGAAGTGTCAAAATTTAACCAAACGTCAAGTTTTAACCCATTTTTAACTGAATTCGCACACGGCCTAACATTAATTTTCGGAGGTGGATTCGGATGTGCAGTCGATCAATACTTTCTTAAGTGGAGCAGTAGCGCCCCCTAAACCTTTTGCATCTCATGTCAGCTGCTTCTAAAGCTTTTAACAACCAACCTCCATACTCCACTTGGATATCTACACTAATATATAAAGCTGAAGAGTTTGTTCGTTTGAACGCGGTAATCTCAGGAACTACTGGTTCGAATGGTATAATTCTTTTTGTGTTGGATGGTGCCGTAATCGACTTAGATATTAGGCTACTTAACATTGAGCTGTGACCAATAGCAGCGAAGAATCTGTGGAAAATGTGGAAAAAAACGGCAAAAAATATACATTTTTTTGCGTTTTAACGCACTTATCTCAGGAACTACTGGTTCGAATGGTATAATTCTTTTTGTGTTGGATGGTCCATTAATTGAGGAAGCTATTTAACATTAAGCTGTGACCAAAAGCAGCGAAGAATCTGTGGAAAATATGGAAAAAACGGCAAAAATAATACATTTTTCTGCGTTTTAACGCGCTTATCTCAGGAACTGCTTTATGAAATTGAACAATTTTTTTAATATTGAATGGTCCATTTATCAAGGAAGGCTTGAAGCTATATAAAATTTAGCTGCGACCAATAGGAGCAAAGAATTTGTGTAAAATGTGGAAAAAACGGCAAACAATACAATACAATACAATATAAAGTTCGTTTGAACGCGGTAATCTCAGGAACTACTGGTTCGAATGGTATAATTTTTTTTGTGTTGGATGGTGCCTTAATCGACTTAGACATTAGGCTACATAACATTAAGCTGTGACCAATAGCAGCGAAGAATCTGTGGAAAATGTGGAAAAAACGGCAAAAAATCTACATTTTTCTGCGTTTTAACGCACTTATCTCAGGAACTGGTTCGAATGGTATAATTCTTTTTGTGTTGGATGGTCCATTAATTGAGGAAGCTATTTAACATTAAGCTGTGACCAATAGCAGCGAAGAATCTGTGGAAAATATGGAAAAACGGCAAAAAATATACATTTTTCTGCGTTTTAACGCGCTTATCTCAGGAACTGCTTTATGAAATTGAACAATTTTTTTTAATGTTGAATGGTCCATTTATCAAGGAAGGCTTGAAGCTATATAAAATTTAGCTGCGACCAATAGGAGCGAAGAATTTGTGTAAAATGTGGAAAAAACGGCAAACAATACAATACAATACAATATAAAGTTCGTTTGAACGCGGTAATCCCAGGAACTTCTATTTCGAATTGTAAAATTCTTTTTGTGTTGGATAGTCTTTTAATCGAGGAAGGCTTCATTCTACTAAAAATTTAGCTGCGACCAATAGCAGCGAAGAATCTGTGGAAATGTGAGAACTGAGATTTTTTTCTGAGATCTCTGAGATGAAATTATTTTGGATTCGATTTCTCACTCAGCTATTTGACGTGGCTGACATATATGTGCAGCAACAATTATAGTAAGGTAACCATTAAATCTCAATGATAACTGAGAATTATGTTCCACCAAATGATTTTGCCTCAGTCAAGGTGACATTGAGATCTCAGTGAGATGTTGTTAGGTGGAACTGGCCTAATAACTGCTCAAATTAGAATTTTTAGAGTTCAATTGATTTGTGAATGTGATTGATTGCACTATTTGTGCAGATTATTTTGTTTAAACAATATCATTTTATGTACTTCTTAACTAAAAAATATGCTCAGTTTAAAGAAAAAAAAATTTACTTAACGAAAAAAAAAACGATGCAGAAGTAAGAGAGATATTAGAATTAGGGAGAGTTCACCCAAGGGAATGCTTTAAGTATGAACAACTGAAGGGAATCATAAAAAATGCTAAAATTTTTCAAGTTCAAGAGAATTACGACCTAGGGAGAGTTGACTGCAATGCAATTTTACAATAACTTCCGAACAAAATTCCCACGCGCGCATGATGCACAAGTCGAGACGATACTCTGGCCGGTGGACGAGGGAGAGGCGGACGAAGTCGCGGGCAACTGCTAGTGTTGTTATAAATTAAAATATTTTACCTTTTGTACGACTTTATTTGGTATGCTGCGATAAATTTAAAGACTTGCTAATTGCATCTTATTTGCATTTGTTGTTGTCTGCCGTTTAACTTTCAAACATTTAAACCAAAATCGAGTTTGATTTTGATCTCAAAATGTATGTTACCTTACTAGCCGCAGATCACACGTCAATTGAATGTCAAAAGGGCGGTGTCTCTAATATCAGCATCCGGTCGGCTGTTGGAATAAATTCAAATCAAAATTATTGAATCGATACCAACGATGTTGTGGATCAAACAGAAGGTAAACTAATTTATTCCCGGGAGGGGAGTTCATTTTGTTTTCAATGTTATTTCTATTTGATAGAAAATTATAAAAGCAGACACATTTCCATACAACAGCCACTCCATTAGATTTCGAAATGGGAGGTTATACCGGTGAGAAGAAAATAAAAATACTCGAAGTTTATTTACATACTAGAATCTCAATAGAATGAGATTCAAACAGATTAGGACAATAACGATGCTTCGAGTTCTTAATGGGAGCAAACACCATGCCACCAACGAACTCAGTAGGTGGCGGGCAGTGTAAAAAATTGAAGGGCGGAAACTCAAAGCGAGAATAATTTAGGATAGGATCAGAACGGAAGGCTGTTATTATGTTTAGTGTTTACACCCGATGGCGGCGGCTGGCGTGGCGGTTAATGGTAAACGGGCAGCAAAGTGCATTCCAGACACGAACGGATGGATATTACGGGCGATGAATTATAGCAGCCTTATTATAGAGGTGCCAGTTGGCAGTATGGCTCATAGCTATTTAAAGGTCGTTTGATCTAAAAAGATCTGTTAAATGTTGGTGTTTATAAGCTGCTAGAAACCAGAGGGGGTTACCATAGATTTGAGGGAATCGAAGGGTCCTGAAAGAGTAGTTAGGAAATACTACATCGGCTCATTATGTACACAAATTGCCATTCAGTCTTTGTTTTTCATAGCAATTTTTACAAGTTAATGAGCCTCAATTTATTCAGGTTGACTCCATGAATTGAGACCTAGCTGACTTTGTCGATAACCTTACGCGGGATTTTACGAACACCGTCCTTAGTGTTGACGGATTCATTCACTATCTATCCTTATAAAATTTAGGAATAGGTACATTAAGTTTTCAACTTCAAAAACACAGCCGTCCGTCACCCACATAAAAAAAAAGAGCCGCCATGCAGCCATGTCTGTCTTCAATTTTTACTGTTCTTGTGTGCTCAATAAAATTATTGAAATGCACTAAATGATCCCAAAAAAAAGAGCCGCCATGCAGCCATGTCTGTCTTCAATTTTTACTGTTCTTGTGTGCTCAATAAAATTATTGAAATGCACTAAATGATCCCAACGAGACGAGACCAAAAACACATAATACAAAATTTGTGATCTGCTTGCTGTTTGCATCCACTTCAAAAGCTGCACAAGAGTATTGAGCATTTGTAGCACGACCAAATGCACTTGTAGGTTTTAGAACGATAAAATAGAACAACAAAAATTTCGAACATCTTGCAGCAAAAGCAATCAAACACCAACGCATTGTATGAAAGCAGAAGTTGTTAAACACACTTTACTTTGCTTGCGGCCACATGGAGCTCGCGGGCAGGATGCTCTTGGCAAGATGAACAATCACCAGAGAAAAGCGAACGTTGATGACGATGGTCTAGCTCGACCACAACAAGAACTAGACAATGATGATCGGTCTATCGAGCAGCAGTTAAATAAAAAGAAAAACTGATCTCGAAATAAGACAACAAATTAGTTTCTTTTTTTTTCATTTGGAAGGAAAATGAGCCGCCCTTGTATGTCGGGCAAATGACTGTTCAAATTATACCGATCGGGGGCACCAAACTGATCTCTTAAGTCGGTGTGGTAATTACGTACGAACAAGACACACTCTAGTTGAAGTTCGTTTCGGCGATGCTGCCGCTAATCTAACCAGAGGTTCTATACGAGGTCCAAGTAATCTCTTTTGAAGATTTCAATCGTTCTTTGTCAGTTGCGGCCTCTTTCCGAACAGTCGAACTATGCCCATGGCTGAAACTGATCCTCAGGAACGTCTTTAAGGCAACTGAACTTTCAGAGAACAGCGAGTTTGTTCTTGCATGCGTATGTCTCTGAAGACCGAAATGGCACTAATCCAGCCCTGCATAGTTAACCATAATTGTGCGCTCTTATCGCGTTTAATAGAACACGCACATTGCAAGTGTTGATCGGGATCGACAATTATTGAGGTCTATGTAGTTGGACTCTGGGTAGTTGGGGAGCGGACAGATGATCTTCATCTTGCTAAGTTACGATCGTTTTCATCTTGAATAGGAATAGCACGATCGTATCGTACTGCACGCCCCTATCCTGAGTTTTGCAATGGGTAATTCTTGTGTGTGTTTTTTTGTACTTAGTAAGAAAAAAATGTGAGCCTTCTGCTTTGTGTTTAATTTACGAACGAACATGTTGTTACAACGAAAAACTTATCGTTTGAGGAAAATATAAAGGTCATCTTTTGGGGTGACTACTGACTATTCTCTTCACAAGATAGGGAAAGGGATATCATGAAATAGTAGTGTCATTTAATTACTTACAAGAAAATATTCTTGTGGGGTGAGAAAATTGTTAATTACACTGACTTGCATGCAAGAAAAATATCACTTTGCGGTTAGAGGAATTTAATGGAAACAACAAAATAAATATGATTAATGAATTGACATTTTTTGCTTCATATTTATGGAAGAGCTTTTTTGGGGGTCTTACAAAAAAGGAACAGCAGTTGCCCGTAGCTTAGTGGTAAGATGCGTTGGCTGCTAAGCAGAACGTCGTGGGTTCGAGTCCTACTCACGCCCTTAAGTTTTTATTTCATCTTTCACGAGCACTGCTCTTGCGAAGAGCTGACAAATCTTTCAAGAGTATCAATCTGTCATGAAAAAGTGCTTCTCAACTCTGCCGTTCGGAATCGGCGTTAAATTGTAGGTCCTTTCAATTCTTCACACGCACTCAGAGAATTGTTGATGAGAGTAAGGCACTTAGACTTTGGCTCTTCAAGAGCTGTCGCACCACTCTATTTATTTTTTATTTTTACAAAAAAGGATCGGCACTCGTAAGTGATATGATGTCACTTTTGAGTTTTAACTGTCAGTGAGTGTTGAATTACGAATGACAAAGTGGTTTTTTTGTGCCAAAAATAAAATTAATAGATAAGGTGCAGCAACTTCTCAAAATATAATGAACTCTTTCACGATGGCAATAACATTTACGAGAATATGATAGAGTAGAGGGAATTTTGTTTCATGAATTGGAAAGTATTGTTTCAAAGTACAATCATTTAGCATCAAATCATCGATCGGTACCATATCTTTTTTTTCACACTATCAGAATTGGTCGAATGGGCTTATAGCAAGCACAATTTTACGACCAATGGTTTGCCAACATAGAAACTGTGTTATACCACCGGCTCATCATTTAGTGTGGTGTTAGTTGTTAGTAGGCAAATAACGAAACTATAACAAATAATACAGCACACATAAATAATAACATAAAATAAAAAAAAAAAACATGACAAAATTAACATAAAACATTTAAGAAAGTGGGACACTGGTTTTCAAAATTATTTTTAGTTGAATTTACTTAAATTAAAATCAAAAAGTTTTGAGTTCCAGTTTACCCATACGTGTCAAAGGCTCATGCATTCCATAATTAGTTCGGTGAATTTCGATCTTCATCAGATCCTGACTACGGAAATTATAACCTCCTCCTTGATAGCAAAACAAAATTTTACAGAGAAAGTCAGGAGCATCAGTGACTCCAGTTATAATTTGATGGAAAAATACAATACCTATCATTATTATTTCTTCACTGTTGAAGTTTGAAGTGTTTGCTCTAGATGGAGACGAACCAAACTGTTGTATAAAACACAGGTGACATTAGGATCCCGAAATTCTTTTGACCACCGCTTAATAAAACCTAACATAGAATAAACTTTATTGACTGTGCCGTTAATGTGCTCAGAAAAATCTACATTTTGTGCAAAAAGAACTCCTAGGTCCTTAACAGTAAAAACGCGAGTTAAAATATGGTTTGAAATGACATAGTCATAAGATGAAGGTGAATGTTTTTTAGAGAAGGTCATTGTTTGGCACTTTATCGGGTTAAGGATTAAACTGTTCTTTTCACACCATAATGTAAAACGGTTAATATCATTTTGAAGTAAAATGCGATCATTTGCAGAAGTTATATTTTTATATATCTTCATATCATCCGCGAAGATGAGAATTTCACTATTATTTACACATAACAGTGCATCATTGATAGCTAATATAAATGGCCCCAGATTGCTTCCCTGCGGAACACCTGATTTGGCCAAGTTAGATTTAGAGTAACTATTTCTGAATTTGACTTGATAAGATCTATCTTCAAGGTAAGAGACAATCCACGTTATCAAAATAAGTGGGAAACCGTAAGAAATTAATTTAAACTTGATAATCTCATGAGATAGTTGATCAAATGCCTTCGAGAAGTCCGTGTAAACACAATCTACTTCTTGGCTACATTCAAAAGTATGTAAACATTTATTTAAAAAAATAACCAGATTAGTAACCGTGGATCGTTTTTGCATAAAGCATGGTTGATTGCAAATAATATTTCTACAGTTGAATGCAAATTGTCACACACTACTAAACTACATTATCAAAGTCTCTGATGGCACTCCGATCAAAATCAAACACCTTACACTAAAGAATTATAATAAACGTGTAAGTCATCATTTAAGACAATTGGCTCCTTCATAATTATACTAACAAAATTCTTAACCTATCTGTTCACTTTCAAGGTCAACGATGAGAAGTTTCTTAAATGACAATAAAATCAAAAATGCGTTCTTTCCTCATACAGTCATAAAATTTTGGTCTTTGTATTTTAATTTCATTAAACATCCATAAACATCTCACATAAAATTTATAACCTTTAGCTCTTCCATAAATATTATCGATTTCATAAAAAAAGGAAACGACGAACAGCCCGACTAAAAGAATGTGAGAACTATTTCAAAATGAAAAAAGTGAAAATCCAAGAAGGAAAGATTTGTTTCTTCTCAAAGTTATTTTCGATTTCGTTTTTTGAAGGACGCCACAGCCATTAACTTCTTTTGGTTTGTGCCGATAAGAGTTCTTTATTTCCCTTTATTGCCATTTAATTAAGTGTATTCTGTTAAGTATACTAATTTCCCTGCTCTTCTCTCATTCCCGTCTCTCCCATGTGACACATTCAAATATCTTTAAAGACCAAAAGCACAAAGTTTGTTCGGGTGCGAAGATTGCTGATAGTGTTAGTCTCCACTGAAGCAGGCGACTTTGGAATATTTAATTAAATTAATGTTAATTGGTTTTTTTTATTTTTCAAAAGATGGTTATCGCTTGAACTTGGTATTTATTTTTTTTTAAAGTTGGAAAAATTGTTTTTGTTTAACTTTTTCAAGTGTTTAATGGACTTGTCTACAGGCTTCGGTCCTTGTCGTCTACAGATGCTTCTCGATGATGTTTCATATCTAAACCTTTAGGGATTTGAAGATATAACATTCAATCAGCATAGTCTTGCCTCAAGGGATTTTCCTGACTCATTTTGTTCTTATCCAAACTATTTTATTCTCAGAGATCTCAGAAAAAGATCTCAGTTCTCAGCTGAGATTGTTTGTTCCACTTGAAAAATCTCTAAGAGCTCTGAGATGTCAGTGAGATTGAGATGTTGTTAGATGGAACTGACCTAATGACAATTCATTTGTGCAGAGTTTGACATTTGCGTCAAATGCCAGAGCTAACAACATGAAACTACTTAAAGAGTGATCCTTTATCGTAATCTGAAAATCATTTCCCATAAATTCTTACAAATACCAGGTAAGAGGAAGTTGTACATTCAAAACGTGGAAGTAAACAAAAAATTGTTTAAAAAAAATGAACAAATTAGTTCCGTGTTGTATCAAATAACAAATCATGTAGATTGATGCAAAGCCAAAGTATTAATTAACAATCAACCCACACAAAAAAAGAAGCCCAATTTTTTTTCCACTCGCGAAGTTTGAAATTCACAACCCAACACACCCGTCTTTTTTACTGGTTATACGAAACACCTGCGCATCACTATGTAAACCTCCTATGCTTTAACAAACCAGTATATTCAGCAGAGGGTAACTCAAAACACTCGATATCCAGGAACCAAGTTACTTACTAAGGCGTAATGCATGCAATTACCATGTTACAAGAAACTCCAATCATATTACCAGGACACCATTAAAGTGTGGGCATACAAAAAACAAAAGACAAAGAAAATGCAAAATAAGAAGACTACGCCTTAAGCCAGCAATTCTTTACAAGCTAATGAAGGGAACAACGTAGTTTGACGTGCATGCGTACACTAATATCATGGGAGTAAGTAATCAGTTCACCCTGCCTGAATCCTTCGTTTTGCCTTCTTGGCACTTTGTTCGTTCCGCTGTGAAACTCAAACCGCTTAACTTTGCTCTGGACTGTTAATTATTAAAGTTTTGAATCCGTTTGCTCGATGATTTCTTTTAACTTTAAAACTTTTGAGCATACACTCTCTTTTCATTTAAGACACGTAGATAATAAACTTGTTAAATTTTTTTTACCACGGCTCAAGTGGAGTACCTATGTTGCTCACATTAAAGCACCGATCACAGCGCCAATAATTGAGGACACGACAGGGGTGGTCCGGTTCACTCGGTTTGCTCAGCATTGAGAAATTAGGGCGTACCATTTGTGAGTTTGAATAACTTATTCAACTTGCAATAAAAAATGCCTGCATAATAAACGTTTCTTGCAGTGTTTTTTTCGTGAAATCCACAGAGGCACAGACAACGTTTCTGAATGACCCCAAAAAAAGTTCCATTCAAATGCAAGCTTTCTTAACACTGACATTTTAATTATGAAATCCGCTCCTGTTTTAAATATAGTTAAACAAAGATTTGTGGATATATTCAAGGATAGTTGCAAAACATTTTTATCTCAACTTGTCGGTTCCATCTAATGATTGCTGTTGTACACCCATCGATGAATTGTTTAACCACTGTGCTGTTATCCTGTCTGGCATGGTAGTTCGTCGATGTTCGTCTATTAGGTAGCCTCTGAAGTGCAAATTCGGTTTGGAAAAAGACATCAGTCGTGAGGTCTTGCGGAGGTACATAACTGCTACAGCAGCATGATATGCCAGCCAGCGGCCGCTGCAGTGGCTCGGAACATTGTTGCATGTTGCACACAGCGGCCTAATCAAGTGCTCATAATCTTAATCTGCATATGTGAACTGTTAGTACGCGACGACCTACTACGACGACCCCCAACAAAACCAGCTGTAGATATATCGATATTTGTGGCCTGATGGGCGGAAGGAGTTTCCTTGATCTACAGATTACTATCTTAGCACCGAGTTTATATTATGTGGGGCCGTTTTGTTTGGGTGGATTCAAAGGTGTTGCTTGAAGTAAAGGAAGACTTTCCTCAACCTTCCGCAAAAGCAATTTTTTTTTTCAAACGTGAAATTTACTCCGCCTACACCTTGTGGGATTTTACTTAACCTAGTGGTTTCAGCAAGCCACTAGGTTAAGCAAAATCCCACAAATCCTCCGATGAATGCAAGCTACGGAAATGTGTACGATCTTGTAACAGTAAGTATTTTGTTCAATGCGGTCGTGTGGCATCAAGTTCCAGGCTATTCTTAAAGTTATCTTTAAGAAAGTTCGAAGATCAGGAGGAGTTCTCTCTTCGTTCTGGCACTTTGGGGTGCTAGATGCACTTCAATATTTCAACAACTAGGTGCTTTTCAAGCAGAATTGTTTAGCCATTTACAGATTTGAGCTTAAGATCGGGGTAGCTGGAAGATCGTGTTAAAAGGAGCCCAAAAAAATGTTTTTAAGAAACAGTCAGAAATAGCCATTCTCTATTAGAGACTAAGAATTTGTTCACTGTTTAATTATCAAAACCAAAATAGGTCGATATAGACAAAAGAATCCCCACAGCTATAAATGTTCTCTAAAAGCCCGTAATAACTTAATTTCAAGCACAAAAAACAAACAAAAAAAACAAAAAAAAAACTCCAAATTGAATTTGGGAATATCATTTAAAAACCATAAAACCGTCAACAGCATTTTGGTATTTTTTTAGCCTTAATTTGTAATTCAAGTATGGATAAAGTATTTCGAAAAAAAACGTGATCCAAATCTTTTTTATTTACAATGCATTGAAATGGTCAATCGATTTCGAATTAGCGTTACCATGGTCGACCACCCTTTGTCAACAATAGGTATCAAGGCTTTAAAACTGTATTCAAATTCGCAGAAAGAAAAGAAAAAATAAACAAATATTATAAATTATACCCCTCCCTTGACGTGTCGTGTGTTATCTTATGAATTTTTCAAACGTGCAACCCAAAAAATGAAAAAAAAACACCAAGTATCAATATACCAATAAAATATAAATCGAATTGTATTTTTCGTAGTCAAACAAAAATTTGAATTTCTGCATTTTGCCAGCGTTGCCACTTGGTAAGAAAAGCAGTATTTTGTAAAACGTAATTTAGGTTAATTCAAATAAGAACTTCTATCTAAGGGGTCAATCTATTTGGAGTCCCTTTATACTTGCTTGTTCGACCATAGTCATGCTGTTTCAACACCCTTTTTTGTTATACAGTGGCTACACTCATTTGAATATACGATTGTCTTTGGGATCACGGTTGCCGTTCTCCGAAAAAAATTTCTACCAGAAAATTTACCAAAATCTACCAATTCAAAGAAAAATCTACCAAAATTCAATTTTATAAAACATCACATTTATTTTAGATAAAATATAATTTTCAATCCTTTTTTTGTACTTTTGAAGTATGTGTAGATAATACTACAGACTTTTTAAAGGTCGTACCGGCTGGAAGAAAGTGGTTCTCTCGATGTTGTTGCCTTGATTGTTGGGTTGTTGATGCTTCTGTCGACTTCTCTAACAACGTCCAAATCAGTTTCGTCATCGGCTTTTCTTTTCTGCCTCTTTTGCTCTCGCGAAGAGCTCTGTCTATCCGATTTTTCGAGATTTACTCCACCTTTTCCACAAGGACAATTTTGTTTACCTATACTACCAGTTATAAATAATGTATAGCAGTATAGCTTTCCGTTGTGTTTCTTTGAAGAAAATTTAATTAAATAAAATTGTGTATATTTAACTAATCTTATGTGCTTGTTTCCGCTGCACTAATCACGAGATTTAGCAAAGTAAATTCAGAAAAAATAAATTTCTCCGATTTTGGGTAAATTCAACGTTTTGATCTACTAATGTTTACCCTAAATAACAACCAACCAACGACATGAGATTCCTGATAGAACTAGGATAGATCTACGAGAACTGGAGTTTTAGAGTCGAAATGTTTTGGACTCGGTCGATGTGTTGGAAACTGTGAAAATTTCAGCTCCAGAAAGTTAAGACGCTTCTATTATACAAAAATACAATGAAAAAAATAAAAATAAAAATAATAATAAAACAAAGTTCATGGTAAGTTGCTTATCTTACGACTATTTGGACTACGTCAAAAATATCAGCTACTTACGACCGACGGTTATAAGTACTTTGTGTCTTTAAAAGATGAATACACCTACTTTGCAGTTATTTTTCTAACAAGAAAGAAGTCTGAAGCTTTGGGAAAAATTTCCAAAATACGAAGCACTTGCGACAGCACTGCGAACTAGGATGTGACCAGGGTCGTGAGTATTGTTCGTTTCAGCAACTAGCATTCTACAAGAGAAGTCATAAAGTTGAATATAGTTAAATAAATATTTTATTGAAGAAATTTCCTTGAAAAGTAAATATTTTCTTCAAATAAAATCTACTCCGAAATTTTTTGCATCTGCTCCACTTCTACTACTACAAACTACTAGAAACCTGCGGTAACACCAGGAAACTCTGGCCTTATTACGACAAGAAAAAATCCGAGAAGATGTTACTTCTCAAAAAACCGTCCCTAATATCCCTCATAAGTGTGATAACGAGATATAACCTACTTGGCTACCACAAAAAGAAGATGGGGCTTAGTACAGACTACATATGTAGAGGCTGCGGCGATGAGGAAGAGCACGAGAACACGGCTCACTTCCTATGCCACTGTCCAGCACTCTGACGCTAGTACGTAATTTTTAGTTAAATATTTTTTCAATGAACTAGAAGAACTATCTGAACTCCCGTGCAATCGCCTACTGAACTTTATCAAGTCCACCAAATGGCTCGACCAACCATAGAATTCATAGGTTAGATTACTTTTTCAGAAGTTACAATACTTCAAGGTATCACAAGGGATCTACATTGATCTAAGTGTGACAGTAACAAAATCAACTGTCAGCCCATATAACCTAACCTAACTAAATATCTTTGAAGAAAATTGTCTTTTTATTTTATGACACATAATATTTCCATTAAATACTTACTTATCCATGATTTATTCGTTATATATTATATTCAACTTTTTGAAAACCAGAATTTAATTTTTAACAGAAGATGCAAATAAGTGCATTCACTAACAAACTTAGCATAATGGGTACACAACAGTAGATTCAACTGAAAATGTAAGACCGTTTAAAATAATCTAATTTGAAAAGTAAATTTAGGGCAGGTTTGTTAATATTTTCATAAACATTTGCATTCGAAAGGATTAAAATCTACCAAATTAAACATGAATCTACCAACCTACCAGAGCAATTAAAATCTACCAAATTTGGTAGAATTCTACCAAAACGGCAACCGTGTTTGGGATACGGTGTGCTCCGATTTCGAACGAACTAAGTGTGTGTTGAATTATATTACCTTGCCGCTGAATAAATCACTCCTGAGGCGGGACTTCATTTTTTGCCCACACCACTTGGGGTCTCTGTAAAAAATATACAAAGTATGAAAAAACTCAAAAAACGAAAGTGGACAGAGCATCAAAATCCCACAGTTAAAAGTCAAACATTTCAGGTCGTTCCAGTCCTAAAAAAAAAACATTCAACAATAAAGAAATACAATGTAGATATAGGTTGCCCACCACACGCAGAGATGAAGTTTTAAATAGAATGATATTTTAGCGGTGTAACACTGTTTTATGGGGTTAAGTTTATAGGTTAGACATAGAAAGTTTTGGTCAATTCCCCACGACTTTGCCGGTCTTAATCGAGCTTTTGAATGAGAATTCCAGGAAAGATACAAAGAACACGCATGAATTTTACAATGCATCCAAATGCATTTCACTGAAACAAAGAATTCTTCAAAAGCCATGTTTACGCTCTGCTAAGCGATTGTGTTTTTCTGATAAAATGTTATCTCAGTGTCAGCTGTGCAATCTGCAGTGCTTGCTCTGGTTGCTGTGTCATTCAAGTTTAGAGGAAGCAAACAAAAAAGTAATCTAGAAAAAATATAGAAAGGTAAAATAAAAGTTCGAAACAGTTAATTCTACCTTACCTTATCATCTGTTGAACTGATATCGTTTTTTCGTGGGTCTGAACAAAAAAATTTGGAAAGTTCTGCGACTGTGGTCTTTTTTTAGGAGAATCTGAACAACCCACTTCGGCTGTAACGATATCAATGTAAAACTTAATGCAATTAAGTTTGAACAACAAAAAAGAATTATTAACTGATAAGCTTCGGAGGTATTTAGATAGTGCAAAGCGGAGTAGGGGATTGTATTGATTTAAGCTTATCAGCGTCACCCATTAAATGTCTAAACTCAAACTCAGTGATTTTTCTATTTGATTTCACTTTTTGAATGTAAGGAATAAGAGAAATCTGATCAGAATTTTTGTTTAAAAGTTTGTGACCATAATGCCAAGCTTGGAAGAGTAGAATCTTTGATAGCGCCGTTGATTTTTTTGCAATTGCCGTAAGACACTCTTTCAGTATAATACACGTGAGAACGTTCCGATGTGCAAACATCGACCCAACCAATCAAAGTTAACATCACAAGAGCCCTTGGACGTCCTGGAATACGCCATTAATCTTTCGCAAATTTGGTCTACCACCCTGTCCCTTACCATAAATTGAACCACTAGGACTAATGGCACCAGTTTGCAATTTAAACGGCTTTGAAAGACTAAAGACAGTTCTGTTGTTTTAAGGCATTCGCCAGTGAATTTCTTTCTCCGCCTCTTATGCTCAAATCATGAATTTTAAAAGGAGGCAGGCCAATCCATCCTTTTGTAGGAGTAGTTTGAAAATGTTGAAGGGGCTGGATAGCAATTCGTCATTTGATTTGTAAAGTTAAATCCTTTCTATGGAATCGAAGAAGGCTTTAAAGTCAGTAAGCAGATGGTATGTTCCTCAGCTTTTCAATATTGTTAGAAAGAGAAGATCGTCTGCAAGACTCTGTGATTTCTTGTTATTTGAATCCATGTACTATTACTTCGTTAAGTATGAGTTGATTGATAGTGAAAAATGTTGGAGACTTATATTGATACATGATTACTCATTTAGTTTTCTGACTTTCCGAAATGACATCATGAAAGACAAGCCCTCATAATGCATTTCATGACATTTACCATTAATGCAAATATCAACCCGGTATCAAATCCCAAAGCTACTTAATTTCCTTAGCTATTTAAACTCATGAATTTCAATTACTTTACTGAATCAAAGCAATAGGTCTTTTCAACTCAGCCGTAAATTAAAACTTCTTCTTATTCATAAATTATTGTCTCATATAACATTGTGATGTTCTTTTGTTTTTCCCAGCTAAGGTAGGTCAGCGGGTCCAGGTTTCTCCGAGGAAAGAACAAGTAAAACTCGGTTTTAAAGAAAGATTCGGTTCAATTTTATTTATTGTAGTAAGTAAGTTTATAAACGGCGGATTCCTAGAACAAACGGCGGGCGGATGGGATTCAATCCCTAGTTCTAGGAATTTAACGGCGGGATAACTTCCCTAGTTCCGACGGTTCATGGGATTCAATCCCTAGTCGGAACAATACCTACTAATAATGCTATAATGGGATAACTTCCCTAGTTCCGACGGTACATGGGATTCAATCCCTAGTCGGAACAATACCTACTACAAATACTATAATGGGATAACTTCCCTAGTCCCGACGGTACATGGGATTCACTCCCTAGTCGGAACAATAACTACTACGAATACTATAATGGGATAACTTCCCTAGTTCCGACGGTACATGGGATTCAATCCCTAGTCGGAACAATACCTACTACAAATACTATAATGGGATAACTTCCCTAGTCCCGACGGTACATGGGATTCAATCCCTAGTCGGAACAATAACTACTACAATAATGGGATACTTCCCTAGCCTTGACAGAATGATGGGATTCAATCCCTAGTCCAGGCAATAAAGAAAACAAAGAAATGATGGCATAATTTCCCTAGCCTTGACAGAAAAGTGTAATTTAATCCCTAGTCAAGGCGATAAAGGCCGAAGCAAAAGTTAATTCGAGGCTTCTTATGGCGCTAACCAAAAGATGCCTCAGGAATACTCTTAATAAAAATTATTTATTAAACAGAGCACCTAGCCTAGAATGAAGTCTCTTTTTTGTGATCAATATCACTCCTACTTGATAAATTTTGCGTAACAAGTAGGAGTGAATTGAAAGAATACAGGAGAGAAATAATCATGCATTTGCACATGCGACCATGCGACCAACTTCTGTGCTGCTGCCTCTCTGTTTTGTTGTTCGTTGTTCGTGTGTTTGTTGTTGTTTCAATTTGTACTCTGTTATTGACGGGCGGTTGTTGTTTTGTATACTTCGACTGTGTGCTTGTTGTTGCTTTCGTTTTCGTTTTTGCTTCTATCGATGGTTGGTGACGGTTGTTGTTTTTCTTTTCGTTGCTCGTTGTTGTTGGGATGATGGTTGGTGTCGGTTATTGTTTTTCTTTTCGGTGCTTGTTGTGTGTTGTTGGTTCTCTTAATTTGTAACTTCGTTACAACATGGGTCATTAATATCATTCGCTCAACTCATAGTCATTGCCCATTCCATTCCCGCACTGTTTAAGTTATTTACAACAATCAAAATGATCAATTGGTCATAACTACAGAACACAATAGATACAAAATATCATCACCGAAAAGGTTAGCAGTATTCCCTCATGACAATTGAAATTCTATGATGTTTCGAATGCAGTCGACGCGCAGTAGAATTCTTGTTCTAATAATTTATGAATGTCAAATTGGAAAGGTCAGCATAATTAATTTTGTGGTTCTTAAGTTTTTTTTTAGTTTTTTGGATCATCAGTAAAGTGACGTTGACATCGATTCTTAATTTGGGAAAATTTGTGTGGCATTGAATTTTAACATTAGCTTAGCCTCTCGTTTTCCTACAAAGTTGTGAGTCACTGTGTTTTCAAATTTTAATTTCTTTAATGATTAATAGCTTACCCGACGTCACATATAGATGGCCGTAAGTAAAGAATGATACGAGATCTAAGAGATGTCTACCTACAATCATTGGAAATTCAACTTAACTTACAAGTTTTAAACACCTTTAGAAATAGGGTTCTTGTACATTAACAAGATTGTTGGAACCTTATACAATTTTGAATTGTCTGCTATTGGGCTGTTGCCACTTTCTTTGAAGCTGATATTCATCAAGTCAAAACCATACCATTTCTTTAAGTAAAACGCTTCACACATCAATAACGCAATAAACGTGCCAAGCAAGCAACGTAACAATCCCAATCTTGCATTGAAAGTTTCCTGATTTTATTTTTTCGAAGAGTTGATCCCAATATAAGTAAACCAAATGATTATGATTTGTCCAAAAAGCAAAAACTCAATTTTTAAAACGTTATAATTATTAAGTTTATTTGACAAAAAAATCAAGGCAATACTCAATTTACTTTTACAATTTACGAGGCGGCTTTTTACTTTTTATTGATGTGACACGGTTGGTGGTTGGTATAAGAAGAAAGCCAATTTGCACACGGTACCAATGATCTGCATTGCAATGTGATAAATAATATTATTCAATAAAGAATTAATTAATTAAACAAATAAATACAAAAGTAAAGTTAATAACAAATTAATAATAGCAATAAATAATATATTGTGCATTTCTCAACATGCCGCCCCCGCTGAAGGAATTTCAGGACATGGCAAGAGGGACAGTTTTGTAATGGGGCGTTTAAATGTGCCACGTTTGGTGCGCAATGTAACCACTCGTACATATCCATCTTCACCTAGATGGATTTCGGTAATTCTTCCTAAGGACCATTGTGACGGTGGCATATTTGATTCTTTCAGAATTACCAGGTCACCAACTTCAAAATTTCGTTTGCCTTGTCTCCATTTTGGGCGTTGCTGCAACGATGTGAGGTAGTCTGTATACCACCTTCGCCAAAAACCTTGCATCATGTTTTGTAGCTGCTCCCATCTTCCCAATCGGTTGACAGATGTTTCCAAATAACTGGGCTCAGAAATCGCCGTATACGGTCTACCTATAAGGAAATGAGCAGGTGTTAATGAATTAAGATCGGAATCTGATAGCGCACAAAGGGGCCTAGAATTCAAAAGGGCTTCGATTTGGGCTAACAAGGTACTCATTTCTTCAAAGGTTAGAACACTGTCACCAACAACGCGCCGAAGATGTGTTTTTATCAATTTAACTCCCGCTTCCCAAAGCTCACCAAAGTGCGGGCTGTGAGGAGGGATGAATTGCCAATCGATGGTTTCTCCAGCCAGCATTTCTGCAACCTTCTCGTTGTGGGCTTGGGACTGCACCAATTTATGCATGTCGGATAGAACACGGGCCGCTCCTTTAAAATTAGTACCATTATCGGAGTACATAACGCTGCATTTACCACGCCGGGCGATAAATCGTTTCAGGGCAGCCAAAAACGCATCCGTGGTCAGGTCCGAGACCAATTCGAGGTGCAGCGCCTTTGTTGTCATACAGACAAACAACGAAATATACCCTTTCGACAGCGTTGGTTTCCTTCCTCTAGCTGAACGAAGAGTTATTGGGCCAGCGTAATCACATCCTGTATGGGCGAAAGCAAAAGAAGGATTCAAACGAGACGATGGCAAATATCCCATAAGTTGCGTTGAAGTAATTTTTCGTTGACGAAAACACGTATGACAGTCATGAACTAATTTTCGAATTAGATTTCTGCTCCCAAGGATCCAATACTCCTGACGAATCAACGCGAAAAGTCCCGAAACACCGATATGTAAGAAGTTTCTGTGGGCATCTAACAGTATTAACTGCGTTATAGGGTGATTTTTGGGCAGGATTATAGGGTGTTTTATCGCGAAGGGAACATCTTTAGCGTTCGAAATTCTACCACCAACACGCAACAAACCGACGGCATCAAGAAAAGGCGAAAGCGAACACAAATTTGAAGTCTTTTCAACGAAACGGTCAGTCTTAAGAGTTTGGATATCACTAACGAATACTATTTGAGTCCATTTGAGGCAGACTATTTTAGCAAGGCGAAGCTCAGAAAGCGAAAGATATCCATATCTTCTATAGCTTTTAGGCAAACGGCAAAAACAGATGAATCGAAGAATATAGCCAACTATTCTCACAATTTTTCTCCAACTCGAAACATTACGAGAAAGGTTTCCCATAAAATGCTCAGCCACACCAGAAACGTGAACTGGAAGGGCCTTCTTTCTCTCCTCAGGAATCTCTTCCATAACAGCTTCTCAACAATTTGGCCACTTATCAAGGGGTTCAGCCAACCACTTTGGACCATTCCACCACAACTTGTGATCCATCAAGTCCTTAGGTGAGAGACCCCGCGAAGCACAATCAGCGGGGTTTTCAGATGAACCGACATGATTCCAAGACGAACGGGGCAATGAAGACAAGATTTCAGACGTACGATTTGCCACAAACGTATTCCATTTTCGCGGGGACGACGCAAGCCATGACAAGACTATTTTAGAGTCACAAAATGCCGATACGCGAATCGGTTTTACATCTAACGACGACCGAATAAGTTCTATTAACCGACACAAGAGCAGACTCCCACAAAGTTCCAGACGTGGAATCGACAACTGTTTAACTGGAGCAACACGAGTCTTCGCAGCAACTAACTGGATTTCAACACCATCTTCCGAGCAACTTCGACAATAAACCACCGCAGAATAGGCCTTTTCCGAAGCATCCGAGAAATCTATTAACTCCAAGCTTTTAGAATTTTGGGTAAACCTTCGACAAATCCTAAAGTTTTCGAAATAGGACAAATCTTCCCGGTACAGCTTCCATTTTTCTGCGAATTCAAAGGGCAAGGGATCATCCCAATCTATCTTCGTCTTTGCGGTCCACAGCTCCTGAAACAATATTTTCATCAAAATAGTGGAGGGAGCTAAAAAACCCAAAGGTTCGCAAAATCCTTGCAACCTCAGAAAGTAGTTTTCTCTTCGTTGGCAATATATCTTCGGCCAAACTAATTTTGTAGGTAAAGGTGTCGTGGTATGGGTTCCAAACCAACCCGAGGACCTTGGTGCACTCCGAAGAACTATCTAGATCCAATGAAACAGCTTCCTTGCAGTTAACCTCTCGCCGTATCTCCCAACAATTAGAGCTCCATTTGCTAAGCTCAAGACCTCCACACAATAGCATCTCGACGATCTGTTTCTTTAGCTCTAAAGTCTCTGACAACGAATCAGCTCCGGTCATAAGGTCATCAACATACATATCGTGCAAGACTGCATGGGATGCTAAGGGAAACTGGTTTTTATAATCAAACTTGACGGAGAACTTTCATGGACAAATATGGAGCTGGCGAAGTACCATACGTCACCGTAGACAAACGAAAATGAGAAATCGGGCTATCAGGGGATTCTCTCCAGACTATCCTCTGGTAATCCCGGTGCTTTGGATGCACCCAAATTTGCCGAAACATTTTCACAATGTCAGCACAAAACATGAAACGATGAAGACGAAAACGAATGCAAACGTTTACCAAATTACGTTGAAGAGGAGTTCCTACGTGAAGCATTTCATTAAGGCAACAATTGTTGGAGTCCTTATGAGACCCATCGAAGACAACACGAATTTTATTTGTGACAACAGCGTGGTGTGGCAAATAAAAAACACTTCCCGATGTAGGTTCTATTTGATCATCTGGGATACGCTCCATATGTCCTAGATCCAAGTAAGCCTGCATGAACTTGCAATACTCTACCTTGAGGTCCTTATTACGCAAAAACCGACGTTCCATCGCGAAAAGTCTTGACAAGGCCCCAGATATGGTGTTAGCAAACTTAACGTTGTCGTGTCGAAAAGGAAGTTCTACCATGTACTTATTATCCGGAGTACGACTAAGAGTTTTTGAAAACTTTTCATCTACCTCATCTTCATGTACTGAACACGGAGAACAATGGGGTACCTCTTCAATCTCCCAAAAGGATTTCAAAATCACGTCAAGGTCAACACCTGCGTGCAACGAAACTAACGAACTTCCTGGTAAACAACCCGTAACAACCCATCCAAACAATGTCTCATGCGCAACAACCTTTCCTTTTGGATCAGAACGATGATCACTCAGAAGAATGGGACCGGGTTTTCTGAATTCTACGTCGGCTAACAAAAGATCGTCAAGGAAAGTGAAGTTGTTTGCTTCAAATGAAATTGATGGAGTTGAGGAAGTGATTTGATTGAGAATATATGCCTCAACTTGCATAGTATGTGGGTGACGCGAGATTTTATCCGTAACTCAACAGAACCTTGAGTCACACCAGCTTCAACAGACGAAATTCCGGTTATGGGTAAGCGAGCATGAGAACGGCGAAGACCAAGCCTTTTCACCAAGGAATCGGTCACGAACGAAACCTGAGAACCGCTATCCAACAAGACGCGCACGAGATGAGTCTTTCCAGAAGCGTCGAACACTTGTACAACCGCTGTTGGTAATATAACCGATGAACGCGAATCATTTTTCATATGGTTGCTTACGACGGAAGCTGAACTTTGGATCGGATCAACGACATTAGCTGGACTTGGGTTATCTAAGTGTACCAGGCTATGATGGCGAGAATTGCAATACGTACAACGTGCTTTAACTCGACATCGATTCGAGGAGTGTTTAGTACCGAGGCAGTTATAGCATAACCGTTGGTCTCGAGCGAAATTGCGACGCGAACTTACCGACATTGACGCGAAATCTGGGCACTGCGGAAGATAATTTTCACCTTTACATTTGGGACACGAGGTGCTTACAACAGCGAGGCTTTTTATATTCGAAGGATTTGACGCACGAGAGTTCTTAACACGAGTAGTTTTCGGATCACTAGCTTCTAAGGCATTAGAGCGTTTTTCGAGGAAATCAAGAAGGTCTTTAAACGTTGACTCTTCTGACATTTGGTTTTGTAAAGCCCAAGCCTTTTTAGTTTCTGAGTCTGTTTTATTGATTAGCAGATAAACAAGCCATGGATCCCTACCTACCGACTTAACCGCTTCCAGCCCACGAATAACCTCATCCGCTTTATCCACTAGCTTACGTAATTGAGAGCCATCACCCGAACCAAAGTTTGGCAATTTTAAGAATTGTTCGATAAGCGCATTTATTATAAAAAGTGGTTTATCGTAACGATTTTCTAATTTCTCCCAAGCGAGCTGGTAATTGGAATCCGAAATGCTAACACCGTTCAAAAGGTTGAAAGCGTCGTCGCGCAGAACCGACTTCAGGTATCTAAACTTTTGAGCACTTGAAAGTTTTGTGTTGCAGTCTACCGTTTGCAAAAACACATCGCGAAAACCTGGCCATTCACGATAGTCACCAGTAAATGATGGAATTTGCATTGGTTGCAGCTTTATATTGGTTGGGTTTTCATCTTTATGCCCTAACCGATCTAACAATTCGGCTTGGAAAGAAGCTAATTCTTTCAATGAAATGTTCGTTTCACTACTTTTTTCAACCGGAGTAATGTCTTCCAAACGTTTAAGCAGAGCACACTTCGCCACTATGTATTTTGATTCTAAAACCTCAAACTCGGGCTCAGGGTCAACGTAACCCTCTTCACCATGGAATTCAAAAAGAGCCGTTTGAGAATCACAAATATCCTTAAAAGCCTTCTCAAGCCTTTCTAAACGCACATTCAATTCTAAACTATTCGCATTTTCTGGAATGTTTTGAGCGTATGTATATACTCTTGTAATGGAGCCTTTGTAATATCCGCGAGCTTGTTTCAGGACTTCCATTTTGGTGTTTAGAAATACCGTTTAAATTCCGTTCTTTTATCAAACAACCGAACACAAGATTTTAAAGTCAATACCGCACAATATGCACAAATTCTCATAAAATGATTCCAGCAGCAACAACGCACAGACAGATCAACAAAAGCAGCAAATCGAGCCCCCAACAAAAAAAGCATCCATAAAATGCGCAGTGGAGCACCAGACAAAATCAGATTTCTGCGATATACTTATCTGTGTATTCAAGGAATCCAAAAGCGTAGGAACCACCAACCAAAAAACAAAAAAAAAAACGATTCAAAATATCCGTGGCTTCGAAGGACCAACTTTGATTATGATTTGTCCAAAAAGCAAAAACTCAATTTTTAAAACGTTATAATTATTAAGTTTATTTGACAAAAAAATCAAGGCAATACTCAATTTACTTTTACAATTTACGAGGCGACTAGCTTTTTACTTTTTATTGATGTGACACGGTTGGTGGTTGGTATAAGAAGAAAGCCAATTTGCACACGGTACCAATGATCTGCATTGCAATGTGATAAATAATATTATTCAATAAAGAATTAATTAATTAAACAAATAAATACAAAAGTAAAGTTAATAACAAATTAATAATAGCAATAAATAATATATTGTGCATTTCTCAACACCGAGATTTGGAATGTATCACCCATAGACTTTTTTCTGTACCTCTATGACAAACATAAAATCTGTGTCAATGCTCAGCAATTAATTGCGGATGCTATGAAAAATATTAAGACTTAAATTTTCGAATTGGTTTTGGATTTTTTTTTAAACGAATACGGTGCTACACTCGTAGCCGTGTGGTTGACACTATACCTATTTGAACAAACTATAGACTCCAAGACGACGACAGTAGGATCAGCTAGTTTGTAATTTGTCTTGTATATGTAACAGAGGTACCTACTCTCAGCACATTAACTTACCCAACAAAAAGACCATGGTGGATGGGGGTTGTTCCTTTGGTCTAGTAACTTTGGGTAGTTACTGGTTTCTTAACAAGTTTTAAGTTTGGTGGTTACCTGCTCAATATTTAATACAATTTGCCAGCATGCACGCGACGAACAATTTTCGGACCAAAAGCAGTTTTAGTCATTAGCTTATGCCACACGGGATGATTTGAGTCTGAGCGAAAAAATTTTAACCTGTCTTGTATGGTGTTACTTCAACTGAATTTGACGTTTGATACAACTGTAAACTTTTGTGTATGTAATATTGAAATTTCAGTCCGTTTCATACTGTACACTTCGCTTTCCTTTGACACGTGTGTCACGCCACACTTTATGGGGTTCGTATACCGAATTGTTACTCTAAGTCAGTGTCGAATCCACCTGATTATCTAGGTACACTCTAAGTTTAAAATTTTCGGAAGTATGACCTGTGTACGGGCCAACGCTTACAAGCTCCGCTAGTAATTGAATTTGAAATCAAAACCATTTTCCAATGTCCAAAGCACCTACACAATCCATTCAATCGAAGACCTAAAAAGTGACTACTATAACTATAAATAAGTTGTGGGAAATTATTTTAATTTGTAACGATTCTCGAAGAAATTTCAAAATCGTGAGAATACCTTCATTGACCCCCAAATTCTATTTGATTAATGAGCTTAGCGTCCAAGTAAGCCATTACATACGGTTACTATATGTCTGTAAGGTTCGTTGCCCCGACATGTCCAACAACTTAGAAACCTTATGTCCAAAATCTATACAATGCTCATTGTAATTGTCTTGACCAAATAAAAAAATAACAACAACTACGAAGAAGAGATATACAACGCACACCATAACATCAATCACTCTTAGGGTGTTATGATCTCATATGTCACGATATGACTTAATATTTTTCGCTCCATAAAAAATGATGTCAGAAACAAACAACAAACAAAATGACAAATCCAAAGGTTAAACCAACTCACACAAAGTGCATGCTCGGCCGCCTGTAATAAACATTATTTCGAGATTATCTTTTTCTACTGTTTGCGCGCAAGTGAATTGAAGATTAAAGACTTTTTTGTCTGCCATTTGGCAAAGTCGTTTCGGTTGGTTTTGTGTTAATTCAGCACTACGTCAGACAGTAGTCATGTTTTGTGTTTAATTAACACTCAACCGGAAATGGATTTGAGTCATTTGTGATGTCAAAGTCGTTGGCGTTGTTGTTTATTGCGGTTTTTGGCTGGTTGGTAGCGTTAAAAAAGTATTTAAATGCTATTAAGTAATTTTTTACGCTCAACGCAAAGCAAGCAGAAACGCAGGAGTACACAGGTGCCGTAATTACTCGATTAATCTTAGTTTCAATTCTTATCTAAAAAAATACAAATTTTTCAATCTTAACGCTCTAGCAACATACCGACAGAGAATTGAAAAAAAAATTGTCTTGATGAAGTTAACAATATACAACTCTGTAAACGGGTGACGATATGGCGCATAGATCAGTAAACAAACAGCCGGCAAGAAGTGACTCAGCGAAGAAGTCTACTCTACATGTGGGTTGTGGAAGTGTTTTCACTGTTACTGGGCTGCGGCTGAGTATTGTAGTTGCGGCATTTTGAGCTTAAAAACACAAAATGTGTAATTTCGATTTGGTTGAGTAAGCGCCGAGATTAGTTTCAGTCCAGGCAGTCAAGCACCATCATGGCCAGTAGCTCTGAATAGCACTTTAAGTATTTGACAAGGTTTCATTTCGAACTCGAATACAGATGGCATGGCGAGTCGGTGTGTTTGAGGAAACATGATGCCAGAAAAAGGGCTCGTTAGTATGCGGTGCGATCAGTAGGTCATAAAATTAAAAATTCGAAAGAGAAGAACATTCAAAATTCGATCTGAACAAACGTTTTTATGGGATTTAAATAAAGTTCACGAACACCCAATGTGGATGTAGTGGTTGCGTTGGTGGTGGTGGTTGAGAAAAAAGTGAATAGGCAGCTTGTATGCGGCATGATCTTTTGTATTTGTTACAGAAACTCTTTGTTGAAAGCCGTTTAAATCGTGTATTTGGTATTTTCGACACGATCAAAGTGATTTCCGTTGAGTGTTGCCCATTTTTTGTGTTGATCTGAACGCTCATGCTGAAGAATAAACGTTTACAATAGCCTCGTTCTGCCTTAAGCAATTAGCGATGATCGATTGATTCTTGGTTTGACCAAATTAAGATCGTCTGATTTCTTAAAGTGGAAAGATATATAGTGATACTTATCACCGTATTACGAGCTGCGGCAAAGTCAATTCATTGATTGTACGTGCGTTTTTCCTGAGCCAACGAATCAACCAAGAATGTCTCCCTGTCCGATTTTTGCATAAGTGTTTCCGAGTACAAATGGACATCAATTATGAAGGAGACCAGTTTTAAAATTTCCATGTTCTTACACAGTTTGAAACAACAACAACTTAAATTATTTTGATTTCATATCACCTTCTGCAGTTCTTGGAATTAGCTTCATATCGACAAACAATGAATTGCATTTTATTGCTCGATGATTTGGATGAAGTATGTCAGTGAGCCAAAATCAATCACTGATAAGCTCGTTCACTATAGGTAATCGAACTCCATTCCAAGCCCCAAAATACAAAAAACAAAAAGTGTTTCTGTTTCGCGAAGTGATAAGAGCCTCCTAAACGTATAACTTTAATTTATTTATATGCGCGGCTTTGACATTTCATTTGGCTGTCAAACAATGAATTAAGCACATTCATTGCGTTGCGTTATGCTTAACCCATGGTAATTCAATCCCGTCGCTATCGCATTTGAGTTATCTCAGAAGTGAGCTTATGTGCGTTTCGTGCGTTTCCGAAAGTGACAATCGAATTCGAAACGTCAGCTGCAGATTGCTGGCAGCACAAAATGCAAACGCAAATCTCTAAAGAGATTTGCTTGGTGTTTCATCAATCATATGATTCATGAAAATAACAAAATATTAAATAATTCCCTCATAGTGATCAGTTTGCTATCTGTCAAGGAGTGGTCCGTCTAATGTCAAAGGAGATTAAGTCGAATTCTAATGTCAAACCCTTATGTGAAACAACATATCTAAGGCAAACGTGAATTGATTGATGTGCGTAGCGCTAGAATCGTTTCTTTTTTTCTACTTGTCAAACTTTATCAAAATTCCTGTGTCATAATCAAAATTTGTGTGTAGAAATGTTAATGGGTCTCTAATTGATTGATGTTTTGAATTCAATGCGAAAACATATCGGAATTCAAAACGAGATTGCAAAACGCTTAACACAATCTCCGGTTCCCAAATTGCTACTTAGCATAAAAATGATGTCGCTCCTTGATAATCGTGTTACCAAGATTGAGTGGAAACAACATAAATACTCATTTGTATGCGATTTGCCGATGGTTTCTTATTCACAGCTGAGGTCACACATAAATAAGTTTGAGATCAGCCACACTCACGCGCAACCATCTGGTATCAAAATTATGTAGAAAACTGAAAAGTTAGGGGAGGGATATCAAATATTAATAGTGATATGAAATATCAAACGTCATCTGTCAACTATGGAGACTTTCTAAAGAAATCTTTCCACGAACTACAATTTCCTAGAAACGATGAATTAGCGTTTATCAAGTGATTTCATTTTTTACGGAAATTCATCTGACTTTCATGTTTTAGTGCATGGTAGAATGGTTTTTGCTGGCAATTTGAATTTTGAATTGAAAATCTGCCAAATTGTTGTTTATTCACTGACTGACTCACATTCAGGTTGTGTCTCACCACCAACTGAGTGGGATGTTCTTTTTGTTTCGAACTTGCATCTCGCAAAGAACATTAGAATTTAAAAATTGATTTGCTTTGTGGGAAGACAGGTAAATGGTGTGCGAGACAGAAAGACAAATCATCGCTCTTTAGAGAAGAATATAAAATGATTAATATTTTAGAATGTGGACGCAAAAGGATTTGATATATAAATGAGATTTTTAAAAAGGAATTTTCGAGTGGTCTTAAGAGCGTTTTTTTTTTGTTTTGGTTGGTATATTCCTTTTAAGTTTAAGCTCCCAACTCTCGAGTCTGTCTGGATTTTTTGATTAGATATTTTTTGTTTTCTTTGATTTTTTTAATTGAATGATCAATTTTAAGTGATCAAAGAGCTCCGGACGGGAAAGAAAATAAGCTGCGCAATTTCCATTAATGAAAGGTTTAATGAACGGAAAAGATGTTATTGTCTGAAAAAGAATGCCAAGCGTTAAGCAACATCTGTTGGCTGATCTTTGTAGCAAATCGTCGATCTTACTGATCTAATCGAACCTTGGGCAAGGGATACGAAGATTTTAATAATCCTAGTCGTTGCACTATGACTTAATAGTTGATAGAATAAATCGTATAGTTCCTTTTTTACCTTCTCCATTCGTCCTTGCATATTGTTCAGAGCTCAACGATGATAAAGATTAGGACTTAACAATTATTGTCCTCGAACATTTGAACAAATTTAGAGTTCCTCCCGCTTAGTTTTTTGGATTAGCTAAAAAATTTGGATAGGTACCGTTTATTGTTAGGCGACTCACTCCTTATTTTAATTTTCCCATTCACACTCTAAAATATTGCTTCGACAAATTCTCAACCTTCAAATTGGCACACTAATTGCAAAGATAATCTTCTTCTTCTAAATAAAAACAAATTAAAGCTTACGAGTGCGGAAAAGTCTTATACATATAATTGCTAAATTTTGAAAGTCTTAACAGTCCCTTAGGGAGAAATGGTGGGTACTTATTCATAAAATGAGTAACAATATTGAGAAGACGAACCGTTGCGGTATCAAGGTATATTGGTGTCCCTGTTTACACTCCAAGGCTAGAGAATTAACCGACTGATTGACGTCATTCATTGCGTGTTTTCAATTTTCTGTTATATCTTATATATTCCAACTTTACTTATGTTCCATGTACAAAATACACTCAAAACTCCTAGAATGATATCAAAAAACTTCTAGTGATGCACGATGACGATCGGCGAAGGTGAAGATGACACCAAGGTCCGTTGTGTCGTCGTTCGTGCCTTGTAATGTTGCAATAAGACTCTTGATCATTTTTCTCAGAAATAAACATAAACTGCAATTAACTTTAACGAATACGAATGCTAATTGATAAAACATAAGAAAAGTTGTAACATTCATGTACACAGACGTTTACTGGCCCCGGTCCAGTCCGTTCGGTCTTCATTATGGCTTCTAGTTTATAGCTTGACTTGACTGCAAGACTGGCTCTTAAGACACTAACACGGCATAGAATAGAATGTTAAACGCATCATAAATTATGCAGGACAAGGCCACGCAAATATGAATAACTACTACACGCGCTTTTATGCTAGATGCTAATTTATTTCTTTTTGTCTATCTTTCAGATACGTCATAGTGTGGATAACATCGACTTCAACTTAAACTTGATTCTCCATTTCATGAGTGGATTTATTGCCAGCAATCACACAGCATTTGAGGTGAGTTCTGTTTCTCTTTTTTCTACAAGTTGAATCCGTTCTATATCAACTTGCAATTAATTAGCTTTTTGAATAAGAAAATTCACGTAAATCTTAGTGAAGCATGTATGTATCTCCTCATGAATTGCTTGAATTATCTTTCAATAAAATTCATTAGTCGGTATTATTTGACACAGGTGGTGCTGCTGTCAGCTGTGTTCACGTATGCAAGGTAGAGGAGAAGTGAGTACAAGTAGTTAGAACTGTTTCAATCTACATATATGCAAAAAAAGGAAGTGAAAGCGGTGCGCTATAGTAACATTGTATAATAAATATTTGCTTGAGTATAGGCAGCATACGTTACACTAGAGCAACCCGTGCGTGACACCTTGTTTGTTCATGTTCATGAGTCTTGCAAGAAGGGTGACCAAGCTAGTCGTAAGAAAAAGAAATTGGATAGAAAATAAAGCTCAGAGCCTCCGACTTGAAAACACTAGAGGAAAATTTTAAAGTATCAACAGTTTACCAACGATCCTGCTACCACCTTCAAGTACAGAGAGCTAATGGCAATATTGCCAAGATTTCAGTTTTGAATTTCTCATTTTCCCACTGCCAGTCATCGACCGCTACGAACTGGCTTGACTAAATGTGCTGTCGAGCATATGCAGCTTACAAGAGGGATACAAATGGACTCAAGGAAATGCTCATCAGCTATCAAGCTCTTCTTCGAAAGATCGAGCTTTTGCCGTGAAAATCTCTGGTGGAAAATTGGTCACTATTTTTTCGTCAAGACCGCAGCCATGTTATTAGTTGAACCATGACTAGATCATTGCGATATAATGGTGCAGGGAACTAACTTCACTGGAAATTAACTTCACATGGGAATTAACTTCACCTCAAGTGGGAAATATCTTCACTTTTTTCTGGTGAAGTTATTTCCCAACTATGGTGGGAAATGCCTTCATCAGAAATTTGGGTGAAGTTAATTCCCACCCGTTATTAATAGATTTTAAGAGAAAGGACCAGCCGAATCAAAAAAAATTATGAATATATGAATTCAATAATGCCATATTTTTGATAATAAGCTACGAGAGTAGACAAAGGGCTAAAATTCATAGTTTTAGCTTCAGCTTTTAATAAATCGAACGCTCTTTGTATGTTATTTAGACTAAACAATGGTAAAACCAGGAGCTCTTTGTACCATTTAGAAAGATTGGGATTGGATGTCAGGTTTGCTTTAATATCGTGGAGTTTGCACATCCTTCTGCGGAATTTTTTTTATTTTCACACCCCAAATTGTTTCTCTGTTTGGCAAATAAAATTTCGGCTCGCTTCGCTCGCTTTTCAGTGCTACAATTAAGTTCTTTTACACAATTTGCACCAACATTTATTTTTTGTACGATAATAGTTTAAAAAAAAGAATCTGAAAAAATTTTCAAACGAAATTGGGTACCTACACATTTGTTTATTGATCAACTCAGTTCATATTTTGTTGTAGTAGGAAATGTATCATTTTTTAACATTTGTGATTTGAAAAGTATACAATTTGTTTATCCTAAGCCTTCTACATTATTGCTCTTTAGTTAAAAAAAAAAGTTAAGAAAATCGATCAACCGGTTTGGCTCGGTATTGAACGTACAGACAAAAAAGCTATTCATTTATATAGATTCAAAGAATGAGGTACTCTTAAAAAATATGCTTAACACCCAATTTAAGCAGACTTTTCAATGCAAACATTAAAACAGAAGAGCACCATTGACCTCACGAAATTTTCTTTTTCCCTACGATTGGAAATAAATTTGTCACTGACTTTGATTCGAAAGTAAACTACAAAACATGATTATAGTGCGTTACTCTTATATACAAAGTGAAATTAATTCCCACCTTCTGTGGGAAATAGCTTCACATCAAAGTGAAGTTATTACCCACAGAAAAGTGAAGTAATATCCCACGGTGCAGGGAAATTACTCCACGGGAATCTGCTCCACATGGGAATTTACTCCACTCAAAGTGGGAATTTGCTCCACTTTTTAAAGTGAAATAAATACCCCTTGCAAGTGGGAAATAACTGCACAATTATTTTGGTGGAATTAATTCCCATCATGAAACTGAGCTCTACAGGTTCTTACGAGGAATGTTAGTAATTATAATGCAATCAATTTATGTGATAAATTCAACCAATTTATTGAATATGAACATAATTTTACAAATTAAACAATTATTTATTTTTCCGCACAGTCTAACTATGGTGGAACACAAGTGCCGAATTCTATTTTGGGACTACAAACCCACTATGGTGGGTCATTAGTCCTGAAATTAAATTCGGGGTTTCTTCGTGATAAGTTTTAAACATTTTGTAAACCAATAAATGGAGTGGACAGTTTGAACATAAATTTTCAAGGTTTACATACCACATGCTCTAAGTCTATGTAACGTTAAGGAAACTCTTCCCCATGAAAACGTTCTTCTGAACTTTGGTGTTCGGTGAGAGTAGAGCACACGGTACCTACTTGAACCGAGCTTCATCTTATTGCATCTTTTTGTCACCTAAAATAACTGAGCTGTTTCTATTACATCAACAGCTCCATTAGAAAGACATTTTTGTATTGATATGATTTTCACTGTTCAGTTTTCTTGCATCATGTGGATGCAGACGTAAGTAGGTACTATTTTTGCAATACTAAACCTTAACTCAGTCTCACATGTTTTAAAATATTATTTCAATAACGGATTTGGAGCTTGAAACAAAAAATGAAGTAGGTACAATAATTGCAAGCGAGCGAAGCGAGCGGAAAATTTTTTGCCCAAAAGAGAATGAATTTGGGGTGTGAAAATAAAAAAATTCGCGCGAATTTTTTTATTTTCACACCCCAAATTCATTCTCTTTTGGGCAAAAAATTTTCCGCTCGTTTCGCTCCCAACCAAGCCAAAACGATTTTAAATGTTCCAGATCGTCATAATCTCTAGAGTCTAGACGAAAGTGAAAAAAGATGTTCAAAATGAATCATTTCAATGCAGCACCTGCTTTCCAGACACAAGCGTGCATTACAAAGGTGCGTGGTGGTTTCTTTTAAAAAGTAAAGAAAACGGCAGCAGTTAGTTCTGAAAAATGAATTGCTTTGTCAATTTTGTCCACAAATAGTAAAAAAAATGGTCCTATCTATAATTGTTAAGACTTTTTTATAATTCAAAGAAAAAAATCACATTCTGAAATTTTTTTAATAAGAAGTGCAATAATATTGTTTCTCACACTTTTTACTTCTACTGGACTACTCACACAATTATGCAGTTATTTCCCACTCGCAGTGGGAATTTATTCCACTTTAAAAAGTGGAGCAAATTCCCACTTTGAGTGGAGTAAATTCCCATGTGGAGCAGATTCCCGTGGAGTAATTTCCCTGCACCATATCCCACCATGGTTGGGATATAACTTCACCAGAAAAAAAGTGAAGATATTTCCCACTTGAGGTGAAGTTAATTCCCATGTGAAGTTAGTTCCCAGTGAAGTTAGTTCCCTGCACCGATATAATACCCGAACAACTACTTCTTGTAAGCGAAAAAAAAATTGTATTATCTCTCTTAAGTAACAATAAATTGATATAAACATGCGAAGGGCTGCCGTTAAAATTTAAGTAGAACATAAGTAGAAAAGAGAATGAAAAAAGCACGCCAACCGAAAAGCAGGCGGTTGAAATTTGTCTGTGGTGAAGCCGGTTAGACGCGTTTAATAAAGAATATTATTTTTGACATTCAAATTTTCAATTAGAAACGATTTAAATTATCTGAGCCCCTAAATTGTTTACTTCTAATCTCAATAACTTTGTTGGCGCCAAATGCTCAAGCGAAAGCTGGTGACCCTTTTTTAGGAAAACATAATATAATAGTGATTTTGATTACTGATTGGATTCTCAAAGTAATATCTGTCTGTGACGTTATGTCGAGGACAATGATGTAAAGCATTTTGACGGCATTAACTTAAGTTCCATTCGTCGCGAATCTCTTCTCTCGATCGCTAAAGCAACACAATATACAAAATTGTTGCCTCTTTTGTTAGATCAACTCTATTGTAGTTTTCAAAAAACTTACAATGAATAACAGATGGTCACCACACTCCAATTGTTTCATAGCTCTTGACGATTCAATGCGGGCGGGCCGCAACTACTGAGATTGGGCTGTCGTTGTTGTCGTGGCCGATCAACAGCAGTAAATTGATCATGTAAATTGCTCGATAATCGGAATGTAGTCCCGCAGTGGAGTGAACTAAAGTAGCAAGTGGAATTCCTTCTTCATGCTTACTGAACTGAACGAGTAAGCAACTGTATTATTGTAATAAAACTCCAATCTGTAAAATCCGAACACAGAAGTAATGATTTTCATTTTCCAATTGTGTCGGACGAGGCGAGGACAGCAAATGGAGATACATTATTTCCTACCGCACCCGCATAACCCGTTACACTTAAAATTCAGATAATAGACGTATAATCTGATGCTGTTTTGTGTGTGTCGGTAGATTATTAAGTTCCGCCACCGCTTACGTCTGTAATTTTTTTTTTATTAGCAACACCACCAGTACCGACAAGCTCAACGTTGTCGGCATCAAAAGTAATTTGCACGCCGATTTTACTTCATGTTAATGCCAATCATTAAGTTATCAGAAAAAACGTTCGTTGTATCGGTTGTCTCGAAAACAACTCGATTTCGTTATATTCTGGTGTGTGACTAGGTTGTGCTCTTGCAGGTTCGACAACAATGATTTCTTTGTTTCTTTGATTTTTCGTTTTTAGTTGGAAAACTGCTGTTTTCTGCCGAAATTCAAAAATACACGTTACTCGCGGCTATTTGAACGTTAAGTCGTGTTGCTTGCTTAGATGCTGCCTCTAAGCGCGTATTTTTGTCGATTAGAGTTGATTGAGCTGCAAAAGGTACAATTTTTGGTTTGAATTGTAAAGTAGAGGTATGTGGATATAGCAAGATATGTACATATGTTCGATTCGCCATGATTAGCTTTTGTGTTCAAGTCGCATGTCGTACTAAAGTATTGGAGGCTTTGTGGTTAGCTACGAAATATCTTTGACGATGCATAAGGAGAAATTGTTCCCACAGAACTTGACATATAGTGATGGTGATTTAGAGATTTGAAAGAAAGCTTTTGTCGTTGTCAATATTCAATAACATATAACGAAGTATGAAGATTGAAGTTACCTCAACTTGACGGTAGTTTTTTTTGAAAAAGAAAGTGCAGGAACTTGTGTGAATGTAAATTGGTTGGTTTTTTCTATGTTTCACATAAATTAAAACCATATAGGTATGTAATATGAGTACGACCCTTGTTTTCTTTTCAAAAAGTAGATGAAATTTATCGTTCTTGTAACCGCTTTTCGTCTTAACAACATTGGGAAGTATTGAACTCTTTGATATAAGAGAAGCGTGCGGAACTTTTCTGTAACATAACTCAAACTTCTGAAGTGACCGCCCAAATTTTTATTTAGTACTAAAGTGTAGGTACTTTTTCTGAGTGATAGATATTGTCAAGGTAATCAGATATCAGACATCGGAAATCAAAACAAGTGTAGGTAGAGCTGGTATGCGAAATGCAAAGTTTGCGAAAGAGCAAATATACACATTTTTTTTCCAAGTAAATTAACTTCCAACTTGTTCTGTATGACGAGGTACAACAGAAAAACAAAAAAATTGTATTAATACTCGATTACATCACAGAGAAATTTCTGTGTTACTAGTCTGTTTCTTTTATGCTGCAGTGGTCCCCTTTAGCTGAAGCAAATCTTGTGAATGGCAACAGCCAGCAATGGGATGTGTTACATGAATATCACACACCTGAACTACTTTATTTTACTAGCCGCATCGGAGCCGCTGCGCTGTAACAGCTGAAAAAAATTCTAATTTGCTCACCAGCAAGGGTACACGCGAACGAACGAGCGTGAGATTGAAATGTAAATTGTGAACATTTACTAGTGCAACAAAAACTGGTTTGGGATAAAAGGTCGCTGGAAGCGATACTATAGATGGAGACCTACAAGATAAAACTCATAGCGGAGATTAATGAGGGTGATGGATCATCACTTCTTTCCATCAGCTTCATCGCCAAATATGCGGAAATGGTTTTGAGTTAATTGAAATTTCTGCTTAAGAGGCTTAGTTTTGGGATGGAGTTGAGAGCGCGTTGATTGATTTGGGACAAGCTCAGGTACCTATTCTATTTGTTTTCGAAAAAATGTTGATGGGACTTAAACAAACTTAAGCAAGTAGTTGTTGGGTAAATGGTATTTGAGCTTCAACCAATATAAGGAGTTAAGCCCAGTTCATTCGCGTTTATAACTCAATTTAAACTAGCCGAACTGTACAGGCTCTAAAGCAACACTGGCCTATAAAGATGGAATGAGTCTTGCGCCTCAAATTCTTGAAATCTCAATGTCGAGCCAGCTGGCCAGGTAATATCATAGATTGAAGCCCTAGTCCGACCGTGTTATTAAGTGAAAGAATTCACCTAGCGGACTTTGGCTTGATCAAAGAAGTAGACATCTACTGTAGCGTATAAGGGTTAACCAAGAACTATGTGGTACCAGTAAGTGCATATTATCCAGATAATCCATCTTTTAGAACTCATGTTTGAGATGACCAGGAAGGCAAAAGCTTCGCTACAACAACAAGGCAACTGAGGTTGCCAAAAGCACTTGGTTGTGATGAATAGAGAGCCTACGCGACACTTCTACGTTTTTTCTGCCCTGGAATTAGATTATTACTGACTGAAATATTTTATGTGAACATTTTCAAGACGAACATTTTGTTTAGGTAAAGAAAAAATAGAAAATGTCAGAGAACGCGTCATGTTCATTCAAATATTCACACCATGGTCACTCGGAATCACCAACTAAGGTCTCATATGCATGATTGATGCCAACACAACTCATATAATGTACAAACCTTCAAAGTAACATCATTGCAATATCTTGATTAAATTAATAACAATCTACAATCGCTATCCTAAAAATAGTCAACACGAATAATGATTTTTCTTTTTGCATCTTTCTTGTGCATGCTGACACAATGTGAACATTACACAGAACAGCTCATAAGTAAGACTGCAAATTTATCTTTTGAAACCTTGAACCTCTATAATGTACCTGGCCTTTTTAGTGCCTGTATGTAGCATGTGGTAAATTATGTTTGTTTTGATAAAGTTTTATGAATTTGTTGTTTGATTAATATTGAGATTCAGTGAACATACTTTTATAAGTTTATCAGATGGCCACATCTGTGTTGTTGTAAGACTCGAAATGCCACGTGAGTCCATCGACCATTTTTCCATATTTATTGAAGCTAAAATCACAAAATTTATGAAGTGGTTTGTGGGTTAATTTATATGCAAATTGATTTGTTAACACAGCAACACATTCACATGCAATTTTATCTGTGAGCATTTTGGACAACACTCAATACAACCGACCGACGATCGGAGTCCAAGCGCACTTGACATTTAAGTCAAGGACAAAGCAAAGTTTACTGAACGCTGCCATCGTCATCGTTGCAATCATCGTCATCACTCTTTTGGCTTGGCTTGTCTCTTGTCATGTTGAATTATTATTCAAGAGATGTAACCAAGAAGACACCCGAAGCTAGTATAATCAAATTTTGAGAACACGGTTTTACGACAATCAATGGTTTGCAATATAAATGAAGGCAAATTTAATGGTGTTAACAAGAATGAATAAAAGTACAACATTAATTGAAATGTTTAAAATCGCATTTTAAAGATGCAAGTTGTTCGATATGTGAGTTTAAACGATCTACAGGGTGATTCACGAGCGTTGTGCCAAAAAGCTAGAGCGTGTAGGTTGAGTTGAGACAAGAAAAAAATCGTATGGGAGGGGGGGTCTATTCCCCCCCGTTTAGCCGGGAGGGGCAATTTTCTGAAAAATTGACTTATTTTGTTTAAAAAAATATTAAAAATCAACGGCTTCGTTTACAACACCGTGCTATACCTTTCTGAAAAGCCAAAAACTTCTTCTTTCACTTTGTTTTTAAGTTAAATTGTTTTAACGAATAGTTTAAAATAAATAAATTTTCAAACTCAAAATTTTCAAAAAAAAAGCAAAAAAAACATTTTTGAACTAATTTTTTTCAAAATTTTATGTGATTAAGTACTAATTTTGTTTTAAAAATTCAATGTGTTTATTAATTTTTAATCGAAAACAGAAAACCGGATGCAAAAATGTCTTTTTGTTTTTGAGAAATTAAGAAAAAACCGAAACCACTTTTTTCTAAAAAAAATCTTTAGCGCAAAATTTTAAACGTTTTAGTACGATACTAAATCAAATTTAGCATGATACTAGGCTAAAGTGACGTTGCCGTAAATTTTAAAGGGTTTTAGTATCACACTAGGTATTTAGTATGATGCTAAAGTTAAAATCATGAAATTGCGGTTTTAAATTTTTAGTGTCATACTAGTTTTTGGGATTTTGTTATCATGTAATTTTTCTCTAAGTTGGTGTATTTCTATTACTCTAGCCTTCAAAGAGTACCTAACATTTCTTTAAAATAACTTTTTAAATATTCGAAAACAGACCTGAAAATGATTTTTCTTTAAGTGACTCTGTGTCTACTATAATACTAGTTGTTGGTTTTTGAGCGTATTGGAGATGCGCTGTAACAAATAAATAATAACTGCTTTCTGCTTTACAGAATATAAAGTTAAGCCTTCAAACGATTATTGATAGCACAAATTAATTATTGCTTAGTGTCAGTTGAAAGTTTGACATTAATGATTTGTTTTCGGATAAGCCGCCTTAAATAATGAAAAGAGTTAAGAAAACCGTTTTTACCCCGAACGTTTCGCTTCAAATTGCATTGAGCGTGGTCACCGGGAAACTGCCATGAAAATGTTATTAGGAGCGATTTTTGCTGCGCAGGTTGTAGCGGTGCATAGCTGGTTCTGTCTCTTGCTTTTGTTGTTGGTTCGCAAGTTGAGAGCAAACCGAGCTCACTACATCGTTGTTGGTATTAAGTGGTAATTGGACAGAACGTAAAAAGTTAGTGATGGGATCCCAAGTTCTCAAGGCTAACGGTTATTCCAAGAGGCAAAGAACATGGAAACCAACTTCGCCGAGTAAAATAAAAGATGGCGTATTAGACAAAAAAGCTTTCCTGTCATATTTGTGCTGTATAACAGATAGAGTAGGGAAAGTCTTTAAAAGATATGGTGTAAAATCCATATTTGTACCACCTAAAAAGGTAATTAACTACCTCCAGTCTCCAAAAGACAAGTTCCCGCTACAGACACCAGGCGTATATGCTGTACCCTGCAGATTGGGGTAACATATATGTATATGACAGACCCAGAGGAGCATTGCTACACGCTTAAAAGAACATATAAGCGTTGTAGCAAAGAACCAAAAGGAAAAATCAGCCATATGCGAACATATACTTGACCATCCAAATGAACACCACTGAATTCATTTCGATAAAGTAAAGGTTCTAGCTAACTAGCCTCATTACATTTCTCGTCTGGTACGCAAAACTATTGAAATAAAAAGTCACCACATTTTCAATCGAGACGAGTTTCAACTTGTCGCGAACTTGGGATCACTTCCTTAACTTTTCACGGTCGGTCCAATTACCGCTTAGTACCAACAACGATGTAATGAGCTCGGTTTGCTCTCAACTTGCGAACCAATAACAACAGCAAGAGACAGAACCAGCTACCGCACCGCTACAATCTGCGCAGCCAAAATCGCTCCTAACATTTTCATGGCAGTTTCCACGCATGGTAGTTTCCACGCTCAATACAATTTGAAGCGAAACGTTAGGGGTGAGTACGGGTTTTCTTAACTCATTTCATTATTTAATGCGGCTTTTCCGAAAACAAATCATAATGTCATATGTAAACAACCGCGAAAACCTTAAAAGTTATAAGTTCAAAGTTTTTTTTATTTTTCGTATAGTCACGCCGCTTATCAGCGATACTGCTTACTGATAACAATATAAAAAAAATTTGAATACACAAATTTTCTTCTCTTATTTTATTCTCAATGTGACATTTGAAAAATGACAACTATATTTATTTCTTGAAAGCTTTGTTTGTTTAGTGTTTTTGAACGAACTGTCACTTTTTAGCTGCGTTCATTGAATATTTCTTAATAAAATGGTTTTAGTATGATACTAGTTATCAGTTTATTAAAAAATGTTTAATATGCAGGAAAAATTTTTAGCACAATGCTAAGGTTAATGCGATGCTAACTAGTATCGCATTAAATCCTTAATAGAAGGCGGACTTAAATTTTGCGCTTTTGTTTTTATTTTTACCTATCTGGACTTTTAGTTTAATTTATTAGTTTAATTTAAAAATTTAATTTTTTGTAATTGGAGTTTTATGAGGACTCAATAAAGTAGAAAAGGACTACATTATCCCTGGATTAACCATTTTGTTCATTGATAACGTCTGAAAACTGACCTGTAATTTTTTCTTACTATACATGGGACCGCGGCCACTCGCTGGCGAAGAGTTCTACCTGCTAGGGGCTTATGATAATTAAACCGCATTTTTTCTCGAATGAAAAAACAATTAACAACCTAAAGGTAAATAAAAGGCATCGCATATTTACTAAACAACCATTTACAATTAAAATATTAACTCATCAACACATAACAATACCAAACTCATACGCTCGAGAAGAGTTAACGGACAGGAACTTCTGCTACGGTTAAACTTATTGTCGAGATCGGGAAGCTGAAAGACTCTATGCTGAAAGATATCCCAATAGATGGCGCCCAAGTCGTAGCATGTTTTCAAGAATCCGCCGACGAGAGCACTGAGAGCTAGAAGTGAAAGGTCAATGGCAGACATTATCAATGAAAAAAATGATTAATCCAGGGAAAATCCAATATTTTTCTACTTTATTGAGTCCTCATAAAACTCCAATCACAAAAAATTAAATTTATAAATTAAACTAAAAGTCCAGATAGGTAAAAATAAAAACAAAGATTTTTTTAGAAAAAAGTGGTTTTGGTTTTTTCTTAATTTCTCAAAAACGAAAAGACATTTTTGCATCCGGTTTTCTGTTTTCGACTAAAAATTAACAAACACATTGAATTTTTAAAACAAAATTAGTACTTAATTACATAAAATTTTGAAAAAAATTAGTTCAAAAATGTTTTTTTTGCTTTTTTTTTGAAAATTTTGAGTTTGAAAATTTATTTATTTTAAACTATTCGTTAAAACAATTTAACTTAAAAACAAAAAGAAAGAAGTTTTTGGCTTTTCAGAAAGGTATAGCACGGTGTTGTAAACGAAGCCGTTGATTTTTAATATTTTTTTAAACAAAATAAGTCAATTTTTCAGAAAATTGCCCCTCCCGGCTAAACGGGGGGGGAATAGACCCCCCCCCCTCCCATACGATTTTTTTCTTTTCTCAACTCAACCTACACGCTCTAGCTTTTTGGCACAACGCTCGTGAATCACCCTGTATAACAAACAAAGGAGAACCGGCATTTTGGTCTAGGATCCAATAACGACATGATATATATCAATGGAAAGGTCTTTTTGTCTACTTTAACTTTCACTATGGCAGTAAGTCCCAAATCATTGTGTGGAAAAAGTTATTGCACAATTAAGTCATTCACAAGTAATAAGTGTTTTCTTGTTTTCATCTTGACCTTGGAACCAATAACGACATGATGTATATCAATTGAAAGGTTTTTTTGTGTACTTTAACTTTTGTTTTAACAAGAAGTCCCAAATCACTGTGGGGAAAAAGTTATTGCACAATTAAATCATTCACAAAAAATAAGTGTTTTCTTGCTTTCATCATAATAGAAAATCATTACAAAGGAAATCAAAACAAAACTTTTTTTTTGTGAATGAATAAATTGTGCAATAACTTTTTCTCACACAATCCCAAATGACAAAAATAATTATTAGAAAAAGTTTTAACCTACTATTTGCTAGGCTAAACTCACAAATTATTACGAATAATTTATAAGTACCTAAGCAAGTACAGGGTGGCTGATGAATATTGCTACATTAAGGAACTCAAATAACTTTTTTTTCAGTGTGAAATTCATTTTAATTCTTTTAATATTAAAGTTCATTAAATTTTAATAAATATAGCTTAGTTAGTTTTAAAAATAATGGATTTTAAGGTGCCGTGAACGAAGGCCATATGAACTAACGCCATAATGGCTTTAATTCTCATTCAAATGTGAATTAACGCCATAATCCGATTATGGCCTAAATTCACATTGGAATGAGAACTAAAGTAATATGGCGTTAGTTCATTTTAAGAAGTGGCCCAAGTAGGGGAGACCGGGGATAGTAGACACAAAATTCACTTATCTTTTTCTAAAGAATTAACTAAACAAGATATCAACACGAATTAAATGCCTTTTTACTAACCGTTTTTTGTGCTTTATAAAAAAAATATGTCTTCTGAAATAATTTAATTTGAAGACCTTTTTTTCCTAAATTTATAAAACGGCCTCAGGTGGATCAACTAACCCCAAACCCGGGGTAAGTTGACTATGACTATGGGGTCAGTTGACTATATCATTTTTTCAGCTTTTTGATACTTAAACTATAAGAAAATTGCACTCAAATTAATATAATTTGGCACAAAAAGTAATATTAATGAGACAGCCCGGCAATAGAGATTGAGGGATGCCCTAACTTTTTTTGCTTAAATTTTTGACGTTTTGTGCATATCTTTTCATCGTTTTGTAGCGAACCCATAGCAATGAGCATCAGATCGTATGCTTTTACCTTTTTCAAGAATAATTTTTGGACAAAAGCTCCAAAACTGATTTTTCAGTCGCCTCGTTGTTGTTTTTCTACCAAAAACAACTGAGTCGATTTACCCCCAACAAAAAAAGTCAACTTGCCCCGATCGGTCTTTCAACACTTAAAGAATTTTTTTCGGTACTAAGAAATAAAATAAATATATAACTGCTAGTGTTGTTAATACAAACACTCACTTGCTCTTATTCTTAAAAAAAAAATTACCTTAAAAGCAAACACCTTTACGAAAGAAAAAAAATAAAATATAACAAAAAAATTACTCACGAAAGCAAAAAAGTGTTTTTTTCGCGATAACTCTTGAACGGCTCTAGACTTTATCAAAAGACAACATGTAACTAACCGGGCTGCTGTGCTCAATGTAATAACAAGGACAAACTTGAAAGAAATTGTTTTGTTTTGAAGTTATTGGCAGTTAGTCTACTTACCCCTGAGGCCAACTATCCCCGGTTACCCCTACTCATTTCAATGTGAATTAAAGCCACTCGCAGCAATCCAGATAATTTTAATATGATATAGGTACGTAATGTAGGCAAATATATAGTTTAACGAAAAAAGGATGAACGCTCTATTAGTTAAGGGGGCGTAAACACATATTTTAAACACGGGTTACTATAAATCAAATATAAGAACCAATAGTTCCACATTTGCTTAACTTTTTTCTTCACGCTCATAACTTAAAAATTTTGGAAAAATTTCTTTGTTATTTATACTTTCGCGGTCCCCTCAGTTTTTGGCTCCAGAATCGAAAATAGTCCGTTTTCGATGATATTTTTTAAATCTTCGTTTTTCGGCGGAGTTATGCACAAATTTACGAGGATGGAAAACAAATGAAATCGTTTAATTGTTGATAATGTTTTGCAAAGTAATCGAATGAAGTTGCTTTCTAAACGAATAAAAAAATCAATACAAAAATAATGATTTTTCATATTTGTATTGAATTTCAGAATGAGTACCTAAGTTTCTCAATATTTTCGTAGATGCTTCATTCGGAAAATTAGTTTTCCACAATTTGAAACTAATCAAAAAATCGCGTACTGCAGTACTACTAGAAAGCGAGCGAAGCGAGCCGAATTTTTTTTTGGCAAACAGAGAAACAATTTGGGGTGTGAAAATAAAAAAATTTGCGCGAATTTTTTTATTTTCACACCCCAAATTGTTTCTCTGTTTGGCAAAAAAAAAATTCGGCTCTTAGAACGCGATTTTTTTCATTACTTCAGAGTCTAGAAAACTAGTTTTCCGAACGAAGCACCTACGATCACCTAATTATTAGGTGTAGCACAATTTTCAAATTTCAGTGAGATTCCTTGAAATTAATATTGTTAACTCATGATTACGTTCAAATGGCTGACCAAGAAAACGGATCAACTCATTTTTTTCTTTCAGAAATTTTAAAAGAAAATATCAGCACTCGCTGAGAGTGAGATCTCTTGTTCCATTTTAGAAATATCTGAGGTCTCTGAGATCTCGTTGAGATTTTGTTAGGTAATTACTTGCTATGCTAACTTTGCTTCAAAGCTCAAAGCATGTTATGGCATCAATTCTCATTTGAATGTGAACTTACCCCATACGGCGTAAGTTCTCATTCAAGTGATGGCTTTAGTTCTCATTCGACTGTGAATTAAGGCCATAATCGGATTATGGCGTTAGATCACATTTGATTGAGAACTAAGGCCATTATGGCGTTAGTTCATATGGCCTTCGTTCACGGCACCGATTTTAAATGTCCCCCCGCTCGTTGATGCATGTGCGACATCTAAACAAAAAGTTGTTCATTACTGCTTGGAGAGTTGACACTGAAATAGCCGCTATTGTTTCTTGAATGGCTTGCATTAATTCATTCAAATTTGTTGGTTTTGACTTGTAGACTTCCTGTTTGCAATAACCCCACAAAAAAAATCAGGTGCAGTAAGGTCAGGTGACCTGGGGGCCAGCGGAATGAGGAGTTCCTGGATATCAGCTTGTTCGGAAACATTCTTCGCAATTCTGTCATAACAGGCCTGGCTATGTGACGGGCTGCACCATCTTGCTGAAACCAAACAATTTTGAAAGAAATTCTCTTTCGACGTAATTCTGGATAGAAACACTCTCTCAACATGGTCAAGTAACGGTCTCCAGTAACCGTAACGGTGTGACCATTTTCTTTGAAGAAATAGGGCCTGACAATGCATCGTGACGAAACTGCACACCATACTGTGTCACGAAATTCTGTTTCATGGAGTATCTGTAGGTTGGAAGCACTCCATATTCTACAATTTTGTTTATTCATGTTGCCGTTTAAATCAAAATGAGCTTCGTCAGACATAAAAAGATAGTTCAACATGTTTCCGTCCTCTTCCACCATTTGGAGCATCTTCTGGCAAAATTCCAAGCGAATTGGAAGTCTGCTGCATTCAGTTTGTTGACCATTTGGATTTTATAAGGGAATAATTCCAAGTCATTGTGCATAATTGACTGCAATGAATGTCTGCTTATACCCATTTGAGCAGATAAGTTTCTTGCCGAAACTCTTGTATTATTTTGTATGGCAGCAGCTACAGCAGCTATTGTTTCCTCAGTCCGAACTGAAGGATTTCGATGGTAAGGTCTTCTTTCGACCGTTCCATGCTCGGCAAAATTCTTGACAAACCTCATTATAGTCCATCTGCTCGGAGGATTGCCGCCAAACGTGCGCCTATATTCTCTTTGAACCAAAATTACGGACTTCAGTGCATAATAACGGCAGACAATCCATTTTTATTAAATCTAAGAATCAATCTGCAAAATAAAAACAAAATTATTAGATTCATTAAATAAAAAAAGGTAATTACATTTTTTTTTGTAGCAGCTATCGTCAGCCACCCTGTATATCCAACTAATATCAACTTTGTCAAGCGTGGTTTGGCAAGTTCAAAAAACTCTCCTCGATTACCACATGCAAACAACTATCCAAACTGCCCAAGTAGCCTTGAGCAAAATTCAATTTCGTGTATCAACTAACAAACGAAAAAAAAGTTTGCCTATTAGGCTCACTCAAATTTGACTGAATAAATTACTTAGAACCATTCAAACACAAAGATGAGATATGAGATAATTGGCGTAAGAAAATAAATACAATTATATTTTTTTTTCAAGCCAATGTCTAATTTTGGTAGTTTTCTGAAAATAAAATTAACAACATTCTCTTCTTTGTACTCAAATTAAATCTTCCAATAGATTCGATTGATGTCTTAACCAGTTTTTTGTGATTTTTATATGCGCATTAAATCTTATGCTTTTTATGCCAGGGACACGAATCACCATACCCGAGGGACGAAACACGGAAGTTTGCTGTAACAAGTCTTACTTTGTGAATTTTGTTTTCATCGATTTGCTGTAGGTGAATGCTTATTTCATCAATTATCTGTGCTTTTTTTTAAGTACCACTTAAATTAATTACCGAATTGGTTGAAAGCATTTTTATTGCTGGAAATTGACGAAGCGTTGAGCGAAGTGAATATAGCAGTTTCGCAGAAAGGTCATTAGTTAAGATAGATTTATATAAACTTCTTATAGGTGCTTACTTAGACATAAGATGCCTTTTGCGGTAGTTAGCAAGTGGTTGATTTGCCTGGCCGTTATCTTGAGAAGCTTGAGGTGCTTCAAAATCGACTGGTTTTAAGTCGTTGTCAGTTTACGTTATTTCCCAAAAGGTATTTTTTTTTTTCAATTTCAGTCTTGAAGTCCCCAACGAACTAGTCAAGGAATTCACGGAAATATAACTTGCATGATTCCAGAATTGTACTCTTCAGTACTAATCATTAAAACTACAAGATCAAAGATCTGAAATTCATTCTCCTTTCCCTAAACAGCGCCATCAGCTCTAGCATCTTCTTGGGCAGTTACTCAGTTAGCTCACAAGCTGCTTCCTTGTTTCTTTGTTCTTAAGTTTATTGTATTCATTTAACATTTAACTATTAATTTACTTCACCTTTTTTTGCACTCAAAAAGTGCCTCAACATTTCATCTTCAACCAAAGAACCACACCTAACACCTAGGTACCTTCATCAACAAGATATTCTTTCTCAATACCCACTTTGGTCAGAGATACCGCCACTTCCACACGTCACTAAAAACCTATGAAGAGTAAAAGCAAACACGATTCTGTCTTGACACATTCGGATAAGGTTTTGATGTAATAATAATAGGATTAGGTGCGCCTTTTGAAGAATACAGGAAGAGAACTCCAAAAAGTTGCAATAAAATGTTGAAAACCCGGCGAACGCATCGCAGCAGAAAGATCAGCTTAACCTGGATTCGGTTTTCACTCTCTGATTCGATTCGATTATGTGTGTTTGCAGTTGAGTCTTAAACATTGCGAAGACTTAAACGTGTGCGGTCGCTCGTCAGTTGGTTAGTTGATGCAACACCAAGTCGAATCGAACTTAACTCGGCGATGGAACTCTTTTGTGATTGTTACACAATAGGCCAAATGCAATTTGCTGAAGAATCAGATAATCCCCATGATGACGGGGACCACTGACAGCGAAGAACCGAGAAACCATGGCGCTGGATATGGCTCTGGCAGCGATATGGAGGCCACCCACCCACATGTTGTTATAAATTGGTCTATCAAGTCTTGATTATCATCTGATGATGATGATTGCGCTGCGTCGAAGCTGTTGGTGTATTGTATAGTCAAAATAAGCGGAGTTTTGTGTTTTCTTGGAGCCAAAGTTGCCAACTTCGAAACCATACATTCAAAAAGTTATAGAGAGCAGCTAAGTTGAATACGGTTTCTCACAAGCAAAAGTCACCAACATAACACATGTGGGAAATTCTTGATTTATAGACGATTGATTGTTATGTGGCGTGATGGCTATCCTCAATCCTGCTATCCTGCTTGAACCGATTCTGGTAAACAGAGCCACAGTTGGCCGAAAAGTGATTTAAAGTTTTTTCCCGACAAATATTTTGAATTATGATGATGCCACGAATCCTCAAACCGCACTTAGCTATCAGGCACTCCACAGAAGTATTGTATGTGCAAAAAATTGCGAGTTCGTCCTGGTTCCAAAATTATCAGAAATCTCCAAATGGCGCCCGACTCAAATTTGATTCAAACTCCGTTGGCAACAGTGTTTTATTTGATCATCAATTGAATTTGGCTTTGGAAGCCCACATGCGTGGTAAATCGATGAATTGTTATTTTCTGATGTCGGCTTGCATTTCCACAATCTACGTACGTAAACACGAGAGGTGTATAACGTTCATGTTCATTACCTTTCACTTGAATTGGACGAGTGTATACATTTTTTTCAATTGTTGCATTTGTTATGTTTTGGCATTTCCACAAGCTTTGTATTGTCTTGCTTGCGATGATTACTGGGTTAATTTTTACATTATGCTGCCGGATGTATGCGATTGTTGGATATGGGGACTCTGTATGCACTAGGATATCTGCTTTATGTAATACCATCACTAATTGAGCCACTTAATTTAGGCGGGAAACTGTGGATAATTTGAAAAAGTGTATAGGTAGGTATGAATTACGTAATGTTATGGGTACTACAAAACTGGCAGATATTAAATAATGTTTGGAAATTTGCATTTGAATTTGTTTTAATTGTATTTTTGGGGGAAGGTACACCATGACGGGAACATTGAAAAATTAGTTAATTAATCAAGTTGTTTCATGACTTCCAAGAGACTGAAACAGAAGTTGGTGTTTTAAACGGATATTAACAGTTTCACAGTTGTCAAAATTATTAACAATCTTAGCATGATTTTTAGTTGATTATTGATTGCAATAAACGGTAGTTGGAAAAAGTGGGTCCCTCAGTTCAAGACCTGAGCCAAACATCTAAGATGATCTCTTTTAAATGTATTTTGAGTTCCTTTCTCGTCAATTGATTTCACAGCATTACTTAAATCTATGTATGTTCTAGTTGATGTTTTGTTGTTGTTGTTGTTGCTGTTGTTGTTAAGCCCGCCTGAAATTATGATTCTGGTTATTGAATTGGAATAAAAGTAATCTATAGAAATATCAACGACAAGCTATCATGAATCCACGATGAATTCAATTGAATAATTCCAAGAACAAAATGACAACAACAAAAAAACGTCAAGCTTGGCATCGACTATTGCTGTCATTTTATTATGTTGATCGGTGTAGGAATGTTTGCCAGCTCGAATCGGCGCGCGGTAGATCGTGATTAAGTGACGTTCCTTTCAGTCAAATGAAGGTTTCCAATGACTTATTGTCTCTTCTCTCCTTTTTATTTCTCGTTCTTAAAATAAATAATTTGATTTATTCAAGGCAATGGTTCAACGCCATGGGGCTTGTTTTAAAATGTTAAAATATGTGTTGCTTTCTTCTTTGAACCTTTTTGGCGAATAAAACAAACAAATAAAAGTGTCAGACATTTGACGACGATTTGTAAGGAGTGGTTTGAGCTGGAGGACTATGTAGAAATTTGTTTGTTTTTCGCAATCCCGCAGGAATGTAGCTATATAATTGAGTACGTATGACATAAAGTGTTTGAATCCACAGCTCAAGCTATTATGTAGAGCAACTACTTCGATTCTTTATTAGAAAAATGTTTTAACTCCTATTTTCCTGTCCGAACTTTGTGAATGTGTTTCACAAACCATTCTTGCTGTCTAAAAAGATGCAGTGATCTGGTGGACGTTGACTCTTCTAGTTTATTCCGTGTACAACCCGATGTCGAATTTTCTCCTCCATTCTCCATCAATGCACACTGGACCATAGAGAACCCGTGGATTTTTCTTTTTGAAGCTGACTAGTGCACTTTCATCTGATTTTGACAGTGTCCTAGCCACTGTACCATAAAGAAGGACTGGGATGATGAGGGCCTTGTATCTACAGTTTAACAGTTTAACAGTGCTGTTGTTATTGCATGTGTGAATAGCGAAGCCTAGGTAGATAAACTCTTCTTACTTACTTACTTAAGGTGGCGCTACAGTCCGATGTGGACTTGGGCCTCAATCAACAGTCTCCGCCAGTCAGCTCGGTCCCTAGCTAGCTGTCTCCAGTTTTGCACTCCAAGTTGATTGAGGTCCTCTTCCACTTGTGTGCGCCACCTGAGTCGCGGTCTTCCTCTCCTTCTGCGTTCCTCGGGAATAGTGACGAAGGCTTTCCGGGCCGGAGCATTGGTGTCCATGCGCTCTAAATGACCGAGCCATCTGAGTCTCTGGACCTTGACCCTTCTGGCTAGGTTCACGTCGTTGTACAACCCGTAAAGTTCGCTGTTGTATCTCCTTCTCCATTCCCCATCAATGCACACGGGGCCAAAGATGACCCGAAGAATTTTCCTCTCGAAACAGCCTAAGGCACATTCATCCGATTTTGTTAGGGTCCATGCTTCTGCACCATACAGCAGGACAGGGATGATGAGGGTGTTGTACAGTTTAACCTTAGTTGCTCGAGAGAGGGCTTTTCCACTCAGTTGCTTTCTTAGCCCAAAGACACAGCGATTAGCAAGAGTAATTCTTCGTCTTATCTCAGCGCTGGTGTTATTGTCCGTGTTGATAGCGGAGCCTAGGTAGACAAACTCCTTAACTACCTCGAAGTTGTATGCGTTTATTGTGACGTTCTGTCCGAGCCGTCGATGTTGGGTGTCCTTACTCGAAGACAGCATGTACTTCGTTTTTCCCTCATTTACCGCTAAACCCATTTTTGCCGCTTCTGTCTCAATTCTCACCCAGGCGCCATTGACATCACGCTGTGTTCTTCCCGTTATATCAATATCGTCGGCGTACGCGAGAAGTTGAACAGATTTATAGAAGATAGCGCCTCTGGTGTTGACGGTGGAATTTTGGACTATCTTCTCAAGAACGATGTTAAAGAAATCGCACGACAGTGCATCGCCTTGTCTGAATCCTTTTTTGACGTCGAATGATTGCCAACCTTGATAGAGCAGCGTGAGTTCTCCATCGTCATTTTGCACAAGCGAACGAGCTTGGCAGGGATGCCAAAGCTAGACATAGCTTTATACAGTTCGTCTTTGTAGATGCTGTCATACGCGGCCTTAAAATCAATGAAGAGGTGGTGGGTATCGATTTGCATTTCATAGGTTTTTTCCAGGATCTGCCGCAACGTGAAAATTTGGTTGATGGTAGACTTTCCTGGCCTAAAGCCACATTGATAAGGACCAATCAGATTGTTGACGAAAGGCTTCAGACGTTCACATATTACGGCAGAGAGGATCTTGTAGGCGATGTTAAGCAGACTGATTCCTCTGTAGTTGGCGCAGTTTAAAGAATCTCCCTTTTTCAGGATCGGGCAAACAATGCTGAGGTTCCATTCATCGGGCATGCATTCCTCCGACCATATCTTACAGATGATTTGGTGCATGCTCCTATCTAGCTCATCGCCTGCGGCTTTGAACAGCTCGGCAGCTAGACCATCTGCTCCTGCGGCTTTGTTGGATTTCAGCCGTGATATTGCTGTTTTCACTTCTTCTAGGTCGGGTTCACGGAATTGTTGGCTGTCATCGTGTATGATAAAAGGCTCCTGTCTGACGGTGGGGTTTTGTTCGTCGTCGCCGTTATACAGTCTACAGAAGTGGTCTTTCCAAATCCCCAGCACTGACTGCGTACAATCGTACTCGGTGAAAATGGACCCCAGCGCGTGCGGTATCTGGGGGGGAAAGAGGCGTGGGAATAATTAATTCGTCAAACCAGGGGTTTCTTTTTGGTGGCTGTGTGAAACCCGATAAACTCTTCTACCACCTTTATATTTGAAAATCGATAAAAAGGTGGGTGACGATTTGGAGTTCATAGGTTTTTTTTTTCAGGGACTGCCGCAATATGAAATTTGGTCTATGATTGACTTTTTCTGGTCTGAAGACAATAAACGAAAGGCTTCAGACGTTCATTCCTACAGAAAGGTTCTTAAAAACGATGTCAAGTTGGCTGATTCTTCTGTAGGTGACGCAGTTTAGGTTATCTCCCCTTTTCAGGATCGAGCAAACAATGCTGAGGTTCCATTCATCGGTCATGCAATTTTCCGACAAGCAAGATTCTGTTCGCTGTTGCTTTACACAATCTATACTAATAGTCTTTCCGAATCCTTAAGATCGACTGCGATTCTACTATGATGTCCCCTTGCTCATCTCTGTAGGCATCAGTTCTTGCTCGATGACCTTGAGACAGCTGTTTCAACTTCCGGTAAAACTTCCGCACTTCATTCCTGCTGTTGGCTCTCTCAACATCCTCGTTTTGAAGCTTCCCTTTTTTATGTGAAAAGCAATCGAGCACTTAAAATTATTACTATCTAAAAAATAATCCTAGAAAATAATCGTCGAATCTTTTTCTGTCACTTTCAGTAATGCTCATCGTCATCAGTTTACCCTCGAGTTCTACTTTGGACTTACGGTTAAGTACAGAGATTAAACGAATATAAAACTACACTTAGTTGTCTACAATATTCACGAATCTACGGAATTTAAAGAAAGTCTAAAGTCCAATATGTTTGCAATGTCATTAGGGGTTCGATTAGAAGACTATCCGGGCAGAGAAGAATTGAATAAGAACGGTACAGATTCCGTTCTTATTCAATTCTTCTCTACTTTTATTCTCCTTTTATACTGACCAGGCCCCAAAATCAGCTGCACAGTTATCTTTTTGAACTTTCCTTAGGGATTCCAGACGGATGTGTCAAAGACATTTCTCGCTGATTTTCCACATTTATGTCTGCCAAAAGACTTCTTAAAAATTTTAAGAAAAGGCTTCGTAGTCTGACATCAAATTTTCATGCGCTGCCCTCGTTAAGTCGTTCGATGTTTTTTCCTTCGTAGAGTGCTAAAATCCCGTACGCTGTTCATTAATTGAAATGCAGTCAATCTGGAAGACGGTTCATTTTTGGCCCGTTTCATAGGGTATTTCTATCAGCAAGAAAATGACATTACAAAGTGACATTGTAAGAATATACTTACTTCAAAAACTGACCTTAATCACATTAAAATTTATATCATCCCGACAATTTCTTTCATCTCAAAAAGATCGCTATCACTCAATCCATTTTGTCAAGTCCGCACAACCCGCAAAGAAAACCTTAATTCCATTCACGTAACCAAAAGCGTATGTCTTTAGCCCATTGCAACTTAAAATCCGACACTTAAAGGCACTCTCGTGCTGATATGGCTGTCAGATTAACTCCGCTGCAACCAGTTTTCGATCATTTTTTTTAGCTTCTCGTTTTACGAGTACCTATATCTTACAAGACACTAATAAAAAAAAAAACCAGCCGACACACTTCAAGACCCAAGAGTACAAGTTTGAAAAAGCAGAACAAACAAAATATTACAACAATCCTTGACCTTTACCGATTGCCCTCGGCTCTCGGAAGTGAGTGCGGTGCGGCGAACGAAAAACTCAAAAGACATGAAAAATAAATAAAACCAGCAACAACCCACAGCAAAACAAAAAAGCCTGTTCCGAGTCATTCAATCACTCAAACTCTACTCAAAGTCTTGACGGTTTGCCCATTAAGTGAATTGTGGATGTTACACAATCTCGAAATACTTGAAGGCATTTTTCGTTGATCGTTTGTTTTTTACATTTCTAAATTCAGTACTTACCGAGTGTCTGTTGTATGCAGACGATTTTCTCTGTGCGGTACAATCTTAGTAGCAAAAATTCATAAAAGAACACGATCCCCACCTTTAGTTGAAGACATTCATATGTCTGTCAACAAAAAAAATCGAAAAATGGGCTCGGATGATCATAATTTCAAGTACGGGCGGTTTACCCCTCTACAGTGTCGTCCGGGCTCTGATTCTGATGTCGATTGTGATGAACCTGAACCGATTATTGCCCCCCCTAAAATAAAGATCCCCTCCATTTGTGTCTTACAACAAAGTGCGGGAAATGTCCATGCATTGCTTGATGCAATTAAAATGAAAAATTACTATATAAAGAAAATGTCTATTGGCATAAAAATAATATGTGACCGATGTGAAGATCATAAGATTATATGTGATGCCTTAAAACATAAAAACTGGCAATATTTCACTCATGACCTTCCAACTGCAAGATCATTTAAAGTAATTCTTTTTGGTCTCGACGAATTGCCTGTTGAAACATTAAAAACTGAATTGATCAATCTTGGCTTAAAGTGCGAAAACGTCAAACTTATTAAAAAACAACATGAACTTTTCACCGATATCATGTACATAGTGTTTCTTGAACGCGCATCCATTCGTCTTAATGATCTAAAAAAAAATATAAGATCCATATTTAGAACCCAAGTCAAGTGGGATTTTGCTCGCCGTCAAAAAGCAAAATATACCCAATGTTTTAATTGTCAAATGTTCGGACATGGAGAAAAAAACTGTCATATTAAGACACACTGTGCGATCTGCTCTGAAAACCATGAAACTAGTAAGTGCAACTCTAAAAACATTAAGTGTGCAAATTGTAACGAAACGCACAAATCTACCGATCTTTCCTGCATGAGTCGAAAAAGCTTTTTCGAAATGAGGGAGAAGCTATCTTCGAAAAATAAACGCATTACACATGCTGCAGCAAAACCGCATCAGGTATATGCACCAAACATTTCTGAGTTCCCTCCGCTACCAACTCATCGCAGGGGGTCGACGTTCTCAAAACCGGTTTCTGTAGAGATGACAAATCCAACTGATTGTGAAACTGGTGCATGGTCTAACAACAATATTGTTTCTGGTGAAAGCTCCGGCGGCGGCGGCGGCGGCGGCGGCGGCGGTCTCTTTACTTTTGATGAAATTAACAAGCTTACAGCAGAGATGATAACATTGTTAGGGAATTGCAAAACTAAGTCCGATCAATTTAATACAATTGCACAATTAGCAATTAAGTATTTATATAGCAATAAGTAATGGATAGAACATCAATGAAAATTATATGTTGGAATGCTAAAAGCATTCGATGCAAACAAATAGACTTTTTTGCTTTTCTCTGTAGGCATAAAGTAGATCTAGGTTTAGTATCTGAAACATGGTTGTCTTTTGAAGATAAATTAAGTAGCAAGGATTATTATTGTTATCGTGTCGATAGAGATGATAGAAGGGGGGGCGGTGTTGCCGTGATAGTTAAAAAAACAATTCAACATGAATTGATTCCAGTTGTTAAAACAAAACTTATACAAAACATAGGTGTGAATATTCGTTTTGAAAATGGCTCTTCGTTAAATGTCTTGTCAATTTATTTCCCTGGTGGTAAAATCACCCCAGACAAACGCTATCACTTTAATAACGATTTAAGAAAGTTGATTAGTTTAAATGGCACATTTCTGATTGGTGGTGATTTTAACTGTAGGCATAGAAGATGGGGGTGTTTAAGAGCGAATGCCTGGGGAAATATTCTTGATAATCTTAATTGTAGACATCCTTTCGATATTCTTTATCCTCCAACTCCAACATATTATCCTCCAAATAGTAGATCAAACCCATCTACTCTAGATTTTTTCCTCTCAAATATGGCAAATCTTTTTGACCAGCCTTTGACCTTAAATGAGCTTGGTTCTGACCATTTACCTGTTGTAATTAGTTCCTTAATATCACCAATTGAGAAAAGAAAAGAAGTGTTAATCATGTCAAAAGCCAATTGGCCAAAATATAAACGACAAATGCGTTTAAAAATATCGAACTTTGATACACAACCAACTAATTATACCAACATTCAAGAAATAGACCAAGGTATAACAAATTTCACGAACGCTGTTCACCAAAGCATTGAGCAGTCAGTCCCTAAGAAAGAAATCCATCACGAAAGCAAACATTTGTTACCATCCAATATACTCCATGTGATAAAATTTAGAAATAGTATCAGAAGAAAATGGATAAGAACAAGGGAACACCAATTTCTGGCTGAATTAAATACAATTAACAATGTTATAAAAGATCTAATCTCAGCTCATAGAAATCGATCTTGGAATCGAAAACTACAGAGTTTAGATAAAGGATCAAAGCCGTTCTGGAACATTGTAAAGATCATTAAGAATAAAAATATGCACATTCCAGCTTTTAAAGTAGGGAGAGATATTGTAATCTCGAGTACTGAAAAAGCCAATCTTTTGGCACAAACTTTTTGTGAGAACCATATGGCAAATAGAAATATGAGTCATAATAGAACTGAAACAACAGTCAATAATTCTATTGATATTATAAACTCTTCATTAAACGTTTACGAGGATGAAGTGTCTCTTGAAGATATAATATATGTAATTTACAATCTTAAATTAAGAAAATCCGATGGACTTGATGGAATTAAAAACTTATATCTTAAGAATTTGCCATCATCAGGAATTAAGTTTTTGCAAATCTTATTCAACAAGTGCCTAAGTTTTGGCTATTTTCCAAATGAGTGGAAGATAGCCAAAATAATTCCAATACTTAAGCCTGGTAAGAACGCTTATGATCCTTGCAACTACAGACCAATAAGTTTGCTAAGTTCTCTCAGCAAATGCTTTGAAAAAGTAATAAAATACAAAATTGATTGCTTTGTTGCGAACAAGAGTATATTACCCCTTGAGCAGTTTGGTTTCAGAGCGAGCCATAGCACGGTCCATCAAATCCAAAGAGTATCAAAGCACATAAAAAGTAATCTAGTATCAGGTAAAAGTACAGGCATGGTACTTTTAGATGTCGAAAAAGCGTTTGACACTGTCTGGCACGATGCTCTCCTGCATAAACTTTTATTATTGGATTTCCCAATGTACTTAATAAAAATCGTTCAATCCTTCTTATCCCAAAGAAAATATAAGGTTTCCGTCAACAATTGGTTTTCTGGTTTTTATAATCTTGTAGCTGGTGTACCACAAGGATCAGTGCTAGGTCCGATCTTGTACACCATTTTCACTCACGACTTTCCGACATTGCCAAATTGCGACACAGCCATATTCGCTGATGATACCTGTGTTTATTCATCTGATTCAATTGGTTTCAACATAGAAACCAATCTGCAATCAGCACTCAATACTATCAACGCTTACTTTTGCAAATGGAAAATTAAAATCAATGCTCGTAAGACTCAGGCTATCTTTTTCACACGAAAAAGAAAAGCCTGTTTTTTTACCGAGCAACAATCTTCACATTGGAAGTGCTAGTATTGAATGGGGTTCTAATGTAAAATATCTTGGTGTATATTTAGACAAAACATTAACTTTTGGCTTACATATACAAAACGTAATTAAAAAAATCAATACAACAGTAAAAATTCTCTATCCATTTATAAATCGCAAATCGAAGCTAAGCAATGAAAATAAACTTTTGATATACAAAGTAGTATTTCAATCAATAATGTTTTATGGGTCACCTGCCTGGGGCAAATGTGCGATCAGTCATATACGACGATTACAAACAACTCAAAACAAAATCTTAAAAATGATTCTCAAGCTCCCATGGTCATTTTCAACGAACGAACTTCACTCCATGTTAGAGATGGATATGGTATCTGAAAGAATTATAAAACTCAACGAACGATACCTTATGTTATGTGCTTTTTCCGACAACACATTAATTTCAGACCTGACTTTATAGTTCCACTGTGATATTAATCTAAGTACTAACTTGTTTATTATTTATTTATTTAGTAATTTATTTATTTTTTTTTTATTTATTTATTTATTTTTTTTTTATTTATTTATTTACTTATTTATTTATTTACTTATTTATTTATACATATATTTATTTATTTATTTACTTATTTATTTATACATATATTTATTTATCTATTTAATCATTTGTTAACTAACTTATTTATTTATTTACTTATTTATTTATTTATTTATATATTTACTAATTATTTATTTATTTACTTGTATCTATGTTTATTTATATATTTGTTTATCTATTGTTTCATTAACTTATTTATTTATTTATTTATTTTATTTATATATATACAATATATATATATATATTTTTTTTTATATATTCTTATTAATTTATTTATTCCCTTAGTAATAATGTGTTTTTATTTGTTTATTTAAACTTTTGTAAAACTTGAAGTCTATTTTGAATAAAAATCGCACCGCCCACCCTTCTATTACCATAATTATTAAATTTAAATGAAGGTTTTTCGTAGCTTTTCCTTCAAAACAAGATCTTAAACCAATTAAAATTATATACTGATTATATTATTAACAGCAGTAAGGTAGATCAATACCACATCTCTGTAAATTGTGCAATTTAAAAAAAAAAAAAAACATTTCTAAATTCTAACGCCTATTATTTCTTGTGCTGTGTTATTATTTTTTTTGTTCTTCTTTGTTTTTATGGATTTGAATTTTTCTTGGTCGCAATTGTTTCTGCGGTTATTCTGTAACCTCAAGTTCGATTACTTTGAACAAATTCTAGGATATTGAAACGACCACGATGACGACGACGCTATGACTACGGCACAGGCACTCCAAACATAGTAATTGGCTCATTAAACTCATTAGGTTACATGCCATGTATTTCGTAGTATGGCAAATAAACAAATTTCCTTGGTTTTGGATGAAACTCCATACGAGTTGGTCGGAGAAAAACTGCTCTTTGTTGTGGCATAGTAATTGCTTCACAAGTAAACCAGAACTGCGGAGAAGGTAACCTGGCCTCACTTGTAATGAATAATGGAAATGAGTTATGTAAAGTAGACTTTGAGAAACTGCCGAATGGTACAAAGTTTGCTGTGAGAGGGAAAACAAGATATGTAACCGAAAAACTCTGTCGAAACTCAAAATTCAAGCAAGATCGTTTGTACTTAAATAGACTTATGAGCTATTTGCTATCGTATTATAGATTCCAAGAGATCATTATCATCATGATAATTTTTTTCCTTCATCTGCGCTACAACCGTGATCCGGATACGGACTGAGCTTCATTTAACAAGTTCTTCATGTCTTAATGATCCCGAAAACATTTTTAATAGAGCTTTTTCAAGGAAAAGGTAAAAAATTGAAAATTCCTTTTAATCTGCCCTATCGAGGTATTTTTCGGAGCGGACAATTTTCCGCAACGCAAATATGGTCGGAGGTTAAATTTGCATTCGAGCTAAATGTCATCGGACAAAAATATGGCAACACATTATTTGACATGCGATGGCTTAAAATTTTTTTATTGAGATGTGCAAAAGAAATAAGGTTATCGATTAAGACATGTAGCTTCTCATATACATATGTGTTATTTATTGAATTGAATTTTTAAATGAATGAACTTCAGTAATGTTAAACTTTTTTTACTTTCTTACACCAATGCAACTTAATAATAAGCAATAAAACACACGATAACATTTCGATTAAAGATATTCAAAATCGATGAAAATCGATAAGTCTTAAGAGGGCCATCACTAATTTGTAATGTGAAATTCGCTTTTGTTTTTCAAAAGCTGAATTTAATTTTCTTATTTCAAAAGGACAAAAACAAATTGTGCTTGCTCTTGCTGGCAGCTAACTTATGCTGGAGCATAGCCGTATTTAGGGGGAGGGTTACGGGGTTAAACCCTCCCCGAAATAGTTTTGTAATGCAAAATCAAAACTATTGATTAATAAGTTAATAATGTTTTTTTTTTGTCTTGGGACACTGAACTTATAAGTTTCCATTGAATTTTAATGGCATTTTTCTATTTTTTTTCAGAAATCTTTGTATATTTATTTGATTTGGTATAATCGAGATATCATTTACTATTAGCCATATTTCTTTTACATAAGTCGTTACATGACCAAAAATTAAGGCAAAAAATACTGCAATGTCCCAAAGGCAGTAAGTATTTTTGGTCTTTTGTAAAATATATGAAGAATCTTTCTTCTTCTTCGGCCCCTACGCTCGCTGACAATAAAAAACTCAAGTTGTTAGCTCTCTCGCGAAAGCTGCTAGAGAGTGACATGATTCCCCCAGTTTTTGAGCGCGTCAATGATTCCATGGGAAAAATCTTCTTCCGCACTTGTGATGTGGCGAGAGTCCTAGAAGTTCTCAACAAACATTAATCTACAGGATGGTATCCCTGCAATTATTCTGAAGAGGTGTTCCTCCACGCTGGAAAAACCCTTGCTTAAGCTTTTCCATCTATCATATTCTGATAGGCTCGTTCCGAACAGTTGCAAAACACCATTTGTTCAGCCAATCCCAAAAAACGGCGAATCTTCTTCTCCCTCTAATTATCGTCCGATTGCACTTACGTCCCTTCTTTCTAAGGTCATGGAAACGCTGATAAACTATATCAGCTCAAGAAATATCTCGAAGACCGAAAGCTTCTTAATGAGCGCAATACGGCTTTCGCAGAACATGGTCCACTAGTGATTTGATGGTTTATCTCACCGAACAGAGGAACGAATCTTTACATCGTTTTGGAGAAAGTAAGATTACTGCACTTGATATTTCAAAGGCATTTGACAAAGTCTGGCATTTTGCTCTTTTTTCGAAAATGCTTGTTTTCGGTAGTGATGAATCCCTCCTTCGTTGGATTAGAAACTTGTTTTCGAATAATACAAGTTGTATTGGACGGATTCAAGTCTGAAACCCAAACTATAAATGCTGGTGTGCCCCAGGGCTCCATTTTGCGTCCGACCCTCTTTCTTATTTTTATTAATGATGTCTTGTCTGTAACTTCTAAACCAATCCATTGGTTCGCTGACTAAAGTAAGCTTTTCTTATTCATTTCCAGACTCACATCCCTCTTTGGATGTGGAACTGCAACGGCAAAATATGATAAGCTCATTAAACTCTGACTAAAACAGCATTGTACAATAAAATAAATAAATAGAGCGACTTACTCTCATCAACAATTCTCTGAGTGCGTGTGAAGAATTGAGGGGACCTACAATTTAACGCCGATTCCGAACGGCAAAGTTGAGAAGCACTTTTTTCATGACAGATTGATACTCTTGGAAAATTTGTCAGGTCTTCGCAAGAGGCAGTGCCCGTGAAAAATTAAATAAAAACTTGGCCTGAGTAGGACTCGAACCAACGACGTTCTGCTTAGCATCCAACGCACTTTCCAACTAAGATACGGGCAACTACATTATCTATAAGACTTATATCCGTCCAAAGCTTCACCTAGTTAGACCACCGTCGCACAGTGGGACGAATGTATGAGAAAACACTTCAAAATTCATATCTTGAGAATAAAATAAAGTTATCAACCAAACATGCCTTAAATAGTATTTTAGTACTCATATCTATGATTGTAACCTAAAAACAAGAAAATTGATTCACTAAAACTTATGATTTCAGGATTTTTTATTCAAAAGAGTTGAGCAGCGAACTTGTTTTTATTTTATATTTTTTTATTTATGATTTTCTGTTTATGTTTTTTGTATACATTACATGATTTTGATATCAAAATTAATAATTCTAATAATAAAGACTAAGAAAAATTAATCAATTTCACTTTCCGATGAGTAATTCATATTACTCAGAAATCCTGGATCTTCGTTATTGTTTACCAAATAGTGATCTATATTTGGGTCACTTTTCGATAACTTTTGGTTTGTTGACTGTCTTTAAAACGTTTAAGAGGTCTTCCTTTGCTTGTACTAGGTGAATTATCCCACGAAACAGAAAAAAGGGTTTGTTTTAGAATTTTGAACGATTTTTCAAGTGAACTCGGAAACAGCAAAGGTTTATTATCAGGGACTTTACTTAATTATTTTAAGAATTTCGCATAAAAGTTAGTATTATTACTTACGGAATTTATAAACACGTCTGGTAAGGATAAATTAAGGTTAAGCCACCGTTGGTGAACCTCCAGAAACCTGAATTTGTTTCTTTGGCAACACTGCCATTTTTGCTTTAAATTAACACAAAAAAGCCTCGAAATTTCTTGTAAAACTTCGTTTTCTCCTTCATTCAACTCTTCCAAGCCAAGTAACTGCTGAATTTTGTTAGCAACGCTGAAAACTTTCCTGGAATGTGCACTATCCATCCATGTTGCTAATAAGTCACCATGCTTGATGAATACGGTCGAACCTAAAAATGTCAATTTCTTTAAAAAGCGCAAACTTGCGCAAGATTTTTTTCGTGATTTAGTTAGCTGACACATTGCTTATTATGAAATAAAAAAGATCTCAAGACCCGTTGTTGACCATTTTTTGAAAACTCTACTTGAAATTTGACATTGGTTTTTTTTCTTGTACCACACTAACACAGCAAAAATCGTTCCTACAAAAAAAAATCTATTTCTTACAAAAGTTTCTTAAATTTAAATACCTTCACTATTAATATTCTCCATTATTAACTTAATTTTCACACGCGGAATATATTTGCACAGCAATTGAATATGTCACAAAAAATCACCTTAAAACTCTTTATATAAAATTCGGAAAAAAAGGTAATGTTCACGTGGCTATAACTTGCGGACCAGTATATAAAAGCAAAAAATTTTATTGCATTTCGAGCTTCTATATATTTGGGATGACTTACCAATTAATATAAAGTACCGCTAAAATAGTTGTATTTTTTATTTTTTACTATGGGTCGTCCCACCGTGCGTCGTAACGTTTCGTGTCCCTCTCGGTTCTATCGTTACTTTTACGGTAAGTGCTCTTGTGAAATAACCAGTTGCAATCCTACCCTTAAACAATTCGCCCGTAATACTCGCGCTTCTAGGAATGCCAATCAGTTTACCCTCAAGTCAAACTTCGGACGTACTCTCAAGTAAAGGGAATCGTTCTTTAGCCATACTAGACGAATGTGGAACTCCCTTCTACACTCTGACTTTCCAATTCATTGCATACTATTCAGGTATTTAAGACCAATGTACACCGGCACCTCCTTTCCAACCCCTTTCCAATTTCCTTGAGCACTGTGTCTCTGGCATAATAAGGGTATAAAAGAACCGCTTGAGTGTGTGATAATTATATATAAACAAAAATTAAAACAGTAAATAAGGGAATTGATACTTGGCACATTCGAAAGAAAAATTCTTCGACGGATTTTCGGTCCCGTATGCGACGTATGAAGTCCAGAGAGCCAAGAAAAGACGACTACATAAATAAGACTTCGATTCATTTGATAAATATGTTTCCTTTTTTATTAAAAAAATTTAAAAAATTATCATTTATCTTAACCCCCCCCCCCCCCCCTGAAACAAAATCCTAGCTACGGCTATGTGCTGGAGCTAAATATGACATGCCCTCCGTGGCCACTGAAATTGTTGGCTATCAATACAAACATTTGTACGAGCATACATCAATAGGAATTTACGAATGCAATTCAATGTATGTCTTGGATTTTTTTGGGCTCCATAAAATAACAAATTTCTGCTTTATTTAGATGTAGGTAAATGCAAAGCAAATTACGTAAATCGTGTTGTCCAGCAGCCTCTGCAATCGAAATTACAAGTTTTCGAGGTCAATTCCATACAAACATAACTGCTGGTTTCCTGATGGCTGAGAAGCCAGTGCCAGTGTTAAGGTGTTAAGTGTTCAAAAAAGTAGAATAAAAAAGTGATTTTAAAGAAAGTATAGGCATTTAACTTTATTACGTTTCTGTTGCTTTTTTTTCTCTATTAACAATTTGTGTCTATTGGTGAATGGTGATTGTGACTATTCATTCATTTTGTGAAGTAATCACTTTCTCTGATATCCTTCGGATGTTCGCCTTCAGCAATTTGAACCATCCACAAGAATTTGTTGATATCGCGAACAAAGCTCATTTTTTCTGAGTTAACCATAAGCGCAACGAATTACTTCTCCTTTTGGCACATCTGTACACTTTCAAGAATCAACACGAAATGATGGTCGCCAATTATGTGTCTGCCGTGTAGGGAATAACGCAAACGAGCATGTTCGGCAAACAATTCCGCAAACAATTTTTGGCGGACAAATCGGAAACCAAATTGTCAAAAATTAAGGAAAATAAAGCTAGTCATCGCACCACATTGTTACTCATCGTACTGCGTTTCTTCATGTCGGAAAAAAATCCGAATTGTAAGTCGGAAGAATACCTCGAAGCAAAACTTGTCCGAAACGTACCTACGAAATCGGACAAAATTCCGCTCCGAAAAATACCTCGATTGGGCAGAATATTCGTAATTTATGTTTTTTTTTTAACACTTTCCCCTAAACATAAATCAATCAATATTTTCCCTGAATTCCACACCATAACTTTTCACGTTTAACAATCGGTTCAACTAAACACATCCATTAATATCACTATTTTTTGTCAATTTATTGCCACTCGTTAAAATTTTATTAATACCTCTTTCTCTTTTTAAAAATAAAAAAACACCACACGAAAACCAACAATTTTCATTTCGATTAATTCATCAAAGCTCATTCATTCATTGCCTGCTACAATCGATTACTTTTTCTTTCGGAAGCGTTTATCTTAACTCTTGAGCCACCTTAACTGAACACTGGACAGTGGACACGCATCTGGGCAAGAGATTAATGCTGTACAAAACCACGATAATCTGTTAAAGAAAAAGTCAATTTAAAATTCAATAATCAAAATAATACGATATCCTCGCGCTCACATAATATGCGTCGCATTGACCATGGGGGTCTTGCATGTGGCTAACCAATAATCGTGGTTACTTTCTGCACTTTCGATTTTATTCTTCCAGACATTAAGTCATTTGACAAAACTGGACATCGACGGCATGCTAAAAAGTCATCAAAAATGATGATTCAACATCAATTACACTCGTAGTATAACTCTTGCGAGATATAGTCTGACGGGTGAAATTAATTTTTCAAGTGATAGAAGAAAAATTGACAGATTGAAGAATATATCTCTTGATACAACGGGAACTCTCAGACTATAAAATTCAATTCATTAAAAATTGCATAATCCAAGATGTACGGGGACCAACTGTCCGTCGGAATTCAATCTATCTTATCAATCTCAAAGCAATCCTCATCTCAGGTTTTTCTCACCGGTAATTGATTACATGTCAATATGAAATTTTTATCCACACAAAAAAAAAACACAAAAAACATCAGAATCAAAAATAATGAATGAAGACGTAACCGATGCGATGCTGGAGCGCTAATCGGCTGCACACAAACCGAAATCGATTTAATATATGCAGATGACCCGATCAGATACTTTCTCGATTATTACTGCATTCGCATGGTGTTATGTGATATTGCTTTTTTCGAAACGAAATCGCTCGTTATTCTGCAATCGTACACTCGTCAGTCGTCAAAGTAGAGATCCAATATAGATTAGTGTCATATGTCAAGTTGCAATATGTAATATTGGAAATTCAGTAAATTCTTTAAAACACCAATTAAAATTTTGAATTCTATGACAAAATCAGAAAATGTTTACTGTAGACGAAATTGGAGAGATTCAATAATTGGAAGTATTAAGTTGCAACTGCATTAAATTTGGAGTCAAAAAAATTTTTGGGATGATATCTTACAAATAATTTAAAAATTAAATGAGTGGAAAAGAAAACTCAAACAAAAGATAAGGAAGCGAATAATAGGAAGCTAATGAAAATTATGTTCCTTCATTATATTAAAAAAATTGTATTAATTGATCGTTCAAATATTTTGGGTATCAGAGTTAAACAAAAATTGATATAGATCATATGACGATTCTTCTCACTTTAAAGCGGGTTGATAAGTAGCGTTAGTCCAGAAACTATATTTATTATTAAGAAATTGATTACCGTCAGAGCGGGTGACTTTGGCCACTTTCTCAGATTGAAATGTGAATAACTTTTGCAATAGTTTTTTGTTTTTTATGAACATTTTAACATTTTTACCTACTTCGCTTACTCTTTAAGTATGCTAAGTCTGGAACAAATCGATCGAACAGTTTTCCAATACAGAAGCTAAAATACGGGTGGCAAAGTCTTCCCCCCCCCCCATTCCGGGTGGCGGGTGACTTTGGCCGGGAAAACTTTTTCTTAATTTTCTAAGAAACTACGAGCAGCAAGTCAATTTCACCAATACCAAATGAAAGAGCAGACTTTTTCTCTATATTTAAGTATTTTGTTAGAAGCTTACACTGTATTTTTGGTTTTAAGCAATTTTTTTTTTATTATGTTAATTTTAATTTACGTTTTGATATCCTTGATATTGAAAAAAAAAACAGTCTCTCTCGGCGATCCACTGTTGGAACAGGAAGTTTTTTCTCCAGATCACTTTTGTTCACCTGTGCAACATCTTATCTTTCTGGATATATAAAGCTCCGCCTAACACGTCCTCGTAAGAACGAGGCTGTTAATTCATCGTTGTATATTTTTAAGATACAGCCAACGTAATGTTTTACTTTTTTCTTTACTGGAAACCTGACCAAAAAATAGTTACGAACACTGATAGAAATGGGTCTATGAAATAACTCCCACGAATTAAGTCCCACTTTTGAAAACGAAATAAGTCCCAACAAAATGAAATGATTTAAAAATTTACTTGAAATGAAATAACTCCCACACAAAATGAAATAACTCCCCCTTGAATAATATATTTCTTAAATGAATTAAGTCCCACTTTCATAAACGAAATAAGTCCCACTCATTCATTGTTTAATGCGATTTCAAATAAGAAGTATTTGGCTCTTCGAAAAGAACACTCGTCGAAGGGGTATGAAATAACTCCCACTTTACAAAACGAATTTATTCCCACTCACAACGAAATAAGTCCCACTTAAAATAAAAACGCGTAACGAAATAAGTCCCACTAATTGACGAAATAAGTCCCACTTTTAAAAACGAAATAACTCCCACTTTCAAAATAGCAATTTTTGGTGGGACTTATTTCGTTTTTAAAAGTGGGACTTATTTCGTGAGGGTTATTTCATAGACCCGATAGAAATATCCTCGTTGGCCGTTATATCATCGTCACTAATGATTTTTGTTCTTGCCATTCAGCGAGGCTAATCCTATTTGAGTCATCCAAAGGTAAGGACTTCATTGAGTTTAAGGTTGTATTATGAGTTGATGATTCTGATGAAACGATGACCTGTTAATACAAATAGGTATACCTTGTTAATTTACCAATTTCATTCAATGAAATAGTTAAATATGTATACCCATTGGCCATTACGATAAGACGCAGCAAGGTCTTCCGGTTGTGACATAATTTTGATGGACCAAGTTCATCAGTATCTATACATATCTTCAGTGAAATCTTCATTTGCTTGTATACTGGAAGACAGTGTTAAGACGTTTGGTGATGTTGTGAAGTCTGCAATGGTGATACTGGCGCCAGGTTTTCTTTCTTGGCTTTCTGGTTGAGATGTATCTTCATATATTCCAAAACTGACTCACATACGGTGGTCACATTTTCTACATGGGTTTGGATCAGTTTTCTCCAATTTAGATATAATTTTTTGCCTATCGCATGAATAAATTCCAGTTGCACGGTAGCAGGGTATAAAATCCTCATGCTAGCTAGCCCAGAATTTTCCCGAAGTCCAGGAAACACTTCTTTGGGCATTGGTTTGTTTTTCGGGTTGGCCAACTTGTAGTTTTTAAAGTTTTTCTACCATAATGCCTTCAAACGTCGAAAGAAAGCTACATACCTATAGTGGTTGTGCTATGTGGGTGCAATTGGATGGAAGACAAATAATTGTAATATCATTTTCTTCAGCTAGATAACATCTTCTGAGAAATGGCTCGCAAAATTGTCACCAAATTACCAAATGTCACCAGTTTACCAAATTGTTGAAGAAGCAATATACTGTTGAAATTGATATTGCTCTTCTTGATATAGGTAGTTATATTTTGGCATACTCGCGATTTTATTATAAAAAAAAATAAAATTTATTGTTTATAAATAGTTACAAGAATAAAAGTAGGAGGATTCAATTTGAAAAACAATACATATATCGGAGTCAAAGTCATTTTGCAATCATATTTCTGCAGCATGTTGAAAATATCCAACATTTTCAGGTGATTTTTTTGTGAACATTTGTAATAAAAACAAAAATTGGTATATATTTTTAATTAATGTTAGTTAAATAAGTCTAGTATGATCATTTTTTAATCCATTCAAATATACAAATTTACAAAGAAGTTTGAAAAAAAAATCAAACCACTCCTTCATGTTTTAACAATTATTCTAAAAAGTATTCATTCAGTGGCCAAAGTCACCCGCTCTGGCGGTACCTCTTGTTCTATTACAAATCTGTGGAATATGAGTGGAATAACCTTTTTTTTTATTAAATGTGGCTATAAACTATTTTAGGAACTAATTCTTTTCATTAAATTGCTCGCTTTGTTCTGGAATCTGAACTGCTTTCGCCAGCCTGATGCCTTTTTCATAATATGGACTTTTTCACTATTTGAGCTACATTTAAGTTAAACAATTACACAAATTTGCCTTAAATTGTTTAGAAAGTTACCGTACCTTCTCAATAATTAAAAACTAAACCACTTTTTGTATTACTTATAAGATTTATCAAACTGTGAGAAAATGAATTGATATGCTTAATACAATACAATACAAAAAAAAAAAAACAAAGACTGACAACAGCACAAAACATAAGAAACACTCAGATAACAAATGGAATGCATTTTTGTTTTTTCATATCTCGTGTTTCTTTATTTGAAAAATTATTTCCTCAATCAAATGCGACGTAGAGACAAACCAGTTGGGGAATTAATCTTTTTCGAAATGTCATTTCAGTTTCATTTGTTGTTTTCATTCGTTTCGTATTCTCTTACCTAAAAAGCAGTTGTCAAACCTTTATTTCGATTGAACTCACAACAAGCTGCTGTAGCCCTCTTGAAGGTCATATTGCTAGCTGTGAACTCACGTGTCGGTCGAAAAAAAAATGTTTAATGATTAATTCGTTAACTTTTTGATGTTATAATGTGGATGATGAAGTCGAGAGATAATTTGTATATCTGCAACACAAAGTCAAGGTTTTGTCGCATTTTTAATTTAGTATTTCATCATTTCATCATCATTCAATGTTTCGCGTGGTCGATGAGATACATATCAATAAATCGTAAAAGCGTTTCAATCGGATTAAGATAGAAATAACTTACTTGGAATTCAAGGGCAAACGTCCAAGGGCTACTAGTCCAAATATCGCGAGATAACTCTTTTGAAGGATTTAATTCCCCTAGGGATGACTTAGTGTGACAATAATCCTTTAAGAAGTTGGTGCGAGAGGATTAAGAAATGTGATTTAGTGTACTTATCGACATACAACAAAGTTGAAATGTACTAGGTACACTAAGAACACTAATTGATTCATATTTAGTTCACGCTTTGTAGCAGGCGATTATCACCTTGATGTCAGAGAAAAACCGTATCACGATATTCAACGATTTTTGATTTTATAACTCACGACTTGTCGTTTTTTGCGGATATTGATACATGAAATTGCAGGGAACCAACAGGGTTTCCCACATTTTACCCGGTAGTACAGGTTCTTGAGGACCAAAAAAAACTCTCCTAACTGTTTTTCCATGTCGCGACAGTGTAATTAACTAACTACTCAGGCATTAAAACAATCAGATCACTGTTAGAGATGAGGCATGTCAAAACAACTTCAGTTATGCTAATGCACCTTTCCATGCCTGTGAACCTATCCGTGGCTTTTAAGCTCATATGGCTCGCGAGTATTCCCACAATGGGACATATTTTTGCCATGGAATCACAAAGCAACATACTGTAGCAGGCCATTAAGATGCATCATCAACATCTTCATGTCCCGAAGACCACTCTCAACGGTCTGGATCATGCTTTGACTTAAAATAGCTTTAAGTCGTGTTTCACATTGTACCTACTTACATTCTGTTGGGTTGCACAATTTCTTTCATGATCTGCGAGTTGCAGCAACATGTGAAATAAAAAATCTGGAGTTTTCGTCAAGAACGGTAATAAATACTTTAAACTCACTTAATTAGGTATGCTTTGTAAGACTCCAAAGCTGGATATTTTTTGGTTCTGTATGGTGTGCTAGTAATCAAACAAAGCTCAGAGGCTGAGGTGGTTCCCGAAGTACGATTGTGTGGCGTTGTTTAGTGAAGTAGTTTAAGTGGTGCGGAATTATGTAATTCATGCAGCTTGCCTCGACTTAGAGTTATGGTTCTTTTCTAACAAGACATTGTTTAAGTGTAAGCGTTCAGGTTTTTGTTCTTTTTCAAAAATATACGCTAATGGACGAGTTGTGGCTAGATTTTCACAGTGAATCGGTTTGTTGGCACTCCATTGTTGAAAATAAGTGGTTTGAAACTTTAAATTATGTGAATTTACGGGAATTCAATACAATAGGCAAAAGTAAGCTAATATTTTCGTGGGTTGTGGTTCAAGATGGGAGGAAACAATAGGTTTCAATATGGTGTTGAGACTGAATGTGATCATTATGAGTTAGAAAAAGGTGTTACGGGCAATTTTATGACTCGCGAAAGGTAAACAATAAAGGGAATGTTTCAAGAAGAAGAATTCCCGGCAGACGAAGAATATTGATAAGATTTATTTTGTCTGTGTGTTTTGTATTTGTATTTTGCAGCAAAAAAAGTGTCTTGTATAGAGACTTTCCTTATGCTTTGATTCTCTTTTCTTTCCCTTGATATTTGGGTGCTGCAGTTTCAAATTGCTTAAGGAACATGAGCAGAATAATTAAACTGAATCAAATTAATTGTTGATTTAGTGACGATTAAAAATTGCCTGTTGTTAGGCTAGCAATTTTTATTTGTTGTCAAAAAACTGTGCAATTCAATTTAGTGATCGAGGCACTCGGGCGTATACTTGTTATTTTGTTTGCCTTAAAATTAAAATTGTAGAGTTATAAACCCACGTGTAAGGTTAAGTAAGATGAAGTATATTTAATTCTTGTCATTTCCAAGTCGTGTGCAGCTCTTCCGTCTCCTTTCCAGTTTACGAATTTTCGGAAAAATAATGAGTTTCCAAATTCGGCGTTATTCCACGGCACCATCATCATTGACCACTTTGACGAAGTTCTTGCATGCTTGGGCTTCCTTAACCATATTCTACCTCCAATCTTAATCGTTTCCGTTTGTCGTATCTATCTGTCTATCTCTCTCTGTTGTTTTATTGTCTTGTTCTGTCCCAGCCGATAGCCTCAGTCACCAGTGCTGCTACGTGTCTGTAGCTCGTCACATACATGTGCGAAGTACTGTAATTTCAATGTTCAATGTTCAATATAAGACTCTTCACTCGAGCGCGGCTAAGTGTTCAAATCGACTTTGGCAACACTCAAATGCCCATTACAATATAAACATCAAAACGAAACCTCCTATTGGAAAACATTGAAGGTGCTTTGATCTCAATTGCTTACTTTCCGTACGGTTTGGATCAAGATTAAGCGTATTTTGAAGCAGTTAATCCCACTTCTCAAATGCCTATCAATCAAAGATCAGCTATGAATGATACACACACTCAATCGTTAAGATTTGAATGATCTCTAACAGCCAAATTACTTACTTTGAGCTTCAAACTGCTCTGATAAACCAGAGCCCTTGAATACCCAATTCCTTTTTTTAACTTTAACTCAAATAAAAATTACAACATCATTCAAGCAACACGTTTTGATTGAATCATATCGTGCCACATTACTCAAGAAGTCAATGTCGAAGTTCAAGTTGCTTTGAGGAAAAAAAAGTAGACCACCACAAAACAATGAGAGTAACGCAAATAAGCCATTGCCCTTATTGTCTTCAACCATTACTTGTTTCCACAGCGACGCGATGGCATGGTTTAGATTTCTTCTTCCCTCTTTCTTTGATCGTCACCATTTTCCATTCATTCAACAAACATGGAGTTGCAGCCGCAAGCATCGGGAGGGTTACCCGTCGCGTTTTTCAATTCGCTTACATCTGTCACGATAAAATCAAAATCGGCCTTAACTTTCGCGTACCTTGGCAACTCTCGAAGTCAGTTAGGACACTTAAAACAAACGTAAACACAATCTACAAAGCGGGAATCGTGTAACGATAATCGTTCGATCAAAACTCACCGAAGATCATTCACAGAATTTGTTTGTGGTTTGCTGTTGGCGATAATTGGTTCGACTGTGAGAAATTATAGCTCCGAGATGCTGCAGCCTAACAAATTTAGCCGCCAAAAGCTGCCTAGGTCCAAGCTTACAAATTTCTGTTAGTCTATTGGGTATTCGGCAATAGCTAGAGCTATAGAGAAAAGAGTGGTGCGAACTCCTAAGTCCATATTTGGAGGGTTTTTCTATGGATAACGATACAATGTTGATGTTGACGATGATGTCGCGCCGAACTGTCGCGTAGTCGTCTTTCAATGATACAACACGCTTGGTTGTTTTGCCGTGCCATCATTCAGCTTATATCGATAGTTTTTTTTTGTGAATCGATTAATGGCCAATAAGCTGTCGAAATCAATAGATAGCCATTGGCGCTTTGAATTTGTTAACAAATTGCATGCAATCGCAGTCTTTTGCCCAACCGAAATCATCTGCATCGCAGCCAGCCGGCAAAATAAACCAACTAATTGTCTCTCGATTACATTGGATATCATTAGGCTTTTAAACAAATATTGTCATTTCCCTATGACGTTTGTATTTGCATACGTGCAAAAGGCCTCTGTTTCATGGTCCAAACAAGGAAGAGAAGATTACAAGCGTTTGATATCCCTATTGCCAAAATGAAAAATGTACGTGCTGACGCTGAGCATGCGCAAGACGTCTAGACCTTTATTTTTATGACTTTCAGCAACAAACAATCTTGTGGCGATTACCTTGTAAAGCTTTTCACACTTCTCTGTGGGTTTTGGTCTATGGACTGGTTGTTGGTCAGTTTGGGCTTAGTCAGTGGAAAAAAGATAGCCGCCGACACCTTTTATGCGATGTTGATAAATATTGTGGCAACAGTTTTTACGACAACAGCGTGTAAAGTAATCCCTTTTGTCCAAAGCGCAGAGAAAGTGAGAGTTTCGACTTTGGAGTTGGACATTGCGAAATGGTATATAAAGTTAGTTCGGTCTGTTAGCATGTTGCTACTTAGTTGCAATGGTTGCAATTGATTCGAATTGAAATGGAATTTTGCACTTTTTGGAAGAATTGAACAACCAACTTAATGTTATACTGTGGAACATTTATTATTTTTGAAGAACAAGCACATAAATAGTTGTTTAAAGGACTATCAATAAGACAGTATACTGAATTTCATTGTTTCATAAGCAAAGATGTCCCACTATACGGGCGGCGGGTTTCGAAGTTACTACTATTTCAAATTCACGTACAATGTTATCAAATATGGAAATCCTTGTTTAACCGTCTAAGAATGGTTTCTGCGGATGTAAAAGGTCCAATTGTGCAATTGGTTTCATAAGCTCTACGACAGTCTTGTGTTATAGTTAAGGCCGTGATATTTCGTTCAAGAAAAGAGAAATAGAAAATGCTACTTTTTTGATCTGTATACTTCCTATTTATTCATTTCATGATCTCTTTGAAACTCAACTGGAAAACAGCATCGCCAAAAAGGGTTTCTAATATTCATTTTTATCGCTTCCATCTGAAATTCAGTCATTCCCCTCTGCATCACCTTCCAGACTTGGATCCAAAGTCTTTACGGGTCAAGCTCACATCGTTGCAGCTATCTACGCCACCTTAGATCTTGACTTTTCTTGCTAGATTGATTTCGCTAGTTGAATCTTCGGTTCCATTCTACTTTAATGCTGGGGTAGGACTGAGAGACCCGAACAAATTTTCTCTCGCAATATCCGCTAGTGTCCATGGTGCATTCTTCAGAGAGGACTTAACTGCTCAATTGCTTTCATACTGCAAAGCAGCAGCCATCTGAAAAATTATTCTACGTTTGATTAAAACACTGCGGTGTCCCTATCTTGGAATTAAAGCTGTCTTCAGTGACATCTTGTTCAAGATGTTAGATGTCCTTTCTTCTTGACAATTCCATCGCAGAGCTATGACTGTAATCACGACTTGTTATTCCAAATATTTCAATGTCACCGGCGGCGGCGGCGCGGCGTACCGTAGTAGTTGTAAAAGTATAGTTGACGTGAGAGTATTCCACAATTTCTGCAAGAAAAATGTTGAAAAAGTACGACAGACTTGGTGTTGTATACGATTTTTAGGAGACTTTCTTCTCCCTACCTAATTGGTGAAGTTCAGGGGAGCCTGTGTTTCATTGGGCATGTTTTATCCTCTCCAAGTCATTGTACCAAACCATAATAATATCAATCCATATTATTTTTTTTTTTGGCAAAACAACGTTCCTGCCCGACTCATACAAGCGACGATTACCATCCCACACAGCTCTGACTGCCAGCTCGTAAACAAAGATGTGGTGAAACGTTCGACTAACTAATAACCATTGATCTGCCACAAGATACGGCATCCAATCCACTCGCCCGATATCATAGTTCAATTATATCGGGTTTCCCGTTCATCACACTCACCATTCCAGTGTTCCCAGGTTTTTAAAAACAAAATCCCCCTTTTCTGACACCAAAACACTTATTTTTCCCTTTTAACGAAAAAAAAATCCCTAATTTTCTCCGAAAAAAGTTATTAGGATTTTCATGTAATTTTTATAAAATATTATTGTTTATTTTTTCATACATATTCATACAAAAAGAAAAACAATTCAAAAAGGGGACTTCAGTACGAAAAAAAACATTATTTTTTATGAGTTCCATCACAATAGAGTTGAATAGATAATAACTTAAAGAAATACAAAATCAATTTCGCTTTTAAAATAATAATCAGCAAGTGTCTTAAGTGTCAGTTCAACTCGGTCAAATAAAATATGAATTTAAACGTCTTCCGATTGCATTTCAAGGTTCAGTTTCGTAAAAAAACGGTAAGAAGTAATCTAAAATTTCTAAATACATTACATTACATTACATTTCACAGTACTTCGCACATAAATGTAACGAACTACAGACACATAGCAGCACTGGTGACTGAGACCATCGGCTGGGACAGAACAAGACATACAACAGAGAGAGACAGATAGACACATAGAAAGAAAGCACATATAACAGAAACCTTCGTGGCTCAGAGGAGGAGACTTAGATTTGTATTGTCTCATGTTTTCGCACAGGTGGCCTCAGATAAGCTGGCGATTTTTGTAGAAAAAGAATGCTGCTGAAGCTGGGGTTTGAACCCGTAGCGTTCGGCTTAGCAATCCACTACTCTATCCTCTGAACCATGGCCACCTGCAATTTCTAAATATAAAACCGTTGTTGGTTTTCCAAGAACCCCGTATGTTTTTTTCACATTGAAATCTGTTAATAGAATCTTCCAGATAACTTACCAAAAAATACAATACTAAAGCTAAGTATTACTCAATAAGTCTTTTGATAACCATATGCAGGGACAACCATTGTGTTTGCGATATGGCTTAACGTTGCAAAAGGCTTGAAATTATTTAAGACCATGTTGTCTTTTGCCACTGCAATTGAAATGTGAGAAGATTTCGCGACAACAAATTTCTATTTCGTCAGGCAGGAATTTCAAGGCGTTGTTTGCCACGAGATGGAACGAATGGCACACACACCGCATGATGAACAAATTATTTGGAATGACATCTTTGAAAAGTTTCGAGATAGAATTTTGTTTTCCCACCATAACACTGGCACGTCCGAAGCAAATGCTACTAAATTTTTTTCAAATGGAATATTGTGCATTTCTTTTGTTTTCATTAAAGTTTCAAGCTGTTTTCCCCTTTTTTGGATTTTTTCCCCTTACTTATCCCCGTCCCCTTTTTTTCCCCTTTAGCTGAAAAAAATCGGCAAGAATGGTGATTTTCCCCTCAACCTGGGAACACTGCGACCATTCTCTTTGTTTCACCTGAAAATCAAACCAGACTGCAACGAACGTCCGTTAGAACTTATCTCCTATCCTTAGCACAAACTTAAAGAGAATCAACACAAATCCAAATAAAGGAAGGAAATCCCAACTGACAAATGACCCACCTCAATGGCGCGGAAAGAGTCACTGCCCCTCTCGCAGAATGAATGTGCCTAAAGCCTAACTCATTTGTGTGTGATGTATTTGGTATTCTGATATTCTCTATGTGATCAGACATTGTCTCGATCGGTGGTGTGTGGCAGAAATTGGCAAGACAGATAGTTCTCTTCAGCTGGAACGAATAATGACAATTTCCCTCAGCACAAATGTGTAAATGTATCTGAAACTGTAATCCGTTATGGCAATGATCAATAAGTCAAAACGTGAGCAATAAAGATAGAGGAGCGATACACTACTACTTTTGCAAATGGAGCACCACAGAACTGTCTTCCTCACTTTTTATGGAGAAACGCTAGTTATTTGAAAATTTATGGAAAGTTCAGAAGGAGTGTTTACTGTATAGGGCACATGCGAAAGTCATTCCATTGCATACAGATACCTAAAGAAAGTGGTAAACATAAACATAAATAAAAAGAGAGAAATAGAAATGTCATAAAAAGTTTATTTTCTTTTAGGGAAATTTTTGTCATCGAACTTAAGCAACAACTAACAAATTATTACTACTCACGCCCCAAAACCAAACCTCGTCAAAAAAACAACAAAAAATAATTGCATCATCAGAAATGCGTCTTTAATGAATAAATATGGACTGCTAGTCACTTGTCATGTTCATACATTTCATGAGAAAAAAAAGTACAAGCTACAGCAGTGCCATTGGTTCGAAGCGGCCAAATTAGTCCCAAAAAATATGTTTGAATTCACAGCGACAGTGTTACCACACGGACTCTATAGATTGAAAATGGACTCGTTGTTTCTTCCTTGGCTCGGGGACTCGTTTTTATAACGTTTTTTGTTTGCAGAACACAAATAAATATGTTAAAAATTTAAAACAAAATGATTTCTGAAAGTATTTAATTTTTTTTTACGTGGACTCGTTTTTCAAGCATCTTGGACTCGAAAATATTTTTCCCTGCGGTAACACTGCACAGCGACCTCGTTGTTTATGTTTTTGTTTTTGTTCATTTTTGACAGCTGGAATCGTTCTTTTTTTGGCCACCCTGAACCAATGGCGCTCGTTACGCTGAACACGCGTGAAGTTGGCAACTAGCAGTCCATATTATAATATGTCAATGGCCAGTCCGAATAAGGGAAATTCATACATTGTTTGACTTTTGATTTGATTTTTTATTCTAATAAAAAGTTTTTGTTCCTTGCATGGGTGGATTAGTTGGATATGTCTTTTTATTATTTCTGAAATAGACTGTACTTTAATTTATTGTCTAATCAAAAATCCAACGACACTTTCGATGGCACTCAATGGCAATGAAGGAAAATAAACCTATTTACTATTTAGCGTTCAAGTGGGACTATTTAAACATTGGGTTGGGTTATTTACTGCATTAAGTGGTTTTGAAAGTGTGCATACGGTAAAAATTATTATGCTCGTAGCTCGTTAGATTAATTTATCTTGGAGATCAGAAATGAGATACAAATTTCACTTTTTGTTTATAGACAAAATCTATTTTATGACACCTCATAAGACGTAAGTTTCTTTTGATCTCGATTTATATATCCATGAAGATTAAACTTTAAAAGATAATGTTGACTTTTGATGCTTTTTAGTGTTCAAGAATGAATTTTTGTTTGCACACAGTGAGTCGGATGCAACAAGAAGCAAAAAGAAATATGCAATTCTCAGTTCTCAGGCATTGAAATTGGATTGAGTCTCTCTAGCCAAGTCTACCAATCGTCTCGAACCAGGGAGTTCTCTTCTCTTTCCGGTTGAAACATTTTCAATACTCTTTACTCACTTGTATACGTGAGCGAATATCGCTATTTACGTATCAAACATGGGGTTATACATTATACTGAATCTTAAAAAGCCAAGGCCTTCTGATCTGATGACAAAAATGTGCACAACTGGGTCGATGAATTTGTTCCTGTACTCCAAATTGTAGTTTAAAGAACCCTTTAAAAATAAAAAACTTGTAGGTAAAATTCTTTATGAATGAATATTTTAATTGAAATATGTATGTAGGGTAAGGTCGGGATGATTCGACATGGAGGAGGAATTGACATTAGCCCTTTTTTAAAAAACTATTCATTTTGCAAAATTTTAAGTGATGAACAAATGAAGTAAGTTATAATAAGTGATCAGTTTTTCTTTGAAAGCTGTGTAAAGTGGCTTAAGCTTTCGACACTTCAGTTGCAATATTGGGGTGCATCTGCATTTGACTAAAACGTATAGGTAGAAAAACTATTTTTCTTTTATAAATGTCTTTTAGAATTTTGTCCAAATGCAGACTGAAAGGAGGTTTTGACAATTGTTTTGTAGGAGCAATTCCAAAATCGTGGAATGTAAATAAACTAGCTGGAAAATCTTGGTTTGCGGGTTTTATACGACGAAACAGTTGCCTAAGCTTAAGCTAGGCATGAAATACGAATTTGGCACGTTTTTATGGCTTTAATAAAGCTATAGTAGAACTTTTTTTTTCAAACTCTCAGAAGACTACGTGATGCTCCTAAGATAAAACAACTTTTATTTCTATAAGAAACTTTACAAAAACTTTTATAATTTCTATAGGTTATTGCGGAAAAGGGATTTTTCAAATGCTCCTCTCCTTGTTAAAACCTCCTAATGTCAGTTTCAAATCATCCTTATCCGAAGGAGGAATTGAGAATTTGGAAGGGTTTAACACATTGACTGCCAATCCAATTTCCGTTATATTTCACTGGGTGCCAAAACCGTATTTTGTTATATCAAGTGTTTCTTTTGTATAATTATATTTGTATATATATATATATATATATATATATATGTTTGTGTTATCCTGAGAGGTCCTGGGAAGGATTTTTGTTTGGCATTCAAATATGATAGTCATGGCATAGCGCAATAATTAAGACATCTATCTTTCCGTCGGAGGCCATGGCTATTATATCTGATTTGTTTGTTTGAACAACCTGACTGCGAGTGTTAAATAACACAAAAACAAATTATATCTGATAGCCAGTTAGCTTATTTTTTTTTTATTATTTTATATTATAAATTAAATTTATTTACTTTTTAGTTATATTTTGTAAAGCAATGAAATTTTAATTTATTTTGAACTGTATATTTTTTTGAATTAATAATTAAAAACAAAATTAAGTTTTATCATTCCAAAGAACAAGTGGCTGTAAAATCTTTACATTCATGAAATTGCTCAAACCAAGTTTACCTAGCACATCCCTGGGTGCCAGGGTTTTGAATTCGTATTGAAATTTCTTCCTAGTAGCTATCAATTTTGATAGCCAAAGCATTATCTGAATATATATCTGGCTATCATATTTGATAGCCACGGCACCACTGAAAACATTACTGGCTATTAAATTTGATAGCCATGGCAGTCAATGCGTTAAGAAAAAGTCTTTAACTCAGATAAAAATATTTAAATCGATACGTAAACGAAGTATTTATATTGCGTCGCTTGGGTAAATATTTGTCGTATGTGAAAATTGAGGATTTGAGCTTTGAATGCAGTTTTGGTAATAGATTTTTTGTCTACAATCCTGTAAAATCCGTTTTTTTCTATCTATTTTAGTGCCCGAGATAATCAGTGTACTTTTTGTCCAATCAATTTTTGTCGTAAGTGTCAAAAAAAGCTACACATACGACAACTTTATTAAACATACGACAATTTTTCCCATGCAAAACCAGTTAAATGTTGACTTGGAAAATAATTGTCGTACATACCTTTTCTTTGAATAAATACGACAATAAATTACTGAAGTCTGAGTAGGCCTTTGTCGTATGTCCCATAACATTTTTGAGCTCAGTTGCAATAAAGATGTCCTGAGACATCGGATATGAATCAAACGATGTTATTTTTTAATTTAATTTATAAGAAGTATATGAGGTTTTATTATTGTAAATAAAATAACTTATTACTTTTCTTTTATTTATTCGTTAGGAATTAAATTCCTGTTAATAATCGCTGACGAAATTACACTTAGCTTTTCATATTACTTTCCCAGAATCACATCCCTCCTCTTCGGATGTGGGAGTGCAACGTCAAAATATGATAAGGTCATTGAACTCTAACTTAGTTCGAAAAACCAATGCTTTCTTGAATCATTGAATGGAGATACAACCCCATGAGTGGCACTTTCATCAATAAGACCGAACAACTCGAAATTCTCGGTGTGCACTTCACCAACCACCTCTTGTGGAACGATCAAATTTGCAATGTCGACGAAAATGAGGCAAGATGTTTGGGTAACGTACGTACGTAATGTTTCTCCCCTTCTGATCTGGGCTACTAGACTTTATTTTATTTATTAAACTTATATCCGTCCAAAGCTTGAGTACACTTCCATTTTTGGGCTGGTGCTCCAGCTATAGCCTCTCGAAAGGTATACAAAAAAGGATGTTAAGAAAAGTTGGTGATAGAGACATGAATCATTTACCTGATTTGAACAACGTCGTAATGTTTCGTGTGTTTCTGTTTTATCCTTACTTCTACGGTCAGTGCCCTAGGAAAATAGCCAGTTGCATTCCTCCCCCTAAACAATTCACCAGTAATATTCACTCTTCTAGGAATGCCGATCAGTAAGCCCTAGAAGAACCCAACATTAGACGTACTGTCAAGTACAGTGATTTGTTCTTCAGCTGTACGACGACATGAATGTGGAATGATTACCCTAACACTGTTGTTCCCTTTCATTGCAACATTCAAGAACTCCAAACCAATGTACATACATCGACTCCTCCTCACCAATCCTTCCCTTTTTTCCAAAAGCTCGCACTGTTTCTCTGTCATATTATTAAGAATGTAAACGTAAACCCATTGGGTTTGCCCGAATTATAAAAAAAAAAGAAATAATTATAAAAAGAAATAATTATAAAAACACTTTTTTATTTTACTTCATAAAAATTGTCGTTTTGTCATATGTTGAAAATATTCCATTCAAACATTTGATTAATCTTTGTCGCAAGTGTTCAAATTTTGTCGTATGTGTTTGGGAAACTAGGAGACTTGGCGAAGTTGTTACATACGACAAGGGCATTCTTAGCAAAATTGACTCTAAATTGTTCATTAATAAATATTTAAATTTTATTTTAACGTTATTGAACTAGCAATTTTGCTTGACATAAGTCATTCAATTTTCAAGAAAATCTGACGTATGGTTTTTGAGAAAAAAATTCTTAACTTTGATGTCGTTTTCCCAAAAGTAGCCAAATGTAACATACGACAAACATTTATCCAAGCGACGATTTGCTAAAATGATATTATAACTATTTAAAATTTCTAAAGTATGAAGCTGTTTTTGGATTTTGAGATATTTTGAAAAGTTTGTTAACATTGCATCCCGACCTTACCCTACTTCATAAACACATTATTTCTTAAAAATCTTCATGTCAAAAGATTTCTTAAGAAATTTAATTTTTTTCATTTTTTTAAATTCCTTATAGCTTTTTTTATACATATAAAATTTTTCAAAAATGTCGTAAGATAAATATAAGTATGCAGTATTCAAGAGAAGGTATGTTTATAAACGTCTTAAGTTTGAATTTAAATTTTGAATATTGTGCCGTTTTGGAGCAAAAATATTTTTTTTTACGTTAAAAACATCAATTTTCCGAAAGAAAAATTAATAATTAATTAAAAAGCGTCGTAAGACCGTTTTTGACAAAATTGAAACTTTTTGTTTTTGGTCAAACAATTTCTAAGGGCTTCCTTTAGTTTTTACCTTCAAAATAGAATACAAGAAACGACCCACGGGAAAACCTCTAATTTTTAAGTTTGACGTTAATCGGATTGCAAGTCTGTTTACAGACAGACAGATTGACGGAATTTAATTCTTACCATATGTAATATTTCCTTATTTCCAATATAAATAAAACACGACCGTATTCTTTTGAAGCTAAATTAAAAGTAATTCTATTTTTATTTATCGTAACTGACATTAAAATATTTTAGATTTATAATGTTGCTTATAATTAGCAAGTGTATTATTTGTTCAGATACTACATCATATATTCTATTTCTCGCAAGTAAAAACAAGGTCGAAGAAAATTAGAGAGGTGTTATAGTCAACTCGTTCTCCGATCATAGGTACATCCAATTCACTCTTAGTGAAGAGTCCCCAAAACCGATCCCTTTCCGGAAATATAGGAAAAAAGATTGGCCAAAATATAGGACAACTCTGAAAAGTCTGATTAAATCAGAACTTAATGATCCTCCCTTATGCGCTCTTGAACTCGATAAAAAAGTTGAGGAGCTTACAGCAGCCCTCAATAAAGCCATCGAAACTGCCTGTCCCCTCACTACAGTGCGAGGAAAGAGAAAACCACATTGGTGGGCTGCTGAACTAGAAATACTCAGAAAAGGTTGTAGAAGGCTTTTTAACCGTGCAAAAAAGTCTAGACACCTCCAAGATTGGGAGTCCTATTAGGAATCCCTTAAAAAGTATAAACAAGAATTGAGAATAGCCAAAAGATCCTCATGGAGATTCTTCTGTAGCTCAATAGAAGAGTCCTCGGAGGCATCGCGGCTAAGGAAGATTCTCTCGACAAATCCAACCATGCCTAGTTGTCTTAAAAACTCAGATGGTACATGGACTAACTCTTGCGAAGAAACGCTAAACCTGCTATTAGATACCCACTTCCCAGATAGCTCCAAATCCGTTAATACAATAAACCGTCCTGGATCGGGTATTAACTTAACTATTCCTCAAGGTCTTGTCACAGAAGAAAAATTGACATGGGCTCTGAATAGCTTCAAACCTTATAAATCTCCAGGTCCAGATCAAATCATACCAGCTGAGCTACAACACATCATCGATATAACTCTGCCCATCATTGAGATGATGTTCAAAAGTTGTCTAGATCTGGCCTATATACCTCAGCGATGGAGAGAGGTAAAAGTAGTATTCATTCCCAAGGCGGGCAAATGCTCGCATGTCAACCCTAAAGATCTAAGACCTATTAGTCTATCATCTTTCATTCTCAAAACGCTGGAACGAACAGCGTTAGACACTCTCCTCCATCTGGCACCCCTCGACATTTTTAGCAAACAAGTGGCAGCGAGTACAGCTATAAGACTCAACGCCTCATCTCAATGGACCAACAATAATGTGGGACACTCCATCATTTTGAACTCTTTCGGTTCTATACCAAAGTACATAGATTACACCATTCCAAAACCACAATTTGGTAAAAACTTCCAGATATCCATTCCATCCAGAGAAGAATGGGGAGACAAAAAACTTCTGGATGACAAAGGCATTCATTTTTATACAGATGGATCCAAGACAAGTGATGGAGTTGGTAGTGGTGTGTACTCAGAAAAGCTTAATCTAAGCATCTCATTCCGCCTTCCCAATCATTGTAGCGTCTTCCAAGTGGAAATCTTAGCGATCAAAGAGGTTCTCTCCTGGCTAAGAGAAAACGTGATATCAACTTCTGATATCCGCATCTTCTCTGACAGTCAGGCTGCTATTAAATCTCTCGATGGTGTCTCAACCAAATCTCAAACGGCCCTCGATTGCCGATCGTCTCTGATGGAGATGGCGCAGCAATTTAACATTCACCTCTGTTGGGTGCCGGGTCACAGAGAGATCGAAGGAAATTGTAGAGCCGATGAACTCGCTAAAAATGGAACCGTCATACCTATTTCACCTGAAAGGGAGAAGATAGGTATACCGATAGCTACATGTAAACTTTTGCTAAAAGAAGCAGCTTTAACGAGAACAAACTATAGGTGGCACAATTTACCAACGTGCGCAGCTACGAAACTCATATGGCCTTCACTGGACTTAAAGCGCTCTAAAGACTTGTTATCTCAAAGCAGACTTCATATTAGCTCCCTGATAGGTGTCCTTACGGGACACTGTCTTATAGGCAGACACGCAATACGACTTGGTGTAGCCTCAAATGACTTCTGCAGGAGCTGTATGGATGAGGAAGAAGAGGAAACAATCTCTCACCTTCTCTGCACTTGCCCTGCTCTTTCACTAAGACGTAAACTTCATCTGGGAGAGAACTTTTATGATAACCCCAGTGAACTAGCTAATAAGGATATCAAATATCTTCTTCGCTTTATAAAAAGCTCAAAATGGTTCGACTAGTAAGAAGTAATTCTCTAGATTCATGGTATCACAATGGGCCTTTCCTTTTGGCCTAAGTGTGTGGATTCTGAATCCGCAGCCACTGTAACCTAACCTAACCTATAGTCAAGTAAATCTATGATTAGAGTTCAAAAGTTTAAAATAAACTACGTAACATTTTATTTTTGTAATAAAAGTTACGTATACCACCAAGTGACCATCCTAATCTGTATGTTGTTTTTTTAATTTTTTCATATTATGAAGTCAAATCTGAGTAAATGGTCTTTTATAGTACCTTATATTTTTAGTTGACACATTTATTTACTTAAATTGATATATACACGTGTGCACATTTCCTCGTTTGGGATCACATTCGTGTTTCTTAACAAGCCAACTTTACGTCCTTATCAAACAGTCTCCATAGCAAAACATCCTCATTCTAATGATGTAAATTTATCTCCTAAGATCGTATCTGCAATATGATTAGTGACAGCAATACAAGTGATGTCTCGGACCCCTTTTTGAGATGAAAATAAGCATTACTCATTTGCTGCAGTAAATATTTCATTACAAAACCAGACATGAATAATGCAAGCTACCATCTTTAGTTATATTTATGTCATGCAAAGCAAAATGACAACTCATTCACTCATTAGACCATTAGTAAAAAAACTAAACACCGAACACATTCCAACGCGGAAGTGTCTTGACTTGTTGGCGCCATGAAGCACGGATCATTCACGACAGTATTCAAACAACATGACAATTTCCAAGCTGCTCTGTGCCGTGTACTCGATGAGTGCTCACTTCAGTTAATTAATTTAAATAAAAACTATTACACTAATAACCACATAAGCGCCTAAATAACTTTTCATGAACTCCTTTCACAATTTAACTTCTTTTTTTTTTAGCAAAGAGTCAAGCTCATATTACTTAAGATGCAAGCCTTTACTCCAAAACCTCTGTCATCTGAATAATAAAACTTTGTAATGTCTTGATGTTAAGCTTAACATTTTTGCATACATCGTTTTAAAAATAAGATTGAAAAAATCACTTGCGAATTCACGTCAACGTCAACTACAAGACACTATACGCGTCTCATTGACTTCTCATAAATTCACTCTTTTTTCATCAAGTTTTGATCAATTATTTTAGCTACGAATCTAGCTATTTTCGTTCAAGCTCATTTGAATGTATAACGGTATTTATTCGCACTGGTGTAATTGGCAACAATTTAGATCAAACCGAACTTGATCTATGACTTTTTAGGCCACAGCAAACGTGTCTTACATGAGTCACAAATCTATACTTTAAGAGAAATAGTAATAGCATACATTAATCAAGCAATTGAAATGTAATAAACCATTTTAGCCTAAGAGCCAGTGGGTATCTACCTATATGTATTTTACCAGACTTAAGTTTTCGCACACAGAGACTCTTTTACCCACCATACATGAAATCGGGGTTCACTAAGCCGAAAGTGGTGGACCCGTGTCAAAATCAGGTGAGACAAGTGTCAAATTTTGGTGAAGTGTGAAACCATTTCACCACGTCTGTCGTTTGGAAATTTTGAAAATATATCATTATAATTGGCGGAAAATAATAATGGCAGACGATTATCACGTGGATAACAGTGGAGCAGACAACTTTTAAAGTGTCAAAAATGTCGAATGTTGAAAGTATTTGACCAGGTCTGCCATTGATATATTTTATTCCTCATACTCTTAAGAGCTTATATTTCTCACGGCAGACGTTTTCATGGTGGACATTGATCAATAGAATATAAAGTATGCATAGGCTTCACAAAGCTATATGTCTTCTTTTTCTTTGGGATAACTATTGTACTCGCCTAAAGTTATTATCTTTGTTTATATATTTTTGGTTTGTATTATCAAGATGACAATAATTGATTGTGGCGCCATCCTGTGGAAATGTAGGGTGCATTAGTTATATCATATATTTAGATTGTGTACTGTATAAATTCAACTTTGTTTATACTGTAAATTTTAATCAATTATTTTCTGTTGCTATGAAAATATTTTCTTCGGTTTTGACAATTGTTTTGTAGGAGCAATTCCAAAATCGTGGAATGTAAATAAACTAGCTGGAAAATCTTGGTTTGCGGGTTTTATACGACGAAACAGTTGCCTAAGCTTAAGCTAGGCATGAAATACGAATTTGGCACGTTTTTATGGCTTTAATAAAGCTATAGTAGAACTTTTTTTTCAAACTCTCAGAAGACTACGTGATGCTCCTAAGATAAAACAACTTTTATTTCTATAAGAAACTTTACAAAAACTTTTATAATTTCTATAGGTTATTGCGGAAAAGGGATTTTTCAAATGCTCCTCTCCTTGTTAAAACCTCCTAATGTCAGTTTCAAATCATCCTTATCCGAAGGAGGAATTGAGAATTTGGAAGGGTTTAACACATTGACTGCCAATCCAATTTCCGTTATATTTCACTGGGTGCCAAAACCGTATTTTGTTATATCAAGTGTTTCTTTTGTATAATTATATTTGTATATATATATATATATATATATATGTTTGTGTTATCCTGAGAGGTCCTGGGAAGGATTTTTGTTTGGCATTCAAATATGATAGCCATGGCATAGCGCAATAATTAAGACATCTATCTTTCCGTCGGAGGCCATGGCTATTATATCTGATTTGTTTGTTTGAACAACCTGACTGCGAGTGTTAAATAACACAAAAACAAATTATATCTGATAGCCAGTTAGCTTATTTTTTTTTATTATTTTATATTATAAATTAAATTTATTTACTTTTTAGTTATATTTTGTAAAGCAATGAAATTTTAATTTATTTTGAACTGTATATTTTTTTGAATTAATAATTAAAAACAAAAACAAAATTAAGTTTTATCATTCCAAAGAACAAGTGGCTGTAAAATCTTTACATTCATGAAATTGCTCAAACCAAGTTTACCTAGCACATCCCTGGGTGCCAGGGTTTTGAATTCGTATTGAAATTTCTTCCTAGTAGCTATCAATTTTGATAGCCAAAGCATTATCTGAATATATATCTGGCTATCATATTTGATAGCCACGGCACCACTGAAAACATTACTGGCTATTAAATTTGATAGCCATGGCAGTCAATGCGTTAAGAAAAAGTCTTTAACTCAGATAAAAATATTTAAATCGATACGTAAACGAAGTATTTATATTGCGTCGCTTGGGTAAATATTTGTCGTATGTGAAAATTGAGGATTTGAGCTTTGAATGCAGTTTTGGTAATAGATTTTTTGTCTACAATCCTGTAAAATCCGTTTTTTTCTATCTATTTTAGTGCCCGAGATAATCAGTGTACTTTTTGTCCAATCAATTTTTGTCGTAAGTGTCAAAAAAAGCTACACATACGACAACTTTATTAAACATACGACAATTTTTCCCATGCAAAACCAGTTAAATGTTGACTTGGAAAATAATTGTCGTACATACCTTTTCTTTGAATAAATACGACAATAAATTACTGAAGTCTGAGTAGGCCTTTGTCGTATGTCCCATAACATTTTTGAGCTCAGTTGCAATAAAGATGTCCTGAGACATCGGATATGAATCAAACGATGTTATTTTTTAATTTAATTTATAAGAAGTATATGAGGTTTTATTATTGTAAATAAAATAACTTATTACTTTTCTTTTATTTATTCGTTAGGAATTAAATTCCTGTTAATAATCGCTGACGAAATTACACTTAGCTTTTCATATTACTTTCCCAGAATCACATCCCTCCTCTTCGGATGTGGGAGTGCAACGTCAAAATATGATAAGGTCATTGAACTCTAACTTAGTTCGAAAAACCAATGCTTTCTTGAATCATTGAATGGAGATACAACCCCATGAGTGGCACTTTCATCAATAAGACCGAACAACTCGAAATTCTCGGTGTGCACTTCACCAACCACCTCTTGTGGAACGATCAAATTTGCAATGTCGACGAAAATGAGGCAAGATGTTTGGGTAACGTACGTACGTAATGTTTCTCCCCTTCTGATCTGGGCTACTAGACTTTATTTTATTTATTAAACTTATATCCGTCCAAAGCTTGAGTACACTTCCATTTTTGGGCTGGTGCTCCAGCTATAGCCTCTCGAAAGGTATACAAAAAAGGATGTTAAGAAAAGTTGGTGATAGAGACATGAATCATTTACCTGATTTGAACAACGTCGTAATGTTTCGTGTGTTTCTGTTTTATCCTTACTTCTACGGTCAGTGCCCTAGGAAAATAGCCAGTTGCATTCCTCCCCCTAAACAATTCACCAGTAATATTCACTCTTCTAGGAATGCCGATCAGTAAGCCCTAGAAGAACCCAACATTAGACGTACTGTCAAGTACAGTGATTTGTTCTTCAGCTGTACGACGACATGAATGTGGAATGATTACCCTAACACTGTTGTTCCCTTTCATTGCAACATTCAAGAACTCCAAACCAATGTACATACATCGACTCCTCCTCACCAATCCTTCCCTTTTTTCCAAAAGCTCGCACTGTTTCTCTGTCATATTATTAAGAATGTAAACGTAAACCCATTGGGTTTGCCCGAATTATAAAAAAAAAGAAATAATTATAAAAAGAAATAATTATAAAAACACTTTTTTATTTTACTTCATAAAAATTGTCGTTTTGTCATATGTTGAAAATATTCCATTCAAACATTTGATTAATCTTTGTCGCAAGTGTTCAAATTTTGTCGTATGTGTTTGGGAAACTAGGAGACTTGGCGAAGTTGTTACATACGACAAGGGCATTCTTAGCAAAATTGACTCTAAATTGTTCATTAATAAATATTTAAATTTTATTTTAACGTTATTGAACTAGCAATTTTGCTTGACATAAGTCATTCAATTTTCAAGAAAATCTGACGTATGGTTTTTGAGAAAAAAATTCTTAACTTTGATGTCGTTTTCCCAAAAGTAGCCAAATGTAACATACGACAAACATTTATCCAAGCGACGATTTGCTAAAATGATATTATAACTATTTAAAATTTCTAAAGTATGAAGCTGTTTTTGGATTTTGAGATATTTTGAAAAGTTTGTTAACATTGCATCCCGACCTTACCCTACTTCATAAACACATTATCTCTTAAAAATCTTCATGTCAAAAGATTTCTTAAGAAATTTAATTTTTTTCATTTTTTTAAATTCCTTATAGCTTTTTTTATACATATAAAATTTTTCAAAAATGTCGTAAGATAAATATAAGTATGCAGTATTCAAGAGAAGGTATGTTTATAAACGTCTTAAGTTTGAATTTAAATTTTGAATATTGTGCCGTTTTGGAGCAAAAATATTTTTTTTTACGTTAAAAACATCAATTTTCCGAAAGAAAAATTAATAATTAATTAAAAAGCGTCGTAAGACCGTTTTTGACAAAATTGAAACTTTTTGTTTTTGGTCAAACAATTTCTAAGGGCTTCCTTTAGTTTTTACCTTCAAAATAGAATACAAGAAACGACCCACGGGAAAACCTCTAATTTTTAAGTTTGACGTTAATCGGATTGCAAGTCTGTTTACAGACAGACAGATTGACGGAATTTAATTCTTACCATATGTAATATTTCCTTATTTCCAATATAAATAAAACACGACCGTATTCTTTTGAAGCTAAATTAAAAGTAATTCTATTTTTATTTTTCGTAACTGACATTAAAATATTTTAGATTTATAATGTTGCTTATAATTAGCAAGTGTATTATTTGTTCAGATACTACATCATATATTCTATTTCTCGCAAGTAAAAACAAGGTCGAAGAAAATTAGAGAGGTGTTATAGTCAACTCGTTCTCCGATCATAGGTACATCCAATTCACTCTTAGTGAAGAGTCCCCAAAACCGATCCCTTTCCGGAAATATAGGAAAAAAGATTGGCCAAAATATAGGACAACTCTGAAAAGTCTGATTAAATCAGAACTTAATGATCCTCCCTTATGCGCTCTTGAACTCGATAAAAAAGTTGAGGAGCTTACAGCAGCCCTCAATAAAGCCATCGAAACTGCCTGTCCCCTCACTACAGTGCGAGGAAAGAGAAAACCACATTGGTGGGCTGCTGAACTAGAAATACTCAGAAAAGGTTGTAGAAGGCTTTTTAACCGTGCAAAAAAGTCTAGACACCTCCAAGATTGGGAGTCCTATTAGGAATCCCTTAAAAAGTATAAACAAGAATTGAGAATAGCCAAAAGATCCTCATGGAGATTCTTCTGTAGCTCAATAGAAGAGTCCTCGGAGGCATCGCGGCTAAGGAAGATTCTCTCGACAAATCCAACCATGCCTAGTTGTCTTAAAAACTCAGATGGTACATGGACTAACTCTTGCGAAGAAACGCTAAACCTGCTATTAGATACCCACTTCCCAGATAGCTCCAAATCCGTTAATACAATAAACCGTCCTGGATCGGGTATTAACTTAACTATTCCTCAAGGTCTTGTCACAGAAGAAAAATTGACATGGGCTCTGAATAGCTTCAAACCTTATAAATCTCCAGGTCCAGATCAAATCATACCAGCTGAGCTACAACACATCATCGATATAACTCTGCCCATCATTGAGATGATGTTCAAAAGTTGTCTAGATCTGGCCTATATACCTCAGCGATGGAGAGAGGTAAAAGTAGTATTCATTCCCAAGGCGGGCAAATGCTCGCATGTCAACCCTAAAGATCTAAGACCTATTAGTCTATCATCTTTCATTCTCAAAACGCTGGAACGAACAGCGTTAGACACTCTCCTCCATCTGGCACCCCTCGACATTTTTAGCAAACAAGTGGCAGCGAGTACAGCTATAAGACTCAACGCCTCATCTCAATGGACCAACAATAATGTGGGACACTCCATCATTTTGAACTCTTTCGGTTCTATACCAAAGTACATAGATTACACCATTCCAAAACCACAATTTGGTAAAAACTTCCAGATATCCATTCCATCCAGAGAAGAATGGGGAGACAAAAAACTTCTGGATGACAAAGGCATTCATTTTTATACAGATGGATCCAAGACAAGTGATGGAGTTGGTAGTGGTGTGTACTCAGAAAAGCTTAATCTAAGCATCTCATTCCGCCTTCCCAATCATTGTAGCGTCTTCCAAGTGGAAATCTTAGCGATCAAAGAGGTTCTCTCCTGGCTAAGAGAAAACGTGATATCAACTTCTGATATCCGCATCTTCTCTGACAGTCAGGCTGCTATTAAATCTCTCGATGGTGTCTCAACCAAATCTCAAACGGCCCTCGATTGCCGATCGTCTCTGATGGAGATGGCGCAGCAATTTAACATTCACCTCTGTTGGGTGCCGGGTCACAGAGAGATCGAAGGAAATTGTAGAGCCGATGAACTCGCTAAAAATGGAACCGTCATACCTATTTCACCTGAAAGGGAGAAGATAGGTATACCGATAGCTACATGTAAACTTTTGCTAAAAGAAGCAGCTTTAACGAGAACAAACTATAGGTGGCACAATTTACCAACGTGCGCAGCTACGAAACTCATATGGCCTTCACTGGACTTAAAGCGCTCTAAAGACTTGTTATCTCAAAGCAGACTTCATATTAGCTCCCTGATAGGTGTCCTTACGGGACACTGTCTTATAGGCAGACACGCAATACGACTTGGTGTAGCCTCAAATGACTTCTGCAGGAGCTGTATGGATGAGGAAGAAGAGGAAACAATCTCTCACCTTCTCTGCACTTGCCCTGCTCTTTCACTAAGACGTAAACTTCATCTGGGAGAGAACTTTTATGATAACCCCAGTGAACTAGCTAATAAGGATATCAAATATCTTCTTCGCTTTATAAAAAGCTCAAAATGGTTCGACTAGTAAGAAGTAATTCTCTAGATTCATGGTATCACAATGGGCCTTTCCTTTTGGCCTAAGTGTGTGGATTCTGAATCCGCAGCCACTGTAACCTAACCTAACCTATAGTCAAGTAAATCTATGATTAGAGTTCAAAAGTTTAAAATAAACTACGTAACATTTTATTTTTGTAATAAAAGTTACGTATACCACCAAGTGACCATCCTAATCTGTATGTTGTTTTTTTAATTTTTTCATATTATGAAGTCAAATCTGAGTAAATGGTCTTTTATAGTACCTTATATTTTTAGTTGACACATTTATTTACTTAAATTGATATATACACGTGTGCACATTTCCTCGTTTGGGATCACATTCGTGTTTCTTAACAAGCCAACTTTACGTCCTTATCAAACAGTCTCCATAGCAAAACATCCTCATTCTAATGATGTAAATTTATCTCCTAAGATCGTATCTGCAATATGATTAGTGACAGCAATACAAGTGATGTCTCGGACCCCTTTTTGAGATGAAAATAAGCATTACTCATTTGCTGCAGTAAATATTTCATTACAAAACCAGACATGAATAATGCAAGCTACCATCTTTAGTTATATTTATGTCATGCAAAGCAAAATGACAACTCATTCACTCATTAGACCATTAGTAAAAAAACTAAACACCGAACACATTCCAACGCGGAAGTGTCTTGACTTGTTGGCGCCATGAAGCACGGATCATTCACGACAGTATTCAAACAACATGACAATTTCCAAGCTGCTCTGTGCCGTGTACTCGATGAGTGCTCACTTCAGTTAATTAATTTAAATAAAAACTATTACACTAATAACCACATAAGCGCCTAAATAACTTTTCATGAACTCCTTTCACAATTTAACTTCTTTTTTTTAGCAAAGAGTCAAGCTCATATTACTTAAGATGCAAGCCTTTACTCCAAAACCTCTGTCATCTGAATAATAAAACTTTGTAATGTCTTGATGTTAAGCTTAACATTTTTGCATACATCGTTTTAAAAATAAGATTGAAAAAATCACTTGCGAATTCACGTCAACGTCAACTACAAGACACTATACGCGTCTCATTGACTTCTCATAAATTCACTCTTTTTTCATCAAGTTTTGATCAATTATTTTAGCTACGAATCTAGCTATTTTCGTTCAAGCTCATTTGAATGTATAACGGTATTTATTCGCACTGGTGTAATTGGCAACAATTTAGATCAAACCGAACTTGATCTATGACTTTTTAGGCCACAGCAAACGTGTCTTACATGAGTCACAAATCTATACTTTAAGAGAAATAGTAATAGCATACATTAATCAAGCAATTGAAATGTAATAAACCATTTTAGCCTAAGAGCCAGTGGGTATCTACCTATATGTATTTTACCAGACTTAAGTTTTCGCACACAGAGACTCTTTTACCCACCATACATGAAATCGGGGTTCACTAAGCCGAAAGTGGTGGACCCGTGTCAAAATCAGGTGAGACAAGTGTCAAATTTTGGTGAAGTGTGAAACCATTTCACCACGTCTGTCGTTTGGAAATTTTGAAAATATATCATTATAATTGGCGGAAAATAATAATGGCAGACGATTATCACGTGGATAACAGTGGAGCAGACAACTTTTAAAGTGTCAAAAATGTCGAATGTTGAAAGTATTTGACCAGGTCTGCCATTGATATATTTTATTCCTCATACTCTTAAGAGCTTATATTTCTCACGGCAGACGTTTTCATGGTGGACATTGATCAATAGAATATAAAGTATGCATAGGCTTCACAAAGCTATATGTCTTCTTTTTCTTTGGGATAACTATTGTACTCGCCTAAAGTTATTATCTTTGTTTATATATTTTTGGTTTGTATTATCAAGATGACAATAATTGATTGTGGCGCCATCCTGTTGAAATGTAGGGTGCATTAGTTATATCATATATTTAGATTGTGTACTGTATAAATTCAACTTTGTTTATACTGTAAATTTTAATCAATTATTTTCTGTTGCTATGAAAATATTTTCTTCGATAAAATATATTTATTCGGCCTCTAATTTTCAATAGGACTATTTTCATTACATCCTAAGTCCTACCAGAGAAGCAGTCTTTTTTTAAATATGAAAATTTGCCGAAACCGATCTTTATTATACTAATTCGATGGATGATGAAGACGAATCAGTTGATTACAGTGACTATGATGAAAAAATAGAATGATAAATTATACTTCTATGTATATATAAATGTATATATATTGTAATGTGAATAATTATTTTTTGTTTGCGGAGTACCTTAATATTTATGATTTCTCGTAATAAATCTACATTGTTATCAACTTACTTATGTAGTTCAGTGTAGTACAAACTTTAATTTCGAAAGATTTACTTTATTGCCAGCTGCACTCAATTTCGGCGGAATTAAATGCCATTCAGGGCTAAAATTTTCACTTTAATTATTTAGGAGGCGAAAATAGTAAGTATACGCCAGAGTGACTTGTATTAAAAAAGGTTTGTATTTGAGAAACAATTCTTGTTGTCTTTTTGTTTGTCTGCCATCACCCATAAAAAAAGGGCAATTTCCTTTTTAATGGGTTCAACATTTGTTTTTTTTTGTAACAAGAAAACGGCTGCGAAATCTATTCAAAATGTTGGTTTTCTTAAGTAAGTGCACTCAATATAAACCAGCGGAAGGATGTGTGAATCTGATGTAGACTTCAACTTGATGTCGACGTTTTCAATACAATGATGACAATCTTGTAAAACAGCGAAAGAAATACATCCCCACCCGACCGGAAAGCATCTAATATTTTATTATCTATTGATCAATGTCCGCCATGAAAACGTCTGCCGTGAGAAATATAAGCTCTTAAGAGTATGAGGAATAAAATATATCAATGGCAGACCTGGTCAAATACTTTCAATATTCGACATTTTTGACACTTTAATAGTTGTCTGTCCCACTGTTATTCGCGTGATAATCGTCTGCCATTATTATTTTCCGCCGATAATAATGATATATTTTCAAAATTTCCAAACGACAGACGTGGTGAAACGGTTTCACACTTCACCAAAATTTGACACTTGTCTCACCTGATTTTGACACGGGTCCACCACTTTCGGCTTAGTGAACCCCGATTTCATGTATGGTGGGTAAGAGAGTCTCTGTGTGCGAAAACTTAAGTCTGGTAAAATACATATAGGTAGCCGCCCACTGGCTCTTACGCTATTTGTATTTGACACAATCAGAAAGTAATAGATAATTTTGGTGCGTGTAATAAATAAGAAAGGGGTGGAACACTGTCCGCGTCGCGTCAATTCGAAGTTTTCGAAAGGGGACACACAATTTATGTAACTTAATAAAGAGGTTTAATGGTTATGCTTTGAAAGTTTATTTTTGACAGTTATTTGAAACTTTAACCAGGAAGTTCTGTTTCCGTTATCCGTACACGGTTGCAATATAATAAAAACGACATTTTAACAACTGCAATATTGAGTGAATTTTTTTGCTTTCGCATGACATTACATTGCCAGCGAACTGTCACTGCTCTGTCAGAATTAATATCTATGTCATTGCATCCCCAAATGAATTGTCGTCGTCGCTGAAGTTGGCTGTCAAGCGCCAATAAATTGTCTTTCAGTTAAAATGCTGATGATGTCTTTTTTTAATGTTTTGTTTAAACTATATAATTTATGTATTTGTTTATTTTTTATTACAACTTTGTTTGACAACAATACGATTGGTGCCAATTGATGTGGAGTTTGTTAGTGATTTCTTTGTATGAATATTTATTTCATTGGCTTATAACAGTGAGGTTAAGTTTATAAATAATGAAGACAGAAGTAAATTTATTACTTTTATTGCTAAACAAAATGTCTATTTTATATTCAATTGTTATGGTGTTTTATTGGCAAATAGAACATTAGACTTTTGGTTAGTTCGTTTTTATTGTAACGATTCTTTGAAAAGAGAGCAGTTCATCAATTGATTTGACTGTTGCAAGTGAACGTTTGAACTTAATTTAAAATTGAACATTTGTTTTCATTGATGCTGTTATTGAGACATCTTTGTGTAAGAAACTCTTCAAAGGAGGTGTGAGTTTGGTGTTTAAGGGTTTTCTAATAGATTTATTCAATACTTAACGTGTAATTATACTCTTTGTACGGAGAATTCCGAAGTGTTGGAAAACAGTAGACTGAAAAACTAGAAACTTTTTAGAAGAGCAGAGTAGAGTACTGTCATAAGCGTACGGTGCTAAGCGAAGTCTTGGACTGGAATCGAAGTATCAGACCTCCATCATCATCATCGGCCCGGGCCTCTTTCAGTAAGTTCTTCTATATATTCCGATTGTTGGTCGACACAATTCAGCTTATAGCAGTCCAAAGTTTCAGTCGTATTAGCCTACGCTTTACTTCAAGTTCAAGTTTGGTCTGTCAAGCTGTTTCATACCATGAATTGTGCATCACGGGACTTTCCGATCCGTGTGAAAGATGTCCAGCCTACCAAAATCTACCAAGCTTTTGCTTTTGCTATCACTGCATGCTGATCAATCAGCACCTTCTCTATCTCCGGCTGGAAGTATCACCACAGCCTCCACGAAACGGTCACTAGAAACGGAAAATCCGGTTAATATGGAGAGTCAAGTTCCATCCAAGAGAAGGTTAGGCTTAAAGCTGGTAATTTCCCTCTACAAAAAAACCAACAACTATACTGTAACAAAGCGTCACACTTTACGCCCTACTACCCCGAACATCATCAAAAATTAAAAAAAATGGAAATAATACAACTCCGTGCACCTGGATTATAAAACAACTAGCAGCCGTACCTCCCAGACAAAAAATCACCTCTACTCATATGCAGGTGACGTCATCGAAGGCAACAACATATTTTTAGAGATTGAATTTTTCTGTCTTTTTACAATTCACCGCTAGTTTTACCGAAAAGTTGACAAGTAAAAGTGAAATCAAGTAGGAAATTCGAGCAACTTATTCCTACAATATTAGTAGTTCTCCCACCGCTAAAAATTGATTAGCAACGTCCTTAGGGTGCTTAGGACAATATAGATTGTTCCTAATTTTGACCGAATATTATATTGAGGTTCTGCTATGACATATTTTGTCTCGTTCCGTGAATCCCCCTCGCTTTGGGGCTGTGCCTGAATATTGTTAATAAACAAAGGCTAAATAAAGAAGAAGTTGAAAACAAATTGGGAAGAGTTCGGTGTTTTTTTTTAAAGACAGAGCTTTCCTTAGGCAGACCTTGGATTCCGAAGAGTATACCCCAGCCCTTGTAAACTAAGCACACGACCTGACAAAAAGTCTTGGATTTTGGATATGATAGAAGTTTCAGAACTTATATAGTAGTTAAATATGAAGAACGGAGCTTGGGGTCAGAAAACATGTGTCTTAAGAGTATCGGAGTTAAGCACGTATATGGAAATTCTACGGAAATGCTGGCTTAAGTTGTCATGTCTAATATTTTGAATTGCATAAATAAATGTCCATCGTTAAATCAGTTATAGAAAATAAGGCTCCTCTGTTCAACGCACTTAAGCTGCAGTGAAACTACGAGTAAACAGTAAACCCTTCCAAGAAAGATGTCTTAGTTACCAATAGAAGTACCTTGTCACCTACTTGGTAGTATTTCTTATGACATGAAAATGCCGTCAGTTCAACTGTGATGCATTTTCGTCCAATACCAAGACGTGACGAAAATTTTACAACCAATTTCAAATAAACAAAATGAAAAACTTAAGTCCCACTTATTCCCAATTTGAAAAGATCATAATTTCATTTCCTCAGCCATGTCTGGATGCAATAAATATCATTTTGAAATAATCTCATATAACATCTGCACTCTCCGTCACCAATCTGTCACGGCACAATAATATAGGCAAACACAAATTGCTCCCGCTGCTGCCGCACATAAATCATAGGTACATCCACGCCCTACTTCTACGAACGCCAGTCTAAAATAAATCTGAAAACCTATCAAAACAACACACAATCCAATCGGCAAGCTGTCTTCTTAAGGCCTAGCCACAAATCAAAAGTGAAACTTAAACTCAAGTCTCATAAGTCACAAAGAGCATAAATGACGACTGAATTTCCTCCTGCTGTCTTAAAAATCTTCACCATTTAAAAATCCAAGCCCAAATTCGAACCCGCGTAAAGCCTATAAACCTCGACTCGACAACAGTCCAGATTAAACCGACTTCAATTAAACGCACTCGTGTAACTTGTAGCAAACACATGAAGCACACATGTAGCGGACAAAAGCTACTTACTGAACGACAACAAAAACGAAAAGTCGCGTCGTCGCCGTTCGTCGTATTACGATCTGTCTGGTAGAGTCTAAGACCAAAAACAGCGATGACTTGTTTTCTCTGTTTAACAGGCTTTGGGTGAGGATTACTAAATTGAGTTTTCATACTGCGCAACCGCATTCTATGTGACGTATCACTCAATGGATTAATGTTCACTGCAATCTGTGCCATTGCGCACACGCGCCGCGTTCGTTTTCACAGTCTTGTGGTTGCGCCTCGGTGGGTCACTGGTCGGCAGGCTTGTAGTAATTTTTGGTCAACAAGCCTGCGGCCCCCTGTGCACAAATAACGATCGTAATTTTTCAAAATCCAAAATTTGATCAAACATTCAAAACGCGAAAATGCGATCGGCTGTCAAGATTTTTGAATTTTGAAAATTAGATCGCCCGTTCGTCAGTGTTGTTCGTCTAAAATTGGGTTAATGCGAAGTTCAGGTGTCTTTTTTGCCCACTTAAGCAGCATTTGTTTTTCACCATGCTATCGAACTCACGGTAAACCTGCAAAGTTACTGTTTGCATCGCGTTTAACGTCGGGTTTTAGGCGGGACCAAAATCTCGCGTGAGGTCATACGGGTGTGACAAATGACAAAATTTACATCGACCAACGATTGTTAGTTGAGGCTCTTTGTAAAATGCACACATAGCCTAACATCGTTGGTCGAGTTCGAGGGACGACGGAATTAACTTGCTGCACTCGCAAAACGGAGGTTGTCACAACTTGTTTCACACTAAACTTTTGTAAGCGATTGGCATAAAATTTTGTCCGGAGTCTCTTGTGCACCTGAGTCATGAAATGTTTGGGATTCTGAAGTTGAGTGTTCCTGATCTTTTGACAGTTTGTTGTTTGTTGCTTTTTGTCTGTCTGATGGTAGATTTGAAGCCTTTGTTTGTGGCCGATTGACAGAATGAGGCTTTAGAATTCGATATTTTGAAAAGCTGCCACCTGTTGAGCGTAAATATGGCGGTTACGGATATCTCTTTGTGGATTTTGAAAGGAATTAACAGCAATTCGCATGCTAATTTAATTTTGAAATCGTGCCTGGTTATGGTTGATTGAGTCCGATACGACCGCATAAGTTTAATCGAACATGGGTTCTGAATGGGAGCTGTCATGTTAATGTTTCCACTGAAGTGAGAATGATATTTCGATTTGTTTTTGGTCTCGTTTTATTCTTGTCTTGGACTGAGGTAGAGTGAGAGAATTGTACGGAAGGAATTTTCAAGATTTGACGCTAAGAAAGCGCAATAAGAAGATCTGTTCAGGTTTCCGCAAACAATTGCTTTGGAAAGCAATGTTTGTAGGTAAGCCCATAAAAAAGTCAATGAGGACGTGGGGCTACAAAACAGTTTCAATGTCCATGCATTTGAATTATTTTCTTTTCCATTGCTGTACACACAGCGCTCCCAATGTTTCCTCCTTAATTTGCTCCAAGCAAACAAACCAACCTATGTATAGTTTAAATGGAACACCAGCAGCAGTAGCTCTGTAACAAAGAAGGCCAAATTGGCAAAGATACCAACGCATAACCCTTCCTACCGCAACTACTCTTTGTCCACAAAAATACCTCCGTCCTATAACACTTCTATAAACCTATCTAGCAATTCACAACGAAAGTGTTTTTGGCACGAGCTCTGAGATGCGTCGCAGATGAGCCAACTATATTCAACTACAGCATGCGAGTAGCACGACCGGCCGTAATACCAATCATCGTACTTTTGTCAGATCACGTTTAGTAAATATGGTCAACTCTTGAAATTTTGAAGTAGTTTTTCGGTCATCGTAAGTGAGTCAGGCTAGTTGCAACCCATCATACAGCATATGCAGTGCTACGGACGGACGCATATGTTGGCGATGATATCCGACGTAAAAAAAACTCAACTTAGGTTCAAATGAGTGCTTTGGAAGTCCGGGATTTTGTGTTGAAATACACACATTGACGAACCATGCGGACGGTCAAGTCTTCTCAGTGTCACTTCAACTGTACAAAGTGATGCGGCGCAAATAGACAGCAGCGGCACTTTTGGTTGTTTCAGTTCTAAATAATGGTAATTAGCATTATTATTACTGAAGATTGCTCCTCTAACGCTACGTTAGATAAAGAGTTTCAAGGCCGACTAAAGTAACAGAGTGGATACACAGCGGGCGCCCTTTAGCAACTTCTGTCATTTCCAATTTCAATCAAATGTCGGTTAAGGAATTTGCTGCATTTTTTCAACAAACAAAATAAAAATAAATTTTATCAACAATGTTGAAAGAATTTCATAAACCTGAACAGCTAGTTTGAAATACGAATGGGAATTGTGCTCTTGCTGGTTTTGCTAGAGTACCTGACTATCTGTTCAAGTAGGAATACAGGAGCAAATTCGTACGACCCAGTCGTGCACATTTTTATTAGAAAAATAATGAAGCACATTAAATGGGCTTGGGAATTCAAACTGGTACTGAAGATATTCCTTGGTCGGTTTTGGTTTAATAAAAGAAAACGGTATATTGTTGTTAACGACCGCGGCGAAATATTGCATTTTCTTCAGATAGGAATTCAAAGGAATGTAGAAATGGCGGAATGGATTCTGATAATTATGTAAACGAGCCTTGGAAATAGCTTTTTCCAGATAATAATGTTTGAGCATTAGGTTACTCTGACGTCAATGACCTCGATTATCGATTAATTATGCACTTTTCGCTGCGGCGCGGCGCGGCTGGCGGCCGGCGGCGCGTTTGTACTGCAAAATCGAAAACACCTAGAAGTTATAAGATTGTTTCATCAAAATTGATGCTCTGTTCGGGTGACATGACGTTCTGAAATATTGCCGTTGTTATAATCAAAAAGTTAACTTCGCTAATCGCTAATTCGTTAATTAAAAATTTAACTTCGTTAACAGTTAAACCGTTAAATTATAGAAAAAATTAACGCAAGTTAACGTTAATCGTTAATCCGTTAACACGCCATAAAATTTTTATTTTCTAATAAAAATTGGAAGTTGGAATTTTTTTTTTAATATAGTAAATTATATTTTATAAGAGTTTAAGTGTTAAAACAACAAGTTATTCAGTCATGTCATGAATTTGATTGATCCCCTTCATCAGCATGTTGAAATTCTCGTCGGAAAGCGAGGCTCTTTTCGGCTGAAGTATATCCTTGCCTGTGGAGAAGAGGCGTTCAACAGCAGCGCTTGAGGGTATGGCAGTAATGTATTGGATAAACAGAATTCCCAATACTTGTTCCCCGAGGAATGCCGCTTCATTTAACGAGTCTTTTGACTTCAAATCTAGCCACTCATTTGTCATTTGTTCTCATTTGTCGGACCCTTTTTGCCGAACTCTTGCTCGAGCTGGTGCTGGCGCTATCATCAGCTTGGTCGAAATTAGCAGTTCTCTTTTTCTGTTTACCGCGGTTCAACGCTGCCTTGGCACTTTGGCAGTCACTTCAAATTTTGTGTACTGGCACTCATGCACTCTTTTTACGGCTCGATATATGATCCTTGATTATTTTTTGTTAAGACAAACATTGTTTACACTCAAAAATTATTTGATCTCCCGTTCTAGATATAAAGTTCATATAATCACGAATTTTGGTCTATTGCGGAACTCGAGTTCGATTCCATGATAATTTTACGATTTTATTTAGTACAGTTCACAGAATACTCTTTGCTTATTGTTTCTAAAAAACACACAATGTACTGATTTAAAACTGAATCTATCACTGACTACGCACAATTGACAAAAAAAAACACTCGGCACTCTCTGAGCACGCGCTAAGGAATAAAACAAACATTGTCGTATCGTCGTATTATATACGATTAGTATTTCAGTTTTCCCACTTTCAGCTGCTGGAAAAAAGTGGTATTTCAATAACGGCACCCGGAATAATAGTGACATTTTAAATTTTACTAGGGACCGAACCTCGCCGGCACGGCCCCGAAAATTTCGACTAGCTTATGATTCGTATAAGAATTGTTGTTTTTTCGCGAGCAGCCGCGGCGGTGCGCACGGTGAACCTTTTCACAACAACCCAAACAAAAAAAAACTTACCCTGCATAGCTTAGGTAGCGCAAACAAATTTTTCCATTGGCAGCAGTTTTTTTTTTTGCTGGCAATAAAGAAGCCAGTAAAAAACGCTCGGTAATGAATTGAGTTTGCGATATTATATTCTGTATACCTATGGCTATAGCACCAAAAAAAAAACACAGACAGGACAGGCAGCGAAATAGACAAGTAGTGTGCCGTTGTGTTTCCTGAAGGGTGTTGACTAATTTTTTATAAGTTATAAAAATAATTACCAATAATCTAATTTGAATGTGTATCTGTATGGTATTTGTGTTCGATTAACGATTAACGGACTTTGGAAAATTTGACGATCGTTTACATTTTTTTGAAGTTAACTGAAAAGTTAATCCGTTAATGGTCAAGTCAACTTGTTATATGGTCTTTGTTCTTACGTTTCACACAGCTCATAACACATTGGACACTCTGCAAGTCCTTTCGGTCAATTCACTTAGAACTCGTCACAACCAAACTAGCACAAAAGTCATTTGGACTTCAGGGCCAAATTTCAAATAGGAAGCTCAAAACTATTTATTTAATTCCATTAAAAAAATATAAAAGCTGAAATAAATAGTTGGAATAAAAACCGGTTGAAACATTGCATCTTATCACATTCGAACGGTTTTAAATTTGAAATACCCAATTAAGGATTCTTAAATAAAAAGCTTAGCTCTTATTTTCTGGTGCTCTTTAAATGAGGCTAACATCAGGTCTAATTTTTCAATCGTTGAAATGTGGCCTATACCATTTTACGAGAATTTAACAGTTTGTTATATAAACGCTCTTTATTGCAGCCACTAATATACCTAACTGGTTTGAATGTTTGATGGTGAACTCCGATCAGCATTCATTACAAATTAAAAAAAAAAATCAAAATTTCATTGTTTTAAAGAATACTTTGAAGAATTAAAAAGTTAAAAAGAAGTAATAAAAATTGTATAAAAGAGACTAAATACATGTTTGTCCCAAACCAAGTCTGTGAACTAAAAATGCGTATTCAGTGGTTGTTTATTATAGCGTTTGTGTATTTACTTAAACATTTATTTGTTTATATAACTTTTTGGTTTGTTTTGAACGAAGTAAACGTCACTCTTGTTGTTAATTATGTGACATAATGGAAGTGGAACTTATAGACAGCATAATGGTCCAGGCTTGGATGTTAAGTTTTAAGAATTCGGGTTTGTTTTTTTTTTTTAAGAAGAAAATTGAATTAACATTAGCCTCCCGCTATAGAATAGAGATAATAAAAAAATACATTCTTTCTCCTAGTGTAGTCAATCAACTAGGAAAAGAATTATTATTATTATTAAAAGCTTTTATTTGCCAATAGTTTTAAATGCAACATAAAAGATAGTTTAAATTAATTGTTAACATTCATGAATAGTAGCATTTCTGTCAAGATAAATACTTTACAATTTTTAACAATTTTTAAAATTCAACAATTATAGTTAAGAACATAGTTTATACAGATATAGATACAAATGTTAATTAATAATTAATAAAAGATTTTTAGGTTCCAGCATAAGCCTCCCACAAAGCTGCCCATACATCTCTATTTTTCGCGTCGCTGTACCAATGTTGATTGAATTGTCTAAGATCATCGGTCCATCTTCGCTTTGGTCGTCCTCTTGGTCGTTTTGTGTTGGAAGGCATCCTTTTTGTTACCAACTTCGTCCACCTTCGGTCTTCCATTCTTGATATGTGTCCAGCCCAGTTCCATTTTAATCGTTTTGTTCTTTGAATAACGTCAATAATATTTGTAGTTTTTCTGATATGTTCGTTTCTTATTCTTTGGACTTGTCTGATATTAAGTAGTTTTCGCTCAATTTTTGTCTGACAGATTCTTAGCATTTCATGGGAGTTTGTTGTCAGCCCGAGTGTTTCTAATCCATATGTCATTGTTGGTAGGATCGTTGAGTCAAGAATGTATTTTTTCATGTCATTGCTAAGGTTTGAGTCCAATATTTGTTTTACATTCCAGAATTGCTTCCAGCTATTTTCTGTTCTCCGTTTGATTTCCTTCTCTTCCTGATTTATAAACGACTTAAGTTGGCCAAGATATATCAGATCGTCAACGTAATCAATTTTTTTGTCCAAAAGTAAAACATCCTTTTTTATATGATTTGTCATTAATTTGGTTTTTGTAAGATTGAGTGATAGTCCATATTTTGCGCATATGATCGAGAGATCGTTGGTCATAGATTGGATTTCGTCTGGTGAATGGGACAAAAGAACAACATCGTCTGCAAATCTTAAGTTGTTGAGTTTTTCACCCCATATATCAAGTCCATATTTTTCCCATTTGAGCTGTCTGAAAATGTCTTCAAGTACTGCCGAAAACAATGGTGGTGATAGTGGGTCTCCTTGACGAACACCCCTCTTGATGTCGAAGTATCTTCCAGTCTTATCAGTCTTCACCTTGGCTTTGTTGTTACAGTAGATGCTTCTCATAGTCCTTATAAAGTCAGGGTGTATAAAGAATACTTGATGGTATTCTGTTGTGTTACATGCAGTTCAATGACACATTATACTTCTAATTCTCTTTGAAATAGTTTCACCTAATTGGGTGAGGAGACTTGACACTTAATTTTGATCGGGATGAAAACCCTTGGTTTCTGAATCCTATTCAAGGGATTTAGTTTTGTGTTATATTCGGCCAGTTAATCATGTACTAGGGTGAAGTGATAAGCAATAAGCCTACAAAAGTAAAACAGAAATTTTGGAAAAAATTTGTTCGATTCATTTGATAGAGTAATGTTCCAATTTTTTAACCGAAAAATACGTTTTCTCGACATCTGATGCTATAGGTTTCTGTGACCTCCGCATTTGGCCAATATTTTTGCCAGGCGAATCAAATTTGTGTGTCTTGAAAGAAAAAAATGACTCCGAACGGGGCACAATCTAGAGAATACGGTGAATTCAGCCTATTTGGTAATGGCGATTACTGAGGTATGAGCTGGTGCGTTATCATGGTGGAGGAGCACTTTTTTTTTCATGTAATAGTTGATCCCAATGTTTCGATTGTTACGAAGCTCCTTCCGATTGCGCTAAAACAGCATCAAACACTGCTCGAAAGTGGTCTCCGTTTGCGGGACAACTGGATATGGTTCATAAACGACGTGCGAACACGTTGATATAGTTAGAGTCTCCCTCCATAAACCAGTTCTTGACGATCACAATGGAGGGAAGGCTCTTTGATTTTGTTGCTTAGTACGCGGTCATTGCTGAATTTTCGACATTAGCAGTCGAAGTTCGACGGAAGTGTGCTAAGGCTATGTGAATGCAGAGTCCGCAGCTATAAGGACTCTGCATTTCTTAGCTTCTAAATCCCTAAAAGAAGATAAACAAGACCTCAAACTTTAATAAAATTCATTTCAATATATTTTCTGATATTCTGATGATAGTTTATTCAGTTTATTCTTTCTCATTTCGTTTCAGGTAACTAAATGACTTGAAGTGACTGATCACAAACGAAGAAGGTATGTAAGTCAGCCATTCAGTCATAAAATCAACCTAATATGGGTATTTCCATATTCCTTTTTATCATCCACACAGGTTACTTTGATCTAAGAAATGAAAAATAAAAACATGCGTCAGTTCGCAACCATTTAAAATAAAATCCTTCTTATCGGAAATCGCTAAAACGATGTTTTTTTTTATTATGTACCTCTGCTCGTCACATTGCTGAAAGTACATATTAAGAAACATTCCCCGAAAGAGACATCTATTTATCTACAAATCCCATCTCACATTTATTTTCTCATGATAATCCGAAAAACACGATTTACCGATAAGACACTTCAGGGCTTAAAATTAATGATAAAAAGACGTGTTTTGTTTAAAATTGATTTTATTGATTCGCATGGAATTCAAATTCAGACATTTAACGTTTTATCTACAAGTAAATAAAAAAAATCAGCATTTGGAACTTTCAACTTGTAGGAGAACTATAAGCCTGGAATAATAAATTTGCCGAAACAACAGTTTGTATTTGAATAAAGTGTGCAGATGCCAAGGTTAGATTCTGATGAAAAACAATCAATTAAAATCTAACTACCTAATTTATAAGATGTAACTATAACTGTAGTTGGACATCCCTGTCAATTCAGGATCATGCATACCAACATTTATAGTTTATTATTTTCATATTTGTGTTTTGTCATAATTATTCTACTTGAATTTTTCATAATTATTATTCACTCTGAATTTTGTACTCATCGAGGAAACATCTATTTAATTTTCTTAAATTTTCTTCATTCAAAATAAATCTTTGTATAATTAAAACATCCTGCGGTTTCAATATTTTATTTCATCCTTCGTTGCTTGAACGAATTCCAGATATCGGCTTACTAATAACAGTCAAAAGTCTGTAAAGCTTCTTCCACTTCACAAATTTAAATTTTCGAATGAGGACTTTGACCTATTTCGCTCTGAGTTTTTGTTGTAAGCTACACAATCAACCCTGTATATTAGCTTTCCCCTATGAGACGCTGTTCTGTAATTAATACAAATAATCGAACTTTGTCTTATGCAAAAATTATTTCGAATTGCATTTCCGTGCCAGTGCGTTATCATACTTATCTATTAAAGAAACTTCCAATCCCACTTAACGTTGTAGCCCTGCAAAGGACAAAAAACAAACAACCATTTCAAACACATAAAAAGCAAATTCCCCGTCATAATGCCTACAATGTATTTAAATCATCTCACTAAATGACCGATAAAACTTCTATTCCCGAAGAACATCCCGCAAGACAACATAATAACTAATAACACCAGCACTTTGCAGATACATATTTCAAGAAGTCTCTCATCTTCCTTGTGTTCAATGTATTCACTTTATGGCTTTGAAAAGATAAAGTCGTTACGTTATTGGTGTAACACAACTACTCACTCTCTTTTCCACCACAGATTAGTTTCAAGACTTGGGTTTCTTTAAAAGCGCATTAGAACTGGTCGCCCAGTTTGCCAGATGAAGCGCTTCAATAGAAATCTCCAATCATAAAGCAGAGAAGCATTCTGTAGGTGCGCAGCGGGCTACTCTCTTAAGGTCTAAGTGTAGCTCTGAAAAACTACACTACTCATAGGAGTGTTAATAATAATAACTTCATGAGTTCTTCGGTCACATTTATTAATGTAGATTATTATCCTCAAGGGTCAGCAAAGATACTGCATGACAGCAATAAAAACATATGTGTGTGCGCATTTGTGCGGACTTAAATGCATTTTGCAGTGCTGTGTTAATAAAAATGCAATTTTCTAGGTTACATTCAACTACAAAGTAGTGACGAAAACACCATATTTGGTATTGGTATTGAAGATCTCTTTTTCGCAGAAGTAAACGAATTTGAACATAATACTCCTAGGTTGAGGTTATCCCCTTACACATCAATAAGTATATTACCTACCTACTAAGTTGCAAGTGGATTTGGGCCGCATTCAGCTTGTTCCCCAGCTCGCTCTTTCCTTTTCTATTTGTTTAAATGCACACATCCCACATTTATTCTAACTGGATGATACTTTCTTATTCGTCTTCTAATCAAGCACAACCAGAGTTCATCCATAGAACTTTGCGCTGAAAGATGTCCAAGGTATCATCATCCGTCTATTGCAGGGTTCAAAATTCTTCACAATGGTCACTTCAAAGAGGGGGAGGCCGTGTTTCACTTAACTTGCCACACAACGCTGTGTTCAACTAGCGATATTTTGGTATTCATAAGTTACTTTTTCATATTATTCTTTGCACAGCACTGTTGGATGCAATACCATACCCGTTACAAGTTTGAACTGCTGTGTAATATTGTTGGCTAAAGATGACTATGTATTTTCAAAGATCCTCCATTTGCCACTCAATTTCCAAGCATAATTGTGTCTTCTTCTCTTCATAATTCCTAGGTATAAGGCGTTATAATTTAGGATTTGTGAACATCTCCTCCATATCCAGCCTATTAACCGCCCAGCGAAAACGTAGACGTTGCACCGAACACTTCGCTTAGTGCTTAGTGCAATGAGCATGCGATTTATCTAAATCGCTTCGTTGATACGCACAATCGGTCTTCCATTAAAAGGAATCGCAAATTCTCTTCTACGTCGTCATCATTTTGATACAAAAAGTGAAACTCACTGAATTGGGAAAACAATTTATGAAACTCAATAATAAACAGTGATGATTAGCATCAATATTTTCTGATTCTAGCAATTCCTGAAGCGTTTGAGTAGGAGGAGGGGTGACGACGAGGACGAGAACAGAAGGTACCCCAACCGACAAATAAATAAACAGATTATGACTAAACTAAAACTGACAGTGTTCTTTGGGAGGCTCAAACTCAAGCCATTTGGCTGTGTAATGATCTCTTTGGTTAGGAGTCGCTTAAAGAATAGTTAAGTAAGGCGATCATTGACTTTGTCGAGATTTAGGGAGGGGAGGGGAGTTGCCAGAGGTTGCACTTTGACTGCATATTCCAGCGTGCACTGGTCGGTGGAAGGTGTTAGTAGTCGTTTTGCTGAATCACGTGCTGTTGTCGTTGTTTAGATATCGAGTTGCACGCGTTAAGCCAACTCAACAAAACTGCTTCGGTTCGAGTAGAGGTTTGTGATGATTATGATTGTGGTTTTCAGAAGTAGCCTACGCATTTTGTCGTTCTGGCTTCAATATGGGCAATGATGTCACTCCTCAAGCAGTTCGGTTTTTCTTAATGTTCCATTTCAAGGTGAACAACAAGATTGCACTTTTAATTTGTAATACAGTTGTTGTTTGTGCGAAAAACAAAATCTGATGGAAATGAAAATTTGTACATTTAATGGAAGAATTATTTTTCTGATTTTGTTCGTTTCAATACAACTTTGGCGATCCGTATGCTGTCCCTTTTGGCTCGTAGTTCGTAGAGCTCGCGAGCGGCTCAATTCCCTCTTTGCAAGGGAGCTATGTATGCCCCTTGTGTTCTTCTTAATAGCCTATTTCATTGATAAAAAAAATGTTAACAAAATTCCAATGCATAATTGTTTTGAGAATTCAATAACAAATCAAATATTCATTTACAACCATTCACTTACATTATTGAATCCTTTCGAATTACAAGCCAATCCATTTGTCCATCACATTTCGTGTGTCGCGTCAGTTGTCTGTCTCCAACTAAAAAACGTGTCGTCTACAAAAGTGCATTCACATCGTCACTCGTCAGCCATGAGTTCTGTCAAACATCACAATCGAACAGCAAACATCCTACGAATAATCACACCATATTCTGCGCAGCGTAAGCAAAAAACATATATACCGCTACGCAACGCTTCGCATTAAAAAGTATCGCAATAGCTCCGATGGCCGATTCCCCTTTACCATTCTCTCCCATCTTTGTTGGCTACTACAGTGGCTGCCATAATTCCTCTCAATCGATATCGAATACAAAGTCGTCATTTGTCAAAGTGTCTTAGTCCATTATGCCGGTCACGCACTAATTCTATGTTCGATGCTTCCCCTCATCATTGCTTCTGAATGACCAGTAAACTGAACGCATCCTAAAGCATTTGGAAATTCAGTAAAATCAACTTAAATTGTCATGTTTTATCGAAAACAACAACAACAAAAACGATGACACAACATAGACCAGCAAATGTTAGACACATGGGGGCTGATTGGGTGGCAAGCGGGCGGGCGGGCGTCTTGTGGCTCAATCACCATTTAGGCTTATTAAAGGGAACCCTGCGGCATTTCAGTGTGACCAAATGTCCGTCCCGTACAGTCCCGTCGCCAGTGGCTGTCAATGTTTTTTTTTATAATTTTTATGTTGTCAAGTTACCGCGTGTTTGTGAAGCAATAATTCATTTTAAAAGCCCGTTTAGTGCCAGATAACACAACAGCCGCCAAACTGATCGACAACATCGATCTTCACAAAATATTCTTTTTATGGGTTCGATCTGTTTAAAGCAGCGAGATGTTTCAGCGCTTTGGGAACCTCTATGGTAGAAGAAGAGAAGACCGATGCACAAACGACCGACTATAACACGATGATGTGGTCATGGGGTCCAATGGTGTCGGCCTACTTAATGGACGGACACACATCACAGCTTTTGTGAAACCGACTTACGAAAAATTTCAAACGAAATGTCAAACATGAATTATCTCGACCCACCTTCATGGATTCTGACAGAGGCGTTGCTGCCATCGCACGTTGCACATTTCATTTACAGCTGTTCATCAAGTTGTGCTGGTAGAGTGTCAGCTAGTTGGGTTGGTTTGTGGGTGCTAGCGAATCTAGTGAAATTGATTGCTTGTACACGGAGAGAAAAGGCCGATGACCGCAATTGTTTCAAACCAAAACTCGCTTAGGTCAAATTTGTTTTTCATGCTTATCATTATCATAAAAACATGTGTCCAAAAACTGTTCAACATTGCAGTTGTCTTCAAAATGTTAACCTTAAACCTCATGTCAAAAATGTTGCGAAATCACATTTTTATTTTTTGCCAAGTAGCCAAAACTTTTTCAAACAGAAAATCGAGTGACCATACAAGTCGACTAGACCACTGTCATTTTTTGACAACTCACTGCCGATTCTTGATGCTCAAACTTGAATATCAAATAAGGAAAGTGCTTGGCTTGTCCGTCTCAGATTACAATACAGTGACACACCAACGTCGATTAGAGTTGTAGAACGGTGTGAAGACGGATATGTAAGGCTTGATGTTATTTTTATTTTAGGCAAGAATAACAGTTATTCTTGCCTAAAACAAAATAACATCAAGCTTTGAGTTACTCAAAGTTGTTTATCGAACGAAGCAAGTTTGTTTTGTTAAGAACACTTTCGTTTTGAAAAAAATTAATTGAGTTGTGTGGATCACACGGAGATTATGTATTGGCTTTGGCTTTGGTTTTTGATTGATTTTCGGTTGCTGGATAGAGGGTATTGTATAAAAGGCATGAAAGTGCCTTAAACAGATGGTAGATTTATGTTTCGTTAATTCTAGTTACGAACTTTAATTGACGACAGGAATGCAATACGTAATTTGATGAAACCATCGATTCAATGAGGTAAAACCATTTATATGGGAGTTCCTCCGCCTTTAAGTATGGATCTTAAATCCTGTTTATAAAGAGGTTCAGCGAACTCAGGTTCATCATCTTTCAAATTAAAGTGCGGACTTTTCTCAAACTTAAGAGCTCTTTAAGTCTGTGCGATGATTTTGTGCTGTTGCTCGGATGATATTAGTCTTATGGGGTTACAAAAATGATCAAATCGCTACTCCGAGTTGCAAGCCAGTGTGTGGCTTAAAATGCAAGACAATATAGAAACGGATTTAATACTGTAATGAGTCGACTCTGATCCAATTAAGACGTTAAGTTAGAAGCAAAAGTATTGCTCATTGACTTTTGAAGAGGATTTGGTAAGCAAGTGACGCTTTTACCAACTTGAAAATTGAAATAAATATATTCACTCTGTCTGGGTTCAAAGTTACTCACTAAATTAAAAATATGTTTGATGACATTTTGTCAAAATATCAGCAATTCATTCTCGCTGCAATATTATCACATTCCAGAAAATTAATTTATTGACTATCGACAAATAATACAAAAAAGCTTTCATTCCCCAACAGCACGTTGACAGCCAAAGCAAAAGCACTGCAAGATGTTAAATGTCAAATAATAATATTGACAGTTAACAGCTGAACTAACAACATAATATGTCATCAAGAATATGACTCACACCATCTGTCATACATAAACAAAGTAGGGTGATAGAATTTCGCCTATGATTGCCATCACAGATCACAAAAGTGAAGAAACGGACATTTATTGGGTCTTTTTTCGTTTCTATCACTATGCACCAGGTACAGAATTCGGTTGCATTAAAGTTGATATTCCAATAAAATAGGTCTGGCCCGGCCGTGACTTGTCATGTTTAAGGGAATAGAGTTGGGAAATGCATAGACAATTCCAACAAGCCCATTTTTATTCAAATCGAAAAAAATAGTGACTCCCATTTATCCGTGGAAGAAATTTTTTCTCACCGAACCGTCGAATTGCTCTAAATTCGGCAACACAGTGTGGAACACAAAATAAAGTGTTTAGTTGTTTTTCTTTGAGATGTAAACGCAGTGCGTTTTGCGTCGCACTCCACATTGTAGTGCTGCCGAGATGAGATGGCTTTTTCCATCGAACAATTTTTTCGGATCAGGCATCACAAGCACAGGCGCGAAAAGAACAGAGACTCCTACGCACCGTAAATGAGGTTGTATGCGGGGTAAGGCTCATCCATATAACACCGAATGGGTGTGTATGTGTACTACTAGTACGCATGTTGATGCCAGTGCCTGTGTCCACGTTGTTTTAATTCTTTCGGGGGGCACGACCGCACAACGCAGTTCCGCTTTGGCATTTCTTAAGGGGGTAGGTATATTTTTTGTGTAACGTTATGGTGAGAGTATATTATATTAGCCGCCTCGTTATATTCGTTTATTTGTTGTTGATGATGATGGAGCACGTACAACGTTGCCTTTCACCAGCAGCGAATGGGATGTTTTATTTTCACATCTGTGAGAAGCGATTTCACAACACTTTTGATGAAGGGAAACGATTTGTTTTCGTAGCGGTTATTCCGTTTTGGATTGCATCCATAAAAATGCGTAGGGGTTTTAGTTGGCAAGATCATTTGCAATCCAATTGGGAAGTTGTGAATCTTGTCAACGATGAAAGTTTTCTCTTGTACAGGGTGTGGGAAAACGATCAATTTACTATCACTTCCTTTCTGGATTATTTCTTTGTTTAAATTCGTTTTTTATTCGTTTCAAAGATAAGGGATTATGCGAAATGAGAGCAACCCCATTAGACGCAATTCGTATATGGACTAGGTCTAGATCAGGTAAGAGAAGGTATTTCCAAAGTTGAAAAATTAAGGATCCCTTTAGGGCCAGTTGTACAAATTGAGGGTTCACCCACGGATCAGCTGAACTCAACTCTTGAACCAGTTGTACAAACGTGGCTCATCCTCGGATCAACGTTCGAACTCGGTTCAACTCAAAATGACTGTTGTACAATCGAGGTTCAGGTCTTAACCCACTGTTGAACCATGATCAGAAGTTACCCACCGATTTTGGGGGGTTAGCTGTGGTTCAGCCATGGATCGATAATTTTTAGTGCGAAAAATGTTGCTATCTCACTTTAATCTGAAAATTTTTGACAGTTCAGCTAAAAGCTGGTGGAAATTAAAATTAAAGAAATAACTGGGACCCTATTCTTGAATCAAAAAAATAAAATATCGCATACATTATCGTATGCGAGATCAAAAATAGTATTCTTGAACGCTTTTCGAATGCTGTCCAACGTCTCGTATACGAAAATTATCGAATGCTTCATCTCGAGTGGTCAGACCCACTCGAGATGGAATTTCGTATACGAGAATTGTGCGGTGATATTGAATTTGAATATGTATTTTTGCCTATTTTGTGACTCATTTTTTTTTAGTAAAACATCAAAATGTCCTCGTGGAAAAAGGCCTCAGCAAGCAATCAACAAATTCACAGAGAACGCCACCAACCGGAATGAAGATAACATCTTGGAAACCCTCTTCTTCCCCCCTTCTGCAGAGGAAAAAAAAATCAGTATTCATGTTTTTAAACGAAATTTGTATTGTAGGGTAAACTAAAACTAGAAAACAAATGAAATAAAAAAAAACAACTTTTCAAATAATCGCAGTTCTCGCACATAGTATTTAGGATTTTCTGGCTTCCATTTGAATTTTGCCCCACGAAAAAGTCAAGCATCTGATTGCAGTTCGTTTCGTGTTGGGCGAATGTCTCTTTCAAGGTTTCAGCTAGGATCTCAAGTTCTCAAGACTTCCACAGAAATTAAACGATATTCCACATTCACAAGTGACGAGTCCATTCTCTTTGGTCAGCTCTGCCTTTTCACAAACTGGACAGAAAACAATGCCATCGGCTTCACCGACATTGATCAGGTACTGCTCCTCGGCTTCCATTTGCTGAACAAACCATTCGTCGTCCTCGGCGATGAGTTCACGGAATATGACTTCTTGCAGGTTGATGTCGGTCTCAAGATCGGCCAATTCCTGGCGGAGGATGAGCTCAACAAGTGTCTGAAGTTATTTTAAACAGTCAGATATCTTGTCAAGTGCATTGAGGAGATGATTGTTCTTACATTCCCTCCAGATTTGCCTACATAGCGATTGCCATCGAACTTAGATTGGCGGGCTTCTCTGACTCGGGACCGACATTTCTGTTGATTAGAGAATGCATTATTTGATGAAACTGTTTTCAAAGATAACATTTACCTCTCGCAGATCGCAGTAATTCCTTGAGCTGTGGCTTCGCTTGAGAAACCACAAAAATCTTTAGCAACTGAAGCTCCAAATCCCGTTCTGTGCAGGAATTCGGGCAGACCCTTGTCGTGCTGACAAATTCGACCAAGTATATTGAATTATGCTTTATTGACATGAACCTCGAAAGGGTTGGATAGCGCTTTTTCTCCAGAATTTTAACTCTTTTTGATTGAACTTGGGGTTTTTCATGTTTCTTTTCTTGTTACTTTTGGACTTCATTTTATTTGTAATCAATTAATTTCTTTTAATTTTCGTAAACAGATACTAAACCGCAGGAAAACAATTTGATTTGACAACTGACGGTGACATTAGGTATATACATATATACTTAAATTTTTATGTAAATAGATCTGAACTGCGGTTCAGCTGACTCTCTTTTGATCCACAACTGTACAACCCATTCAAAGTTGAACCCGGTTCAAGAGTTAACTCGAGTTCAGCTGCTCCGTGGATTAACCCTCAATTTGTACAACTGGGCCTTAGTCAATCAGACTCATTTGAATTAATGAACACCTTTGAGTTTTCTGTAAAATAATTTTAAGATCGAAAACTTTCACCTTTCACAAGGGTAAATATTGACTTACGGTATTCTATTGACCAATAATATCAACATTGATGAACAGCTTATATACCATAGAGAATATATAATACCTAGAGTCGCGACCTTTTCCTCCCTTGCCGAAAACACCCTCAAAATTTTTCTGAGGTGAACTCTCACAATCCTCTCTTTTTTTCGTGTCCGTGAATCTGTGTAAGAGGTGAAAACAAAAAGTGAGTACTCTGCCGTGAGTAAAATTTTTTGTCCTGTTGCCCAAAGTGACAGATAAAATTGGTAAATAAAAAAAATTACAAATCAAGAAAAAAATGTCATAGAGCATAGATCAGCCGAAACAACATAAAAATCTGATGATAAAAAGCAACGCACTGATGAAATTTAATAAACTGGTAAGTCAAACAACTTAAATTCTTTTAAGATATTCATTTGTAAAAAAAAATCACAAATTACGCAGCCAATGCTGATGGATCGCAGATAGTCTAGCATGTTACCAAGTTGGCAGATAGTGCACCTCAAAACTCCAGAAGCAGTTATCAGTGAAGAAAATCATCTAGCTACACCGATGGTCAAGGAAATGAATCGCAATCAAATGCCAGAAATTAAGCCGAAATCAAACAAACGTAAGATCGGTAATGTATCGTCAATAGTAACAACATCAACTTCTTAGAGTCCGGCTATGTTGCGCTCACCTGTAAAGGGAACTTCTCAGTTGCTAATCAAAACCGGAAAGAATGATGTTGATCAAATGGCTCTCTGGAACAATGCTAATTTCTCACGCAAATATCAGCAACAGGGAATAACGCTGTTGCTAGTCCAAGCAGCAGTAAAATAAATATGAATACCACACTTCATCTACGACTAGTTTCTCCTCTAAAAGCCCAAAATTCACAAGCTATGATGCTGTTGATATGTACAATGCAGACAATTTTATTGCTTCAGACATGCCTTCGCAGTTGTGTGAGGGGGTAAGTTTGTTGATGGACTTATATCGGGTGTTTAAAAATGTTATATTATTTCTTTACTCGCCCTAGGACCACCATTCATTGATGAATATTTTGGGTGGTGGAAGCTACAACTCTAAAGTTTGGTTTCAGGCCGAGTGCCTCTTTTTCAGGTAAGAGTAGCCAACAAAAATCGACATAGTCTGTGGGAAAATTTGCCGACTTTGGCAATGAAGAGCTGGTATCGACTTCAAAGAATAATATAATTCAAAATTACAGCTGTCCCAAGTGAACAATGGCAACAATTTCAATGGCGTTTTTGTTCCTAATTTTTTTTTTCTAGTGAGGAGGTCACTATGCACTTGGACACTGTTCAAGATGATTTGGAAACTGTAAAGGATCTACTTCGTACCGATTCATATGCTTTGGATGCAAACACTATGATGGGAGTGAGTTCTTTTTTAAATATTTTAAATAACAAAAGAAGGCAATTAATTATATACTCAAATAGGATGCTGAATCTCTGATTTTACCAAAGTCCGTCCAAGACGTTTCCAAGGGAAATGATATATATTTGCAGCTTTTCAAGAATAATGCATTTAGCAAGAGTACCTACTCCCGAGAGGAGAAGTACCTACACCGCATGGACAACTTGGCCAACACACCAAAGCCAATTTTCAAACAATTACAATCACAACCGATTAGAACGATAGGCTGAATAAGCCAGGAGTTTCGGGGACCAAATTTGAGAACATTATCAATTTAATTGATGGCCCCTCTGGCCCCGCTGTACAGCATCAACCAATGACATTTCCAACAACTATGATGGTAATCTATTGCGTAATATCAAGAACAATCAGCATGACGATGAGTCGCAGATGTTGGATCTAGGCGGAACAGGCAAATCCACCGTTTCCGATGAAAAATCTGATTTTTTTTTTTAAAGCTCAAAAATGCTTCACTTCTGCAGTATCAACATTCAACAGCAACACCAACAGCCGTCGCGTCGTCTAGAAAACGAACGGCTCAGACAGAATAATGATTTGTTTGCATTGATGACGATGAAATTCAGCGCCAGATGCACCACCCGCAACACAGTGTTTGATTCAACATCAAGCGGCCAAAGTCTTCGATGAGCACAAAAAAATCATTTCAATGTTCGTAGATGATAACGAAGACGATGACAACGATGTCGATGACGGCAGGAACGCCAAGAATTTTTAATTTTTATCAACAAATATCTTGTTTATGTTTATGTCAACTTACTCGAAATTTTAGAAACAAAATTATATAATATCAACCAATTCTATTTCTTATGTGTCATTTGATTTTAAGTTCTAACTTATCACAACAAAAAGAAACAAACTCGCAAGCATTTCAGAATCGTCTATATTCCAAACTGTTTTGAATAACATTTGCTTTACCTAACTTTTAACATTTTTCTTATTTAACTGGTTTCCGGTTTCTACACCTACATCAATTTTTTAATTTAAATCTTCTGGAATCTTGGTAACAGCTCGTCTATTGTTCATGTGTGGCTGAGGAGTTTAATTCAACTCTCAGATTCAGTGCCCTTGGACTTGGATTTGAGGACCTTCGCTGACTGTTGGGCTCTGGAGGTGCTTGCATCTTCTTGGGCTTCTCAAGTGGCTTTTCGAAGGAGTCGTCCTCAGTCATGAGACTGTCATTTTGTTGCGCGAACTTCTCACATCGAATTTGGCATCACCCAAGTTAGGAACAACATTCCTGGTCACATGGCTGAGAATGGTGTGGCATTTGGAATGTTGCTCAAATTGAATCTGGCTTGAGGCATTGCAAAGATGGTCTTGTCCTGGTTTTTGATAAATGTTGCATCACAGGCTATCACTATTGTGGCGTTGTTCTTGTTGGTGGCGATTTTTTCATTGGCGACTTGGGTCGGAGTAGACCGGTTCTCTTTGTCGTCTGCTTTTCTTTCAGGAGAAAGGAATGGGAACTGCATCCTCATAGACGGAAGCTGGTCGTGTTCGAGCCATACTGCTGCTGCGAGTGCGAGTCGATACAGGTGTTGACACAGATTCAGGCACTTCCAGAGTGGTTCGTTCCTCTTTGATTGGGCGATGGTTGAAGGGCTTCTTTTTACGAGTACCTATGTTTGTTGCCTGCTGCTGTTGTTGTTGAGTCTGTGTTTCTGACTGTTTGAAGAGTTTCCTCTGTCGACGAGGCTGTGGCTTCGCTTTTGACTGATGCTGGTGGTTCCACTTCATCGGTTGAATTGGCCGATTGAATGCTAAGCTTTTCTTTCGATTTTGATAACCGAGGTCTCTTTCTTGGATTCTACCAAAAGAAAAGAAAATTACACAGATCCCAGTTTAGAAAACACCCGGGGGAACTTGGAGTCGAGGAAGCATGATCTTTCTCGGACAACGACTGGCGCTTCCTTGTCAACAACAAGAAGGGAATCGTCCACCATCTAGTCATACACAACAAAGAAATACATAAATGGTTAGGGAGGTTAATTTTGTTGGTTTACCTATTTCCTTCTTTTAGCTGGCAATCGAGGCATTTGGAGTTTTATTAATTGACTCCATTTGGGAATTGTTGTTTGTTGTTCTCTTTTATTATTGTTAAATAATTGCCAATGTCAAATATTTTTGACATTAGCTAACAAAAATTTCACCACAGCAAAAACGAGACTAAAGGCACGATTGTATTTTCTAAAACAATCGTGCCCTTAGGGTCTAACGCATACTTTTCGACTATTTTTGTTCTTTTTAATATTCATTAAGATTTTTGATACAAATATTGGTAAATAATAATGCAACTATATGTTAAAAGTGCAAAGAAACAATGTAATGTATTAATTTTTTATATTACATGCATTTTTTTGTATGTTAAAGTTTTTTTTGAAAATTTTTAGCTCAACGGAATCTTATTTTTGAAATCTGAGCCCATGATACCCACCTCAACTCAAACCTGAGCATTGTATCTAGGTCAGTGCGAATGTATTGGTGCAGTCTCCCATTTAAAAAGCATTGGAAAACTAACACATTCTCACTGGGTTAGTATAAAACGAACAAATTTCAGCTTGTAGGCAAAAAGAGAGCGAACAGCCGAAGTCGCGACTCTAGGTATTATATATTCTCTATGTTATATACCAGGAGCTTTTCTTTAACGAGTCTGTGAGTCTAAGGGAAAGCAGTAGCCAGGAATGCTTCATTTAGATTTTAAGTAGGTAAGCTTCTCGACGAAACTGGATTTCAGCAATTCAGCATTCATGTGTATTTTGTCAAAATCAAATCGAAAAGCATTACGTAATTTTTTATTTAATAGGAGGAGAATATAGGAGAAATCAAGATCAAGATTATTGTTAAGACAAATTTGATTATAACTTATTTTTCTGCATTGGGAAGCACCTATGTATAACTGCGTTCAGGTCAAAGTGAATCTCCTTTTCTCACCTGAACGCATAAAAATCAACAACTATTAGGTAAAGTACTATAAAAATTTTCTGAAAAATTGAAGCAAATCAGGTGGACAAGTGCGATAAAATTAACAATGAAGTAAGAAATATTAATCTACCAAATGAATTTACTCAGTTAATAATTTACAAGGGAGAATATAATGAAGGAGTTGTCAATGGACGTGTATGGTAGGTGGTTCGATTTATTTTTTCTATTTGTACTCTAGTCATATTAAACAATTTTGTTTCATTTCAGACTTTTTATATCATGAAGTTTTAGGCGAGGACTCAAGACCAATCGAATTAAAGTATCCAGAGTCAACGTGTGACAATTTTGCCGAAGACATCCAGTTGGCCAGACGTATTTTTGGTTAACGTGGTTGAGTTTTATTTGATCAAATTCATAACAAAGGTCCTTTTCAGGACCAGAAAAAAAATCAAAAAGAGATACACGAAAATTTCAATATTTTCTTATTGCTAAAAAAGTTCAGATCAAGATGTTGCAGGTATACATGTGAGAGCCATTTTCTTCACTATTGCTCAACTTGTAGGAAACTCTCAAGTTGGCCAACTCAAGAGTTGAGAAGAACTTGAGAGTTGAGGGACAAGTTGAAAATCGTTTTTCTTCACTAACTTAAAACTCAACTCGAGAGTTGAAATGCAAAAGTTATGGATTCTCTCCTTTTTTCAAAATTTCCCTGGGATATTTTTGACAACTACGTCTATTTCAACTTTTGATTTGAATTTATGTCAAATAAATGTGTACATTCCGTTTTTAATTGTGATCAATGTAATTTATCTGTAGGAGTACATGGAAGACGCATCATTTTTTTTAATTTGTTCAACACCTCAACAACAACTGAACCGGATACAATTCAACAAAGCTGCTGATAAGCTAACAACTGGTGTACCTACGTTATTTTGTGTTGGTGTTATTATTAAACTTCGCTACGGCATATGTATCAGAAGAAAAAAACTTCAACCAACGTGCAATTTGGGCCAGTCGCGTGCCAAGATGAATTCAATTTTGCCGAGGAAACGTTCTTTTGGAAAGCAACGAAATGCGCCAGAATTCTATGCCTCAACTATGCCCAGAACGTACTATTGCTCTGCCTGAACGAGCGGAACGTGATTCTTTTTTTATTAACAGTTTGGTGGAGGAGTGATTTTAAGACAAATTTGTTGTGTGCAGGAGAAGTAGACGCTAGTGGCTATTTTGCAAATGCTGGCAAAATACTAGTTTTCCCGAGATTTTTTTTATATTCAAATAATTTTTATTCATAATGAAAATAATTTTAAACAGGATTTCATAATGTATTTTATGAAAAATTGAATTTGAGAGAAAACTCTCAAGTTAGCCTCTCAACTTCTTTTTTTTCGGAAGTTGAGAAAATCGGAAGTTGATTAACTTGAGAGTTGAGAATCGAAAGTTGAAATTGTCAAATGTGAGTGAAGAAAACGAAAATCACAAGTTGAGAATAAAAATCCTCAAGTTGAGTTCAACTTCTTGTGAAGAAAATGGCTCTAAATCCACTATCATATTATCACGATTCCTTAACACAACATTACTATAGAGTAAAAGATCACACACTTAGAAAGTCAAGCTCCATTGACTGTTGATTTATTTACTTGCTCAGATTTTCCATATTTCAAAAAAAAGTTGCACCTCACTCTATGCATTTTTTTTTTCAGATAGAAAATTCGAAATCAATCTACCACTTCCGCATTGGTTCGAGATTCGAAAAAACCGATAAGCCATTATAATCAATTTTATCCATTTCAACAAGGTTATCTTCTTTATCGATTCTCATATAAAACAAAATATGATCACGTCATGACGACGATGTTTTAAATGTTTTCATTTCCTTCTCAGTTACAATTGATGAGACATTGACAGAATGACAGCTGATGAAGTCATGATTTTGGAATTTAAAAAACAAAAAACAAAAAAGGTATCACAAATAACGAATTTCACACATTTTAGAATCGAAAGAAATTCGAACCTCAATGAAACCGATTTTAATATGAAAAGAATCGTTCTGTTTAATTTATCATTAGCCGTGTTTTATTGGGAACTTAGCTCAGCTTAGCAATAGAATTTACATGTCAAACAACAACAACCAAAAGCTAAGTAAAAATAGGCGTGTTTTATTGGGAACTTAGCTCAGCTTAGCAATAGAAATTACATGTCAAACAACAACAACCGAAAGCTAATAGCGTTTTTCATTGTACAAAAGAATTGCCTTTTTTCAATTTTTTTATGTTTCATTGTCAAAAAGAATACTTCTAGGTCAATTCTGAAGAGGAAAGAATTGATCTCCCAAATTTGACAGAATTGCTCTTTTTAAAACACACAAGAAAACATTCTAGGTTGTCAAACCTCAAATTAAAGATTTTAATTTGTTTATATTGCTCTACCGACCGACCAAAGTGCAGTTTTTTATTTTTATTTTGAAAGGAAATTGGAAATAATAAGAAAAAAAGTAAAATAAAGAATGGGTGTAAGTCCTTGCTAAACAAATTATATTACAAAACCAAAAAACATGTTTTATTGAGAAGTGTTCTAAGGGCAATTCTTTCAGGTTACAATGAAAAACGCTATAAGTAAAAATAAGTTAGGAATTTTAGTTAGGAATTTCCTGAAGATAAGGTTTCAGCAATCCGACACTTGAGTTTTTCGTTGTGTTTTTCGTTTATCAAATGTCAAAACCTTTTGAAGAAAATAGTTTTCCACCATAGCAACTCAATGTAAAAAAAATTGTTTCAAATTTGAAAATAGTTTTTCACCATAGCAAACTCAATGTAAAAAAAATTGTTTCAGGTAGGTGTAAAGATGGCGTTTGGAATATTTCGATTTTTGACATTCTGGTGAACGAAACTTAATTCAAAGCTGACTATAGCGTTTTATTGGAATTCCTATTGCTAAGCTAAGCTAAGTTCCTAATAAAACACGGCTATTGTCAACAAAGTGTGTCGACTTTGAAATTTTCAGTTGCATTCGATCACTTTGACATTTCGTTGGAACGGAAAAAAAACAGTACCTACATTTGAAAATGAAACGCCTGACCTAGTTGCATGCTTTTGTTTATTACCTGGAAACTTGTATGCCCTTATCAAATTGAGAAGCTCTTCTGAAGCTGAAGAGTTTGTTTGTTTGTTTGTTTGAACGTGCTAATTTCAGGAACTACTTTTTCGAATTGTAAAATTCTTTTTGTGTTGGATAGTCCATTAATCGAGGAACACTTTAGGCTACATAACATTAAGCTACGACCAATAGGAGCAAAGAATAAGTGGAAAATGTGGAAAAAACGGCAAAAAGTACCCATTTTTTGTGTGTTTGAACGCGCTGATCTAAGGAACTACTAAATCAAATTGAACAATTATCTTTGTGTTAAATAGTCCATTTATCTTAAGCTATACAACGTTACGCTGCGAAAAAATTATTCGTATTTGACGGCTTCGAGTTAAGAAGAATTTCGACTTAGGGAGAGTCGACTGTTATACGATGCACGCATGATGCACAAGTCAAGACGCACCTCTGGCCGGTGGCGGACGAAGTCGCGGGCAATTGCTAGTTATATATATTTCCAAATGCCACAAATAGGTGATTTCATCATCCAACTCAACGTTAATTGCTTTCACTTTTAAGTCCATGCTACTTATGGCTTAATCCTTTTCAACTGTCATAGGCCATTATGCTTCTTAATAGTGAAACTCTTTTTCTCCATAGCTTGTGTGAGCAGGTTTCAAAGTTTGGTCCTATCTAGCTGTCTCTACTTTCGCATTCTTCGTTGGTTGAGTTGCTCTTCCATCTGTATTTTCCATCTTAGTCGCGGTTTTCCCTTTCTGCGACGTCTGTCAAAGATAGATTTGAAGTCTACGAGCTTATAACTCCCTCAAACTTAAATCTCTTTGTGCAGGCTTTTGTTTCAATATTCTTTCAATTTTCAATATTTTAAGCAAACAAAGTTCGAGACGATTTGAAAGTATTCCAGTAAAAAAATAATCTCATAAAACATCAGAAGCAAACTTTGAATCATGGATTCATCTCCATCTGAGCTAAGATTTAGCATTCATTAACTACTTCCTGCATCCTGCCACCAACAAGAGTTCAAATTCCTTCTATCTCTGGCCTTAGACAATGAATGTACTTATTTCTATATTTTAAGAAACATAACTCTCAACGGAACAATCGTTTAAAACTGAATCCTACATTTTTATTTCTTCTCTCGGATAGTGATAATTTTCATAATTTAAGAAGGAGATTGATGGATGGATGACATAGTGAAGCGTTCGCGAAACGGTCGCCGCGCGCGCATGTGCGCATAACCAATTTCCTTTGTTCAACATCTGTTATTGGTTTCAAAGGTGTGTGCATCTGTGCATCCGCTTGAATATGCAGTTTCTTTTGTGAATTTTCAAACAAAGTAGGTACATTAAATGTTTAAAGTTTAGGAAGCCGTAACCAAAAAAAAAAGGAAGAGAAAAATATTACACTCGATACTTTATTATTCACAAGCGACCAACGCGTGGAACAGGCTAGCAGAAGTGTTGGCGGGTAATATTGGCTGATGGCTGGTGTATTATTGTGGGTGCAGTAAATAAGATGCACATAACCATTTCTGCTTTCCCGATGAGCAATCAAAATGTCATTTTGGTCTCTGTTAATTGTGCCTGGAACGTGGAAAAACGTTCGAAAGGAACGATCAGTTTTACTACGAGCTTCAACAATAGTACTGAGAGTGGCAACATTGTCGCTAAATTCACTTGCCAGGTTCAGCATCAGCATTGATAAGGATCTGCAGCGGATGCAATAATGTCACCGGCTAAAGAATCGCCTCTTTCCATTTGTGTAAGTTCGTTGTCGTTGTCCCACGTTTTCGTCGTTGTCGCTTCGGTCGTTCCGCTGTGCGTCGCTCTTAGCGATGAATGAAACTGTCCAATTTATTTTATTATTCTGATTTTATAGTAATGTGTTGTGACGTTGTGAATGTTTTAATGTTGTCCCATCGTTCATTTTAAGGACAATTGACGATTATTATTGTAAGTGTTGCCGGTGCTATTATTCGACGATGAAGACGATGCGACGCACGCCTTTGACAGGAAATGCACTCGCAGGCTTAATTGAAGGACGCACTTATCGCGAGTTTTTATGGTGGGACTTCCCATTACATTTTTTTAGGATGGCATAATGACGCCCAAAGAGCTTTTAAATTTTAGTAAATCAGTTTATTTTATGGTTTTATTGGTTAAGTCTGTCAGTAAATAAGTAAGCGAGAAAAACCCGTAATAATTGCATGCACGCTTGTTGGCAATGCTATTTCTACTTTTTATGGTCATTTATGGAAGTTTAAGACATTGACTAAAGTGTGTTAAGCGGTAGGTAACATGTGTTGCGTTTTAAATGCATTCGACGTCAACTGCCACTTACGTCTCGTTGACCTAGTTAAAAGTTCCACCATATGCTTTGGTTAATTACGTTTCTCCGTTTGGTTGCTTTACAGGGTAATTTCATTAGTAGTTTCGTTTTAAAAACCTGCCCACTTAATGTGTTTGGAATTTCCAAAGCAGTAGGAATTTCATTTTTTTTTTTCTCATAAATAGCAAGTAACTGAGTCTCAAAAATGTTATTGTTCACACGATTATGTTTTTTTTATTGCAAGTAACTCGTACAAATATATTTTTAACCATAAAGTAACTATAAATTGGTATTGGTTTTTTAGAGGTTACAATTAATATTTTTTAAGGAGTACTTGAGAGAAATATGAACTAAACGTTGATGACTATTTAAAACAGCAAGTCTGTTTCACTGAAGAGAAAATAAAGTTGTGATTACTTATCGATAGTGTTTCCGTGACCTATTTTGGCCAAAGATATCAGTTTTGTAACCCACACTTTTGAGTACACTGTGCTGCTAATATGATGCAAATGCAAATGACTTTCCAAGCCGATTCTTTTTCACTCATACGAGCTAGGTGTTCCTCCCAACGGAGTTTTCAATCGAAGCAATTTATTCTTCGAAGAACTTTTCTCTCGTACACGACCAGAAGATCAGTATACCTTTCCCTAGGGACCCAAGTTTCAGATCTCGAAGGAAGTTGGTACCGGTATGCCTTTAGACATGCAACGGAATATTCCAAGAGCAAAAGAAGGTCCTTTCTATTTGCTTCAAGCTGCCGTCCATAAACCAATGTTATTCGAAATCGTGACCTCAATAGTTATTGATCTTCTTATTAAAACTTGGTTTTCTCGATCAACTCTATCTGGAGAGAGATCTGTACAACTGTACAGCTTCGAAATCATCTTAATAATTAAATAATTCGATGAACTTGTTAACGAAAGCCCCTCCTGAGGTCCCTAGCGAAGTGCATTGAAGATGTTAATATGTTGACGGGGTTGGATAACCATTTAACCGGCTATGCCATTGAAATTATTACCATTCCAACCCGAAATAAAGTCTATTACTACTTACTATTATTACTCTTACAATCTACTTTATTCCACGGCATACAAATTCGATCACATCGTCTGGCATGCCATCGGCACCTGAGGTTTGTTTTTTCTGGAGGTTTAAAATCCTTTTTGATTTAGGTGATGATAGTGACAGAGAGAGCGCAAGAGTGGACTTTACTTGGCAAGATTGGCAAGAGTGATTCTTCCTTTGATTTCAGCGTGAGTTTTCCATTATAATTATAATAATAATATAATTATAATTATAATAATTATCATCTTACACAGACGGACGAGTTTTTTTCCGGGATGTCAAAAATCTATGTCCATATAGTTGGCCTCTTGAAATCGATGAAAAGGTGGAATGTATCGATTTGAAGTTCCTAGGTCCTTTCCAAGACCTGCTGTTGATTGAACAGTGAGTAATTGATCTATGGTGGACTTTCCAGGTTTGGGCCCTTAACCCATCAGGCTGTTGTCGAAAGGCAGTATACATATGTACTGCAGACAAGATCTTGTCTCTGTAGTTGATGCAGTTCAGAGGATCAGGCATATTATAACGCTCCATTCGCCGGCAAAGTTAGTAAAACCAGTGGATTCGTTGTCATGGCGATGTAACTCTAGCAGTCCATGGCACTCTGAGGGCTGCTTGGCAATGTTGCCACTGATTCTCACAGCTTGTGCTGCCTTCAAAGGGTTTTCATCTTAGCATTTTCGGTGTGTTTGTGTCGACCAGAATATCTTGTAACGAAGCGTTACACTAAACAACCATAACGCTCCCATATATACACTATACTCAACACCGCCCGCCGCCGCCGCCAACATTACATTACCATAAAAACCACAAAAACGAACCACACCAAAACCACAGCCAACAACAATAAACCACCATCCGCCACACAAAGCACCGCCGCGCCGCCGCCATACAGTTTTATCAAACACCAAGTGCAACAACCAACAACAACAGAAGTGTGAGTAGTTTTACGTCGGCACCTAGCAATTAAGCCTTATCCGACATGTTACCATTCACATTGGTATCTGTTTGTTAGAGTTGTTATCTCCCTTAATAACACTGTTTGAAACTCATCGATATCAAACTTTTGCGTATGTTATTCTTTATCGCTTTTAATATAATTAATTTCTTTTGTGTTTTTAAGTACCATTTTATTTCTTCCATGAAGAAACCATAATGGTTAATGTTTTTCTATATATATAATTGGAACTTAGAATAATCAGTGCCAATTACCGAGAACGGATTTCCCGACAACCACAGCAACTCTGAAACTCCCACAAGGGGGCCTACCGCGACTGTAGTTAACATTCATGTGATAGGTCATGAATGGGGCCTCAACTACCCCAGAGCACCAATTTATTCAATAGTATAGTCTGGTAGTCTTTCTATTGATTATATGTGCTCTTACGTTACACTTTTTCAATAGGAGTTTTCCCAACCAACAACAACAGAAGTAAGAAAGATTTTAACGTCAGCACGTAGCAATTAAGCCTTATCTGACGGTGGACCTATCCACACTGTCGGCGTGACAATTTCCAACTGAAGTCAGCAATTTCACTATGCTTTATTTAAGAGGGCACAAAACCTCTTCCTGATGATCCACCAGAATACAAAAGAACACCTCAACTTTCAAAAGAAAGAAGCGGGTACCCTGCATCTAGATCCACACCAGTACCAATTGAATTAGTGCCAGCTCTTATTCATCTTGGTTTGATTCAAGACTACTATTCAGGCAACTCGCGGAACTGCCACTCAACCTTCAGTTACACGAAAGAAGAGCCGTTGTCCGGTCACAGATACCGCTCAACTTTCATCAACGAAAGAGAGTCGTTACCGTGATTTGCGAATAGCAGCTGAGGCCAAACTCAGATAACCACAACCCCCGCGAAGGTCCATCCCACTAGTGAGTTGCTAATTCACTACCCGCGGTACCCGATTGCCCCTGGGTGAGGGGTGGTCACATTTATTTCTTGTATAACAATTAGTTATACATATTTTATTTTTTGTGTCTTCTTTTTTGTTTTTGCTGCTTTTGTCCTACTGGCGGACGAGGGACACTGCTCACCCTCTGTCAGGATTATCCACATTGATCGAAGGGATGAACCAGCCAATCAAGGGACGCACCCAACATTTTTGTCTAACTTCCTTGGCGTTTATCCACATTCGGTATTCGTTAATCGCATTTTCTTCCTTTACTATGTGTGTGGCATAGTATCTGTTAAGGATCGCATTCTTCTTCATTATACTTCCTGCTACAATTCGCCAATTCCATTAGACTAAAGCTGCCTACGTCCGCAAGTTCATGCCAATAAATTGACAAGAACCTCTCGGAGGCACCACGGAGGCAAATTCTTACCATATGTACTAGGAAAACGTGTTTCCTTTCTAAATTGCACATATCCATGATTTCGCCTCCAACCAACAACAACAACCGACAATCCCCACGCCAACACAATTCATCCACACACCACACTGAACACCGCCGCTGCCGCCAACAATTTACCAAACATCGCCGTCATCAACCAAAAAGCAAAGCAACAAAAATATAAACCTTTGCAAAATAAGAATTCACACCCATTTTTTACCACAAATGTTATAACTGAATGGTAAAAATCAACGAAAAACCGAAGCTTACTAAGGAAGTTTGACGTTTATCGCCTCTTACACCGAAGTGCTAGTTTCTCTCGATATTCCCACTCGTGGGCCTGTTATAATATAGCGTGCTGTGCGATAACAAAAACCGATTTTCCCTCTCACTCTTCAAGTGGTGGGCTTTTTAAACCGATATTCCCTCGCACTCTTCGAGTCGTGGGCACTTTAACCGATATTCCCGCGCACTCTTATGTGGTGGGCACTTTAGCCGATATTTCCTCGCACTCTTTGAGTCGTGGGCACTTTGACCGATAATCTCTCGCACTCTTCAAGTGGTGGGCACTTTCTTCCGATTTTCTCTCGCACTCTTCAGTGGTGTGCACCTATTCCGACTTTTTCTCGCACTCTTCAAGTGGTGGGCACTTTAACCGATATTCCCTCGCACTCTTCAAGAGGTGGGAACTTTAACCGATATTCCCTCGCACTCTTCAGTAGTGGGCACCTATTCCGATTTTCCCTCGCACTCTTCAAGTGGTGGGCACTTATTCCGATTTTCCCTCGCACTTACCAGTGAGTGAACCTGGGCCAGAGACAAAAAGAGATCGGAAACTGACTTACGTTTCACTCCCTAGATCCCGCAATTTTCATTTTCTTTCATTTTATTTTCTTCCTTGTACATGAAAAATACAAAAACAAAGAGATGAGGTGGGATTTTTATATTTTTACAGTTCTCTTTTGTTTGTTTTCGCAATTTCAAATTTAGCGTAGATTGCTAGATTGAATTTTCAAATTGGCAAACACGTTTTTCTTAAACTCACCACGAAAATACTAGAATCCATGATTGGGGATGAGTTCCGAAACTTTTGGCCGAAAACCTACTCGTGCCTTACATTGGCCCTGTTCCCATGGGAAGAACGATTGTGTTAGATTTTTTGTAGATTTTGCTTACTCCTTAATTTTTTTTTTAGTTTCTTTAAGATGACGCAGAAACAGAAAAAAAAGAAAAGAAGAAAAGAAAAATGAATTAAAGCCGTTGATATAAACAGTTTACTTGTGTTCGACAAACAAATATTTTGGATATGCGGGCCGAAGAGAAGAACACAAGGAAAAGCCTCAAATTTCTACACTCAATATTTTTAATTTTTTCCTTCCCCTTACGTTTTCTGCAAGCAACCCCGTTTGCCATCACTAATCAAAAAAAATTTCGATTTCCTTCACGTGTGAATAAGGGTATAAGGCCATTAAGATTTGTTTGAAGCAAAAACACACACAAATAGTTAAACTAACTCTTTAAATTTTATATCAGGTAGAGGTCAAATAACACGTTTATACCTTTATAAGTCTTACTGCCGATTTCATAGAACATGAATTAAGTATAAATTGAAACCCGATTTGCTTGCATTTCGTTACTGATAAAGCCAGGTATTTATATAAAAACATAAGATTTCAAACAAAAGCTTTTCACATGTTCAGCATTCTTAATTAGACTGAACATTTGTTTTTATTTTCTTTTTTATTCATTTTTGATGTCGGAAATCCTACTGCTTGATACATTTGATGCCATTTCCTGCTTTTATGCAATTTTACTTGTTTGCTATCTTTTTGAACATATCCCTCTTCTGCTCACTTTTACTCACCTTTCGTACGTTAAAACTACAAATTTTCAAATTTTCCGGGTAATTTACTCCCCATGTGGGGTGTCACACTTTGCTGAGATTGTATTGGTAAGGACACGCATACTCTTGCAGTAAATGTTGACCGCAGCTTGTAGGCATTGTCATTTTGACAGCTCAGTTTCCCATCTCCCTTTTAAACTAATCTGTGACCTGGGCACTTATGTATTCACAATCTACATTCGTACCTTGGCTTCAAGTCTTCAAGAAGATAGTGATCCGCCTCCGAGTCAATGTTGGCACCTCAGAACGTGAGGACTTCTTGCATTCTAGAGAAGTTTCGTGCGTTGATCGCAATGTGATCACTCTGGTTGACAGATGGTAGATCAGGGGATTTCCTTTTCTCCTTATGGATATCGAGACTTCGGAGTCGCTTTCTTAGCACTATAACCCCGTAGCGAGGGCGATTAGCCTGAATCCGTTATCGGAGGTATTCGTTGAGGCTATGGCGTCGAACTATATCAGTCCTTGAAAAAAAAGAGTGGCATTACTCATCAAATAAACAAAAAAAAAAAAATTAACTTCCCTTTAATTTCGTCATAAACACTAAATAATCAAACAAGCAGCATCAACGCTGTCTCCTGAGTCCTGACCTGAATCACAACTCAGAAAAAGTTACTTTAACAAATTGCTTTCGATTTGACCGTTTCACAAAACTGAAGCCGTTTTGATAAATTATTGCAATTGCCTTTGTCATCGTCAGAGTCGTCGTCGTTCCCTTTATTTTCCAGTTTCCAAAGATTTCCTTACCATTTCGTTCCCGATTTGGAATAATTTTTAATTGAGCCATTTGTTGCCATCAAAAATGTGAGACCATCGCAATGATGCGATAAGACACCAGCTGAACCCGGAAGTCACACAGTGCAATGAAAATGCCGAAAAACAAATGTCTTCTGCCAAAAACAGATTACGTTTGTTTTTTGTGGGAATTAAGATTTTTTCTTTAAATGATTGTATGCTCTTTGATTGAGGAAAACAAAAGAGAAGACAAAGTGGATGTTATGATACTCGTATCCAATTTTTTCGTTTGCATGGCTATGGAGTTTTGGAAAACGTCATTTCAAAGCCCTTACTGAGCTGAGCCAAATGTTGCTTAAATAATGTTCCAAGTAAGAAATTGAGAGTAGGGTTTAAGTGCTAAATTTTCATCACGCATTTTTCTAGAAAGTTGTTGTTTATTTTTAGGTTTTGCTTTCGTGGTAAGTGTAAAATGGCTAATAAAATCGTTGATGAAATTAAAAACTATTCAACACTACATTCACTTTCCTTAACCATTTTATATGTATATTCTGTTACATTGAACAACGCGTTTTATGTTCTAACATTCTTATTTAGTCAATAATCCCCAAGAACTCGTCAATAGTACGAGAAACCCTTGATGTAGTTTGTTTCCAACTGCATCATGAATGAAAAAGACATTTACAAACAATGCACCCATCAAATCTGTTTTTTTTTTGCTCTCAATTGGTATAGCTCCAACATTTCTTATAAATTGAAAAGTTAAATGAGAAAGAAACATTCCTCAGAAAAATTCAATTCGGATGTCAGTAACAACGTTTCTAAGCTAGTGAACAGGGAAATTGACTTGTTTCTGGAACATCGCATCGATTCAATAAGACTGAAATGCCAATGGCCTAGGTTGTCGACGCGACGGACTAACAGATACAGATACAGCTCTTGTGCTGAATTCATGTAACATGCCACCATCGTTTTATCCATTTCGATGCGCTCTGTGAGAAGAAGATTGATGCGTAAGAAAATTGAAAGAAATCAAATAAAAAAAAATAATAAAAAAATTATTAGAACATCATGTTTCCTCAATGAATGATCAAACAATATTTTGATACTTCAAAGGGTTGCCAATGTGGTTTTTAAATGTGACAAGAAAATTAAGCTGGTACCAGCTTCCAAGCTATCACCATCTGGTACTATCAGAGAGAAGTGATACGACAAACGACATCGACGACGCGACATCTTCTTTTCATGACCTTCTTTATCGGGATGCTGTACGGGTACGCAATGAAAAAATATCAATATTCGGGTCACGTATGGTTTCTAAAGAATCATAAACAGTTGGTTCATGTCTAGAGTCTTGACACAACCCCAACCCAGCCAACGAGACGGGATATCACAGTTTCGCAATAATTGATCGCATTTGTGACTGATCTCGGACGATCAATCTTCGAAAAAGAATGCACCAGAAGTTAGTCTACAAATAGCTTACAAGTTCTGTGAAAACCCCAAAGGGTGCGACCGAATGAATTAAACGAAATCGAATAGTTCAAGTCTCAATTGACTGTTTTGATTGATTTTCCATCAGACTATGATTCATTGAACAAGGACATTAAAACTGGAAAATATATCAATTGAAATCAATGAACCCGACAGAGTCTCAGCTTCCATGGAATTGGTAAGAAAATCTGGCTGCTGTATTTGGCGCCAAATAGACATCGTAAGTGCGATTGACCCATTCTGACTACTTTTATGGATGAACTTGAATAACCCATGTAATCATCAATATCATGGGCCCTCTAGAGTCTAGACCTTATTTTTTGCATATATTGTCTTGATTCATTTCCTATTCAGAAAGGTTTTTGACTCACGTCAGCTACAGTAAAGAATCAATTCAAACACAATGGGCCAATTCATTCCAAGCTGCATTGCTTAACTCTCTTGCATTTGTTGTCTTTGACTACATTTATCAATTGTTTTGACGGGAACAGCTTTTTATTTAGAGCGCATTCTGACGTCCGCTTTTTGTAATATGTCAGTGAGCAAACAGGCTGCCTGTTTAAATTTCCGGGACCAGTTTTTTTCAAAGTAATTTCTTAAGAATCGATGATTTTCTCGCGGTTTCGTCATAAGTCTCATGAGAAATTACCACCCATTAGTCCTAAACGTAATCACAAATAACGGAGCAGCCAGCACTGCTCGCAATAACATTGTTATTTTTGATGTCGACTATTTGCAATTAGTCTTCCTTTTTCCATGTAGCCCAGGGGCATTTCGTTTCCAACAACTTTTCTATGTGGAAGACGAAGCGTATAAAACGAGTCTACACTTTGGGTGGCAGAGTGATCAGCCACGAATATCTTTGTCTTGTTTATCGTCTATAACTTCAATCTTTAGGCTCTGCTTTATGTGTCTCAGTTTCATGTGTTGCTACCACAACATTGCATTGTAATTAATTGTCACTGTCACTGATCACTTAAAGGTTAAAGTCCAATGGTGCCCAGTGGCACCATTCCCATTTACCACGCACAATCTGTACTGTGATCGTTGTGTGATTAAGTACACGAGATCGTGCACCCACCAACATCATGTCAACCCGAACCTTGGAAAAGAGCAAAATCCCTGTAAGGGCAGAAGTATCGAAAAGTAATCGAACAGCTTATTAGCCAAATAAATTGGTGAGATTGTCGATAACGTTTGGTTGCCATCACTATCGCAACATTTGCACACATGTGCCTCGAAGCAGCCAGCAGCAGCAAACTATGCTATTCAATTTGTAATGACCTTTTTGATCCGCCATCCATGTCGGTCGGAATGAACTTTTTTGAAAAGATTGTTGGCGGCTGCATGGCGTATCTACTCGGTCGTCCATAGAGTCAATGCTAGACAAACAGCTCAGCGGGTGAAAAGCGCTTCTCTGAGTTTCATACTAATCGAATGGCATAATGGACAGTTCGATTAAAATTATTGTAAATTGTAATTTTTTGTGTGAAATTGATTGATGAGTTTTTGGAGGTCTGAAAAAGATGGCAACGACTGGCGACGGACAGAATGTGGAAGACTAGAGCGAAAGACAGTGTGATAGTTGAAGAAATTAATTTCTCTACGGGACTCATTCGGAAATTTGGTCAGATTTGACTGCTAATTATATTTATTAGGTATATTCCATGCCTGCAGATTCATATTCGGAAGTGTGTTTTTTTTTGTCCTGTTCAACAAACCAATGATTGATTGATTGAGTGCCGCCAGGCAGATAAATATGAACTCAGATGAACTTTTTTTTGACACAAACACTGTTTGGGCAAAATATTCATTACAGTCTTATTTTTAAAGATAATTTTTTTTCCTATATGATGTCACCACTCTACAATTTGTAGCAAATTGTCGGGTTTTAAGTCCTAAAATGCCACATTTTGTTTTTAAAAAGGTGAGTTTTGTCCTTAAATTTTTGTTCAGTTCAAGCTGATTTAAGGACTTGATTGCGATGCAATATCGAAGTGGATGGTTAAGCGCCTCCATTGGATTTTGTAAGTGAGTGACCCTCTACATTGAGAAATATTTTGAGCTATTGCAAAATTAGCTACAGATAAGGAGCACTGTCGTCCAACATAACTTGAGTACAGTAAGTGAAATAAGTTTTCAATGTTCTAAAAGGTTTTTCAAGAGCAAGGTGACATTTTCCGTTTCCCCCATCAGTGATAATGCCCTTACCAGCATTTTTTCGTCGATCACTTTAGTTCACTAAAATTTAATGCTTCCTAAATATTTTATGAACAAGTTTCAATTCCCTGTTAATTGATGTCTAACTATTTACAGATCTGTCTAAAAACCCAGTGAAAAGCTTCCTGATTAGCATAAGAATCTAAAACATAATATTAAAAAATCTAAAATCATAATGTCCCCTCTAAAATTCTCTTGTGTAAATATACACAAAATGCGCTTCACTTCATTACAAATTCAATAGATTAGAGATTCACAAGCAAAACGTCACGATAAACGTTATACCCACGAGCATCCTTATCTCATTCATCTGTCAAAATAACAAGAAGAGAAGAACTTTTAAAAAAGTTCTCATATCATTTTGGAGAGATTACAACTGAAGGAGTTTATATCTCTTTCAGTTATTAACTCTCAACTAATGGTATTGGCTTATTAATGGTCGTTAATAGTCGTTCGCCTTAAAAGCCCTCACATTTCCCTAAAAAACACTTAAATAATTTTCAAAATGATGTCATAAGTTGCAATATGGACACTAACTAGCGTGTGGTTATGAAATTAAATGAGAACTTAAATAATTCAGCCCACACTACCCTTGGGGGTTCTTTTGCTTAGCTACCAATACGCCAGCATGGGCTGTAATTATTACATCATAACCCACAAAATAAAGAATCATGCTCTCGCTGCATGATGTCTTAATAAATTTTTTTCTTTTATCATTTATAATACATGAACGATGGACTTTTAAAGATTCGAAGAAAAACATCGAGGGAGACTGATAGGAAGGCACTATCAGAAGATTAAATGCACATTCTTTTAGTGGTCCTGCCCACATAGTGATCTCAACATAAAGGGAGCCAAGCACATACCTACTAAAAATGGTTTTATGAGGTAACAAACGGTATAGGTTGTTTCTGTTTCTCTAATGGACTGAACGTGTAGTGTAAAGTTGGAAGGTGTTATATTTCATTCATGTTTAAAAACATTGATTGAACGGAAAATTATATGCAGCTTAAGGGTGTTCAACTACATAAAAGAAGAGCAAGTCTAACATAAAACATTTGGAAAGCTTCGAATGAAATTGCTGACGTTTGCTCAAACTAGAGACCTATTGAGAATTACTGATACATTTTTAGATCCGTCACTTTACCTGCAAGTAGGCTCTCAATCACTGTTTAAGGACTTAGTGATCTAGACACTTCCTGGTGAACACCTACTCCGATTTTGAATTCTTCGGTGAATCCAACTGCAGAACTAATTTTAAGTAAACCCTCATCATATAAGTCGAGGCACATAAGTTTCTGGAACTCCTCGTTGTTTTTCTTTCTTCGAATTTGTATAAAGCTTCTTTTGTGCCATCAGTAGACTTCTCATCAGGTCAATGCAGTCGCGGATTCGTTAGAGACGCTTCTTAATGACAGTGATGATTTATTTCATGTTTGTATTTTTTTTTTATAGTTATTATGATTTTACATGATTATGACAGAATAAAGGAAACCATCAAAAGTCAAGAGTAAGAAAAAAATAAATGAAAAATTGTATTGTGTAATAAATCTATGAAAGAAAAGGTTTGGTCGTGAACTCTTTTGTTTACTGCGTCAGCCTGTTTAAATTTGATGATGGATACAAAATTGATGTCATTTTTAAAGGCAATGTCATTGAACAGGAATTCTTATGTGATTTTGTTAATTTTGATAGTTTCAAATAAATGGCATCGTTTAGAATAATATCAAATTAGCTCAGCGGAAACTAGCACCCATTACAAGTAAGTGCAAGCGGTTAAAATTAATTATTGGTCTTTCACTTCCAGTTTTGAATATTTCCACCTGTCAAATTCCTCTCTTGGATATGACCTCAATCCTGAGCGATTACAGACAACTTACCTTTTTATTATATTTTTCCATCAACGCCAAAAGGAATGTGGCTCATCATCAGGTAGATACTAACACATTTTTGCAATTTGTCATCGCTCTACCTACTGATGTGTCGAAAAAAGAAATGCACGGTGTGCACTGAACTATTCGCAGTGACAATTATCCATAGCCAACAAAACTATTTCATGATTATTTCTTGCTAGATGATTGAGTAAACCTCAAAGTCTAAGTGGCTCACTGTTAGGGATTGCAATCCCGGAATGATTTTTCAATCCCGCGATTTCGGGATTCAAAAATTTGGATCCCGGGATAATCCCGGGATTTAAAGAAAAAATAAAAGATATTTGTGGAAATTTTATTTTGTTTGTTTGACAACTTAAAAAAAGAAATAACTCAATAAAAACTCTTAAAAGCAATAACTCCATGATTATTTAATAAAAAATATTAACTTCTTAAAAAAACTAATTCATAAAAACTCTTAAAAAAAAAAAATTAATTCAGACAACGTTTTTTTTATTTCCATTTTTGATGTCGGAAATTCTACTGCTTGATACATTTGATGCCATTTGCTGCTTTTACGCAATTTTATGGGATTTTACATTCAACCACCACGAATCGGAATCGCTACTAAAATTCGATACTTTTTGGGTTCAATGTAATTTGTAAAGTCAAAAGTTGCAATCTCTTTTTTGAATGTGTGTGTGAAAGCTATTTAATCAAATTTATGATTAATTGTTCTTCAATTTAAAATGTGTACTACCTTGAATTTAAACACAATTCGTAAATTTACGTTCGCCAAAATAATTTTTTCAACAAATCTTGCAACAAACACCAAACGTTTTAAATTTTAACAAAAAATATCAAACTGTCCGAAATGTCAAACTCGTAGTATGTGTGAAAATTCGTGTGAGAATATGTGTAAATCTGTCTCCAAAAAGAGATTTCAGAGAAATCAATTCGTCCGGTAAAAAATTCAATACTTTTCCCAATGTAATTCAGCTAAGGGAAAAAAAATTGCCACACATCCGTGAAGAATGAATTTCTTGGCTCAATGTAAAATCCCATTAGTTTTTTGCAATCTTCTGCTCACTTTTACTCACCTTTCGTACGTTAAAACTTATAACTACAAATTTTCAAATTTACCGGTTAATTTACTCCCCAGATAGGGCGCCTAAGTTTACTGAGATAGTATTGGTAAAAACACGCATACTCTTGCAGTAAACTTGGACCCCAGCTTGTAGACATTGTCTACATATCCCTTTTAACTCATCGGTGATCATGTGGTTTCTCTTCTCTTGTCTATGTCCACAAGACTGTCTTCTTTATAATAATTTCTCTATGGTTGCTGTTAGAAGGTATTTAAAATGAAATAAGGAAAAAAGTTGTATGTAAATATTTAATCCATTGTATTTCTATTTAGCTAGTACCCGCGACCGGGCAATCGATTGTAGTTCCATCGTGAGACCTGACACAGTGCTGTTTTTTTTACATAAGTTTGGTATTGGGATTTTTTTTTTTTTGGTTATGATATAGCACAAAAAGTCGAAAACCCCATGCTTGATTACATTGACACCTAGTGTCTTTATATACAATGATTTAATCTACCAATCCCGAATCCCGAAAATCCCGGGATTAGATAATACAATCCCGGGATATAAAAGATTGAAAAATGTACCGGGATCCCGGGATCCCGGGATTCGGGATCCCGAGATTGCAATCCCTACTCACTGTCACAAGATGTTCAGACGGTACTCCATGATTTATTATGTACTTTGTTGCCTGGCATAGTTTTCAACATTAAATTAAAAGTGGCACACCTGCACACTGCAGTATCATAAGGCGCTATAACAATTGAACTCCGGTGAAAAAGTCGTGAAACAGCGTCGTGGTTCTGGGCTGGGGTAGTAATTTGATTTTGACACTTAAGAAGTGCAAATGGGGCACTTTCATTAAATCCCTGCAGTAAGCCGAGGAAATTTCTGTTTGGAATTTGGTTAATTTATCAGGGCTATGAGTACTGTCATAAGCGGCTTTGAAACTTTAAAAAAAAGATAGGTTTCGTTTGAAGTTCATAGGCATCGCCCATTTTGGGTGCTTTAGAATCAGTCTTACTAATAATCCCTAGCTTCAATCTTCTGCTGCTGGCTCGTGTTTTATAGTGCAACAAAAATCTTGAGGACTATCTGTTGTAAAGTAGATTTAAGTCACTTAAACTTTATTCACATCTGTATTTTAATTTCAATTAATATTTTGAGCAATCATTGTTTTTATCGTTTCAAATTTTCTAAAACTAAATTTTCCTTCTTAATAAATACTTAAATTTATAATAAGCACATCCTTTTCTGCACAACTTATTATAAATCGTATAGGACCACAATTTATTATAGAAGATTTATTATCCGGAGATTTGTTTTGTGCAAAGAAGTATTATTTAATTAATGTTTCTGTTTTAAATTTGAAAGAGGCCTTAAGAAACTTTTCCAATATGGGAAGTAATTTTTTGGCAACAATCGAGAAGCTGAAGGGGCGTGAAAATTACTACTTGGAAATTTGCTATGCAAACATATTTAGAACGAATTACGTTCATATTCAAGAATCGAACACTACACAAAATGTTTGGAACAAAATTACATTACATTACATTACATTTCACAGTACTTCGCACATAAATGTAACGAACTACAGACACATAGCAGCACTGGTGACTGAGACCATCGGCTGGGACAGAACAAGACATTAATACAGAGAGAGACAGATAGACACATAGAAAGAAAGCACACATAACAGAAACCTACGTGGCTCAGAGGAGGAGACTTAGATTTGTATTGTCTCATGTTATCGCACAGGTGGCCTCAGATAAGCTGGCGATTTTTGTAGAAAAAGAATGCTGCTGAAGCTGGGGTTTGAACCCGTAGCGTTCGGCTTAGCAATCCACTACTCTATCCTCTGAACCATGGCCACCTGCAAGGAACAAAATTGGATCTGTTTTTGAAGTCAAAGGCAGATCTCGCCGAATAAGTTTGATACGCCAATTGCGAATCAATGGATGTTTACCACAGTTATTACTGCTGACGTTGGTCTAAATGCAATTGGTTTCAAGGTAGACAACGAGAGGCTGGCATGTGTTTATCCGAAAAATTTGCACCGATGCGATGATTATGACAATGGTCAATATTGACATAAAGCTTACAAGTGATGCAATAAAACAATATTTTTGGATTGAAGCAAGCAAGTCGAATGAATTGTTTAAAAGGGGATTTTTTTTTTAAATTTGAAGGGTACTGTGGGCTATAACCTTTCATTTCATTTTCTGATGCAGATTGGGCATCGGACATTGACTGTCGAAAATCTTTCACTACTTTGCTTTTTCATCAGCAACACAAAGCTTTTTGGTTGAAACAACTTCTTGAAGAAATTATTGAAAATATTAATTCTGTTAGAATAATTTGTGATAACAAAAGTGCTATCAATATTTCCCAAAATGAATCGTATAGTCCAAGAAAGAAACACATTGATATTCGATATTATTTCGTAAAGGTAAAACTAGCGAACGGATCAGTAAAACTTGATTATCTTAACACTGATAGTGTTGATAACAATACTATCAAAAGTCAATTCAGTTCTACCAACTCTAACTACCAATTGTTGAAGTCAAATCAAGTTCCTCTTAACGAGCTTTCTCTTGCACCTCTATGTTTGTTCTAATTTTGAATTAAAATTTCAATATACTTTCTTCTTCAATGCCCTGAAGTTAGACTCCAATAAAACTCACATCAAAATAATCCCCATGATGCTTCTAACAGAAACAATTGAACTGAATTGAATGGACAATAAGCTAAACAACCGCGAAAATGTTTTCAAATTTTTACTGCGATTGGATTCGCAAGTAAATTGAATTTATAATGCCTCCGGTAAAAATTGATCATTAACAAGAGTGTTCCAGTTGTAAGCTCGTTAAATCATTTCTTTTTTATGTTCGCAAATTGTGGTAACAACTTTAATAGGAATTAGCGCCACCTTAATCGTCAAATTATATTATTTGAGTTTCTATTAGCATTTGTCCCAATACAGGAGCTGGAAAGTGGATAAGTACATTTACTCCGATTGTAATACAAAAATGAAGACAAACTAGATCAATGGCTGAATTTCAGTTGAAATCGATTTGTCAATAAAAAAAAAACACACACACATACGCCCTAGTGTCCCCAATTATTTTAATCAGAGTGTGATGTTCTTTTATTTGCAAAATAATTATCCATGGATACATCACGGTGCTTATATCGAACGATTTATCTAGCGTGGAGGTTGAAGGTCATTCAAACGACTGCGAAATTTCGATAAAATAAGGACAACCCAATATAATGTCCTAATCCCAACCCAATCCCAGAACAATGAATCAAAATTGAAAAATTCAGAAGCAATATAAACAAATTTTACAGAAACGACCACAAAACTGCACAGCAACCAAAACCAGACAGAATCAAACGGGAATGTCATTAACGCAGGCGAATCACAGCAATGCAATAGCAGCGATGACGGTTTAAAAAACGTCAGCAGTTTGAGCACACCCGAAGACATAGCAAAAACAAACAAAAATTGGGAAACCTTGGAGTCGGAGTTGGACGCCTTAATGTCCGCTTGGCCGGGGTCCACGAGTATCACCGTTGTCCTATGATCGTCTTGCTACGATCACTGCTTGTCATTTGGGGTCAACGTCATACTAACCAACCAAGCCCCAAATCATATGCATTTTTGCGAAGCCTTTCTTCTTGCAATGCAATAATTATAGTCCTGCTTCCGCAATGGGGCGGACACCATCCTCTGATGGATGATCAATCAACGAATTATAGTTTAAGTCTTACACAAATGACGAACGTGAGTCGATGTAGAGGGCCCTTTAGTACGAAAAAATAGCCTTTTAAATCCGATCTCCACTGCTGGCATGCATTGTTGTTCTAACCAGTTCGATTGAATTAAAATTAATTCAAAAGAGTTGCTATCGCCCTAAGAAACTCTTACATCATTCAGCAACTGTCTGGCCAAGCTGACTATTCTGAAAATGCGTGTGTTTAAACTCCCATACCTATACATGCATAGGTGCGAGTAATCATATTCTATACTTCATAGTTCATACTAATGGCCATATAATAACCGCATTCGCACATCCGGTAAATGCGCACTGTGCCATTAGACTGCGAAACGGTTTGATTCGCTGTGAAATATTGATATATTTTAAGCCAGCTGTCCCGCGGGTGTAGACATTAAAGATTTTCGTTGCGTTAACATTCACTATATAGTGGCCACTGGGTAGTGATGCGGTTATGCAGCCGCGGCAGGCGGCGCGGCAGCTTCGAAGGCTACATCATCGCCTTCATTGAAAAATATGACGAGACAACGGCTTAGAGCTTGTCTCAAGACCAAATTGAAGTGCTGCACATCTCTTTTTGTGTCCACAAAGAAGATGGCTTCACGCAAGCCATAGTCAATCTTCTTGCCAACGAGTGTCGAGTTAATTCTTTTGTGAACTTATATGGGCCCAAGGAGGCACATCAAATAAGATGCCATGTTTGCTAGCTCACAGCTCAGAGACAGTGTGACGAAGAAACCCTTTCAGTTTGTTCTTGGTGTCAGTTGGTTCTTATTCTTAACGAGATGGGATTAAACATTCTGAAATTTTATGCGATGATGTGTTCTTAAACATTCGGGGAAGAATAAATGCGATGGATGTTTAAGCTTTTCTCATGAGTTAACGTGAGTGGGCGTGATTTATTTAATTCATTTTTCCAAGGAAAGTTTTAAATCACATTGTTAAGAATAGGGGTTTTAAGGTTTGGACATTCTTTGAAATAAATTCGTTTAGTTACCTTGAATCAATAATTGAATCTGGCAATGTGAGGTTATTATGTTTTGTTGCCATCCTGCAATGCTGAAAGTAGCTTATTTTTAAGACAGTTGGTCAATTATAATTCTCTTTAATGTTTGTTCCTCGAATACGGCTAAAGGCTCAGAGTACATTTGACGCACGCATGTGACAGCAACACCGTATCAACTTAGTATTATAGTCTTTTCTTCCAAAAAGCAAAATCTCTTCTAAATATTAAAATTTCAATGCAGTCAGAATTTAGCTGGGCCTTACTGCTCCGTTTCCTAACAATGTTATCGTACAAAACTTCACTTATTGACTAGAATGACAGATCACATTTAACGCTTTAATAATCCCAAGCTTTAGAGAAGTTTCTGTGTCTAACAACTCGATAATTTTTTTCAAATGCCCTCAAAGCAGGTGTAAGAAATTATTAAATATTCCATTTTTTTTTCTGCAAAAAACCTTCTTCTTAAAAACACTTCTAACCCGATATCTTTCTTCCACCGGCCAGCGGTCCGGTGCTGCCACTAATAAACCACAACATAACCTCTGGCCAGTTGACATTGTCTACCCACGAAAGCGCCGCCGCCCAAGCTGCGTTTCATTATATCTCAAGTAAACTTAGAGCACAACTAACTTCGAAACTGAATATGTGTCGCATCGCAAGCAGCTTTAAGATTATGATAGCTAGCGGTTGTCCCAGTTGCGAATGAAATAACTATGACCATTAATAACTAACGCGGCAGCCACACCCTCACTTGAGTGATGGATTAAGTGCGAATTAAAATTAATTGAATTCGTACATTTTGCAGAGTGCAGATACAAGAAGATATCGAATTTCCTTGGCTTTTTCTATTTTTTGCAGTGAGTTGGGCAAAAGAATGAAATATCTACATTAGGTATGTGCGCCACAATCCGTGTCATGAGAATATTTTTAAACATATGCATCTTACCTTTTCACCATTCCCTGCTATGACAATCAACCATGACCTTTGTCGTACTTATCCTACTCGGACCTTTGTTGGTAGGTTCAAAATGAGGCACAGCATGTACTCGCTTCAGAATATCTTGTTTCATATCAAGAAGAGTAATTTGTTGTTGTAGTTGCAGGTGCTTTTTTCGTTTTATTCTTCTTTTTCAGAATGATACACGGGTAAATAAAAAAGTTTTTTTCTAAATCATAGAATCTGTTCTTAAAAGGATGGGATTGTCTTAAAAGGACAGATATACCTAGAATATAAGACCTCCCATAGCGAAGTGCACCTATTTAAGGGGAAAAGCGAAGAGGAGATCTGTTCTATTCAATTTGATTGAAATCAATAATGCCCTCATATCTTATCTTCAATGATCCTTGAATTAATGAGCGACAAGATAAGTGTGTGGTTGACTTAAAAGAGAAGGGTCAAAAGTGATGTCATATTCAAAATCAGACTTTATTGTAGAAGAATTTTTTTCTTTGAATTTGACCAGGAATCATATATCATAAAGGATGGCAGACGAATTACCGAATTACCAGACACCCTGAAAATTCTCCTTTTTCCTTTACCATTGTTGCAATTTTTCAATTTTTTTCTGCTGTTTGAATGTCAAACTGAAGCAATTCAAAACACTGCGGATAGTTCAAACAGGGTTGCCATATGAACTGTAAGGTTCAATGAAAAAAATTTCTCATGCGAATTGAATTAAACTTATTTGTATGAATGAACATGCATCAAGACAAAATCCACATTGATCACATTGAGTCAATAAGAGTTCCATAAAAAAACAAAAAAAAAACAAAATAAATAGAGTGGCGTGACAGCTCTTGAAGGGCCAAGGCCTTACTGCTTACTGGCTTACTCTCATCAACAATTCTCTGGGTACGTGTGAAGAGTTGAGGGGACCTACATTTTAACGCCGATTCCGAACGGCTAAGTTGAGAAGCACTTTTTCATAACAGTTTTATTTTCTTGGCAGTTCTGTCAGTTCTTCGCAAGAGGCAGTGTACGTGAAAGATGAAGTAAAACTATGGGCACGAGTTGGACTCGAGCCCATGACGTTCTGCTTAGCAGGCAACGCGCCTAACCACTAAGCCACGGACACTAATAAGAGTTCCATTTAAAATGGTAATCAAGACTCTCAAGCCCTACAAACCGCATTTATTTTGTATTCTCTTTAAGTGAAAAAGTTGCAGATAAACTTTAATGGTTAGAAACAGTTTAAGGAATGCAAATCGAAACTGTTCTCAAATGGGCGGGTGGTTTATAAAACTGGCTTGTTCCGTTTTATTGGTACCAATGATATGTAAATACCGTAATGGTTTGCAGTTTGTATTGTGGTGAAGAAAAATCGGTAATTAAAATTGGAACCTAATAGATTGTTACTTCCAATCGAAATAATAGCTCATTTGATTTGAGCTGCAGAATGAAGTTCAGTGACACTGTATAACAGCTTAACTTACATCCCAGCCACCACAACCGCATGCAGCGAGCCACATGGGAAAACGACATCACGTTGCAGAAAAAAGCAATAACAAATTCAGGAATCATAATAGATATATATTAGGAATATGGGTTTCGATATTGTAGGCTTGTGTTAGTTCGAAATGTTGGAGAACTAATGCGTGGCAAAACTACGAGATGGAAATGCTTTTAATATTCATATACTGAAAGCGAAAGTCAGATTAAATATATCAACAGGACAAATGACACTTTTTAGCACAACAACTATTATCATCATGATCTTAGCCCTTGCGATTGCTGACTAAAATCGAATTGTTACACTACCCAAGTAACAATTTAACTTCTATAAGGCTTAAGCGAAGCTATTTCATGATTTGTATCTTGCTTGTATGAAACCTTATACAAATACGTTTGGCGCAAGTTATGCAAGCCATTGATTCCGTAAATCAATTATGACAAGGCCTTATATCAATTGATTTAAAGAAGTAATAGCTTCTCGGAAGAAATCTCTATAAGGTCTTATAACAGTTAATTTAAAGAAGCAATAGCTTCTTTCAAGAATTGCGAATAAGACCTTACAACAGCTCGATACAGAAAGCAATAGTTTCTTTGAAACGGTAAAGATAAGGCCTTATGCAAGTTATTGCAAAAGTAGAGAAAAATTTATTTTCAACATGAAATTGTTTTTCTTTTGCAATCCTCTGTTGTTTGCTGCTTTTATTTCTGATGTGACATGGGCATTCGGTTATTTTTATCATTAATTATATTTGTTTGTACAATGAGAATAAATATTAGAGTTTACCTATGGGATTTGAACTCGAGACCCTCCGCTTATCAGTCGAGCATTCATCCACTGCGCTATTGCGACTTCTATGTTATGAGTAGCAAACTTGAAAATAGTTGTTGCAACTCATTTCTCTCAAACTTTATGGCACAAAATGTATAATGTTACTAAATTCGTGAAGAGTGAAACATTAAAATTGAATAAAAAGAAAGTTGTGGATTAAAGGGTGTCCATCCATCCAGATTAGATACAGATAGCTTTATTGGAAACTGACTTGAACACATAAAATGCATAAAATATCTATCTACTCTTCTTTAAAGTTGATTCAAAAAGTAGTAAAATTATACACCGGGAGCCCTCAATCCTAAAAGTGCACTTACACGGATTTCAAAATTTTTTATATTAAAAGATAGTTTATAGAAATACCAACAAATTAAGCCCGGTATGACGAGGCCTATCCTGGCACCAGTATTTTTTGCATTTTTATGCATTATTAATAATTTGCACTAACTTATCGCGGATTTTAATTTTAAATAGCGCATATTATTGGAAATTTAATGTGCTTTCAGGAAAAAATGGTATGACAGCTGCCATTCTGGCACCAATGTCTGTCATACCTATTTTAAAAAAATATGAGTGACAAAATTTTAAAATAGGTATGACAGACATTGGTGCCAGGATGGCAGCTGTCATACCATTTTTTCCTGAAAGCACATTAAATTTCCAATAATATGCGCTAGTTAAAATTAAAATCCGCGATAAGTGCAAATTATCAATAATTTATTAATAATGAAAAAATTGCAAAAAATACTGGTGCCAGGATAGGCCTCGTCATACCAGGCTTTATTTGTTGGTATTTCTTTAAACTATCTTTTAATATAAAAATTTTTGAAATCCGTGTAAGTGCATTCTCAGGATTGAGGGCTCCCCGCCTATTATATTATAATTTGAATTTAGTTTTTTGAAAACAAAATTGATCAATTACCATCAATTCAGGTGATAACCTTACATACGATACCACATTTTTTGCTTGAGACATCATGAGAATAATAGCCTTTCCATTCAATAACAAAAAAAAAAAGAACATGCCATGAGATTTGAACTCGGATAACTTGACATTCCCAAGAGTGTCCGCTTTCTTAAGTGAGCAATAATTATCATAAGGAAACCAAAGTACGCATGTATTGAAATGAACAATCAAAAAACAATCACACATACATACGCGAAGTAACAAGATTGACATTTCGTTTGTTATAATTTGCACAAGGAGGCCTTATCCAAGTTATCAATTGCAGATTGTTATTAGGAAACAAATAATAGGCCTTATACTAGCTATTTTAAATGTGCTTTCACGAGGAAGCAAAGCGAGGCCTTATGTGATTTCGGTAAATCAATCTCGTGCAAGAAGTTTGTTATAATTTGCACAAGGAGGCCTTATCTTTGTTATCAAATTGCAGACTGTTATAAGTAAATTACAAAAGGTCTTATTTAAGCAAAATAAAAACAATCATCCTTAAATAAGTCTTAAAATAACTCTATGGAAGCTATTGCTTCTAAATATTCAGGAATCGGAACTTATACAAGATAAATTGTTACTTGGGTACTAATCACATTTTTCTTCATAATCGAGCAACATTTCTCTTCCTCACCTCAAGATCTTCCAAAGCAGGGCCTTAGGTGTTATTGTTAACTTAACTGTGGTAGGAAGATATGTTTATCCGAGCTTGAAAGTTGGATGTATTGGCTCTGTTGTTACCAAACAGTGCTCTTACACCATATCGATGAAATTTGAGTTCATATTGGCTGGTGAACTTGGAAAGAACACAAGATTGGCTGCTAAGCAGAACGTCGTGCGTTCGATTCCTACTCGTGCCGATAAAGTTTTTATTTCATCTTGGCACTTCAAGAGCTTTCCGCCACTCTATTTTTTTTTTTTGGGTACTTGAACACTTACAAATTTCAATTTTAACAAGTTAACAAGGTATTACCGTATAGCTGCTAGCATGTGTTCCCTGTGGGGTTTTCAAGAAAAGTTAATTCGTTCAAGTCTGTAATACTCGCGCTTCTAGGAATGCCCATCAGTTTACCCTTGAGCCCAACTTCGGACGTGCTCTCAAGTATAGAGGATCATTTTTTAGCCCTACTACGCGAATGTGGAACTCTCTTCCACACTCTGTCTTTCCCGATCATTACAATGTTCAAGAATTCAAGACCAATGTACTACGACACCTCCTTTCCAACTCCTTCACTTCTTCCTAATGCACTCACTGTGTCCCTGGCATTAAAGGGTATAAAAAATCCCTTAAGTGCAAATTATAAAAAAAATATATAAAGGAATTCTTTTTTTAACAACAAACAAGTTCAATTTTCTCATTGGACTGCTTTCTATGATTTAGTTGAATAGCAATAAGATTCCATCATGTTGTCTCTCTGTCATGATTGTAAGCAGCTTGCCATGTCTAAAGCACATGCATAATCCGTTCGGAACGTTTAACACCTATTAGCCCTGTCAAGAATAAACATATGAGACTGCGGTAGGTGACCTACTTAATTGATGCCAAAAAGACAACAATCATGCTCTACGCATTTTTTGCGTATAAATTATACAGAGGAGGATCATTGCAATTAATGAATACACGACCACTGACAACGAAAGACCGACAACGAATCAAATGATCTTCTTATAAAAAGAAATTAAGCATATTCCCTCCCTCTCATGTCCCAAGTCACAGTTGATCGTTTTATTTGATTCGTCTATATCGTTGGTATGGTCGTCCGTCTTCGTCATGGGGGGAATGATCATCACTTTGACAAGCAATTCTAAATTGTGTCGTTACGTTAACGAAACGAAATGAAATGAAATGAAATGAAATACTTCACAACATGCTCAAAAATTAAGACAGCAGACTGGATCGTATATATGGGATGTTGAAAAGTTGGTCGTTCATTACATGGTGGGTGTTCGGAACACCATTTCTTGTTGCGATCATCGTTCACTTGCAGTTACGTTATATTTTGTGTACCCTGAAATTAAGTCGAGGAAAAGAAAAAACCGATTTCTTTGGATAGACAAGCAGTTGATGCATGAGTTCAATTCATTTGGAACTCAAATGACACGCAACTCCAAGGTCGTAAAAAAACAAACTTCTCAAGATTCCTTTCTCTATTGACCTCCAATCACATTGGTTCACTTGACAATAAACCAACTCCAACAGCACTTAAAGTTTAACGCCAAATTCTAACAACTAAAGTTCATTGAAGGCAAAAGTTCGCACTTATTGTACTTTTATATAACTTTGACCACACAAAAGCCACAAGCAGCCATTGCCATTCCAATTATATCCTGGCCTTCTTTGGCCAAACAAACTTCGCACTAGTCATTGCTTCCACTATACCGAAAAACAGAGAAACACTGGAAACGTACCAAACAAAGCAAATACCGCTATCACCCGACCTCGACCCGCATTTTCTGATTTCAGATTAAAGATTTCCCAGTTTTGGGATTTCGCGTTCAACCTCCCGTCACGTCATATTGAACCTTTTCATCTCTTCGTCAATAAAGTAAAGTTCCACACCAAAGAGAAATTCTCGCCACATAAAAAATTAGCATTAAAACTGGATGTGGAGTTTCTCAAATAATTTTGGCATGACTGCTGCAAACTACGCATAAATATTCGCAAACGTATGATTGATTGTGGCGATGATTGGAATTGTTTGATGCGGGAAAATCATTCTTTCATTTTCATGCGAACTGAACAAAAATGAATTTATTAAAATAAATACTTACCTACTTACTTAAGGTGGCGCTACAGTCCGTTGTGGACTTGGGCCTCAATCAACAGTCTCCGCCAGTCAGCTCGGTCCCTAGCTAGCTGTCTCCAGTTTTGCACTCCAAGTTGATTGAGGTCCTCTTCCACTTGTGTGCGCCACCTGAGTCGCGGTCTGTAATATAATTAACAAGACGAGGTGATCCCTTTGAGTTATCTTTATTAACTGGACTTAAAAGCTAGCTTATTCTAATACATAGGTTCTTATATACAAGACTAACAGGTTGTAATAGAAGAGAGATGCAGTTAGTATTAACATTGAAAACAATTATAGGGTGCAATGGGCACTTATATTCAATACTTCTTACACCTCCCCTATAAGTTACAAAAAGATAGTTTATTTTCCTTATGTTTCTTTTTATTGATGGGTATTGAAATTATGAATTCATTGTTAAATATTTATATAATTCAAATTGGGTAGCTTCAAAGTTTTAAAATTATTTTATAACAATTCAAGATTTTCTTTATTTCATATTATAACAAATCATGTTTTTTTTTTTATACATACGTATATATATAGCAATAAATTATATATATTTATTTTTTATTTATATATGTTTGCTGCTTATCGGTTTCAGACTGAAGACGTGTTCTTGATCTTAAAATATGAGGTGACCGCGTTATTATATTGGATGGTTTGTTTTTGTTATTGCAATCAGGGACGCTAGGCAAAACAGGCATAGTATCATAAGAATCGTTACAAAACTTGAGGTGATTCGTAGTTCTACGAAGTATGTCTCCTGTTCCTAATTTTACCAAAAAAGATCTAGGAGCTTCTAATTTCTCAAGTATTTTCCCCTCGACCCAATGATCTTTTTGTCTAACTAGCACCTTCTCCCCTTCTTTAAAAGTGACTTTTGTCTTTGCACGTTTATCATAATATTCTTTGTTTCTTAAATTTTGTGCTTTTATTCTATTTGGAACCATCTCGACAATCTTGGGCATGAGCAATTTTTCACATACCGGCATTGGAGTTCGTGTTACCCTAGACAACAATAACTGAGAAGGCGAAGCATTCATACCCTTCACTGGACTGTTTCTGTACTCTAATAGAGCCAAGTATGTGTCGGTGTTACTCTCAGCACACTTTTTTAACAAATTTTTGTCAATCTGAACTCTTTTTTCGGCAAATGCTCTACTTTGTGGGTAATTCGGAGAGCAGAAGTTTAATTTAAACTCGTAATCGTTGCTAAACTTCTTGAACTCATAACTATTAAATGGAACATTATCAGAAACAAATTCTTTTGGAATGCCATATGAAGCAAAAATTGGTTTTAGCACCGATATGACCTCTGACGCAGTTTTATTTTTTAATTTAAGAATCTCAATCCACTTTGAATATGAATCAACGAGAATTAAATAATCTTTGGCAGAGTAAGAAGCTATGTCACAAAAAACTTTTTCAAACGGATAGTTAGGCGTTGTGTGATGAAGCAAGGGCTCCTTTTGAGATGCGTTTGAATATTTTTGACATATCTTACAACTTGCAACAAAGTTGTCTATATCATTGTTAATGCACACCCAATAAAAAAGCATACGAGCCCTATTTTTCATTTTTTCACTACCTGAATGAGACACATGTAGCCACCGTAGTACTTCATTTTTTAAAACGTTAGGAACTATGATTCTGTCCCCTAATAACACCAAATTATTTTCGCAAATAATATCATTTTTTAGTTTACTGAGGTACTTAATACAAGGCGAATAGTTATTTTTTATTTTTGGCCAACCTTCTCTGTAAAATTTCAGAACTAGTTTTAAATCCGTGTCCTGCATTGTAGCTTTTTCAAAACTAATTCGTTTTTCATGTGACATATTTATTTCATGCACACATCCCTCTAAGTTTATAACATCATCTTTAGAGTATTTATCATCACCATATCGTGACATAACATCTGCCAAATGTAAATATTTGCCTGGTATATAAGTAAGCTTCAAATTATAAATTTCTAGTTTAAGACGCATGCGTTGAAGTCTCATTGAAGGTATTTTGCTAATGTGTTTCTCAAAAAGAGGCACGAGAGGCTTATGATCTGTCTCAATCGTAACTGGTCTTCCATAAATGTAAAAATGGAACTTTTTGCATGCATATAAAATGGCCAGCAGCTCTTTCTCTATCTGCCCATAATTTTTCTCCGTATCATTAAGAGCACGTGAGGCCCAAGCAACCGGTTTTTTGTTTTGTAGGAGACATGCCCCAAGTCCATATGAACTTGCATCGGTCTGAATGATTGTAGGCTTACACGGGTCAAAACATTGAAGGGACGTAGCGTTAGCTGGTAGATTTTTGATTTTATCCATGCACGCAGAATGTTTTTCCATCCACGAAAACACAACATTCTTTCGTAAAAGTTCTCTAAGTGGCTCGATTTCTTTTGCCAAATTCGGAAGAAAGTCTCTAAGATAGTTAATCATACCTAGAATTTTTTGCAGTCCCACTTTTGAATCTGGATATTTAAGTTGGGTTATTGACTCGATTCTTTCCTCTTCAATTGACAAACCACGGCTGGACAAGATAAACCCCATGTATTTAACCTCATTCAATCTGAATTGAAACTTCTCTTTATTGAATTTGACATTATTAGACACAGCTGTTTCAAAAACTTCGTGCAAAATAACGTCATGCTCCTTATATGATTTCGCAAAGATGAGTAAATCATCAAAATGTATAAAAACTCCCTTTATATGGCCAAATATTTTTGATGTGTACCTCTGAAAAACCATTGGTGATGGTTTTAGACCAAAAGGAAGCCTTAAATAACGCCATAACCCATGCATTGTACTAAAAGTACATATGTAACTTGACTTTAAGTCTAACTCAATATGGAAAAAACCATCCTTTAAATCAAGGACTGAAAAAACACTCATATCCGTTAATATTGCTCTCAATTCTTCAAATGTTGGAATAGAAAACTGTTCAACAACAAGGGCACTATTTAAGTCTTTAGGATCAAGGCATATACGGATATTATTATTTGGTTTTTCCACAATTACTATATTAGAAGTCCACTCAACTGGTTCTTCAACTTTTTTAATTACACCCATTTCCTTGAGACGATCTAATTCTTTTTTCAAAGGTTGTATTAAATTTTGGGCAATTCTGCGAGCAGGCTTTGCAATGGGATCAAACCCATCTTTTATTTTTAGTGAGTACTTGTCAGCGAATTTTCCTAAACCACTAAATACACATTTATATTTTTCAATAATTTTTACTTTAGAATTCTCTTCTTTTAAATTTATTTTTTCTAACTGCCCCACTCGTCTCAAAAAATTAAGTTCTTCACAAGCTGCTCTTCCTAATAATGGGATTAAACCATCTCCCCCCTTCACAACAATAAACTTATAAAGCTCTTTTTTATTATTCGCTTCACAGATTAATTCTATTTCTCCCGCTACTTTAATTTCCGAACCACCATAAGCTTTCAATCTAACACTGGTTGGTTTAAGTTTTTCCAACATGTTGATTTGCTTAACGTTATTAATTGGGAGTATGTTTTCATCCGCACCTGTGTCAATTTTAAACTTTATGATTTGTCCCGCTATTTTTAAATTACCGAACCAAGCATCTCTCATTCCTCCACCAACAGCAGCAATTACATCAGAATAATATACACCATCCTCATCATTCGATGCATAACTGTCCACATTAACTTCATTTACTCTTTTAGATTTACGGTACCTACAAGCAGCACCAAAATGATTTAGTTTTTTACATACAAACATAACAGATCTTATTATTAGCGGGACATTTATGCATTGAATGACGAGTTAGGCACTTGTTACAATTAATTAAATGTAGATTAGTACCTTTTGAATTTGATTGAAACTGATTAGTTTTTAACTTAGTTTTATTAAAATTATTGATGTTAGCATGCTTTGTAGTATTTATACCATTTGTACCTTTATGAAATTTTTTAACGTAGTTAACTGAATTTGACGATGGTCCGTCTTGAATGACCTTTGTTTGCTCTTTGTTCACCTCAAACATCTTCCACATTTCAATTCCCTTACTCAAAGTAAGCTCCCGATTAGCCAACATTATCTCCTGCAGCTTCTTATCATGGATTCCCATCACTATACGATCTCTTAAAATTGATTCTTCAGCAACACCATAGTCACATTATTTCACCAGATGACGTAAATCCTTTAGGAAAAGCTCGAATGATTCTCCCTGCTTCTGTATTCTGGAGTTGAACATATAGCGTTCAAAAACCACATTCTTCTTCGGGATACAGTAGTCGTCAAACTTCTTGATTATGGAGTCCAATGATTTTTCTTCGGTAGTAGTGAGCCCGAGCACATTGAAAATTTCCACGCCTCCTTCTCCGACCAACAGCTTAAAAATTGCCACTTGAGACTCTGGACTGGACTGTACAATACCAGTTGCGATGTTGTATATCTGGAAATTTTGTTTAAACTTCTTCCAGTTATTAGCCAGGTTCCCATCAATATTTAGTGGGCATGGAGTCGGTAGATTTGAGGGCATCATTTTTGTAGTTTGATCTTCGATTTTACCTTTTTGTTCGTCTTCGGTTTTTGTCATTTATTTTTTTTTTTTTTTTTTGTATAGTTTTACTTAAAAATATTTTAATTTGCAAAGTAGTTCTTTTATTATAAATAAATTTAATTTAAATCACTTTGATTTTCTTTGTCCGCAGCGCCATGTAATATAATTAACAAGACGAGGTGATCCCTTTGAGTTATCTTTATTAACTGGACTTAAAAGCTAGCTTATTCTAATACATAGGTTCTTATATACAAGACTAACAGGTTGTAATAGAAGAGAGATGCAGTTAGTATTAACATTGAAAACAATTATAGGGTGCAATGGGCACTTATAGTCAATACTTCTTACACGGTCTTCCTCTCCTTCTGCGTCCCTCGGGAATAGTGTCGAAGACTTTCCGGGCCGGAGCATTGGTGTCCATGCGCTCTAAATGACCGAGCCATCTGAGTCTCTGGACCTTGACCCTTCTGGCTAAGTTCACGTCGTTGTACAACCCGTAAAGTTCGCTGTTGTATCTCCTTCTCCATTCCACATCAATGCACACGGGGCCAAAGATCCATGCTTCTGCACCATACAGCAGGACAGGGATGATGGGAGTGTTGTACAGTTTAACCTTAGTTGCTCGAGAGAGGGCTTTTCCACTCAGTTGCTTTCTTAGCCCAAAGAAACAGCGATTAGAAAGAGTAATTCTTCGTCTTATCTCACCGCTCGTGTTATTGTCCGTGTTGATAGCGGAGCCTAGGTAGACAAACTCCTTAACTACCTCGAAGTTGTATGCGTCTCGTTCTGTCCGAGCCGTCGATGTTAGGTGTCCTTACTCGAAGACAGCATGTACTTCGTTTTTCCCTCATTTACCGCTAAACCCATTTTTGCCGCTTCTGTCTCAATCCTCACAAAGGCGCCATTGACATCACGCTGTGTTCTTCCCATTATATCAATATCGTAGGCGTTCGCGAGAAGTTGAACAGATTTATAGAAGATAGTGCCTCTGGTGTTGACGGTGGAGTTTTGGACTATCTTCTCAAGAACGATGTGAAAGAAGTCGCACGACAGTGCATCGCCTTGTCTGAATCCTTTTTTGACGTCGAATGATTCCGTAAGCTCATTGCCAACCTTGATAGAGCAGCGTGAGTTCTCCATCGTCATTTTGCACAAGCGAACGAGCTTGGCAGGGATGCCAAAGCTAGACATAGCTTTATACAGTTCGTCTCTGTAGATGCTGTCATACGCGGCCTTAAAATCAATGAAGAGGTGGTGGGTACCGATTTGCAGTTCATAGGTTTTTTCCAGGATCTGCCGCAACGTGAAAATTTGGTCGATGGTAGACTTTCCTGGCCTGAAGCCACATTGATAAGGACCAATCAGATTGTTGACGAAAGGCTTCAGACGTTCACATATTATGGCAGAGAGGATCTTGTAGGCGATTAAAATATATGCTGGCCCGAAATGGCCGTTGTTGATTGAACATGGCTATGATAATAAAAATTGAAAACAAATCACTTTTACTTGCGATTTTGAGCAAATGCATTTTTGGTTGTCGGAGGTTTGTGTCTTTGAACGATGACTTCGAACGACAACACAAAAGGACAACTGACTGCTGTCACATAAGATGCAGGTATCAATGGTTAATTTTGTGAAGTTGCCTTTCCGTTTCGTGAAAATGTGGAAAAAACAACCCACAATACAATACTCTTTTACTTTCACCTGTTAATAGTTACTATAATTTTTTACACTGAAATCAATCAAGTAACATTTTTGACAGAAATATGAATCTGAAAATTACTTAAAATTATTCCTTGTTAAACTGTCATTGAATGTGTTTCATTTAAATACTGTAACAGGAACCTCTCCTGATATGACTTTGCTCTGAAGTAGTTCTACAAAAAGGTGTTCTGAAAGTAGTTCATCCAGCATCCAGGCTGAAATGCTCACCCTACCATGCTTACTGTTGTTAAAGGATCACCATGTTGAGGTAGCAGTCTTTTCATCGCCAAAGTGCATGGTATCAGGCTAATGTGACCATACCTATTAACACACGTCACACAAAAAAAATGATAATGCATATTTCAGGTTACTTATCTAAAAAGCTCTAACAAGCCACAACTAACTTTTATGTTTTGATTCGAAAACTTCTTAACGCATTTTATATGCTTTTTATTTTATCACCTCGTAAAGAGGATTTAAATATCAAATTTATAAAAATTCTTTCAGCCACATCCATCAAAACTTATTTTATGATTTTAAAAGGAAATATTCTCTTCGCCAAAATTGAACCTGACTTAAGAACCATAAATAAATTAACTTAACGCAGCAATAAATAAAAATACATGAAAATAGTTTTTGCTTTAATTTTTTTATTTTTTTATGATATTTTCAATAAAAATCTCTCCCTTCTTTTATGTTCATCTGTTGAGTGCTTCATAAAACTTATCAGAAATTTTCGTAAGACATTAAGAGGGAAATAAGCAAAATCTAATTTGTGAAATAATAAGAAAACTCTAGCATTCCATATAGTGCGTAAGAACAGAACACACGACGACCGACGTTCATCATCTTCTTCCCCCACACATTTAAGCCGGCATAATAGCTACCAGATGTGTTGTTACAGTTCGCCAAATCAAGCTGTTCTATTCTCCATGCTAGGAACTTGTACGGATCCTTATCGGCACTGTTCATATGGAGTGAAATGTCATCATCTTTGTGCTGTCTATTTGCTGAGGACTTTTCGGACAAAACTATTGAATTGATGGTATACTTTTTTGTGTTAAAACTTAAAATACCTTGATTGATGTACGATATGAAATAAATTTTATGCTGAGGCGGGTTATCCATTCAAGCGAGGAGGATAACAATAATGACTAAGGGTGACTATGGGTATCAATTAGATTCGATTACCGTACTGTGTTGGTGAAGTATCGAGTTTCCTAACAATGAACATTTCCACCAGTTGGGTAAATTCACTGAGAATTATCTTGCTTTCGAAGAGGAAACAAAAAGAGTTTGCTGCTCAGCTCTTTCGTTTGTTGTGTTTCTCTGCGAAAATGATGTTTTTGACCGGATTTCAGGCGTTTTGCTGTAACGACTTACAACTATCAGATTTCGTCATTTTCTAAGTTGATTTAATTTTTTACTTCTAGGCGTGTCAAAACTCTTTTCAAAACGGATCCTTTCTGTATCCATAAAGAGAAGTTCTGACTGCAGTAGGCGTTAGCATTGTCAATGTCATAATCAGTTAGTATATTGTAATGCTTTTAGATCGTGGCTAGGGTATAGCTCGTCGGGTTCAGGGTTTTCTTGAGAAAAGCACAAAACTCAAGGCAAGGCGATCCAACTCGACTCAAATTCCACATAACAAAATAGTGTTGTTTTCTTTAATTCCGATAAAAGACCTTTATTCTCTCATTACTTAAGCTAATACATACATTAATAGAAAGTCCACCTAAGTGGAATAATCATAAAGGTTAAGTCCACGACTTGTGGAAACAACAAAATAAGTCCACGCTAGGTGGAAATAAACCAGCAAAATAAGTCCACACTAAGTGGAAATAAACCAACAAAATAAGTCCACGCTAAGTGGAAATACCAAAATCAAGTCCACTGAGTTCAGTGGAAGAATCAAAACAATAAGTCCACTTAAGTGGAAATAACCCGGAGCAAGTCCACTGAGTTCAGTGGAAGTATCAAAATAAATAAGTCCACGTAGTGGAAATAACGGTCATAAGTCCACGACTGTGGAAAGAATCAAAAGAGGATAACTAACAACGGGTTGGGGTCAAAATCCCGAAAATCAAAATCCCGAAAGCCCAAAATCCCGAAAACCCAAAATCCCGAAAACCCAAAATCCCGAAAACCCACAATCCCGAAAACCCAAAATCCCGAAAACCCAAAATCCCGAAAACCCAAAATCCCGAAAACTCAAAATCCCGAAATCCCGAAATCGAAATCCCGAAAAATTATATAAAATGAAAAATTTGCGCAAATTTTTCATCTATATCTATATCTATATCTATATCTATATCTATATACATATTATAAAAATCTAGCGCCGTTCGTTTGCGGCATAAAGGCATAAAAACCGGTTGGCCGATTTTCTTAATTTTTGTCTTAAACTAAAGAGGATTAAGGGTAGATTGTTTAAGACAAACAAAATTAGTACTTTTTAAATCATAAACGGTTCAAATGTTAAAAATAATGCTTTTCACACTACAACAAAATATATCAATATAGCTACCTACGATTAATCAATTTAATTTCGTCAAATATTTTTATTTTCATCACACAAAAAAAAATGTCAGTGAAGAAAATATTTGTCAAAAATTGTTTTTCATCGAAAAAAAAACTTTACTTCACATTTTTTGTTGTCGATATTTTTCCTTTTTTAGATTTGTTTCTTTTGAGATATGGCCTTGGAAGCGGGAAGTGGAGTAGTGGGGTAGTGGGGTAGCGAGGAGCGGGTAAGGGTGTAGCGGGTAACAAGTAGAAGTAGCAGGTAGTGGGTAGCAGGTAGCTATGGAGGGAAGGAGGGTAGTGGGCAGTGTACTAGGAGGGTACCAAAGTTAAGGTCTTTTTTTATCAGATTTATTTTGATGAAATACTCGGAAAACTCATTGGTTTTCAAGGGGAGAATTGCATGTAATTGTAGTAAAGTGGTTCTCAAATGGAAAACTGGAAAATTTCAAAATCGGTTTCCGAAAGGAACTCGGAAAACTCATTGGTTTTAAAATGGAAAATTGCATATTATTGCAGGTGCATTGGTTTTCAAATGGAAAATTTCAAAGTGCGTTTCGAATAGAAAATAGAAATTTCTTGATGAAAAACTCGGAAAATTCATTGGTTTGCAAAGGGAAAATTGCATGTTATTGCAGGTGCAGTGGTTTTCAAACGGAAAACTGGAACATTTGTGATGGGAAACTAGAATGCAAGAAAGAGTAAAAAAAAATGGAAAATTTGAAATGCAAAAAAAATTTGACTAAACAAAATCTCAAAAACACTCTTTCAAATGAAATGCATTACTTTTGAAATGGTAAAATGGAAAGTTCGTAAAATGGAAAGTTTGTGCCGTTTGTCATCAAATTTTGACAAAATGTTAGAGTATTATTAGAGTAGAAAATTGTACAAAATCGGCCAAGCCGTTCATAAGATATAGCAAAAAATGTGGAAACACAATTTTCCCTATAGAACGTTAACTATGCATTTGACCATATTCTTAACAAAGTTGTTGTGCATGAGGCAACGAAGATTTCTGAGTTGTCACGACCTTACTAGCTGACAAAGTAAACGTTGTTTTCTTAGATATATCTATAAAAATCTCATACAAATTCGCTGAGGACTCACTGATTTTATACCAGTGGAGTGTTTAGAACCAAATGTTGAGGTAATGTTCGGTTAGTGGCGTAGATGGGTTCTTAGTATTTTGTACAAAATCCGACCAAGCCGTTTTCATGAGAAATGGCCAGGGTATTGGTTGATTTGGTAGCGGGGTAATGGGAAGCGGTCAGCGGGTTGACGGATAGTGAGTAGTTAGAAGCAGGGTAAGAAGAAGCGGGATAACAGGTAACGGGGTAGCGTGTAGCGCGCAGAAATACTGGGTAGCCGGCAGTGTTTAGTGACGGGTAGCGGGGTAACTGGGTAACAGAGTAGTGGGGTAGCAGGGAAGCGGGTTGTGTAGTGGGCTACAAAAGTTTAGATCTTTTATTTATCGATTTAGGCAGTGCGAAGTCTGCCGGGTCAGCTAGTTTTATATAATTTTTCGGGATTTCGATTTCGAAATGCTTTGCAAAAGCATAACAGCATCAAATCAAACTGTTTTATATATAAGATCGGGAATTGCAAAGACAACTTACAATTTTTTTTTTTTAAGGTCACCAATAAAAAAAACCTTAGAAAAAAAAGTCCGTTAGATTCTTTTCTTATGTTAAGAAGAATGTTTATGTTATACTTAAGATTTTTTCTTAAATTGTGCGATTATACTTTTGAAATGCAGAAAAAAACTGGTTTTCATTTCTAAACATTAGAAGGGAAAGTAACGGAATATATTTTTTATTTCAATTTTCTTATACTCGTATAATGATGCTCTTAAAGAAAATGTTGAGTTCTTTATTCTTTCTTATTTTGAAATAAATTTCAGAAATTTAAGAAAATTTCTGGATTTTGGCCAGTCGGGATTTTGGGTTTTCGGGATTTTGGGTTTTCGGGATTTTGGGTTTTTGGGATTGTGGGTTTTCGGGATTGTGGGTTTTCGGGATTTTGGGTTTTCGGGATTGTGGGATTACGGGATTTTGATTTTCGGGATTATGTCCGTCTCCCACTACCAACTTCATTTATTAAATAAATGAGCTTTATTCGGTTAGTTTTTCCTGATTTTATTCGAATTATTTCTGTTCCTATATAAATTTTATAACTGAAACAGACTGTCAATTGTAAAAATAAAGTTTAATTTTATATGTACATTATCCGTATTGTCTATTTGTATGCCAATTGGAGATGTCAGGGATTTAGGTACACTCTGGTTCGGACGCTTAGTGACACTTAAGTTTTACACTCCGGGTCGGTAGGATAGGTTCATTTCCTTTTTTCTTAGTAATGAAGTTTCTTCGTTACACATCCCCCTTCCTTTTTGAGACGAGAAACATCTCGTCTATAGTTCACTAAGGAAGAGAAAACAAAATGGGAAATTAGAAAATGTGTTCATTGTTTCTTCGTTTACTTCAAAAATATTAAAAATAAATTCTTAAATTCTCCTTTTTTTTTGTGTTTTTTTTTTTGTTTTTTATAACTAAAAAAAAACAAGGCAATTCAGTATAACTAAAAACAAAAAAATTCAGTTCAATAACTTATAATAATTCAGTTATAATAATTCTTATCATATAATTTAATTATTACTTTCGTAAGTTAATAACTTTACGCAATGCTCCGAAACGCAAGGTAGCCTTACTCCCCTTCTTGTCGAGGTACACTAAGATGGATCCCCAAGGACGGTAAATTTTAAACATCCTCTGATGGAGGGATCCTTTTAGGGTGATGCCTTCAAATGGGTCGTCGGGGATGGGGACGGTGTTCGGAAACTGTGGGTCGGTGGCGTTGTTGTTAAAACTCCCAGTAGCTGTTGAGGATGGGGCTTTGGGTCTCTTGCTGATGACGACTGGGATGTTTTCCGGCGGTGCGACGGCAGTGGCAGCGGCGGCGGTGACGATAACGCTGGATCTTTTGGCTGGTGGTGCAAATGAAGTGGTGGCGGCGGCGGTTATTGGTTTTAATCCAGGAGTCACGTTGGTAGCTGTGGATCGAGGAATAGCGTAGGAGTCGTATCCACTAGCATATTCGCTTCCAAGACTCGGACCGGAGATGAAAACTGGTATCGGGGCTGCGAGTGCTTTGCTGAGGTTGCTAGCCTTTTTACGAAGTTCCTCGGCAGCATCTCTTTGTTGTCGTATCGTCTTCATCTCTTCCTCCAGTGGTGTTCTCGATGGGATGGGAGCTACCATGGACCGATCATGAATCTCGCCCTTGATTCGGCTCACTCGTGCACGGGGTTTCATCTGAAATGCCAAAGGAGTGCTTTGATTTGGGGCCGGGAGCTTCCGTCACGGTGACACGGATCTCGTGGCGAAGCGTCTGCCGTGGCGGGGCTGGTGTGGTCCATAGAGGGACACTCTGGTGCAGACAGTCTGTGGATTCCACGCTTTTCCATCGAAGTGTCTTGTTCGGCTGTTGAATGTTGACTGATCGGAGGATTTATCTGTTGATTATAATGGAGTGGAAAAAAAATGTTTGATGAATGCTCGGCGGTAATTTCAATAAATTGAGTCCTCTTCTGAATAAAATCCCTTCAGATCTCTTACGACTCTTCAGACAAGAATCTCATCGGGAGTTGGAGTTCGTGAAACTTCTGTCTCATCTTAGCTCCAACGAAGGTCCTAGTTGAGTCAGTGTCGACTTAAGCCTGAAACGTTTCATTATCCAACTTAAATGGGATGAAAAAGCGAGGGTCATGATTTGGGGGTGCGTTAATTACAGCTACGGTTTCATGATTGCGGCATGAGCAGTCTTTACTTAATCGCCCGTCTGCACTGCACCGCAAAAGGAGCAAAATAGACGAAACGGACGGTGGCAACTCTCTTTTCGATGACCCCTCTGCTTGCAATTCCAACAATGTGTTTCCCTATCATAAGGGACATTTTGCGGTGGAGTACCTGCGTTCGGTCGGTTGGAAGGCAGCTGATGAAAAGTGTTCGTTCGGTTGTAGTTTGCCGTTGCAGCATATGTTGCGGCGAGTTGTTGATTAGGCGGTTGATTAAAGGGGTTTGTTCGATGCTGGTTGTGCGGTAGAACGTACGGGACGGCGGCGGCGGCGGATGGTCTGTAAGTACTGTTAGAATCGGCGGCTTAATATTAAAGAATTCCAATTATTTTTTAAATAATCAACAGATCCTTTTCAATCGATCGTTATAATCATAATAAATTTTCATATTTTTTATTTTTAAAACAGTTTTGTTCTCAACTACTTATTTTAATTTTTAAAGTAAACAAGTGTCGTTCAAACATAACAAGTTGTCCTTCAATCCAATTCAATTCTTCTATTTCTTGATATATCTAATACAGCCCACCTGACGCTGGTGACGTTCTTGGCACCTCAGACAATGTCATCAGATCTAAAAATAAAATTTAATTTAATTTCCACAAACAATTCTTTGATATGACAACCAACAACTGGTTCTTTAAAATCTGGTGTGACCTCAGCCATCACCTGGCTCCAACACTACCGGTATAGAGACCAAATATCAAAATCATCAGTGGTATGATCGCAACCAACACCTGGCTCCAACACTAACGGTATAGAGACCAAATATCAAAATCATCAATGGTGTGATCGCAACCAACACCTGGCTCCAACACTAAGGGTATAGAGACCAAATATCAAAATCATCAATGGTGTGATCGCAACCAACACCTGGCTCCAACACTAACGGTATAGAGACCAAATATCAAAATCATCAATGGTGTGATCGCAACCAACACCTGGCTCCAACACTAACGGTATAGAGACCAATATCATTGGTGAGACCTCCGCCATCACCAAATTTTACAACCATTATAATGACATCAAACCTGGATTCATCCTCAGAATCTAGAAACTCCAATATTTCTTTCATGTCACAAGATATAGACCACTGCAAAGGCCATGCTCTCAATTGTTCTTTTGCAACTTTGGTTACGATTTTTGTGCCAACCTTTTGTACTTCATATCTTCCATTGGCTAAACATTTTACTATTTCATAAGGACCTAAAAATTCATAATCAGTTTTACTATCATGCATATTAGAATCACGATGCATTAAAACAAAATCCCCAACTGAATATTTAATTGTGTCCCGTCTTTTCCGATTCGCCTCTTGCATGCAACTCTGTTCAGGAAATAATTTCAATGCCACACGTTCTCTATCAAATTTTCGATCACGAATAGGTTTCAGGTCAGGTGATATTTTTCTCAATATTGCCTGAATTAATGGAGTGGATGTTCGAATTCCCAAAAGAAGTTGCAAAGGTGTTACCCCTATTGATTTCTGTAAAGTTGTATTCAAAACTAATTGAATTTTCCACAAACCACTCGGCCATTCTGATTTAATTTTAGTTTCAATTCTCAATAAATTTCTAATTGTTCTCATATATCTTTCGACTTGACCGTTACCTCTATGTATATCTGGTGTAGTGAAATGATATTCAATTTGCCACTCATTTAAATATTTTGGAAAAGTTGAATTTTTAAATGATGTACTTGAATCCATTATAATTTTGTTAGGGGTACCAAAAAGTGAAAGAACATGCTGTATTTTATCTCTAGTTTCAACTGTAGTAACAGTCTTCATAGGAGTCAGAATACAATATTTCGTAAAAGCATCAACTATCACTAAAATGTGCTTAAAACCGTCATTTGATATTGGCAATGGGCCCAGACAATCCATGTGCAAAGTTTCAAATGGTTGCTTTGGTTTCTCAACTGGATTTAAGAAACCTTGCAGTGGACCAGTTCTTGTTTTTTTACTGCACGGATAACACAGTGTTTAACATAGCTTTTAACAAAATTTCTCATACGTGGAAACCAAAAATGTTCCGCAATTGATGCGTATGTCTTTTCGACACCAACATGACATTGTTCATCGTGAAAAATTCGTAACAGTCCCAAACGGCTTTGCTTTGGAACAATCCATTGTAAATTCGTAGTACCATCTTGATTTATTTGTTTCCGATACAACATTCCATTATGTTCTTCATATTGATTAGCATCAAGACTTCCTGTTTTTAATTTTTCCAACATATGCTGTATTTCTTCATTTCCTTTTTGTTCAATATATGCCCAATCTTTGTGTTCTACTCGTCGAATAACCTCAACTGGATTTCGACTAAGATAATCAACATGAGCCAAGCTACTTCCTTTTCGATAAACTATTTCAAAATTAAAATCTTGCAGATAAATCCACCATCTTGCAATTCTAGGAATTAAGTCTTTTTTGTTAGCTGAAGCTTTAACTGCATTGCAATCAGTTATTAACGTAAATTTTATTCCTAGTAAATAAACTCGAAAATGTTTAACAGCCTGTACTATAGCCAGTGTTTCAAGTTCATAAGAATGATAGTTTACATGCTTCGTAGTTCTTTTGCTAAAATATGCTATGACTTTGAGTTTAGAATTATCTTTTTGAATCAAAACAGCACCATAACCAATGCTGCTTGCATCAGTGTGGAGTTCTGTTTTTAAAGCAGGGTTGAAAATTGCTAGTAGTGGCCTAGAAGTCAAATGTTTAATCAAATATTGTCTGGCTATTTCTTGTTCTTCCTTCCATTCAAATGGCACATTTTGTTTTGTTAGTTTTGTTATGGGAGCGGTCTTCGAAGCAAATTCAGGAACAAATTTTCTAAAATAACCTGCTAATCCCATCAATTGTCGGACTTGCTTGATAGTTTTTGGAATAGGTGTTTCAATCAAAGCCTGAATTTTCTGTTTTCCTGGTCTTATTCCTTCACCTGATATTTCTCTGCCAAGATATTCCAAACTTGATTGAAGAAAGCGACACTTTCCAATATTCAAAGAAAATCCTGCAATCTTTAATGCTTTTAATACAATGTGAAGATTTTCAAGACCTTCCTGGTAAGTACAGCTAGGAATCAGAATGTCATCTAAATATACAAGAGCGATCATATCCTTCAATGAACCTAAGGCAAGATTTATTGACCTTTGGAAAACGGCTGGAGCATTAGCTAACCCAAAAGGCATTCTCAAATATTCAAAGTGACCGTCAGGAGTCACAAAAGTAGTTTTGTGAATTGATTCTTCATCAATGGGTATTTGGTGAAACCCAGATGCCATATCCAAAGATGTAAAAAAATCTACCTTTACCCAACCTGTCGAGTTGATCATCAATCAGTGGAAGAGGGTAACGATCTTTAATCGTGTTTCTGTTTAAATCTCTATAATCGACACACATTCTGTAGGACCCATCTTTTTTCTTAACAAGAATTATAGGACTTGCGAATGGAGATTCACTTGATCGAATTATTTGGTTTGTTTCAAGGTCAGAAATAATATCACGAACAGCTTTTCTTTCATCAATTGCAAGTCGATAAGGTGAGCGGTTGACAATAATCTCTTTTTCTAGTCTTATTTTAAGACTGATGTTATTGACTTTCCCTATTTTATGTCCTTCCGTTATCATTTCAGAAAAATCTCTCAAAATATTTTGTAATTCGTTTCGATATTCATTAGGAACCAAAACTTCGGAAATTTTCGATCCGACATTTTCTGAAAGTCTATTAATTCCTGGAAGTTGGCGTCGGATAACAAGAGAACCTTTATGGTCTGTTATAGTTGCTAGACTATGGTCTTCAAATAAATTTCGTCCAATAAAAACATCATAGTCTAAACATCCGTCGGGAACAATAACGTATGATATAGAGGTTTCAATGTCAGATATTCTTGTGTGTCCTTGAAATTTTTTTGAAGCATCAATAGTTACATTAGCTATACCTTTTAACAATATATTACAATTTAAAAGCTTGTCCTGGAATAAATGTTGAAACTTTTGAGATATAAGAGACAGATCTGCTCCTGTATCAATCAATGCCCAAAAATCAATCAATCAATAAAAACTTCGGTAGCTCCAGAATGTTTTCCTGAACTACAGAAATTTATTTTACGTCGTTTGCCGATTGATTGTTTAATATAACATTTGGCTATATCATGGCCGTTTTTAGCGCAAAAAGAGCAAGCAATGTCTTTGTTTGGCTTTGAAATGGAATTCGACTTTGTGATGGTTTTATCTAAATTAGTTGGCAGTTGTTTAGCGTAACAATTAGAAATTACATGACCAATTTTCCCACACTGAAAACATTTCTTCTCAGTATAATATTTTCCATCGTTTAGTTTTCTTTTTAAACGTTCACGATCGGTATAAGATTTATTTAAATCCTTACTGCACGATGGTTTTGTAAAAGATGATAAAAGTACTAATAACTCACGAATAGATTTGCAGTTTGATTTCATAGCTGTATTACGGACTTCAAATTCAGAAATACCATGAATTACCAATTCTAATAAATCCGCTTCACACCAATTAGCACGAACATTTTTTAGCAATGCAGTTTTCTCATGTACATAAGTTGCATAAGTATTAACATATGAACTCTTAAAATGTGATGCCTTTTCTAAGAGATACCCTAAATTTCTTTTCGGTGGAAATGCTTCCTCAATATCTCTTCGAAAAGATTCCCAATTTCTCACGTCAGGATTCCATCGTTCGAACCAGCTTTTAACATCGCTTGATAAAAATTTTCCAATTCTACCCAAAGCCTGTACATCGGACCAACCCAATTCATTTTTAATAATCTGAACTTCACTCACCCATTTAACTAAATCAGTTTCAGGTTTAAGAAATGGCAGATCAACATGGTCACCTGACCTTTGTGATTGTAAAGCTTGAATTAAACTATTTAGGATTTGGGAAGAATCTTCAGTACCATGAGCAGTAGCAGTATTTCTTGTTTGACCACGATTGCGAGACAACTTTTCGGAATGTTTTTCTTTAAGGCTTGTGAACAAAAATGTAAAATGTTCTTCTTCTTCCTGATTTTCCTAGAACATAAAGGCCAGTTAAAATGCAAAAATTGTTTAAAATTAAATTATACATAGATTTATTGTTGTCCAAATGTTTGGTCAGATCCCACTTCTGATGTTAGAATCGGCTTAGAATCGGCTTAGAATCGGCTTAGAAACAGCTTAATATTAAAGAATTCCAATTTTTAAATAATCAACAGATCCTTTTCAATCGATCGTTATAATTATAATAAATTTTCATATTTTTTATTTTTAAAACAGTTTTGTTCTCAACTACTTATTTTAATTTTTAAAGTAAACAAGTGTCGTTAAAATATAACAAGTTGTCCTTCAATCCAAAGTTGTCCTTCAATACAATTCTTCTATTTCTTGATATATCTAATACTACCTAGCTCAGCCCAATGAAACAGAATGGCTTGAAATGTCGAGGGCTTATTATGCAAAGACGGGAATGCCAAACGTTGTCGGAGCAATAGATGGAGGGCATATTGAAATAAAGTGCCCTCCAAAATCAGGATCGCTTTATTTCAATTACAAGCAGTATTTTAGTATTGTGCTGCAGCTGCTAGCTGCTTGCGACAGTAATTATTCTTTTCCTGCTGTAGATATTGGGTTGGGGCGTGTCGCGTGTTGTTTTGACCAATTAAAAACTAAATTCCGGATACAAATAAAAACACGAGACTTTTTCTTCTGGAAGTTTTTTCGAAGTGAAAATATAATTTTATTTTTCAATTGAAGTTTTATATTTCAAAGATACAAAAATTTTCTTTTATAAAGTAGAAAATTTTACAGTGGGAATTAATTTTTATATTCAACAGGGCGTATGGAAGCCAGAGCGATGGGGGTGTACTTCAAGCAAGTGACGTTGTTAATGCTATTCTTCAAGAAAGCATTAATCTCCCGATTCCACAGAGATTGCCCAACACCAATATAAAATTCCCATTCTATTTTGTCGCTGATGCAGCTTTCCCATTGAAGAAAAACATAATGCGACCATACCCCGGAAGGCTATTGACGTCAGACAAAGAAAATTTCAATAAAATGGTATCCAGAGTGTTACGTAGCAAAACGCGTAGCACAAACATGCACAGATACCCATGGTATCTTCTTCGAATTGTAGATTCGAAATAAGAAACAAAAAATCAAAAACAGAACCCAATTTTGGTACCTGTTGCCATCGAGGTCCATGTCATGTCGCCGTGTCGTAATCTTCGCCGACGTCGTCGTCGCGCTCCGAATGCCTGGATACATTCACTGGTCATTTGTTGATCTTGAAGATGACTTGACTTGACTTGACTGCTACTCCTTTCGTGGCTCGATGGAAGAAAATGCAACCTGAAAAAAGAAAAAGAAATGGTTAATGGTGTTTACTAAAAGGAAAGAAAATGAAAAACATGAGAATCAGCCTTTCGAAAGACAAATTGAAAATTCACAATTTGGAGTTTCAAAGGACTGATTCCCATAAACACCTAGCCTTAAGATATGGTTGAAATGATTCCAATCGTCAGGAAATCCACATAAAATTCCGAAAAGAGAAAGAAAAACCTGAAAATAAAAAGAAAAAAACACGAAATTAATGAATTTTCAAAGACAAATATTTCCACTGTGGAAGTTTGTTTACAAAATTCAAATGCACTTTTGCACTTGAAATTTGCCAACAAATTCCCACACAATACTTTATAATCACTTACCTGAGAGTACGATGAATTCTTTAGTCGACAATTATAATATTTTTACATCCCATTAAATAGATTTTCCACCAACAATAAATTAAAAAGAATATAATAAATTGAATCACGAATTCAAGCATGCTGGGTTGGTTTGATTTTATTAAATGTCATTTGACATTTCAATTTCAAGTCTTCACTGAGTGGACTGCGCATACTAGCTTTCTCACTCTAGCTAAAGGGAAAGGGGTGAGAAAGTTAGTTGTGTATGTACGAATACGATTTGGAATTTGGGACAATCAGTGCTGTCAGCTTAGTAATAACATTAAGTGTTTTATTTGTATTATTAAGTATTTTTTTGTTCAGAATCGGATAAATTAGGATTAATTAGGATAAGGTAAGATTAATTTGATAAGGGTTGATAATATTGTAGTGAAAGTAGATGGGTTATCAACTTTAAATTTAGGAATGAGGGGAAAGTGTATGGATGTGTGGGTGGACTTAATGGATAGACGAGGGGGTTCATAGCTAGTGATAAGGATAGGAAATATAACTAACATTGATTCAATCTAAACGAAAAAAAAGACGTTACAAGAATAAGAATGGTTACATCTCACTCAGGATAGAGGTTGTTATATACCCAGAGGGACAAAAGAGTTGAAACAAGAACTATATACCTACTTTGTAAGAATTAATGAAGAGTTGTGATTGATAAAATCAAGTATAGTTGAAGCTCGAGGAATTAATTTAAATTGAAGTTTTTTTGGATAATTCCAAGGGAAATATAGTTTTGAATTTCGAGGAGAAATAAGAAAAAAAGCAAAAAGGTATGAAGATTAGAATAATGGATTGAAAAAAATGGAATTTAAAATTGTATTTAGTCCGCACATATAGATAGTGACCAAAAGGGCATAGTCAGCCAACTGGAAAAAAACCCCAATAAGAGGAAAACTAAAATAGCAGAGGTAACTCATAACAATTATTTGAAAAATGGACACAAAATTTAGAAGTAATCTTGAATTTTGATTACATAGGTTGAAAAATCAACCTCTGCCAGGTTTTTTTATTAAACCCCTTTTTTTCACCCATCGGAATTTTCCGGAAGGAGGCACAAAGGTGACTTCACTGAAGGACAAAGAGGTCAAATCCTCATAAGGAAGCTGAGGACATAGTGCCATACATATATAGACTATACAAGAAAAGTGAACTTTCAGACAAGAGAAAAGAATTATTACAAAAGTGAAATCGTTACATAAATAGTGAAATTAGAAATTTTATGACATTTTTTTTTGTTTAAATCTTGAATTTTTTTTATGAATTTTAAAATTAAAACTGTGTGGTGTTAGATTTTTTTGTGTATGCCTTAAACGCGACTCAATCTTTAACCATCTTTCAAAAGGAGAAATACCACACAACCGTTTCTACGAAGTACTGCCGGCAGGACATCGAGGGATCGAGGGAACTGTGAGTTTTTTTTAATTTCTCTATATATATACATAGATATATTTTTGTGGCGCAAAAAAGGCCTACAATTGGATTGAAGACCGTAGTGGGCAAGAAAAGAAAACAAAAAAAGAAATCCCACAGTTTTTTGGTTGTTGATTTTTGAACTTCATTTAATAGAGTAATACACATAATACATCCATTTCTTTACATTAAACATATAGAAGTTCCATTAATTTGAATTTACATACATAGTATATAAGATACTTGAATTCATTCTGTCCTAAATAAAATTTGAAATAATGAACATACAATATTTTTGAAGTAAAAGTTATTTCTAATATGGATTGCTAATTCTTAAGCTGTTGGTGTGTGCAGGCTGTATAAAGCCGTCCTCTGTAGATGGTGGGTTTTGGTCAACGCGACGAACGATGACGTCATAACGATTTTATAGATAAGCAGCTGGTTGGTCATTTTAGGGGCTACCTTCGACAATATCGGCCACAAAGGTAGCATTCGGTTGTATCGGACGGATACAAAGGGTGGGTCGGCCAGATCATCATCAACAACATCTGATGAGCGTTTCGCGGTTTCAGCAGAGCGTCATCTGGGGACAAAAAAAGTGAAGTGTTTTAGTTTAGGTAAAACAAATTTCAATTGGTGTAGGGATTTAGTTAGTAGGTTAGCATAGGGTATTTTGGTGATGGGTTAGGTAGGTTAGTTAGGTTAGAACTAGGTTAGTTTACTTTGTTTTTCCAAATGAAGCACTGAACTTACCTGTTCTCAGATGATGCTCACGTACCTTGGTTTGTGTCTTTTTTTTTCTTACCCTTTTCCACTCCTTTTAACGTAGACTTCCACATCCTTGTCCCATTCCTTTTCCATTTTCTTTTTTTTTTTTCTTCTCCTGGCACGATTTTTTTTGTTTAGTTGAGCGGGAGATACCTTTGGAAGTGGCAAGAACCTACCCCATCCGACGAGCTAGTCCGTGCGACCACAAGCGTGCCTCTGCCCTCTTCCAAGGTATCGAAGAACTCCCCTGTGGAATCCTGACTCCTAACAATGGCGCCCAACGCGACCCAACGATAAGTCAACCTTGGCTTATCGCATATTGGCAAATTTATTCAATTTTCATTTTTTTTTTTCGATTTTTACTTTTCTGTCATCGACAAACCCAGGTACAGCGGGAACCCTTGAGGTCGTCACGAGTTGGAGCTGCTTTCCAATCTTAAGACCAAGTGTCTGAGATCTTGTGAGGTAGTCTTCGGTTCGTGACGTCATCAAGAGTAGAATGATGTTAACGACGTCCAATCTTCGGCTATCCGCCAAGTTGGGTTAACCCGACTTGTTGTGAGGTAGAGGATTTGGCGTCGGTGACTTCATTCGTGTGGAAGTTTAGCAGCACTTCTCAGCCATCCATTACTCTGACTAATAGTTAAGGGTCATGTAGTGGTTGTGAGGTGTTGGTGAACCGAAGCACCGGCTGGAATCCGAACGCACCAGCTGCAACTTAAATAACGAAAATACAGACAGGACATTAACGTACTAAAACCTATCTACAGACGGAAAGGAAACTTGGTACAGCCTCACACACCAAGCAAATTTTATGAAATTTTGAAATACAAAATACACAGACAAACATTTTTTTTTAAATTTAAACATTAGTTTCTTTTAATAAATTTTTTTTTACTGTTTCTATACATTTTCTTTTTTTCTTTTTATATTGATAAGTTCATTTTTTATACATAGTTTTAGTAAAGTTTTGAGAAGTTTTTCTTAGGTTTTTGAATTAGTTTTTTTTTGAATTTCTGATTTTTTTATATATTGAATTTTTTTTTGAATTTTTTGAAGTTTTGAAATTTTGAGGTAGTCTCTTTAGCGTACTCATTCTTAGTTTTTTGAATTTCTTGAATTTCGAGTATTAGATCAATTTGTTCAATTTCGAATTCCTCTTAGTTTAAGTTCAATCCTTTTGAATTTTGAATTGAAGTTTTCTTCCTTGAATTTTTATGAGTTTTGGTTGTTTTTGAAACCAATTTTCATCTTTTTTGATAATCCTTTTAATTTGAAAGAATTCTTACTGCAATGTCGGACAGGGCCAAGAAGCAGGGAGCTTTCGCTAAAGGTAGTAGGCCTACAACTAGGAGTTCCAAGCAAGTTGGGGACGCGAATATCGAGGAAGAGGTAGATCTGGCAGTACCCGGTGGAAGCCAAGGACCCAGAAACGGTACGAACGAAGACCGTAGAGACAGGGACATAGTTGGGGAAATTAGGGACATGGCACTACAGCTACAGCACGATGAGCAAGGAAGACAGGAACAAGAGCAAGAAAGACAGGAACAAGAGCAAGAAAGACAGGAACAAGATCAAGACGGGGAAGGGACTTACGGCGAAGACGAAGCATCTTCTGAGCAGAATAGACGAGACGAAATATTAGAAGAGAACCTACGGCTCAAGAGAGAACAACAGCGACTTATTAAAGAAAACCGAGACTTGGAACGTATAGCAAAAGCTACGGAAGACGCCAACAAGACGATGACATCACTGACGTCACTTGACTTGTATGAAAGGATGCAAACAGTTGCGACACTGACCGTCAAAGAGAGCCAAACGAAAACTCTGGGCATATTAGCAGAAGGACTGAGTGAGGTCATGAAATTAATTGACAAAAACATGAAGACGATGGACAAAAAGTTTAATACACTGGAACTTTCCTTAACGGACCAAAGAAATACGACAAGAACAAGACATGACCAAGACCAAACCTTTGAGAACGATAGGACGAATCACACCAGGAATAGTCAATCTAGACACAGTCCATCAAACGATCGCCACCCACTTAGGGACAGCAATCCTAAGGTTGATGTTCATAAGTGGGGGGTGAAGTTTGATGGGACTACGAAATCGATGTCGGTGGAAAGCTTTATTTTTAGGGTTGAGACTTTACAGAAGAAGACTGGACTATCTGACGACCAACTGTTTGCAAACTTTCATCACTTGGTTTCTGGGTCCGCGGAACAATGGTACTGGCAGTACCTAGAAGAAAATCAAGACGACGATATGCTCAATTATTACGATTTAAAAACAGAGTTAATACGGCAATTCAAACAGAATAAAAGAGATTTTGAAATATTGAGACAAATAATGGATCGGAAGCAGCAGCCCCACGAGACATTTGATGACTTTTACGCGGACATAAGGGGGCTTACCTTGCAAATGAAAGTTCGACCGAATGAGAGTGACTTAGTTTCCATGATTAGAAAAACATTAAAGAAAGGGTGGCAACACTTATTTTTGGATGTGCAATACAAAGTGTTAGAGAATTAAGGGACGAATGCCGAAGAGCAGAAGAACACTTGACAGCAAGGGACGCTAGAAGAAAATTCGTGAACGAGATAGACGATAGCAGAAAAACTAGAGTTAGAAACTACGACGAATCAGAAGAAGAGGAAGACTTAGAGATAGCCGCCTTACAACCAAATCGAAATGACAAAAGATATAATGACAAAAGATTTAATGATAGACAAAACTATAATGACAAAGATAAACGGAATGACAATATCACGAACAGACAACAGACAGGAGTATGCAACTCTACGTTTCATACTTTGACATGTTTCGGTTGTGGACAAGGCAACATACCCTTTAAGTGTGCTACCTGCCAGGAAAACTGCAGGGTCGGCAGTGTTCCCGAGAGTCAGCCGCCGACAAAACCGACAATCCCGGAGAACCGGAAAAAGGACGACAATCTGAAGGAATAAAGATTTTAGTGAGAGAGACGATTAAGACTGATGACCCAAAAACTCACTTGACACCGAACTTCGATTCTAAGCTTAGTCTTCACGAGCGAAAAAGACGATATGACGAAGCCCGAAAGCGGATTTTTGGTGAAGAAATAGACGCTGTGAAGAAAAGTAGGAATTATTTAAAAATAGCTAGGCTTAGGGAAATATGTGCAATCAAAAGACGGACGAAAAATAGGATAGAAGCTTCGATCTTGACAGTTAATGACGACAATAGACCTTATGCGAAAGTGCAAATAGAAGGCGAAGAAATATTAGGACTATTGGACAGCGGAGCTTCAGTGACGTGTTTAGGGAAAGGTGCAATACAGTTTATACATAAGAAAAACATACAAATGACGAACATGAAACATGCGATTAGGACTGCTGACGGAAATCAACAAAACATTGAAGGTAGTTTCAACGCAAATGTCTCGTGGGGTGGAAAATCGAAGGTTTTAGAGATATTCGTGGTCCCTAGCTTGCAACAACCTCTATATCTGGGTGTAGATTTTTGGAGCTCTTTCAACGTCGCTCCAAACATTGTGAGTGAGCTTAATGTGACGACAGTGCCTTGCACCGAGCAACCACAAACAATAGAACTAACACCAGAACAGGAAAAGCGACTGGAGGGCGTCAAGGTACTGTTTCCCTCTTTCGCAGTGTTGGGATTGGGTAAGACCAATCTCGAAGAACATGTTATAGAGGTGGACGACGAAAATATTCCCATCAAGCAGCGACATTATCCCATTTCACCAGCCGTTCAAAAGCTGCTTTATGCAGAGATTGATCGGATGCTTGAAATGGGAGTGATAGAAGAGAGCAACAGTGCTTGGAGCTCTCCAGTCGTTTTAGTAAGAAAAAATGGGAAAAATAGACTGTGTTTGGACTCGCGCAAAGTAAACGCAAGGACCAAGAAGTTTGCCTATCCTCTTCCACATATTGAAGGAATCATCAGTAGATTACAAGATACTAGATTCATCTCGAGTATAGATTTAAAAGATGCGTTTTGGCAGATTCCTCTGGAGATCAAATCAAGAGAGAAGACAGCTTTTACAGTCCCTGGTCGGCCGTTATATCAATACACGGTTATGCCGTTCGGATTGTGTAACGCCGCCCAGAGAATGTCTAAGTTAATGGACAAAGTCATACCTGGTCGTTTACGCCAGAATGTCTTTGTCTATCTCGATGACCTTTTGATTTGTTCTCCAGACTTCGAATCACACATTAAGTCACTAGAGGAAGTTGCGTTTGCTTTGCGTCAGGCAGGACTTACGATAAACGTAGAAAAAAGTAAATTTTGTTTTAAGGAAATCAAGTACTTAGGATATGTAGTAGGAGACGGACATATACGCACGGACCGAGACAAAGTGTCGGCGATCGACGACTTTCCTATCCCAAAGTCTCCAAAACAGCTCCGCAGATTTCTAGGCATGACGGGATGGTACAGACGCTTCATTCCGAATTACGCGACGATAGCAGCCCCAATGACGGACTGCCTGAAAAAGGGCAAACATTTTGAAATGTCAGAAGAAGCGATTACATCGTTTGAATTACTTAAGACGAGACTGGTTGAAGCACCAATACTTAACAATCCTGACTTTACAAAACATTTCTACATACAGTGCGACGCGTCAACAACAGGTGTAGGGAGTGTGATCTTCCAGCTGGACGACGAGAAAAACGAATTACCGTTGGCATTCATGTCCCAAAAACTAAATTCAGCTCAAATGAATTATAGTGTAACGGAACTTGAATGCTATGCGGCAATTCTGTCGGTGAAGAAATTCAGGGCCTACGTTGAGGGCTTACCTTTCACGATCATCACCGATCACGCCAGTCTGAAGTGGCTAATGACACAGAAAGACCTGTCAGGGCGGTTGCAGTAGCGTAGCGTGAGGGGGGCAAGGGGGGCAAATGCCCCGGGCGGCACTTGTTTGAGGGGCGGCAAAAAAGGGGCGGCGGCAAAAAAAAAAGGTTACCAAAACAAAAAACCCTGCACTTGAGGGGCGGCAAAAAAAAAGGTAACCAAAACAAACGAACCCTGAAATAATTTTCGGTAAACAGAATTTCGTATGGGGTGGCATCCAATCGACCTGTACCTATACCACCACAAACTTCATTTAACCACAAATTTAACATAAGCATTAGACCGAAAATCTACGATGGTAAATCTTTTGCGAATTACGATCCACCCATCACACATTCAGATAAACGACAAAATTTTAAATAACAATTGCTTCACGATTAGCGGTTGTTGCGACCGAAAATCTCAAAGAAAATTTCTGAATAAGCAACGCAGCAAAACAAATCTCATTAAATTATTCTTTGACAAGCAGAAAACATATCTTTTAGGACGGGTGGTGAGGCAAGAATTGGAAGTAAGACTTCAGAAAGATCAAACCATTGATCAAACTGAGGAAAAACTCGTGGCTAATAAATCAAAAAATGGCAAGAAATTCTTGTTAGAATGGTTGACATCATTAAATTCCTAGCAAAACAAACTTTAGCTTTTCGTGGCCATAGAGAAGACCCTACAAGCTCTAACAGAGGCAACTTCTTAGAGCTAGTACATCTCATCTCAAAGTATGACCCAGTCCTTCGTGAGCATCTTGTAAGAATAAAAATGAATGAAAAAATATCAACAAGTTATATGTCGCCACAAATTCAAAATGAATTTATAAACATTTTAGGAGAAGAAGTGCGACATCAAATTATTTCTGAGGTGAAAAAAGCGAAATACTATTCAATAATTTTTTATAGCACTCCTGATATTTCCCACTAAGACCATACCAGTCAAGTGTTGCGGTATATAAAAATTGAAGATCATCATATAAAAGTGGTGGAATCCTTTGTTGATTTCATTGAAACGAAAGATAAAACTGCTGAGGGCATTGCCGAGATGATCCTTTGTAAACTAAAAACCGAAGGCCTCGATATAATGGATTGCAGGGGTCAAGCTTACGACAATGCCGCTGTTATGGCCGGAAAAAACACAGGAGTCCAAAAAAGAATTCAAGACATAAACCCGAAAGCCCAGTTCCTTCCATGCTCAAATCACTCTTTAAATCTTGTTTGCCTGCACGCTGCTGCAACTGAGCCCGACTCAGTTACTTTTTTCGGAACATTGGAACGATGCTATGTGTTTTTTGCAATGTCAACTCATCGTTGGGACGTCCTGATTGCGACTACTGGCAAATCGTTGAAAAGGATTCAAGAAACAAGATGGAGTGCTAGAGAGGATTCTGTGGAGACCACATACTCTTACTATGAGGATATTTTAAGTTCTATAGAAAAGCTTACTGAGACAGGCGAAAGCTTAAATACGAGAACAGATGCAGGAACTTTGCTTATAGCAATGCAATCCTTTTCTTTTCTCTGCTTTTTGGCCTTTTGGAAACCTGTTCTTCATGAAATAAATGATTGTCAAATTTACTTACAAACCGAAGGTCTTGACCTTTATCAGTGTGCAGCTAAAATCAGTGCTCTACTGACTTTTCTTGAAGATACAAGAGAAAAATTAGTCAATGATGCTCTTGTCTACGCAAGGAATTTGTGTGAGAGCTTAGGTATTTCCTTGGATCCTCCCAGAAGGAAAAAAAGGAAGCACATCCTTGGTGATGAAAGCACAGATGTTAGTCTGCCTCATGACGAAGAGTTGAGAAGAAAATTGTTTTCTTCCTTAGATAAAATCATCGTCGAAATCAAGGAGAGATTTAACCAATTGCAAAGTTTGGCCAAAAAATTCGACTTTCTTTCAGCTTCCAAGCTACTGGCTGAAAATTTTGATTACGATTCGGAACTTGCATTCAATGAGCATGATGTATCTCCAGATGATTTCAAAATAGAACGTGGTCGATTAAGAGCCTTTGCATCTTCCTTGGAAAGACTTAACGATCTTGAAACAACAAACCCGTTTGAAATATTAAATTTCATAGTACAGTCGAATTTAGAAACAAGTTTGCCAAACATTATCATTATGCTGCGTATTTTTTTAACAATAGCAATAAGCAATGTCGGATGTGAGAGGAGTTTTTCAAAACTAAAACTAATAAAAAACTATCTCAGGTCAACAATGAGTACTCTAAAGTTAAGTAACCTAGGAATTCTAGCCATAGAAATGCAAAAAACTGATGCGATTGACACCGAAACTATAATAAAAGAATTTGTGTGTATAAAACAAAGAAGACAAATAATTTAAACATTTTCTTCCTTTTATAAATTATTGTTAAATATGGGTAACGTACAAACGTACAAAAGTCAATGTCAGTTGAGTTGCTTGCCACAATGTAATTAAAAAAATCAAATTTGCTTAATTTAAAAATCGAAACAAATGTTCATTAAAAATAAAAATATACGAAACTTTCCTTATTAAAATGAATACAAAAATTAAATTTTTGCTTTATATGTACTAGTAATAACCAAAATGAAGTGATTTAAAAAATTAAATATAATTTCTTAATCTTAATTTATTTTTTGAGCTTTATTTTACAGTGAGTATGCAATTTAAAACACTAACCAAATTTGAATGTTAGGTTCCTTAAAATGTGGTTACTTTCGATATGGTTATAATCGATATACATCACCTACAAATAAATGGATACTTTGTAAGTATGGTTCATTATGGAAGAAATGGTAGTGTTCACCAACTTTTACAAACAAAAATTTGGGGCGGCAAAATTTGATCTGCCCCGGGCGGCAAAAACCCACGCTACGCCACTGGGCGGTTGGCAAGATGGAGCCTTAAGCTACAGGCGTTCGATTTCACCATCGAACATAGGAAAGGCGTCCAAAACGTAGTCCCTGATACTTTATCTCGCGTTCATATGGAGGAGATCACGACCGTAGAACCAGCGCCAGGAGTGGACTTTGACTCTACACACTTTTCTTCGGAAGAGTATGTCGAGTTAAAGAAAATCATTGAACAACAACAGGACCGACTTCCGGATGTCTGTATATCCGACGGATACGTGTACAAACGAACTGACGTACGAACAGGTGACGCAGTACAAGAAGACAGAGCCTGGAAACTGTGGATCCCAGAAGGACTGCGAGAAAACCTATTGCAGGCGGCGCATGACTCACCAGCGTCTGGACACGGTGGTATCAACAAGACGTTGGCGAAATTGCGTCAATTTTATTATTGGCCTGGGTTGGCTACTGATGTTCAACGTTGGGTGGGTTCATGTGACGCATGCAAGTGCAATAAATCGATAAACTCGACGACTCGACCGCCGATGGGACAACAAACGATCACTGAACGACCATTTCAACGTTTATACATCGACTTCTTAGGACCATACCCACGGACTTCTAACGGAAATACTCATATCTTCATAGTACTTGACCATTTTAGTAAGTTTGTGTTTTTAAAAGCTATTAGGAAAGCAACATCATCTGAGGTAGTGAAATTTTTAGAAGAAAGTGTTTTTCATGTGTTTGGTGTTCCTGAATTTGTGCATTCAGACAACGGTAAACAATTCGTTTCAGAATTGTTCACCAGCTTTTTAAAACGTTACGGTGTTAAACACACCCGCACTGCAATATACTCTCCGCAAGCAAATGCTTCGGAAAGAGTAAACCAATCAGTTCTTGCAAAGATCCGGTCTTATCTCGGTACGAACCAAAAACAATGGGACCTCCACGTGAGTAACGTTGCATTCTCACTTCGCAGTGTAGTGCATGATGCAATCGCGGTGGAACCATATTATGCAGTCTTCGGATCCCATATGATTCAAAATGCGAGATCATACGAACTACTGAGAAAACTTGACGCGGTAAAAGAATCTAATATTGAAATTATTAACCGAGAAGACCGATTAGAACTGATTCGTTCAAAGATTTTTGAAAATTTGAAACTCGCACACCAAAAAAGTATGAAAACATACAACACTAGATGTAAAGACATTGTCTACAAACCTGGTCAAATCGTATACCGAAGAAATTTTAAGCAAAGTAACGCAAATGAAAATTATAATGCGAAACTAGCAGCGAAATTTATCAAATCGATAGTGTTGAAAAAGATTGGGAATTCGCTGTATGAAGTAGGCAATTTAAGAGGTGAAAAGGTCGGCGTATATCATGCCAAAGACCTTCACACTTAAAATGCCTACTCCAAAGACGCACTCAGATGATGATGTTGAACCGCAATACTACGATAGTACCTGATTTTTAATTTTTATTTGTGTTTACAGCCATATCAATGTCCTTATTTATTTATTGATTTTATAACTTAAATATTTATTTTCTATCTGTGATATTTTTTTTATATTATTTATTTTAGGATAAGGCCCTACTGTGATAACTAACTTGACGATACAACTTTATAAAGTTGGACGTCTGTGATATTTTGCTTCGGTTTTCGTAACCATGAAGTTTTGTTTACAAAACTCAATCTCTGTGATATTTTATTTTGGTTTCCGTAACCACAAAAGTTTTATTTACAAAAACTACTCTAGCTGTGATATTTTTTTTTACATTTAGTTTTAAGTAAGTTTATTGTGCAATATTTTCTTTTATAAATCATAACCTATTTATTTATTTATTTATTTATTTATTTTAGCAAGATACAGACGATCTAGCTACGAACCCTTGAAAACATACACCCATACAACCCACCAAACAAATATATACAGTAGGTAGAATTAGCGTAAGGGTTTTTGATTCAAACTGAATAGTCCTAGGTAGAAGAATAATCTTCAGGAAAACAGAAAAAAAATGTATTCTACACGAAAGCATGAGACGAATTTCTCAGGTAGTAGGCTCAGCCACACGTTACGAGACCCTTTGTTTTGCAACGTCTGAATCTTTCTTACGATGTAAGTGTCTTCACGACCATTCGGACACTTCCATCGAGCCTGTTACGTAGCAAAACGCGTAGCACAAACATGCACAGATACCCATGGTATCTTCTTCGAATTGTAGATTCGAAATAAGAAACAAAAAATCAAAAACAGAACCCAATTTTGGTACCTGTTGCCATCGAGGTCCATGTCATGTCGCCGTGTCGTAATCTTCGCCGACGTCGTCGTCGCGCTCCGAATGCCTGGATACATTCACTGGTCATTTGTTGATCTTGAAGATGACTTGACTTGACTTGACTGCTACTCCTTTCGTGGCTCGATGGAAGAAAATGCAACCTGAAAAAAGAAAAAGAAATGGTTAATGGTGTTTACTAAAAGGAAAGAAAATGAAAAACATGAGAATCAGCCTTTCGAAAGACAAATTGAAAATTCACAATTTGGAGTTTCAAAGGACTGATTCCCATAAACACCTAGCCTTAAGATATGGTTGAAATGATTCCAATCGTCAGGAAATCCACATAAAATTCCGAAAAGAGAAAGAAAAACCTGAAAATAAAAAGAAAAAAACACGAAATTAATGAATTTTCAAAGACAAATATTTCCACTGTGGAAGTTTGTTTACAAAATTCAAATGCACTTAAAATTAAAACTGTGTGGTGTTAGATTTTTTTGTGTATGCCTTAAACGCGACTCAATCTTTAACCATCTTTCAAAAGGAGAAATACCACACAACCGTTTCTACGAAGTACTGCCGGCAGGACATCGAGGGATCGAGGAAACTGTGAGTTTTTTTTAATTTCTCTATATATATACATAGATATATTTTTGTGGCGCAAAAAAGGCCTACAATTGGATTGAAGACCGTAGTGGGCAAGAAAAGAAAACAAAAAAAGAAATCCCACAGTTTTTTGGTTGTTGATTTTTGAACTTCATTTAATAGAGTAATACACATAATACATCCATTTCTTTACATTAAACATATAGAAGTTCCATTAATTTGAATTTACATACATAGTATATAAGATACTTGAATTCATTCTGTCCTAAATAAAATTTGAAATAATGAACATACAATATTTTTGAAGTAAAAGTTATTTCTAATATGGATTGCTAATTCTTAAGCTGTTGGTGTGTGCAGGCTGTATAAAGCCGTCCTCTGTAGATGGTGGGTTTTGGTCAACGCGACGAACGATGACGTCATAACGATTTTATAGATAAGCAGCTGGTTGGTCATTTTAGGGGCTACCTTCGACAATATCGGCCACGAAGGTAGCATTCGGTTGTATCGGACGGATACAAAGGGTGGGTCGGCCAGATCATCATCAACAACATCTGATGAGCGTTTCGCGGTTTCAGCAGAGCGTCATCTGGGGACAAAAAAAGTGAAGTGTTTTAGTTTAGGTAAAACAAATTTCAATTGGTGTAGGGATTTAGTTAGTAGGTTAGCATAGGGTATTTTGGTGATGGGTTAGGTAGGTTAGTTAGGTTAGAACTAGGTTAGTTTACTTTGTTTTTCCAAATGAAGCACTGAACTTACCTGTTCTCAGATGATGCTCACGTACCTTGGTTTGTGTCTTTTTTTTTCTTACCCTTTTCCACTCCTTTTAACGTAGACTTCCACATCCTTGTCCCATTCCTTTTCCATTTTCTTTTTTTTTTCTTCTCCTGGCACGATTTTTTTTGTTTAGTTGAGCGGGAGATACCTTTGGAAGTGGCAAGAACCTACCCCATCCGACGAGCTAGTCCGTGCGACCACAAGCGTGCCGCTGCCCTCTTCCAAGGTATCGAAGAACTCCCCTGTGGAATCCTGACTCCTAATAAGAGCCAGGGTAACCATCGAAAACACGTTTGATATTGCAATGGCAAGGTGGAGAGCAATAAGTGGAATTCTTAATGTTCAGCCGAGGTTAGGTTAGGTTAGGTTACAGTGGTTGCGGATTCAGAATCCACACACTTAGGCCAAAAGAAAAGGCCCATTGTGATACCACATGAATCTAGAGAGTTACTTCTTACTAGTCGAACCATTTTGAGCTTTTCATAAAGCGAAGAAGATATTTGATATCCTTATTAGCCAGTTCACTGGGGTTATCATAAAAGTACTCTCCCAGATGAAGTTTGCGTCTTAGTGAAAGAGCATTGAGAGATTGAGAAAGAGATTGTTTCCTCTTCTTCCTCATCCATACAGCTCCTGCAGAAGTCATTTGAGGCCACACCAAGTCGTATTGCGTGTCTGCCTATAAGACAGTGTCCCGTAAGGACACCTATCAGGGAGCTAATATGAAGTCTGCTTTGAGATAACAAGTTTTTAGAGCGCTTTAAGTCCAGTGAAGGCCATATGAGTTTCGTAACTGCGCACGTTGGTAAATTGTGCCACCTATAGTTTGTGATTGTTAAAGCTGCTTCTTTTAGCAAAAGTTTACATGTAGCTATCGGTATACCTATCTTCTTCCTTTCAGGTGAAATAGGTATGACGGTTCAATTTTTAGCGAGTTCATCGGCTCTACAATTTCCTTTGATGTCTCTGTGACCCGGCACCCAACAGAGGTGAATGTTAAATTGCTGCGCCATCTCCATCAGAGACGGCAATCGAGGGCCGTTTGAGATTTGGTTGAGACACCGTCGAGAGATTTAATAGCAGCCTGACTGTCAGAGAAGATGCGGATATCAGAAGTTGATATCACGTTTTCTCTTAGCCAGGATAGAACCTCTTTGTTCCGCTTGGAAGACGCTACAATGATTGGGGAGGCGGAATGAGATGCTTAGATTAAGCTTTTCTGAGTACACACCACTACCAACTCCATCACTTGTCTTGGATCCATCTGTATAAAAATGAATGCTTTTGTCATCCAGAAGTTTTTTGCCTTCCCATTCTTCTCTGGATGGAATGGATATCTGGAAGTTTTTACCGCATTGGGGTTTTGGAATGGTGTAGTCTATGTACTTTGGTATAGAACCGAAAGAGTTTAAAGTGATGGAGTGTCCCACATTATTGTTGGTCCATTGAGATGAGGCGTTGAGTCTTATAGCTGTACTCGCTGCCACTTGTTTGCTAAAAATGTCGAGGGGTGCCAGATGGAGGAGAGTGTCCAACGCTGCTGAGGGTGTGGTTCTCAAAGCCCCGCTTATGCAGATACATGCAGTGCGTTGGACTCTGCTGAGCTTGTCGCAGTAAGTGACTTTCTCCAGTGCAGTCCACCATACTGCAACCCCGTACATGAGAATTGGTCGAATGACCGATGTGTATAGCCAATAGGTTATGCGAGGTTGAAAACCCCATTTGCTTCCTATGGCTTTCTTGCAAGAGAAAAGAGCTACTGTGGCTTTCTTAACTCTTTCCTGAATATTAGGTTTCCAACTTAATTTTTTGTCTAATATCAGACCAAGATATTTGGCTTCATTGGTAAAAATTAGTGGTACACCTTTTATTGAAGGGGGTACAATTACTGGGATCTTGTATTTCCGTGTAAAAAGGACAAGGTCTGTTTTTTGAGGATTAATACTAAGTCCACAGCGATCAGCCCATCTAGTGAGCATATTAAGTGCGTTTTGGAGGAGGTCTCTCAGTGTATTAGGATGTTTTCCTGTGACGGCGATAGCAACATCATCGGCATACGCAATCACTCTGTAGCCTTCCCTCTCGAGGGATATTAGCAATTCGTTAACTACTATGTTCCACAGGAGAGGGGACAGAACACCACCTTGCGGAGTGCCTCTACCGACAGACCTTTTCGTACAAAAATCCCCCATCTCAGAGTTGATGATCCTGCTTTTAAGCATTAGATTAATCAACTCACAGAGTGAGTATTCGACGTTTAGGGTCGTCATAGCAGAAGTGATAGCAGATGTGTCAACGTTGTTGAAAGCACCTTCAATATCTAGGAAGGCAACCATAGTATATTCCTTTTGCTCTAGGGAGTATTCGATAGTTCTTACCAGGGTATGCAAGGCTGTTTCTACCGATTTCCCTTTGCAGTAAGCATGCTGAGACATCGATAGTCTCTAATCAATGCTATTACGTATATGGATATCAATCAGTTTTTCCAGCGTTTTAAGAATGAATGATGATAGGCTAATAGGTCTAAGATCTTTAGGGTTGACATGCGAGCATTTGCCCGCCTTGGGAATGAATACTACCTATACTTCTCTCCATCGCTGAGGTATATAGACCAGATCTAGACAACTTTTGAAGATCATCTCAATGATGGGCAAAGTTATATCGATGGTATATAGTAACTCAGCTGGTATGATTTGATCTGGACCTGGAGATTTATAGGGTTTGAAACTATTCAGAGCCCATGTCAGTTTTTCCTTTGTAACAAGACCTTGAGGAAAAGTTAAGTTAATACCCGACAAAGGACGGTTTGTTGTATTAACGGATTTGGAGCTATCTGGGGAGTGGATGTCTAATAGCAGGTTTAGCGTTTCTTTGCAAGAGTTAGTCCATATACCATCTGAGTTTTTAAGACAACTAGGCATGGTTGGATTTGTCGAGAGAATCTTCCTTAACCTCAATGCTTTCGAGGATTCTTCTATTGAGCTACAGAAGGATCTCCATGAGGATCTTTTGGCTAGTCTCAATTCTTGTTTATATTTTTTGAGGGATTCCTTAAGGAATCCCAATCTTGGGGGTGTCTAGACTTTTTTGCACGATTGAAAAGCCTTCTACATAGAGTTGCGCAAAACAGTTCCATGACCGGAACGAACATGGAACGGTTCTTTTGGTAGTCGGAACTAGTTCCTGGAACTAGTTCCGCGGAACTGTTAAGGTTCTGTAAATGCATAAAAACTTGAACATGGTAACATGAACTAATAAGCGAAAGGCAGAGTTGTTTTCTTGGTTAGTTTCTTTCAATCCACAAACCACAAACAAAAACCAACAAAACAATAACAAACAATCAAAGATACATACATACACATGCTTAATTGCTAATACCAATACGAATAAAATGCACATCATTTTTCATTTTCATCTTTCATGAACGAAATAAACTAGAATCCAAACCAGTATTGTCTTTTAATGTTCATAGTTCCGACTCCGATCCAAAGGAACTATGTCATACGCGAAGAACTACGAACCTTCGGAACTATGAGTATTAACAGAGATATCAGACATCAGACCGATCAACGTTCATTTCGTTCTAGATCATATAAACAATACAAACACGCTTCAATCCATCTTCATCCTACCTACACATGCTAATACAATGGTGGTTGGTTTGGTATTTCACATTCATTCGTTCCATTTGTGTGTGAACTGTGAATAGTGTTAGTGTATACCTACAAGCATAAGAGCGCGATTCTTTCCACTTTCATATCATACATATCCATATCCAGTCGGAACTATGAACTGCTCAACAAACATGTATTTTGTTCTTTCTCTTTCCACTTTCATACCATACATATCCAGTCGGAACTATGAACGAACATGTTTAGTTCATGCTCTTTCCACTTTCATACCATATGCTGTCGGAACTATGAACGAACATGTTTAGTTCGTTCTCTTTCCATTTTCATACCATATCCAGTCGGAACTATGAACATGTTTAGTTCTTTCATGTCCATGTCCGGAACTATTTAGGTTCAGACTTCGGAACGAAAGGAAATGTCTCCGGGAGAGGACATAGTTCCTGGAACTATACATGTCCGGAACGACTCATGTCTACTTCTACAACCTTTCCTGAGTATTTCTAGTTCAGCAGCCCACCAATATGGTTTCCTCTTTCCCCGCACTGTAGTGAGGGGACAGGCAGTTTTCATGGCTTTATTGAGGGCTTCTGTAAGCTCATCAACTTTTTTATCGAGTTCAAGAGCGCATAAGGGAGGATCATTAAGTTCTGGTTTAATCAGACTTTTCAGAGTTGTCCTATATTTTGGCCAATCTGTTTTCCTATAATTCCGGAAATGGATCGGTTTTGGGGACTCTTCAATAAGAGTGAATTGGATGTACCTATGATCGGAGAACGAGTGCTCCTTTGATACTCTCCAATTCAATACTTTATTCGAGAGATGTAACGAGACAAGAGTGATATCTAAAACTTCTTGTCGATTTTTAGTAACAAATGTTGGTTCATTACCAACGTTACTTACTACCAGATTAGTTGTTAAAATGTAATCAAAAAGAGACTCACCTCTGTCATTTATATCGGTACTACCCCACGTAGTATGGTGCGCATTGGCGTCACAACCGATAATTATGTTGGTTTTGAGTCTTGTTGATTCAGCGACCGTCTTCTCCAGAGTGGTACCAGGCAGTGGGCCCTGGTGGTCGTGGCCCAAATACGCTGATACCAGCCAGTAGGTATGGTTGTCTATTACCATACTGGCTGTGGTGACGTCTTCATCACTGAAATTAGGGAGTAAAAATACATTTAGACTACGTTTTACTAGTATGCAGGACCTTGGGTTACCTTTTCTCGTTACATATAAGACGCAGTAGCCAGGAGTTCTCAATCCTCGAACCAGGGATTTCACAATCCAGGGCTCTTGGATGAGAACGACATCTTCCCCAGTTTTTGACAGGCGGAGAAGAAGGGAGGCCGAAGCCTTTATAGAGTGTTGGAGATTAATATGTACTATTTGCAGCATTTTGGCTACAACTAGGCAGATCAACCTCCACCACTGTTAAATCCAGTTCATCCAGATCGGACGAGGAGGAACCTAGCAGTTTATCTTCATCCTCACTGGGGAGAACTTTGTTGGATGAGTCATCAGTCTCCATTAGGGATAAACTTTTGACGGTTTCGGAAGAAGACTGTGTCGCGACAGAAGAGGGCCCTTGTGCAACATCATCCCCATCCAAGGATGGGGAGGTGATGATAGCACTGGGACCCCCACGTCTGGCGACACAGCTTCTAAGTGTACGAAAGAAGATTGTGCCGCGACAGAAGAGGACCCAGGTACACCATCGTCCACATCCATGAATGGGAAGGTGATAGTAGCACCAAGACCCCCTACGTCTTGCGACACAGCTTCTGAAGTGGGTTGTGGAGGCTCGCATGAAGCGTCTACCTCATCTTTTTTTGTATATACGGAGAGTAATCGTCTCGAACCCGTATCTTATCACTCCCTTGTCTCGCGCGATTACGATGATCGCACTTCGATAAAGACCCTTCGGCTCCTCCAGTTTCGCGATCTTCCAGTCGTGACAGGAGAGGTCCGGGTTGCTGAGCCTGATCATCTCATGGATGTCTTCAGGACATGTAGGTTCAATCGGGATCCAAGCACGAGCTCTCGGCCTGCAAGGAATATCTTCCTTTGCAACAACCTCGAGTTTTGCGCCTGGCCAAACTTCGCCCAGCATGCCGACAGCAAGCGTATATAGATCGCGCGACCTCTGATCGTTACAAACGATGAGTTTGACATGACCTTGATGCCAACTCCCATCGCTTGTTACATGTGGCGGACCCGGATGCGCTCGCATGACTTTGAGAAAGCCAGCCGAGAGCCTCAGCTTCACCATCTGCCAACGGTCAGAGGTAATCGTGCAATCAATATTGCTTCTGTCAATGACCGCAACCACGATTTTGTTATGCTCCTTAAGCACATCACTAAAAGGTTTAGTGAGAGGTACTTTAGGAATTTTGGGAGTGCTGGTGTTCTGCACTTTGGGTTTCTTAGGGATGGGAGTGGACTCCTCCAGAGACCATTGTCGCTTTGACGTGGAGTCGCAGCTGGTCTTAGTTTTGGCTAAGATGGACTTAGCCCACTCAATCCTCTTGCTATGGATGGGATTACTTCCATCCCCCAATGTTGCACCAGGGGACTTTAGCAATCTCATCGCATAGCGACGTTGTTTGTAAAGGACCCTAGGTTGGATGGTGGTCTTCGTAGTGGAGGCAGGGTCGTTATTCACGACGCTGCTAACATCACGGAGACTACCACTAGGACCATCCTGGAGAGGTTTACTCTCTTTGGTAGTGTAACTACCGACATGAGGAGGCGCTTTCGCCAGGGATACCTTCTGTACCGCACTAGAAGCTGGGCAATGACTTGGCACAGACCCCTCTCCTATGTTTGGCACAGGATTAACGACAGCCGACATTGTCGCCGAACTGTCGCCCGGTGTAGATACAACCTGTACCACACTCGAAGTTGGGCAGTGACTTGGCAAAATACCTTCTCCTGTGTTTGGCACAGGTGTAACGACAGTCGACGTTGCCGCCGAACTGCCGCCCGGTGTAGATGGAATACCGGCACCGGTTTGATGTTTTTTGTTTTGTTTTTGTTTTTGTTTTTGTTTTGGCATTAAGGTCCCACGAGTAAGCGAAGTAAAGGGGGGGTCCATCTGCGCAGAGATTCGCATACACAGATAAGGCTAGTTAATCCGGAGGTCGCCTGGTATCCGGATACTCCGTTAATGACTGAGCTATTTTTAGAAATTGGGCCCTCAGCCTGGCTGATCATCGGCACGGGTCGTATAACACCTTGAATCCAGCCCAATTGGGAAGTTGAAGGGGAGGATATGATTTGGAAAAGTAGAGACGAACAGCAATTGAGCCATAAGCGTCCCAGGAAGGAAACAAGGTACTGACAGAAGTGATACACTATACAGTCAGGGGATAAGGAGACATCAGCCAGCATAATAGCACGAAGCCGATGGAGGAGGGGATAGGGATCGGGAAGGGGAGGGGCGAGCGACCTTTGGTTTCAGGACTCTTCTGGAGAAATAATTCCCGAGAATCATTGACCTTATTTAGCTTCTACAACTCGACAAGTTCGACGCTCAGGTAGAAGATGTTCAGCCGAAGAACGCCGAAAAAATAGTCAAGGCCGTTGTAGTTTTGCTTATTTTTGTAAGATACCACGACATAACAAACTACTGTCCAAACAATTTAGTCGACTAGTATTCACAAGCGGATGAACTAATCTCAAGAGGACGCTGGCGACAAGAAGTAGCCCCATTGCATCAAACTAGATTGTTCACAAGATTTAACCTCGGTGTGCCTTTTCAATGAGAGAAGAATTAAAAAATGCCTTGTCGCAATAAAATTAAATAAGAAAATCGAATTAAATAATAATCTTGTTCAATCTTTTTTTATTATTCTAGGTTGGGTACAACTTTGTTGAAAGTTTTCCACATTTCCATTTGCAGTTCCGCTAACGTAACAGGGCTGAGTGAGGTTTGCTTCATTTGACTGTTTGGCTAGGCCCTCAAAGAACAAATCGCTTGGCGTTTTACGATTTTGCCGTGTTGAGAAAATCTCCTTTGATAGGTTTGTAACTTCCGACAGCTCCTTCTGCGCTCCCAAAAGAATTTCGTCCAATTTTTTTTTCTTTCTTGATTTTTCGACGGAAGCTGACGATGTTGACGGTCCTTAAAATTGGTCATCAACATCGAATTCAATATTATCAATTTCAATGTTTCCGGAGTCAGATTTGCACTCCCACTGGAGGGATGTTTTTTGATCTCCCTTAAAAACTTATCCCTCAATGTTCCGGTTCCCCATCTACTTTTAAGTTTATTTGCTGTAAAATAAAGTAAAATAAATGAGGATGGGTCTTTCATAAATATAATATGTATGTAAATATACCTGGAATGTTCAATTTCGTAGAGAACTCGTCAAATTTTTTCTCCCGCAGAAAAATATTTTTGTACGACGAGCTAGTCTTATCGTACCTACTACAAGGTACAAAAATTTATTTTTCTTCACCTACTCTATACGTTTTTCTTCCATGATAAAAAGAAATGAATATCTCAATAGTTGGTCAAATCATAAGAGCCTGTGTATTTTTTATTTTGCTGCGTAGCAATTCTGCACATCTGTTTTGCCCTGTAAATGTTATAATCAAGCTTTTTAGATTATATTATATAATATAACGATTTAGTGATTTCAAATGATTTAATTGAAACACTGTTCAATATAAATTCAGTATAATTTATTTGAATTTAACTCTTTGAAATACAATTTTTACAATGACGAAGAAAAAGGAAAAAATTATCAATTAGAAAAATACGGTTTTTCACAGAAAAAGAAAAACTGTGAAAAAGTACAGTGAATCAAGAACACAGTTATCTTAAGCTTTAGGTTTTAAGAACATTCTCCTCCTCTTGAAGTGCTATGGGCGCTTCAATAACTGGTAGTCGACAGGGATTCGCTGTTGCTCGCTTAAAATTTCCAGTAGCTGTCCTCAAAGTCACTACCCGTTCAACACCATCAACGCCAGGGTGCGTTTCTATTACTCTACTAAGTTTCCATTTGAGTGGAGGAAGATTATCATCCTTGATGATGACAATATCATTTACCTAATTGAATCCCGGGGCTATCCTTTTTCCACTTATTTCGTTGTTGGATTGTATGAAGGTACTCATTTTTCCATCGGTACCAAAATTGTTGCATGAGCCTTGAACTCGCTGCCAACGGTTAAGATATGAGATATTCTTATCACATAAGTCTGGTTCAGGCAGTGCAGTAAGTGAAGTATCTGTTAAAAAGTGGCCAGGAGTAAGAGGTTTGAGGTCGTTTGGATCTTCGGAAAGAGGAGAAATAGGACGGGAATTCAGGATGCATTCTATCTGTATAATTAATGTGTTTAGTTCTTCATAGGTCAAAGCGGCGAGATGTAACAAGCGTTTCATATGATGTTTTGCGGACTTTACAGCTGCCTCCCATATGCCACCATGTGGAGATCTAGGAGGAATATGCTTCCATTGAATGCCATCATTTAAACAAGCGTTCATAATTTCAGAACGAGAATGTTGATTTTGAAACATTTCAAATAGTTCTCGAAGCTCATTACCTGCTCCAACATAATTCGTAGCGTTGTTACTATATGGTATGACAAAGTCCTCGTCGGCTGATGAATCGACGCAATGCTCCCAAAAACGAAAAAGTACAGTGAATCAAGAACACAGTTATTTTAAGCTTTAGGTTTTAAGAACATGCCCTTTAGCATTTTACTTTTATTCAGAGATAAGATTAGAAGAAATTATCACAAGTTTATACAAACGTGTTTTATTATGTAATTTTTTTATTTTCCGATTTTTCTAGATGAGGTCTGCTCTGCTCGAAGGTCTGATTGAAACTCCTTCAACCTTCATGCTCATGTAATGAATAAAATTCATTTTAAATTAATTTGTTTCTTTTTGACTGCGGAATTCAAATATTGTGTCATTTGAAAAATTCAAAAGTAATGTCAAGATTGTCATTAATGTCAAGTTAAATTAGGTAAAAAGTTAAATTCAAACGCTCATCGTAATTTATAAATCATATGAGTGAAATCAACTTGGTAGGAACATACTAAAGGGTCCGCCAAATTACTTTTTTTTTTTTTGAAGATGCTATAAATGCTTTTTTTTTAAAGTACAATCCATCCGGTTAATAATGGAGAATAATTTCATTCAAATGGCTGCCTCGGCTGGACATGCAATAGCCTACACGATCGGTCCAATTTTTAAGCACATTATCGATTGTGTGCTGCTGTATTTCACCAATGGAAGCCATTATGAATATTGTCCTTTAAAGCGTCAATTGTCTCTGGCTCGTCGGCGTAACACTAATCTTTTACGGAACCCCACAAATAATAGTCCAACGGTGTCAAATCGCAGCTCCGAGTTGAGATCTTCAAAAATAGGGCGCAAAACCTCGAGTGTAGCTTCGGCTGTGTGACACGTAGCGCCGTCCTATTGAAATCAAATGTTGCCAATATCCTCCTCTTAAATTTTTGTGAAAAAAAATCGTTCAACATGGCCCGATAACGATCGCCATTGACTGTAACGGCCACTCCTTGTTCATTTTCGAAGAATGGCCCAATTATGCCTCTGGACCAAAATCCGCACCAAACAGTGACTCGTTTTGGGTGAATCGGCTTTTCAATGTATGCGTGCGAGGTTTCTGTGCCCCAAATGCCACATTTTGCTTGTTTACATACCCGCCAAGATCCAAATGAGCTTCCGCTGAAAAGATGAATTTTTTGGCAAATTCGGCATCTTATCTAAGTCGATCGCAGGCCCACTTAGCGAAGCGAAAACGCATTGGATGGTCAGTTGGCTTCAACTCTTGAACCAGTTGGACTTTGTATGGTGTCATACCAAGGTTTTTATGCAAAATTCGTGTCAATGATGTCTCCGAAATGTTCAATAGTTGAGAACGACCGACGGTGAATTGATGTTGATAGCGCTTCACGCACACTTCCTGCCACAGCAGCAGCAATATTCTCGGGTGTACGCACTTTTTTTGGCTTTTCACGCTTTGGTTTATCGATGAGGATGCCAGTTTCTTTCACTTTTTTCACAAGATAAGGAACATACGGAGCTGACGGTGCTTCTCTTCTTCAAAAATCCGTACGCAATTTTCGCACACATTCTGCAACATTACCATGATCTTCAAAGTAATGTCGCAATATTTCTCAGCGTTGTTCAAGCGTATACACAACCATATTCGTTCAGCGGAAGGATAAAACTAATTATCTGTCAAATAAGCTAAGTGTTACCATTCAAGAAATAAGCACTAGTTGAAAAAAAGGTAGCTGGCGGACCCTTTATAATTGGTCTAACGAATTTCAACGTGCTCGCACGTCGTTTTTTGAAGTGCCACGTCCAGTGCCCCAAAATCAGCGAACGACCTCGTACTAGAGAGACCAGCTGCCAACGATTGAAGGTAGTTAAAACAGAAAACATTTCATAAGATCACGTTGTTAAGGCGCGTTTCTGTGTCATTTCCTGGAAGATCGACGAAACATGGATTCACTGGTACACACTAGAAAGAACGAATAGTCGAAAAACTGGACCGTAGTCGATGAACGTGTTCCTTCGCATCGGCTAGAAAAGTTATGGCCCCGTTTTCTTGGAGTAGGGTAAACTGAGAACCCCAAAGCAGTGGTTGAAAGTTGAAGCTTATAATAGCTTACGATTACGACCGCTGTTGATACATCTAGGCATGGTAGGGTTTTCATCATATTAACAACTATTGCTGTTAGATCTTCAGCCCTGTATACCAAAGATATAGAGTTAGACCAACCCTTTATAGTCCGCGCTTCTGTTTTTCCTTAGTTCTTACTGATTTGAAGCCGCTGACGTCGCCCTTCTGGTGTACATAAGCTGACTCATTATTGATACCCCTTTGATAGAAAATCCCTTCCTTATATGGACAATTTCAAGTCTTCGATCCTTAGGTTTATTCCCAAACACAGGTCTACCCGTGCCTGGTGTTGTGGGGGTGGGGATTTCTTCTGTGCTTGAGTCAAAAAGCTTATGACTGCCTGGGTGGAAGCGGTGACCATTGCGGTGCTCAGATTTTCAGTTGCACGGTTGGCGAAAATTTTAATTTGAGTGATTCGGGTGGCATCTGTATAAGCAATTGCACGGGTGAGCGGCGTTAGTAGTGTAAGCGGCGGTAAGCAGCGCGGGTGGTAGGACGGCCATCGGTTGAACTGGCGCAGTGATTTGGTTTGGTGTTAGCGATTACTATACGATAACGGTGTTTGGGGCGTTGGCATTCACTGTGCCTGTGGGTGACGTCGAAGCTGTTATACCTCTGGACGTCTTCGTTCGGGACAGTACAGACAATTTCGGCACTGGCTCTAGATGAGGAAGCTGAAAGCTTACACTGGGTCTTATCAGTCTTATAGTTCTCTGTTCGTTTCGCTTAGGCTGGTCTACCTTGTTACCCTGTCGTCACATTTCTGCGGGTAGCGTTTGCAGGAAAATGGCAACTTAAATCGTATCTTAGCGTATCTTTATTGTTTTCTTCTCCTGAGTGGTCCATATTTTGCTGTCTCCTAGGTTAGGCGAGCGTTGAATGAACGAAAAGTTTGTCTTTTCATGATGCTTGTCTATTTGTTGGCACATCATTTGGCATAATTTTTTGTTTTCACTTTTGAAATTATTTTGAAAGAAACGAGGAAAGCTTGTTCTTAACAAGCAATTCCTTCACTTTGACAAGTCAACATCTACCTAATGATTTCCAATAGCTGTGTACAGGATTGTAACAGATCGTTACTGTCGGCCTCTTTAAAAAGTATTATGAACAATCCAAAGTCATCATATCTAGCAATCCTGGAGTAAAAGATAGTCAAAGTTAACGATTGTAAACAATTGTGTGCTTTGGATGATTTATCCTTTACTAGACAAAACTACTCATGCTTATTGGTTGAACAACGAAAGTGCATCAAATAAACAACTAACACGAACCACGTTTCCAAAGAGCTAGATAGTGAGAATCTTAATTGAAGCGTGCACTTTACGCACCTTTTACTAAGAGATCACCTATAAATGTTAAGCCATAACACATGCAATAAACATGGCTTGATTTATGATGCTTGCGATAGCTGAACAAGCCTTGCGATCGTTAAAATTCCTATTTTTATTTTTCTGTTTTAATGTTTTTTCTGATTAAGTTTGTTTGTGCATTAATGCGCATGTTTTCCTTGCTATTCGAGGTTCTTCAAGTGTGTGTCTCAGCCATTGACCTAATTAAAATTTTTATAGTCCTTGTAAAAGTTATATCGAGTGATTGGCCTGACTAGGTGATTATTGGCTTAATGGTTGGAGTAGTCAGGAAAAATAGCAGGACTTATCTATTTTTTTTGCCGTGGAATATCTTTTAACTCGTTCTTTTATGTTGTCTTGCAAATTATCATTTTTACTTGAGGTAATGCGATCCAATTATGACCAGTGTGGCAGTTAGCCTTTGTTTTCTCCAAGACAACTAATGCTTATAAAAAGGTGAACTCAACAATCAATCACCAGGCCCCACAGCTAAGAAACAAAACTCTCACCATTCAATAAATTATAGAAAAACTCATCTTTGTAGGTTTTTCACTTTTCTACTGTCGTCATTTACTTTCAGCGAAAGGAAAGCCTCATACGAAAGCTTCCAAAAGCCATCAATCAATTTAACACACGACTTCAATTTTATTTTCCATTATAAAGTTCGATTAGTTAAACTCGTCAAAGTGAGTTTCAGTCAAATCCCGACACTGTCGAAGAAAGTTCATCCTGATCGCCCGGTTCAAGGAGGTCATTACAAATTGAATGCCATATTTGCTGCCGCATAAATTCACACGTGCACCATTGGCACTGGCAACACTATCGCCAATCTTACCAATTTGTTTGGCTAATATGCTGTTCGCTTGACTATCGATATCTCTGCACATTAGGCCTTAACGAGCTTGTGTCTTCTTTGTTCAGTCAGTTTTGGTTGTAAGCCATTCTGGGTGCATGGTCAAGTACTTAATCACTCGTAGATCATTGTCGTTTGTGAGCTGCTTTTCTAGCGATTATTTAATGGTAAAAAGTAAATGGCCCAAACCAGTGGGCCTTAACCTACAACGAAAAGATCATTGACAGCAGTAATTTATCTCAATGCAATCGCGCAAGGACTATACGATTTTATGTCACAAGAAGAGGGTGACACCGAGCCCAAAAGTTGACAAACCCAGAGAGACGATATAAACATGGCCATATATTTAAATTAAAACCAAAAATATAGCCATATTGGAATATAGAAACTTGCCAGTTGCAACTTCCACCCGATACGTCTTAACCTATTTACCACATTGGCCACTGTCTGAATTCAGAATTTAACAAGGAGCAGCAGAAGCAGTCATAGCTCGATTGCCTCCGGATAGCCGTGCGTCGCCACGCGTCCGTATCAAATTACAATTTAATTTCATAAGAACGATGCTCTGTGATTTGTAAGTAATAAAGAAAATAAATAAATAAACAAAAAGTAAATAATTCATTTATTGATTTGCTGTTTTGATACAATTGTTTACAATTTATTGAATATAAAGCTATGGCATTGCCGTCAGCTCGGTTGGCAAGTTTAAATAAATGTATCTTTTCGTTATAAAATAATAAAATAGGTAATAGGTAAAGAGAAAAAAGAAAAAAAAGATTATTACTATTCAAATTCTTGTATTAGTAACATCCTATACTTATAAATATCTTTCAAAAATGTGTGTTTCCAGTTGGTTTCGTTCAAAAGCTTAATGGTTTCTTGCATTGATAGCGTTCTTTTCCCGAAGTACGAATTTCGTTGATATGCGAAAATGGGACATATACCTATGAAGTGAAATGAGTCTTCTTTGTATTTTAAATCACACAGAGTACAAAACTGGTTGAAGCTTCCATTATAAGGTGTTCCGTTAAGTCCTAAGACTTCGCATCTTGCTTTGAAAATTAGAGAGATTTCCTTGTAAGACAACGAATCGTTGAAGTAGTTTGATTGGAAGGACCTCATACTGAGTTGTGAGTACAGAATTCTACTTGAATTGCGAGCATTAGTTTTAAAATCATCACGCACTGAGTTTTCGTGTTTTTTTTTTTTTATACCCTTTTTATGCCAGAGACACAGTGAGTGCATTAGGAAGAAGTGAAGGGTTTGGAAAGGAGGTGTCGATGTACATTGGTCTTGAATTCTTGAACATTGCAATGATCGGGAAAGACAGAGTGTGGAAGAGAGTTCCACATTCGCGTAGTACGGCTAAAGAATGATTCTCTATACTTGAGAGTACGTCCGAAGTTGGGCTCGAGGGTAAACTGATGGGCATTCCTAGAAGCGCGAGTTTACGGGCGAATTGTTTGAGGGGAGGAACGCAACTGGCTATTTCACTAGAGCAATTACCATAGAAGTAACGGTAAAACAAGGAGAGACACGCAACGTTGCGACGGTGGTCTAAAGGGGTGAATGAGTCAGTGATCTCTCTATCACCAATCATTCTTACAGCTCTTCTTTGTATTCCATCTAAGAGGCTTAAGTAAGTAGCTGGAGCACCAGCCCAGAGATGGGAATTGTATTCAAGCTTTGGACGGATATATGTTTTATAGATAATACCCAGATCAGAAGGGGAGAAAAATTTCTTGCACCGTCTTAAGAAACCCAAACATCTTGCGGCATTTTTGGCGACATCGCATATGTGCTCGCTCCACAAAAGGTGGTCTGTAATGCACATACCGAGAATCTCGAGATGTTCGGTCTCATTGATGCAAGTGCCACTCATGGACAGTGGCAAGGGGGGTACATCTCGCTTTGACGATACAAGACAGCATTGAGTTTTCGAAGCATTAAACTCGACGCGGTTTTTAATTCCCCATTGTACAATGCTGTTTAAGTCAGAGTTTAATGAGCTTATCATATTTTGCCGTTGCAGGTCCACATCCGAAGTGGAGGGATGTGAGTCTGGGAACGAATATGAAAAGCTAAGGGTACTATCGTCGGCGAAACAATGAATTGGATTAGAAGTTACAGACAAGAGATCATTTATGAAAATGAGGAAGAGTGTTGGAGACAAAACGGAGCCCTGGGGCACACCAGCGTTTATATTGTGGGTTTCAGACTTGAAACCGTCCAATACAACTTGTATTGTACGGTTCGAAAGAAAGTTTCTAATCCATCGAAGAAGGGATTCATCGATACCGAAAGCACGCATTTTCGATAAAAGAGCAAGATGCCAGACTTTATCAAATGCCTTTGAAATATCAAGTGCAACAATCTTACTTTCTCCAAAACGATGTAAAGATTTGTTCCACTGTTCGGTGAGATAAACCATCAGATCACCAGTGGACCTGTTGCTGCGAAAGCCGTACTGCCGGTCATTAAGAAGCTTTCGGTCTTCGAGATATTTCTTGAGCTGATAGTTTATCAGCGTTTCCATGACCTTAGAAAGAAGGGACGTAAGTGCAATCGGACGATAGTTGGAGGGAGAAGAAGATACGCCTTTTTTTGGGATTGGCTGGACATATGCTGTTTTCCAACTGCTCGGAACGAGCCCAGAAGAATAGGATAGATGGAAAAGCTTACGCAAGGGTTTTGCCAGCGTGGAAGAACACCTCTTCAGAACAACAGCGGGGATACCATCTGGACCAGCGGATTTATGTATGTTGAGATCCTTGAGGACTCTTGCCACAGCACGAGTGCGAAAGAAGATTTGCCCCATGGAATCATTGACGCGCTCTAGAGCTGGGGGAGTCATGACACTATCTGGCAGCGAAGAGTTGGAGGCGAACTGCCTAGCAAAAAGGTTAGCTTTCGCGAGAGAGCCAACAACTGGAGTGTCATTGTCAACGAGCGTAGGGACCGAGGAAGAAGAAGAATTCTTCATATTTTTCACAAAAGACCAAAAATTCTTACTGCGTTTGGGACATTGCAGTATTTTTTGCCTTAATTTTTGGTCATGCAAAAATTTAGTCCGTCGAATATGGGCATTGCAGGCCTTCCTGGCTTGTTTAAACTTGTTCCGGTTTTCCTCAGTTGGGTTGGCTCTATAACACCGGAACTTTACTTCTTTTTCCCTGATAACCTCTTTACAGCTTGAATCAAACCATGATTTTTCCTTAGGTTTGATGCTTTTAACCCTATTCGGGATAAAAGTTTTCATTCCCAAGATAATCATATTAGTAATCATATCTGCGCTGGCGTCTACGTCACTATCGAGGAAGCATAGTGACCAGTTAAAGATCCGGAAGAAGTTATTGAGACCGTCCCAGTTGGCTTTCTCGTATTGCCATAGGGTTCTCTTCGGAGCTCTTTCTTTAACTGGATTAGTTTGGCACGAGAAATTTGCAGATATAATAGTATGGTCTGATCTGCCTAGAGGCGTTAATACACTGATAGTGTATTTATCAGGGTCAGACGTAAGGAACAAGTCAAGAGTATTTTCCGCTTGGCCATCAATATCCGATATTCGAGTGGGCTCAGTGACCAGCTGAGTAAGGTGGTTGAACTCAGCAAAGATTTCAGCACACATTCCTTCGGGTGTTGTCTGGCCCGAATGGAGAAGCCACGAAGAATTGTGTACATTGAAATCGCCCGTAATAACGATTTCAGTGTGAGGATATAAGGATACAATTCTTTGGATGGAGTCTGACAGAGCGTCAAATTCGCGAGAAGTTGAAGCTCTGTCCAAATTTGGGCTTCGATAGAGGAAACAATAGTGGATGATGTGCTTATTTATGGTGAACTTGAACCACATAAGATTAAAAAAAGGGTCGGAGCAATGTCCATATTGTGGAAGGAATTGATAAGCGACATCATCCCTAATGTAGACGGCGAGACCATGGTGGGAGAAGAATAAAGGCACTAAGCAATACCCATGAATAAGAAATTCAGTAGGGTCGGTATTCTCACCTACTTGGGTTTCACTCAGTGCCAAAACAGCTGGCCTGTTTGTAACAGTGTGGATGTACACAGCAAGAAAATTAATTCTTAGCCCACGAATATTGCAATAATCGACTCTGAAATTATCGATCATTACAAGTTAAAAAAATAAAAGACCAAAACAGACAAGATCTAAAAGAGTCACTGAATTGAATATCAAAAATCTTTACGATTCAGCGCCACAGTCAGTGTTATGCCTTAACGGCAGCGTGAATCGATCCGACCCTGGAATTCAAACAGTTAATCTCTATTCATCTGTTATTGACAACACACCATATGCACACATTGAATGAGTAAAAAAAGCTCAATGCAATGTAATGCATATGATAAGCTGTGCAATTGTACGACGGGGAAACGAGGAGAACGGGATGGATATGTACTTACTGTGCTCTTGTGGCTAGCGGGTATTTTTAAGTCTTTTTTGTGGGTGCATTTTTTTGGCGTTTGTTTGCGATGTTATTGATTAAGCTGTAAAGCTTTTCTTTAAGCTCAACCCAGTTATTTGCTTTCAGTGAAATTTCCTCATCAAACCTTATTGCCATGTTTTTCCACTTTTCCATCCACCAATCCTCATTTCTTACTTCGTATAAAAGCATCTTTTTGGTTAGCCGATCATCTGAGTGTTGTAAAACTTTTACGATGTAATCTGCCTGAGACTTCAGTGTACTGGTGTAGAGCTTGGGGAGTCCTGTTTTTATGTATAATGCATAGCTGGGAGTTGTCAAGGGCATATTGAAGAGTTTCTTCAAGAAATTTCTGTGGAATTTTTCAATCGCATCCCATACTTGAGCAGAATAGCAAAGTATAGTCTTCACAACAGCGTCAAATATTTTGTATTTTGCAGAAAGAGGTATCCGTTGATTTGAAAACACATTTTTCCATGAGAGATTCAACATACTTTGACACGAGTTTTTTTTCGATTAGGTGTTCATTGAAATCAAACTTGGTGTTAAGTTTCACTCCCAAATATTTGTTATCACTTGTTATGCCAAAAAGGTGGCCGTTGAAGTTCCAATAGTTTCGGTTTTGGTTTCTACAAGATCTTGAAAACACCATTACTTTAGATTTGTTGGCGTTGATAGTAAGATCCCATTGTCGGCAATAGTCCGAAAGACGGTTACCATCAGCGGAAGCATTTTGGCTGACTCCGGTAGTAAAACAAAATCATCGGCATACAGCAAAACTTTGATTGTCATTTCGGCGTAATGTTCACTCGTTACATTCATGTTGTAGCTCGTTGTTGCCCGCAATCACTGGTTAAAAATGCCAAATCATCCTGTCAACAAACTAATGATTGCATTTTACTATCGCTACTAAGTAAATCGATTACATTTATTGGCAAAACAACTTTGTGTACATTTCTTCTTTGATTTGACTTCACTTTTAACAACCAAAAGATACACAACAAGTGAAAACAAATCCAGATACATTTAAGGAACTGGATTAATTTCTTAACCACGGTTTAATACCACGAGAGTGAAATTACGACAAAAGGGGGAACGTAGCGTGAAAGTAAAAAACCATTACGATTAACTGAAAGACCCCACAAGCTACGGAAGAATCACTTTTGTTTAGTTGTTTTAATTTTTGTTTACTTTGTCTTCCAATTAAAATTTAACACATTTAAGCTCAAGTTTGGTGTTATGTTCAGTTGCAGTTGCCAACAGGAAGACTCTGCCACTTTGTTTCGTTGATTAAATGTGATTTTAACGATTGAATTCCTTGATTACAGTGGAATTTTCGTTGCGTAATGAAGTAATGGGCTTTATGGATAAAAAAGTGTTGTTCAATGTTTATTGAGTCGGAAAGGAAAGTGACGAATGACAACATAAAGGATAGAGTATGAAATTTTTAATTGCTAAAACATGATTGTTTGTTATGTCAGTTTTTATAGGGTTAGCATATCCTTTTTGCTTAACGTATTGACTTTTCGAGAATCCAGGCAAAAACGGTACTTGATCGTTCTGTTAATTCCTGGCTTCTTGATAAGTACATTAGGCGAGCACCAAGGACTCTCACTTTCCTCGATAACGCCGAGCTCCAACATTCTGTCTACTTCTCGGTTCAAAATGGACTGAACGCTGGAGAAACAGGGTAGTAACGCTGCTTCACAGGATCAGCGTCCCCGGTATCGATGACATGCTCCATTAGTGCAGTTTTTCGGAGACAATGACGATCATAATCAAGAAATTTCTGCTTGACCGCCTCCAAAGCGAATTGCTCTTCTGTCCACCAGCTTGGACATTAATTTTGGTTTCTTCTTCCTCTTCCAACGTAACCGAACTGACATACAACTCCTGCTCTAAATTGGGAACCAGAAACAAGGTGATTTCTTCCTTCCGGCTCTTATACCCTACTTCGACATTTATTTTTCCCATTAAAGACTGGCTTTTACCATCGGCCATTCTAACTCCAGCTTTATATGGATTTACTTTCAAATTTGACTCTTCCAAGAATTTCTGACATCCCTTGCCCAGGACACTATTGCTGGCACAGCTGTCTAATAAACCTTGCATCTTTCTTCCCAAAATCTCTACTTTGGCCATATGCCAATCTGAATCCAAATCTAGAACTGTGGACGAAATACTCTTCTCGATTTGTTTCCGCCTTTTGAATCGTTCACTTGTTTTTTGAATCCTTTTAGATACTGAAACTTCTCCAAATATTCTTTTTCTCGCCTCTTGATACTCCTTAAGCCTAATGTGAAACGGTCTAATTTCAAAAATTTGTCTTTCATTATTTTTCCAGGCATTGCCGACTCTTTGCAATACCTGGATTTCCTGACTCTTTATTATTCGATTTCCCCCACCAAATTCGTGTTCCGAACCTTGTTTTCCGGGTTACACGATGGGCATTTCGGAGTTATTACCCCTTCGTGACCGCAACGGTAGCAAAATATGGTCCTCGTACTTGATGGACAGTCCCTGAAGGTATGACCTCGCGTGTTGCAGTTCCAACACGTCAAGGACATAGACTCATTCGCACCTCGGGATTCTCTTGTCCGAAAACTGTTTCGTTGGAAAGCCGCTAACTGTTAATCGGGCTGAGGAATATCCTCCTTGAGACTCAACGCTAGTTGTTCGTTATTAACATACCGATTCGGCTGTCTTTGCTGCCTTGGAAGCTCACGTTCCTTTGGAGAAAAGGCGTATTCAGCCTCTGCACGCGATACGCAAGTATGTAGCGGATATATCTACTAATCGGCCAATTTGCTCATTTAAATTTCTTTTTAGAATGCGGACAATTTCCGCCTCTGGGATATTTGAGCTCTTAATTGCGATTGCAAGCGGTTTACTACTGCAAAGTAGTCGTCAACGGACTCCCAACCTCCGTGTCGCCGATCCATCAAGTCCCTCATATTTTCAAAATCTGATTTTGAATTCCTATACTCTCGCATTAGGGAATCACGCAAAGTTGGCCAATCTGGGCGATGATGACGCGAATATTGGAATTACCAATACCACTCTTGCGCTTTGTCGGTTAACAACAAGTGAAAATCCCTCGATATTTCGCCACATGGACATTCGTGCTGGTTTTGTAAAACCTCCAATCTAAAAACAAAGTCCTCTACGGTGAGTCGTTCAACATTCCCATCAAATTTTAACCCCCACCGATGCTATTTTTCACAGGTGTCGGAGAAGACCACCACGGACGAGAGTTGTTGCATGCGAAATGATTCGCTGGTCCCTCTGATGAGTGTCCTCTAAAGCCCACAATCATTCCTCCCTCATGACTGTAAGGAACTTCTCTACCACCATTCCTAATTGGCACAAACGGCCCTGATCCTGAGCCAGGATCCCTGAAGGATTCATACCAGATCGGAGATCCACTAGGCCCTGGCGTATTGATTGCTTCAACTAGTTCTCCGGTTCCTGTTTGACCAAGTTCTCTCGACACGCAGGTTTAATGCCTATTCTGGAGTGCGTCGGCCTGTTTTTGTTGCTCTCCATTTACGCCCTCAGTATAACCATCTGTGCGATGAGCTGCACCGTTCTCGAACAGGTTGCTGTAAAGTGGAGACGACATTGTCCCCGAAGAAACACTAAGCTGTTTTCCGGCCACCGTCGTGCGTTGGTATCGGAGGGGGAGGAAAATTGGGAATATCATCAAATGACAACCCGAATAAGTCAGTTTTACTCTTTCAAAAATTTTAGATTGAAGTTCACAAAGGTTTTCTTTCAATGGCAAACAGTTTGGACGTGAGCATGTCTTATAAGGGTATAAGTTAATAATTTTCTGGTTGAGCCAATTGGGATGATTTTCATGAAATGCGTATTAAGGTTTGCCATAGTTTCACAATATTGTATTCATTAAGTTTTAGAGATGTTTAACAAATAATTATACCAATTAAGAAAGGACTCTCCTGAGAGAAAAAACGCTACGGCAAAACAAGCTGAGTTGATCTAAAGTGTCCTGTGATGAAAAGCTAGGCGGGAAATATCAATGATAAAGATAGTGAGTAGAGGTCTTCCTCTTCTTCGACAGTACAGTATAGCCCGTACAAAATTTTCTCTATAAGTAACCCTTAGCAGGAATCAACCAATATCCGCAACAGACGAAACTATGAACGGCCGAAAACCAAGTACCTACAAGGAACTTGACCAATACAATGTCTTCAGAAACGAACTTCATGGACATAAGAATAGACTATTTTAACCACTTGTACTTGTAAATCAACCACCGTGAGATAAAAACTCTAAATTCGTCGATCAAAAACGAAAATCAACTGATCAAAGACCATGACGGACTTTTTATCAATTCTTATAAGGACAGCTAAATTTGCGCCCTTAATTCTAGGCATATTACCTCAAATCAATCAAATTTAGATAAATTAATCAGATAGACCTGTCGTACCTGAAACTCCAGAGAACGATAGAAAACGACAGAGAACGGAGGGACCCCTGATAGAGGAACCGTGTCGGTCGTGGACGATGACTTCTTTTTAATAGAGGTTCTGCAAGAGTGTTGAAGCAAAGGAAGCTGCTTTTTAGCAAGCGAAAAAGTTAAATGCCAACATTCACCCGAATCACGACCTGGAAAACAGAGCTTTACTTCATAACTTCGCACTGGCGATCCGAGAACCGCGGTTCCACTCGGTTTGATGACGACTTCTTAGAAAACGCTATAATCGCTGAACGAAAGGGCCCAAGTTGCTTGCTCATCACTAAGGTAGAGCCTGATTTCCAGCTCAGCTTCCATTCAATAAAGAATTCTGCAGGTGTCGAAGGCATTTCCAACATTATACTAAAACGCTTACCGATCAAGGCCATCAACATTTATACCACACTGTTCAATAACGCGCTGAATAATTCATATTATCACTGTGCCTTGGAAATCAGCTGTAGTGTAACCTCCCCCGAAAAAGGTAAAGGACAACTCCAATCCTGCAAATCTTCAAGTAGTTAGAGAAAATCGTCAATAGGGCACTGCCCAAGCGGGCTGCGGAACAATATCATTGCGGATAATCAGTTCGGTTTCAAGGCTGGAACAGCGTTGGTGTTTTCTCCCCGTCTCTTTATAAGTATATTTCCACTGGGGCTTACAAAATATACTTACTGTCCGACATCCAATCACTTTCAATGCTCATAAAATAAATCTCAACACTTTTGCATTCATCCAAGTAACACTTTTATTCGTTCAAGGTTAACAAATGAATTTAATTCAGTATTTCCTCTCAAGTTCAACATCATTGAAAAAATAATGCTGTCAGCTTTATTGGGAGTACAAAACACGCGAAAGTGATTTATGTCTTCCCTTGTCCGAATGTAAATAAAATGTACCTACTCACGCGCTTAGTTTTTGAGAGACATTCTTCAAAAGCTTAAGCACCCATATCAACCTCAACCTTAACACTTTAAGTCTTGCTAACCAAAGTCTCCACTGACGCGACGCCAACAACTAAATAAAAGGATTTTAATCGCCAAGTCGTTATTGAGCTGTGAGCTGGCACCTTCTTTGTTGATTTCGTTCAGTCTATCAAAAGAGCTTGACACTCGTTTGTGAGCAGATTATCTGCGGCCTTAAAATTGTTTGAATATCCTTAAACTATTAAGAAGAGCATGATGAGCCTTCGTCATCACTTTCGTCACAGTTTTCAACAAAAGTGATGGTTCAAATTCAAAACACCTACCTCGTGATCGCTGCTGGTTGCTGCCCATCGTTGTGGACTCAACAAGCAGCCTTAATGTCTTCATCATCATACGCTAGCCTGACGTTCTGGCTGAACCTTTAAACATAAACCACTGTGTGAACGATTGTGATCATTATACCAACCATTAACATGGACAATAAACAGCAATCAGTTTTAAGACAGTGGACCTTTCCACATTCCTAGGTCTCAATATCCAAATTAAATGATTGAAGAATACATTTCTGTAGGAAGCACGCACTTATGCGAACCATAATAATTTCAATCCATTCAGACCCCATGCGAATGGATGGACGTGGATAGCTGCGGACGTGTTTCCGTGTTTCCTTCCCAACGATTATGGGTAAGGGCTCTCACAATCCTCATTGACTCAAGTCATTTGTCCGAGACACAAGCCATTGCAAATAATCGATTGGACATTGCAAGATCATCAACGCGTTCGATGTAATTATACATTCGCCAGAGGAAGACTTCGCGATAAAGCGTCGTACGTCCATTATTTTGACGTTGACCCCAATTAACAAGCGGCGATTGTACCAACTAACGCGATGAATGATTAATACTGGCAGAAAGCAGCTTTTTCCTTCATTAAGTTTGTTTTTTTTTTTTCTTACTTGCAGAAGCAGAACGCATCACATAATTATGGTGTTGTGGTGCTGCAGCGAAAGGTGACTGCAGGAATTAGTTAACATGTGTTGCACATATAAAGGTTAGTTGAAATGGCTTCTGGAATATGAAGAAGATATCAATAATATGAAAGCAGTTCCTGTCGGGAAGTGACGCAAACGGATCGACGACAGCTAAGGTTATTGGTTTCAAAAGTTGGTCAAACCGATTAAGTTGGTGTGAACCGATCAATATCTCTCATCAAAAGTCGTTTTGCTGCCCGAATTTGCGGCCTACTTGATGATGATGATAAACAGAAGAAAAACTGTCAGGTCTTTGACTGTTTAAATTCATTCGTACGTTGTCCTAACTGGCGAATGGTTAAGCAGAAATTTATTACGTGCAGATAAGTGAACATTACCGTGTGCCCAGCGTATCGAATCGCGTCCTGAGGGTCAATTCTTGAATAAGAAGCAAACCGAACACCGAAGTGCAGCACGCCTCTGTGGGAGGTCCTAGTCTGTGTCTCATGGTATCCATGCGCGTTCTCAATAATCTCTTTGCCAGCAAACGTGCTTGCGACTCTGAAAGAAAAATATATTTTTATTCATCCGCATGTCTTTGCAGAACACAGCAAAATGAAAAAAAACCTGTAGTGCTCGCAATCGTAAACCGAACAACGCAAATAAAATAATGCTATTGAAGCTACGTGACGTGAAATACGATATTATGGAACGAGAGCATTCTGTCCATCATTTGGAACAGATAGCCTTTGGCTTCTTCCATATGCCTCTTCAAAAGATTAGCTCGACGGACATCAAGCGGTGGCTGTAGTCACAGCGGGATACGTCAAATTACAGGTGATGCAATATGTGCTCCACAGTTCGTACCCAGTACAAACCGAACCCCTTGAGAGTACGAACTCAAACTTAATACTCAAGTCCAAAAAGGAGGAAAGTCTCTGCAAGATAAATAAATTCAATTAATTTTAATTCGCACTTAATCCATCAAATGTGAGGGAGTGGTTCCTGTTGCGACTACGAGGTTCTTGATTTATGGCCGGTGCGTCGCGTCGTATGCTAGTGACCACTCTGCCGGACGCCGTCATCAACAAGCTGCCGTTGCATTTGTTGCTGCCACAATTCTGCGCGTTTGCGACACATTCTAATTTTTGAGGCTAATTGCATTCAAGTTTCCACGAATTAATATATGAGCGAGAACAGTTGATATTTGGGTGGGCAGACTGTTGAATGACCAATTTCCTAGTTTAGTGGATTATAAAGTGTTCAAGATAGGAAGATATATTTAAGTATGGCACGGTTGACACTACTTGATTTGAGTTTAGAAGGCGATTCCGCGCAAATCAAAATATGAGTGCGACTTTGCCTTTCTCAAAGCTGAAGAAGTTCTGTAGTTCTTACTGGTTTCCCAGTATAAGAGTGTAAGCAAAAACTTACATTAGAAAAACCAAAAATATCCATTTTTTTTTTTTTTGGTTTCGCTCACTTTTCCTTCAATGCGGTTTCTTCCAGAATTCAAAAATACTTATTTGAACTGCGACATATCTTTGGAGGTTTTGGACCAATTTGTTCATTAATTATCATAAAAAATAGAGTGGAGCGCCAGCTCTTGTAGAGCCAAAGCTTAAGTGGCTTACTCTCATCAACAATTCTCTGGGTGCGTGTGAAGAATTTACAATTTTACACCGATTCCGAACGACAAAGTTGTGAAGCACTTTTTCACGACAGATTGATACTCTTGGAAGCTTTGTCAGTTCTTCGCAAGAGGCAGGCTTAGCAGCAAACTCACATAACCACTAAGCAACGGACACTGCGTCTGCTATTCCTGCTCCAAGTGAATTACTCCAAACTCATGCTCCTCGACCATAAGAGTTGTTTTTTAATCTACCAACGTTTCCTGCACACGAAATTACACCATTTCATCCATGGCAATTCCATCTTATTTTATCAGTTTATTCAGGATGAAGAATTTTTAAACGGCTTTTTGAAGTCCTTCCCTGGATATGGTGTACCAATGGGCTTCATTTTTGCATCGCAAGTCTTAGGGTGAATGTCTGACCGATTGTTATTTTGCCTGGTCTGAAACAACATTAATTTTTGCAGATTATGAGTTATGACTACGCAGCATATCGGGCTATCTGATTTTGAAGGATATTAGCTCTGTTAATGAGTCGTAGTTTCTTCACTTAGCTGAACTTTTAGCAATTTATTTACGTGGATCATTATTCCAGAATGCCCTTAAGATCGGTTGTCAGATATCCCTCCTTCGTCTGAACTGTCTTACTCAGCAGCTTCTCTTTTTTTTTCTTTCCGGAATTCACTTATAAAATTTCATCAACAACGGTCAAAGCCGTTTCGGAGGAGTATGACTACTAAAACCGTGACAGAAGAATTTTATATATTAGATATTTTGTATTATACTACAGATGCAATGAAAATGTACACTCGGGCGTATACGTGTTTTTTTCTTATCCCCACTTTTCTATTTGTTGATTGTGAACCTTACGTTTTTCTGTATCAATTTTTATTTTATATGTAAGGATCTTACTAGATTGTACAAATATATCTTTAACTAAATCTACCAACTCAGAACATTATTTTCATCTTGCCGTTGGCCAAGGCTCAGGGGATAGAGTAATTGATTGCTAAGCCAAAGCTGCGGGTTCAAGGCGCAACTGTAGTTTATGTCTGTACTTCGTTTCAACTGGGTTGGGGTCGGTATCCCGATTTTCACAATCCTGTTTTTGAAATTTCCGACATTAAAATTCCGATGTTTTTTAATACTGTTTTTTAAAATCCTGGTTTTTGAGAAGCCCGCTTTTAAAATCCCGTTTTTTACCATCCCGTTAATTAAATTCCCGTTTTTGGAATCAACACAAGGTGTTTTATTTTAAAAATCGCCGTGATTTTTTTAAGCAACTTAAACCTTAGACTTATATTACAAACACAACACGTACTTCCCGCTCTTCAAACTCTTGCAATAAATTACTGGAGAATAAATATAGCGCATAACAACAAATTCAGATAATTCCTGTTGAAAAAAATTGCCTGTTCAAGCTATAATACACAATAGATTTTTTTAAGTTATCGTTTGTTCAGGTTTGCGAGAGTCCACTGATTAATAAAAAAGTGTTCAGAAAAATCACAAACAATTTTACTATTCAGTCCAGCTTTTTACGTTGGGAAACTACAAGTTAATTTAAGTGAACAATTTTGAGTAGCATTTATCAAAGTATACGAAACGGAATTTGCGGAATTCTCCTTCTCCCTCCAATTATCGTCCGATTGCACTTACGTCCCTTTTTTCTAAGGTCATGGAAACGCTGAAACATCTCGAGATTCTCACATATGCGATGTCGCCAAAAATACCGCAAGATGTTTAGGTTTCTTAAGACGGTGCAAGTAGGGCTTCACGATACGATACGATACCGATATTTTTCATTTGTATCTTTCTTAAACATATTACATATTTCACAATAGTGCAATGGCTTTGTGCCGTCAGCCGAAAAGAGAGTTTTTTTTTCTTGAAAATTTGATAATATATCTAATTTAAAAAAAAGTTTTTTTTATTAAAAGTATTCGTTTATTATTTGTTGTCTGTACTTGAGTGCCGTTTTGACGTAATTGTAGAGCAGGTTCCAGTTTTCTCCGTTTAGTATTTCCATAAGTTCATTCGTTTGTAGCATAGATTTCCCCCAGACCTGTATTCTAATTGTTTTCAGCACTGGGCATATTGCGATGAAATGTTGTGTGTCTTCTATTTGTCTGAGGTTACATAACGTGCATGTTGGATCAGAGTCAGTTACGTATGGTTTATAGTTTAACGGCAGGAGTTCACTTCTGGTCTTACAGATTGTTGATATCTTATCTACACTTAGATCGTCATGGAAGTAATTTTTAGGTCCTAGATCATGTTGGAGATGCTTATACGTCAATCTCATTTGGCTGTCTTGGATTTGGTCGCGAAAGCTTGCAAATTGGGCGAAGTCAACTTTTGAAATAAGTTCCTGCATTAACCACTGTCCATTTGTTTCTTCAATGACATTATGTTCTCTGCAAAGCTCAGTCTTTTCGTAGAAGCATTGTTTGTTGCAGTTTTGCAGATGCGAAGCAATTATAAATGTGAGGCGATGTGCCGGTTGGTTCATCACCTTCTTCATGTAGTCCAGATGGAGTTTTAGGGTATATGTGAACATTGTAGGTAGTCCGGTTTCTGTGTGCAGTATATAGTTAGGTGTGTTAACTGGAAGCCTGAACATTTTTTTGATAAAGTATCTTTGGAGTTTTTCTACTTCTTCGAATTGCCATATTCCCCATACTTGAGCTGCATAACACATGATTGCACGGACAACTGCTTCGAATATTCTAAATTTGGCACTTGCTACAATATTATCCTTTTTGAAAATTTTACTCCAGGTGCAGTTAATTGCTCTTTTTGCCTCCTTCAACTTTCCTTCCAAGTGAGACTTGAAAGAAATTCGAGGGGTTAGCAGGACGCCCAGATACTTATACTCTTTGACTTTCTCCAATTCTTCATGTCCCCAGTACCATTTCTCATTACTCGCATACCGTCCGGTTCCATTACGGAAAATCAAGATTTTTGATTTACTAGTGTTTAATTTTAAGTTCCATGAGTCACAATAAGTCTGGAGTTTGTTAATCATTAGTTGCAATGTATTTGTATTATCAGCTAATATTACTAAATCATCTGCGTACATCAGAACTTTGATCTTAGTTTCCGCGTAAGGTATACCTCCTGGTAGGTGTACGCTAAGGTCATCCAGAAAGAGAGAAAAAAGAAGTGGACTAAGGAGACAACCTTGTTTAACTCCTGTTTCTGTATGAAACCATTCTGATAGTATATTACCATCCCAGACAGCTGAATGATTTTCGTGGTAAAGCTGTTTCAGTATTTTAAGCATCTTTGTAGATAGTCCTAGATTTGAGAGTTTGAAGAATAATGCTTTTCTATCAATGGTGTCGAACGCAGCTTTGAAGTCTACAAAGAAGGCATAAAGTTTTTTTTTCCGTTTTCTAGATATGATCGTGCAATGCTTGTCAGGATGAAAATATTGTCTACTGTGGAGTAACCCTTTCGGAATCCGGCTTGGTATTCGCTTAATAGGTTATTTTCATCTACCCACCTGGTGAGTCTTTCCAATAAAACTCCTGTAAAGATCTTCGTAATTGCATTAAGGAAAGATATACCTCGGTAGTTGCTTGGGTCCGTTGGATTTCCTTTCTTCAGTATAGGGAATATGATATTCTTTCTGAAGATTTTCGGCACTTCACCGCAGTCGTAAATCCAGTTGAAAGTTTTTGTTAGCTCTTCCCGAAAGGAGTTCGTTGCATTTTTGAAGAATTCGTAAGGAATCCGGTCCTCTCCTGGCGCTTTATTTTCGGTACAGCGATCAATGAACCTGGATACTTGTAGCTGGGTGATTTCTTGGTCTAAGATATCGTTGGTTATAAATGGTTCTGCGTAATGGATATGGTTGCTATTTAGTTCTCTATTCAATAGATTTTGAAAGTATTCAGCCAGAATTGGGGCATCTACTTTTATGGTGAACCCGTTATGCTGTTTGTTTAGGGTTTTTGCTATGTTCCAGAAGGCTTTACTATCCTTGGCATTACTAAGGCTCGACGCTAATTGTAGAGTGTAGTTTTTTGTTTCGTCATACATATATTCTTATAGGCTTTGTTTGCTTCTTGGTATTTCAGTTTTAAGTGATTAGTTCCATTTTTTCTAGCTTGTCTAAGACATTGGAACGATTTTGTCCTTGCTGATTCGCACTCCCAGTCGTACCAGGGTTGTTTCCATTTACATTTTGGTCTGTTTTGACTTCCCGCAGCTTTGATAATACAGCTTGTCAGAGTATCTATGCTTTTTATTGGGTCAGTGCTACTGTGTGTCACTATGCTAAGTTCATGGTCTAGGTTGAGTTTATATCTTTCCTTTTTTCTTTCGTTCCATTGTAATTTTGGAAGTAGTGTACTTTTTTCCACGTCTGATCTGCATCGGTTGGAGCTGATTTTTAAGTCAACGGAAATTGGAAGGTGGTCTGATAGAGTGTGATCTTTTATTGTAAAGTCCGAAATATTTTGTAGTCCTAGTCCTCTTGCAAATATATAATCTATGGTTGAGCATGCTGTCCCCCTCATGAATGTAAAGTGTCCTTCCTCGTCGCCCTTAGTCCGACCGTTCAGGATTGTTAGTCACAAGCTGTCACACATTTCAGCAATCTTTTTTCCATTTGCATCTATTTTTTCATCTTTTGAGGTTCTGTTTTCTAATATTGAATCTGGTGCTTCTTCAGTTTCTATGTTTAGAATTTGGGTATTACCCACTCTTCCATTGAAGTCGCCTGCTAGCATAAGATTATCTCTGTCGAAATCCAGTAAGAAGTTTAGCAAGGTTGTGAAGTCATTCATCCATTTATTGCAATTGATGTAAACTGGTATTACAAATATCTTTCCTTTTTCTGTGGGGATTTCTACGATGTCTCTATTATATTGTTTTAAGAAGTTGCAACCCCATTTTTTTCTCACTTCCGTTTTAATTCCGTACAAACAACCTCCACTAGCTCTACCGTGTGTTGACGTTCTTTCTGCTAATATCCACAACAATTCATAGTTTTTAAATAAATATTCAAATCTTTCTAAATCATTTTCTACAAAAGTTTCATATAAAAAAAAGATATCGTAGTTATTAACAAATTGGAAAAAATCAGAAAATAAAAGTTTGTTGGCTAAGCCTGCTACATTAAATGATAAAATTTTTACTTCGTATGATATTATATTCTTAAGGTGACTCTTATTTCTAACGTTAGTTTTTGATTTTACTTGGCTGACGGCATTACAATTAAAAACGCTGAATGCGTTCATCTCCCGGCTTTCTTGAGCCGCTGTACGAAGCTGTATCTGCGTTTGCATCATAGTTTGACATTTCTGTGTTGTCATTTCTGTCATCTAGCAACTGGTTCAGATATGTCAATCCTCCGTCTTCTTCACATGCGATTTTGTTTTCGTTTATGAAAAAAGTATATTTCTCATTTATGATTAGTTTTTCGCCTCTTATTTGGAGCTTCAAGTTCGTGTGTCTGGCTGCAACTTTATTCTTAGTTTCCACCATGCGCCTCCTCCTCTGCCGAGCCGCGAAAGTGTAATCCTTGTGCATGGAAACACCACTTCCACGCTTCCTGTTTGCCGCTTGTAATAGCCGTCCAACTAGCTCCTTGTTTTGAAGCTCGACAACAACATTACCAACATTCGGTCTCGTAGATCTTAGTTCTCTAGCTGTTGCAATTATTGCGGTGTTTTGGGTTTCAAGCAGATCCAAACAAAGAGACTTTGCTTTCTCTATTGGTGCCGTCTCATCATGTAGCGGTAGATGGATGACTACGTTTTTTTTCATTTGCCTTGCTTGTTAAACGCTCAACCTGTTGTTCAAGCGACAGACAGCGCGATTGCATTGCACATAGCTGATTTTGTAGCTGGGTGTTATTTTGGTGCAACGTTTTAAGTTGTAGGCCGATTCCTTCTAGGTCTGCTTTTGTAGCCAGATCCTTCAACTTCTCGTCAATTGCCATGACAACCGTGTCGCGGATGAGAATTTTAAGCTCATTTGCGGTCATATTACCAGCTGGCTCCTCTGATACAATCCTCTGTTTTTGTGGAGGGAATCGGGGCGAAGTGTGTGTCAGTCCGCGTTTTGACTGCGCGGGAGTGCCAGTCAGATGGACGGATGACGATTGTGGTGAACGGTGTATAGACATTTTGTATTTGATTCGTTTTGTTTCTTTTTCTTAGTTTTTACGGAATATTTTGAATAAACTTTGACTCACCCTTATGGATAAACTAAAGATTTTTCAATTAGATTTAAACTTGGCGTTATTTTTTGAAATTTGAAGTGTTTTTTCTTTAAAAAACTTAGAGCTAACTTAGTAGTTGATCTTAACGATTCACTCTCTCACTCTCTCTCACTCGATCAAATGTGTGTATTACTGCAAGTAAACTATTATTAGTAAATGCTATTGAACGAAAATTCGAACTTTGCGCACACAGTTTCGAAAATAGAATTCTTTCAGTCGATATCGATAATTCGATAATTATCGGTCAGTGCTTATCGGCGATACGATAATATCGACAATTTTATAAACACGTTTATCGTATCGATATCGGTATCGCAGGAACTGGATATCGTGTCGATTATCGTATCGACTTTCGATACGATACGATACGATACTGATATTTTTATCGAATATCGTGAAGCCCTAGGTGCAAGAAATTTTTCTCCCCGTCTGATCTGTCTATTATCTATAAGACTTGTATTCGTCCAAAGCTTGAGTATAATTCTCATATCTGGGCTGGGGCTCCAGCTGCATACCTACTTAAGCCTCTTGGATGGTATACAAAAAAAGAGCTATAAGAATGATTGGTGATAGAGACATCACTAATTCATTCACTTCATTGGAACACCGTCGTCGTACCGTCTCAAGTCTCCCCGTGTTCTACCGTTACTTCTACGGTAATTGCTCAAGTGAAATAGCCAGTTGCATTCCTTCCCTTTAACAATTCAACCGTAATACCTGCGCTTCCAGGAATGCCCATCAGTTTACCCTCGAGCCCAACTTCGGACGTACTCTTAAGTATAGAGAATCGTTCTTTAGCCGTAAAACGCGAACTCCCTTCCACACTCTGGTCTTTCCCAATCATTGCAATATTGATGAATTCAAGACCAATTTACACCAACACTTACTTTCAAACCCCTTTCTTAATTCCTAATGCGCTCACTGTGTTCCTGGCATAATAAGGGTATAAAATGCCCCTTAAGTGTGCAAATTATTATAATAGCGGGATTTTAAGAAAACTTGAAAACAAGATTTTAAACATGTTTTGTTCGGGATTTCAGAAAACAGGAAATTGGAAATCGGGGTTCCGATACGTTCCCGTAGTTAAACTATGCGCGAAGTACTGTGATATCAATGTCAATGTCATTCAAATAAATGTCTATAGCAAATAGTCTTTCTTTGTTAGAAATTTTGGTTAGAACACGGTTTTCTTGTGTTAATATGACTAGCGATTAATTAGAAAGGCATTAATTCTGATGTGGAATGTAACGAGTTGTTAAAAGTGAACACAATTTTTCATTATGAAGAAATGAAATTTTTCAGTAAGAGTTGAAGGGAACCTCTTTACATTAACGTTATGTAAACGAATACCGTAAGCAGAGAAATTGAGAAACTAAGTTTTGGAATTGGTTAATTTATTTCTCTCGATCAAGCTTCATAATTTATGCAAATAATTACAGGCAAAAAAAGGACAGGAACAGGAAGAACGACAAATAGCACACAAAAATAACGCATACCGAAATGTTTACCACACACTATCATTTCCTACCATTCCAGCAGAAATGATGTAAAGAAATGGCAGTGTGTAGCCACTTAGGAGAGTATTTGTCTTGAAAGAAATATCTCCTTATCTCATGTCTCATCTCTGAATAAATCTTAAAAATTCACATGTTTAAGAGAACTTGGGTGGGAATAATAATTTTGAATGACTACAATATTTTTTGATGTAAGATTTAAAATACTAATTTGTTTAAAATTCATAAAACATTCCTTTTTGCTTGGAGCCTACCCAATAAACTCTGGGAAAACCAAAGATTGCTTGTGGGTCAAATATTGAAAAAATAAACATTCGTTCAGATTGATTATTATTATTGATAATTCTACGTTGAACAAATTAATTTTAAAAACTTTTCTACTTTAAGATTTTTGACAAATTTTTTCCGGTACCACAATGTTAAAAAAATGATATATAGTTTTTGATAATTATCTTTCCAAAAACCAATGAACAATTTCTGAATTTCTGATTGGGTGAAGTTCTTTTGTTTTCTCTTTCAAATTTATGGAATCTTATCATTCCATTCCCATTTGTTTTTTTTTTTTTTTTTAAATATTTATAAGATCCATTTTGGTATAAGGAAAATTATAATCTAATCAATCCATCTTAAAACTCGGAAAAGGAAAACGAAACTGACCAAAGGGGAACCTGATTTTAATGAAGTCTTTGATAGGGTTAGGGGGCCAACATTAACAAATAAGTTAATCTTAAGCGAAATAAACTTTGATGATGCTGGAAATGGGCTTATATTTAGTTGTTGGCTTCAGAAAGAGAAATCAAAGAAAGTGGATAGTTGGGGTTCCACTGGAAATCTATGCCCACACCATTAGCCACTCAAAAAATAGCTTTTATAGAAATATAAGAAAATAAAAAAATTGACAAAGTAAACAAATGTTATTATGTAAATGCAATTCTCAACCATTGCTAGTGTACAAGAAAGCGAAGTTAAGTTCTTAAGAAAAATGATTTTTGTATTTCTCATTTTTTAATTTTATGGAATCAACATAACTTTAACAGCTAACAGGTAATCAATATAACTTTTTTCTTAATATTGCTTCTCTGACATTTAATTTAAAACTCCTTAAAAAGCTTATTTTAATTTTCGTATCCTATGGATGCAAGCAAACAGTTTTTCCGTGGCTATCGAGTTTCTGCATTGAAAATATAATTTTAAACTTCCATTAAATTGAGAAATTTGATATATTGGTCCCAGTTAGAGTGTCAACAGTAGTTGCGGCTAACTTGAGTTGTTATGTGTGCCGAGAGTGGCTTTGTAACAAGCGTAACAAGCAGCATTGTCGATGACGCACGTGACGTTGTAAATACAAAGATATCCATTAATTAAACTTTGCTGAAAAATGCTGCTATCATGTTTCTGGGTCAAAGTTATGAATTTGCAGGACTTTAATTTGTTAACTCTTTACAAAAAACAAAAAACAAGTTGGTTACTGGAAAAGAAACCAATTTATCTTTTACCCGATAAAGTTGTTTTTTTTTTTGTACTGCGCTTTTCAGTAATTAAAATTGACATTAGTTGATTGATGGCAGCCAATTTGTCACAAGACTTGTTTACATTTTTGATGGAATAATAATTGTGTCATTGGGACAAAAATGATTACATCATCCATAAGTTAAACAAATTAAAATGCGAAAAATAAGGATTAAGTGGACTTTTGACCCACTTTCTTGCTATAAGCATCTGTGATCTTCGTTACTTGGCAGAATCATGATGTCTTCGTTGTTGTCGCTACCCTGTGAGAGAGATCCCGCACTAAACGCGTTTTGGTTATCGACCAAATCAAACTTAACATTATGCCAGCTCTCATTGTCGGAACACATATTATTTGTCATTCACAATTATTTCGGTTTTTGGCAAATTTAAAGCCACTAACACTCGGGGAGAAGGATCCAAATAAAAAAATAGGGTTGACCGATTCTCGAGGTTTGAAAAGTAGGTGTGCGACGTCCGTGGCGGCGACAACTTATGCTCATTCGACTGAACTTTTGCAGGTTTCGGCTGTTTCTTGGTCTCCGTTTTTATGTAAGTGGATCTAAACGCTGAAAATCATTCAGCATCTATCCCGCAATCTTTTGAAATTTTTAGTGTCTCAGCTGTTTCACGAACCTGTTCAATTGGCGGTCAACCAATACGATGGATTTATGTCATTCCATCCGTGGTGGATATTTTTGTGGCTCGTTTAATACCCGTTGAACCAATATTGCTATGGAAGAAGAAGATTCACCTTACACAGCAACCAAGGGGTCTTTCATTTCGCTACGCGATTTCCCATCCAAAACAAGAATCAAATTACCGACCAATATTTTATATTTTCTAAAATCAACTTAACCTCCTGCTTCTTATCGCGGATCCGCAGTAGACTTCAACGGGAATGTACTACACAATAGTAGCCCAACTTTGAACAGCTACCCAAGAAAATAAAGAATAATGATCTATGTCAGGTGCCAAGAGGATACTGATCACTGCAATGCTTCTGCTTCCTCATATACCCGTTTTCTTTTCGTTTGAAAAGCAGGCAATATAGCAGGGGTGGCCAACTTAATTGAACCCAAGATTTACTGTTTACTAACGAAACCCTGTTCGATCTACCTTTTTCAGAACTCCTGAATTTTAAATGAAACAATTGTAATTCAATTTACAGATTAGATGGAGTATTTTTTATTTTAATAACAAAGGAAATAAAATCTAATATCAACTAATTATTAAAACAAGTGACTAGTGTGAGCATTGTGTCGGTTTGTAGTTGCAAATTGCCAACCTTAAAGAATCCAATGTATGGCCGGCTGTCAAGCGAGAACGGTATTTATGTTTTGTATGTTTTAGATAGGTAAAAGCTGACTCACATAAATATGTTGAGCGGAAACACGAATGCAGGTGTTCAAGCTGTAAACCAATGCTCAGAAATCAAGACTTGAACATGACCTTGATTATAAAAATATGTCACAGCGAAGAGTAATAATTTCGCTTTGAAGTGTGATTTGGTCCATTTGAAATCTATCTGCAAATTTTGTAGCCAGTTCATTGATTTCACTATGATCAAAGGAATTACTAAACGGGTACCTCAATTTTTTTGAAATCACTAAAGAGAATTTCAGAGTCTGATACCACTGCTTTAATTTCTGCTTTGTTCTTATCAGGAATGAAATTGTTGGTAGTATGTTTTCCAAATGATCCTTAATATTCACAAGTTGTTGAATTTTTTTCCTTTCGATGTCAACTATCATGGACGCTGTTTGAATTTGAAATACTGCAATAGAACTCATCATTTCTGTTATTGTTTTATTCTTGCCTTTTAATTCCAGATTTAGGCCCATTTGCTCATTCGGAACATAAATTTATGTTCAACTTAAAGTTTTCATTTTTATATGGGACGTTTCGGAATTTGATAAGTTCTACATAAAATCCCTATTTTAAAGATGAACTTTATGTAGAACATAAATTTATGTTCTGAATGAGCAAATGGGCCTGAGTAGGGAATAAATTTATGTTCCGAATGAGCAACAGACCCCTAATTCTTCTGACAAAATAAAAACTGTTAAATTCTAGTAGGCTGAAAACTGCAAACTTCAAAATAATACAGGGATGTTCTTGAAACTTTTGAGTTGTACAACTAAAATCAGAGAGGGGGTTTTTGCTAAGGTTTTCGTAACAAAATTTGAAAAAAAAATTTCACTTTACGGTCGTTTTCCTTTTTTTGTTACCATATTGCAAAGCATATTTGCAAGGCAGTTGAACTCAGTTCATGTTTTATATGTTTACTAGAGGACGTCGTACACGCATTCCATTACATATATGTTTTCCGCAGGACTAAGAAATTATGTAACTGTTTTTTTTTCCTGTCGTTAAAAGGAAATGTGCAAGAGATGAGCACATAGTCGAATGTTTATCCAATATCTCGTTATACGCATGTGTAACATGTAGAGTTTGTATGAAATCTTCTGTCAAAACACCAGCAAATTCTATTAATTAATACTTTCAATGATTTCTTGTTGGTCATTGGTATCTCTTCTCAAATCATGAAATTTTGCAATCATATACGTGTTAGAGATATTGCATTGGATTTTTATTTCCTAACATGTTAAAGGGAAATAAGTGCTGAATGAGCTGTTAGATAGAGGGCAACCGGAGGAATCGAATGATTTCAAACTGCAAAAAATGCTCCAAAGTGTTGCCAAAACTTCTTGTATATTTAATTCAACAAATGTTTGTGAGATCACTTTTACTAGCCTCATACGACGCAGCTAGCTGTCCGTGGGTTAGTGGCTAGGTGCGTTGGCTGCTAAGCAGAACGTCGTGGGTTCGAGTCCTACTCGTGCCCATAAAGTTTTTATTTCATCTTTCTGCCTCTTGCGAAGAACTGACAACACTTCCAAGAGTATCAATCTGTCATTCAAACAAATACAAAACCTATCCAACAATTTTTGGTATAGGTGGAACAGCCATTGAAATTCGTAATCAGCTAATTTTTGTACTATCCAAGACCAAACTGAAAGCGCCCAATGACTAAATTAATTACTGAACTACTAGCCGACCCTGCGAACTTCATTTCGCCACCCTTCAGAAAAACTCAAAGATGGTTGTTATTAACACAGGTATTGTTAAAATGCAATGTGATTTGCTTGAGCCCAATTAAAATAGAAAATTACATATGTATCTGAATTTTTCCAAGCTTTAAAACTTACTTTCTACTCTCATTTAAGCATGCAGAATAATAAAATTTCGTTGAAAAATTCAACAAATTTTCAGTTGTGTTTTGACTATTTCACAAAAATCAAAATTAAATACGGCTTTCGATTGTCCCCCTTGTTAAGTGACTTTCCAGTAAATTTGTCAAAAAAATTCGTTTTTACTAAGCCTATACCTATCTACAGTGAAAATTTATATAAATGCTTTGAGGGTTGTGCGGATTAAGTGTCCCTACCGGACATACAAACACCCCAATCACTTTATATTCTATGCAAAAGCTTGAGATAGGATATTGAAATTCTTCGTGCTCTCGAAGATTTTGCCGAGTTCTCTATCCAAAATTTCCCATTTTTTCATGTACATGTAGGTACATTGGACATGTACACCTACAATTACATGCAATTTTCCCTTTGCAAACCAATGAGTTTTCCGAGTTTTTCATCAAGAACTTTCTATTTTCCATTCGAAAACCCATTTTGAAATTTTCCAGTTTTCCATTTGAAAACCAATGCACCTACAATTACATACAATTTTCCATTTGAAAACCAATATTCATAATGCAAAATTTTCTTGCACGTAGATTGTGGAAACTTAAATTCATATGCCTTTTAAAAATATTGATGTTAAAATTTTCTTTTGCACAGGAAATCGTGCCTAAGTAGGAGTTCAGCCTTAAATAAAATAAGGAAGAACGAAAAGGAAATGAAACGAAATGAAATGAAAAACAGAGAGACGTTTCAAAAAATTGATGTCGGCTGTCAGTTTGCTGAGCTCTGCGAAGAGTGGGTAAGGGTTTGGAAAGGATTGCTTGCAATTCCAAGTACAGATTTCTTGCCGCTCATGTGCGGAAGGTTCAACCTCCAAGTGGTGCAGAGCGGTAACTTGACTTAGGTCAGGGCGAATGAACCTACGTTTTTATTGTACATGTATCATAATTATTTTCTTTTGATACCGTGATTAATGAGACTGTACTTGATTATTATTGTGATAGAATAAGGCACTAATGAGTGTTCTTAAGAAAGTTGGTGGTGCATGGCAATATGTCATGCAGTCTTCCAGTTTGGTCGACCCGGCTCCACTCTGGTAAAATGGACTGCATGACAATGGACATCAGTGTTCCTGGTGAGCCGTTAAGTCCCGAAGCTGGAAAACTATCCTTTTGGTTTGTACGGATGTGTGATAATTTCACACATCCGATAGAATGTATGATGATAATGTCATACATTCACAGAGTACAAAATAACAAAAGAGACTACCATGTCTTCTGAAAAAACTGGTGCTCTGGGGTAGTTGATGCCCGGATTCTAAATGAATTTCAACTACAGTTGCGGTCGGCCCCCTAGTGGGAGTTTCAGAGTGGCTGTGGTTAACGAGAAATGCGTTCTCGGTAACTGAGTGATGGTGTTCCTTAAGCTCAGTTACATAGATAAAAACACATCTACCAGTATGGCTTTTTTTAACGGGAAAAGCAAACTGGTACTTGAGAAAAAATGGATTTGACGGAAGGTAAAGTCTACGGCAATGGAACAGATGCAGGAGATTCAATCTTGTGCCTTTTCCCATATTCTACAAGGCAAAATACACTATAAATATGCATGTAATTCATGCATATAAAAATAGAGTGGATTGGAAATCAATCCACCACGAAATTAAGGCCATGAGCCAGGTGTTCGTGTGTAATTGTTTTCCTAATCTGTCAGTTTGCTGAATTTAAATACAAAATTTCGGGTAAGTAAATTTAAAATCAATGTTTTTTGCTCTTAATAATTATTTCTTTTAATTTCAGAACCTCCTACTGCACATTCAGTGGAGGGTTTAACCAATTTGCATCATTTATAAAGTAGGACTTTTGTTTGTTTGTTAGTTTATCGACTACAAACATACAACCGACAAACAAACAAAAGTCTTACTTTATATATTAGTACGAGCTAACCCGCGGGACGTTGTACCCGCTCTTAAGAAATGGTTTGTGGTAACTTAAAGGCTGGGTGTGTAGCTTTCCCGTCACTTAACAGTGTTGACAGAATTCTATAGAAGAAGCAACGCGTAGTACAATTTCCACAAATGAATATTTTCCCAGTTACCTTCTCTTGGAGAATCCAAAAGAAAAAATTTAGAAAAAATATCTTTGGTACTTTTGTTATCAACGACACTGACATCGGCAGATGAATACTTTTATGGCAAAACTCACGTTACTGAGTCAGTATGAAGGATAAAAAGTATCCTATAGCCGATTCCTGATTCTAACTACCTCTCCACAAATTTTGAGGCAAATCGGATAGAAGAATAAAAACAAATTAAAATGGTTTCGGGTAACGGTGACCAGACTTCGCAAATAGTGTGACGTACAGATCTGAAATGCGCTGTATCAGCACGTATTTTCTTTAAAATTTCACTGAAATAACAGCAGTTTAATTGCTTTAAAACAATTTAGCAGAAAAATGTTTTTTATATACAGCACGACGGACTAAGCTAGTACTGTATGTACAAAGAAGAAACCCTAAGAACCAGTGTTGTCAGAAGTGCAGATTTGTCTGAATTTTGTAGATTTTTCACCTGTCCCCAGACTTTCAAAAACCCGTGATGCTACACTGCAGATTTTTCTGCACTCATGGCTTAAGAAAAAAATACATTTTTATATTAGTTTTTGTTCATCTTTAAAGATTTAAAAAAAAAATCAAACACCCCTATTGCATTCAGTTCAATTTTCACCAACAAATATTTGAACTGAGTGAATGCTGTCATCTAGTCAGCAAAAACACACAATGGATGCGGTGTTCTTAACTTTATCCATTTTTTTTTATCACCCTACATATTTTTTTTTTTTTGGTGAAAGCATAAGTTCCAACAAAATCGCGAAGAAGACGTAGGCCTTAATATAATATAATGAAGAAACGACTGTTCATTCAGTTGGCCTAATACATGGGACAATTCAAAACCGGGAGGCTTGCCGACGCGACGCTTCCAGAGATGTACATACATATGTCGATTGGTTGCATGTTACAATTATTTAAATAATATTCGCAACAACATTCTCACAAAACAAAAATCAGCTTCGGACCAAAGCCTTCAAAAGGTAGTCAGAAACAGGCCCAGGTAGCTCGAATGGAATTCATTAGAGCACCTCTTGTGGCAACTCATAAAGCCATGCATAACGATACTATTAAGGAACTACTATGCCGAATTTTGCTCCAGTTGCATGTGGCGCGTTCCTGCGCTCCTAATGAATGGGTGACGACTGTGATTTACACTTTTTGATATACAGTTCTTGACAACAGATGTGAGGCGGCGGCGGGACCTTCTTTAGTTTAAAACAAAAATTAAGAAAATCGGTCAACCGGTTATCAACTGAAAAGATAACATGAATTAAACGAATTTATATACATAGATGTGCAGGGGCGAACGCAGAAAAAAATTTCGGGGGGGGGGGGGTTTCAAAAAATATATAGGTATTAAAGGGTTATGGCACTGGTAGTCAGCCCTTTAACTTAATTTTTGTGTTTGCGTGGTCTTTAAAAATTAGTTATTTAATTGTTGGTCTGTTGGACGTGAAACTTATTTTTTCCGATTTGCTAATATTTGCAGATAAGGAAAAAATATTGCTATTTGTTACCTAAAACAAATTTATTAAATATAATTCAAATAGAAGTTGGATTCTCTTATAGTCGGCCCCTTAAATTCCAGAAGTCGGCCACGGGAGTTGTCAGTAGTCAGCTCCCTTTAGTAAATTAATTATTTGTAATTTATAAGCCGTTGTTAAATCTTAAATGTATCTATTAACAAGAAATTTAAAAAAAATATTTATTTCTAAATAAATAAAAGACAACATACAACAAATAATTAATTAAAAACAATCTTGTTTTTCAGTCAAATATGTATATTGTTCAAAATAATTCAAGAGTACGTCTTCGAAACTTGTTTGAAATTTAGTTTAGTGATTACTTGATAAAAATATACATTTTTAATTTTAAACATTACCATCAGCATAGTTATTTAAAATTAACAATAAATTTGATTGAAATAAATATCTTCTAACATTGAAATCAATCATGTCGCAAACAGTATTTGTTTCTCTTAAACACCTGGATAATGGTTCATTGGCTGCATACACAGTTCTGTGATATGTGATTTTTTTTTTTGTAATCGATTTTCCAGTCCTTTAAATGCGCCCACGGATTGTGTAATATGTGTTGTATACAATAAAGAGCGTACAAGATGATTCCGTTAATACTCTGCGCATTCCATTGAGACGAGGGATTTGTGGCCATCGACTTAAAGCAGTCCTGAGCTTATTATATTACTTTCCATAATCCGTTCGTTGAAACTATATTGGCCACATATTAGAAAAACGTCTCGGATTGTATCCAACTACTTTCAGATCTGCCTAAGAGGTAAGACGTAAGACCATTTATCCGGCACACTTTTTGCAACAGCTTGGAGGAGGGAACACATAGGGAAACACAAGCAAAGGTTTCGTCACTGAAGACAAAAAGTACCTATACAGTGATCGCCTCATATTCGTTTCCATGTTGTACAGTATAAAGATTTGTCCAACCTCTTGGCGACTCCTGGTTTTAGAGGAATGAATGATGTTTCATCTCCATTCAGAATCTTAAGGGGTCTTCTAAAATACCGGCTGCGTCAATCTCTTCTAAATACTCATACGTCCCGGTCGCTCGTCCTCTTCTGAGTCCCGCAGTTCATAATGTAATGTGACATCTTGAGAAGGCCTAGTAATACGTTTTCCCTTGTAGGCTATCTTTGAAAAGCAGTCCTACGTTTGTCCTCACGATGGACGAGGTCTGTGGGTTTCTGAGGAAAGCCACACTTGGCAATGTATATGAGCCACTTAACAAGCTTTTGTTCTTCGGCTAAACTAATGACAGTTTCCTGTCCTATTTTCTTGTTGTCTACCTCGAGGGACCTCGTATGCTTCTCTGATCGGCCAATTATGCTGTTATTTTTACTAATACGTTCGAGGTACTTGAGGAATTCGCGTTTTGCTTTCTGTTCGGAACTACCCATTTTAAGAGTGCTGGAAGTTAAGATATTTTTTGAAACTAAGCTTTTGTTATTATTTGGCTACACTACCTATTTATGTTGTTAAAGAAACAAATCATTTGCTAATCTACTAATCATAAAAGGCTGACATAAGAGTATTTGTCTTTTAAAGTCGGCCCTTACGTTTATATAAGCGGCTGACTACTGAAAATACATTTTAAAAAAACTTTTTTTTGCGCCAATCAAGAGAGAATACAATTTCCATTAAAACTGCATTTTCAGGTTAAAAAAATTAAGAAATAGAAGGTTTCAGCCTTGTAGGGCAACGACACAACATGATCGTTTGCATTATTCCCTACACGGCGAATATAAAATTGGCGAACATCATTTCGTAATTCGTACGTGTTGATTCTTTAAGGTGTGTGTGAGGATGTCAAAAAGAGAAGCTAATTCACTGCGCTAAATCGAAAATGTTTGGCAACAGCGAACCATCTACCTATTATGACGAATTTAAGCCGAGCTCGAGCATGTTCGTCGTTTAGGGCTTCCTTTAAGTATGTGTGATTTGGTGTGGCTATGATGAAGGTTTTTTTTTCGTAGATTTTGCTCGCAACGCCCGTTAGATTCGAAACGACCGATTCAATGTATTTGCAAGCAGATAAGTGAATTTTTGTATATTTTCGTCATAGCTTCCGTTATTTGGGACCCACCAATTTCAACAGATTCATTAAAAATTTTCGTTAACATAGTTTGAGAATTTGAGTTGGAAATTTATTTTGTACCATTTCTGTATTTTTTTTCTTTTGAACAGTAATGGATATCTATTTTTTAACTTCGCAAATTCTCATATTTCGGGGGGGGGGGGGGTTAACCCCCAAAACCCCTACCTGCGTTCGCCTCTGTAGATGTGAGATTATAAGACATTCGTTTCGGTTGATCTCCCAGTGTTTTTCAAGAAAAGGTCAACGTAATTAATAAATGTGCAGAACTCAATCTCGAAATCAATCATCGTGACAAAAATATTGCCATTATGTCAGATTGTCAGGCAGTCCTAAAAGTGTTAAGCTCTTAAAGGTTTAACTCAAAACTTGTTATGGAGTGCATAGGTAGATTAAATGAACGAGGCAAGAACAACAAAGTGACTCTTCATTTGGTACCTTGGCATAAAGGGGTTCAGGGAACAGAGACAGCTGCGATGACTCCTCTATTAGGGCCAGAAAAAAAGAAGAGGAAACCAGGAGAAGCAAGAACATGGCACTACTACTGGATTGAGACAGGCGAAGATGCTTTTGGGTGACTTCAACAAAATCAATGGTTCCACACGCCCATATTTTCATATTAAGCCCATAGCATTTCATATAATGGATAAAATGGCAGCCGAAGAGTCCCGGATTGCTCATCAGTAAAAATATGAAAATTCATTGCCCCACATATAAGATATCAGATATGCATTGAGTTTTCCGGAGCCCATTCCATAAACAACGATACAAACTGAGGTCGCCTGGCAACTATCCTTGCGATGTTTGAATTTTCTACCCTTTTAGGACGACACAACCAACACCTAGAATTGGCCAAGTTGTATGCATTAATCCAAGTTTCTCAGCTATAGAAAATGATTTGATTCGTCAGCTAGATTCCGTATTCCACGTGATTTGTCAGAAAACTTTGGTGTTCCCCCTTTTAAAATACTCTCAAGCTGCACTGTTAGTTAGTCTCAATTTCAACCACATGCAGCTACACCTCCTTTTTTCCAGATATGTAGATACGGCTTACGGATTAGAAAACCATGTCCGCTTTTGACGCAGTCATATCTATGAGCAATCGAAATAAACCTTCGCAGCAACTTTTATTTTGTCTTCTCTGACATTTTTTATTTATTTTTTTTTTTGACGAAAATTAAAATATTTGACGAAATTTGAGTATTCGTAGGTATATTGATATATTTAGCTATAGTGAGAAAAGCATTTTTTCTTAACATTTGCACCGTTTGTGATTTGAAAAGTACATATAAATTTTGTTTGTCATAAACCTTCTACAATTATTTCTCTTTAGTTTAAAACAAAAATTAAGAAAATCGATCAACCGGTTATCAACTGAAAAGATAACATGAATTTAACGAATTAGTCTTTTATATATATAGATAGATATAGATTTGTGTTTTTTTCGAATCTTGAAAATATGGCCAGCATCTCAAGCGTGACCAATATCTTGGCCTAGGAGAATAATAATTTGGACAGCCTCACAGAAGATCCATACATACATGTGTGTTGTATGTAATTCGTTCCGTTGTTGAGGATTTTTTTAAACTTACCCTTTATGCACTTATTTTATTCCAGTTACATACATACATAGGTACCTACATTATGAACATACATAAATCTCATTTGCTTTCAATATCAACATTTTTGGAACCGTATGAGAAATATAAAAGATCCGATCGTTTGGTGATCCGTATTGCCGACACCCCTCTATACATAATTCTGCATATCATCTAAACTAAACCATTGATAGTAAAGGATGGACAAGATTTTTGCTCTTGAGTGACCTCAGCCAGTTAGCGTTGCATGCCTCCAATTGTCCCTTGTTTTCTGGGTTGATTAATGTCTTCTACAATCTGTTGGCTCAACTTAAGTCAACACTTCTTCACAGCCTTATCCAAATAGGAGAGACTAACTAGCAAAGTATAAGGAAGAATAACAGTGTACCCTTTGTAATAGCGACGTTGTCATTCTTCTTGTAACTTAAAGACTTCCCTGAATTCGATCAACAATTGTTAGAGATATCGTATAGAATTGATAATGAAGCGATCATTGTTGATTCCAAACATCAAACAGGCAGCTCGATACTCGAAATGAGAAAGGAATAATGGCCACACGTATAAAACAGTCATTGTGTGCAGACTACAGCAAGAAAAAGAACAACTCATTTCCGTTTCGTGGATATTGGTTCTTGGAAAACCAAACAACAATTGTGTTTTAATAGTCCCCTTGCTGAATGCAACAATCGCAACGTGTAAGCAAACATGTCCCGGCTCCCCGTCTCAGAAATAGGGTGACTGCAGTTCTCTACGTGCTCCTCACTCAAGGCTTCTTAATTAACAGAGCTCATGCTGTGTATGTTCAGGAATCAAGAAGGAAATTCATCCATTTGGATCCATTAGGTTGTTTGAATAGGCCTTTGTTGGCTCATAATTATAATTTGTGGGTGAAGCTAGAATTTGCATTGTTACCTCTCTTTCGACAGCAATATGTATAGGTATTCGGAGATGATGTACGATGGAAAACAAGTCTCACACTAAAATCATACATTGGGAACTGGAAGAGTAAGTACCTTACCTTGTGAGGTAGACGATACCGAATACGATATAATCATGAGCTCTTTTAAATATCCAACAAAACGATAAAGCTTGCGCTTGGTATAGACTCGCAAGCGCTTTTTGTATGAATAAAAGGAACTCACCCGGTTTGCCATTTCATCGCACATGATAGGAGACTTAAAAACCTGGTGCATTATTGTCGAAAAAGTGCTTAAAATAAAAATGTAAAATTGAACGATAAATCATTCCCCAAACCCAGAGACCCAGACTCATTGCTCGCACCATGATCGTTATATAATGTTACATAGGGGTCGAGCAATTTATCAAACGATCAATTTATTCCTTTCAAACGAATAACTGAACGTCGATCGACGCAATGTAACGCATTTTAAATTATTGTTTTCTCACAAAATGTTCCTGCTTCAAACTGACATAACAAACTGGTATGATTGTGGTGGGCACTGTGCCATGTGCGTGCATTCTCGAAGTAATTATAATTTAATTGCTCTGGAGTTTCAATTAATTTTTGTGTGTCTATGTTGGTAACGTTCATGTGGGTTATTGTTCTTGCACTGAAGACTCAATGATAATTAAGAAACCGTATTGCCACTCTTTTCGTGGTGATAGGGACAGGGGTGCAGTACAAAAGCCATTTGAAATTTGAAAGAAAAAAGATACATCAAAACACGAACGACCACCCATTGCGAGTTAGGTCAAAGAAAAGGATACCGGAGCGTGAATGAATTAATAAACCGAGAAAAGGGTCCAGACTGCAGACCAATAGACCTAACTGAGTGATTCAATCATGCGTGTTTTGGTTATTGTTGATTGACTTGTGAAATGAGGGAAAACAAAAAGGTCAAAACATTTTCATAAGAAAGGTCGACTCTTTTGTTTAACATTTCTTTGTTTTGTGAAATGGTCTTTTTTGAAGTGACTCGAAAGTACTTCATATTTTGGTCCCACAAAACAAAAAAACAAAAAAAAACAGGTAAGAAATCGCAAATGGTATGATATTACAGATACGGGTGAATTTTGCATATTGATAAAAACCAAAATATTTCACTTGATAGCGATACCAATGCCGATGTGATTAGTTGATTGGAAATTGAAAACTTCTATCTAGATTAGGTTAAGAAGGGTTGGACTTATGGAAAAGTGTATTTTAAGCTGTAAAGTGGGTTTCAGTGACCGTTTCTCGGCCTAACCGATTAAGACCCCGAATCGTCCTACATAAAAAGAGGGGGCAACTATTTTCCGAAGGACTCTTCTCTCGATTTTAAGTCCTTTGGATAAGCACCCTTACTTACTTTTTAATGGTGGCGCTACTGTCCAGGACGGACTAGGGCCTCACCCAATAAGCGCCTCCATCAAGCTCGGTCCCTAGCTAGCTGTTTCCAGTTTCGCACGCCAAGTTGGTTCAGGTCCTCTACCACATGTGTGCACCACCTGAGTCGCGGTCTTTCTTTTCTGCGACGTCCTTCTGCGTTGGATTCGATGACCATCTAAGCTCGTACAGTTCTTGATTAAATCTTCGTCTCCATTCTCCATTTATGCAGACAGCACCAAAAATCACTCGAATAATTTTTCTCGAAGCAGCCCAAAGCGTTTTCATCGGATGTCAATGTCCATGTCTCTGCACCATACATTAGGACCGAGATGATGAGGGTTTTGTAGAGTGTCACCTTAGTTGCTCGGGAGAGGACTTTACTATACTCAATTGCCTTCTAAGTCCAAAGAAGCAGCGATTGGCAAGAGTGATTCTTCTTTTTATTTCAGCGCTGGTGTTGTTGTCTGAGTTGATAGCGGATTTTAGGTAGACGAAGTCCTTAACTACCTCGAAGCTAAATCTGTCTATGCTGACGTTTGCTCCAAGACGTCGATGTTGGTTGTCCTTTCTTGTTGACAGCATTAACTTGGTCTTGCCCTCGTTAACCCATCTTCCTGGCCTCCGTCTCAAGACTCACGGACGCTCCACTGACATCACGCTGTGTTCTTCTAATTATGTCAATGTCGTCTGCGTATCCTAGTAGCTGGACGGACTTTTGACTTTGTACCTCTGGTGTTAAAGTTGGAGTTTTGCACAATCTTTTGAAGAATGATGTTGAAGAAATCGAATGATACTGCATCGACTTGTCTAAAACCTTTTTTACATCGAATGCGTCCGTTAGGTTTTTTCCAACCATGATGGAACAGGATAAGTACTCATGTCTAGTATTGCACTACTTCACTTCGAACTCCTGCTCCGATGCTGAATTATCTCATCGGAATGTACGATTCCTTTTTAGGGGTAGAGGAGAATAGTTTCGTAACTAACCAAAGTTAGGCTCCTATAATTGCTGCACTCAGTGATATCCTCCTGCTTATGTAGTGATAATGCCATTCCGCTAGCCTTTCGGTATTTCTTCATGTAGCTACCCATGCGAGTACTTTACAACATTAACTAGACAAAAATTTTCATCTTATTTAAAGCGTACACAAAAAATGTAAAAACCATTAAATTCGCGACTCAATGGTTCATTCACAAATCGGTCCATAAGTTCGCCCAACCCCCTCTACACAAAAAACACGCACAACAAACACCCACACATTTTCATGCGAAGGTGAAGGCAAACTACAAATCCACTCACCAAACGCTACAAGTTTCACACATAGGGCACCACTACCCAAACACTCACTATACCGACCTCCCCGACACGCACCGACCGGTTTAGTTTGTTTACAAAAATTCTACTCAAAACACAACATTTTTATATTCTTCCAAACCTACTCAAACATGTTTGATGTCGTTTCAACTCATCAGAATTGACTCACAGTCACGCTCACTTTTCATATGAGTTGAGTATTTGCTCTCCAATATTATTTCTTTCGATAAATTTGAGTTTGAGTGAATGAGTGCGTTCAGTCAATGTTCGTTTGGTACAATTTCTCTGTGGGTCTGTGGAACGCGATCAGTTTGTCAACGAATGTCATTGATAACGTAGTTGTACCGTATGCCGGGCTTATTCATCAGCGTGTTCGCGAGATTTTTTAACCCAAAATCAAAACTGTATGTTTATCACTCTTTTTTGTGTGAAACAACAGACGTGAATTTTAAATAAATTAACCATCTGGCATTATGACGAATTTTGAAGCCGAGTATTTTAATAAAAGGAATTGATAACGAGTTGACTACCGAGTAGATTTGAAGTCATTGTGCGTCGTCGATCCTTAGTTTCATCGATGTTCCAATTGGAATGAGAAGTCAAATCGAATCTTGACTGTTAACCCTGTATGAGTCCGTATATTATCATTGCTTGCTTACCCAGAACTGTTTATGTTGTATAAATTGTCACATTGTTTTGCTGATAAACAACTCTATGTACCTGAATTGCAGAGTTACGTATAGAGATAGATTATGTACCTGGTTAGAAGCTGGTGTAATAGGATTCATATACTTTGATCTTTGAATAATAATCAGCTTGTGTGTTCTGGTCCAGTGACAATGCGTGGCGCGGCTTTGTGCCTAATAGAGCAAAATAATATAAGTTGCCGAGCCCCTTTCGTCTAACGTAAAAGTGCAACAAGTCGAAGAACACAAATTTTACAATACTAAACTGTCTGCAACGCATCCGGCTGACAGTTCAAATTCTATAGTTTCAGTTTCAGAGTACTGCGTCTTCTTGTTTCTTGTAAAAGACGTAGTACATAGTCTTCAATTTTTTCGATATTTCGGGCGGCGCGGGCGGGCGCATACGAAGCCAGTTAATAGCCGTAACGTTATCGAATTAACGGTTACAGGAAAAAGGGCGAGTTCATTTTATGTGTATTGTTTGTGTCAACACATCATTATAGTCTGGTTCTATCGGCATTTGTCATTCGTCCCAAAAAACAAATCAACATAGTGTTGCCCTTGAAAATCGTTTTTGAAAACGAAAAATCATAGAAAATATTATTTCAAATTTATTGCATTGTGGCCAAAGAAATTGTTTGGTCAAAAAATAATTTTTTAAGGCGAAGAAAAAAATCATGTTCTGTGTTCATAATACATCATGAAATCGAGTGAAGTGTTATTTTTATTGATCTTTTGTTTAGTGGATTATTATTAACTTCTTCTGGCATGAGAACCAAATACGAAAAGGAAAACAACATTGTAAGTGGATTTAGTTTGTTTTGAAGGTGAGTTTCTATCCATAAATAAATTTTTTTAACTATTCGAATAAGTGTACCTATTAAGAATGAGTAAAACTTATTTTATGCTGCATGAAGGAGATCCATGGATGTTACAATCTCACGTTTATAATTTCAATAATCACATACCTGTCAGTGTTGTTAAGGTACACTTGCGGCGCGGTAGCAGAGCATTCGCGTTGGTAGTGGCAAAACGTCACGTAAAAGAATTTGTTTTCGTTGAATTCTATTTTTGTTGTTCGACTATGTTTTTAATATGTTTTTTATGCGTTTCTTTGATGTTTATGTTTTTCTTACTTTTTTGAGAGCAAAAAGGAGAGGTGAATAATGCCTTGCTGTCAGTTGAATTGTATTTAAAGGGAAAGATTTTCCTTGAGAAAGAATATTAACATAAGAAAAGCGGTGGTTATCAGATTATCTGTAGGCAGCGTGAACAGAAGTTTTATGATTTACAGATTATTGAGAGATTCTTGGGATATGATAAACTCAAGGTGGATTTCTGTTAGAACACTGCGGCATTTTATTAGCTACCTGCTTACAGCAGAAATGCAAGTGTGTACATAAAAGTCACGTACTGAACGTGGAAATGAAACGATAGAACATTCATTGAGCATATTTTTTTTCTTTGAGATTATTACGTATTGAGGTTGACTGGGTATGCGTATGGGTAGTTAAAAAATAAAATCGCAGATCGGCATTGAGTTTGGTTTCGTTTAACAGAGTAGAGTACCTACTCAACATGCGTGGTTAAAACAATCTGTTGAAACGCTTAGAAACTACCTTTTTGAGGTTGTTACACAGGACGTGTGGATTGGAAATCGACTAATGCCATTCCAACAGAGAAGGCATAACAGCAATAAAAAGTCTATTCGCTTTCCTTACTTTTTATTTAAACATTGCCCTTATATTCCATTTGCTTACATTCCTTCTTCGTGGGAGGTATTTCCTATATTGACCCTGTTAAATACGCCGCCGCTTCTAAAGTTATAAACTGTTAATGGCTCATAAAATCTGGCGACCCTAAGTTACTGTATTACTGTGTAGTGTACTACCTTTATGTCAGCAACGAGGTATCATAAAATATTCCTATAAGGAATTGTTTGACGAGACTGCCCAGGAAAAGGAAACACTTACTCAACTACAAACACGAACACGAATGAGAAATAAAAACAAACACTGATGAGGAGACGTCAAATAGCTTGTTAGCCAAACCCGTACAATATTTACATTTTAAAAATGTCATTTCAATAATGAAACTTCAATTAAAAATCAATTTTCTGTCTCATTTCACTGAAAGCTATTGACACTTGAAGTGTTAAATCCTGTTAAAAAAACACTAATACTCGTATGGAAATACTTCAACCCAGCACGAGTACCTACTGCAACTCATATTCAATTGACAGTACATGTTCTCTCCGCAACAACATTTTTGAATACAAATAAGTAATAACCCAACATACTATTATATATGTGGACACTGTCACTTAAGCAGTAGGTAAGAAGCCACTTTTTCGTTCCATAACCCTAACACCATTATCATGCACTCTATTGGCTCTCTATTGAAGATGACCACCTAGTAACCAGCTTAGATTCAAAACTGTCACTCGCCGTGCTTCAACGGTGGTGAAGATGGAAGCATACTGTATTTAATAGCAATAATACGATTCCAAACAATTCAACAATTCAATTATTGTCAATAGCTTAGCTGCGTCCACGCGGTGCCGTCCGGTGTACGTATCAGTATAGGATGGATGAAGAGGCATGCGCGGCATCCTGGTGGGTATTGTTTTCCTTAATTTGAATAAAAAAATCATCGAGATAGCTGAAAGAAGAAAAGGTTTCGGTTGGATGAGTGTCGTCAGCCGTGTCTTCAATCTGCTTGCAGATCATCGTCTACCATTAGTCCTCATTGTTGTTGAATGTCTTAATTAAACCCATTACCTGAGTAAAGTATGATAACACATTTCAATTGAAGATAGTGACTATTAAAATAGGGTTGCTAAATGAATCGGACCCTACTTCATCTGGCAACCCTTGAAATTCGTTGGTTTTTTCCAGGATTTACCTTAATGTATCTAAATATCGATTATTGTTCCTCTTGGGAAAATCGACAACTTCCCCAGAAAGCAAAAAAAATGATTAGGCTCTTCAAACAGGAAGTCATCGCATCTTGCAAAAACTTATCATCAAAATAAAACACAAGACTCAAAAAACGACAATCCAAAAGAATTTACCAACAAAATAAAAAAAAAACACAAGATTTACAGTAAAACCGAAATCGACACTAAAGCCTTTTCAAGTCAATTTATGTCAACACGCGACAGAGGACAGGGTGATCCTGGACTTCGACCTACGGAAAGTTTGTTTGCCCGTTGCCCCTTTATTTATCATGTGTTTATTGTTGTTCTTTTTTCGTAAACAGTCTTATGTGATTCTGCTCAGAGAAGATAATTAACGAACGATAACACTAAAGATCTCCATCAAATTAAAAAAAACTCACACTTGAGGCCTTGTATTGGGTGTTACAAGCGTTCCCTCATGACACCGTACTCCGTTCCGTGATGACGACGATCGATGGCCACAATGAACAGAAATAACCTCATCACAGATGATTTAAAAGATGCATCCAAGGAAAAACATTAAATTTTTTTTCATTTATTTTGGGTTTTCTGATGAAGAAAAATACGATGAAAAACGCACGTCATGTCAGCCGATCAACCAAGCAGCTCAGTCAACACATAGCCGCAACTAACCTGCCTCACTTCTTGCTATTTTTTTGAAGGAACCTACAAGAGCAGTGGTTCAAGTAGTTATTTAATTTCTTATTTGTTTTTGGCAAACATCTGCTTCCTGGGTTGGTTCATCATCACACATTACCATGCCGATTCGTTGCACCGAGTCACTTTTTGAAGATAGCGTTTGTAATGTTTCTAAGCGTGTACTATCACTAGTTGGTAATTGTTTTGACCTTAAGTTGTTAGACGACCAGGTCGGGTACAGTTTTAGTTTTAATTATTATTGACTGTGAGAAACTTGCACACTAGTAGTGCATTTAAATGTTCATGCAAACAATTTATCTCAATGAAGAATCACCATTCAATTCGCTGAGTAAAAAGTTCTCATTCTCATGAAACACTTTATGAGCTCAACTTTTATGTCAGCTATACTTTGATCTAGTTTATCAATTCTTCATTCAATCACGCTAGAAAGAAAGAAGTGTTCCAGGTTCGAGGTTACCGTCTAGCAGCGTTGATTGACAAGTCATTTATTTTTGTCACGTTACGGAGTTGAGTTATTCAGCTAACCTCCTTTCTTCAGAAAACATGAATTTGACGACGATCCTATTTTTGACAACAGGAAAATAGAGCTGCCAAGAGCATTCCACATTCGTGTAGAACTCCTGTAGAACGAAGCTCTGAAGTTGATGGTTAACTCAATTCTGACTTCGGAACGAAATTTCGAATTATCAATATGATAACCGCAGTTCAATTATCACTTTTTGTCAAACTTTTTGATTGCCGATCAAACAGGTTATTAACAGAGTGGAGCTCGAGATCAAACATTTATAAAAAACATTAAATGTGCAGATTCGAACGATTTCACATTCGTGTAGTGCTTTTTAAGAATAAACCTCAATGGTAAAAAAGTGTCCTTAAAAACCACAACATTAAGAGTGTTTCAAATAAATATGAAACCTCTGTTTAGAATAAGTGCCTCTAGCGGAGTGATCACTTGGATCCCCAGCATGAGAACTATTCCGAAAAGTGTTCCCATAATTATCAATTTACTTTGAAGTTTATACAAATACAATTGAATAATTCATGGTCAACATTTAAACCTCATTAGAAGCCTATTCACTGATCGAGCCTCAATCTTATTTGTAAAAAAGTAAAACTGATCTCCACAAACGTTAACAATAAAAAATAAGACCTACATTGATCCCGAAATCTAGTCCAAGTCATGTTTTATTATTTTCATCCAAACAAAAGGGAAAGGAATTCTTAAACACTTTAAAATAGGGTCTCTGTCTGCATGACCAGCCCACGACAAATCTTCTATTAACATAATAAACTCCTTCCCAGCTATTGTTCAAAAGGCGGCAATGGTGGTGGCCGCAAACATAGCCAAAGTGCATATCACTTCGGCCGAGTATGCTGTGCCACAGAACGGCTAGAGCTAAGGCCTGCCTAGCGCATGGAACACTTCACTAACTTACATGGATGCAATCAGAAGACGGGTGTGTCACCACTTTTCTAATTGAACGCGGACAGTGTGTTATTTTAAATAATGAATGTTACTCCAGTCCATGAGAATTGCCTACCAATCCAGCTTTATCCACGAGCAGCATCACACTCTTTCCAGCACTTTAGTGGCGATGCGATGCCTGCCCGGACCAAGCCAGAGTAATATCACTTAAACGCTAGTTCGACATAGCCAGGCAAAGCAGAACCGCCTAGAGTGAGATCATGCTGAGAGTATTTAGCATACCTTAGTTGGAGGTACCATTGAAATGTAGGAAAGTGCTGCATCGAAATCGAAAAAAAAACTTCGTGTAACCTCGTTACACTAGGAAAACTCCAATTTACTACAGTTAATTATATTGTGCGCTCCTATTACGCCGATTGAAATGGTGACACTTACAAATTGTATTGGACTATCAGGGAAAAAAAGGTGAATCCAATCAAAATCAAGAAAAAACTGGGGATCACTGGAGGCAAATAGTGTTGCATGACCAGTGAGAATTGCAGTGTGTGCGCGGCAGCGGGCTTTGGCATTTTTATGTACATTGGAGTTGTTTATACTATGCGCTAGCTAGAGGGAATCGAAAGCGAAGGCAATTTGAATATCTCTTCACTCTCACCCGACTTCGGCTTGCTCCAATTGCTGATCGTTGATGTCGTTAAGTTGCTTGCACATTACACAAGAAAACGTATGTAGTTGCTTGTGTCAGTTAATGATATTCCGGCTCAAGTGTCTGTCTCATTGACAGAAACCTCAGCTGACACCGGGGAGAAATGGACTGATGACAGCAAGATGCTTGGATTTGCTCTTTTTGAGCGGATTTATATAGACAATAAAATAACACGAGATGTCAATTATGGCGTCTATTTTGACCTTATTCGACTTTCAATTGCAATTTGTTTGCATGTTAATTAATTGATTATTTTCTTTTGGCAAACGAAACATTTGTTTTTGATTTTTGTTTTGTGTCAGACTCGAGGATGATAATAGGGTAGTATGTTTACCATAGTAATGCTATGCACACTGTTTATTGGACATACCTACGTATACTGCCTTTTCCTCGGTATTCCGGCATTTCTTCGGCACCTTCCTATTCCGAATTAAGAGTATTGAATGCATTTGTCCGATTTAAGAGTAAGTACCTATTGAATGAATTTGTCCAAATTGAAGTAGCTGATATTCGTTAGGCAAACTCTTACTGCTTACAATGATGGATGACCCAAAGCACAGCTTCTCTAGAGCAACCGAAGATTTCAATGTCTTCCTCATAGTCAAGAAGTCTAAAGGATCTGCTGAAGATGAATTGATATTTTGAAATTTTTTCAACCTTATCTGAATATGGCAACTTTCATTGGCCAGTCTTTTGCATAGGGACCATTTCAAAGGCCCTTGCAAAACTCTTTTGTAAAACCTTCTGGAATCGTTGCCGGTCAATTACTCCTTCATATCCGTGGTCTTTAAAGCTGTGCTGTTTTTAAAACGGACCGATGGTGTTCCCCCTCTTCAACCTTTACTACTTTACGACCACATGCGTTCAGGGCCCTAGGGCCGAACCAAGCATGTTTGCTTATTCGCTACGGACAAGGCTTGCCGGAACTGAACGATGTTTTTCATGGCGAGACATAAAAAGCTTAATCTCGGGTTCTCCGCTAAGGGAACAAAATTGATTAAGAAGAAGTGTGTCAAACCGAATGGTAAGGGTCTTAAGTGTATAAACCCCAGAAAGTTTCCAACATTAGCGATTACTGTAGATCACTAAGGCTATCTTAGAAGTTATTTCTTGGGCTAAAAAATGTACGAAAATAAGGCTCTCGTGCTGATAATATTTAATTAAACATAATCTTAGTGGCAAGGTGCTTAGTGGTTAGGTGCGTTGGCTGCTAAGCAGAACGTCACGGGTTCGAGTCCTACTCGTGCCCATAAATGTTTTTATTTCATCTTTCAAGAGTACTGCCTCTTGCGAAGAACGGACAAAACTTCCAAAAGTATCAATCTGTCGTGAAAAAATGCTTCTCAACTTTGCCGTTCGGAATTGGCGTTAAATTGTAGGTCCCCTCAATTCTTCACACGCACTCAGAATTGTTGATGAGAGTAAGCCACTTTGGCTCTTCAAGAGCTGTCAGGCCTTTCTATTTATTTTATAATCTTAAATATGATGGTTCCTGAACTACCCAAAAATCAAAGTAGTAAGAAGATCTTAAACTAAAGTAGTAGCGCCCCCTTCACCTCTAGCATCAACAGTAGGTTCTTCTCATCCCGCTCGGTAACTGCTCCTAAAGATATTAAAAACCGACTTTCATCCATTCTTTACTTGGGAAGTTCTTATAAATTAAAATCGTTTACCTTTCATATGACTTTATTTGGTATGCTGCAATAAATTTAAAGACGCTAATTGCATCTAATTTGCATTTGTTGTTGTTTGTCGTTTAGCTTTCGAAAATTTTATAATCGAAATAGAATTCGAACTCTAAATGTTACCTTACGAGCCGATCATCACACGTCAATTGAATGTCAAAAGCGCGGTGTGTGTTATGTCGGCACCCGGTTTGTCTGTTGGTCTGGAAAGCGGAAACTCAAATCAAAATTATTGAATCAATACCAACGATGTTGTGGGTCAAACAGTAGGTAAACTAATTTATTCCCAAGAGGGGAGTTCATTTTGTTTTCAATGTTATTTCTATTTGAGAAAAAATAATAAAAAAAAACAGACACATTTCGATACAACGCAACACCATTTAGAATCTCAATAGAATGAATTACATTTCAAACAGATTTGAAGAAATCACGATGTTTTGAGTTCTTAATGGGAGAAACACCATGCCACCAACGAACTCAGTAGGTGGCGGGCAGTGTATAAAAATTGAAGGGCGGAAACACAAGGCGAGAATAATTTAGGATAGGATCGGAACGGAAGGCTGTTATAATGTTAAGTGTTTACACCCGATGGCGGCGGCTGGTATGGCGCAGCGTGGCGGTTATGGTAAACGGGCAGCCAATTGCATTCCAGACACGAACGGATGGATGTTATTTTGTTAAGAGATACGGGCAATGAGTTATAGCAGCCTTATTATAGAGGTGCCAGTTGGCAGTATGGCTCAGAGCTATTGAAAGGTCGTTTGCTCTATAAAGATCTATTAAATGTTGGTGTTTATAAGCTGCTAGAAACCAGAAGGGGTTATCATAGATGTGAGTGAGTTAAAGGGTCCTGAAAGAGTAGTAATGAAATATTATGCATCGTCTAAATGGCCATTCAGTCTATGTTTTTCAACAAGAAACAGAACAGTTTTTAACAGGATAATGAGCCTCTGTCTGTATTATAACTTATTCACTTTTTAGTGTTCTCGAAAATGATTGTAATGCACTTAATGATCCGAACGAGACGAGACCAAAAACACAGAATGCTCAGTACAAAATTTGTGATATGCCTGCTATTTGCATCCTCTTCAATAGCTACACTAGAGTATCAAGCAGGTGTAGGACGAACAAAAGCACTTGTACATTTTAAAACTATAAAATAGAACAACATAATATCGCAACATCTTGCAGCAAAAACAATCAAACACCAACGCAAAACAAACTCATGGTATAAGCAGTAGTTGTTTAACACAGTTTATTCAGCTTACGGCGACATTGAGCTCGTGGCCAGGATGCTCTTGGCTAGATGAACGATCACCAGAGAAAAGCGAATGTTGATGCCTAGAGTCAAGCTAGACCACAACATGAACTAGACAATGACGATCGGTCTATCGAGCAGCAGTTAAATAAAAAGAAAAACTGATCTCGAAATAAGACAACAAATTAGTTTCATTTCTTTCATTTCCGCCCTTGTGTGTCGGGCAAATGACCGTTCAACTGATACTGATCGGGCGCTCAGGCACCCTCTGCGCCGCCAAACTGATCTCTCAACTCTGTGTGGTAATTACGGACGAGCAAAACACACTCTAGATTGTTTCACCGATGCTGCTACCAATCGAACCAGAGCTCCAAAAGTTGTATAGGGAGGGCAAGTAATCTCTTTTGAAGTGTTCAATCGTTCGTTGTCTGCTGTGGATTCTTTTTGAACAGTCGAACTATGCCCGTGGCTGGAATGGGATCTCAGGAACACCTTAAAACACTTTTCAAAAATTGCCAAACGGCATACTCTCTATGATCTCCTTGTCTCCCAAGAATCAAATGGCACCAATCCAGCCCTGCGTTATTAACCATAATCGTGCGCTCCTATCGCATTTTATAGAACACGCACATTGCAAGTGTTGATCCGGATCGACAATTGAGTTCTATGTAGTTTGACTCTGTGTAGTTGGGGAGCGGACAGATGATCTTCATCTTGCAAAGCTACGATCGGTTTCATCTTGACTATGCGACTAGCTCGCAAGATCGCTCTAGGCGCATCTACTCCTGGTCTGTGAGCTCCGAATATAAAGTTGTTCCATACGTAATTGTTGTCTGTTTTCTTTAGAGTAAAAAGAAAAGAAGAAACAAAATGTGGCCCTTCTGCTTTTTGTTTAATTTACGAACGAACATGTTGTTACAACGAGTAACTTATCGTTTCAGGAAAATTCATTTCAGGTCATCTCTCGGGGTGACTCTGACTTTATCTTGTGAAGAGATAGGCAGAGAAATTTCCATTTTAAATATCATAAAACAGTAGTGCATTAATTACATATAAGAACACATCACATTCTAGTGATAAAAATGTTAACTTACACCCGCTTGCATGTAAGAAAAATATCACTTTGCGGTTAGAGGAATTTAATGGAAACTACAAAATAAATATAATTAATGAATTATACACTTTCTAGCTTCTCATTTATGGAAGAGCTTTTTTTTATGGGTTTTACCAAAAAGGAACGGCATTCGTATGTGAGATGATGTCACTTTAAACTGTCAGTGGGTGTTTAATAACGAATGACAAAGTAGTTTTCTTGTACCAAAAATAAAATAATTAGATAAGGTGCAGCAATTACTCAAAATATAATGAACTCTTTGACGATGGCAACAACATTTACTGGAAAATGAAAGAGTAGAGGGAATTTTGTGTCATGAATAATTTCATAAATAAATTGAATAAATGAATTTCATTATGCAAAAAGATTAAAGTTGAACGGTGAAGAAATGGTTGGCTTTATGAATAATGTGAATTCGAGTCAGATTTTATTTTTCGAAAAACTCGGGAGTTATGCTATGCTATAGCTGAGAGTGATATTACTGGCGTTGTTCAACGATCACTAAAGATGTAAGAATTTCCTTAAATAGGCAGGACACGTAAATCGCAGGTTAACCCATCACCTTACCGGCTAAGCCGATGACGATGAAGAGATAATATATGGAAAACAATTACATTTGTGCATTCAGTTGGATTTTTAAAAAAGAAGTTTTAAGTTCTAACAACATTAGATTAGATTTCCTAGAACGGGCGAGTTCCATACGCAGGTCATATTCCTTAATTGTAATCCGTTTACAGAAAGATAACAAAGGTACTACTAGCTGGTGTTTTTCATTAACAGGTTCATAAGCGAACCAAAGCTGTACTTTCTGTGAATTTAGTTTGCCTCTATAGGTCTCGAAGGTCTAGAATCTAGATGGATCGTCCAGTTCTCCAACAAACCAGTTTCCGAAGCAACATTCCATTAACTTTATTACTATTAGGTACCTACTATTACGAACTTTTACTAAAGGGTCCGCCAACTAACTTTTTTTTCAACTAGTGCTTATTTCGTGAATGGTAACATTTAGCTCATGTCTGGTTTAACAGATAATTAGTTTTATCCTTCCTTCATGGTAGTGTTCCAGAATGTGTACGAAAATTTCAGATGAAGCTCATTTTGATCTTGGTGGGTATGTAAACAAGCACAGAAAACCCGCACGCATACATTGAAAAGCCGATACACCCAAAACGAGTCACCAGAGGCATAATTGGGCCCTTTTTTCTTCGAAAATGAGCAAGGTGCGGTGTGTTACAGTCAATGGAACGAATTTTTGTTCACAAAAATTGAAGAGGAGGATATTGGCAACCATAGCCGTATTTAGGGGGAGGGTTACGGGGTTTAACCCTCCCCGAAATAATTTTGTAAAGCAAAATCAAATAACTATTGATTAATAATTTAATGATTTTTTTTTGTCTTGCTAACACTGAATTCATAACTTTTCCATTGGAGCATAAGGGTATTTTTCTATTTTCTTCCAGAAACCTTCGCATATTTTTTTTTTTTTGGTATAATCAAGATATCATTTACTACTCTCGCCATCTAGTAACCTATAAGCAGAGATAACCATATTTCTTTTACATAAGTCGTTACATGACCAAAAATTAAGGCAAAAACTACTGCAATGTCGAAAGACAGTAAGAATTTTTGGTCTTTTGTATAAAAAATATGAAGAATTTTTCTTCTTCTTCGGTCCCTACGCTCGCTCGTTGACAGTAAAAAACTCCAGTTGTTAGCTCTCTCGCGAAAGCTGCTAGAAAGAGTCATGATTCTCTAGTTCCTGAGCGCGTCAATGATTCCATGGGAAAAATCTTCTTCCGCACTCGTGCTGTGGCGAGAGTCCTAGAAGTTCTCAACATACATTAATCTGCTGGTCCGGATGGTATCCCTGCTGTTAATCTAAAGAGGTGTTCTTCCACGCTGGCAAAACCCTTGCGTATGCTTTTCCATCTATCCTTCTTATGGGCTCGTTCCGAGCAGTTGGAAAACAGCATTTGTCCGGCCAATTCCAAAAAAAGGCGCATCTTCTTCTCCCTCCAATTATCGTTCGATTGCACTTACGTCGCTGATAAACTATCAACTCAAGAACTATCTCGAAGACCGAAAGCTTCTTAATGACCGGCAGTACAGTAACAGGTCCACTGGTGATCTGATGGTTTATCTCACCAAACAGTGGAACAAATCTTTCGATATCGTTGAATCCCTTATTCGTTGGATTAGAAACTTTCTTTCGAACCGTTCACCACAAGTTGTATTGGACGGATTCAAGTCTGAACCCCACAATATAATTGCTGGTATACCCCAGGGCTCCGTTTTGTCTCTGACCCTTTTTCTCATTTTTATAAATGATCTCTTGTCTGTTACTTCTAATCCAATCAATTGTTTCGCCTACGATAGTACCCTTAGCTTTTCTTGTTCATTTCCAGAATCACATCCCTCCTCTTCGAATGTGGAACTGCAACGGCAAAATATGATAAGCTCATTAAACACTGACTTCAACATTATTGTACAATGGAGAATACAAAATTGCGTAGAATTTAATGCTTCGAAAACTCAATGCTGTCTTGTATCGTTAAAGCGAGATATACCTCCCCTGCCCTGCCACCGCCCATGAGTAGCACTTGCATCAACGTTACCGAACATCTGGAGATTCTCGGTATGTGCATCACTGACCGCATTTTGTGGAACGAGCACATATAAGATGTCGCCAAAAATGCCGCAAAATGTTTGGGTGTAAGAAATTTTTCTCCCCGTCTGATCTAGCCCTTATCTTTAAAACTTATATCCATCTAAAGCTTGAGTACAATTCCCATCTTTGGGCTGGTGCTCCAGTTACATGCTTAAGCCTCTTGGGCGGTATACAAAAAAGAGCCTTAAGACTGATTGGTGACAGATACATAACCAACACCTTCACCTCGTTAGACCACCGTCGTAACGTGTCGTGAATCTTTCAGTTCTATCGCTACTTTTACGGTAAGCGCTCTAGTGAAATAGCCAGTTGCATTCCTCCCCTAAAACAATTCGCCCGTAATGTGGAACACCCTTCCACAATCTGACTTTCCAATTCAATGCAATTTTCAGGTATTTAAGACCAATGTACACCGGCAGTCCGGCACATCCTTTCCAACCCCTTTCCACTAATAAAGGGTAATAGATACACTCAAGAATTATTTTTTAACTTTCCATCAAACATTGTTCCGTGAACAAACGAATTGGCTTCGGCGAATTGAAAAAATGTGATAAATTTGATAAACATGTTTCCTTTTTTATTGAAAATTTGAAAAAATTATCATTTAACTTAACCCCCCCTGAAACAAAATCCTAGCTACGGCTATGTTGGCAACACTTGGTTTCAACAGGATGTAGGGGCTACCTACCACACAGCCGAAGCTACACTCGATGATTTGCGCCCTGTTTTTGAAGATCGCATTTGGCCACCTCGGAGCTGCGATTTGACACCTTTGGACTATTATTTGTGGGGTGCCGTAAAAGATAAGTGTAACGCTGACAAGTCAGAGACAATTGACGCTTTAAAGGACAATATTCGTGAAGCTATTGGTGAAATTCAGCTGCACACAATCCATAATGTGCTTAAAAATGTGGCCAGCCGAGGCAGCCATTTGAATGAAATTATTTTCGATTATTAACCGGAAGGATTATACTTTCAAATAAAAAAAGAAATTTGAGAAAATATTCAGTAGTTTTTTTTATAGCATTTTCAAATAAAAAAATTATTTGTCGGACCCTTTATTGACATCTCTTGTAAATTTAAAACGAATGATTGCCAAGTCCGCCTGTTGATGGCCGGAAGTGTGTGGAAGTACTCAAATTGATCTTGTAAGAAAAAGTGTAAATGAACAACGAAATTGAAAAATGTACCTATTTACGGACTCTTTACAAAAAATCATATTTATATAGATTTCTGATAGCCTTACAAAACAACGATGTCAAGTTTCTTAAATGAAATATTCCTCATTTAAGGAATAATTTTCGGTCTTTGTATTTTAATTTCATTAAGGCTAGGCGCGCACATGCAACTTTTAGTTTCGAAACTGTTCGGTTTCTAAACTGAGCACTATAGACTTATATGAGAGTCCGCGCACATACAGAAACCATTCTGTCGCTCATTCGAGCAACTTTTTAGTTTGTGTTTTGACACAAACTAAATCATCGCCTCAAACCAATTCCTTAGTTTGTGTCACAAGGAATTATAGGTAACTGCGCGGACATTCAACTAAATCGTTGAATAATTTTCTTTAAGTGCAAGAGAGAATAAAAATTAGTCAATGTTTTTCTTTCACAAAAAATTCTGAGAGAAGAGAACCACCTAACATCTCAATTTCACTAGTTTTCTCTTTCATACATTGATTGCGAAAATTTATTAGTTGCTAAAACCCATAAAAAATGTCTGTATCCTACGCGCCCACATTCAACTAAATAGTTTCTTTGGTATGCATGTATTAGTGCATTTCAGTTGAATGATTCTTTAAAGTGTGACGGGGTTAGTAGGATACTCTAGAATAATATATCCTACTCATGAGTTTGTTTTCATAATTCAATTTGATACTTTTTAAACGTCAAATGTATTTGTTTACTGAAAGGCGGTGGTAAATAATTTGTATCTCTAAACAAAACATATTTTTTAATTTTTTTGTTATTTTCAGATTATTATTGCCTAATACGGGACCAAATGGTCGCGGTATTGTCGACTATTATGCCGCCGATTCAAAAGATGGTGATATTCTAATTAGAATTTTTACAAAGAGCTTTGGCAGTGCTGGTTTATTAATAGGTGTTAATCGTATCCAAAACAAATTGCTTGCTATTGAATATTTTATTGTTGATTCTTTTTTTGTTCTTGGCGATCTGTTAAATATTAACATGACAAAAACATGACATTTTTTAACAAAAACATTTCTCTTTTTGCAGAAACTAATCGAATTTATCCGTGTGAATAGCCATGCCCACTGATATGCCAATTCAATGTCTCCACCACAACAAATAACTTCAATGAAAATGATCATGGGATTAGATGGTTCGGACATTGGTCGTAGAAAAATTGAACAACTAACTCGGAATACACGATATTTCCGACGACGATTGGCCCAAATGGGTGTCATTACCTATGGCCATGAAGATTCTCCTGTTGTACCGATGCTCGTCTATCTTTTTTCCAAAATTGGAGCTGTAGTTCGTAAACTTACTTTACATAAGGTAGCTGTTGTTGGAGTTGGGTTTCCTGCCACTCCAATTATGGAAGGACGTATACGTTTTTGCTTATCAGCGGCTCACATTAAAAAGCAGCTTGATTATGCTTTACAGGTGATTGATGAAATAAGTGATTCAGTTGGCCTAAAGTATTCACGTAAACTACGAGATTCTAATCCGATTATTTATTAAGTTAAAAGGAATAAATAAATAATAATAGATAATAATAATGCATTCTTCCTCCCACACTTTGGTGATGACCTGGTGCATGCGGTTCATCAGAACTCCTCTCCATGTTTAAAGAGTTGAGCGGGTATGCCATCCGACCCGGTGGACTTGTTATTTTTTAGCTTTTGGATGGCTCTTTCTACCTCTTCTCTGCTGGGGGCTGGGACTGGGTCTTCAGTGAATGGTCTTGCTTCTCTTTCGTCATTATCTTGCTCGACATTTTGCGCAATCAGTAGCTGCTGGAAGTGCTGCTTGAAAACATCTACAATTTCCTGTGCTTCGGTGACTAGGTTTCCTTCGCTGTTTCGAAGAGTTTGTGTCCCGGTTCTGAAACCAGAATCTAATTGCTTCGACCTTTTAAAGAAACGCCGAGAGTTGTTCTTGGCCCTAGACTCTTCAAGATCTTTGAGCTGAGAAACTGCGGATGCTCTTTTCTTCCTTCGCAGGGTCTTTTTCTCATTTCTCTTTCGGTACTCTTTTCTTGCTGCTCGTGTTTTCCGTTGTAGCATCTGCAAACGCGCATTTTCCGTCTCTCTTTTCAATATTACGCAATCATCATCATACCACGGGTTCTTTTTCGGGCGGTGGCTGGTAACCTATGGTGGTCTGGGCTACATTTTTTATTACCTCGCGATATTGGTTCCACAGTGTGTTGACGTGTGTGGTATTTGGGAGGACGGCGGCGGAGAGTTGCTCGCTCAGGCGGCTTCTGTAGTATCTGGCATTCTCCAATGTGCTAAGGCAATCGATGTTGAACTTCTTTCTTTGGGCTGTGGTCAGAGTCGACATTGGCGCCGATTAGCACATGGTCGATTTGGTTGTTGGTTCGACCGTCTGGAGATCGCATGCATGCCCACTGACTGGTCGATAAGCTCCATATGCCCCATCTACAAAAAAGGCGATCCGATGCTATGCAAAAACTACCGTGGCATCATCATCATCATCATCAGGTCCTGTAACCCCGCTCGGGGCATAGGGCATCAACAAAACGTCTTCATCCTTCTCGATCTGCAGCTAGATACCTTAACTGTGGCCACCGCACATCGGATTTGGGGGTGCGGCATCTTTCATGCAACAGCGTCAATCAAAACGACATAATACTAAATGAATCGTCAACAAATAGTAGAAGTCTTTCAAGAAATGCAATGGATACCGTGGCATATCCCTGCTTAATGTGGCATACAAAATCCTATCCAACTGTGTGAGCGTCTTAAACCTTTCTGCAACACAATAATCGGCACGTACCAGTGTGGCTTCAGGCCAGGCAGAACAACGATAGACCAAATATTCACACTGAGGCAGATACTGGAAAAGACCAACGAATTTCAAGTCGAAACCCACCATCTTTTCATCGACTTTAAAAGCGTTTTGGCAACCCAATATTGCCTTTTGTTTACAGGTTTATTCCGTCTTTTTTAATTCAAAGGCGCATATCAGTGCCAATTCGTAAAAATCCATATTCAGAAAATTGTATTGACTTATGAAATCTCTTTCAAAAACCAAAAATATATTTTGTATTCCAACAATATATCTCCGCTTTTCTTTCATAAGCAAAAGAGTAGGACAAATTTGAAACTATTTTGTTTCGTGTATATGAGATTGAAAAAGTCAATAAAACTTTTCTGTGTATTGGTTTATTTCGTTGATTACTTTGGAGTTGCTTATGTGCGCGATGTTTCGGCAACTAACGATCGAACTATTTGGTTTCAAAAAAGTTGCATGTGCGCGCCTAGCCTAAACATCCATAAAATCTCACGTAAAATTTATAACACTTACCTCTTCCATAAATTTTATCGATTTCATAAAAAAGGGAAACGACTAACAACCCAACGAAAAGAATGTGACAACTATTCCAAAATGAAAAAGAAGACTTCTGAATGGATACAAAAGTAAAAATCTAAAAAGTAGAAATCCAAAAAGTAAAAATTTGTTTCTTTTCAAAGATATTTTTGATTACGTTTTTTTTTAAGGACGCCACAGCCATTAACTTCTTATGGTTTGTGCCGATAAGTGTTTTATATTTCCCTCTATTGCCATTTAATTAAGTGTATTCTGTTAAGTATACTAATTGAATTGCTCTTCTCTCATTCCCGTCTCTCCCATGTGACACATTCAATTATCTTTAAAGACCAAAAGCACACAGTTTGTTCGGGGTCGAAAATTGGTGATGTGGTATCAGTGTTGGTCTGCACTGAAGCAAGCTACTTTGGAATACTTAATTAAATTAATATTAATTCGAATTCTCTTTGAAAAAATAGCTTGAACTTGAAACAGGAAGAATTTTAAACACTGTTTTTGATTCACTTCTTCAAGTCGTATTTTAATGGACTTGCTCGGAGGCGCCAGACAATATCGTCTAGAGATGCTTTTCGAGGTTCTTTCATATCTTCTTCACCTTCGGAGAATTGAAAATATCACAGTAAAGCTGTATACACTTGTCTCAATGCATTTTCATTTTGTTCTTATATTATCTTCATCATCGTTCGTATTGATCTTGAATAAATTGAAAGATTAGAATCTTACAAGTAGAATTTTTATAATGAAAATTAACTTAATGAACTCGATGAATATGCGCAGAGCTCCCAAGATGTTAAGGAAGGGTTTAGAAGATTTTTTTTTATAAATTAAAATTAATTTGTAGATCATAATCACTGTCATTGTAAATCAATCGTGTAAATCAAGCAGATAAGCAAAGAGATACTAAAGGGTTCGGTGTGGAATTATTATTAGATATTGTGGTCATATTTACACTTTTACTAAAGGGCGCTCGATAGTCGCGCTGCCGTTTATGATAATAAAAATAGGAAGTCGTATTTTATCAGAAAAATAAAATTATATTTTTGATAAAATGCATGATGATAGACTGATAGTTCTCGGCATGTATATTCATCGATAGATGGGGAAACAATACATTTATCGATTTAATTTTGTTTTCATAATTTGGTTACACTGGTAAGACCATGTCCAGTTAAAGTCAATATTCTTCGAAGATTTTTCCGTTTTCCTTCGAAAGAGATGCAGATGTCACAGTGACTTTTACTTAGGAGCTTAGGACCCTAACAGGAGCAGTAAAATTTTCTTGATTTAAAGTACCTTGAACATTGGTTCTGTTGCTGCAAACCGACTGTTCGTCTGGAATGTTGTTATCCGCTCTACTACCGATTATTGAAGGATCTCATTACCTCGAACTCGTGCCAGGAAAAAGAAGTGTTAGGATAAATAGAAACAATTGCTCATACAGCAATAATACAATTGATCGTGAAAAACGTGCATACACAGTTCAAATGATACTACAACACAGGAAAGATAACTATCGCCTATGTTCCTTACAATTTCTTCACAATTTTATCGCTTGTTTGTCTGGTCGATTGTACAATGCGTAAGCAGCCTACATTAAAAACAGCTCTTAAGTCGTGAGTAAGAGTGTTGATAAACATAGTGACACTTCATATAAGAACAGTGTTTGACACTTCTTGTCAAATAACAGAGCTAACAACATGAAACCACTGAATGAGTGGCACTGTACTGTGATCAAAAAATGATTTCCCATACATTCTTCCAACCACTGTAATAGAAAGTTGATCATTCAAGTAAGAAAACATTGTTTTTTGTGGATTATGATTATGATTATTGATTATGAAAAAAAATTTGAACAAATTAGTTCCCTATTGTATCAAATTACAAATCATGTAGATTGATGTACATGTTACCAAAGAATTAAATAACAGTCGACCCTCACGCAGTCACTCACGCAGTTTGAAATTCCCTATGAATCGACAACATTAACTCTGTCTAAACGAAACACCTGCGCATCACTATATCAACCTACTGTGCTTCAAGCTTCAACCAACCAGTATTAATATTCAGCTGACGGTAACTCAAAACACTCGATATCGAGGAACCAAATTACTCACTTAGGCGTAATGAATGCAATTACCATGTTACAAGAAACTCCAATCATATTAACAGGACACCAACAAAGTGTAAACACCAAAAAAAAAAAGACAGAAAAATAAAATGCAAAAAAAGCAATACCTTAATTCAGCAATTCCTTACAAGCTAATGAAGGGAACAACTTATAGGTTGACATGCATGCGTACAATAATAACATGCGAGTAGGTAATCAGTTCACCCCGCCTCAAGCCATCCATTGGTCTTCTTGGGACTTTGTTTGTTCGGTTGTAAGACTCGCTTAACTTTGTACGGCATTGTTACTTATTTAAGTGCCCCACAAGTTTGAGTGCTCATACGCTCTGTCCATTTGGCGGATGATTTCTTAATTTTTAAACCTTTGAATATACACTCTCCTTTGATATAAGACACGTAATGAATTTGTTAAAATTTTGTAACACGGCTTAAGTGGAGGATATTGGCCACAATAAAGATCAATCAAAGCGCAAATAATTGAGAACACGACAGAGCTGCAGCTGATTCATTCGGTTTGCTAAGCAATGAGAAATTAGAGCGTAACAAGATTTGTAATTTTGAATTGCAATAAAAATAGTTTGCAATTAAATGCCTGCATAAAGAAACTTTTTTCGGAGCGTTTTTTAAAGAAATCTAAGATGTTTCCTGTTTTTTTTTTGTAATATGGGCCCCACTTTGATTTTTACATGAAATAACAGACAAAGTCTTTATTATTGATCCCAAATAAAATTGAAAGATTTACGGTCAAAAGCAATTTTTTTAAACACTGAAATAGTGCAAAACTATTGAAATTCGCTTCTGTTAAAAAAAGTAAAATTAATAAAACAAAGATTGTGTATAATCAAGGATGGTTGCAACATTTCAATCTCAATCTGTCGGTTCCGTCTAATGATTGCTGTTGTTCACCCATCGATGAATTGCTGAACCACTGTGCTGCTACTCTGTCTGGCATGGTTATTCGTTGATGATCGTGGGTTAGTTTCTCAAGTGCAAACTCGGTTTGCAAACAGACATCAGTCGTGAGGTCTTGCGGAGGTAACTGCTACAGCAGTATGGTACGCCTGCTAGCCAGCGGTGGTGTTTGCATGGAGTATTGTTGCACACAGCGACCTAATCAAATGTTCATAATCTTAATCTGCATATGTGAACTGATAACATTCAACGACCCCCATTTTGTGGCCTGGGCGGAAGGAGTTTCCGTGATCTACAGTTACTGTCTTACCAACAAGATTATGTTATGTGGGACCGTTTTGTTTTGGTGGATCGAAAGGTGTTGCTTGAAAACCTTACGCGAAAGCAATTTTTTTTTCGAACGTAAAATTTACTCCACCTAGACCTTGTGCGATTTGCTCAACCTAGTGGCTTGCTGAGCTCAAATGAATATAAACTACGGAAATGTGTACGATCTTGTAACAGTAAATACTTTGTTCAATGCGGTCATGTGGCATCAAGTTCGAGGCTGGGTTTGGGAATCTTGTGGTTATATTCTTAAAGTTATTGATAATAGTTAAGAAAGTTCGAAGATCAGTAGTAGTTCTCTGTTCGGTCCGGCACATTGGGGTGCTAAATGCACTTCAATATTAAATCTGTCTTTTCACTGGTGTGTTAACAAATAGGTGCTTTTTTAGCCATTTACAAATTTGAACTTGAACAACTCGTATGATACAGCTTGAAGCGTACTCAAAATTCCATCAAAATGTAAATTTCTAATAATCACCCCTGACTCTAAGGTTTCGCGACGAGGGTAATCTTGGTGGACTCAGCTAATCGACTGACAATACCCGCAAAAAACGAATGCGGGAAGTCAAATGATAAGTTAAGGGATTTACACGATAAATGACCTACTGAGCCAAGCAAATCGATATCAACTGGTCACTCGGTCAATTCTATATTGTTTGGATTACGAAGTACATAACCTTGCGGAGCATCCGACAAATTCTGTATACTTTTGATTAAAGTCAACTAAACTGTTACTATTTATTTTATGGGTCGTTAGTGTCGCAGCAGATGATCTTCTCTATGTTACAGACGGACGTAATATTTGGGTTAGATGATTGTCAACTACATTCCTCAGGATTCAGTGCATTACCAAGCCAAACTTGAAACTAGAAAACACCTGCAGTTGGAGTTCCTGGCGTAGAATTCAAATCTAAGAACAGCAATAGGCAAAGTAATTTGAAAATATAGAGACAAACGTCACTGAAATCAACAAAGACTTCAAGCCCGCATATGACAATATTCACTACCAAGAGCTTAAGGATGGCTATGCATGTCCAGAACCTTGATCAAATAAAAGAAACAAAAGAAATTTGATCGATGAAAGCCACATCACGCGACGTTTCACAATACGGTTGCAGTGTGCCATTGGAAAATGTGAGTTCTACTATTTACGATGTTGGAGAGATTTGATTTTAATTCGCACTACGTGAATGTGGAAATGTTTATGTAGCTAGTTCTTTCTTCTCCGATGAGTTATTCAAGACCAATGTACACCAACACATCTTTTCAACTCCTAACCTATCCTCCCTAATGCTCGCACTTTGTCTTGTGATAAAAGGTGATTCAACAAACTCTTTGGCTATGCAGAGGACTTTGACATCAATAAGAGTTGTGTTTAAGTCTTTCACAATGCCAGTAGCAGCAATTTTAAGGTATAGGTAATACCTAGGAGTTCATCTATCTCAAATAGATTGAAGATAGTTAAATGACTATTTACCTATGCAACCACTGCAACTTCAGTTTGCCAATGAAATGGCTCGAGACAAAGAAGACCAAATATATGCTATTGTTAATACTTTTAAGCCAACTACGACCAAGATCGGGATAGCAATAGCTGGAAGATCGTGTTAAATGGAGCACAAAAAATGTTTCTTTGAAGCAGACAGAAATAGCATCTTCTCTATTAAAAAATTAAAAAAGTGTCCACTCTTTAATTTTATCAAAACCAAAATAGGTCGATAGAGACTAAAGAACACCCACAGCTATAAATGTCCTCTAAAAGCCAGTTAACAATTTAATTTTAGGCACAAAAAAGAAACCGAAATACAGCAAACAAAAAACCACAAAAAAACTTTAAATTCAATTTGGGAATCTCATTTAAAACCCATAAAACCATCAACAGCATTTTAGTATTTTCTTTAGCCTTAATTTGTAATTCAGGTATGGATATGTATTTCGAAAAAAAACGTCATCCAAATCTTTTTGATTTACAATGTATTGATGGTCGATCGATTTCGAATTAGCGGTCGACCACCCTTTGTCAACAATAGGTATCAAGGCTTTAAAATAATATAACTTATACCCCTCCCTTGACGTGTCGTGTGTAATCTTATAAATTTATCAAACGTGCAACCCAAAAAATGAAAAAAAAAAACATCACCAAACAAATATAAATCGAATTGCATTTTTCGCAGTCAAACAAAAATTTGAATTTCAACATTTTGTCAGCGTTGCCACTTTATAGGAAAAGGAAATTTTGCATTAACTTCATTTAGTTGAATTCAAATAATAACCTCTTGCAAACAAGTCTATCTAAGTTCTAAGGTTTCAATCTAGCTTAAATGAAGTCACTTACCAATTGCTTGCTTGAATTTAGTCATGCTTTGTCAACACCCCTTTTTGTTATAAAGTGGCTACATTCATTTGAATATGCGATTGAACGATTTTCTTTCGGTACAGCTTCGTGTGTGCTGAATTATATTACCTTGTCGCTGAATAAATCTTTCCTGTGGCGGGACTACATTTTATGCCCATACTACTTGGGGTCTCTGTCAAAAATGTACAAAGTATGAAAAAACACACAAAAAGGAGTGTGGAAAGTTAATTCTATCTGTTCAACTGATATGCATTTTTTCGTGAGTCTGAACAAACAATTTTGGAAAGTTTAATGGAGAATCTGAACAACCCATTGCGGCAGTAACAATATTAATGTGAAGCTTAGTGCAATTAAGTTGGAACAACAAAAAAAGAATTCTTAACTGATAAGCTTCGGAGTTATCAAGATAATGCAAAGCGGAGTGGGTGACTCTTCTACTATAATCTTGAATTTTATTTTTATCAGCGATGCCCACCAAATTGCTGATTTTTCTAACAATTTTTGTGGTTATATTTTTTGAAGAATGTTAGGGAAAAGAGGCATCTGGCAAGAACTTTTGTTTTTAATATTTGTGATTGTAACGCCAAGCTTGAACGACTCGATGGTGTCGTAAACCAGCTTTTGCGACACTACCCATGACTGATCACATGATTAACATATTATTCCAGCACCCCAACATTGACAAAGAGTTATGGAGGCCACCAGCTCAAATGATCTAAATGCAATCGACCGAAGACACTCTTTCTGCTGCTATCAATTCTTGTTGCCTTTTTGCAAGTCTTCCGGGGTTTCCTTTTATTCGCATACGTATTCCAATACTTCATTGAAGATAGCAAAAAGTGTTTGAGAATAACATTATTGATCCATGATTACTCAATTAGTTTTCTTGCTTTTAAAAATGAAATCATGTAAGACAAGACCTCATAATGCATATCATGACATTTAATTTACCATCAATGCAAATAACAACCTGGTATAAAATCCCAAAGCTACTAAATTTCCTCGACCTTATAGCCCAGGAGCCCCTATACAAGAAAGTTCCGTCATCGCGCCCACTAAAATTTTCAATAAGAAACAAAAGATAAACCCAATAGGTATAAGATTCGCTTGGTCGGCGTGAATTTATTTAGCCGGAAGTATTTTTAATAATTTTTAGGTTATCAACATCACGGGAGATTTTTCCCGTCATCGCGGATTTTAACCAAACAACCATAATTCGGTGCGAAATAACATTCTCTTTGAGAAAAAGTCCGGCCGACCAAAAATTTTTAGCCGCAAAGGCCGCGCAAACCTGTTTCAATGGGGTGTATGACGGAGAAATTTCTCCGTCATCACGGATTCCGTTATTTTTTCTTTCGTTGTACGCGTCCTTATGCAAGATGAATAAATACCTTGGTTTGCGTGCTTTCAAGCTGCCGGAAGTGCCGCGCAAACCAGATTTTTTATGAACTAAACAACTGTAGTTCATAATAAAAATACAGTACACTTCGCTTCAACTGAATGAGCACACAATTTTTCTGAGGTTCGTTGTCCATTTTTTCCTAACTTTGAGCTTTAATGTAGGTATCATTTGATGATGCAAACTGATTCCTTATGATGTTGAGAAAACAAATCACACAGAACAATTTAAGAAGTACAGCTGTTTGTCTCCCGCTTCCCCTGCAAAGCTTTCCATATCGAAAAACTCAGTTTTTTATGCGTCAACTGAATAGACACAACTGTTAAAATTGGAAATAAAATGTAACGGAATGAAATGAACAAGTTTTTTTTTTAAATATTTTTTTTATTGGTTATTTCTTGTAGTGGGTACTACCACCTTTATTCTTGATTCGGTCTGGCATGGAATCGTATAGGGTATAGGCTGTTTAAGTAATCCAGCAAAATTTCTCTCCACGCCTATTTAATGGCTAAAATAACAAATTCTCTATCTGCAAACTGACGGATAGACTCATTAACTTTTCGTACCAACCATCGCCATTCATTTTCTATACGGATCAGGTCGAGTAAGTTAGGGCAAACATTGAAGGAACTCAACATTCTGGTCCACTTTTGACAGTGCGTAACGTGTGGATGGGGTCTTTGTTCCATTAGAAAGTCCAGTTTAAGGGTCCAAAAATATCCGAAAATGAAGGAAACTTTCTTTCCAATATACCTTTGTAGGTAATTGCAGTCCTTTTTGAAGTTTGAAACTCAAGATAAATAGTTCCATAGTAGCTTTCTGCTCCCCATTATCATAACTCCATGTTCTCGACTATGATGCTGCGCTAAAAATAGTTCTTCTTTCCTCACATCATGAAAGTAATAATCAAAGACATCAGGTCCAACAGAATTGAAAGTCTTCTAATCCTAGAAAACCGCATTGCGCCACTCATTTTTTCAACTCACATGGAGTCCAGAAAATTGTAAACGCTTTTTAGTACTCCGCAGACTGTTGAAACACTTGCTCTTACACCAACTGTTTGTTTAATTTTTACGGCAGGGGCACATGAATAGGAAGCACATCTCAAAATCGCTCGTGGATCAACTTCGAATGTTGACATTTTTTTTACCTCCTTTCATGTTTTTCTCGTGTGAACTTTGATTTTTGAGGTACGAATAGACAACACGAAGACTCCGGTCAATTTTGGTAGCTATAGCACGCACGGTCAGTCTTTGTTCTTTTAACGAATCAATCTTAGCTCTTTCGACACTATTTAAAGCTTCTAATCTAACCATTTTTTTTAAATTTTAATTAAACGGCTAAATGTCATTAAGAAAACTTCAACTTTTGATTTGGTATACCAATCCACATAAAACTCTCATAACCAATGAAGATAATGGCTGTGAATGATCGTGTGCTTATTCAGTAGACGAAAAAAAAACTAAGTTTTTCGATATGGAAAGCTTTGCAGGAGAAGCGGGAGACAAACAGCTGTACTTCTTAAATTGTTCTGTGTGATTTGTTTTCTCAACATCATAAGGAATCAGTTTGCATCATCAAATGATACCTACATTAAAGCTCAAAGTTAGGAAAAAATGGACAACGAACCTCAGAAAAATTGTGTGCTCATTCAGTTGAAGCGAAGTGTACTGTATTTTTATTATGAACTACAGTAGTTTAGTTCATAAAAAATCTGGTTTGCGCGGCACTTCCGGCAGCTTGAAAGCACGCAAACCAAGGTATTTATTCATCTTACATAAGGACGCGTACAATGAAAGAAAAAATAACGGAATCCGTGATGACGGAGAAATTTCTCCGTCATACACTCCATTGAAACAGGTTTGCGCGGCCTTTGCGGCTAAAAATTTTTGGTCGGCCGGGCTTTTTCTCAAAGAGAATGATATTTCGAACCGAATTATGGTTGTTTGGTTAAAATCCGCGATGACGGGAAAAATCTCCCGTGATGTTGATAACCTAAAAATTATTAAAAATACTTCCGGCTAAATAAATTCACGCCGACACCAAGCGAATCTTATACCTATTGGGTTTACCTTTTATTTCTTATTAAAAATTTTAGTGGGCGCGATGACGGAACTTTCTTGTATAGGGGCTCCCCGCCTATTATGAAATGCAATGCATTTATTGAAGCAAAATAGGTCTTTTCAACTCCGCCATAGCAACCAAATTGAAATTTCTTCTTATTCATAGATTATTGTCTAATATAACAAGGGTTCTTATTCGCACTGTTGAAGTTATTTACAATAATCAAAATGATCAATTGGTGATACCTACACAACACAATAGATACAAAATATCATTACCGAAAGGTTAGCAGTATTCTCTCATGAGAATCGAAGGTCTATGATGTTTCGATTGCAGTCGACGCGTCGCGAGTAGTATTAACGCTCTTGTGAATAATGTCAAATTGAAAAGGTCAGCATAATTAGTATGGTGTCCTGAGTTTTTTTTTTTTTGATCATCAACTAAGTGATGGTGACTTGATTGTAATTTTTGAAAATTTGTGTTGCATTAAATTTTATTATGAACTCAATTTATTGACGAAATAAGCTTCAAAGTCTCCTTTTTTAACAAAATTGTGAGTCATAGTGTTTTAAAAATTTAATTTCTTTAATGGTTACTAGCTTAACCCAAAACGAACATCGTGCCGGCAAATATTTATCGAAAATATAATTAAATCAAGTAATAAATTCATGGAATTCTTTCGCTAAGTGAAATCTAAAAAAAAGTACTGCTATCTATAGTTACTTGAGAAAAAGGTTTTCAGGGCCCTTCATTGTTATGTTATGTGTCACTTTACAGTTATTTCAAAATTGACAAAGTCTCTCAGCTCTAAGAGATCTTGTCACCTCAAGAGTTCAATGTAATGGTTTTCAGATTTTACATGGTTAGAAAAAAAAACTTTATTTTCAGGCATGTTTAAATTAATCCACTAGGTACTCTTGATTTCTGAATTCGCTAATACATGATAGTATCAACAACATCGTTAACTTTTCTAATCAGGGTTGATTGATTTTTAATCAATTGATTTACCTACCTCTTTTCCGCGCGGGTTAAGATTGGCATCCTTCTTTCCAAACGTCGGCTCCAGATATACGAAGATTGTAAGAAAATTAAAGCTACCGCAAATGGTTTAAAGATTTTCAATAAATCTTCAACCGACCTCTTTGTCACTTTTTGATAAATGGCACTAACTACATAATATAACGTTTCTATTTGCCATTCAGATAAAAAATAAATGGTACCTATATGTGTAACTGCCGTCTTTGGTAAGAAAAGTGACATTTTGTTAAAGGGCTTGTTAGTTAAGACCAATTACTGTGACAAATAAGACAGGTATCTTAAGAATACAATAAAAACAAATAAAAGAAATTAATAAAACAAGATGATGGCCTGGTCAGTATCATTCTCGAAAAAGTACGGACTAATGACACGTCAAACCCAAAATCCACACCAAATAGTATGTATAACTATTCCATCCATTCACTAATGGGCCTCTCGGCTGAAAATTATTTTTCGACCGAAATTGGGATCAACTAACAAATGCCCCAAACCCTAATTAGCGAACACAAAACGATGCGAATGGTAGTTTGGTTTCAGCTCCTGGCTCAGTTGGATTTTGTATGAGTAGAGTACAGACCGAATTCACGACGCAAAATTTACCATGTTATGGTTTACGACAGGCAAAGTTCTTGTGAGCTACGCGTGATTGACTGATCGGATTCAGGTGCACACTCTATGCTCCAATCTTTTTAAACTCACATTCAAAATGTCATCAAAATTAGTCCAGTCGTTCAATGGAACGTTATTTCACATGGACAATTTTAAAATCATACTGACCTTCGTATAACAATTTTAAAGACATATAGACCAACGGGCGTCATTCAAATTGTTTTTTTCTTTTACACCATCAGAATTGGTCGAAAAGAGCTTACAGCAAGCATTCTCTTACGACCAATGGTTTGCCAACATAAGACTATGTTATACCACCGGCTCATCCCTTAGTGCAGTGTTAGTTGTTAGTAGGTAACAAATCCAGAATTTCTTACAATACAATAAAAAGGACGGCTTTTTGTTTAAACTTCATATTCACTTCACACAAATGAAGGCTTAAGGTGACAGAATCGTATAAATAAGTCGTGGGAAACTATAAACAATTCCCGAAGAAAAAAAAAATCTTCTGGGCAATTTATAAGAAAACAAAATACAGGAACGTGGGAATACCTCAACTGACCTCCAAATTTGATTAATGGGCTTGCCTGCACATAAGCCCTTACGTAAGTGTACTATGCGTCTATAAGGTTCGTTGCCCCGACATGACATCAATCCAGAAAGAAAAAAAAAACAAACAAAATGACAAATCTAAGGTTTAACCAACTCTACAAAAAGTGCACACTCAGCCGCCTGTAATAAGTAAACACTATTTCGAGATTATTTTTTTCTACTGTTTGAGGGCAAGTAAATTGAAGATTAAAGACTTTTTTGTCTATCATTTGGCAAAGTCGTTCGGTTGGTTTTGTGTTAATTCAGCACTTTGGCAGACAACAGTCATGTTTTGTATTGTATTTACACTCAACCGGAAACGGATTTGTGATGTCAAAGTCGTTGGCGTTGTTGTTTTTCTACGGTTTTTGGTTGGTTGTTGGCGTGCTGTTTGCTTACAAATGTATTTGAATGCTATTAAGTTATTTTGTACGCTCAAAGTAGAACTGCAGAAGTACACAGGTGCCGTAATTACTCGATTTATCTATCTGGATTCCAAATCTTATGTCATCAGGAAATTCACAAAATTAATTATTTGCGCTATAGCGACATACCTACCGACAGAGAGTTCAAAAAACCTCGCCCCCATGAAGTCAACAACACACAACTCTGTAAGCGGATGACGATATGGCGCATCATAGATCAGTAAATAAACAGTCGCCGAAAAGTTGAATTAAACAAAGAAGTCTGGCTTAATGAAGATATGAGTTGTTGAAGTGATTTGCACGCTTACTGTGTTGAGTATTGTAGTTATGGCATTTTGAGCTGAAAAAAAATTCTCGAGGAATCTCAATGCGGAATTTCAGCGCTTGACGTGTAATTTCGATTTGCTTGAGTTAGCGCCGAATTTAGTTTTAGTGCTTACAAAGGGAGTCAAGAATTATCATGGCCAGTAGCTCTGAATGGCACTTTAAGTACTTGACAAGGCTTCGTTTCGAACTCGAATACAGATGGCATGGCGAGTCGGTGTGTTTGAGGAAACATGATACTAGAAAAAGGGCTCTTTAGTATGCGGTGCGATCCAGTAGGTCATACAAAATATATATTCGACCGAGAAGAACATTTAAAATCCGATCTGAACAAACGTTTTTATGGGCGTTTAAATTAAGCTCACGAACACCCAATGTCCCTGTGATGGGTGTTGAGAATAAAGTGCGTAGGCTAGACAGCATAATATGTGCCGCTTGATGTTTGTGTATAGAAACTCTTTGTTGAAAGCCGTCTAAATCGTGTATTTGGTATTTTGAACACGTTCCGTTGAGTGTTACACATTTGTTTTTTATCTGAACGTACAAGCTGAAGAAGTGTTTCACTTAATCAATCTATTAGATGTTCTTTCCAGTAAACGTTTACAGAAGACTCGTTCTGCTTTTGAATTTTATCAATTGTGTATGTAAGCACATTAGAACTGTATTTTGAGCTGCGGCAAAGTCCATTAATTGTTTGCCTACGTATCAACCAAGGATATTTCGTGTTCACTTTGACATCAATTTTGAATAAGACCAGTCTTAACCCTTACAATTTCTATATTCGTAGTTTGAAACAACAACTTAAATTATTTCGATTTCATATCACCTTCTGCACTTCGTGGAATTAGCTTCATATCGACAAACATTGAATTGCATTTTATTGCTCGATGATTTGGATGAAGCAAGTCAGTGAGCCAATACCAATCACTGATAAGGCCGTTACCTTTAGTCGAATTCCATTCCAACACCCATTCTTTTTGCTATCTGTGAGGGAGTGTCCGTCTAGTGTCAAGCGAGATATAGTCGAATAATTATGTCAAACCTTTATTTCGAACAACACATCTGATGCAAATATGAATTGATTGATGTGCGTAGCGCTAGAATCGTTTTTTCCTCTCTACTTGTAAAACTTTATTATAAAAATTTGTGTGTAGAAATGTTAATGGGTCCCTAATTGATTGATGTTTGGAATTAACAATGCGAAAACATTTCGGAATTCGAAGCGGGATTGTAAAACACTTAACACAATGTCCGGTTCCCAAAACCCTACTTATCATAAAAATGATGTCGCTTCTTGATAATCGTGTTACCAAAATTGAGTGGAAAAAAAAATGCTCATTTGTATGCGATTTGCCGGTGGTTGTTATTTATATTTTAGATGGTCACACATAATTGACTTAGACATCATCCACAACAACACCTACGCCACCATCTGGTATCAAAATTATGTAGAAAACTGAAAAGTTAGGGGAGTGACATTTTGTTTCGCCGTTAATGAAAACGTAGACAGCTTTCACTCAGAACATCAAACCTCATCTGTCAACCATGGAGACTTTCTAAAGAAAATTTCTACGAACTTTAATTTCCTAGAAACGATGAATTAGCGTTTAGCGAGTGATTTCATTTTTCAGGGAAATTCATTTAACTTTTATTGCATGCTAGAATGGTCTTTGCTGGTAATTAATTTGAATTTCGAATTGAAAATCTGCCAAATTGTTGTTTATTCACGGATTGACTCACATACAGGTTGAGTATCACGACTAACTGAGTGGGATGTTATTTCTGTTGCGAACTTGCTTGACGCCATGAACAATAGAACATAAAAAATTATTTGGTTTGTAGGAAGACAGGTAAAAGGTATATGCGAGACAGAATGACAAATCACTGCTCTTTAGAGAAGGATATTAAAAAAATATTTATTTTTGAACGAAGACCCAAAAGGATTCAATAAATAAATGAGAATTTTCGTACAAGACTTTTTAATGAACTTTTTTGGTTCTTATTTATTCCTTAAGTGCAAGTGTGTAAGGCTCTCCGTCTCCAATCTCGTTTCTGTCTGGATTTTTGATTATTTTTGTTTTCTTTAATTTTTTGGACTGCGTCATCAATTCCAAGTGATCAAAGAGCTCCAGACGGGAAAGAAAATAAACTGCGCAGTAACGATTCGAAGAATTCAAATCGAAGAAATTGAAGGAAATACGAAGAATGGCCAACGTATTTGAATTGGTCTTTATTGAATTGAATTGTTAGTATATTGAATTGTTACCATAATACAGCATTGGCATCTGAGATGGAGCTCCAACCTTGGCTTTAAAATTTCAGTAGCCTTGAACTGAAACTTAAATTTTTGGGAACTAAAGTGCTAAAACAGTGTTTATTTTCAAGTTCTTAAAGAATGTCAAATTCATAAAAGCATCAGTATTGACAATTACTATTCGTGAAGGAAAAAGGGTTAGAATTAGAACAGAGATTCCTCCATATTGCTATCGGCTTCGCTTCCAGCCAATGGCCTCTGTCGCCAGTAGCGTTATGAGTGTTGTTTGTTTCATTCATGTGCGAAGTATTTGTGATGTCAATGTCATTACTACTACTGACCCAAAGAATTGAAGGATCGCACTACTTCGAACGTTTTCTGTATTGACAGATTCACCATTTAATTGGGTTTTCTTTCCTTTGTATCCAGCCAAAGAATTCTTTTTTTTAGATGTTCTAGAGGAGGAGCCAGGACAGTCTTGTCGGAGTCTATTGAAAACATTGAAAATGTCCGATTGCAAGCTTTTTGGCTTTGTAAAGTTCTTACCTCACCTGGTAGGTGGCTATAAACTCTATAAACAGATGGTATGTTAAGATGCTAACTTGTAGAATTTTTATACTATCGACTTCTTGAAACAGATTTATATTTGGAGGTTATTATTTGCATGTAAGAGACTATTCGATCTTGTAGGATAGAAACTAGTGAAAATTCAGTGCCTCGTGTGGTCCTTGCTCTCTATTTCTGTCTATTTCTGTATTTCTGTATATTAGCAATACGACCTCAGACCACCATAGCATCAATATCGACGATCTATGCGTTAAGGGACTTCCGAGCTTTTAAAGGCCATCTTGTTGAGGCTAGGTCTGTGAAACTCGTTGTCATTTATTTAGTCGTACTTCTTGGGAAACAGCCATCAGGCTCTTTTTTATGTGAGCGTTTTTTCTTGTTTACCCAGACAATCTCTAATATCGCTGGGAAGATTTTTTTTAATTGCAGCAAACCTTCTTTAATTTTCCCATTCACACTCCAAAATATTGCTTCGACAAACACTCAATAGGGTTACCTTCAAATTGGCACACCAATTGCAAAGATAATCTCGCAAAGTAAACATAAGGTAAAATATGAACCTACTGCCTCGACACAATTTACTCAAGTAATTATCGGACTAGAGTACTTAAAAAAAATGAATAAATAAAAACAAATTGAAGCTTACGAGTGCGGAAAAGTCTTATATAAATATAATTGTACAAAAGGTAGGGAGAAAAGGTAGGTATGTACTTATTCATAAAGTAAGTAACAATTGGTGTCCTTGTTTACACCCCAAGGTTAGACCATTAACCGACTGACTGACGTCATTCATCGCGTGTTTTCCATTTTTTTGTTATATTTATATCTCTTCTATTCCTAATTAACTTAAGTTACATTTACAATTAACTCAAAACTCCAAAGATGATATCGAAAAACTTCAAGTGATGCACGATGACGATCGGCGAAGGTGAAGATGACACCAAAGTCCTTCCGTTGTGTCTTCGTTCGTTTATTGCAAATTGCAATAAAACTTTTTACTATTTTTCTCAGAAATAAACATAAACCACGACTGACTTTAACGAATACGAATGCTAATTGATAACGCAAAAGAAAAATTGTTACAATCATGTACCCATAGCTGCGGACTGGCCCCCGTCCGGTCCGTTCGGTCTTTAGTATAGCTTTTAGTTTATAGCTTGACTTGACTGCAAGACCGCCTCTTGAGACACTCACGCGGCATAGAATAGAATGTTAAACGCATCATAAATTATGCAGGACAAGGCCACGCAAATATGAATAACTACTACACGCGCTTTTATGTTAGATGCTAATTTATTTCTTTTTGTCTATCTTTCAGATACGTCATAGTGTGGATAACATCGACTTCAACTTAAACTTGATTCTCCATTTCATGAGTGGATTTATTTCCAGCAATCACACGGCATTTGAGGTGAGTTTAGTTTCTTTTTCTCTCTCTTTCTCTGTGTCTCTATTTTCTGCAAGTTAAATCTGTTCTATATCAATTTGCCATTAATTAGCTTTTTGAAAAAAGTATTCTTAGTGAAGTATCTCATGAATAACTTGAATAAAATTCATTAGCTGCTATCATTTGGCACAGGATGTGCTGTGTTGATGTACGCAAAGTAGGTAGAGAAGAAGTAATACCAAATAATAAATATTTGCCTAATCGAAAGTTGGCAGCACACGTTGTAAACACGAGAACAATCCGTGGCACCTTCTTCATGTACATGAACTAAGTAAATAGGGTGACCATGCTTGAAGTAATAACAAGAAATTCGATAGACAAAAAATAACTCCGACGTCCGACTTCTTATAACTTGAAGCTATTGCTGACTTGGAGTTAGTTAGTATTTCTGGCTATATGCTACCAAGGTACGAATATGGATATCCTGGTCAAAGCCAACATAAGAATATACTAGAAGAAAATTTTACATTATCAAAAGTTTACCGACGACCTGACTTTTAGCTACAAGAGAGCAGAGAGCTAGTCGCAATACTGCAAGGCAGACATCAGGAATGTCAACTTTGAATTCATGGTTTTCCCACTGCATGCCGTTTGGAACTGATGCAGCTTACGCGGACTCAAGCAAAGACTTGTCAGCTATAGCAAGTTCTTCTCCAATACAGATTTTCACGACAAGGCCGCAGCCATGTTATTCTTCGAAACATGACTCAGTCAGAGTCGATTTGCAACCCGAACAATTCATAATCCAAACTTATTCTCTTAGCACCAAATTCTGAAGCGAAAACTGGAGACCCTAGGTAAGATCTGTTTTTAGTGACGCTGTGTCGAAGGCAATGGTGTTAGGCGTCCATTCTTGTTGACAGCATTAACTTCAACCTATCATCTTCGATATATCGCCTTATGTCTCTCGGACGAACTTTTGAAATGTTAACGTCGCGTCGCATGAAAGCGTGATCGGTATCGGTGGTAGACTTTGCTGGCCTAAAGGCAGAATGTTTGTTGACGGGCAGGTCTTGTAAGCTATCTTGGCTAGACGCGATAGGTAAAAAGGTTAAGAGAATTTTTATGACAATCGAGCATATAATGCAATGCTTCCGTTCGTCGCGAATTTCTACTCCCGATCCTATTACACAATGTATGTAGGCAACACAATACAGTAATTATAGCAACTTTATACCTCTTTCGTTAGATCAACAATTTTGTGGATTTCAAACAGTTTTGAAAGAATAACAAACAGATGGTCACCACATTACAATGGTCTTGATGATTCAAAAACGCGCGGGAAGCGGCTTCTGAGCTGATTCAAACCAGTTGCCGCAACTATTGAGATTGTTTTGTCGTGGCCGATCAACAGCAATGAATTGATCATGTAAATTGCTCGATCATCGGAATGTTGGCCAGCAGTGGAATGAACAAAAGAAGCAAGTGGCATTCTTTCCTCATGCATGCTGAGCTGATCGAGTAAAGAACAGAGGAACGATATAATTTTTGTAATAAAGCTCCAATCTGAGAAGTCCGAACAGAGAAATAACGTAATGATTTTCGCTTTTCGATTGTGTCGGGCGAGGACAGTAAATTGAAATACATATTTCCTACCGCACTCGCATAACCCGTTACACTTCGGATAATAAGAGCATAATCTGGTGTTATTTGTGTGTGTCGGTAGATAAAATTAAGTTCCGCCACAACGACAAGCTCAACGACGACTAGATTGTCGATATCAAAAGTAATTTGCACGCTGATTTTACTTCATGTTAATGCCAATCATGAAGTTATCTAAAAAATACAAGTCTTAATTCAATCGTTGTCTCGAGAAAGACTCGATTTCGAAGCATGATCGTTATCTGGCGTGTGACTACTTTTGCTCTCGTAGGTCCGAAAACAATGATTGCTTTGTTTAGTTTTTCGTATTTTTTTGTTGGAGACCCCGAACTCGCTTGGGTATCTTTGTTTTTTTCCCAAACTCAAACATACAAGTGAATCGCAGCTATTTGAACTTCAAGTCGTGTTGCTTGCTTAGAAGCTCCCCATTTACCGCGTAGTTTTGTCGATAAGACTTGATTGAGCTAAAAAAAATTACTAATTTCGGCCCGAATTGTAATGTGGATATAGCGAAATAAGTGTAATTCATTTTGATTAGCTTTTGAGTCGCAAGTCGTACAAAAGTTTTGGAGGCTCCTTGTGGTTAGTAATTTTACCTTGTCGATGGATATCTCAATGGGCGCAGGGACATTGGTCCCGAAGTCAAAAGTCCCGAAAATGGTTTTCGGGACTAATGACCCACTATGGTGGGTCATAAGTGCCAAATTATATTTTGGGACTATTAACCCACTATGATGGGTCAGTAGTCCCAAATTTATTTTGTCTTCTTTGGGACAAAAGTCCCAAATGATAAAAATATGTTTTATGAGAATCACTTAATTTATTTGTACTCGTCAATATTATGTGGAAAAAAAATGTTCATGGAAAACATAAAACAAAAAACTTTAATTCGTGTACCTACATATATATGTATACGTATACACATAACAACTACAAAAAAGTCTTATAAATAAATAGAACCATTCCTATTTACTGTTTGTCTACAAAATGGACAGAGCAATTGATTTTCAAAGCTGTTGCCGTTTCTTTTCAATTTGAAAAACCAACCACCACACATAAATTGTAATGCATGCTAGTGTTTGTAGAGCAGCTGCTTTCGTCTGAGGATGATGACGATCCCGAATATTCAAGATATATTTGGTTTGATTGGGACCGAAAAGACCGGACAAAATTTTGCCCAAAAGAGAATCAATTTGGGGTGTGAAAATAAAAAAATTCGCGCGAATTTTTTTATTTTCACACCCCAAATTGATTCTCTTTTGGGCAAAATTTTTTCCGCTCGCTTCGCTCGCTATTGGAATTTTACATGCTACGTCTTTTGGTTCAAGCTTCAAATATTTAATTAAAAAAATTAATAAATAGAGTGGTGCGACAGCTCTTGACGAGCCAAGACCTAAGCGGCTTACACCCATCAACAATTCTCTGAGTGCGTGTGAAGAATTGAGGGGACCTAAACTTTTTTCATGACAGATTGTTGAGTGCTTCTCAACTTTGCCGTTCGGAATCGGCGTTAAATTGTAGGTCCCCTCAATTCTTCGCATGCACTCAGATAATTGTTGATTAGAGTAAGCCACTTAGGCCTTGGCTCTTCAAGAGCTGTCGCGCCACTCTATTTATTTGTATTTGATATTTGGAAGTGTTTCCAGTTCTTCGCAAGAGGCAGTACCTACCCGTGAAAGGCGAAATAAAAACTTTATGGACATGAGCAGGATTCATAATAAAAAAAATTCTTTCTGATGGAGTTGTTAATGTAATTGAAACAGCTCAGTTATTTTAGGTGACAAAAAAATGAAATAAGATGAAACTGGGTTCAAGTACAGTGTGTTTGTAGAATTCCCTACTCTCACCGAACACCTAAGTTGAGAATATTTACTTTGAGAAGAGTTTCCTTTATGACACATAGACTTATATCATGAGGTGTATTTCAACCGTAATGCACAAAAAAACCTTGAAAACAGCAAAAACTGTCCACTCAGTTTATTGTTACAAAATATTTAAAATTAATCGCGAAGGTCAGAAACCCCGAATTTGATTTCTGGACTAATGACCCACCATAGTGGGTCAGTAGTCCCAAAATAAAATTCGGCACTTATGACCCACCATAGTGGGTCATTAGTCCCGAAAACCATTTTCGGGACTTCTGACTTCAGGACCAGATTCCCTGCACCATCTCAATGCATCCGATAGGATAGGAGAAATTGTTCCCATGGAAGAAATTACGTGGTTCGACAGATAGTGATGGTGCCTTAGAGAATTGATTGAAAGATAGCTGTTGTCGTTGTTGATATTCATTAGCACGGAGAGAGTATGAAGATTGAAGGTACCTCAAATTGTTTGAAGGTGACTTAGAATAAGTAGGAATGGATAAAGAAAGTGCAGTAGTTTGTGTTAATGTGAACTGCGACCCCTGTGGCCTTTTATGAAAATAAATAAAAATAGTCGTTCTTTTAACCGCTTTTGAATATTGAAGTCTCATCAAAAGAAGCGTGTCACATTTTTCTAGAACATAACTCCACCTTCAGAAGTTCGATTATAAGTTGAATTGACAACTTTTTTCTCATTATGTAGCCGAACTACTAATTTGTCGTCTCTTTCTTGCTTCTTCTTAAAGGAAATACATATTTAACCACCCACATGATTAAACAAATTATTCCGACAGTAGACCACATGCTTGCATAATAATTGTCGAAGTTTGGAAAATTGCAGTTAAGTATTGGCCTAAGAATTCATTAAAGTACGTGTCGAGTTTTCTCCGGTCAATGGTATCTATAGCACTATTCACATGAGCACGAACAACGACCAACGAATGAACAAAAATTCGTCGATTTTGACATTCCTTTCACCTGAGAGTTTTTAATTCGTCGCGAATGAGCAACCAAAACACAGAGCAAGAGTGAATTTTGAGGTTATACGCGCGCGAATATTTTGTTCGTTGGGAGTGTGGATGATGTGGAACGCGAATAGAGTTTGGCAGTTCGTATCAACTAGAATTCTTTTCGAGACTAATAAATTTGTTTTCTCAAATTTACTAACATTTTAGAATAAAAAGTTAATTTATTTACGGCTTCAAACGTATCTAAAATCACTTTTCTTCTTTCATTCGTCGTTCGTTGGTCGTGCTCATGTGAATAGTGCTTATGAGGTTTTGCATATTTTGTACTCTTAATTTTTCTGAATGATGTAATCAAGGTAATCAGATATCAGACATCGGAGATTAGAAGGAGTGTAGGCAGAGGTAGAGGTATGCGAAATGAAAAAGCTTGCGAATGAGCAAAGCGAAAATTGATACACTTCTTGTTTCCCAGTAAATTAACTTCCAACTAGTTTCTGTATGACGAGGTACAACAGAAACAAAACACAAAAATAATACCCGATTACATCATTGAGAAGTTTCTGTGGTACCAATGCGTTTCATTTATGCTGCACTGGTGTACTTTCGCTGAACTAAATCTTGTGAATGGCAACTAGCTAGCAATGGGATGTGTTCCATGCATATCGCACACCTGAACTACTTTTTTTTACTAGCCGCAACGAAGCCGCTGCGCTGTAACAGCTGGAAAATTATGTAAATTCCAATTTGGTGGTGGAGATTGAAATGTGAACATTTACTTTAGTGGAACGTAAAGGAACGAAACCAAAAACTGGATTGGAAGAGAATACTTTAGCAAGATCGCTGGAAGCGAGATTAATAGATGGGGACCTACTAGATATAACTCATAGCGGAGATTGATGAGGGTGATGGAATCATCACTTCTTTCCATCTTTCCAGCTTCATCGCCAAGTATGCGGAAATGCTTTTGAGTTAGTTGAAATTTCTGTTTAAGAGGCTTAGGTTTGAAATGGAGTCGAGGGCGCGTTGATTGATTTGGGAGAAACTTAAGTATTCTATTTATTTTTGAAAAAAATGTTGATGGGACTTAGTTAAATGTGATTTTAGTATAAGCAGTTGTTAGTCAAATGATATGAATCCAGTTATTTTTAATTTGGGCTCAGTTTGGGTTTAGTTTGGGTTTATAACTCAGTTGAGGCTTGAAAACGACATTGGTTTAAAAAGATGTGTCAGAGTCTTCCGAAGGATTTTTTTCTGCTGATAAATTATCTACATCAACAGCTCCATCAGAAAGACATTTTTGTATTGATGGGATGTTCAGTTTTCTTGCATCATGTGGATGCAGACGTAAGTACTATTTTTGCAATACTTAACCTTAACTCAGTCTTACATATTTTAAAATATTATATCATTAAGGGATTTGGAGCTTGATCCAAAAAATGAAGCAGGTACAATAATTGCTAGCGAGAGGAGCGAGCGGAAAAAATTTTGCCCAAAAGTGAATCAATTTGGAGTGTGAAAATAAAAAAGTTTGTGCGTATTTTTTTACTTTCCCAAATTGATTCACTTTTGGGCAAAATTTTTTTTCGCTCGTTTCGCTCCAAATCAAACCAAATCGATTTTGAATGCTAAAGATCGTCATAATCCTCAAACGAAAGTGAAAAACAGATACTCAAAATGAATAATTGCAAAGCAGCATCTGCTTTCCAGACACAAGCGTGCATTGGTGGAAATGGCAGCAGCTTTGAAAAATGAATTGCTCTGTCAATTTTGTCCATTAATAGTAAAAAAATGGTCCTATTTATTTATAAGGCATTTTTATAGTTTATTAAGAGAAAAATCATATTCTGAGTCCATGTTAATTTTTTTTTTCAAAAACCAAGTTTTTTTTCTTTTAATAAGAAGTGCAATAATTGTTTCTAACACTTCTAATTTTTAGTGGACTACTTTCTTACACAATTATGCATTTATTTCCCACTCGCAGTGGAACAAAAGTGGAAAAATTCCCACTTTGAGTGGAGTAAATTCCCATGTGGAGCAGATTCCCGTGGAGTAATTTCCCTGCACATCTCTCAACTCGTCGAAAGCTGGGGTGGCAGCACAGATTTCTACTTAGTTAAATAACACGTTAGTCCGACAACTTCTTCTGTTACTGCGTTTTGACCGAAGAAATCGATGAATATTGCATAAGCGAGTTGCCAGACACGAATTAAAAGAAGGTTTATGTAAGCTGTATCCATACGCGATCACTTAATTGGGCATCCCCATGGATCCAGCTAAGAATCTTTGCCTTCCAGACCTCAGCATATGGTTTCGATGAATAGATAATCTGCGCCAGGCACCGTGTCCGATTCCGATAGAAGACTGCTCACAAACCGAAATCCCTATGAATATCTCAATAAAAACACTAATACACATTTTGTATCTTCTAATAGCCACACGATGATTATTCGAAATAAATGTTAAGGTCTCATATGCATGATTAATGTCAAAACAACTGATGTAATGTACAAACTTTCAAAGTAACATCATTGCAATATCTTGATTAAATTAATAACAATCTACAATCGCTCACCTAAAAATAGTCAACACGAAAAATAATTTGTTTTTTGCATCTTTTTTAATTTGTTTGTGCGTTCTGACGCGATGCGAGGTGAATATTTCACAGAACGGTTCATAAGTAAGACTGCAAATGTAGCTTGAGAAACCTTGAACCTCTATAATGTACCTGGCCTTTTTAGTGCCTGAAATAAAGTTTTATGAATATTGAAATACAGTGAAGATACTTTGATAAATTGATCAGATAGCCACATCGTTGTTGTAAGACTCGAAATGCCACGTGAGTCCATCAACGATCTTTCCATATTTATTCAAGCTAAAATCACAAAATTTTTGATGTAGTGGTTTTTGGTGGTTTTGAAGTGGTTTGTTTACCTGCAAAATCAATTTTTAGCACAGCAACAGATTCACGTGCAATTTTATCGGTGAGCATTCTGTACAACACACCGACCGATGCGACGATCGGAGTCCAGGTGCACTTGACATTTAAGTCAAGGTCAAAGCAAAGTTTACTGAACGCTGCCATGGCCATTATTGTAATCATCGTCATCGCTGTTGGCTTGTCTCGTCTCTTGTCATATTGAATTTATTTTTCAAAAGGTGTACCTAACCCAAAAGATACAAGAAGCTTGTACAGAAAGGTAATCAAATTATGGGAACGCGGCGATACGACGATATATGCGTTTGCAATAAAAATAAAGGCTAATTTAATGGTGTTAACAAGAATGAATAAAAGTACAACATTAATTTGCATGTTGGAAATCGCGTTTTAAAGGTGATTGTAAGGCAAGCAAGTTGTTCGATATTTGAGTTTAAGCGATCTAATAACAAACAAATTTGTACCTTCTCTGAAAAGGTTCTGGTACATACAATTTACTTGTTCTTTAAAATTCAACGAGAAATAGCTACTCGTGCTTTGCTAACTACCAAGGCTAACTAAGAAAGCCAAAATGAATGACGAGTGTTCTAAAAATAAATATTTTTATTCACTTGAAAGTGGTACAACTTTTGCAGTGATAGCGCGAATTTAAGAGATTATATCAAATAGGTGCTGATCAAACGTAGACTACCATCACTCCATGAAATAATTCATTCAACAAAAATATCATCTTTTGGAGCTTTTTTTAGGCATGTTTCAATCAAATGTGACTCTTGAAATTGCTATTGTAAGCTAACGAGCAATGTTTTGACAAATTTCTTCAGAAAATTTGAAATTCTTCTCCCGTGCTCATTTTTCATAGTTTCTAAAATTTCTACAATTTTTCACTTCCAATATTTCAATGAAAAAATGAGCCAAACCAGATAGCGTAAGAGCCAGTGGGCGGCTACCTATATGTATTTGACCAGACTTAAGTTTTCGCACACAGAGACTCTTTTACCCACCATACATGAAATCGGGGTTCACTTAGCCAAAAGTGGTGGACCCGTGTCAAAATCAGGTGTCAAATTTTGGTGAATTGTGAAACCATTTGACCACGTCTGTCGTTTGGAAATTTTGAAAATGTATTATTATTATTGGCGGGAAATAATAATGGCAGACGATTATCACACGGATAACAGTGGGGCAGACAACTATTAAAGTGTCAAAAAAGTCGAATTTTGAAAGGCTTCACAAAGCTATCTGTCTTCTTTTTCTTTGGTATAACTATTGTACTCGCCTAAAAAGTTATTATCCTTGTTTATATATTTTTGGCTTGTATTATCAAGATGACAATAATTGATTGTGGCGCCATCCTGTTTAAATGTAGGGTGCATTAGTTATATCATATGTATTTAGATTGTGTACTGTATAAATTCAACTTTGTTTATACTGTAAATTTTAATCAATTCTTTTCTGTTGCTATGAAAATATTTTCTTCGATAAAAAATATTTATTCGGCCCTTAAATTTCAATTGGACTTTTTCATTATTTAGGAGGCGAAAATAGTAAGTATACGTCAGAGTGACTTGTATTAAAAAAGGTTTGTATTTGAGAAACAATTCTTTTTGTCTTTTTGTTTGTCTGCCAACACACATAAAAGAAAGGTCAATTTCCTTTTTACTGGGTTAAACATTTGTTTTGTTTTTTAGGGTTCCGTACACAGAGTGTAAACGAAACCCTTATAACATCACTTCATTTTCTGTTCATTCGTCTTTCACAAGCGATTTCTTCGAATCTGGTTGGCCGATTGCAATGAAATTTGATACACATAATTTAGTTTTCAGTAGTAATCTAAAAATGTTGTTTTCATGTTTTTAAGATAAATAGTTTCGAAGTTATTAAAGAGAAAAGAGAAAAAATACGAAAAATTTTGCCCCCCCGCCCCCTTTGCACTCTTTTATGGGATCTTCTTTTGTTGTATTGATTTTGTACTTTAAGTGTTGTGAATAAAATTTTCGTGCCGTTCCACCGGATTTGAACCTGGATCACTTCACTCAAATGCCAGACGTCGCTAACCATTCGACCACGGGCACTAATGTACTCAACTAGTACAGTTTGAATATAGGCGGGGAGCCCTCAATCCTGAAAGTGCACTTACACGGATCTCAAAATTTTTTATATTAAAAGATAGTTTAAAGAAATACCAACAAATTAAGCCCGGTATGACGAGGCCTATCCTGGCACCAGTATTTTTTTGCAATTTTTTGCATTATTAATAATTATTGATAATTTGCACTTATCGCGGATTTTAATTTTAACTAGCGCATATTATTGGAAATTTAATGTGTTTTCAGGAAAAAATGGTATGACAGCTGCCATCCTGGCACCAATGTCTGTCATACCTATTTTAAAATTTTGTCACTCATATTTTTTTAAAATAGGTATGACAGACATTGGTGCCAGGATGGCAGCTGTCATACCATTTTTTCCTGAAAGCACATTAAATTTCCAATAATATGCGCTATTTAAAATTAAAATCCGCGATAAGTGCAAATTATTAATAATGCAAAAAAATGCAAAAAATACTGGTGCCAGGATAGGCCTCGTCATACCGGGCTTAATTTGTTGGTATTTCTATAAACTATCTTTTAATATAAGAAATTTTGAAATCCGTGTAAGTGCACTTTTAGGATTGAGGGCTCCCGGTGTAATACCATTATAATTTTTTGAAAATTTGTATGCCCTCATCTTAAATATGAGACATTTGTCACAAGACAATACGTGTGTGGTGTTAGCCGGATAGTAGAGTACTCGCCTGATGCTCTTGATGTGCCTGGTTCGAATCTTGTCGGGGGATTGCTTTTCTTTTTTTTTTGTATTCGTATTACAATGAGACTTAATTTGTATTAAAAGTTAAACTCTTGTTTGGTATATAAGAAGAGACAACCTATTCGAGTTATAATTATTTATATTTTTTTATTTTTGAATATTGCAATAAAATCAATTGTTCATTTGCTGAAGAAAAAATAACGTTCCTTATTCCTTTCTTACTGTGGTGTTTCGTTTTTTTTGTTTCTTTTTAGGGTTCTTACACAGGTGAAAACGAAAACCTATAAGATCAGTTCGTTTTCTTTTTATTTGTCTTTCACAAGCGATTTCTTAGAATCTGCTAAGCTGATGGCAATTTAATTTGGTTCACATTTTCTAGAGTAGATAGAAGTGATCCGAAAATGCTGCTACTAGATTTTTAAGATACACAGTTTCGAAGTCATTGAAGGAAATAGGCAGAAAGACTATTCAATTTATTTTCCAAGAAAATGTTTGGTTTCAAATCTTAATCCTTGTATAAAAAATCCTTCAAAACTGAAAGAAAGTAGGGTCGGATAATCAAGTACGGAACCCTCCTCGAGCGAGTTTATCTCGCACTTGTCCACTTTTTTTGTAACAAGAAAACGGCTGCGAAATCTATTCAAAATGTTGGTTTTGTTAAGTAAGTGCACTCAGTATAAACCAGCGGAAGGATGTGTGAATCTGACGTAGACTTCACCTTGATGTCGACGTTTTCAATACTTTGATGACAATCTTGTAAAACAGCGAAAGTAATACATCCCCACCCGACCGGAAAGCATCTAATATTTTATTATCTATTGATCAATGTCCACCATGAAAACGTCTGCCGTGAGAAATGTAAGCTCTTAAGAGTATGAGGAATAAATATATCAATGGCAGACCTGTATCCATGTTCTGTAACTTGGTCGAAAAGTTTCCCATTCGATTCAAGGTGGAACACAATATTCCAACGTTTCTCTATTTTGGAAAATAAACTGTGTCTATAACTTGATGCGAAAACAGCCTGTGTGAAAATTACAATTTCCAGTTTTCCAGTCACAGTGACAGTTAAAGGGCGATTTTGTTCACTCAAATTTGAATTCAATTTTGTGACTTTCATTTTCTACTTTTGAAAAAATAGAGACAATCTTTGTTTTTCTCTCTCAGCTTCTTCTATTTTTGAAAATTGAATAAATGTAAAGTTGATTAACTCAAGAGTTCACAATTAAAAGTCGAAAACTAACCTTTGACTGAATAAAAAGAAATTCAAAAGTCCCAAACTTGACTTCAACTTTGAGTGAACTAAACCGCCCTAAAAAAATCAAAATTGATGATTATAAAATTATCCTCAAAACACACAGGCAACAAAAATTTATGCAAACAAGACGGAAAAGTAAAAAAAATGCAATTATAATTCTCAAAAAGTTTATTTCCTCCTCAAAAAATAAATAAAGAATTTATAGCTCAAGTAAAAACAATAAACGAGCTTGAATTCAGCTTCAAAATATTATCTCACTTGCTTGAGAGTGGTCGAGTTATTTTGACTGATAAGTCGAATAATTATTTCGACTTCAGAGTTATAGACACAGTTTTACTCACATTTTTCCAGGATTTCCAATAATTTCATTTCATTATATTCCTGATCGAGTGAAAACAAGTTACAGAAACAGTTGAATGCGAAAAAGAGATTTTCGACCCATTCCGTCGTAGTTTTGTTCTGATTCGCACTGTTTATGCGAAAACTTATTCGATGTGAGAGTTACAGAACATGGACCCTGGTCAAATACTTTCAAAATTCGACTTTTTTGACACTTTAATACTTGTCTGCCCCACTGTTATCCGCGTGATAATCGTCTGCCATTATTATTTTCCGCCAATAATAATGATATATTTTCAAAATTTCCAAACGACAGACGTGGTCAAATGGTTTCACAATTCACCAAAATTTGACACCTGATTTTGACACGGGTCCACCACTTTGGGCTTAGTGAACCCCGATTTCATGTATGGTGGGTAAAAGAGTCTCTGTGTGCGAAAACTTAAGTCTGGTCAAATACATATAGGTAGCCGCCCACTGGCTCTTAGGCTAAGACTTCTAGAATAGAAATTTTATTTAAATTTGTAAAAAAAAAAACAAAACTACGAATGAGAAATATAATTATTAGAAAAAGCCTTAATCTACTATTTGTCGGGATAAGCTCACGAATTATGAATAATTTATAAGTAAGCATACCCCGCTTTATATCAACTTTTTCATGCGCAGTTTGGTAAGTTCAACAAACTCTCTACTATTACCATTACCACATGCAAACAACTATTCAAACTGTCCCAAGGGGCCTTGAGCAAAATTCCACCTCGTTAATCAACTAACGAAAACATAAATTTGCTTCTTAGGCTCTTTCAAATTTGACTGAATAAATTGCTTAGAACCGTTCAAACACAAACATGATGAGATATGAGATTATTGGCGTAAGAAAATAAATACAATTTTGTTTTTTTTTTCTGTTTAAGGAAGTGTCTAATTTTGATAGTTCTTTGAAAATAAAATTAACAAAATTTTCTGCATTGCCTTTTGGAAGATTATTCCAATCAATTCGATTGATGTCTTAACCAGTTTTTAGTGGATTTTATTTGCGCATTAAATTTTACGCTTTTTATGCTGGGGACACAAATCAATACCCGAGGGACGAAACGCATAGGTTTGCTGTAACAAGTCTTACTCAGTAAATTTTGTTTTCATCGATGTGCTGTAGATGAATGCTTATTTCATCAATTAGCTGCGATTTTTTTAAGTACCTAACCTACCACTTAAATTAATTACCGAATTGGTTGAAAGCTTTTTTATAGCTGGAAACTGTCGAAGCGTTGAGCGAAGTGAATATAGCAGTTTCGCGGAAATGTCATTTGTTAAGTTTTTTCTTAAATTAGTGTTCAGTTTTGAAAAAGAAATAAATTAATTGTAATGTAGATGTGGAATGCTTATAAAAATATAAAAGCATCTTATCGGTGCTTTTTTACTCAGGTATCAGGTATTGGACAGTAAGTTCCCCAGCAGTATCCTCGTTTCTTATATTCATTTAACATTTAACTATTAATTTACTTCACCTTTTTTGCACCCAAGAAGTTCCTCAACATTTCATCTTCAGCCAAAGCACTACAACATAAAATCTTCCTTCATCAACAAGATATTCTTTCCCAATATCCACTTTGGACAGAGATACCGCCACTTCTACACGTCACTCAAAACCCATTAAGAGTAAAAGCAAACACGATTCTGCGGATAAGATTTTGATGTAATAATAATAGGATTAGGTGCGCCTTTTCAGGAATACATGAAGAGAACTCTCAAAAAGTTGCAACAATAAGTAGAAAAACGAGCGCATCGCAGAAGAAAAATCAGATTAACCTGGATTCGGTTTTCACTCTCTGATTCTATTCGATTATGTGTGTGTTGGCATTTGAGTCTAAACATTATGGGGACTTTAACGTAACGTGTGCGGTCGGTCGTTGGTTGGTTGGTTGAACATGATGGAACACCTAATCAAATCGAACTCAACTTGGCGATGGAATTCTTTTGTAATTGTTACACAATAAGCCAAATTTGCTAAAGAATCAGATAATCCCCATGGTGGCGGGCGAAAACAAGAGGATATGACTCTGGAAGCGATGTTGGGGCCACCCACATGTTGTTATAAATTGGTCTATCAAGCCTTGATCATCATCTTATGCTGGCGCGCCCTGCTGCGTCGAAGTCGGTTGTGAAAAATCGAAATATTGGCGGAGTTTTGTGTTTTTGTTGGAGGTAGAGTTGCCAACTTCGAATGTGTTTTGCAGTATTTCCAAACGGTGCTGTAGCCACTCATTTGATACCGCTGAGAGTCTGTCGGTGCGGCTAGTGAACTGAATATGAATCTTTCTTCCTTTTATAGGATTAGTCGCATAAGAAAATGTTATGACAATTGTATGACCCGTTAAAGAAGAGTCGGTGAAATGACTGGTCTGCCACTTAGCCTTATTGTAATCTAAAATCACAAAAAACTCAAAAGAAGTATTGTACATGCAAAAGATTGCGGGTGCATTATCTTAACAGTGTGGTGCCCCACAAAAATTCGATTCCAACTTCATTGGCCACAGCGTTTTATTTGATTACGATTACCAATTGAAATGCATTTGGCTTGGAAGCCTACATGCGTGGTAAATGGATGAATTGTTATTTTCAATCTACGAACGAGAAATGTATAACGTTCATTACCTTTCACTTGAATTGGACGAGTGCATACATTTTTTTTTCAACTGTTGCATTTGCTATGTTTTGGCATTTTCACAAGCTTTGTATTGTCTTGCATGCGATGATTACTGGGTCCATTTTACATTATGCTGCCGGATGTATGCGATTGTTGGATAAAGGGGCTCTGTACACTCCGATATCTGCTTTACGTTATACCGTCACTAATTCGGCCACTTAATTAAGGCGGGAAACTGGGAAAAATTTGAAAAAGAGTATGAGTTACGTAATGTTATGGGTACTGCGAAACTGTGACAGATATAAAATGATCTTTGGAAATTTACATTTGAATTTTTAAGTTCCTAGGTACCTACGCCGTGACGGGAACATTCAACGGTTACTTAATTAATCAAATTGTTTCGTGACTACTAAGAGACTGAAAATGATGTTCGTGTTTTGTAATGTCTAAGATGATCTGTTTTAAGTGTATTTTCAGTTCCTTTCTTGTCAATTGATTCCACAACATAATATAAATTAATACTCAAGTTGATGTTTTTGCTGTTGTTGTTGATAATCCCTCCTGATATTATGATCCTGTTTATTGAATTGGAAGCAATTTATATACAAATATCAACGACAACCTATCACAATAATCCACAATGATCAAATTCAATTTAATAATTCCAAGAACAAAAATGACAACAACAAAAAACGTCAAGCTTGGCATCGACTATTGCTGTCTTGTTGATCGACGTAGGAATGTTTGTCAGCTTGAATGGGCGGTAGATCGTGATTAAGTGACATTCTATTCAGTCAAATGAGGGTTTCCAATGACTTATTGTCTGTTCTCTTATTTTTTATTTCTCGTTCTTTAAATACATAATTTAATTTATTCAAGGCAATGGTTCAACGCCATGTGGTTTGTTTTTAATACTTCACAATATGTGATCTTTTCTTTGTTGAACGTTTTTGGCGAATAAAACAAACAAATAAAAGTGTCAGACATTTGACGACGATTTGTAAGGAGTGGTTTGAGCTGGAGGACCATGTCGAAATGTGTTTGTTTTTTGCAATCCAGTAGGAAAGTAGGAATACAATAATAAAAAATATTTCCTTGACAATGAAACCGAAAATTTCATTATGTGCTTCACAAACCATTAGCGCTTCGCAAAAGATACAGTAATCTTGTGGACTTTGACTCTTCTGGGTAGGTCCGTGTCGTTGTACAACGCGTAAAGCTCGCTTTCGAATTTTCTCCTCTATTCTCCATCAATGCACACTGGGCCATAGAGAACCCGAGTTACTTTCTTTTTGAAGCAGCCTTATTCACTTTCACCTGATTTTGACAGTGTCCTAGCTACTGCAGCATACAGCAGGGCTGGGATGATGGGGGCCTTCTACCTACAGTTTAACAGTTTTACGTCGCTGGTGTTATTGCACGTTATAACGGAGGTAGGTAAACTCTTTTTTTCAGGGTCTGCTGCATTATGAAAATATGGTCTATCCTTGACTTTCCTGGTCTGAAGAAAGTAAACGTAAGGCTTCCAACGTTTACATATTACGACAGAGAGCATCGTATGAGCCATATCAAGTTGGCTGATTTTTCTACAGTTGGCGCAGGGCATCTCCCCTCTTCAGAATCGAGCAAACAATTCTAAGGTTCCATTATCGGTCATGCATTCTTCCGACCATAATAATGATGCATGCGGCAACTTGCCCATCTGCACCAGCGGCTTTGTTGGATTTCAGATTTGATATTGTCAATTTCACTTCGCCTTGGTCGGGTTCACGGACTTGTTGTTGGCTATTGGCGTGTCCAATAAATAGCTGCTTCTTAGAGCAGGATTCTGTTCATCGTCGCTGTTACACATGTGTGCACAAGAATGAAAAAATACAAAAAATAACAAGTATACGCCCGAGTGTCTCCATCACTAAATTAAACTATTACAAACAAATACAAATTGCTAACCTAATGACAAGCAATTTTTAACTGTCTTCACTACGCGCTTTTAACTTATTCCAAACTTATTATTCTGCCAAGAGAGAAAATCAAAGGATAAAGACAGTATTACACAAGACGCGTTCTGCGAAAAGTGTTTTTTGTACAAAATACTATAAAACAAATAACAAAACGCCTTCTCCCTGATAAAATGAATATGCTTAGTGAGCTGGGAATTCTTCTGCTTGAAAAAAATAATTCTCTTCATTGTTTATCTTCCCGAGTCATAAAATTGCACGTAACAATTTTTCCTAACACAAGAAAATAACATGCAGTCTCAACACCAATTTAAATCCTATTGTTCCCTCCCATCAAAACCCAAAATCCATAATTCAAACCTGTCTTTTGCCCTTTTATACCCGTAAATTCACATAATATACAATTTTAAACCACTTATTTTTCACAATAGGGTGCCAACAAAACGATTCACTGGTGAAAATTCTAGCCACACCTCATCCATTAGCGTATAGTTTTGAAATATCACAAACAAAATTACTTGTTAGAAAAAATCTGAAGCTACAAGTCGTGGTTGACTGTATGATTAAACCAATTCCGGACCACTTAAGCTTCACTAAACAAAGACACAGAATCGTTCTTTGGCGACCGCCCTGGCATCTGAGTCTTGCTTTGTAACACAAGCTAGCAAACCAAACAGAACCCAAAGAATCCAGCTTTGGAATCAAACAAAGCATACTTAAGGGAGTTTAAAGTATTTATTGCGGTTATTGAACAAAAACTCTATATGGTTTATTCCTTTTGTTTCTGCAACTCACAGATCATGGAAGAAATTGTGCTATCCAACAGAATGTAAGTACATACAATGTAAAACACGACTTAAAGCTATTTTAAGTCAAAGCATGATCCAGACCATTGAAGGTGGTCTTCGGCACATGATGATGTTGATGATGGCATCCAAAATGATCGTTACAGCATGTTGTGTTATTGTATGGGAAAAGCAAAGTTCCAATGTGGGAATACTTGCTAGCCATGTGAGCTGAAAAGCGATCAGGAAATAAAAAGGGACAGAAGCATCATCATCATTCTGGCCAGGGGTAGGTTCACATGGTATGAAAATGAACATTTGCATAACTGACGTTATGCTGACTTCTGACTAGAATCATGTCTAACAGTGATTTAATTTTTTGTTTTTTGGCCGAGTAGTTAATTACAGTGTCGCGATATGGAAACAAAACTGGAAGAGTTTTGTTTTCGGCCTAAGGAACTTTAAGATGACTTTGGTAAAATGTGGGGAACCTTTGTTTTGGTTCCCTGCAACTTCTTGTATCAATATCCGCAAGAAACGTTAAGTCGTGAGTAATAAAATCAAAAAGCGTTGAATGTCGTGATATGGTTCGTCTGCAGACATCAAGCTGCCAAGTGAATCTGTAAAATTAGTTGCGAGTATTTGACAACTGCTTGTTACTTAGCCTGAACTAAACGATATGGATAAGTTTCCTCTCAAAATAACTGGTGACATTTGTCCATTTTGTTGTCCATCGATACACATAATAACATTTCTTAATCCTCTCGCACCAACTTATTAAAGGATTATTGTCACCACACTAAACCATCCCGAGGTGAATTAAATTATTGTTTTAAAGAGTTATCTCGATACTTGGACTAGTGGAATTATGTATTATCGTTTTGCCCTTGAATTCGAATTAAGTTATTTCTATCTTAATCCGATCAATGTACTCGTATCTCATCAACCACGAGAAACACTGAATGATGAAATACCAAATTAAAAAGGCGACAAAACCTTAACTTTGTGTTGAAGATATGAAAATTATCTCTCGACTCCATCATCAACACTATAACATCATAAAATTAACGAATTAATCATTAAACATTTTTTGGGCGACTGACGTCGACGTGAGTTCACTGCTAGCAATATGACCTTCAAGAGGGCTACAGCAGCTTGTTGTGAGTTCAATCGAAATAAAAGTTTGACAGCTGCTTTAAATAGGTAAGAGAATACGAAACGAATGAAAACAACAAATGAAACTGAAAAGAAAATTCGAAAAAGAATAATTCACCAACTAGTTTGTCTCTATGTCGCTTTTGATTGAGGAAATAATTTTTCAAATAAAAAAAAGAGATATGAAAAAACAAATGAGTTCCATTTGATATCTGAGAAGCTATTTCTTTTTTTTAAATTGTCGTCATTCTTCGATTCGAAATGTAAGGCAAACAAATTAATTCTCTCACAGTTATAGTCCAGTCATTTGGTAAAAAAAAGAGGGTTACCTGGAAAGTTTTCCGGGAGTTTTGAAAATTGGTTAATTTATAGATTTGGGTATGCTCTTTTCGAATTTCAACTTTGCCACCTCGTACCCCCGCCGCTCGCGCCGCCATCTTGAAAAAATGGCGTCTAAAAACGGTTTTTTTATGAATATCTCCCTTCCTGCGCATTTTACGAAAAAAATATCTTGTACAAAATTAAACTAGAAAAAATTTCTTCCAATTTATGTATCAATAATTTTTTTCATAAAATCAAGTTTTTGGCGTACGAGCGCCACAAAGTATCATTCATCATATTACGAGAAATACCTGCGCTTCAACTGAATAAGCACAAAATTTTTATGAAGTTTGTTGTCCATTTTTTCCTAACTTTGAACGTTAATGCATCATTTGATGATGCTTACCGATAGCTTATGATGTTGAGAAAACAAATCAAAAAGTATGATTTAAAAAGGACCACTATTTTTTACCTGCCTCTCATGCAAAGCTTTCTAGATTGAAAAACTCATTTTTTTGCGTCAACTGAATAAGCACAACTTTTAAAAATGCAAATAAAATCAAAGTGGAAGAAATGAACAAAATTTTCTTTAAATATTTTTTTTATTGGTTATTTCTAGTATTGGGTACCTTTATTCTTGATTCCTTCATAAATTCGGGCTGGCATGGAATCGTATAAACTCTTTAAGTAGTCCAGCAAAATTTCTCTCCATGGTAACTTAATGGCTGGAATAAGCGATTCCCTGTCCTCAAACTGACGGCCTGACTCATAGACTTTACGTACCAACCATCCCCATTCATTTTCTATTAGGTTCAGGTCAGGTAAATAGGGCGACCGTTGAAGTAACTTAACATTCTAGTCCTGTATCCCACTTTTGACAGTGCGCTACGTTTGGATGGGGTCGTTGTCATATTAGAAAATCCATTTATAGGGTCAAAAAATATCCGAAAATGAAGGAAATTTTCTTTCCATTACTCTTTTATAGGTAATTCCAGTCGTTTTTGACGTTTAAAACTCAAGTTCAATAGTCCCATAGTAGCTAACTGCTCCCCATATCATAACTCCACCTTCTCGACCATGATGCCGCGCTTAAAATCGTTCTTCTTTTCTCAAATCGTGAAAGTAATAATTAAAACCACCAGGGACATCAAAATTTAAACTCTTCTCATCCGAAAAAAACGCGTTGTGCCACACATTTTTCCAACTCACATCGAGTCTAGAAAATCTTAAACGAATATCTTTTTGTTGCTCGTTTAGTGGTGGTTTCTTTTGGAGTTACAATCGTTTTAAATGATCTGCGCAGTTTCGTACTCTGTGGACTGTTGAAACACCTGCAGTTACACCAACTTTTTGTTTAATTTTTACCGCGGAGGCACATGAACTGGAAGCACATCTCAAAATTGCTCGTCGATCAACTTCGAATGTTGCCGTTTTTTTTAGCACCTTTCATATTTTTCTCGTATAAACTTTGGTTTCTGAGGTACGAATAGACAACACTAAGACTCCGATCAACGTTGGTAGCTATAGCACGCACGGTCAGTCTTTATGCTTTTAACGAATCAACATTAACTCGTCCGACACTATTAAAGCTTCAGATCTACCCATATTTGTTTTTGATTTTAATTAAACGGCTTAATGCACAAACAGCACTTCAACTTTTGATTTGGTATACCAATTAACTTAAAACTCTCAGAACCAACTAAAATAATGAGAGTGAAAGATCGTGTGCTTATTCAGTTGACGCAAATAAAAACTGAGTTTTTTAATCTGGGAAGCTTTAAATTATTCTTTTTGATTTGTTTTCTCAACATCATAAGCTATCGGTAAGCATCATCAAATGATGCATTAACACTCAAAGTTAGGAAAAAATGGACAAAAAACTTCATAAAAATTTTGTGCTTATTCAGTTGAAGCGCAGGTATTTCTCGTAATATGATGAATGATACTTTGTGGCGCTCGTACGCCAAAAACTTGATTTGATGAAAAAAATTATTGATACATAAATTGGAAGAAATTTTTTCTAGTTTAATTTTGTACAAGATATTTTTTTCGTAAAATGCGCAGGAAGGGAGATATTCATAAAAAAACCGTTTTTAGACGCCATTTTTTCAAGATGGCGGCGCGAGCGGCGGGGGTACGAGGTGGCAAAGTTGAAATTCGAAAAGAGCATACCCAAATCTATAAATTAACCAATTTTCAAAACTCCCGGAAAACTTTCCAGGTAAAACTACCAAATGACTGGACTATTAGATAAATTTGGAGAAGCATAAAATTATATAGTTATAAAAAAAAGATTGGATTTAATTTTTATTAATTAATGAAAATTACTATTACTATCAAAACAAATGAATATACTAAATAATTTTAATTGTTTTGTTTTTTATGGACAGATTAGATTTTATTTCCAATTAGTTTAACAAAATAGTTAATTCTTAAGACCATTTCTTTTTCCTTGCAACATACACAATATAAAGTGTTGTATTCGTAAAAAAAAACTTGGGATTTTGATCAAATATGACATTACGGTTGTTGCGGCCAGAAGTAACAAAAGGAATTATCCTTTTGAATGCGGAATCTACACTAATATATAAAGCTGAAGAGTTTGTTCGTTTGAACGCGGTAATCTCAGGAACTACTGGTTCGAATGGTATAATTCTTTTTGTGTTGGATGGTGCCTTAATCGACTAAGATATTAAGCTACTTAACATTAAGCTGTGACCAATAGCAGCGAAGAATTGGTGGAAATGTGAGAACTTAGATTTTTCCTGAGATCTGTGAGATGAAATTATTTTGGATTCGATTTCTCACTCAGCTATTTAACGTGGCTGACATATGTGCAGCAACAATTAGTAAGGTAACCATTAAATCTCAATGATAACTGAGAATTATTTTAAACCAAATGATTTTGCCTCAGTCAAGGTGACATTAAGATCTCAGTGGGATGTTGTTAGGTAGAACTGCCCTAATAACTGCTCAAATTAGAATTTTGAGAGTTCAATTGATTTGTGGATGTTATTGATTGCACTATTTGTGCAGATTATTGTGTTCAAACAATATCATTTTATGTACTTCTTAACTAAAAAATATGCTCAGTTTAAGGAAACAAAAAAAAAGTGAATTACCGAAAAAAACGATGGAGAAGTAAGAGAGATATTAGAATCAGGGAGAGTTCGCCCAAGGGAATGCTTTAAGTATGAACAACTGAAGGGAATCATAAAAAATGCTCAAATTTTTCAAGTTCAAGAGAATGACGACCTAGGGAGAGTTGACTGCAATGCAATTTTACAAAAACTTCGTAACAAAATTCCCACGCGCGCATGATGCACAAGTCGAGACGATACTCTGGCCGGTGGACGAGGGAGAGGCGGGCGAAGTCGCGCGCAACTGCTAGTCTGTAATAAAAGACCACGATTTTAATTTTAATTTAACTTTGATTTTTACTTGTTGTTTTTTAACTTTTTTTAACATTAAGTTTTTGTTCTCAAATATTTGTCATAAAATTATTATTATAAATTTTCTTCTCAATCAAAAACGTTTAACTTTCTTGACGGAAATAAATATTATATTGAATATCAATATAAACATTGGAATATTTGCAACTCAAGGGAAAATATGAGCTATTGAAACAACGGTGATAGAGAAGTCGAAAACAATGGGTCCAGCGATTCCGTCCGTATGTCTGTCTGCCTCTCTGTAAACTCACCTACAGCCTAACCACTGGTCCGATTGACTTCAAACTTGGAAATTAAAGGTTTGAACAAATTCGAGTGGGTATCAAAACTTTGGGTACCCACCATACAAATTTTTCAGCAAAAAACCAAAAGTTTCAATATCCTCAAAAACGGCTCCTGTGTTTTTCTTTTTTTTTGTAAACATACTTTTGACAATAACTAGCAACATATTGCTAATCTACCATTAAGATTAAGACTATTTTAAGACTATTTAGATTTGAGATGTCAGGAGATACTCGGTATTATCACAAAATTGGTTCTGAACCCTTAAAGTAGTTGCAACCCAATATTCCCTATTTATTGAATCTATCAAATTTTTTCTACGTGAAAGCAGTAAACATTTTCCCATTTTGTCTTAAAATTGAAAATTTTATTTGCCAATTTAAAGAATTTACCAAATTTATAATAATACAAATTGGAACTCGATATGAAACTAATCTATATCGGATATCTTCTTCTGAACGATTTCAGAAAACGAGCAGTTTTGTTTCGAAAACAAGAAAATAACAATATCACATAACGCCATGTAACAATAATTGAGAAAGTATCTGATCAGGTCATCTGCATAAATTAAATCGATTTTCTGTGCAAACCAGCTCCAGCAGCGCATCGGTTACGACTTCATTAAATATTTTTGATTGTTTTTTTTTTGTGAATAAAAATTTCGTATTGACAGGTAATTAATTACCGTTTAGAAAAACCAGAGATGAGGATTGCTGCGAGATTGATCAGATCGATTGAATTCCGGAGGACAGTTGGTCCCCGTGCATCTTGGATTATGCAATTTGAATAAGTTCAATTTTATAGTCTGAGAGCACCCGTTGTATCAAGAGATATATTCTTCAATCTGTCAGTTTTCTTTCTATCACTCGGAAAATTATTAGTTTCCATAAAAGTTTTTATTTCATCTTTCCTCTTGCGAAGAAGTGACAAAACTTCCAAGAGTAGCAATCTGTCATGAAAAAGTGCTTCTCAAATTTGCCGTTCGGAATCGGCGTTAAATTGTAGGTTCCCTTAATTCTTCACACGCACTCAGAGAATTGTCGATGAGAGTAAGCCACTTAGGCCTTAGCTTTTCAAGAGCTGTTGCGCCACTCTATTTATTTTTTTTAATTTTAAGTGACCCAATTTTAAAGTCTACACTTTTTAAAGTGTAAACTGTAATTTATTATGCATTAAAAATTTTACTTTTAGGGAATCAAACTCAAACGAGAGCGGGAGCGACTACTCTCCAAGAAAAAAATGAAGACTTTTTTTTTTTAGGTATGTTGGAGATCCTGGCTTCCAAGTTGGTGTTGGTGAAGACATTGGTGTCCATCAAAGCACTGTTTGTAGATCAGTGAATTCTGTTGCGAAATCAATTGGAAACAAAGCTTTCAACTGGATAAAATTTCCGTTAAATTATGAGCAACAGTTTAGAGCAAAACAAGAATGACTTAGCAAATACAGATTTCCATACTAAAACCAAAATTGCAACCAGAAGAATATATCAACCGCTCCTGGGATTAGCCAGATGTCCTGTCGATTGGACACCTGCACCCAGATATTAGATGATAGCCTGTTGAATGTTGATAGCCCTGGTGAGCTGCTGTAGCAGTGTTACAAGTGGGATGTGTAACTTGACCAAATAGTGTTAATGCTAACTGTTAAACCATACTGAGTTTGTAATCTAATCTGTCATTTATGAAACTGTCTTTAGCTTGAAACAAAAGTAAAAAACGAAAATTTGGTGTACTGAGTGTTCACTGCACTGCGTTGTACAATTTAGGAATGGGTGCAAAACTCAAAGTAATCAAATATCAGTTGATTCAGTTGGCTCCAAGATAAAAACTTAATTATGGTTGAATAAAATTTAAAAAAAGTATTTACTATCAATTTTCGATGAATTACAGCATTTACTTGGATGAATTCAGTAAATACTTTAAGTTTTTACTCTTTAGTATCTACTTTTTTTTATGCATACGAAACGAAGTAAATACTGAAATACTTGAAATCAAAGTATTAACTTTTATCTTTTACTTTAAGTAAATACTTTGTTTTTATGCATATCACTCAATATCTCGAAGAAGTTATACTATGAGTTTAATTGATGTTGAATGATCATTTCTGATGACTCCTTTGCATGCCGTCGATGTTCAGTTATGTCAAATGACTTACTGTCTGGAAGAATAAAATTGAAAGTGCTGAAAGTAACCACGATTATTGGTTAGCAACATGCAAGACCCCCATGGTCCATGCAACGGATATTATGTGAGCGCGAGGATATCGTGTTATTTTGATTATCGAATTTTAAATTGACTTTTTCTTTTACAGATTAGCGTTAAAAATTATTATATGGCGTGAATCTAAAGATATGGCTATGAACAGCATTAATCTCGTGTCACGATGCGTGTCCACTGTTCGGTTTGAGTGGCTCAAGAGTTAAGATAAACACTTCCGAAAGAAAAATTAATCGATTGTAGCAAGCAATGAATGAGCTTTGATGGATGAATCGAAATGAAAATTGCTTGTTTTTGTGTGTTGTTTTTATTTTTAGGAGAGAGAGAGGTATTATTAAAATTTTAACGAGTGGTAATAAATTGACAAAGTTCTGATATTAATGGGCGCGTTAAATATTTAATTATTGTCACTTAGCAGACGGACATGATTAAGTTGAATCGATTGAAAAACGTGAAAAGTTATGATGGGGCATTGCGGAGAAATTTGGATATTTTATGTTTAAGTTTAAGTTTTAAGAAAAACGTAAATTACGAGTTTTATAAGGAATTTTCTTTTGTTTACCTTTTGCTTGATAAAGCTCCATTAAATAAGGTTTTCCGGATCATCAAGACATGAAGACCTTGTTACACGAAGCTCTGTCCGGAGCCCAGTTGAGTTGCGGCGCAGATAAAGGTAAAAATTATCATGATGACAACGATCTCTTGAAATCTGGAATACGATAGCAGCTAGATGATAAGTCTTTTTAAGTACAAATGATCTTGCTTGAATTTTTAATTTTACGGAAATAAATTGAAGTTTTTCGGTAATTTTGTTTCTCCCTCACAGCAAATCTAGTACCTTTCGGTAGTTTCTCAAAGTCTACTTTACATAACTCATTTCCATTATTCATTCCAAGTGAGGCCAGTTTTACCTTCCCCGCAGTTCTGGTTTACTTGTGAAGCAATTACTATGCCACAACAAAGAGCAGTTTTCCTTCGACCAACTCGTGTGGAGTTTCCTCCGAACCAAGCGAATGTAATTATTTACCATACTGCAAAATACATTGCATGTAACCTAATGAGTTTAATGAGCCAATTACTATGTTTTGAGTGCCTGTGCCGTAGTCATAGCGTCGTCGTCATCGTGGTCGTTTCAATATCCTTGAATTTATTCAAAGTAATCGAACTTGAGGTTAGAAAATTACCGCAGAAACAATTGCGACTAAGAAAAATTCAGATTCATAAAAAAACAAAGACAAGAAAAAAAACAAAGACAAGAAAAAAAACAAAACACAGAAAAAAATAATGGGCGTTAGAAATGTGAAGAAAAAACGATCGACGAAAAATGCCCTCAAGTATTTCGAGATTATGTAACATCCACTTAATGGGGCAAACCGTCAAGACTTTGAGTAGAGTTTGAGTGAGTGAATGACTTGGATTGGAACAGGCTTTGTTGTTTTGTTGTGGGTTGTTGCTGGTTTTATTTATTTTTCATGTCTTTTGAATTTTTCATTCGCCGCACCGCGCTTAGCGCTGGCTGACGCTGAGGCTGCCGAGGGCAATCGGTAAAGGTCAAGGATTGATGCAACATTTTTTTTGTTCTGCTTTTTCAAACTTGTACTCTTAGATCTTGAAGTGTGTCTGCTGGTGTTTTTTTGTTGCCTTTTGTCAAAAATTCTCGTAAAACGAGAAGCTAAAAAATATGATCGAAAACTGGTTGCAACCGAGTTGAGTTAATCTGACAGCCATATCAGAACGAGAGTGCCTTTAGCTTTAAGTGTCAGATTTTAAGTTGCAACGGGCTAAAGACACACGCTTTTGGTTTCGTGAATGAAATTAAAGGTTTGGCACAGTGATGTTGTGCTGAATGGATAACTTTTCTTTGCGGGTTATAGGGTTTTATGTTGTTTTATTTGGCAAAATGAATTGCGAGTGATAGCGATCTTTTTGAGATGAAAGAAATTTTCGGGAGGATATTAATTTTCATGTGATTAAGGTCATTTTTTGAAGTTAGTATATTCTTACACTGTCACTTTTTAATGTCATTTTCTTGCTGATACCTTTGAGCTTCTTCTTTAATGCTTTGCCGTCAAATCATTTAGAAATTAAAGTTAAATTAATAATCAACAACGATTAAGAAAGTTGGAAATACCCGATGAAAGAACATTTTATGAGTAGTTTACTGAAGCTGTTTTTTTTTTCTACCTACAACAAAATTGGTCGAAATAAGGCTCATTCTAGTTGAGGAATACACATTTTGAAGACATTTGAATTTGTCAGACCGCGTAGCCTTTTTCTAAGTCTTTTAAAAAGTCCTTTGGCAGACACAAAATGTGGAAAATAAGCGAGAAATGTCTTTGACACATCCATCCGGAATCCCTAAGGAAACTTCAAGATAACACTGGCCCGGAGAGTCTAGTAATCAAAGACCTAATGACATCGCAAACATTGGGCTTCAGACTTTCTTGAAATTTCGTGGATTCCTCATTATTGCAGACAACTGAGTTAAAAAGAGTGTTTAATCTCTCTACTTAACCGTAACTCCAAAGTAGGACTCCAGGGTAAGCTCATGAGCATTACTGAAGGTGACATTAAAAGATTCGACGATCCTGAGGATTTGGAAAGACTTTTTCTGTAGACTGCATATACACAGTCTTAGAATTATCGGTTTGCAATTTTAGTTCACTTCAGCCTGGCCTGTGAAGTTCTTGCCTGCATCTGGACCTCAAACGGAATCTGGTTTGGGCCTTTTGAAGCAAATTCTTCCATCGATCTCACGGTCCAAAGTCAGCCGCACTGTTTCCTACCATGAACTACGGTAAGAAATTTTTCGGGCCAATTCTTCTTCGCTCAAACGAGATATGTGTCCAGCCCACCAGAGTCTATCAAGCCTGACTTATATCATCACATCAGCTTTAGGGCAATTTCGATATAGATCATGATTATATCGTCTTTGGAATCATTTTTCTCCACAAACGGGGCCATATTAATTTAGCCGTAGGAATTTTCTCTCAAATGCGGCTTAGAGATCAGACTGCCTTTATCTAAAGGAAGAACCCAAATCTCAGATCCCTAAATAAGTACAAGTATAAGACTATCATCTACTTAATACACTAGAAAATGCGAATTTAATGTAATATTTTTAGAGCCTCGAAAAAAAGTTTTGGATAAATAGGTATGTGAAGCATGTAGGTCCCTTAAAAGATGTTGGGTGCATAAACCAATGATTGGCTGGACTTGATGACAAAGTTTCCTCTTGTACATGTTCCAGAGGTACGGACTGCTTTCTCCATTGCCAGTTTTAAGAGTAGCCAGGCCAGTCCATCCCTTTGTTAGAGTGCATTGAAAATATTGCCGGATCCATTCCAAATATCATGGCAGGACGAAATAAGAGAAAATGATAAAAAAAAACGTGCGTCAGGGATATTCTTCAAAATGTTTTCATTGCTAGAACCAGGCTTTCTTACTTTGAATTCACCTTTTGTTCAAGCATAACTCAGTATGGATCAGAACGGAACCATAAGTTAAAAAGGTGATTATTGAAATGAAATCATGTGGAGCTTATCGATTTAAAATAACCGTAGTTTATGGTAGTTCCAAAAGCTATTAGACCCATAGGGATAATTTCTTAAAATTGCCATAAAAATTGCGTTTACAGTCCAATAAACTCTTTATTTCGTTCCAGCTGAAGCTCCAAGAGACAATGGATGTTTTTTAATAAACTTATGGGTGGTCTTAAAATATTTTCGGCAAAGAGACACAGTCGCCACGAAACCCAATGTCTGAACTAGATCACTAGCAACGTTGTGTCCTAACTAATTGGGTTCTTGAAATACATCAATCAAGATGATTCATATTTTTATTGAAAAGTGATCTTTAGTAATGTGTGATGAATAATCAGAATTGAGCATAATCTGGGACAAATAACTAACTTCCAGCTTCGAATTGCACTGATAAACACCAGTGCCCTTAATTACTCCAATTCCATTTTTTAACTTAAACCCAAATCACAATTACAACATCATTCAAGTAACACGTTTTGACTGAAGCATCGTGCCACATTGCTCAAGAAGTCAATGTCGAAGTTCAAGTTGCTTTGAGCAAAAAAAAAAGTAGACCACGTCAAAACACTGAGAGTAACGCAATCGAGCCATTGCCTTTACTGTCTTCAATTTTTATTTGGTTCCACAGCAAAGCGATGGCATGGTTTATATTTCTTCTTCCTACCTTTTTGTCTTTCGTTAATCTTTTCATTCATTCAACAATGATCAAGTCTTAGCCGCAAATATCGACAGGGTTACCAGTCGAATCTTTCAAAGCAAGTCGCTTAAATTTTAGTCGAATAAACCATACTCGACTTTAACTTTTGCGTGCCTCGGAAACTCTAGAGGCACGTTAGAGCATTAATAGCAAAAACAAATACAACCTACAAAGTGGCAATCGTGTAACGATAATCGTTCGATCAAAACCCACCAAAGAGGATCGATCAGTCACAGAATTTGTTTGTGGCTTGCTGTTGGCGATAATTGGTTCGACTGTGAGAATCAACTCTAAGACGTTGCAGCCTCACAGATAAAGCCGCCAAAAGCTGCCTAGGTCTGGGCTTACAAATTAGTCAGTCTATTGGGAATTGGGCAATAGCTAGAGTTTAGAGTGGCGTGCACTCCTTAGTCCGTATTTGGCGTTTCACCGATCATTTGAAGGGTAGGGCTGTGGATCTCGTTACAATGTCAATGTTGAAGCGCCGAACTGTCGCGTCGACGTTGCTCGATGATGCAACACTCTTGGCAATTTTGCAGTGCCATCATTCAGCTGCATGTCCATAGTTTTGTTTTTTGAATCGATTATGGCCAATTAGCTGTCGAATTCAATAGACAGCTTTTGGCGCTTTGCATTTGTTGACAAATTGCGCGCTGTCGCAGTCTTTTGCCCGCACGCCATCATCTGCATCGCATACATCGCTAAAACAAAGAGCTATGGAGATGCAATTTCGCAACTCGATATTATTCCAGTGGTCTCTTGTGAGCCACTGGGTGAAATAAACAATCTAATTGGCGTTCGATTTCGATTACATTCGATTTCATTAGGCTCTTTAACAAATTATTGTCACTTCCACAATGACGTTTGTATTTGCATGCAAAAAAGACGTCTATTTCATGGTCCAAACAAGGAAGAGAAGATTACCGACTTTAGATATGGCGTAGTGAAAAATGTGCGCGCTGACGCTGAGCATGCACAAGACTTATAGACCTTAAGTTTTATGACTTTTAGCAACAAACAATCTTGTGGCGATTAAATGGTAAAACTTTTCACACTTTTCTGTTAGTTTTGGTCTATGGTCCGGTTGGTGGTCGGCTTGGACTCAATCGGTGGAAAGAAGGTAGACCAACACCTTTTGTGCGATGCTGATTAATATATAATATTATGGCAACAGTTTTTGCGACAACAACATGTAAAGTTATCCCTTTTTCCAAAGTGCAGAGAAAGTGAGAGTTTTAACATTGGAGTAAGACATTGCGAAATCGTGTAGATGAAGTTTGCTCGGTTAGCATGTTGCTACTTACTTGCAACGGTTGCAATTTATTCGAATAGAAATGGAATTTTCACTTTTTGAAAGAATTGATCAACCCACTTTATGTTATACTAGGCGTGTTTTTTTCACTACTCTGTAGCCAGCACAGCAAAATTTCCCTTGGCAAACAACAACAATTTGATTTTACAGTCGATAAAAAGGCCAGTAAAATAATGACAGATAAGCCGGAGATAGAACTTCATATTATTGAAATGTAGATGGCGCTGATGGCGTTAAGAAGAATTATTTTGCCACGCGAATGTTGGCAATTTTGAAAATTATTTATTTTTTATTTCAATTTTCATTTTCAATTCATCCGTTGGATTTCATGATTTCGATTGATACGTTTCTTTGGACTTTTGTTGCCTGATTTTGATTTTGACATATGGAGGAACGTTCTCATCTCACACATCTTGTCTACTGTATGTGTCGCTCGTAAGTTATGCCAATAGCATGTGGGAAAGAGCTGAGTTTAGTTGGATCGTCAGTCAAAAGTTTTGTTACAAAATAAAGAAAAACGAAAGTCAAAATTGTATGGATGAAGAACGTCTATGACGATGCGACTTGATTTATGTTCCAAATGCAGACTCACACAAATACTGACAACAATAGTCCTTCATCATCCCACATTCAGACACGAACTTTCGTCCAAAAATATACGACACAATAAAATAAAATAAAAACACATGTATAGTTTTTTGTTGCAGAACTTTTTAAATCACATGCCATGTTAAACCGTCCGATGTTGTAGGGAGTTTTAATCAATTGTTGAAGAATTGAATGATGGTTTGCATTTTTGTTTGCGATAGGTTTTTGAGGGAAATATTTATCAAAAATTTTTGACGTTAGATTTTGAAGTTTTTTGTAATGACAGATAGAGTGAGTTGGAACGTTTTTTCGCACTTGATTACTTTACTGGCTACCGAGTAGTGAAAAAAACACGACTACTATTGAACATTTATTGTTTTTGGAGAATAGAAACTCAAAAACTCATGAAGAGTGTTTCAGCAAAGTAGATGGCCCCACTGTACGGGGAGGCTTGCAAATGTGGAAATCCTTGTCTAGCTGCCTAAATATGGTCTCTGCGAATGTAAAAGGTGCAATAGCAGTTGTGTAATTTGTTTCATAAGCATTATTTCCATGTGGTGTTTTGTAGTTTAAAGCCTTCAAATATGATTCAAGGAAAGAGCAATGGTAAAAGCAATTCAATGTTTATTTTTGTTTCTTATCTTAACTTCCTTTTCATGTTTTCATTGAGACTTAATTTCAATACGTTATTGCAATATTTGAGAACGCCAAAGGGGCTTATTCGAAACTGTTTTGACGGATAGGGATGAAATAATCATTTAAATTTCTGGCTGAGATGCTCTACCAGTCATTCTTCTCTGCGTTACTTTCTAGACTTGCATTCCTACCAACAGCTGTTAGTGGCAAAACGCGCAAAAGCGCCTTATGATCTATTACAAATGAACTTGCTGATAAAAGTCGAAGAACTTAGAGTGGATTTCAAATGCAGTAAAACCTCTCGAATATATTAAATAACCATAACATTTTGCGGTTAATTGCATCCGGACCATAACACTAAATTGGTCACAACCCAACATTGTAATTATAATATATGTTCCATTTCAATCTTTAGCTTCGGAGCGATATGCAATTCCATAACCTCTGACAACACCAAACCATAACAATATCAATTCATAGAATAAAACCTCGCCTTAGGCCAATTAAAGTTCCTAATGTTGCAATATATGATCAATTTTTGTTGTTGTTGGAAAAAAAAACAAAAAACAACTTTCCTGTTCGACTCGTACAAGCAACAATCCACCAACCCACACACCTCCGACTGCCAGTTCGTAAACAAAGATGTGGTGACACGTTCGACTAACTAATAACCATTGATCTGCTATAAGATACGGAATCAAATCTACTCGAACGATATCGTACCTCCATTAAATCGGGTTTGCCGTTCGTCACACTCTGTATTTTTGTTCCACTAGAACATCACTGCACTCTGCGGCAACCAAAGCCCGCTACAACTCTTATGTCCATTGCTGGAGCATAATCTCAAAGAGAATCAAAACAAATCCAGATAAATGCAGGAAAAAGGAACTGACAAATGACCTACCTCAATGGCGCACAAAGAGTCATTGTCCTCACACTGAGAACAAATGTGCCTGCCTCATTCAAGGGTTTTGCATTGGGTATTCTGATATTCTCTTTGCAATATGCAATTAGACACTGTCTCGGTCGGCGGCGATGCGATGTGTAAAGTGTGGCAGGAAAGGAAAAGAGGGCTCTTGACTTGGATCTTGGAACGAACAATGACAACTTCGCTCAGCACAAATGTGTAACATCTAAAGTCCTTCGTTATGTGAGCAATGATCAATAAGTCAAAACGTGAGTAATAAAAATTGACGACACACTAACACTTCTACAAATAGAGCACCTAAGACAGCTGAGATTATACTGTCTTTGCTGTTTGAGTTCATCCCAGACACCTCACTTGAAGAGTGCATCCAGGAACAAAATAAGTAGTGCCTCAGAATTTAATTAACCTAGATTTCTCGAATCGCACTCAGTCAGTCGTTCAGTTTCAGTCAGTGATTTTGCAAACGATTCCACACCCAACCACATAATTACTCTTTGGACTTTTTATTGACGGCGATGGTGACGGAAGACGGAACTAGCATCTTGGTCGGCTGGCGTTGAAGTCTTGGTTCTTGGTGAGAATGGAGAGGAGTGGGATTGAAATTGGAGATCGGAATTATAGGCGCTTCTCTTATGTTCTAGACGCAGCAGTGAGGCCTTTAAAGAAATCAGAGGCAAACAAAATTATTTTGATTTTCTATATTACTTGTTTGACTAATGTTCCATGCAATAGAAAACCAGCAAAAAAGGTTATCATGGAAACCACGAAAGAAATGACCCGGTCTAAACGCTCCTATAGTTTTATGAAATGTGTGTATTTAAATGCTCTGCCACTTGATGACCTCACTATTTCTTTATTCCTCTTTTCTATTAAGTTACATACAAACAATTAGGCCACTAACAATTCTTGCGTTCAGAACAGAATTGAAACCCAATCTACTCGTATTGCATTCTTATTCTGTTTGCCTAGTCGTGGTATATTCTATGATCACACTTCATACATAGACGGAGATGCGCTCAGTTACTTCTTTTGCTAGTGATAATTGCATAATTTTTCATTTCCAAAGCGGATTCCCCGATCATTGAAGACACTTATGCACTGACGATGGCGATGGATGGCATCGAGGTTGGAACGTTTTTACCCATTCTTGCTTCGTGATATCTTGTGTCTGATACTTTTCAATGACAGATCATTGACTGTATATTAAGTCGCAAAATGTAATTGCTCTCTTGCAATTGCTAGAGTTGTTATTTTGTTTCCATTCCGCAATTGATTTTGTGGTATTTACGTGGGCTGGGGCTCCAGACCCATTCAAAAGTTTGAGTTTAAAATGGAAATTAAATTTAAAATAGTAGGAAAGCTGTGAAATTGTTTCTTGCATTATTTCGAGGGTTGGTTCCGCTTGTTCGGTCGATGCGTGTTGAAATGCGCAGACGATGGCACATGACGCCAGACGTCAACAATGTAATTTCATTTCCCTTCAATTAACAAGGTGGGGATAAAAAGCCATAATATAAATTGTCGACAAAACCTTCAACACACAATGCCATTGCAAGATGTACGCCCTCAGACCCGTCTTATTGTCTTCCTCACTTTTTATGGAGATACGCTACTTATTTGAAAATTTATGGAAATTCGGTTTTCGACTAAACTCTAAAGCTCAGAAAAAGTGTTTACTCTTAAGAGCACATGCGAAAGTCATTTTTGTGAGTACCGTAGAGATCCCACTGCATATAAACACCGAAAGAAAGTGGTAAACATAGGCATAATTAAAAGAACAGATATAAAAATGTCATTAGATAAAAGTTTATTTTATTTAAGAGAAATTTTTGACATCGAACTTAAGCAATTAGAGGCTAACACTTCTCACGCCCCAAAACCGAACCTAGTCAAAAAATAACAAAAAATAATTGCATCATCAGACATGCGTTTTTAATGAATAAATCAGCATAAACGGTTTCGTTTTTCGTCCCAGCCCGCATAGAGAAAATGTATACATTGTTTGACTTTTGTTTTTATTTTTATTAAATGGGTGGATTGATTGGGTAAAGGCTGTCATTAATGCTGTTTTTGAAAGAAGAGCATCCTAGGCTGTAATTTTAATTAACTGTCTCTTCAAAAATACATCAACACTTTCGATGGTGCTCAATGCCAAAATAGGAAAATATACCCACCTACCGAGCATTCAAGTGTGACTGATAAAACATTGGGTCGGGTATTTGACTGGATTAAGTGGTTCTTGAGAGCGTATACACGGTGAACATGATCATGCTTGTAGGTAAGTCGTTAGATTTCTTACGTCTATTAAGTTGGCAAACCAATATGGGCACAAACGATTGGGACCTTTACCATAATTATGTTTTCTTTATGTGCTAATTATGTGTGCAGTTCACGATTTTTGTACTGATCAATTTTTGCTTATGTATAAAATTATGCCACCTTCATAGGTACACTCGGGCGTATGCGTGTTTTTTTAACGCTTCTTTTTTACTTTTTGTTTGAGAACCTTAGGATTTCAATTGTTATTGTTATTTTTACCAACCTCAAGAAAAGAGTTTTTGTTAATGACGACGATGAGTAAGCCGAGTTAATGATTCAAAAAACCATCCGACTGACTCCTCGGTAATCGTTTTGGAATCGTTTCATACTAGAATATCAAAATATCACTCAGAATATCACTCAGAAAAAAAACTTGGGCATTACACCGCCATTGCCCGTCGTCGGCAAAATCAATGGTATGAGTACGGTGGGTTTACCACTAGCAAAAGAAAAACACCTGTCACAAAAAAAATGTTTGGCCGGCTTACATACTTGTTTTAGGTTTACGTAGAGTAGGCGTGGTGGCACATACATTGACATGGACAACTAATAGAAAAAAAAATATACAAAAAAAATACACAAGAAAAGAAAAAAAAATATACAAAAACGTGAAATGAAAAAAAAGGTAAGATAGATATTTGCTGCGGTGGTTGTTCTAGTTTGTAAGTAGTTGTTAGGTAGTATAGGTAGTTTTAATTAATTTTAAGTTTTATTTTTAAGGACCTAATTTTAAGTAGCATGTTAGGAACAATAATGATATGGTGTTAGTTTTATTTAATTTTCTAACAAGAAATTAATAATAAAGTTAAACAAAATAAGGGGGGGTTCACATTATCAAATATGTTTGACAAGCATGGTGATGACGAATGCTTGATGGACTGCGTTCACATTTATCAAACATGTTGTCAAGCCTCAGTTCTCTTTAGAATTTCAACGATATCGGACGCTTAAGTTGCAGCTCTGGTTATTGACCAAATATGTAATGGCAAATATGGCATTAATTTTTATTTAATGTGTCTATATTTGCACAAGGCTCGATTTCTTTAAATTTGTCCAAAAGAACAATATATGCTTAATGGTTTTTATTTTTGTTTTTATACTCTTCACTTCTAATTTTCCAAGTCTCTGGCAGATTCTTATACAATTCAAAAAAATCTTTCCAGAACTCATAATTTCCACTTATTACCACCGATCAGTTATAACAAGATTGGAAACCTACCTACGTTTTACCTTCCAAATATACCTCAAATTTAATTTTTTTATACACGCATACTCTTGCAGCTGGAAAAGCTTTTTTTTTTGGTAGCTTTCAGTTTCATATATCATTCTCGCCATAAGGGTTCAATTTAACTGAGCCTTAAAGCGGTCATGGGGAAAAACTACTTCATACAAGAAAGGACCAAAGTTAAGGAGTGAATTTTAACGATTGTGTGTTGCAGTTGCCCGTAGCTTAGTTGGTAAGTGCGTTGGCCGCTAAGCAGAACGTCTTTGGTTCGAATCCTACTCAGGCCAAGTTTTTATTTCATCTTTCACGGGTACTGCCTCTTGCGAAAACCTGACAAATCTTCCAAGAGTATCAATCTGTCATAAAAAAGTGCTTCTCAACTTTGCCGTTTGGAATCGGCGTTAAATTGTTGGTCGCATAATTCTTCACACGCACTCAGAGAATTGTTGATGATAGTAAATCGCACCATACACAGTTCAACTCAACGAAATTTAAGCCAACTAAGGCGAAATAAAGGTTGATTTTGCTTAATTCGCGTTAAAATTATTTAATTTCTTGACAAGTACGATGATCCGCTCAGCTCGAAATTTATTTTTCAAATGATTTTTCTTCTCGGTTTGAGTATTTGCGTTCACATTATTAAATATGCTTGTCAAGCAAGCAAAATTTAAAAAAAAATTGAAATTCATCAAACATGTTTGATAAGCCGCTTGGTGGAGCGTTCACACTGTCAGATTCGAGTCCATCAAACCATGCTTGTCAAACATATTTGATAATGTGAACCCCCCTATAGTTCATAGGCCGAAAGGCATTAATTTTAAGAAAACCATGAATTACTTAGAGCGCCCGGTTGGGGCCCAGTAAGTTGAATATAAGGTTTTAGATAATAAGCTAGTTTGAATTCCTTTGTCTAGTAATAAGTAGTTATACGTGAATATGAATAAGAAAATGAATTTTGGAAAAAAAACCAACCCCTTTTTAAGATAAGAATAAACTTACCTAAGAAATCAGACATGAATAATGCAAGCTGCCATCTTTGGTAAGATTCATGTCTCCACAAAGTCCAAAGAAACTCATTCACTCATTAGACGATTAGTTAAATTACAAACATCGAACACATTCCCACGCGGAAATGTCTTGACTTGTTGGAGCCATGAGGCACGTATCATTCACGACAGTATTCAAACAACATGACAATTTATACTTTTTTTTATACAAATGTCTTTTCTGTTTTGAGCTTGCTGTGCTGTGTACCTCTCGATGAGTGTTCACTGCAGTTAATTAATTTGAATAAAAATTATACATTTTCCAGTCTATTTCTGTACACAAATATAAGCGCTTGAGCTCTGTTCATAATTTAATTCTTTTTTTTTATCAAAGAGTCAAGCTCATATTATTTTACATGCAAGCTTTTATTCCATAGCCACTGTCCTCTGAATAATAAAACTCTCTAATGTCCTGATGTTAAGCTTAACAGTTTTGTATACATTATTTTAAAAATAAGATGGAAAAAAATCACTTGCGAATTCACTTTGAGACGTCCATTACAAGACACTATACGCGTCTCGTCGACTACTCGTAAATTCACTCTTTTTTTTTATCAATTTTCGCTCAATTATTTTAGCTACGAATTAAGCTATTTTCGTTTAGGCTTATTTGAATACATAACGGTGTTTATTCGCACTGGTGTAATTGCCAACAATTTAGCTCAAACAGAGTTTGGTCTATGACCTTATAACACACAGCAAACGTGTCTTACATGAGTCACTAGACTATACTTTAAGAAAAATAGTAATAGCATACATTAACCAATTGAAGTTATACCTATGACTATTTGTATTTAACACAATCAGAAAGTAAGAGATCATTTTGATGCATACAATAAATAACAAAGAGTTGGAAAACTATCCGCGTCGCGTCAATTCGAAGGGGACATAATTTATGTAAATTAATGAAGAGGTTTAATGGTTTTGGTTTGAAAGTTTATTTTTGATAGTCGAAACATCAACCAGGAAGTTCTGTCTCCGTTATCCTTATAAGGTTGCAATATCATAAAAACCAAATTTTTACAACTGCAATATTAAGTGAATTTTATTGCTTTCGCATGACCTAACAATGCCAGCGAACTGTCATTGTTATGTTTAAATTAATGACTATGCCATTGCATCGCCAAAAGAATTGTCACGTTGCTGAAATTCGCTGTCAAATGTATTTTAAATTGTCATGAATGCTAAAAGTATACTGAATTGGTAACACCCTGTATAATATTATAAGAGTACATTAAACAGTTCTATTTTATAACCTAGTCTGTAAGCTTAGAATATAAGAGATGTATTAAATAAAGTTATTCTTAAGCTAATCACGAAACTGTTCGTTTCATTTCACCCACCTATATTCCGAATCACGAAATAAATAAGCGCCAATAAACAGTCTTAGAGTTAAACTGCTGATGATTTCTATTTTTAAAAGGTTTTTGTTTAAACTAAATAATTTACGTATTTGTATATTTTTTATTGCATCTTTGTATGACAACAATACGATTGGTACCAATTGATGTGTATATGGAGTTTGTTGGTGATTTCTTTGCATGAATATTTTTATTTCATTGTGTTATAACGGCGGAGAGGTTAAGTTTATAAATAATGAAGACATAAGTAAATTTATTACTTTTATTTTTAAACAAAATGTCTATTTATATTCAATTTTATGGTGCTTTTGTTGTGAATGGTACCTTATTCTGAACAATCATCTTCAACAATACCTAAACGAAAACACTTGTTACTACTCGGAATTTCAATACTGTGAAAAACTAAAGAAAATAAAATCAAGTATACCTAGGTTTTTCAATGAAAATTTTTCAGTATTGAAAATTTTTATTCTAGTAAGTTTTTCAAGACGTGCAGAAGTGCTCAAAAAAAAAATTAAATAAAGAAAAAAAAAATCAAAATTTGTATCTTCAGAGAAGAAGATACTTCTGGAATCTTCTGAAAAAAGATTATAGGTATACAAGTTTTGAATAATATAGATTAAAGAAAATATCCTTCTACATATAATCATTAAATTACAGATCCCTGAATTTGAATTGAGGTAGACCCGGAAATTCCAAGGACAGATTTGGACATTCAGTCCCTCAAATCCTTTAAATAAAGATTGTGCATGAAGCATCAATCAAAATCCTTAATTTATATAAATCAGTGCAAAGTCTAAAAATCTTTAAAGTTCCAAGTGACAATATCTAATATATCCTAGCCGTAAATTCGATTTCAAAAGAAATTTTAATTGCCTCGACATTCGATGCTCTCCAAGAGACATTTTTTTTTTAAACACAAAAACATAATTCAATCAAAGACTTCAAGATTAGTGCATTTAAGCCTGATAGTGACGGTGAACTTGGAAGCAGTTAATTCCTGAAAAGTTGAAGATATTTTTGTTAAAAATATTAAATATCCCTTTTCCTTGTAGACAACTAGCTTAAATAATTTGTTCTTTTTTCATCTTAACTTAATCTTAGTATTTAACCTAAATTATCTAACCATTAATAATAATCCCGTAGTTGTAAGATATTTATTGTGAATGAATTAGATAACAAACATAAATTTTTCCAAGTCAATCACAACAGGATCAAGAACGGGTGCGCACATCGTCCAGGATCCATGTAAGTTTGCATCGATTTTTTCCTAAAGTATTTTCAATTCAATTATCTGTATTACCATTATTTACCTTTCTTTAATTACTGCAATAATTTATTCATTTAATTTATTTCGATAAATAGCTTTATTTATAATTAGTATTTTTATAACCAATGGTGGTTTTCCTTAAATCAACATTTATTATTATTTCTTTCATTTGTTTCAAATATTCCGTACAAACAGTACGTGTTATTCTTTAGTATGAACAAAATATCTATATATTCAGTCCTGGCATGATGATTTAGTTTTTTATTCTTGAGTTTTACTGACTTGTAAGAATCCTCCCCACCGACGAGCTAGACCTTTCAAGAATGCCAACGTAAGTCAGTGGCTCTGATAAGAACATTTTATCTATGTTCATTTATATAAATAAAAATGGAATAACAAATATGGCGCCCAACGAGTTAGCATTTTGACAGTTAATTTTTATATTCATGAGTCCCGTTTATTGATGGATTTGATAACGAGTTGCCATGAATATTAATTTATCTTTTTCCTTAACAGAGACAAATTTTTTAGATCCAGTCTGAGATTTTATGCATGTTAAGTATTAGTAATATTTTTTTCCAGTAGGTTGTTTTAGTATTGCAAGCTGCAGTTAACAGCACAAGCCGGTTATGCATTGCGACAAACTAAAATGACTGAAGATGATTGCTTTATGATTATAAGTCCTTTATTACGAAATAATTGTATAAACGTAGCTATAATCAAATTTTAAAAATAATTTTGTTAAGACATTGGCATAATAATTCACTTGACCTATTAAGACATCTAAAACAACCCCAATTTTATATAGAAACCGAAAACCAAAATTAAAAGCACAATGATGACACGTTCTCATAAAAAGAAGAAGAATTCTTCAAAAGATAATCTTGAAAATTTTGATATTAATGATGATTCTCATCTCAATGAAAGTATTGAAACTCCTCAGAATACTGGTACCATACCAAAGGTTATTCACACTCCAAAAAAATTCCCTTATATACGATTGTCAGAGTCAGTTTTGCTGTCGGACGGAGCTGATAATTTTACTGAGGCATCAGGAGCTACCTCTTTATTATTTCAACAACCAACCATTCCAGACCTAGCCGAATCTTCTCATAATATCCAAGCCAAATCGAAAGGTTTAGATTCAAATGACATAAATAAAATAATATCAGATCTTCAACAAACTATAATTTGTAATCAACAAACGGTCATGAGAGAATTGAAGTATTTTAAGGATAATATAACCGATCAGATCGAAACGATTAGACATAACGCAAATCAGAGTTATAGAGCAAGAGAAAATAATTTTTCCTAATACTTCACCCATGGTTAATCAACCAACGTCAACTTCCCTTGCCAGATATGACCAAAATTACAACATTGAAAAATGGAAAATATCTTACAATGATGTTGGAAGCGTCCATGACTTCATATTCAAGGTGGAAACCTTAAAAGAACGCTCTCAGTGTTCATGGAGTCACCTATTATCTTTCTTCCATCTTCTTTTAGAAGATAAAGCTGAGAAATGGTTTTGGCTTTTCTCAAAACAAAAACAAAATCAGAACATTTCTTATGAATCTTTCAAGGAAGCGTTAATTCGTGAATTCAGTCATGTCGAAAACGATCATGACAAACTCGTACGAATGCTAGAACGTCGACAAGGTCAAAGGGAGGTTTTCGATGACTTCTTCACGGCCTTAGTAACAATGAATTCTCGTTTAAAAGAACCTATGAGTGACAAAAAACTAATAGAACTCATTAAAAGTAACGCAAAGGAAGCATTAGGATTTTTGTTATTTGCTTACGATGATATTGATTTACAAAAATTTCGTGAAGTCGCAAGACGTGCTGAAAAGCATTTACTGCACCAAGGCAATTCAACCTCATTTAAATCCAAACCGAATATAAATGAAATTGAAGTAACAGATTATGAAAATATAATAGACAATAATGACGACGATTTTAATGTAGCTGCATTCAGCCATGAACGCAAAGTTGATACGTCCAAATACCAATGCTGGAACTGCGATGTTATTGGACATTCATTCTTTGAATGTCCCTTAGAACAACGCAATCTTTTTTGCTATAAATGTGGTGCGAAAAATGTGACGACGGTCACATGCAAAAAGCATTTGATGGGAAATCGATCGGTGGGCGAGAAGGTTGCCGGGAACACTCGCTCATTCCCAACTTTCCCGAGCCAACGATAGAAACTGAAGGTTGTGATGACCATAGGTCCTCCAGTCTTCCAAACAAATCCGATATTCAAACACTACATAGTCAAATAACAATCTTACAAAGAATTCCTCAAACAAATCCACCATCGGACGATATCATATCCCATACTGATTTATATCAGAGGAAGTTAAACTATAACAAAGTTCGTTCTAGAATTTTCAATACTGAAACAGATTTTGAAAGCTCGAGAACGATTTAAGAAACGCAAAAGTCATCGTTTAGCAATTGAATCGACAACAATCTGTACTAACACCGAAATACGACCTTTTATCAATATTCAAATTGGTACAGAGACCATGTTATCACTTCTTGATTCTGGAACTTCAGTTAGCGTTCTCGGAAAAGAAAGCCTCCAATTCATAGAACGTAACAATTTTAAGATCACGGAAATAAAATTCTCTTTAAACACGGCTGATGGTGCAAAACAAGATGTCGTCGGCTTCTGTGAACTTCCTGTAACATTCAATGGGATTTCCAAAGATATTTTGTTCTATGTAAGTACCTTCTCTGCAACAAAAAGTCTATTTAGGCATTAACTTTTGGAGAGATTTCCAAATCGCCCCGAATATCATATCTGAAATTGGTCTTGATAATTCTGCTTCGACATCCACAAACTTGCACAAGCTAAATCAATTTCAAAAATACGAACTCGATAAAGTCATAGAAAGCTTTCCTTCATTTTCAAAACAGGGTTTAGGACGCACGCATTTAATCACTCATTCGATTGATACTGGTGATGCGGCTCCTATCAAATCAAAATATTATCCTTTATCGCCACCACGACAACAACAGGCATATAAGGAAATTGAAGAAATGTTGAAATTGAAAGTGATAGAGCCAAGTGATAGTCCATGGTCCAGTCCGATTGTTCTCGTCAATAAAGGAGCTAAAGTGAGATTTTGTGTAGATTACCGAAAGTTAAACAGTAAATCCAGGAAGAGTGCATATCCTCTAACTAATATTAATGCTTTGTTGAGTAGAGTCAAGGACACTCACTTCATTTCTGGAATTGACTTGAAGAGTGCATACTGGCAAATTCCATTAAAGGAAAGCGATAGGGAAAAAATAGCCTTTGCAGTTCCAGGCATGCCTCTCATGCAATTCAACGTAATGCCATTCGGGTTGAGTGATGCGTCACAAACTGTATGCGCTCTTATGGATAAGGTCATTCCGTCACGACTACGAGAATCTGTTTTTGTCTATGTTAATGATCTCCTTGTTTGCACGGAAAGTTTCGAAAGACACTTGGAAGTACTTTCAGAGGTATCAAAGTGCCTTAGAGATGCTGGGCTGACCATCAACCTATTGAAAAGCAAATTCTGCCAGACCGAGATAAAATATTTAGGGTATATTGTTGGACATGGTTGCCTGAAAACAGATCCGTCCAAAGTGGATGCAGTGACTAACTTTCCTTTACCTAAATCGGTCCGCCAAGTAGGACGATTCATAGGTATGGCTGGTTGGTATCGGCAGTTCATTGCTAGCTTTGCGGATCTATCAGGGCCACTCACAGACTGTCTCAAGAAAGGCAAAACATTTGAGTTATCTCCTGCTGCAATAGAAAGTTTTAATAAGTTGAAGGTGGCACTAAGTTCCGCTCCAGTACTCGTGCAACCAGAGTTCAACAAAGAATTCACAATTCAATGTGATGCTTCTAGCGTTGGCGTTGGTGGTGTTTTATTTCAGGTAGACGATGAGGGTCGGGAAAGGCCAATTGCTTTTGTCTCCAAGAAATTAAATAAGTCACAACGAAATTACACGGTCACGAAATTAGAATGTTTGGCAGCCGTGATCTGTGTGAAAAGGTTTAGGCCCTACATTGAGGGGTTACCATTCCGAATTATAACCGACCATTCAAGCCTTAAGTGGCTGATGTCGCTTAAGGATTTGGATGGTAGGTTAGCTCGATGGAGTCTAAAGCTGCAAGCTTCTGATTTCAAAATCGAGCATCGGAAGGGATCTCTCAATGTGGTGCCTGATACCCTTTCTAGAGTAGACATGGAAGAACTTAGCCTAGATGACATACCCAAGGAAATCGATTTGAATTCTCCAGAATTTGAAAGTGAAGAGTGTATCAATCTACGAGATAAAATCAAGTCCAATGGTGATGTTCTCCCGGATTTATGTATCTCTGAAAATTTCGTCTATAAAAGAACCAGATTTAGAGAGGGTATGAATGATGAGGAAGATAACTTATGGATGCTTTGGATTCCGAAGAACTTGACCAGAAGTGTTATTGAAAGTGCGCATAATTCTGCTACAGGGTGTCATGGCGGGTATGCCAAAACCCTTTTCCGCATCCGTCAAAAATATTTCTGGCCAGGTATGGCCAGCGATGTTAGAGAGTACATAGATTCTTGCGACACGTGCTAAGGAGTTAAGGCTAGTTGCAAAATTCTTCGACCGTTAATGGGAAACCAAATTATAACTGAATGTCCATTCCAAAGACTCTATGTGGATTTCCTTGGTCCATATCCGAGGACTAAAGATGGCAATTCAGTTATTTTCATCGTCATCGATCATTTCTCTAAATTTCTTTTTCTCAAAGCAATGAAAAAGGCCAATTCCGTAAATGTTATCAACTATCTGCAATCCGAGATTTTCAATCTCATAGGTGTGCCCAAATATTTGCATAGTGATAACGGTCGTCACTTCGTATCCAAAGATTTCACTGCTTTTCTGAATGCATTTGGTGTTCAACATATTACAACAGGTTTATATTCGCCTCAAGCCAATGTATCTGAAAGAGCTAACAGAGAAATTATTGCAAAATTAAGATGTTTTATTGGACGCGATCACACCAGATGGGACAAATACCTCTCACAAATCACGGCTATATTAAGAAGCGATTATCATAACGCTATAAAATGTTCTCCCTATTTTGCTTCCTTTGGACAAAATATGATCCAACATGCATCCGAATATGGTATATTAGATAACTTGAAATGTATGAGAGAGCCGTCTTTTAACGTTATTACTAATTCAGATAGATTAGTTAAAATACGTGAAAATATCTCACGAAATTTAGACGCAGCCCATTTGCGGTCGGCCAAGACATATAACACAAGATCAAAACCCATTGAATTCAGAGTTGGACAGGAGGTATACAGAAGGAATTTCCAACAGAGCAGTTTTGTTGAAGCCCGAAATGCTAAATTTTGTCATAAATTCCTAAAATGTAGAATTCGAAAAAAGATAGGGAATTGCTTATACGAGTTGGAAAAGCTAAATGGTGAATATATAGGCAAATTTCACGCCAAGGGTATTAAACCCTAATTTGAACTTTCGCCCGGCTTATCGTGGGTCGAGCCACACGTTGTTTTACAAATTCCCATTCATTTTCCTTTTTGTTTCCTTCCCTATAGTCGCAAACAAAGAAGGTTTGTTGTGAATGGTACCTTATTCTGAACAATCATCTTCAACAATACCTAAACGAAAACACTTGTTTATACTCGGAATTTCAATACTGTGAAAAACTAAAGAAAATAAAATCAAGTATACCTAGGTTTTTCAATGAAAATTTTTCAGTATTGAAAATTTTTATTCTAGTAAGTTTTTCAAGACGTGCAGAAAACTCAAAAAAAAATTAAATAAAGAAAAAAAAATCAAAATTTGTATCTTCAGAGAAGAAGATACTTCTGGAATCTTCTGAAAAAAAGATTATAGGTATACAAGTTTTGAATAATATAGATTAAAGAAAATATCCTTCTACATATAATCATTAAATTACAGATCCCTGAATTTGAATTGAGGTAGACCCGGAAATTCCAAGGACAGATTTGGACATTCAGTCCCTCAAATCCTTTAAATAAAGATTGTGCATGAAGCATCAATCAAAATCCTTAATTTATATAAATCAGTGCAAAGTCTAAAAATCTTTAAAGTTCCAAGTGACAATATCTAATATATCCTAGCCGAAAATTCGATTTCAAAAGAAATTTTAATTGCCTCGACATTCGATGCTCTCCAAGAGACATTTTTTTTTTAAACACAAAAACATAATTCAATCAAAGACTTCAAGATTAGTGCATTTAAGCCTGATAGTGACGGTGAACTTGGAAGCAGTTAATTCCTGAAAAGTTGAAGATATTTTTGTTAAAAATATTAAATATCCCTTTTCCTTGTAGACAACTAGCTTAAATAATTTGTTCTTTTTTCATCTTAACTTAATCTTAGTATTTAACCTAAATTATCTAACCATTAATAATAATCCCGTAGTTGTAAGATATTTATTGTGAATGAATTAGATAACAAACATAAATTTTTCCAAGTCAATCACAACAGGATCAAGAACGGGTGCGCACATCGTCCAGGATCCATGTAAGTTTGCATCGATTTTTTCCTAAAGTATTTTCAATTCAATTATCTGTATTACCATTATTTACCTTTCTTTAATTACTGCAATAATTTATTCATTTAATTTATTTCGATAAATAGCTTTATAATTAGTATTTTTATAACCAATGGTGGTTTTCCTTAAATCAACATTTATTATTATTTCTTTCATTTGTTTCAAATATTCCGTACAAACAGTACGTGTTATTCTTTAGTATGAACAAAATATGTCAAAAATGTCTTGGACTATTTAAAATATAATAGAATTTTAACATGACAAAGTAAATCATTTTATTTGGGGATTGTTGGGGTGTCGTAATGGTCAAGTGAGGTAAGATGAAGAAATTATTTCTAGGGGTAACACTAAAATATGAGTAAGTGTGTTACCAAAGTTATGCAGTAGAGGGTGGGACCAATGTACTCAGGTTATATAACATCTAATAACGCATTGCCAATGTCTCACAATGTCCGTCCGAGAAGAGTGTCTGTTTAATCAGAATTTTAAGAATATCTATACAGGGTGATTCACGAGCGTTGTGCCAAAAAGCTAGAGCGTGTAGGTTGAGTTGAGACAAGAAAAAAATCGTATAGGAGAGGGTCTATTCCCCCCCGTTTAGCCGGGAGGGGCAATTTTCTGAAAAATTGACTTATTTTGTAAAAAAAAATATTAAAAATCAACGGCTTCGTTTACAACACCGTGCTATACTTTTCTGAAAAGCTGAAAACTTCTTCTTTCACTTTGTTTTTAAAATAAATTGTTTTAACGAATAGTTTTAAAAAAATAAATTTTCAAACTCAAAATTTTCAAAAAAAAAGCCAAAAAAAATTTTTTGAACTAATTTTTTTCAAAATTTTATGTAATTAAGTACTAATTTTGTTTTAAAATTTCAATGTCTTTGTCAATTTTTAGTCGAAAACAGAAAACCGGTTGCAAAAATGTCTTGTCGTTTTTGAGAAATTAAAAAAAACCAAAACCACTTTTTTCTAAGAAAATCTTTGTTTTTATTTTTACCTATCTGGACTTTTAGTTTAATTTATTAGTTTAATTTACAAATTTATTTTTTTGTAATTGGAGTTTTATGACGACTTAATAAAGTAGAAAAGTATTGGATTTTCAATGGATTAACCATTTTATTCATTGATAACGTCTGAAAACTGAAATGCAATTTTTTCTTACTATACCTGGGGCCGCGGCCACCCGCCGCCGCCGGCGAAGGGTTCTACCTGCTGGGGGCTTAAGATAATTAAACCGCAATTTTTCTTGAATGAAAAAACAATTAACAACCTAAAGGTTAATAAAAGGCATGGCATATTTACTTAACAACCATTTACAATTAAAATATTAATTCATCAACACATAACAATAACAAACTCATATGTTCGAGAAGAGTTAGCGGACAGGAACTTCTGCTACGGTTTAACTTGTTGTCGAGATCGGGAAGCCGAAAGACTCTACGCTGAAAGATATCCCAATAGATGGCGCCCAAGTCGTAGCATGTTTTCAAGAATCCGCCGACGAGAGCACGGAGAGCTAGAAGTGAAAGGTCAATGGCAGACGTTTTCAATGAACAAAATGATTAATCCAGGGAAAATCCAATGCTTTTCTACTTTATTGAGTCCTCATAAAACTCCAATTACAAAAAATTAAATTTATAAATTAAACTAGTAAATTATACTAAAAGTCCAGATAGGTAAAAATAAAAACAGAGATTTTCTTAGAAAAAAGTGGTTTTGGTTTTTTTTTATTTCTCAAAAACGAAAATACATTTTTGCATCCGGTTTTCTGTTTTCGACTAAAAATTAACAAAGACATTGAAATTTTAAAACAAAATTAGTACTTAATTACATAAAATTTTGAAAAAAATTAGTTCAAAAACATTTTTTTGGCTTTTTTTTGAAAATTTTGAGTTTGAAAATTTATTTTTTTAAAACTATTCGTTAAAACAATTTATTCTAAAAACAAAGTGAAAGAAGAAATTTTAGCTTTTCAGAAAGGTATAGCACGGTGTTGTAAACTAAGCCGTTGATTTTTAATATTTTTTTTTACAAAATAAGTCAATTTTTCAGAAAATTGCCCCTCCCGGCTAAAAGGGGGGGGGAATAGACCCCCCCTCCCATACGATTTTTTTCTTGTCTCAACTCAACCTACACGCTCTAGCTTTTTGGCACAACGCTCGTGAATCACCCTGTATATTCAGTCCTGGCATGATGATTTAGTTTGTTATTCTTGAGTTTTACTGACTTGTAAGAATCCTCCCCACCGACGAGCTAGACCTTTCAAGCATGCCAACGTAAGTCAGTGGCTCTGATAAGAACATTATACCTATGTTCATTTATATAAATAAAAATGGAATAACACTTTATTGGTAAATAGAGCATTAAGCTTTTAGTTTGTTTGTTTTTATTGTTTCGATTTTTTGAAAAGAGAACAGTTCATCAATTGGTTTGACAGTTGCAATGAATGTTTGAATTTAATTCAAAACTGAACAATCGTTTTGATTGATGCTGTTAATATAATATCTTTGTTTAAATAACTTTTTGCAAAGGAGGTGTGAGCTTGGTTATTGATGCTTTTCTGATAGATTATTCTATACATGACATAAACGTCGAAGGTCTATATTAGTAGAGCAGATCTCTTAGATTACAAGAAGGCTTTAACTATAAGAGTACTGTCGTAAGCGAAATTTTTGACTGAATCCGAAGTGTAAGACCTCCATCATCATTATCGTTTGAAATGTTTGCTTCAATTGCGCCACAACCTGAAACCGATACGATTCTTCATTCTTCAAAAATGTCTTCCAATTATCCCGATTATTGTTCGATGTCATTCAGTTTCGCACCCTTATACTTCCACCGCAAGGTGGCCAAGCAAGGTGTTCAATCCAGCAGAATTGTAAGGAAGTCACTTGCTTTTTCATATATATCTAATATTTTCCTTTTTCTTATCTTCTATTATTACCGAATGAAACAATATTTTCAACTTACTAAAATTGGTCAAAATAAGACTGGATCAATTTCATCATCGGAACTTCTCCCCACCATCATCGGTAAAAGGTTGCGATTTTGAAGACCTTCCGTTATCGTTCCGTTTCGACTGCTACCAGGGGCTTGGGTACCTGCTGAACCGTGCAACTGGGAGCATATTATCTGACGACCCGTGCCACCAGAGGTATTGTACCTGCCGAACTTTGCCACTAGGGGCACCGCTTCTTCCGATCCGAAGCCGCTAAGCGTATCGTTTCCGATCTCCGCATTGCACCTATTTTGTCCAAGAACCTGTCAAAATGTACCGGGAAAGCAAACAGCAGCCGTCCTCCAGAGATAGCTCAGCCCAGATCCTTTCACCAGATGTTATACTAATTTATACTAGGCTTTATTTCGAGGTGTGTTCTTTATAAAGCTTATTTGCCAAAAAATTCAGAAGATCTAGAATTCAAGTTTCTTGTTTTCTTCTATAAGACTTTGGCAGGATCGGCAAACAAAACCTCGGCTGGATACCAAAAAGTATAGGTACCTACATCACAGAATCTGCCAAGCTTCTTTTCTTTGCGATCAGCAACTAGCCGATTTCAGTAAACACCCTATCTTCCAATCTTCCCTATCTAGGACTGGAAGTATCACCTCAGCGAGGCAGCCGGCCGCGAGAAAGTAGTATTGATGTCTAATATTGAAAGTGTCGATCGATAAGGAAGTTTAGAAAATAGGGTTCTTTTGCACCAATTCATACACTCCCAAGAAGAGATGTCTTGCCTACCATCTTCCCATAAAAGTAGCGATCAGTTCAACTTTATATGCATTTTTATCTAATATCATCAAGAAGGAGTGACGAATATTTTACAACCAATTACAAATCAAAAAAGAAAAGCTTATAAGTCTTACTTATTCCTAATTTGAAAAGAGTATAATTTCAATTCCTCATGCATAATGCATGTCTTGATGGAACAAATATCATTTTGAAATAAACCCATTAGGTACTGGGACTCTCCATCACCAATCTGTCACGGCAACATAATGTACAGGCCAAAATAAATTGCTCCCGCTGCTGCCGTACATAAATCATAGGTACATCCACGCCCAACTTCTACGAATGCCCGTCTGAAATAAATCTGAGAAACCTATCAAAAGAACACAAAATCCAATCGGCTAGCTGCTTTCTTAAGGCCTAGCCACAAATCAAGAGTGAAACTTAAACTCAATTCTCATAAGTCACAAAGAGCATAAATGACGACTGAATTCCCTCCTGCTGCTGTCTTAAAAATCTTCATTATTTAGAAATCCATGCACAAATTCGAACCTGCGTAGCCCTATAGCCTATAAACCTCCAGATTAAGCCAACTTCAATTAAACGCAATCTTCTGGCTTGTATCGCCAGCATGTAGCAGACAAAAGTTACTTACCGAATAACAACCAAAATGAAAAAATTGGGTCGTCGCGTCGTCGCCGTTCGTCATGTTGCGATCTGTCTAGTAGAGTCTAAGACCAAAAACATCGATGACTTGTTTTCTCTAAATATTTAACTGGCTTTGGCTGGGGAAGGGGATTACTAAATTGAGTTTTCATACTGCGCAACCGCATTCTATGTGACGTATCACGCAATGGATTAGAGTGCGCTGCTATCTGTGCACTGGGCATACGCGCCGCCTTCGTTTTCACAGTCTTGTGGTTGCGGCTTGGTGGGTTACTGGTCGGCAGGCTTGAAGTAATTTTTGGTGCAACAAGCCTGCGGCCCCCTGTGCACGAATCACAATCGTAGTTTTTCCAAATCCAAATTTTGATCAAACATTCTTGTTTTGATTCTTGAGTTATGAAAATTCGATCGGCCGTTCGTGCTCCTCGAATTGATGAGTTAATGCAGAGTGTAGGCGTCACTCTTGATTATCTGTTTTTTACCATGAGATCGAACAGTTACATGGTGATGCAGACTATTTGCATCGCGTTTAACGTTACTCGTCGGATTTTGGGAATACCAAAATCTCGATTGCGATCATACGGGGCTTATGGCGCACGGTTAAGTGTGACAAATGACATAGTTTACATCGACCCGGATTGTGCGCTGAGGCTCTTTATAAAATGAACACAAAGCCTGACATCGTTGGACGAGTTCGAGCGCTGACCGAATTAACTTGCAGCACTCTCAAAACCGCGGTTGTCACAACTTGTTTCACACCACATTTTTGCCAGCGAGTGGCATAAAATTTTGTCCGGAGCCTCTTGTGCACCTGAGACATGAAATTTTCGGGATTCCGAATTTGAGTGTTCTTGATTTTTGCCTGCTTTCTGGATGTTGCTTGTTTTGTCTGTCTGGCAGGTTTGAAGCTTTTGTTTGTGGTCGATTGACAGAATGAGGCTTTGGAATTCGATATTTTGAAAAGCTTCCACCTGTTGAGCGTGACTATGGCAGTCGCGTATATCTCTTTACGAATTCACAGCAATTCGCATGCTAATTTAATTTTGAAATTGTGTCTGGTTATGGTTGATTGAGTCCAATACGACCACATAAGTTTATCCAAACAAGGGTTCTGAATGGGAGCTGTCATGTTAATCTACTCACTGGAGTGAGAATGACATTTCGATTTGTTTTTTGTCTCGTTTTATTCTTGTTTTGGACTGAGGTAGACTGAGAATTAGAAGGAATTTTTAAGAATTGACGCTAAGAAAGCGCGCGAAATTTTCAAGAAATTGGTTGAGCCGTTTCTGAGAAATCTAGAAAAGAGTGTAATAAACCCAAGAGGAACTACAAAAATGGATTTCTGTTCCGATTTCTTTCAACTTTACAACGTGATGCAGTGGAAATAGACAGAAACGGCACTTATGCTTGTTGCCGCAGTGCTAAATAACGGTAATTAGCATATGTTATCAGATCACTGATGAGAATTTCTCTTCTAACGCTACGTTAGATGAAGAGTGTCAAGGTCGACAGAGTAGACAGGAAACGGACGCCTTCTAGCAACTTCAACTTCTGTCATTTCAAAGTTCAATAAAAGTCAGTAAAAGAATTTTCGACATACATTTTTCCAACAAATAAAATTAAAATAAATTTTAGACATCAACAGTGTTGGAAGAATTTCATTGAAACCTGAACAGCTGGTTTAGAAATGCGAATGGGCATGTGCTCTTACTGAGAATTCATCAAAATTGATGCTCTGCTCGGGTGACGTTCTGAAATATTGCCATTGTTCATGAGGAATGAGAGTATGCAGAAGAATTCAGTCAATGAATTTCGCGTTGCTCACAGAAGTCTAGCTGAATTTTGCGCCTTGAACTGGTCTGTGTTACGTTCCAGACAGCTCATACCACATTGGAATTTCTGCACCACCTTTTTGAGGGTATGGTCACCTCACTTTGAAGTAGCCACGGCCAAACTGACACCAATAATAATTGGGTGAGAAGTCTTGAGACTCAATTTTGAGTCTTTGGGTGAAAACACTTGGCTTCTGAACCCTATTCACGACAGTTGGTTTTGTGTTAAAATCGGCCAGTTAATCATGTTGGAGGGTGAAGCGATAAGTAATAAGCCTACAAAAGAAAAACAACAATTTTTGAAAAATGTCGATTCTTGCAAAATTCGATACAATTTTTTTGCGAAAAATACGGTTTCTCGACGTCTGATGCTGTCGGTATGTCTTGACAAAATAAGACTCCGAACGAGGCGCAATCTAGAGAATAAGATGATTTTAACCGCTGCGGACTCTGCAAATTCCTAAAATAGATAAACAAGACTTCAAACTTTAATAAATCTCAGTTCAATATACTTTCTGATATTTTGATGATAGTTATTTATTTCATTCTTGCTCATTTCGTTTCAGATAACTTAATGACTTCAAGTGACTCATCCCAAACGTACATAGAAGGTATAAGTAAGTCAGTCATTCAGTCATAAAATCCACCTCATGCTCATGGGTATTTTCATATTTCTTTTTATCACCAACACAGCTTACTTTGTACTAAGCAATGAAAAATTAATATATACATACGTCAGTTCGCAACCATTGTCAACAATAAAGTGCTTCTTATCGGAAATCGCTACAACGAACTTTTTTTTTATTATTTACCTCTTGCGGTAAGGCTTTGCTTAATATTTTGAGAAAACATACCCCGAAAGAGACATCTTTTTATCTACAAATCCCATCTCACATTTATTTTCTCATAAACATCCGAAAAACACGATTTACCGATTAGACGCTTCAGGGCTTAAAATTTATGACAAAATGACGTGTTTTGTTTAAAATTGATTTTATTGATTCACATGCAAATTCCGCATGGAATTCTGACATTTTCTATTTTATCTACAAGTAAATAAAAAAAAATATAAGCTTTTGGAACTTTCAACTTGTAGGAGAACTATAAGCCTGGAATAATAAATTTGCCGAAACGACAATTTGTATTTGAATAAAGTGTGCAGATGCAAAGGTTAGATTTCGGCAGAAAACAATCAATTGAAATCTTACTAAACTAAGATTTATGACAGTCAAAAGTCTGTATAGCTTCATCAACTTCACAAATTTAAATTTGCCTATCACGACTCCAACCTATTTCGCACTGATTTCTTGTCGTTTATTAAGCGATCAACCCTGTATATTAGCTTACCCTTGAGACGCTGATGTGCAATTAACACAAACAATAGAACTTCGTCTCATGCAAAAATTATTTGGAATTGCATTACCGTGCCAGTGCATAGTCAAACTAATCCATTAAAGGGACATCCATTCCCACTTACCATTGTAGCTCTGCAAGGGACAAACAGCAAAATCATCCATTTCTACCACCGATAAAAACAAATTCCCCGTCATAATGCCAACAATGTATTTAAATCATCTTCTCAAATGACCGATAAAGCTCCTCCCGCAAAACAACCATGATAACTAATAACTAGGGATCGGATATCCATGCAAATGCATGTTTTTTTATGAAGATCTTAGAAGCAGGGCGACTAATTATACGAATCATGACATTTCCTTTTGAATGGCATTTAATCGTTAGTGCATATTTTTGCATATTTTACTATAAATGCATATTTTACATATTTTTTTTCATTTTTTTGTTATAAAAATTCAATTAGACATCAAAAACATATCCTTAAGCAAAAAACTTAGGTATGTCTTTTTCATTTATTCATTTCACAATCTTGAACGATATTCAAACCCCAACATTATAATGCACCTTATAAACACGGCCGCATATATTGACTTGACTTGGATGTGCCGGCAATACATTAAAAAAAAAACTGAGTATTTGCATGAAAATCTATGAATAAGATCAATATCGATATTTTGACAGCACTTGGTACTCCTACTGCACTTACATAACTACGCCAGTTACAACTAACAACATTTCACTAAGATCTCAATGTGATTTCTACAAAATCATTTTGTGGAAAATAATTCTGAATCCTCAGTGAGATAGTTACGGTGACCTCACAAATTGTCCTTGTACATACTAATGTCAACAACATCGACAAGTCAGAAATCGAATCCAAATATTTTTATCTCCGAAATCTCAGGAAAAAAAAATTAGTTCTTAGCTTAGATTTTGTGTTCCGCTTAAAATCTCTGAGATCTAAGTAAGATAGTAGGTCTGTTCTTTTACTCCCTAAAACTGCCGAAAACTCCCAAATTCTCCCAAATTCTCCCACTTTTCTGTTCTTTTACTCCCGATTTTTGTAAGTTCTGTCACTTTTGAAGGAGAAAAATATTTCCCTATCTGCCAATTTTAGCCACACAAATTTCTTGTGGCAGTTTTTGTAAGTTCTCTCAAACCATAAGAATTACATTGAATTTTGTTGACGTTTGATATAATTTTGTGCATTTGGGAGATTTTGGCTGTCAAGCGTTCTTTTACATTTTGGAAAAACGAAATTTAATCTCCACTCCTCGATTTTTGACAGTTTTTACAAAAACTGCCGAAAAAGTAAAAGAACGGACCTATTGAGAGGTGGAACTCAACCATTGTGTGCAGGCATAGTTACATACATATATACATGTACAACAGGCAACCGTAGGTATTTGTTTGTCTGTAAAGGTATTAAAACGAAGTTAAATTGATTTTAAGTGCATATTTTGAATGCATATTTTGCATTTTTGAGCGCATATTTTAAGCGCATATTTTGAGATTTTTAGTGCATGAAAATCCGAACCCTACTAATAACTAATAACACTAAGCACTTTGGAGATATGTCAAGAAGTCTCTCATCTTCTTTGTGCTGAATGTATACACTTTCATATTTGAAAAGATAAAGTGGTTACGTTATTGGTGTAATACAACTACTCACTCTCTTTGCACAAGTTCCACGACTTGGGTTTCTTTATAAACGCATTAGAACTGGTCGCCCAGTTTGCCAGATGAAGCGCTTCAATAGAATTCGCCAATCGTAAAGAAGAAAAGAACTCTGCGGGTGCGCAGCGGGCCTCTCTCTTAAGGTCTGAGTGTAGCTCTGAAAAACTACACTTGCACTAAGAAAAAAAACGAGCTAAAGTCAAGATTATCGGTCTCAAATCAAGCCGATTCGTTGACGAAAGTCTGTTAAGCTCGAAAATTCTTAATTCAAAACCAAAACTCTTATTTTAAGCTTGTTTTTTTCTAAGCCTAAAATTCTTGTTTTAAGATTTTGAAATCTTAATCTAAGAATAAAAAAGCTTAATTTCATATTATTCCAACCTCAAATTAAGATTTTTGTCTAACCCTTGAGTTCTTATTTCAAGATTGTGAAATCTTAATTTTAAGAATACAAAAGCTTAAAAGATCATTTCAAACTCAAATTACGATCACATATTCTAAATTTTATCGACTTAAGATCAATACATACTTAAAGCAAGATTTTTTATTCTTATGATAAGAACAAATAACCTTGTATTTAAGTTCAAATTTTTTCCGGATTGTATCTCGATTATTCTTGATTTAAGCTGACTTTTAGGAAAACAAAATGAAATTCATGTTTGATTATTTAATTTTTACCCTTTCAGGCTAAATTTTTAACCAATATTACCAACTAGTTGATACAATAGCATCATTTGGTAGTAGTAGTAGAGGCGATCTTATCACTATTAGCCCAGGAGCCCCTATACAAGAAAGTTCCGTCATCGCGCCCACTAAAATTTTCAATAAGAAATAAAAGATAAACCCAATAGGTATAAGATTCGCTTGGTCGGCGTGAATTTATGTAGCCGGAAGTATTTTTAATAATTTTTAGGTTATCAACATCACGGGAGATTTTTCCCGTCATCGCGGATTTTAACCAAACAACCATAATTCGGTGCGAAATAACATTCTCTTTGAGAAAAAGTCCGGCCGACCAAAAATGTTTAGCCGGAAAGACCGCGCAAACCTGTTTCAATGGGGTGTATGACGGAGAAATTTCTCCGTCATCACGGATTCCGTTATTTTTTCTTTCGTTGTACGCGTCCTTATGCAAGATGAATAAATACCTTGGTTTGCGTGCTTTCAAGCTGCCGGAAGTGCCGCGCAAACCAGATTTTTTATGAACTAAACTACTGTAGTTCATAATAAAAATACAGTACACTTCGCTTCAACTGAATGAGCACACAATTTTTCTGAGGTTCGTTGTCCATTTTTTCCTAACTTTGAGCTTTAATGTAGGTATCATTTGATGATGCAAACTGATTCCTTATGATGTTGAGAAAACAAATCACACAGAACAATTTAAGAAGTACAGCTGTTTGTCTCCCGCTTCCCCTGCAAAGCTTTCCATATCGAAAAACTCAGTTTTTTATGCGTCAACTGAATAGACACAACTGTTAAAATTGGAAATAAAATGTAACGGAATGAAATGAACAAGTTTTTTTTTTAAATATTTTTTTTATTGGTTATTTCTTGTAGTGGGTACTACCACCTTTATTCTTGATTCGGTCTGGCATGGAATCGTATAGGGTATAGGCTGTTTAAGTAATCCAGCAAAATTTCTCTCCACGCCTATTTAATGGCTAAAATAACAAATTCTCTATCTGCAAACTGACGGATAGACTCATTAACTTTTCGTACCAACCATCGCCATTCATTTTCTATACGGATCAGGTCGAGTAAGTTAGGGCAAACATTGAAGGAACTCAACATTCTGGTCCACTTTTGACAGTGCGTAACGTGTGGATGGGGTCTTTGTTCCATTAGAAAGTCCAGTTTAAGGGTCCAAAAATATCCGAAAATGAAGGAAACTTTCTTTCCAATATACCTTTGTAGGTAATTGCAGTCCTTTTTGAAGTTTGAAACTCAAGATAAATAGTTCCATAGTAGCTTTCTGCTCCCCATTATCATAACTCCATGTTCTCGACTATGATGCTGCGCTAAAAATAGTTCTTCTTTCCTCACATCATGAAAGTAATAATCAAAGACATCAGGTCCAACAGAATTGAAAGTCTTCTAATCCTAGAAAACCGCATTGCGCCACTCATTTTTTCAACTCACATGGAGTCCAGAAAATTGTAAACGCTTTTTAGTACTCCGCAGACTGTTGAAACACTTGCTCTTACACCAACTGTTTGTTTAATTTTTACGGCAGGGGCACATGAATAGGAAGCACATCTCAAAATCGCTCGTGGATCAACTTCGAATGTTGCCATTTTTTTACCTCCTTTCATGTTTTTCTCGTGTGAACTTTGATTTTTGAGGTACGAATAGACAACACGAAGACTCCGGTCAATTTTGGTAGCTATAGAACGCACGGTCAGTCTTTGTTCTTTTAACGAATCAATCTTAGCTCTTTCGACACTATTTAAAGCTTCTGATCTAACCATTTTTTTTTTAATTTTAATTAAACGGCTAAATGTCATTACGAATACTTCAACTTTTGATTTGGTATACCAATCCACATAAAACTCTCATAACCAATGAAGATAATGGCTGTGAATGATTGTGTGCTTATTCAGTAGACGCAAAAAAAAAATGAGTTATTCGATATGGAAAGCTTCGCAGGAGAACCGGGAGATAAATAGCTGTACTTCTTAAATTGTTCTGTGTGATTTGTTTTCTCAACATCATAAGGAATCAGTTTGCATCATCAAACGATACATTAAAGCTCAAAATTAGGAAAAAATGGACAACGAACCTCAGAAAAATTGTGTGCTCATTCAGTTGAAGCGAAGTGTACTGTATTTTTATTATGAACTACAGTAGTTTAGTTCATAAAAAATCTGGTTTGCGCGGCACTTCCGGCAGCTTGAAAGCACGTAAACCAAGGTATTTATTCATCTTGCATAAGGACGCGTACAACGAAAGAAAAAATAACGGAATCCGTGATGACGGAGAAATTTCTCCGTCATACACCCCATTGAAACAGGTTTGCGCGGCCTTTCCGGCTAAAAATTTTTGGTCGGCCGGACTTTTTCTCAAAGAGAATGTTATTTCGCACCGAATTATGGTTGTTTGGTTAAAATCCGCGATGACGGGAAAAATCTCCCGTGATGTTGATAACCTAAAAATTATTAAAAATACTTCCGGCTACATAAATTCACGCCGACCAAGCGAATCTTATACCTATTGGGTTTATCTTTTATTTCTTATTAAAAATTTTAGTGGGCGCGATGACGGAACTTTCTTGTATAGGGGCTCCCCGCCTATATCGTTCTAATAATCCTATAATATTTTCCGAAGGGATTGAGTGTGAATTGAATAACGAAGTTCAATTCTGTATGAAAAAGTATTTTATATGAAAAAAGCAAGTGACTTCGTTCCAAGACTTAATTTGAGAACGAAGCGGCTCAAATCAAAATGTTTGTTCTTAATTTAAGAATAAATTCTTATTTTAAGAATAAAAGGTGTCATTTTTAGGATAAAAAAAATAAGAATATAAAAATCTTGAAATAAGCCTACTCGTACTTGAATTTAGCCTGCTTTTCTTTTCTGAGTGGGTAATCATAGGAGTGTTAATAATAATAACTTCATGAGTTCTGCGGTTATATTTTTATTAATGTAGATTTTTATCCTCAAGAGTGAGCAAAGATACTGCATCTGCATGACAGCGTAAAAAACATATGTGTGTGCGCATTTGTGCGGACTTAAATGCATTTTACAGTGCTGTGTAAATAAAAATGCAATTTTCTAACTGAAACATAGAGCTTTTTGGAACATGATGATCCCAGTTAAATTCTGGCCGGACGGTGGATAGTATTTCAAAGAATTTATTAAAACTGACATTGACGTTCAACTACTAAGCAGAGACAAAAACATCATTTGGTATTGAAGCCGTCTTTTTCGCTATAAACAGTAGAAATAAAGGAATTTGAACATAATACTCCTAGATTGTGGTTTTCCCCTTGAAAACATACACACAATAAGTAATACCTAATAAGTTGCAAGTGGATTTGGGCCTCATTCAGCTTGCTCCCCAGCACGCTCTTTCCTTTTCTAGTTGTTTAATTGCACAAATGCACACATCCCACATTTATTCTAAGAGGATAATCAACGGTGACGGTAACGGCAATCATCCTCTCTTATTCGGCTTCTAAGCAAGCACAACCAAAATCCCAACGAAGTTGTTGCGCTGAAAGAAGTCCAAGGTATCATCAGCCTTTTACGGGGTTAAAACTTCTGCAGAATGGACACAACAAAGAGGGGTAAGGCTTTGCTGCTTAACTTTTTCCTAAGCTCTAACTAACAGCGGTTGGCAAGAGCAAATCTTTGTTGGCTTGGTGCCTCACACCTAAATGGGCTCTGTTAATTTTCTGGGAAAACTTACTAACTTCATTTCAGCACCTTTCTTATTATCAGTCCTTAAGCTTATATGCTCCCTTTTCCTTTTCCTAAAAATTCTGCATCATTGCTCTTCATGCCTCCAGTTTGGATTCATGGTTTTGTGTTAGATGTAAGATGCCTCATTCCTGAAATTGATAGACGGATAGACGCACGGAGCACGGTGGTTTGCCGTGATTCACTGAACTGGCTAAACAACGTTGTGTTCAACTGGCGACATTTTGGTATTCAGAAATTACTTTTTCATATTTCCTTGCACAGTACTGTTGGATGCAATACCATGCCCTATAGAACTTGCTTGAACTGCTATGTAATATTCTTCGCTAAAGATGAGTACCTATGTATTTAAAAAGATCTTCCATTTGCCGCTAAACCTCCAAGCATCATTGTGTCTTTTTCTCTTCATAATTTCTAGGTATAAGGCGTTATAATTTAGGATTTGTGAACTCCTCCACATCCAGCCTACTAACCGCCCAGCAGTGAGCATGGAATTTATCTAAATCGCTTCGCAGATACGCACAATTGGTCTTCCAATAAAAGGAATGACAATCCTCCTTTCAAATTCTCCTCAAAGTCGTCATCATTTAGATACAAAGAGTCATACTCACTGAATTGAGAATACAATTTATGGAACTCAATAATAAAAAGTGATTAGCATCAATATTTTGTGATTTTAGCTATTCCTGAAGCGCTTGAGAGGGTGAAGGGGACGACGAGGACAGTAGGTGCCCCAATCGACAAATAAATAAACAGATTACGTCCAAACTAAAACTGACAGTGTTCTTTGAGAGGCTCAATCTCAAACCATTCGGCTGTGCAATGATTTTATTCGTTGAAAGTCGCTCAGAGTATAGTTAAGTGTTAAGGCAATCATCGACTTTGTCGAGATTTTTTGAGAGGAGGGAATTGCCAGAGGTTGTAACTTGTAATATGACTGCATATTCCAGCGTTCGGAGGAAGGTGTTGGCGGTCGTTATGGTGAATCATGTGCTATTGTCGTTGTTTAGATATCAAGTTGCGCGCACCTTGCCAACTCAACAAAATTGGTGATGATAATCATTGTGGTTTTAAGAAGTAGCCTAAGCATTTTGTCGTTCTGGCTTCAATATGGGCAATCTTATAGACTCCTCAACCCGTTCGGTCTTTCTTCATCTTCCATTTCAAGGTGAACAACGACATTGCGCTTTTAATTTCTAACACAAAAATGTTTCTGTGGTAAAAACAAAATCTGACGGTAGATAATGCAAATTTGTATCGATATTTCATTGAAGAATTATGTTTCTGAATTTGTTCGTTCTGGCTTGAATCGATACTTTCAAAACATCTTTGGCAGTCCGTATGCTGTCCCTTTTTGGCTTGTAGAGCTCTCGAGTGGCTCAAGTCCCTCTTTGCAGGGGAGCTATGTATGCCCCTTGTGTTTTTCTTAATAGCTTTTTCATTGATGAAAAAAAATGTCAACAAAATTCCAATGCACGATTATTTTGAGAATTCAATAACAAATCAAATATTCACTTACAGTCATTCAACCTACATTATTGAATCCTTTCGAATTACAAGCCAACCCATTTTGCCATCGCATTTCGTGCGTCGAGTCAGTTGTCTGTCTTTAACAAAAAAACGTGTCGTCAATATTAAAGTGCATTCACACCGTCACGTCAGCCATGAGTTCTGGCAAACATCACAATTAAACTCCAAGCATCACACAATATTCTGCTTCGCATTGAACAGTATCGCACTAGTTCCGATAGCCGATACCCTTTACCATAATTTTCTCCCATCTTTGTTGGCTTACCACAGTGGGTTTACCATAATCACCCCTCTCAATCGATATCGAATACAAAGTGGTCATTTGTCAAAGTGTCTTAGTCCATTATGCCGGCCACGCTCTAATTCGATGTTCGATGCTTCCCTCCTCTTAGCTTCTGAATGACCAAGCAAACTGAACGCATCTTAAGGCATTTGAAAATTCAGTATAATCAAATCATAAATAAATTGGTGACGACTTAAATTGTCACATTCTGTGAAAAAACACAACAAAAACGACGACACTATAAGACTTGCAAATGTGAGAAACATAGTGGATTAGCTAGCTGACTAAGCGGCAAGCGGAAGGGCGGCTTGTAGCTCAATCACCATTTAGGCTTATTAAAGGGAACCCTGCGGCACTTCAGTGTGACTGAATGTCCGAGGAATTGAGTCGCGCCGATAGTCGTTGTCGATTTTTTGTTTTGTTCTTTTTCAAGTAACCGCGTGTTTGTGAAGCGATAATTCATTTTAAATGTCCGTTTAGTGCCAGATAACACAACAGCCGCCGAACTGATCAACAACATCGATCAACAAAATATTCTTTTTATGGTTCGATCCAGTGTGATGTTTCAGCGCTTTGTTTTTGGAACTTCTATAGTAGAAGAAGAGAAGACCGATGCACGACCGACTGACTATAACACGATGATGTGGTCATGTGGTCCAATGGTGTCGGTCTACGTAATGGACGGACACACATCAGAGCTTTTATGAAAACGACTTACGAAAAATTTCAAATGTCAAACATGAATTATCTGGATCCACCTTCAAAGGTTCTGACAGGGGCGTTGCTGCCATCCCACGTTGGACATTTCATTTACAGCTGTTCTCTATTTATTTTTGTCTATATATTTACTGTCTATGTCTACTAAACAATTTTGTTTCGTTTCAGACTTTTTTCGATTATGAAGCTTTAGAAGAAGACTCAAGGCCGATCGAATTGAAGTATCCAGAGTCAACTGTGACAATTTTGTCAAAGACATCCAGTTCGCCATACGTATTCATGGTGAACGTGGTTAAGTCTTATTTGATCAAATTCATAACAAAGGTCCTTTTCAGGACCACAAAAAAATCAAAGAGAGATACATGATAATTTCAATATTTTCTTATTGCTAAAAATTTGCAGATCAAGATGTTGCAGGTACACAACACATGTAGGTATATCCACTATCATATATCAAGCTTTATTACATTACTAGGGTAGCAGATGACACACTAAGAAAGTGAAGCTCCATTAACAATTATTCATTTATTTACTTGCTCAGATATTCCATAGTTGAAACAAAACTTGCATCTCACTCGAAGGGTTTTTTTTTCAATTAGAAAATTAGAAATCAATCAACCACTTCCACATTGGTTCAAGTTTCGAAAAAACCGATAAGCCATTATAATCAATTTTATCCATTTCAACAAGCTTATGTTGATTTAGATAAGATCACGTCACATTCGTTACCAATGAAGACGACATTTAAAATGTTATTTTCTTCTGTTATATTTGATGAGACATTAACACTTTGACAGTTGATGAAGCCATGATATTGTAATTCGTGAAACAAAAACATTGAAAAGGTAACACAAAAAATAACGAATTTTACAAATTTTAGAATCGAAAGGAATTCGAATCTCAATGAAACCGATTTAGAAACGAAAAGAATAGTTCTGCTTAATTTATCACTGTCAAAAAAATGTGTCGAGTTTGAAATTTTCAGTTGCATTCGATCAATTTGACATTTCGTTGGAACGGAAAAAGATGGAGTGCATTTGAAAATTAAACGCCTGATCTAATTGCTTTTGCTTTTGTGGAAACTTTTACCGTATGCCTGTATGAAATTGAGAAGCTCTTTATATATTTTTTTTTAATGCCACAAAGAGGTGATTTCTTCATCCAACTCAACGTTAATTGCTTTCTTATTTAAGTCCATGATGTCGCATGACTTAATCCTATTCAACTGTCCATTATGCTGATCAAGTGTGAAACTTTTGTTCTACATAGCTTACGTGAGCAGGTTCCAAAGCTTGGTCTTAGCTAGCTGTCCCTTGTTTCGCATGTTGGTTGAGATGCTCTACCTCCTGTATTTTGCATCTTAGTCGCGGCCAACCCTCTTTGCGACGTACGTCAAAGCTGGATTCAAATTCTACGAGTTTGATACTCCCTCGAACTTAAATCTGTTTATGCAGACCTTTTGTTCCTTAACGCCGATGTTTGGTGTCCCTTCTTGCTGATAGCATTCATTTGATCTTCTTTGATGGAAAGCCCTGTTAGAACAATGATGTGCGAAAACTTCTCTGTTACATTTTCCTAATAACTCTATACACATTTGCTTAAAAAAATTACCAATTAAGCATTAAAACGGCGTTGTCGCTGCTGGTCACCACAATTGCACTGACTTGCCTTATAAGTTGATGTATGCACCAACAACAACTCAGCTTCATTTTCTACCGATGTCCGTTTGGGATACAAGTGAACACAGCAACAAAGATCCAGCAACATAAGAAGAACATAAACGGATTGATGTCGTATCCTTGCCAAACACGCCGATGTGTCTGCATAATCGACAAATCTACAAATATGCGCACTCAACCTCGATAAGATTCCATTTTTTTTGCAGTTTAAGGAATGAGAAAAGTGAATTAAATAAATCATAAAAAGAATCTGATCACTGCCGCGCATTGCATAGTTCAAGTTCAATTAATTTCTTGATTTTCCCTTTTTCTTTGAAAATGGAATTTTTGTGAGATAAGTTGTTGTCATGTCATACGACATGTAGGGTGGGGCACATTTGACTTTTACAATTGTAAAAAAGACAGTTGGTTTTAAATAAATTTTTTAATGGCATTTGTGTTCACATTCTTCTCTCTTATCGCATACGTGTAAATAAATCAAAAATCGCGATCAAATATACAATATGCATAAAAGTTATAATGAATTTTCAAAAAATCTGTCGAATCAGCACCTCTCTACCCTATGGGAAAAAATTAAGGAATTCCTTCAACAATTTGATATCTTTCAAAGCCAAGTTCGAGACAAGCTGAAAGTTTTGCTCCCGGCATGTGACGAATTCTTATATTTGTATTGGTGATCTCGTTTATTTTTTGTAATTTATGGATTCATCTGAGCTAAGATTTAGCATTCATTAACTACTTCCTGGCAACAATAGGAGTTCAAATACCTTCTATTTCTGGCCAAAGACAATGGCCAGAAATATATCAACGGAACAATCGTTTAAGAGTGAATCCAACATTTTTATTTCTTGCCTCTGATAGTGATTATTTTCAGAATTTAAGTAGGTGGCGGATGGATGGATCATGGATGGCAGTGTGGCATAGTGTACCGTGCACGACACGGTCTGCGCGCACATGCGCGCATAACCAATTTCCTTTGTTCAACATCTGTTATTGGTTTGAAAGATGTGTGCATCCGCTTGGATATTCTTGCATGCAATTTCTGTTGTGAATTTCAAAACAAAGTACATTAAAAGTTTCAAGTTGAACAAGCCAAAGCCAAAATAAAGGAAGATAAAATACTGGATTCTTGATTTTTCACAAGCGACCGACACGAGTGGTACCAGCTATAGCAGAAGTGTTGGCGGGAAGTAGTGGCTGATGGCTGGTGTATTATTGTGGGGGCAGTAAATAAGATGCACATAACCATTTATTGGATCCCGATGAGCATTCAAAACGTCATTTTTGTCTCTGTTAATTGTGGCTGGGACGTGGAAGACCGTCCGAAAGTAGCGATCAGTTTTACCACATTCCAGAAATAAGTTTAAATTGTTTCCTGTTGCCGAGCTTCAAGAATAGAATTGAGAGTAGCAACATTGTCGACAAATTCACTTGCCAGGTTCACCACCAGCATTGGTAAGGATCTGCAGCGGAAGCAATAATGTCACCGACTAAAGAATCGCCTGTGTAATAGCGATTTTCATGCGTACGTTCGTAGTGGTTCGTTGTCGCTTCGGTTTTTCCGCTGTGCGTTATTATTCTGATTTTATAGTTATGTGTTGTGAGTGTTTTAATTTGTTCCATCGTTCACTTTTAGGAAGATTGACGATTATTATTATTAGTGTTGTCGGTTGTGCGAATATGCGACGATGAATACGACGCGACCGACGATGCACGCATTTGACAGATATGCACACTTTTTATGGGGGACATCTCATAACATTTTTTTAGGATGACATTATGACGCCCAAAGAGCTTTACTTGGAAGATCAATAACTACTTTGAATTTTTGTAAATCAGTTGATTTTATTTTTTTTTGAAAAAACCGTTATAATTACTTGCACGCTTGTAGGCAATGCTATTTCTGGTTTTAATGGTCATTCATGGAATTTTTAGTCACTGACTAAAGTGTGTTAAGCGGAAAGTAACAAGTGTTGCGTTTTAAATGCCTTTGACTGCAAATGCCACTTAAGTCTCGTTGGCCTAGTTAGCAGTTTCAGCATGTTGTGGGTAAATGTGTTCCTCTCCGCTTGGTTAGCTTGTGTTTCATTGGGTAAATTGGTTAGTTGATTCGTTTTAAAAACCTGCTTACTTAATGCCTTGGATATTTCCAAAGCAGAAGTTAATTCATTTTTTCCTTTTCTTCTAAAGAGCATACATACGTGTAACTGAGTCTCAAAAATGTTATTGCTCCCACGTCTATGTTGCTTCTATTGCAAGCAAGTCGTAAAAATATATTTTCAACCTGCTTTAAATTGGTATAGGTTTTTAGGAGTTACAATCAAGAGTTTTTAAGGAGTACTTGAGAGAAATATGAACGTTAAAAATGATGAGTACAGTCAACAACTGTATTTCACTTAAGAGAACATAATTTGTGGTCATTGGAGTTTGTGAAACAACGAATACAATTTGGAACTCAATTACAACTCTTCTAGTTTTCAGTTGAATAATCTTGGGTTCAAGTGATGACTTCAGTAGGTCCCCTTAAAAGAAGAGAGAAAAGAAATTGATATTGATTTAATTTTAATTCATGTGCCGAAATGCTTGAATCCAAACAGGTTTCAAAAAGACTGTCCTAAGAAGCTGCAACATGGTTAAAGTTTAGAGTTAACATTAACATTAATTTCGTCATAAACACTAAATAATTCAACAAGCAGCATCAACATTGCCGCCTTATTTCTCAGCCTAATTCACAGTAAAAACAGTTACTTTTTCAATTTACACCACCTATAATCGCATGTGCAAAACATGCAACCGTTTTGAAAAAGTATTGCAATTGCGTATGCCATCGTCAAAAGAGTCGTCGTCGAGCCCTTTATTTTTTGGCTGCCAAGGAATTCTTTGCCACTTTGTTCCCGATTTGGAATTGAGCCATTTGTTTGCATCAACAACATGACGCGACGATCGCGGTGAGAGAATAAAACAGCCTGAACCCGGAAGTCGAACAGTGGAAACGAAATGCCCAAAAACAAATTTGTTTGTTTTTTGTGGAAATTAAGATTTGTTCTTGATAGAGAAGACAAAGTGAATGTTCTGATACTTGATTTGGAAAACATCAATCAAAAGCCATAACGGAGGGAAATAAATAAAATTCCAAATTAGAACTTAATTGGAGAGTATGAGAGTAAGTGCATTAATTACGAGCCAAAAACCAAAACATGTTCTTTATTTTTCTGTCGGCATTTGTTTACGTGATAAAATCTCAAATGAAAATTCTACTCTAATTTGAGAGAAGATTTGAGGGAGGCTTGGAAAAGAATTGAAAGATCATTATTTTAGGAATTGCAATATTATAGCTTATACGTTGAAACTTATCAGCTACAGTAAAAATTTGGAAAATCTCAGTGTTATCATCATCAGAAATAGTTGCGTAGAAATGATATTTCTTGGTCGAACATTTTCGTATTGTTAATTGGACAAAAACAAAGACTGTAATGCAGAGATTTTAAAAACAAAAACAAGATAAAAATTGATAAAACAAACGTAAGGGTCAAAAGCGTATAAAAAAAATCTATTAAAATAAAAATACGTATACGCCCGAGTGTACACTTTCATAGCATCCGAAGTAAAATATGAAAACTCTGTATATTATAAAAAAAAGAATGTTTGTTTATTTGTTCCTATCTCCGGTATGGACACCTTATTGTTAATGTTCGAATACAAAAATGGACTCCAGATACTTATGAAATATTCATAGTTAATACAGGTGTAGTGTAAAACCATTCGAAAGAGTCGAAAAACTGGAAAAAACAAAGATAGATCGAATACAATTTGTCCAACTGTACTGCACTATATTTAAGATTTGCGAAGTTTCTTCCCGTGGCAAAAAAACTTACCGTTACCGCAATTCTTTTGTTTAAGCTGATAGTAGTTCTAAGATGGGTGCAATTTTTGAATTAACGGAGTAACTAATTTCAGCAAATAAGCTTAATTTTCAGCGCTCATTCTTCTTTCAGCCTTGTCTTCTGCTGATGCTGATGAAATGATGTGTGTGTATGTGTACCCTACTTAAGTCTCAATCATGTGATATAGGTACATTTATTTTAAATGCCCAAAACTTACTTTGACAAATCGTAACCAAGTGCCTTTTTTGTAAAACATGCTTCTTTCCTTTCCAATTCACAACAGTCAAAGATTATATGGAAGTATTTAGTGAGTATGTGGAGGTTTTTTTTTTTCTTGGGAATTTCTGCCAGCTTGTATACGCATTTATGTTGATTTTGGTATAATATCGAAGCGAAACTGATCGATAGCTTTTCGAGATTATCACTTCACTAAATGATAAGAAGAATAACAGCTAACTGTATTTTTTAAGAAATTTCAAACTCTTGAACACTTAATTCATTTTCGCTAACCATTCTAAATTATGTTATATCGTACAATGTTGTACACATTTTAGAATTTGTATTTAGTCAATCATACCCAAGAACTCAACAATAATTCTGAGTGTAAATTGTTTTCAACCGCATTATAAATGAAAAAAAAAAACAGTTACATCGCCCTGCACCCATCATTCTGTTTTTATTTATATATTGTGTAAATTAGTATAGCTCCAACATTTCTTATAAATTGAAGAGTTAAATAAACAAGAAACATTCCTAAGAAAAAATTCAATTGGCTTAGCTATTGCGCTGCACCTACTGTGTCCCGTCGTCGGCTGTCAGTAACAACAAAATGTTTCTAAGCTTATAAACAAGGAAGTTGACTTGTTTCTGCAATAATGCATCAATTCAGCAAGACTGAAATGACAGTGTCCTATGTAACCGACTTACAAAAAGACACAGATACGGCTCTTGTGCTAAATGCATGTAACATGCCACAATCATCTTATCCATTTCGACGCACACTGGGAGAGGAAGATTGATGCGTAAGAAAACTGAAAGAAATCAAATTAAAAAAAAAATTGAAGAAACTCGCTACCGTTGCAATGAAACTTAATAGAACATCATGTTTCCTCAATGGTTGATCAAACAATATTTTGCTACTGTAAAAAGGGTTGCCAAGCTATCACCATTCTCTCTCTCACTATCTGGTAAGTAGTGATATTGACGACAGTACAGAAAAAAGAACAGCGATCACCCAAGCGACCGACGCGACGCACGGCTGGCCACTCCATGATGAATTTTCTTTTTGCTCCTCTTCATGACCTTCTTTATTGTGATGAGCGTGGAACATGCTATACGGGTACGCAATGAAATGTCAATAGTCGGATCACGTATGGTTCCTAAGAACCAAAAACAGTTTTTTTTTTTGTCTAGAGTCTAGACACAACCCCGACCCAGCAAACAAGACAAGGAAATCACAGCTTCGCAATAATTGATCGCATTTCTGACTGGTCTCGGACGATCATGTCTGTGGAAAAAGAATGCGCCAGAAATAGGTTTACAAATAGTTTATGAGTTCTGTAAAAACCCCAAAGGGTGCGACCGATTGAATTAAACGAAATCGAAAAGTCCAAGTTTCAATTGACTATTTTGATTAATTTTCCGTCAGAATATGATTCATTGAACAAAAACATAAAAACTAGAAAACTTATCAATTGAAATCAATGAACGCGAGAGAGTCTCAGCTTCCATGAAATTGGCAAAAAAATGTGGCTGCTGTATTGGGCGCCAAATAGACATCGTTGGTGCGATTGACCCATTCTGACTACTATTATGGATGAACTTGAATGAACGATTTTATCATCAATATCATGGGCCCTCTAGACCTGCAGATATTTATAAAAGGAAAAAGAGCTTATATTCAAACAAAACTTATGTTTGCCTTTATTGTCTTGATTCATTTCCTATTTAGAGAACAGATTTGTTTCATACACAATGGCTCAATTCATTCCAAGATGCATTGCTTAAATTTTGATTGCCAAAAGTGTCAATATGTCCGTGAACACTCTTGCCTTTGTTCTCTTTGACTATATTTATCAATTGTTTTGACTAGACCAGCTTTAACTATTTGACGCGCATTCTGACGTGCGTCGTTTAAAATATGTCAGTGGGAAAACAGGCTGTTTGATTTCGTTGGTTGTACAACTTTAGGGTTTAAATTTCTTAGACAAGTTTTTTTTTCAAAGTATTTTTTTCAGAATCCATGATTTTCTCGCGGTTTCGTCATTAGTTCAATGACAAATGACCCACCATCAGTGATCAGTCCCTAACGCAATCACATCTAACAGAGCAGCCAGCTCTGCTTTTTCCAAGTCGAAATGATATTGTTATTTGCGATTAGTCATTCTCATTCCATTAGCCCAGGGACATTTTGTTTCCAACAACTTATCTATGTCGAAGACGATGGGTATACAACGAGGCTACACTTTGGGTGCCAGAGTGACCAGCGACGAATATCTTTGTGGCTCAATAATAAATGGACATTGGTCTTGTTGATCGTCTATCAACTACAATCTTTAGGCTCTGCTTCAACTGTCTCGGTTTGAAGCGTGGCTACCGCAACATTGCATTATAATTAATTGTCATTACTGCTGTGATCGTTGTGTGATTAAGTACACAGGATCGTGCACCCACTAAAAAGTCAACCCGAACCTGGGAAAAGAGCAAAATCCCGGTAAGGTCTAATGTGCAGACATATCAAAAAGTAATCGAACAGCCTATTAGCCAAATAAATTGGTGAGATCGTCGATAACGTACGTTTGCCATTACTATTGCTCCTATTGCACACGTGTGACTTAAAGCAGCAGCAGCAAACTATCCTATTCAATTTGTAATGACCTTTTTGATCCGCCATGTCGGTCGGGATGAACTTTTTTTGTTCAAGAGAGTGTCGGCAGCGGATTTTCGGCACGTTCATCGATAGAGTAAATGTTATACCATCGGCTTAGCCAGCGCTTCAGAGAATTTCATACTAATCGAATGGCATAAGGGACAATTCGATTGAAATTGTAATTTTTTATTTTGTGTGTGAAATTGATTGATGAGTTTTTGGAGGTCTGAAAATATGGCAACGGCTTGCCACGGACACATCGGGACATGACTAGAGTGAAAGATGGTGTGGAAGTTGAAGACATGAATTTCTCTATGGAAGTTATTAGGAAAACCGGTCAAAGTTGACTGCTAATTGAATTTATTAGAAATATTCAATGCCCGCAGAAGCATATTTGGAAATGTGATTTTTTCTTTGGTCCTGTTTAGCAAACAAATGATTGATTGATTGAGTGCCGCCAGGCAGGTAAATATGAACTCAGATGTACTTGGTTTAACACGACCGCGAAGGCGACCGGAGAGAAGTGAATGATTTCTTCAATGCAGAGAACTGTTTTTAGGTACTTGTGATTAATGATCATGATTTCTGAACTATATATCTAGTAGGAGAGCCGCTGAAGACCGACCTCCACCGATCTGTTAACCGGCTGAAACTTTTTTTATGAAATTTAGTTTGTGAACATATATGAAAAGTGTGCAAGGCTATATTAAATTTAACTTTATTTTAATCAATAACTAACTCCTCCTTCACCCATATGTTAAAATAAAACGTTGTGCCAAACAGCCATATGTGTAAGTAGGATTGAGACAAGAAAAAAATTGTGGGAGAGGGGTGCCTATTCCCCCCGTTTAGCCAGGAGGGACGGTTTTCTGAAAAATTGACTTAGTTTAACAGTTCGGTGTAGGTCGGCCTTCAGCAGCTCTTAGACTAATCTGAGGTTAAAAAATATATAATGGTAATGTTTTGAAATAAGATAACATACTTAATCAATCAAAGGAATGGGATGAAATGAAAAATTTAATGATATTGTAATGTGTATACACTTTATTTATCTCATACGCTCTGTATCTCCTTCTATTGTAATGTCTAATACTAATGTGTATACTTTATTATCTCTTACTCTCTGTATCTCTTTCTATATTTAATGTAATGTGTACACACTTTTCTTACTCTCTTTACTTACTCTGTATCTCTTTCTATATTTAATGTACACACTTTTCATTACTCTCTTTACTTACTCTGTATCTCTTGTTTATTTAATGTACATACTCTCTTTACTTAATATCGTTTAATTGTGGTAGTAAACACTCGTGAGGGGCAATAATTAATTAAGATTAAGAGAAACTTTTTGTTTAGCATTAAGAACGTTAGCCCCTACAAAAATCCCAGTATTTTTTCTCGAACTTTCAGCTTCCCCAAGAACTAATAGGAACCAATAGTAGTTTCTAGAACCCATCATTTTTGATATAAATAGCCGTTTGGTGGCGAGGCGAATGAGTTGATTGTGAACTGCGATAAGTAAAGTACACTGTGTTTGAAAAGTTATAATAAGTTTGTGAGTGATTTGAATAAAGTGAATTTGCGTTTTATTTAAAAAAGTGAATAAGTTTTAATTGTCGGACCAAGCCGAATATTACATTGGTGTCAGAAGTGGGATTAAAACTTATTGAGAATAAAACAGTGAACAGTGATTAAACTATTTTGTGTGAAATAGTGAAGTTAAAAAATGATAAGTAAAGTTTTGAAAGACTTAACTGTCGCTGAGCTAAAGGCCGAATTAAGCAAACGTGGCTTAAGTGCGGCAGGATATAAAATCGAACTCGTAAAACGGCTACAGGAATATCTGGAAGAACAAAATGAAGACCCAGATACGTTTGCTTTCGAAGTGGAAGCAAAATCGGAAGAGGTAAATGCAACTGCCGACTTATCTACCATGATGACACTTCTTCTAGCCAAATTTGAAGAGAATCAAAAGAAGCAAGAAACTCAAAACAAGAATGTTCTGGAGCAACTAGAAACTCAAAGAAACGAGCAGAAGACCGAGCAAGAGAATGTCCTCAAACAACTGGAAGGAAATGTCCTCAAGCAACTAGAAACTCAAAAGAATGATGTTCTGGAACAACTACAAGCTCAAAGGGATGACGTTCGAGATCGGTTTGATGAACAGAAAAATCTGCTAGAAGGCAGGTTTGCGGACTTCGAAGACAAAATCAATACTCTCGATGAGCGTGTCGAAAAACAAAATTCAACGACTAATGCACGTTTCAAGAAAATAGACGACCAGATCGAAACCATTACAAGCGAACTAGAAAAAGTGCGAAAGATGAAAGCTCGAGAACCTTCTGGTGAGTGCTCAAGAAAGAGAGAAGTGAATCCCCCAAGCTTTGATGGTCAGATACCGTGGTCAATCTACAAGAAACAGTTTGAAGCAGCAGCGTTAACAAACGGCTGGGACGATGACGAAAATTACATTGCTCTTACGCTTGCCTTGAGAGGAGCAGCTGCTGAACTGCTACAAACCATCCCAGCAGAGAAGAACGGTGACTTCAAAGTTCTGGTAAACGCAATCGAACAGCGGTTTGGGGATAGCCACATGACAGAAGTCTTCCGAGTTCAGCTTAACAATAGAGCACAGAAAAGAGGTGAAACTCTGCAGCAGCTTCAGGCAGATATTGAGCGACTGGTTCACCTGGCATACCCAACAGCTGGCAACGAGATAATTAATCAATTTGCTGTTGAAGCCTTTGTGAGAGCTGTGGGCGATATAAATCTCCAAAGGGCTATTCGCACTGCCGGAAAACAAACACTACCAGAAGCATTGGCTTTCGCTCTAACAATGGAAGCCGCAGAACAAGCTTCCCAAAACGTGCATCGCGTGAGAGAATTGGAAGTCCAAGAATGCTCTTGTCAGAAGGCTACTCTGGAAAGGAGTCAGCGAGACGGACCAGCACGATGCTGGAACTGCAACAAGACCGGGCATCTTCAACGACAGTGCAGATTACCGCGAAGAGGAACCACATGCCAACACTGTGAACACAGAAATATGTCAACTGGTCAAAGTTACACCTACAACAATGTTGCTTCTCAAGTTGTTTCCCACCCCACCAATTTCGAGGGACAGAAGCTGGCTTCTAGTACCGATAGCTACAGAAACACCATCCAGGTTTCTCAAACGAAACGTGACAACAAGAGCCTGACCGTGGAAGCAAGTATAAACGGCAACAAATGTGTGGCTACCATCGACACCGGTGCCACGGCGTCCATTGTACGGCAGGACCTCGTTAAGAAGACATGGCTCCACAACACCAATAGCTATCGTCTAAGGACTGCAACTGGAGAATCCGCAAAAGTCTATGGTGAGGTACGTCTTAAGATCCGGATGGCAGAGCTGGAATTCTCTCACCTGTTCCTGGTAGCAGATATATGCGACGAGTGCATTGTCGGCGTCGATTTCATGAAAGATCACGGAGTGATATTGGACATCGGGAACCAAGTCCTGAAATATCGAAACATCGAGATTCCGATGATCTATGGGATTCACTCGTATGAGACCTTGCTATCTGTGAAAACCGTCATTAAAGAAGATCTGACTTTGCCTGCTTCTTCAGAAGTATTCGTGTGGACGAAATTGAAAGGTAAGCCTGGCAGCCATCGATACCTCATGGTCGAACCAGCATCTGTAAAGTCCTCCCAAAACGTCACCATTGGGAAGACTCTTGTTAGACCTGTAAAGAACATGGTTCCCGTACGAATACTCAACATCAAGCCGTACGAAGTTAAGCTTAGAAAAGGTGAGATTGTCGGACAATGCGAATCTGTATCAGCTATAACAAGGATCAGCGAAGAAGACCCAAGGCAAACATTGAAGTCCAAAGAGCTGAACTCCATAAAGACGAACATTCTCGAGTCCTCTAATCTTGGCCAACAACAACGAAGAACTGCAGAAGGTCTCCTCGAAGAGTTTGCAGACATCTTTTCATCATCGCAAGGGAAATATGGCAGAACACAACTGGTTCAACATCGAATCAACACCGGGGATGCAAAGCCGATTCGTCAACCTGCAAGACGCCTTCCACTAGCCAAACAAGGTGAGGTTGAAGAACTGATAACCACCATGAAAGAAGAGGGTCTTATCGAAAACTCAAAAAGCCCTTGGGCGTCTCCAGTGGTCCTGGTAAAGAAGAAAGACGGATCAACCCGCTTTTGCGTGGACTATCGAAGGTTGAACGATGTGACCAAGAAAGATAGCTACCCTCTGCCTAGGATCAGCGATACTCTGGACGCAATGGAAGGAGCACAATGGTTCTCAACTTTGGACCTGAAAAGTGGATACTGGCAAGTAGAAATCCATCCTGAAGACAAAGAGAAGACAGCGTTCTCGACAGGAAACGGATTGTGGCAGTTCAAAGTGATGCCTTTTGGACTGTGCAATGCTCCAGCGACTTTTGAGCGCCTTATGGAATGCGTCCTGCAAGGACTCACTTGGAAATCTTGCCTGGTCTATTTGGATGACGTCATCGTATACGGGAAAACATTTGACGAACATTGTACAAATCTGAGAGCCGTGTTTCAAAGACTTCGAGAAGCCCACCTCAAGCTCAATCCAGAAAAGTGTTCACTCTTCAAAACCGAAGTGAAATACCTGGGACATATCATCTCATCCCAAGGAGTTAAGACGGATCCTGATAAGGTTGACACCGTGAAGAATTGGCCAACACCACAGGACAAACATCAACTCCGAAGCTTTCTGGGTCTAGCCACCTACTATAGGCGCTTCGTCAAGAATTTTGCTGAGATCGCCAAGAGTCTACATCAGCTAACGGAAAAGGGAAAGCAGTTTAAATGGTCAGGTGAGTGCGAGCGCAGCTTTCAAGAGCTCAAGCAACGCTTGTGTAATGCACCAGTGCTGACCTACCCGACTCCAGGAAAACCGTTCATCATTGATGCTGATGCCAGCAATGTCGGGATTGGTGCTGTATTGTCACAGGTACATGATGGCGAAGAAAAGGTGGTTGCCTATTACAGCAAGGTACTCTCAAAGTCGGAAAGAAACTATTGTGTGACCAGAAGAGAACTTCTTGCACTGATTTTGGCAACAAAGCACTTCCATAAGTATCTCTATGGACAGAAGTTTCTTCTCCGAACCGACCATGGAGCACTAAACTGGCTTTTGAATTTCAAGAATCCAGAGGGTCAAGTGGCGAGATGGATTGAGAGGCTGCAGACGTACGATTATGAAATTCAACATCGGAAGGGGAAGCTTCACTCAAATGCTGATGCACTGTCTCGGAGACCATGTAAGCAAGACTGTAAGCATTGCAGACGCCAAGAAGAAAAAGAAGTGGTCACTGTCCAACGAACCAGAACCGATCCCATTTATGGCTGGAGCAACGACGAGTTGAGGAAGGCTCAACAAGAGGACCCAGATATTGAACCCATCCTCGCATGCAAGGAACACCAGGAAAAACCAGAATGGGCCGATATCTCCGACAGAAGTCCGGCTCTAAAGGCCTATTGGGCACAGTGGGACTCATTGCATGTCCAAGAGGGTGTCCTTCGACTTAAATGGGAATCAGCAGATGGAAAGTCCTATGTAATGCAGCTAGTCTTACCGAGATCGAAGATTGTGGACGTTCTGCGAGAGATGCATGATGGAGTTTCGGGAGGCCATCTAGGAGTAAACAAGACGCTAGAAAAGGTTCGACAACGATTCTATTGGCTACACGCAAGGGAAGATGTCGAGAAGTGGTGCCGAAAATGTGATACCTGTGCTGCCACCAAAGGCCCAAACAAAAAGAATCACAGCCAAATGCAGCAGTATAATGTCGGATCACCCTTTGAAAGGATTGCAATAGACGTGGCGGGTCCATTTCCGGAAACAAATAATGGAAATCGTTATATTCTGGTCGTCATGGATTACTTCAGCAAGTGGCCTGAAGCATACGCCATACCGAATCAAGAAGCCAAAACAGTCGCAGACCAAATTGTGTTCAACTGGGTGAGCAGATTCGGTGTTCCATTAGAACTGCATTCCGACCAGGGAAGGAACTTTGAATCAAACATATTCCAGGAAGTTTGTGGGCTTCTTCACATTAAGAAGACAAGAACAACACCACTCCACCCACAATCTGATGGCATGGTCGAACGGTTCAACCGAACCCTGAAGGAACATCTTTGCAAAGTTGTGGACGACAACCAGCGAGATTGGGATCGACACATTCCACTGTTTTTGATGGCGTATCGAAGTGCAAGACATAGCTCAACTGGCCATACACCGTCTGAGATTTTAATGGGAAGGAACATCAGACTGCCGAGCGAAATCAAATTTGGATGTCCCACGTGTCGGAACCGCAAGCCGAGGATGTTTACTTGGATGACCTCAGGGAAAGACTCCTTCAGATCCACGACGATACCAGGTCAAAAATTAAGATGTTCAGTGACCGAATGAAGACACGCTACGATATACGAGCGACAACAACAGAGTTCCAAGCAGGAGATCGAGTGTGGCTTTACAATCCCCATCGACAAAAGGGGTTGTCACCGAAACTTCAACGGGACTGGGAAGGCCCATATACAGTGATTAGCAAAATCAACGACGTCGTGTACCGGATACAAAAAGGAGTCAGAGGTAAACTTAAAGTCGTACATCGCGACCGACTACATCGCTACAGTGGTGATGAAGATGATGGATTTGTTCGGGACGATCAATCCTAAGGAGGGGGCAATGTAATGTGTATACACTTTATTTATCTCATACGCTCTGTATCTCCTTCTATTGTAATGTCTAATACTAATGTGTATACTTTATTATCTCTTACTCTCTGTATCTCTTTCTATATTTAATGTACACACTTTTCTTACTCTCTTTACTTACTCTGTATCTCTTTCTATATTTGGAGGGCTCACTGCTAAACCGAACTAAGTCAGAAAAAGGCAATTCGAAGATAATAAGTGTTTAAGTTCGTGTTTGCTTCGAAAGAATATGAAAATACAAGTCACTGACCTGATTCTTTTACAGTTAACTTAGGAACGAAACACTTTCTGACTTAGTTCATTACAGACCTGAAAAGAATAAGAGTTCCCGCAGAATCTAGCAGTTATTTTGAAAAAAACAAAAAAATGTGACTTGGTTCGTTATAGCTGTGAGCCCTCCATTTAATGTACACACTTTTCATTACTCTCTTTACTTACTCTGTATCTCTTGTTTATTTAATGTACATACTCTCTTTACTTAATATCGTTTAATTGTAGTAGTAAACACTCGTGAGGGGCAATAATTAATTAAGATTAAGAGAAACTTTTTGTTTAGCATTAAGAACGTTAGCCCCTACAAAAATCCCAGTATTTTTTCTCGAACTTTCAGCTTCCCCAAGAACTAATAGGAACCAATAGTAGTTTCTAGAACCCATCATTTTTGATATAAATAGCCGTTTGGTGGCGAGGCGAATGAGTTGATTGTGAACTGCGATAAGTAAAGTACACTGTGTTTGAAAAGTTATAATTGAAAGTGTTGAATAAATAAGTTTGTAAGTGATTTGCATAAAGTGAATTTGCGTTTTATTTAAAAAAGTGAATAAGTTTTAATTGTCGGACCAAGCCCAATATTACAATATGAAATGAAATGGAAAAACAAAAGAAGAAAAAAATAAAATAACCATGAAATCACCATCGCGTTGCTGAATCTGTGTGAAGCGTAACCAGGAAAATGGTACCAGAAGTTTGAGCTTTGACATGCTGAGTTCCATGAATAATTGTATACCAGCTGATATGCTATAATATCCGAGCTGATGGATTGTGTGCTATCAGGCGAGATCTTGTAGCGGCTGATTTCATCGAGACTCCGACTGCTCTATAAGTGCAAGTTGAAATGGCTGATCTAACAGAGCCGTGGAGTGGGGAGTTGATCTTCATACCAGAAGGAAGGCCATGCGAAGGTTTAGTTTTTCTTTTACCACCAGGCTCTTTGGTGCCTTTTGTTCTACAAAAGGTTATGCCTCTCATTTTGAGTTAAAACAGGGCCGTTGTAGCTGCTAATTCCCTACAACAAAACGGTTTTGTTTAATAATGGTATTAGATCAAAAATTTATGGTTTAGCAAAATTCGAAAGCAAGACATTCGACACTTGCTTTGTAACCGATAACCACATATCCGACCATCCTTGGGACCGATTTTTCACTCTAGTTTTCCAAGATTGTTAGGGTTTTCGGGCTGTAATCAAGGATTACTTTGATGAAGTTTCTCTCAATTATTTCAAGCAATTACACGATTCCACAAAAAAAAATCAATAGCTCAGAAATCGCTGCCTATTGATATGTAAAACAAAAAGTGTTACATAACATTCTTATTCAAGAAAAAAATCCCAACCACCCTGACAACTCTTTTAAACAAAGAAAAACTGGTCCAGTAATATCTTGCGTAGTCATGACCAAATCCAATGCATCAGCATTGTGATGTTATGCGGGTTGAGTAAGATGCGTGCACATAAAAATATCAATTTGGAGAGGACCATTCATAACTGACATCATCCAAAGATTCGGCTTGATTGTGTAATTCTATATGTTTCCACTGAGCCCGAAATTGCGCAATTTCGAGACTTCAATTTCAAAATTAAGAAAAGTGTTCACACTACACATGAGAAAATTTCGTTTGACACATTAGCTTAAAATAATAGCACTGTCAGAATCTGCATGCCACTTTATAAAAAAATTATTTTAGATAGATACTCTTGCGACTGATTTAATAAAAACAAATGGATGCAACCGATCTAACAGGCAAATTGCTTCATCGAAAAAAAAATCAATTGCTTATAGGACGATGTTCACATTGGACTATTTCCGCCGACTTATTTTGAAGTAAGGCCAATCTGTCGTGTTCAAACACAAAAGTAGTGTGAAAGCTCCAGACTCACTTTGACGTCTTATAGTTGTCATAAATTGACAATAGGCCAGTTCCACCCATTGTATATGAAACCACCTAGTACAATCAAGAATGGGTTTTTCGATTTTTTGTGCCAGATCAAAACCAACAAAAAAAAAATCCCAATACAAAACCTATGTAAAAAGAGTTAGCGCTGCGCCAGAACTCAAGATGGCACTACAATCGATTGCCAGGTCGCGGGTACTAGCTAGATAGAAATACAATGGTTCCACCTAACAACATTTCACTGATGTGGCTTTTCATAGAACAAAGAAGAATTGCTATTGAAATTCAATGTTTTTGGCGTGTAAAAAATCAATCCCTTTTTTGATCATTTTGTACAGAAAACTCAGAAATGCCAAACACGTAGTATATATATGTAAAATCCGTGTACAATCATGTGTAAATCCGTCTCCAAAAAGTGATTCAAGAGAAATCAATCCTCCGAGAAAAAAATTAAATTTCTTTGTGAAAGAAATGCGTTTGGAAAAAAATTACCACTTTTACGTCACGGATCAATTCTTGGGTTGTAAGAAAAGCCACATGAGATCTCAATGTCATTTTGACTGAGGCAAAATCATTTGGTGGAACATAATTCTCAATTATCATTGAGATAAAATAGTTACCTTACAAATTATTATTGTCCATTTGTCAGTCTCGTCGAAATAGCTGAGTGAGAAATCGAATCCAAAATATTTTCATCTCAGAGATCTCAGAAAAAAATCTTATTTCTCATTTTTGTTCCACTTAAAAAATCTCTGAGATCTCAGTGAGATGTTGTAAGGTGGAACTGGCCTCATTAATTTGACGCCATATGCCAAATGTCAAAAAAAATCCATAAATTTTTAGTTTGGTTTGAAAATCCTGCCTCACTTTGTTGTCTTGTTCTCACTAGCAAGTGCGAAAGAGAAAAAACATATAGACGTCAAGATAAGTCGGAGGAAAGAATCCAATGTGAACATCGTCTAGAAATGAATGTTTTAGGAAGTCAACAAATGAAAGAAATTTATTTGTATATCAGTTTCGTAGCTCTGTTTGTTTACTTTATTGAAAAACTGTTGTAAATTGATATAAATCTCAATTTCGAAGGCAATTTCATTGAATGATATGATTTTGAAATCGTTTCATCGTGAGTGTGTTTCTTTATTTTTTTCCGGATAAGGAATAGAAAAGACAGAAAAGAAAAAATATCTATCCAGAATATCCAGAATAGAATAAATAAAGAAACTGAACTTGAATAAAAGGAATAAAATTATCAGCTGTTTGTTTTCACGTCAAAAGAAGAAGAGCATGGCATTTTTAGCGATATCCACAGTGGGCGTCCTAAAATTGAATTAGAAAAACATATTAATGTAGGTACGTTTAAATATACCTTCTTAGTAATAAAAAAAAATCAAAGGCTTTGTGATTTATTTCATTTTCTGTTTATCTAAAACTTTTTTTTTTGTCCAAAAACTTGTCTGTCCTCTCCGTCTTGTCCTTGTGTCTGTGCGCCTTTCCATCGTCAACTTCTGCTGCCTTTCTTTTTCGTGCCCTCCGACTAGCTGCCCCATGGTTGCCTTCATCAATAATTATGTCCGCAAATTCGTACGCTTCCTGGTGTGTTTTCAAGCCCTTTCATTTTCCAATGCACTTATCTGCCCCAGTGTTTTTTTTTCCTGATTGTCGACAACTCTTGAGCCAACTTGTTTTACCAAACTTACGATTTTTGAGAGTTGTCGAAATCATTTTGATGGGCTTCATACAGTCTTATGAGACATTTGATATCTCCTGGAGACCACTTTGAAAACAAATCTGCAAAAAGAAGAAAAAAATACATAAATATATTAAGATACAAAAAATATAATAAATAAGTACTCATACCCATTTCCATTTTATTATTGTTTACTTTTTTTCTTAGGCAACAGCAACAAGCAACAGCTGACAATGAAATTATGTGTCTGTCAAACTACAGAATATTCCATTTAAGGCACCTCTTGACTAGGAATCAAAAGAATGCATTCCAAATATTCCAGAATGAATAAAGAAACAAGGAAATAGTTTATCCGGAATATTCCATTGAATAAAGAAACGCAAAAAGGGTATTCCGAATATACGGAATGAATAAAGAAACACACTCCATATGAGAAATCGCACAATTTTTGAAGATGACTTTGAAAAAAATTCCAAAAATGCGCAGTTTAGTTCAGTGGGAACATAGTATAAGAGACGTGTTTAAATGACTGCGTGCTGATTTATTCTACGTCCAATGGTTTGTATGTTTTATTCTTTTTTCTCACAAAAATTATGATGTAAAAATGATAATAACAGGATGAAGAAGTTTTGCTGGAGTGAAAGGTCAAGAGCAAAACAGAAATAAAAAATTGTATTAGGCGTGTTTTTTTGGTATAGCTATCCGTATCTGCAGTGGGAACTTCCATGTATTACACATACAACACGCAGCTGCGGATAAAACTTAAACTTAAATCTGGCTGCGGATAAACAATTGACATTTTTTCGAGTACCGATTATTGAATTAAAATTGCAACGCACAAATCAAGGAACGAGTCACACAGAGTTGCTCTATGGTGTTTAATATTTTTCTTCTGTGATGTCGTTTTCTCTTTGCGAGATTTAAGGTATGACTACAACGGCCACTTTTTGCAAAAAGTGGGAAATTTACAAAAGTAAAATTTGTGTTTCTTTGTAGCACCATTTGAATTTGGAAAAAAAAACTACAAAAATTGTTTTTGACATCAAAAAACAATGTTTCTGTATCATTAAGGGGCCGACCCATAGAATCCGTCAGTCCGTTAGCGTTGACGTTTTCAACTGACAGCACAATAGAATATACATGTTCTTATGGAACTCGTCCCATAAGCAACGCATGTGACGGATACGACGGATAGAGTAGGTTCAATGTCTACTTTTTGCGTCCGTTGATCCGTTGACAAATAAATTTAACGAACAGTCAACTCAATATGTTTCCACAGCAGCAAGGAAAAGCAATGAATGATCAAAACTTTGTGCAAAGTATCATTTTGGCACAATTTTGAGATTTTGTGAATAAGCAAATGAAACTGTCAAAGTATTGTTAGGAGCCAGGATTCCACGGGGGAGTTCTTCGATACTTAGGAAGAAGGCAGCGGCACGCTTGCGGTCGCACGGACTAGCTCGTCGGATGGGGTAGGTTCTTGCCACTTCCTAAAGTATCTCCCGCTCGACTGAACAAAAAAAAACCGTACCAGGAGAAAGAGAAAAAAAAACTAACTGGAAAAGGATCAGGAAAAGGATACGGAATTTAAAGCTAAAAGTGGAAAAGGGTAAGAAAAAAGAGACACAAACCAAGGTACGTGAGCATCATCTAAGGACAGGTAATATTAGTGCTTCATTTGGAAAACAAAAAAACTAACCTAATTCTAACCTAACTAACCTACCTAACCCAACACCCAAATGCCCTATACTAACCTACTGACTAAATCCCTACACCAATTGAAATTTGTTTTACCTAAACTAAAGCACTTCACTTTTTGTCCCCAGATGACGCTCTGCTAGAATCGCGAAACGCTCATCAGGTGTTGTCGATGATGGTCTGGCCGACCCACCCTTGTATCCGTCCGATACAACCGAATGCTACCTTCGTGGCCGATGTTGTCGAAGGTAGCCCCTAAAATGACCAACCAGCTGCTTACCCACAAGACCGAAATGACGTCATCATGACGGACGACGACCAAAAACCAACCCTCTACATCGGACGGCTTTGCACAGCCTCACCACACCACAGCTCGAAGACTTAGCACTTCATATTGTTATTAAAATACTTCATTTCAAGAAATTTCAAAATTCATAATACAGTTTATTTTAACTTTAGAAAACTACAAACTAAATATCTATATATCATGTATGTAAAGAAGAACGTTAATTCAATATAATGTATTTAAGTTATTCAAAAATTGTGTAATTTTGTTTCTTTTTTTTTTTTGTATTTCTTGTACTTCGTATTTTGTTTGTTTCGCAACGTTTCTTTTCTTTTGTCTATTATCGACTTCTGTTAGGGCCTTTGTGCCAAAAAAAATATATATGTAATGACTTTGGTTACTCACGGTTTCCGTTTGTTTGGTCCCTCGTTGTCCTGCCGGCAGCACTTTGATGAGACGATGACCGTATACTTTTCTTGTCTGGTATTAGATTTATATCGATTATAGATTAAAGATCCGAAACAAAAAAAAAAATTCTCAAAATTTTTACAATGTACAAAATACACAAGATTTTAGCAAATTCAAATTTAGTAATTTTATAAAATTCTTCTTCTTTTGTAAAATTCACTGCTTTAATTCTGCCTTAATTGTCCGATTTTACTATAATAACTTCAATTTCAATACGACTTCAATTTCAATTCACTTCACTTTTCCTTTTGACCTTTTTGTCCTTGGACTTGTATTTTCCATTAATTTGTTTAAGGGTTGAACAAAAAAACCCATTAGCAGAGATTGAACCTAGGTATCCAACCTCTGCTAATTTTTCTTGTCTTTAATATATGAGTATATATGTATCCCTCAATGGCATCTAGTGCGCCTATGGCCGCTAGTTCCCCTATGGCTTTAACCACTCTTTCCTTTTATTGTAATTTTTTTTCTATTCAGGCTTCCGTAATAACTTTTATTTTTCTTCAAAATTATTCACTTTCATATATATATATATGCATATGTAACTTATAATTTTAATTTCAAACTTTCTTATGGCCTCTGGCTTGAATGCTTCACTCATAGATGATTTTAATGATCTAAATCACTCCTAAGGTTGGGTTCTGTGTTGAACTCTTTAGTTCCTCAAGTACATAACAACCTCTATATTGAGTGGAATATGACTCTTGTAACGTTTTTCTTCCTTTTGAATGCTGTTAGTGTTAGTATCATTTCCTGTCCTTATCACTAACTAGAAACCCCCTCATCCATCATTCGAATCTACACACACATTCATACACTTTCCATTCCTAACTTTTACTTTTATAACTAACTCTACTTTTAATACTATCTAATCAACCCTTATCAATTTATCATATTAATCCTACTTAATCCTAATCAACCCCATTAGATCCTATTCAATCCTACTTGTCCAATTCGCCTTATTATGTAACTAGCAAGATATCTTAATACTATTTAGAATCCGACAGCACTGATTGTGTGTACTAAATTTGATTTGCATATACACAACTATCTTTCTCACCCCTTTCCCCTTAGGTAGAGTGAGAAAGCTAGTATGCGCAAACCACTCAATAAAATATTACACGAAGTGTCAAATGACATTTCTATTTCCTTCAAATATTGCAAAAATGTGGATAAAGTTCTATTTAGTTGATAAATTTTCTATTTTTCCTAAGTAAAAATTATAATTAAGCGATGAGAAATCCCTCTTGTGTTCTATTATTGCGTCAAGAATATTCGCAGGTAGGTCATAGTCAGGTATGTTATGGAATTTTGTTGCAAAAATGCAAGTGTGATACACATTTGGATTTTTGTAAACAAACTTCCATAGTCGGAATATTTGTTTGAAGAAAGTTACTAAATTTGTGTTTTTATCTTTATTTTTTTCAGGTTTTGGATTACCAAGTCGTGTTCCTAGATGGTTTCCTTGGCGGGTGGATACATTCTTAGTGCATCTGAAGGATAGTGTTTGTGGGAATTGGCATTTGCAAATTCCAAATTGAGGTTACTTAATTTGTGCTTTGCAAGGCTGATTCCTGGTTTATTTGCATTTTCTTTTCTTTCCACAAACATAATTAACTTTTCTTTCTTTCTTTTCAGGTTCTCAATTCCCTAATCAAACTAGTCCGTGGCGTAAAATAAAAGCATCTTCATCGCTGGATTATGGTTAAACCATCAACACCATCTCAATGAATGTTTATCGTTGAGCGACAACGCCGTCGCGTCGGTTGTTGACGACAACGACGACGACGAAGATGACCTCGACAAGCTCGATGTCACCAGGTAACCCAATGAGGCTTCCTTTGGTGTTAAGTTATGTTTTTGATTATGTGCAATTTCTGATTCGAAAGTATGTACCTATAGATAATAATCATTTCGTACACTACGTAAACCTAGGTACATTGTTTTGCTACGTAACAGGCTCGATGGAAGTGTCCGAATGGTCGTGAAGACACTTACATCGTAAGAAAATTCAGACGTTGCAAAACATTGGTACAGAGTTCTTGTAAGGGTCTCGTAACGTGTGGCTGAGCCTGCTACCTGAGATAAAAGAAATGTTTCATGCTCTCGTGTCGATTCTCACTTCTGTTCATTTTCTACGATATGTTTTCCTGTATGGAACCAACTTGTTTGTACTACAACCCTTAACCTAAATCTGTCTGCTTATCATATTTGTTTTATGGGCCGTATGAATGTGTGTTTTCCGGGGTTACTAGCTAGTTCGTTAGTGTATTGTCAAAATAAATAACTAAATAAATAAATAAATAAATTATAATTTACCAAAAAAAAAAATATTGCACAATGCCCATACTTAAAGCTAAATGTAAAAAAAAATATCACAGCTAGGGTAGTTTTTGTAAATAAAACTCCTTTAGTGGTTAAGTAACCAAAAAAATATCACAGAAAATTAACTTTATGAAGTTATATCGTCAAATCGACTATCACAGTTGGACTTAATCCTACAATAAATATTTTAAAAAAAATCACAGATGGAAAGTAAATAAATAGGTTATAAAATAAATAAATATACTATAAAATAAATAAATAAATAAGGACAATAACTATTGATATGAATACAAACATAAATAAAAAAAAATGAAAAATTAGGTACTATGGTATTATTGCGGTTCTACAACATCATCTGAGTGCGTCTTCGGAGTAGGCATTTTAGGTATGAAGGTCTTTGGCATGATATACGCCAACCTTTTCACCTCTCAAATTGCCTACTTCATACAATGAATTTCCAATCTTTTTCAAAACAATTGATTTGATGAAATTCTCCGCTGCATTACTTTGTTTGAAATTTCTGCGGTAGACAATTTGACCGGGTTTATAAACAATGTCTTTACACCTCGTATTGTATGTTCTCATGCTTTTCTGGTGTGCGAGCTTCAAGTTTTCAAAAATTTTAGAACGAATAAGCTCCAATCGGTCTACTCGGTTAAGAATCTCGATATTGGATTCTTTAACCGCGTCGAGTTTTCTGAGGAGTTCATATGATCTCCCATTTTGAATCATATGAGATCCGAAGACAGCATAGTATGGTTCCACCGCGGTTGCATCATGCATTACACTTCGAAGTGAAAATGCTACATTGCTCACGTGATGGTCCCAGTGTTTTTGGTTCGTACCGAGGTACGATCGAATCTTAGCAAGCACCGATTGATTGACTCTTTCTGAAGCGTTCGCTTGTGGAGAGTATATTGCAGTGCGAGTGTGTCTGACACCATATCGTTTAAGAAAGCTAGTAAACAATTCTGAAACGAACTGTTTACCATTGTCTGAATGCACAAATTCGGGAACACCAAAAACATGAAAGACATTTTCCTCTAAAAATTTTACTACCTCAGACGATGTTGCTTTTCTAATAGCTTTTAAAAACACAAATTTACTAAAATGGTCAAGTACTATAAAGATATGTGTATTTCCGTTAGAAGTCCGTGGGTATGGCCCTAAAAAATCAATGTATAAACGTTGGAATGGTCGTTCGGTGATTGTTTGTTGTCCCATCGGCGGTCGGGTCGTCGAGTTTATGGATTTATTGCACTTGCATGCGTCACATGAACCCACCCAACGTTGAACATCTGTAGCCAACCCGGGCCAATAATAAAATTGACGCAATTTCGCCAACGTCTTGTTTATACCACCATGTCCAGACGCTGGTGAGTCATGCGCCGCCTGCAATAGATTTTCCCTCAATCCTTCTGGGATCCACAGTTTCCAGGCTCTGTCTTCTTGTATTGCGTCACCTGTTCGTACGTCGGTTCGTTTGTAAACGTATCCGTCTGAAATGCAAACATCCGGAAGTCGGTCCTGTTGCTCTTCTACAATTTTCTTTAGCTCAACATACTCTTCCGAAGAAAAGTGTGAAGAGCTAAAGTCTATTCCTGGCGCTGGTCGTGATCTCCTCCATATGCACGCGAGATAAAGTATCAGGGACTACGTTTTGGACGCCTTTCCTATGTTCGATGGTGAAATCGAACGCCTGTAGCTTAAGGCTCCATCTTGCCAACCGCCCTGACAAGTCTTTCTGTGTCATGAGCCACTTCAGACTGGCGTGATCGGTGATGATAGTGAAAGGTAAGCCCTCAACGTAGGCCCTGAATTTCTTCACCGACAGAATTGCCGCATAGCATTCAAGTTCCGTTACACTATAATTCATTTGAGCTGAATTTAGTTTTTGGGACATGAATGCCAACGGTAATTCGTTTTTCTCGTCGTCCAGCTGGAAGATCACACTCCCTACACCTGTTGTTGACGCGTCGCACTGTATGTAGAAATGTTTTGTAAAGTCAGGATTGTTAAGTATTGGTGCTTCAACCAGTCTCGTCTTAAGTAATTCAAACGATGTAATCGCTTCTTCTGACATTTCAAAATGTTTGCCCTTTTTCAGGCAGTCCGTCATTGGGGCTGCTATCGTCGCGTAATTCGGAATGAAGCGTCTGTACCATCCCGTCATGCCTAGAAATCTGCGGAGCTGTTTTGGAGACTTTGGGATAGGAAAGTCGTCGATCGCCGACACTTTGTCTCGGTCCGTGCGTATATGTCCGTCTCCTACTACATATCCTAAGTACTTGATTTCCTTAAAACAAAATTTACTTTTTTCTACGTTTATCGTAAGTCCTGCCTGACGCAAAGCAAACGCAACTTCCTCTAGTGACTTAATGTGTGATTCGAAGTCTGGAGAACAAATCAAAAGGTCATCGAGATAGACAAAGACATTCTGGCGTAAACGACCAGGTATGACTTTGTCCATTAACTTAGACATTCTCTGGGCGGCGTTACACAATCCGAACGGCATAACCGTGTATTGATATAACGGCCGACCAGGGACTGTAAAAGCTGTCTTCTCTCTTGATTTGATCTCCAGAGGAATCTGCCAAAACGCATCTTTTAAATCAATACTAGAGATGAATCTAGTATCTTGCAATCTACTGATTATTCCTTCAATATGTGGAAGTGGATAGGCAAACTTTTTGGTCCTTGCGTTTACTTTGCGCGAGTCCAAACACAGTCTATTTTTCCCATTTTTTCTAACTAAAACGACTGGAGAGCTCCAAGCACTGTTGCTCTCTTCTATCACTCCCATTTCAAGCATCCGATCAATCTCTGCATAAAGCAGCTTTTGAACGGCTGGTGAAATGGGATAATGTCGCTGCTTGATGGGAATATTTTCGTCGTCCACCTCTATAACATGCTCTTCGAGATTGGTTTTACCCAATCCCAACACCGCGAAAGAGGGAAACAGTACCTTGACGCCCTCCAGTCGCTTTTCCTGTTCTGGTGTTAGTTCTATCGTTTGTGGTTGCTCGGTGCAAGGCACTGTCGTCATATTAAGTTCACTCACAATGTTTGGAGCGACGTTAAAAGAGCTCCAAAAATCTACACCCAGATATAGAGGTTGTTGCAAGCTAGGGACCACGAATATCTCTAAAACCTTCGATTTTCCACCCCACGAGACATTTGATTTGAAACTACCTTCGATATTTTGTTGGTTTCCGTCAGCAGTCCTAATCGCATTTGATTGCATCTTTCCCTAAACACGTCACGGAAGCTCCACTGTCCAATAGTCCTAATATTTCTTCTCCTTCTATTTGCACTTTCGCATAGGGTCTATTGTCGTCATTCACTGTCAAGATCGAAGCTTCTATTCTATTTTTCGTCCGTCTTTTAATTGCACATCTTTCCCTTAGCCTAGCTATTTTCAAATAGTTCCTACTTTTCTTCTTCACAGCGTCTATTTCTTCACCAAAAATCCGCTTTCTGGCTTCGTCATATCGTTTCTTTCGTTCGTGAAGACTAAGCTTAGAAGCGAAGTTCTGCGTCAAGCAAGTTTTTGGGTCATCAGTCTTAATCGTCTCTCTCACTAAAATCTTTATTCCTTCCGATTGTCGTCCTTTTTCCGGTTCTCCGGGATTGTCGGTTTTGTCGGCGGCTGAATCCCGGGAACACTGCCGACCCTGCAGTTTTCCTGGCAAGATACACACTTGAACGGTATGTTGCCTTGTCCACAACCGAAACATGTCGGAGTATGAAACGTAGAGTTGCATACTCCTGTCTGTTGTCTGTTCGTCATATTTATAGTACATATATTTGTTAATCGACTTTAATATTTTCTAATATTTAAATAAAACACCGAGAGCTGAGCTGATGACCGCACCGTTTCGCATCCAATTTGAAACTGTCTTTATTTTCATATTTTAAACAAGAAGGAGAAGATAAAAGGAAAAGAGAATAGCGTTTGTACAATGGAAGTAGGGGTAAAGTCTATAAATAGCATAAGCAGAAATAACGATCTGTTGTACATATGTATATTTTGAAATGACAATCGGTTTATGTTATTGTATCAGTAAGAGTAATTGTGTTAGGAACTAAAATACAGAAAGATATTATACAACGACAATAGGATAGCATGCAGTATCTCACACAGTAGTAACTACTATATATTGTCATTCCGTTTATCTTTGTCATTATAATTTTGTCTATCATTAAATCTTTTCTCATTATATCTCTTGTCATTTCGATTTGGCTGTAAGGCGGCTATCTCTAAATCTTCCTCTTCTTCTGATTCGTCGTAGTTTCTAATTCTAGTTTTTCTGCTATCGTCTATCTCGTTCACGAATTTTCTTCTAGCGTCCCTTGCTGTCAAGTGTTCTTCTGCTCTTCGGCATTCGTCCCTTAACTCTCTAACACTTTGTATCGAACATCCAAAAATAAGTGTTGCCACCCTTTCCTTAATGTTTTTCCTAATCATGGAAACTAGGTCATTCTCATTCGGTCGAACTTTCATTTGCAAGGTTAGCCCCCTGATGTCCGTATAAAACTCATCAAATGTCTCGTGGGGCTGCTGCTTCCGATCCATTATTTGTCTCAATATCTCAAAATCTCTTTTATTCTGTTTGAATTGTCGTATTAGCTCGGTTTTCAAATCGTAATAATTGAGCATATCGTCGTCTTGATTTTCTTCTAGGTACTGCCAGTACCATTGTTCCGCGGACCCAGAAACCAGATGGTGAAAGTTTGCAAACAGTTGGTCGTCAGATAGTCCAGTCTTCTTTTGTAACGTCTCCACTCTAAAAATAAAACTTTCTACCGACATCGATTTCGAAGTCCCATCAAACTTCACCCCCCACTTATGAACATCAACCTTAGGATTGCTGTCCCTAAGTGGGTGGCGATCGTTTGATGGACTGTGTCTAGAATGACTACTCCTTGCGTGGCTCGTCCTGTCGTTCCCAAAGGTTTGGTCCTGGTCATGTCTTGTTCTTGATGTATTCCTTTGGTCCGTTAAGGAAAGTTCTAGGGCATTAAACTTTTTGTCCATCGTCTTCATGTTTTTGTCAATTAGTTTCATGACCTCACTCAGTCCCTCTGCTAATATACCTAAAGTTTTGGTTTGGCTCTCCTTGACGGTCAGTGTCGCAACTGTTTGCATCCTTTCATATAGGTCAAGTGACGTCAGTGATGTTACTTATTGTCTTTGTCTTATTTTGGTCTTCCATGTTTATCGATCTCCGTTCCAATAAGTCTTGGTTTTCTCGTATTAGTCGCTGTCGTTCTATCTTGAGCCGTCTAGTCTCTTCTAGTATTTCGTCTCTTGTCTGCTCAGAAGATGCTTCGTCTTCGCCGTTAGTCCCTTCCCCGTCTTGATCTTGTTCCTGTCTTTCTTGCTCTTGTTCTTGCCTTTCTTGCTCTTGTTCGTTGTCTTGCTGTTCCTCGTGCTGTAGCCGTAGTGCCATGTCCCTAATGACCCCAACTAGGTCCTTGTCTGTTCGGTCTTCGTTCGTACCGTTTCTGGGTCCTTGGCTTCCACTGGGTACTACCAGACCTGCCTCTTCCTCTATATCCTGGTCCCCAGCCTGTTTGGAACTCCTAGTCTGAACCCTGCCAACTTTAGCCTTGTCAGTCTTCTTACCCTTATCAGCCATTAAAACACAAGAATTGAAACTAAGCCCAGACTATAAAACCAAAAGAATTATCAATGTAAATCTCTCTAACCCAAAGAAAAATTCCTTCAAAAAAAAAGTAATGTTAAAACCAAAGACAAATAGTTCAAATTCAAAACTCAGAACCAAAGAATTCAGAAAATAGTACAAAAAAATATAAAAAAATTAAAAAAAAAACTAGGTAAAAATTTAAGTAGGTAACTTCAAGAAAAATAAAAAAATTCAAAAAACTTCAAAAACTTTCTCCGAAACCACCAAGTGTTGGCTGAGAAATAAAAATCTAATCAAATAAAACAATGAACTTATGACTATAAAAAAAAAAATTGGATAAAATCGGAAAATTAAAGATAAATATAAAAGGGTTAAGAAAAATTTGTTGTTTTTAGTTATTTGTTATTTTTTTATAAAATTTCGCTAGGTGTGTGAGGCTGTACCAAGTTTCCACTCCGATTGTAGATAGGTTTTGGCACACATGTCATGTCTATGACCATTACGTTATTTATAAGGCGCAGCTGGTGCGTTCGGATTCCAGCCGGTGCTTCGGTTCACCAACACCTCACAACCACTACATGACCCTTAACTATTAGTCAGAGTAATGGATGGCTGAGAAGTGCTGATAAACTTCCACACGAATGAAGTCACCGACGCCAAATCCTCTACCTCACAACAAGTCGGGTTAACCCAACTTGGCGGATAGCCGAAGATTGGACGTCGTTAACATCATTCTACTCTTGATGACGTCACGAACCAAAGACTACCTCACAAGATCTCAGACACTTGGTCTTAAGATTGGAAAGCAGCTCCAACTCGTGACGACCTCAAGAGTTCCCGCTGTACCTGGGTTTGTGGATGACAGAAAAGTAAAAATCGAAAAAAAATAAAAATTGAAAAAAAATTGCCAATATGCGATAAGCCAAGGTTGACTTATCGTTGGGTCTCGTTGGGCGCCATTGTTAGGAGCCAGGATTCCACGGGGGAGTTCTTCGATACTTAGGAAGAAGGCAGCGGCACGCTTGCGGTCGCACGGACTAGCTCGTCGGATGGGGTAGGTTCTTGCCACTTCCTAAAGTATCTCCCGCTCGACTGAACAAAAAAAAACCGTACCAGGAGAAAGAGAAAAAAAAACTAACTGGAAAAGGATCAGGAAAAGGATACGGAATTTAAAGCTAAAAGGAGTGGAAAAGGGTAAGAAAAAAGAGACACAAACCAAGGTACGTGAGCATCATCTAAGGACAGGTAATATTAGTGCTTCATTTGGAAAACAAAAAAACTAACCTAATTCTAACCTAACTAACCTACCTAACCCAACACCCAAATGCCCTATACTAACCTACTGACTAAATCCCTACACCAATTGAAATTTGTTTTACCTAAACTAAAGCACTTCACTTTTTGTCCCCAGATGACGCTCTGCTAGAATCGCGAAACGCTCATCAGGTGTTGTCGATGATGGTCTGGCCGACCCACCCTTGTATCCGTCCGATACAACCGAATGCTACCTTCGTGGCCGATGTTGTCGAAGGTAGCCCCTAAAATGACCAACCAGCTGCTTACCCACAAGACCGAAATGACGTCATCATGACGGACGACGACCAAAAACCAACCCTCTACATCGGACGGCTTTGCACAGCCTCACCACACCACAGCTCGAAGACTTAGCACTTCATATTGTTATTAAAATACTTCATTTCAAGAAATTTCAAAATTCATAATACAGTTTATTTTAACTTTAGAAAACTACAAACTAAATATCTATATATCATGTATGTAAAGAAGAACGTTAATTCAATATAATGTATTTAAGTTATTCAAAAATTGTGTAATTTTGTTTGTTTTTTTTTTTGTATTTCTTGTACTTCGTATTTTGTTTGTTTCGCAACGTTTCTTTTCTTTTGTCTATTATCGACTTCTGTTAGGGCCTTTGTGCCAAAAAAAATATATATGTAATGACTTTGGTTACTCACGGTTTCCGTTTGTTTGGTCCCTCGTTGTCCTGCCGGCAGCACTTTGATGAGACGATGACCGTATACTTTTCTTGTCTTGTATTAGATTTATATCGATTATAGATTAAAGATCCGAAACAAAAAAAAAATTCTCAAAATTTTTACAATGTACAAAATACACAAGATTTTAGCAAATTCAAATTTAGTAATTTTATAAAATTCTTCTTCTTTTGTAAAATTCACTGCTTTAATTCTGCCTTAATTGTCCGATTTTACTATAATAACTTCAATTTCAATACGACTTCAATTTCAATTCACTTCACTTTTCCTTTTGACCTTTTTGTCCTTGGACTTGTATTTTCCATTAATTTGTTTAAGGGTTGAACAAAAAAACCCATTAGCAGAGATTGAACCTAGGTATCCAACCTCTGCTAATTTTTCTTGTCTTTAATATATGAGTATATATGTATCCCTCAATGGCATCTAGTGCGCCTATGGCCGCTAGTTCCCCTATGGCTTTAACCACTCTTTCCTTTTATTGTAATTTTTTTTCTATTCAGGCTTCCGTAATAACTTTTATTTTTCTTCAAAATTATTCACTTTCATATATATATATATGCATATGTAACTTATAATTTTAATTTCAAACTTTCTTATGGCCTCTGGCTTGAATGCTTCACTCATAGATGATTTTAATGATCTAAATCACTCCTAAGGTTGGGTTCTGTGTTGAACTCTTTAGTTCCTCAAGTACATAACAACCTCTATATTGAGTGGAATATGACTCTTGTAACGTTTTTCTTCCTTTTGAATGCTGTTAGTGTTAGTATCATTTCCTGTCCTTATCACTAACTAGAAACCCCCTCGTCCATCATTCGAATCTACACACACATTCATACACTTTCCATTCCTAACTTTTACTTTTATAACTAACTCTACTTTTAATACTATCTAATCAACCCTTATCAATTTATCATATTAATCCTACTTAATCCTAATCAACCCCATTAGATCCTATTCAATCCTACTTGTCCAATTCGCCTTATTATGTAACTAGCAAGATATCTTAATACTATTTAGAATCCGACAGCACTGATTGTGTGTACTAAATTTGATTTGCACATACACAACTATCTTTCTCACCCCTTTCCCCTTAGGTAGAGTGAGAAAGCTAGTATGCGCAAACCACTCAATAAAATATTACACGAAGTGTCAAATGACATTTCTATTTCCTTCAAATATTGCAAAAATGTGGATAAAGTTCTATTTGGTTGATAAATTTTCTATTTTTCCTAAGTAAAAATTATAATTAAGCGATGAGAAATCCCTCTTGTGTTCTATTATTGTGTCAAGAATATTCGCAGGTAGGTCATAGTCAGGTATGTTATGGAATTTTGTTGCAAAAATGCAAGTGTGATACACATTTGGATTTTTGTAAACAAACTTCCATAGTCGGAATATTTGTTTGAAGAAAGTTACTAAGTTTGTGTTTTTATCTTTATTTTTTTCAGGTTTTGGATTACCAAGTCGTGTTCCTAGATGGTTTCCTTGGCGGGTGGATACATTCTTAGTGCATCTGAAGGATAGTGTTTGTGGGAATTGGCATTTGCAAATTCCAAATTGAGGTTAGGTACTTAATTTGTGCTTTGCAAGGCTGATTCCTGGTTTATTTGCATTTTCTTTTCTTTCCACAAACATAATTAACTTTTCTTTCTTTCTTTTCAGGTTCTCAATTCCCTAATCAAACTAGTCCGTGGCGTAAAATAAAAGCATCTTCATCGCTGGATTATGGTTAAACCATCAACACCATCTCAATGAATGTTTATCGTTGAGCGACAACGCCGTCGCGTCGGTTGTTGACGACAACGACGACGACGAAGATGACCTCGACAAGCTCGATGTCACCAGGTAACCCAATGAGGCTTCCTTTGGTGTTAAGTTATGTTTTTGATTATGTGCAATTTCTGATTCGAAAGTATGTACCTATAGATAATAATCATTTCGTACACTACGTAAACCTAGGTACATTGTTTTGCTACGTAACAGTATACAACGTATTCTATGGGACGGTTCTCTCCGGCAAATACGTTGGCAACAACGTATACGTCGACGTTGCGGGATTGACGGATTCTATGGGTTGGCCCCTTTACTTTTAATTTTGTCAAACTGCCAAAAAATGAGTTTGAAAACTTTCACTTTGTGTCTTTTCACAAGTGCTCGTTGTAGTCATATCTTTAGAGTCGAGTAAAATTTGTGAATCTGGCAGCTAAACGAGTTGGTGAAGTGAGGAAAAATTAGAAAAATCTCAGATTTCATGATCTATTTGAGACTTGAGATTCAAAAAAATGGATTCGAGATTCAAAAAACTGAATCTCGATTTTTATCAAAATTCAGACATAGGTACAAGCACACGCACGTTCAAACACACTTCTCTGTTTGACATTTGTCTGAACATTTATTATTGTTTTATTTATTTGTTTATTGAACGATGACGGAGCCAATCTACGAACATACCCCCAAAATGTCAAAAACTTATCCGAAAACAAAACCAAATACCAACTTAAAAATAAAATAAAACAGCTGCGGATGGGCAACTGCGGATACGTTTTTTTGGGAAATCGAATTTGGCTGCAGATAGCGATGCCAAAAAAACACGCCTATTGTGTACTAATTCTGTAAAAGAAATGGTTTGGTGGTTAACTCTTTAGTTTACTAGATCAGCCTATTTAAATTTTAATTCTTTGGATGATGGTTTGAAAACCGTTTTCTTTTTCCAGAAATCATATGGTTTTATTCACGTCTATAGTTTCAAATAATTGTTCGTTTAAAGTGGAAACTAACACCTACCACAGGTGTGATTCATTACTATAAACATCAATTATTGGTCTTTCACCACTTTGAAATATTTCCACCTGGCCAATTCCTCTCTTCGATATAACCTCAATCTTGAGCGATTACCTATTTTTCCATCAACATCAATAGCAATGTGGCTCATCATCATATTTGTGCAATTTGTCATCGCTCTACCTGCTGATGTATCGCAAAAAAAAACTATGAGTTATACACTGAACATTCGCAGTGACAATTTTCAAAGATCCACAAAACTATTTCGCGAATATTTCTTGCTTTGGTTGAGGCAAAGCGCTAACCTCAAATGGTACTCCATGATTTATTGTGTGGTTTGTTGTCTAACATAGTTTTCAACATAACACCAATTGGTGTTAGTCTTTTCAGTTCGAATCTGTGGTATCTCTGAAGGAAAGGAAAACTTCTAAGAAGACATAATGCCATCCACCAGCATGAGCTCGGTGGTTTGAAAAAAATGTATACCTATGAAAATGGAAATAGCACACAGATCGTACGAAGATATAACAATTGAACCCTGGTGGAGAATTCGTGGTTCTGTAGTAGTAATTTGATCTTGACACTCGGTGCAAATTGAGTACTTAAATTCAACTCGGAAATTTTTAATTTACCATCAGGGCTAAAAGTACTAAAGCTATGATTACACGGTCAACGAAATCGGTCAACGCTTTGGCTCTCTGACGTCACAAAAAATACACATTTTCTCTGTCATCTCACCGTCACTGTTTACAGTGTCAATGCATAAAACATTGACTATCACACGATTGACACTATTGGGTCAATGTTGTCCCAAATTACGTTGACGCACAGGTGTGTCAACGTGACTTTTACTTATCAGAGTCAACGCATTGACTCGAAAAACTTTGATGATCACACGGTTTGACACAAAGCAAATAGTCGTAGCCGTCAAGACAAGTCAAGGCTATTTTGGGGAAATAAAATAAATATTGTAGGTAAGTTCGGGCATTATGGCGCACCGGGCATTATGGCGCACCACTCAAATGTCATAGTTCCAAAATTCTCATTTAAATAAAAACAATGCAAACATATCAGCCTTTCCCTAACACGTGTCCAGTGAACATCGGTCGTCGATGTGACGAGATTCACAGAAGAAAAAAAAACTTTAAAAAAAATTGTTGCGTTTTTTGTGTGTTTTTTAATTTCGCTTTATTTTCAGATTCGTGTTTCTCGGTAAGTAGACAACGCAGCTGTTCGATGTAAAGAGCAAAATACCGAACATAGTTTCAGTTTTATTGTGTAACGGGAAATATTTGAAACGAAAAGAGATCTTAGGTTTTTTTGTTGACGTGTTTTGAATAAGTGCTTTCGGGTAATATGGCGCATATGCTATGAGGGCATTATGGCGTGAGTGCGCCATAATGCCCTTATGAAGTTTTTATATAAAGTGTAGTTTCCTGCCTTGATCTCTTCGTCTCTTCTAATTTTTTTTTATTTCTGTACGTATTGCATAGCTAAGCTATGTAATGATAGATACAAAGTGCATGTTTCAACTTTAAGTAATCAACAATTATTTCAGAAATGCCAAATATCCGACCAACAAATAAAGGGATTCGAGGCAAATGGGAAGAAGACCATTCACTAGCTGCTATTGAGGAAAAAGGACGATTGGATGCAGTGTGTCTTTTGTGGACAGTGGTCCCACGACTCCTGCACTGGATTTAAGAACACATGTGACCAATGTGGGCGTTCAAATCTGAAGTAAAATGTCTGCGCCATATTGCCCTTAAGGGTGCGCCATATTGCCCGCATGTAGGGCAATATGGTTTTTTTAAGCCTTTTTTGAATTAATTTTAATATTGTTTATTTTGTTGAATTACTATTTTAATTTTATTTATTTATGTTCCTATTTTGTCTTATTAAATAAAAAAAAATTACTGAGTTAAAAAATATTGTTCATTATAAAGTTATTTAAAATTTCCGTTAGGTGCGCCATAATGCCCGAACTTACTCTATATTTTTTTTCGTGTTTTTTCCTCTACTTCGAAGCTATTTTTCTTAACAATATGAAAACAACATTTTTATATAACTACTAGCAGTTGTCCGCCTGTCCCTCGTCCACCGGCCAGATGTGCGTCTGAGTTGTACATCATGCGCCCGTCGGAATTTTGTTTTGAGGTTATTTTAAAATTGTATTACAGTCGACTCTTCCTAAGTCGAAATTTTCCTTAACTCGAAGCCTACAAATGTATAATTTTCCACGTTTTAGCAACACTTTTCACTCATCCCTTGCTCTTATTATTTGCACTGTAACGTTGTATACCTTAAAAATTGATGTATTCCATATATGTATATATTTAACACAAAAGGAATTTTTCAGTTTGATTTAGCAGTTCCTGAGAACAGCGCATTCAAGCAAACATGAAATATTGATAGGTCTTGCTTGAAATTCATCCGATTCGCCAATATTGGGCTTTTAGACTCAGTCTCAATGAAAATCCCTAGTTTCTATCTTCTACTGCTTCTCATGCATCATAGTGCAACCAAAACCTTGAGTACTTAAAATGTACGATGTGCAAAATACTTTGAATTGACATTTAAAAAGTCAATTCAGTTTTACTGACTAAATGCCTCAAGTCAAATCACGTTCCTATAAACTAGTAACTGCTTTCTCTTGTTCTCCAACAAGACAAAATCACTCCTTGCTCATTTTAAGTCGAAATTTCGATCGATTTTCTCCCACAGATTTGACTTAAAACTCCTTTAAAATAAACATCAAAATAAAACCCATTAAGCTTGCTACGGAAACAATTGAATGGAATTGATTGGACGAAAAGATAATGGCAAGGTAAACTAGCTAAACAAGCGTGAAAATGTTTTCAAATTTATCAGCTGACTTATACAAAAAAAACTTCTTACTTTAGCTTCTAAAGCAAATTGAAATTCTACTGCCTTCGGCAGAAAGTGATCATTAACGAGAGTGTTCCAGTTGTAAGCTCGTTAAATCATTTCTTTCTTATGTTCGCAAATTATGGTAACAATCTACATAGGAACTAGCGCCAAGCTAGGAAAACGTCTTATTTTATTGTTTGAATTTCTAATAGCATTGGTCCCATTAAAGGAGCTGGATCAGCATATTAACTCTGATTGTAATACGTAAATGAAGAAAAAATAAATCACTGAATGGACTTCAGTTTAGATTTATTTATTACTAAAAAAACACACATACGCCGTAGTGTCCGTAGTGTAATAATATAAGCAGTAATCACAGTCCTTTGCTCTTTTGTTTGCAGAATGCATCTATATGGATACATCTGGATTTCTAAACCAAATGATTTGGCCCCGTGGTTCTTGAAGACCAATCAAACGAGAGCGATAATTTCAATAACAGCGAAAATAATGACCAGCCGACACATTGCCCCACAGTCCCAGAACAATGAATTCCAATTGAAAAAACCTCTAAGCAATGCCAACAAAAACAGAACCCGATTCAAAATTCCACATCAAGTCCACTACAAGCTACCAAAACCAGCGAGGATCCAATAGGAACGTTATGGACGCAGGCGAATCACAGCAATGCAACGACAGCTTCCACAGCAATCGATAGTAGAAATAGCGTCACAAAAATCATGACAATGAAAGCAGCAACAGAACGCGGGTATGATGCCCTTCTTTAACCAATCCTCTTCCACGTTTCAATAATAGACAATACAACTCAAGTCAACGTCATAATAAATAATTAAGCCCCAAAACATATGCATTCTTGAGGAGCCTTCCTCTTGGAGTGCAAATTATACAAACACACATCCACAGGCTGTTTCTGCAAAATAATGCACGTGAGTCGATGTCGAGGGAGTACGAAAAATAGTCTAATCGTGAGTAAGCTCAGTTGTCTAGAAGAGGAAATACGTCCGTTACTATTCGCCCTCCTTTGTTGGCGTGCAGTGTCGTTCTGACCAATTCGATTGGATTGAAATTGATTGAAGAGCTCATTGCTATTGCCCCAAGAAACTCTTACATCATTCAGCAACGCGAACGGTCTGGCCAAACTTGCTGTACATGAGTACGAGTAATTGCAGTCTATACCTACTTCATACTAATGGCCATAATATAATGACTGCATTCGCACATCCGTGAGTGGGAACTGTGCTCATTACCCATTAGACTGCGAAACTATTTTTTTCGTTGCAAGATGTTGATATTTTGTAAGTCAGCTGGCCCGCGGGTGTAAACAATAAGAATTTTCGATGCGTTCACATTCACTTCATTGGCCACTGATCAGTGGTGTGGTCAGCCGCGGCGGCGGGTGGCGGCGGCGTCGAAGGCGATGATGTAAGCCATCATCATTTTCATTCAAAAATATGACGAGACGACCGACGACTTAAAGCTTGTCTCAAGACCAAACTGAAGTGCTGCTTAATGGCTTGAGGACATTCCACATCTTTCTTTGTGTCCACAAAGAAGATGGCTTCGTGCAAGCCGTAGTTAATCTTCTTGCCAACGAGTGTCAAGTTAATTCTTTGGTGAATTTATAGGAAACCTAGGAGCCACGTCAAATAAAGTGCCAGCTAGCTCACAGATCAGTGACCGTATGCCGAAGAAATCCTTTCAGTTTGTTCTTGGTGTCAGTTGGTTCTTGTTCTTAACGAGATGGGAGTTAATATTCTAAAATTGTACGCGATGAGGTGTGTTCTTAAACTCACGGAGAAGAATAAATGCGTTGGGTGCTTAAGCTTTTGAAGAATGTCTCATAAATTGATGACGTGAGTGGGCGTGATTTATTTTCATTCCTTTTTTAAGGTTCAAGGAAACACTTAAATTACTTTGTAAACAAGCAGAGTTCTTTAACTAATCTAAAATAAATTCGTTTAGGAATCTTGAGACAGTAACGAGGTTCTACGAATGTTAGGTGGTTGAGTTTTAATTTTTCTATTGCAAAACTGCACACAGCTGCTACTGCACACATTGGTACATTCAAGCTGAAGCAACACAGCGGGTAGTTAAAACAGGGATGCCATGTGCACTGTGGACAATTTGTTTTAATACAAACTTTGTTGGCAATCTTGTTGGGAGTAGAATTAAACCTCTTTTTATGAATGATCCTAAAACAAGATAAAATGCACATTAATCAGATCGAGGCAGAAAGAGTTTCATATACAAAGGGAATCGGTGTTCAACATCTCCCAACCAACCAACCCACAATTTTATTTAATTCCCTCTTGGGTATTGTTAATTAACTTTATTGAAACAGAGTAAGGAATGTAAGTAGAAACTGTTCTCAAATGACAAATGGGGGGAAAGACTAGCGGGTGGTTAATAATGGTGCTTTGTTTCGATTGATAAGTGGGAACGATATTTAAATACTCCAACGGTTTGCGGTTTGTATTGTGGTGGAGAAAAATCAATACTTGGAATTGGAACTTAATAGGTTGTTACTTCCAATTGAAATAATAGCTTATTTGATTTGAGCTGGTGAGTGAAGTTCAGTGACACTGTGTAAGAGAGTACATCCCAACTGCAACCGCTGCTGCTAGCTAATGAGCAAAATTCCCCATGGGGTTTTCAAGTGAAAGTAAGTTTTTCCGAATGTGAAAATATGAATTACTTTGTTTTTCCCAACGGAAAAGTCCAATTTTCTCATAGGACAATTTTGTTTTTCGTTTTCAATTAAATAGCAATCCGATTCAATCTCACTGTGATGTTTGTAAGCAACTTTTTATGTCCAAAGCGCATGCATAGTCCGTTTGGAACTTTTAACGCTTATAAGCCCTGTCAAGAATCAACATATACGACTGCGGTATAGGTGACCTACATAATGGATGCCAAAACGACAACAATCATGCCGTACACGTGAGGGATCACTGCAATTAAGGAATACACTACCACTGACAACAACAAAATTGTAAACGATTCAAATTAAATGAAAATGACATGCAACTCCATGGTCATAAAACAAAGAAACACCACCGGCTACCTTTTTTTCTGTTGAGCTGCCTTAACCACTCTGACTGCGCTCTCAATTTAACGCCAATTTCTAATAACTTAATTTCACGAAGGCAAAAATTGCGCACTGACTGCAATTTTACCAAAGCCACAAACAGCCATAGCCATAGCCAAGCCAAGGTGGTTCATTCGCACGTTGCTGCCATTATACATATACAGGCAGGCCGAGATACTGTGGAGACTTATACAAACAATGCACTTATTGTCTTGAATACCGTCATCAGAAGACTTTGTCCCGCATTTTCTGATTAAAGATTTCGCAGTTTTGGCATATCGCGTACAACCTCCCGTCATCTTGAATTTCTGTAAATCTTTTCATCAAGTTTTCTACAATAACAACAAGAGAAATCATCGCCATATCAAGAATTGCATTAGAACTTGAAATTTAGTTTTCCAAGCAACTTTGGCATGGTTGCTGCAAACTCCGAAAACATTCCCTTAAAGGCATGATTGTGGCAATTGTTGGAATTGTGTGATGTGAGAAAATCATTTTTCATCAGAACTGAAACAAAGATATGATCCAACATGGTCAAGCACTGGCTTCATTATGATTTCTTGTTAGGCAAGCTAGCGTAAAAGGATAACTGACGCGGCTGTCACGTAAAATGGTGATATCAAAAGGAAAGTCATGGGAATCAGTTCACTTTTCATTTCATTAATTTCACACAACAAACTTTAAAGTAAATCATATATCCAAGAAGGGGTTTAGTTGTGGTTGTCCAAAGTAGACAAATAGTAAGTCCGATTCATTCAACTGACACTGCGGAGATAGTTGATAACACACATTGGTTGACAACAGTGCTATTAAAAGAAAAAAAAAATCGAGACATAAGTTGGTCATATAAAAAATATTATAGTTGATATCGTTAAATCTATTCACGTCAGTTTACCATAGCTCCTTTTTTCAGATTGTGTTTGTTCAGATTGTGTACACACACAAATTGTCACTTAATGATCGGTTTTTTATTGTTGATGGCTCCTTCTTTTATATAATATGTTAGCGCACATGAAACGGAAAGCTCATTAAGTCCTGGAGAGATAGACAGTACAGCGGTGGCTTTCTTGCACAATATAAAGTTCAATGGTTTGTCTTCAACATATCGTTGGCATTATAGCTCTCAGCTTCAAAATGGAAGATACGGCCAGATATGAAAAACATTATATTAACCACGCTTAAGTCTCAAATCAAGTTAATCCGCTACTGCTCAAGCCACAACAATGATAATGACGATGGCTTAGCAAGTGGAAAATCAGTACAACGATAGAAAGGAACGAAACGAGGACGGTGTCATGGTACGTTCGTAATATCGTCCTAAGTCCTTAGACATACGTTACCGCAATTTGAAATAATGGAGCCAAAAATCACACAAATTGTTTTACTAGTCTAGCAAAAAAAAAAAAACAATACAAAAACGTTACAAATGCATTAATTACATCAGATCACTTCTGAGAGTTTTATTTTTTAATCTTCAAATACAATACAAAAGCACTGTAGCAGAGTTACACCCTTCACATCAGTTTCTGATGCCATCCATCCATTTGCAGCCTTGAATGTAAAGGATCTGTTCGCTCGATCAACATTAGCAAGCATCAGTCATATCGTTTATTAGCTTTTTTATTGAAATTTCGAATCAACAACATCCTCCTCGTCAGGACTGAACAGCCATAAAGCACAAAAAAAGATGAAACAAATTAAACTCATCCATTTAATTAACTTAACCATAAATATACATTTATTTCCAGCATAGGGCGCTAGAACTAAAAACTTCACCGCTGACACTTTACGTATGGTCGCCAGTGCTGATAGTTGCAGGTGATTGTGCTGCTGTATCTAATGCGAGTGTTATCGCAACGTGCGCCGAGTGATAGTTGTCTGAGCTACCTTATGTGTGCATCTTGTGCCGGTGCAGGGAACTAACTTAACTGGGAATTAACTTCACATGGGAATTAAATTCACCTCAAGTGGGAAATATCTTCACTTTTTTCTGGTGAAGTTATATCCCAACTATGGTGGGATATTACTTCACTTTTCTGTGGGTAATAACTTCACTTTGATGTGAAGCTATTTCCCACAGAAGGTGGGAATTAACATCACTTATTTTTATGAGAATTACATAGAGATGCCGCGAATAGTGATTCGGCCGAATACCGAATACCGAATATTCGGCCAGACTAATCGGCCGAATACCGAATATTCGGCAGCCGAACGTTCGGCCAAATAAACGATGTATTTTTCTATCTCCTACGTGACTCTTGACATTTTATTACCTGTCTTATTGGATTGCGCATAGCATTCGTCAACGATTTGTGTGTAGTTGTAGAAATGAAGAAAGAAAGTTGCTAAATACAACATGAAAATTAAGAAAGATGTTGAAAAAACTTCTGTTGACAGCAAAAGCGAACTTTATTTAAGAACTGTTCGCCAAGATTGGATGGTAGAGCAATTGGTGGTCAGCAAACACAAAATAGTATCCCCATTTGACATCAGTTGCTTAAATCTACCTCTCGGTACTAGTATACATTGTACATAGTGAGAGACTCTTTTCAGAAACTGGAATTGTTTACGAGAAAGTAATATCTATTCACCACCATTGGTTGATTTTCAATACTAAAATCTATTTTTAATAAAAAGAAAACATTTTTATAAGTAAATTAATCTTTTTTTCTCCATTTTTGATATTCAACCGAATATTCGGCCGGCCGAATATTTGGCGTACTATTCGGCCGAATGCCGAATATTAAAAAATTGGCCGAATAGGCCAAATACCGAAAAGTTGCCGAATATTCGCGGCATCTCTAGAATTACACATTATTATCATGTTTTGTAGTTTGCTTTCGCATCGAAATCAATGACACATTTATTTCCAGTAGTGGGGTGAAAGAAAGATTCGTGGGGCTCCTGATGATTTTCTATTTTAATGTTTGCATTGAAAAATCTGCATAGCATTGGAAGTTGGTTATGATTTTTTAGGAGTATACCTTATTCTTTAAATCTATATAAATGAATAGCTTTTTTTCTGTACGTTCGCTTACCAGCCAAACCGGTTGACCGATTTTCTTAATTTTTTTTTAACTATAGGTATAGAGGAATAATGTAGAAGGTTTAGGATAAACAAAATGTATACTTTTCAAATCACAAATGGTGCAAATGTTAAAAAATTATGCAGCATGACACAACAAAATATGAACTAAGCTGATCAGTTCAAATACAAATAGGTAATCTATTTTGTTTGAAAATGTTGTCAAATATTTTTTGAAATTATCATCGTACAAAAAAAATATGTAAGTACAAATTGTGCAAGAGTAATTAATTTGTTCTGTAGCACTATAAAGGGTGTGAAAATAAAAAAATTCGCGTGAATTTTTTTATTTTCACACCCCAAATTGTTTCTCTGTTTAACAAAAAAATTTCGGTTCGCTTTGTATGTACATATATTGAATTTCCCGAAGTAAACCTAAGGATGTTGGTTCCATTATACGCGGGCAATCCGCAGAAGGGTGTGTAAAATCCACGATATTATACCAAAGCTGAAGACCAATCCCAATTTTTCTAAATGGTGCAATAAGCCCCTGGTTAAGTCAAAATAATATACAAAGATATGGATTTATTAAAAACTGAAGCTCAAATTATGAATTTAAGCTCTTTGTCTACTCTGGCTGCTAATTATCAAAACATGTCATTTTTGAATTCATATATTCATAATTTTCTTCATTTGGCTGGTTGTTTCTCTTAAAATCTTTGAATTACGGGTGGGAATTAACTTCATACGAATTTCTGATGAAGTAATTTCCCATCATAGTTGGGATATAACTTCACCAGAAAAAAGTGAAGGTATTTCCCACTTGAGGTGAAGTTAATTCCCATGTGAAGGTAGTTCCCAGTGAAGTTAGTTCCCTGCACCGTAACACAGTGCGTTATTGAATGCTTCGTCCGATATGGCGAATAACTTCAGTCCACTTGCCTGTACAAGAAGAATAAATAGAATGTCTATTTAAACAAGACTGACCCTTGTCTGCTGATAGACCGGACAAGCACTCTGGTTCGTGTTCTTTTTGATCACGAAAATTAAAGTTTATAGCACTCTTTCACTGCCACACTCGCTAGACCGCCTAGCTTTCCTCCACCTTTGACAAAAATAACTCACAGAACTTGTTGATGGTTTTGGTAAAACTGACTAGTTGCAGACCCAAAATTCGTTGTCCTTACATTGCTAAAGTTGCTAGCCATCAGTTAAGTGACCATATGCGAGAGCTTCTAATGTTTTAGAATTAATTTTTCATAAACTAAGTTTCTAGAACTCTAGTTAGACTCAGAAAATAGGCAGCCAATCGAACCCGTGTTGACATGGCTGTGGTCTGAAGTAGTCTACTAAAAGGTGTTCTGTAAGTAATTTATCCTGTCCTGACTGAAATGATCACCCCACCACTGACCAAATCCTATGCTGCTAACTGTGGTAAAATGATCACCATGTTGAGGTAGGAGTCTTTTCATCGACATATTGCAATCTTTTAACACACGTCACAAAAAAAAATGAAAATGCATATTTCAGGTTCCTTTAATCTTAAAAGATCTGACAAGCCACAGCTAGTTTTTATGTCTTGATTCCAAAATTTCTTAACGCATTTTATATGCTTTTGATTTTATCACCTCGGAAAGAGGATTTAAATGTCAAATTTATAATAATTCTTTCAGCCTCATCCATCAAAACTTGTTTCATGATTTTAAATATAAATTTTCTATTCGAAAAAATTGAAGCTGACCTAAGAATCATAAATGAATTAACCAAACGCAGCAATAAATAAAAATACATGAAAATAGTTTTCTATCAATTTTTAATTTTTTTATTATCTTTTCAATAAAAATCTCTCCATTTTCATTTCCGTTCATCTGTTAAGTGCCTCATAAAAAACTTATCAGATATTTTCGTAAAAAAACATTGAGAGGGAAACAAATATTCAAAATCTATATTTTGAGATAGTACACTGAAAAAATTTCATGCACAAATAGTACGAAAATATGAGTGCATCGTACGATTTTTTTCGTAGTTTTCAGCCACGAATAAATTCGTACAATGTACTCATATTCGTATATTTAAAAAGAGCTTTGTACATTGTACGAATGGAATGACAATATTTACGTTTCCTTTCGTACATTTACAAAGAGCGTTAGTACATTCTACTAATATTTCGTACTATTTACCCTCAATTTGTAAATTAACAGAGAGCATTAGTACATTCTACTAATACTTCGTACTATTTATTCCCCATTTGTAAATTTACAAAGAGCATTAGTTCATCCTACTAATACTTCGTACTATTTACTCTCGATTCGTAGATTTACCAAAAGCATTAGTTCATTTTACTAATACTTCGTACTATTTACTCCCTATTCGTAAAACCAGCATAAGCATTAGTATATTCTACCAATACTTCGTACTATTTACTTGCCATTCGTAAGTTTACCAAAAGCATTAGATCATTCTACTAATACTTCGTACTATTCACTCTATATTAGTAAATTAACGAAAAGCATTAGTTCATTGTACTAATAAGTAATACTTCGTACTATTTACTTACCATTCGTAAATTTACCAAAAGCATCAGTTCATTCTACTAATACTTCGTACTATTTACTTGCCATTCGTAAGTTAACCAAAAGCATTAGTTCATTGTACTAATAAGTAATACTTCGTACTATATACTTACCATTCGTAAATTTACCAAAAGCATCAATTCATTCTACTAATACTTCGTACTATTTACTTGCCATTCGTAAGTTAACCAAAAGCATTAGTTCATTGTACTAATACTTCGTACTATTTACTTGCCTCTGGAAACGCCTGCTTGCGAAAGAGCATCGCAGTCGTTTGTTGTGAGATCGTGGTTCTTTATAATACAGAATTGTAAAACAGCCTCGACCAAAACTTTCCGCAAGTTGTCTGTTAATTTGGGTGTCCTATTAAATTTCTTCAAATACAACTTACCTACTCGTTCTTTCTGTCATCAAATACTTAGCACTCTTAGCACGCTTTTTATGTTATTTTAATTTTATTTACAAAAAAACTCACATACCAAACTAAACACGATCAAAATCACAACCAAAATGAGCCATTGCCATGATTTAAAAACAATGACGCAAACCGATTCGAGTAGCGGCAATGTACTAATGCTCTTGGTAGATGTACGAAGTATTAGTAGAATCTACAAAAGCTATTGGTTAATATACGAATGGAGTGTAAATATTACTTAATAATAGTACAATGTACTAATGCTCTTGATAAATGTACGTATGGCGTGTAAATAATACGACGTATTAGTACAATGTACTAATACTCTCGGTAAATATACGAATGAAGGAAAAATATTACGAAGTCATTAGTAAAATGTACTAATGTTTCGCTTAGTACAATGTATTAGTAAAATCTACTAATGCGTTTGGTAAATATACGAATGGAGGTTATGATATACGAAGTATTAGTAGAATATACAGATAAAGAAGTTGCATTCTACTTATAATGAGTAAATCCTACGAATTATTCGTAAGGTCAATTTTCGAGACTATATTTTTTACAAATATTAGTTTTGCTTCGTACATTTAACAAATGCATGAGTAAATCTTACGAATGAATTTGGAAAAATTACGAAAACATTCGTACTCGATGATTTACGAATAATTTAGTACAATACACGAATAAATTCGTACAATGTACTCATAATTTTGATTTACGAATAATATTAGTACAAAGAACGAAAAAATTCGTGTATTTTACCAAAAATTTAATCAAAATTTACTAATACATTCGTAACTTTCTTATTACAGAAAAGCTTCGTACAATCTACGAATATTCGTTCAATGTACGAATTTTTTCGTACGAATGCTATTCGTAGCAATTTTACTAATAAAATTTTTCAGTGTAAGAAAACCAAAACTCTAGCATTCCATTGAGTGCGTAAGACCAGATCACACGACGACGTTCATCATCAACAAAAATATGATTGCATTTTCATAGTAAGTGCAATCATCATTAACCACTCCTTTCTCCTTATCATTCTAAGTACCAGCAAAAAACTGAACAACAACAAAAACGATGAGTACTTTTTTTACATCAATTTTGAACTTACTTATGTTCTATCCATAGTCATCTGGTTCACAGCGCCGCATAACAATTATATTCTTGCGATGTCGCACTCCTTCTTCCTCCATACATTCAAGGCGGCATAATAGCTTTCTACCAGATGCGTTGTTACACTTCGCCGAATCAAGCTGTACTGGAACTTGTACTGATCCTTATATCGACACTGTTCAAAGTAAATTTCATCATGTTTGTGCTGTCTATTTGCTGAGGACTTTTTCGATAAAAAGCGACAAATCAAAACCATTGAATTATTGATGGTACACCTTCTTGTGTTTAAATTAAAAATTCCTTGATTGATATGCGATATGAAATTATTGAGTTGAAATGCCTTTGGTTTCCAAATGAAAATTTATTTAAAGCTAAGTTATATAAATGATGTTGTTTGAACAAAGCTTAGATTAGGAATGAAAAAATATTTTCAATGAAAACTTAATTTTGATAAACGAAAACGAATAGATTGCTTGATTTTCAACACCCTCTCTCAATCTTAACGTTTCTAATCAAATTAACTTTTCTTTAAAATAAATTTAGTTTACATCGTAACTCCAAAAAATGAACAGAATCCAAAGATTTTGTAAACACGTCAGCAAGTTGTTCTCTTGTGCCGATACATTCGACTCTTATGATTTCCTTTGCAATATTATCTCTTATGAAATGATGCTTTATGTCAATATGTTTAGCTCTCTTTGTCTCTAAATTATGAGCCATGCCGATACATCCTCTGTTGTCTTCGTATATACATACTGATTCGTTCTTTAATTGATGCAAATCTTGCATAATGCCTCTTAGCCATATAGCTTCGGTAACAGCTGAACTTAAGGCGATATACTCAGCTTCACTAGATGAGGTTGCCACAGTAGTTTGCTTCTTGCTACACCAGGACACATTATTTCCAAAAACTTGAAATATATAGCCACTAACTGACTTTCTGTCAACAATGTCAGATCCCCAGTCAGCGTCAGCATAACCAATTAATGGTTGATCAATGTCACGACTGAAGTTAAGTTTTATATTCTTTGTTCCTTGTAAATAACGCACAATTCTTTTCAAATGCTGCCAATGAACTTCAGAAGGATTTTGTTGATATCGTCCCATATAACTCACAGCGTAACAAATGTCAGGTCTTGAACAAAGCATCAAATACATCATACTTCCAAGAAGCTCACGGTAAGGTTGTTGTAGTTCTTTGCTAGTTTTATTAGCTTCTAGTTGTAGACCTTTTTCCATCGGACTTTTGACAGAATTACATTCCGTCATACCGAATTTGTTAAGAAGTTTTTCAATACTTGTTTCTTGTGATATCTTCAAATGACCTTCTGAAAATTCCACCTTCATTCCCAAAAAGAATCTTAAGGGTCCACAGTCAGACATTTCGAATTGTGATGAGAGTGCAGTCTTCATTTCCGCTATAGATGACAATTTGTTTCCAACAAGTAATAGGTCGTCAACATATATGACCAAAAACAAAACGTCATCTTCTTTTTCGCTAAATCTTGTGTAAAGACAGTAATCATGGTTTGACCGATGAAATCCGAATTTTATCAAACTTTCATTAAGTTTATTATTCCAGCAACGAGGTGACTGCTTTAAGCCATAAATAGATTTTTGAAGTTTGCATACCTTTCCCTCTCTTGCTGGTAAGCCCTCTGGTATTGACATATACAGTTCTTCTTCAAGGTCACCATGAAGAAATGCCGTCTTTATATCCAATTGGTGAAAGTGATATTTTCGGTAAACACCAACTGCCAGTAGGACTCGAATCGTGGTCAACTTTGCTACCGGCGCATATGTTTCTTTAAAATCAATTCCGGATTTTTGTAGAAACCCTTTGACGACTAATCTTGCCTTGTACTTAGTTTGGTTACCATTTTCATCTTCTTTAATTGAGAATACCCATTTTGTCTTCAGCAATCTTGCATCTAAGGGCTTGTCTATTATTGTCCAAACTTTATTTTTCTTCATTGAATTTAGTTCGGCATCAATAGCGTTCTTCCAAAGATCCGAATCAGGACGATTCAATGTTTGATTGAAACTTTCAGGTAGATCTGTTAAGCAATTATAACCAGCGGCAGAATTTGCTTTTGAACCCAATATAAAATCATTTAACTTACTTGGTAGCCAGCGCTCCCTTACACTGCGCTTGACAAACTCCTGTTGGTGATTGTTATCTCTTTGTGAAGGGAGCGCATTAATAGCATCACTAAATTGAGGTTCTTCTTGTTCTTCTTCTGGCTGATCGTTATTAGTTGAGTCATCTTCTTGAACAATTGGTATTTCATCGTTATTAGCCACAGCAGCATCATCATTGGGTACAGACACATCCCCCTCTTGCTCGTGGCTCCAACATTCTACTACTTTGTTATTTTGTTTTGTCAGGTTCTTGAATGGATAATTTGACTCTTCAAATTTTACGTCACGGCAGGTTCTTATTTTACTTGATTTAATATCCCAGAGACGATATCCATTTGGGGCATAACCAATCATAACTGATATCTTACTTTTTGGTTCAAGTTTGTTTCGATACTGGCTTGGAATCCAGGCATATGCCTTACATCCAAACACCTTTAACTTAGTCAAATCGGGTGTGAAACCAAACCATAATTCAGCAGGTGTTGTCGAATCATCCAAGCAACTCGTAGGACTTCGGTTGATTGTGTACACAGCTGCAAGCCCGGCCTCGTTCCAAAAATTCTGTGGAGCACCCGATTCAATTAACATGACTCTTATGGTTTCAGTAAGAGTCCTGTTAAATCTTTCGGCCACCCCATTTTGCTGTGGTGAATAGGCAATGGTTGGCTCCACTTGAATTCCTTTTTGCTTGTACCAACACATTTGGTCATTCGAAAGATATTCCCGTCCTTGATCTATTGTCATTCTTGATATTGCTGTTCCAAACATAGATGTCGATAAGGCCTCATACTCTTTCAGTTTTTGAAAAACTTCAGACTTTTTCTTCATAACAAAAATCATTGCATAGTGGCTAAAGTCATCTATAAAAGAGACAAAATATCTTGAACCATCCCAAGCCATTGGACTAAGAGGACCGCAAACATCCGAATGAACTCTTTCCAGAACCCGTTTGGCTCTGTGTCGTGTTCTGTTGAAAGGTTCACGTACTTGCTTGCCCTCCATACATACGTCACAAAAATTAAGCTTCATTTTCTGAATATTACTTGGGATCAAGTTATTCTTCGCAAGGATATTCAACCGACCTTGACTAATATGCCCAAGACGACGGTGCCACAACATACTTTCGTCCTTCTCACACATGTTTATGATCGGCTTTCTAACGGTTACTTCTAGTTCATATAAGGTACCTCGTAAAATTGCAGTTGCAATAACTTCCTTGTCCCTCATAATTATTGCTTTGTCCCCACCAAAGATCACTCTTGCTCCAGCACTTGTAAGCTTCCTGACAGATAATAAATTATCTCGCAAATCTGGTGCATATAACACGTTCTGTATGGTGAATTCAGTCCCGTGATTACTTAGTCCATTGATTTGTCCAACTTCTCTCACAATCAATGATTGGTCATCCTTGGCGACTTTAATTTCAAGTGGAAAATCCAATTTATCCAACTTAGAAAAACTCCATTTTTCATTCGTTAGATGATCACTAGCACCGGAATCTAATTTAAAAATGATTTTACTCGCATTCATGTTTTTCTTATTACAATTTCTGTCAGCCATAAAGCTAAAACCTCTTTCTTTGACATTCTGAGGTTCTTTAACACGACAATTTCTTGCTTGATGGCCAAATTTATTGCATTTAAAGCATTTTCCATTAAATTTCTTATTCTTGTTGAATTTCTTTTTACCAGAAAAGGCGCTCATCTCTTTGACATCGTCTTCTTGACGCTCATTAAGCTTGAGTTCTTCAGCTCTAAGCCTATCCTTCACCAAAGAAAGCGTAAGTTTCGATTCTTCAAAATTCTGAAGGGCTGTTATCAACGGATCGAACTTGTCTGGTAAGGTCATAAAAAGTTGCGTGAGAATATCACTGTTTTCCATCGTAGCCCCTGTCATTTTCAGTTGACGAATCAAATTTTCAAAAACAAGCAAATGAGAATTCACTGAATCTCCACTCTGCATTTTCAATTTAGTTAGCTGCTTACGTAACAGCAATTGGTTAACAATTGATTTTCCTGCGAAAGCTGACTCCAGATTAAGCCACATCTTCTTAGCAGATTCTTCATCCCTCACGTAGCTCAAATAATCTGAATGGATAAAATTAACTAAATAATTTTTAGCTACTTTATCCCTCTTAATAAATGCAGCTTTTTCTTCTTCTTTTGTTGGAGGATCGCTCGTTATAACGTCCCAAAGATTTTTCGATTCCATATAAATCTTCACCCGGAACTGCCAGTCATCATATCCACAACCGTTAAACTGTGGTATGCCAAGCATTACATCTTTTACGTCGCCCATAACCTATTGAGTTGAAATGCCTTTGGTTTCCAAATGAAAATTTATTTAAAGCTAAGTTATATAAATGATGTTGTTTGAACAAAGCTTAGATTAGGAATGAAAAAATATTTTCAATGAAAACTTAATTTTGATAAACGAAAACGAATAGATTGCTTGATTTTCAACAGAAATAAATTTTACGCCGAGGCGGGTGTTCCCTTCAAGAGAGGAGGATAACAATAGTGATTAAGGGTTTCCTAATAATGAAATTTTCCACAGATTGTTGAGGGAATTTACTTGAATTATCTTGCTTTTGAAAAAGAAAACAAAAAGAGTTCGCTGCTCAGTTCTTTCGTTTGTTTATTTTTGAAGGTAGATTTCTTACAACACACACAATGGCTCCTCTTCGCAGGGCTTCCTTGGACTCGTCCTCGAAAAAATGTCTTGTAACTAGAGTGCAGATCGTGAAAAAGAAATAAACATCCACGTTATTATGAATATAAGAAGTTCTGGAAAGAGTGAAAACTTCACAGACCAACGCACGTGTTCAATAGAACAGAAGAAAAAAGAGAGATATGACCCAGTATTCACAGTGTTGATCCTTGTTCCGATCTCAAAAACATTCTGAAGCGACCAGAAATTACTTTTAATGAAACAGTCAGTTTACCGGAGAAATAACGACTCCGCCATTCCAAGATGACAATATCCTGCTGCAGCCATCAAGTATTGAAGAATTTAAAGGCACGTGCTGATGACATATACCAGCTATCTCAAAGTTGTTGTTGCTTATTAAAACGCACCTGCCAAGTCACCGGGGATGGTCCTCCTTTTTATTATATTGCATATTTTATCACTACTTCCGTCTGGATGATCTCGAACGAGGTATTGATCTTACACTCTGTTCTACCGGGTGTGTGCAAACCTTGCGATTAAGCATGATTGAGGTGGGGTGTACGATCCGGTGTTGTGTTGACTTGTCGCAATACCTTCAAGAACGAAATTTTAAAAATCGCATGACAAACATTTTTTCTTAATAGAAAAAGGCTTCGGTAAGGACAATGTGTGCTGTGTGTGTTTTCTCTCGTACGTCATCCTGCACAAACTGATGAGTTTGGTAGGATATAGTGGATAGGAAAAACTGTGACATCGATGATCAGATTTCCTTCAGCCTCCTTTCAGTACAGCATAGCTATCCATCATTTGCATTGAAACCGATAATAATGAGCATAACTATTTTGTTTACTAGATGGCCCACCCCGCACAACTTGTTTTATCTTAAGCTTTAAATGCGCCAATCACTTTTAAAAAGACACTTCTTATACAGGGTGATTCACGAGCGTTGTGCCAAAAAGCTAGAGCGTGTAGGTTGAGTTGAGACAAGAAAAAAATCGTATGGGAAGGGGGGGTCTATTCCCCCCCGTTTAGCTGGGAGGGGCAATTTTCTGAAAAATTGACTTATTTTGTAAAAAAAAATATTAAAAATCAACGGCTTCGTTTACAACACCGTGCTATACCTTTCTGAAAAGTCAAAAACTTCTTCTTTCACTCTGTTTTTAAATTAAATTGTTTTAACGAATAGTTTAAAAAAAATAAATTTTCAAACTCAAAATTTTCAAAAAAAAAGCAAAAAAATCATTTTTAAACTAATTTTTTTCAAAATTTTATGTAATTAAGTACTAATTTTTTTTAAGAAATTCAATGTCTTTGTTAATTTTTAGTCGAAAACAGAAAACCGGATGCAAAAATGTCTTTTCGTTTTTGAGAAATTAAAAAAAAAAACCAAAAAAACTTTTTTCTAAAAAAATGTTTATTTTTATTTTTACCTATCTGGACTTTTAGTTTAATTTATTAGTTTAATTTATAAATTTAATTTTTTGTAATTGGAGTTTTATGAGGACTCAATAATGTAGAAAAATATTGGATTTTCCCTGGATTAATCATTTTGTTCATTGATAACGTCTGCCATTGACCTTTCACTTCTAGCTCTCCGTGCTCTAGTCGGCGGATTCTTGAAAACATGCTACGACTTGGGCGCCATCTATTGGGATGTCTTTCAGCGTAGAGTCTTTCGGCTTCCCGATCTCGACAACAAGTTAAACCGTAGCAGAAGTTCCTGTCCGCTAAATCTTCTCGAGCTTATGAGTTTGTTATTGTTATGTGCTGATGAGTTAATATTTTAATTGTAAATGGTTGTTTAGTAAATATGCGATACCTTTTAATTACCTTAAAGTTGTTAATTGTTTTTTCATTCAAGAAAAATTGCGGTTTAATTATCTTAAGCCCCTAGCAGGTAGAACTCTTCGCCGGCTAGTGGCCGCGGCCCCAGGGATAGTAAGAAAAAATTGCAGGTCAGTTTTAAGACGTTATCAATGAACAAAATGGTTAATCCAGGGATAATGTAATACTTTTCTACTTTATTGAGTCCTCATAAAACTCCAATTACAAAAAATTAAATTTATAAATTAAACTAATAAATTAAACTAAAAGTCCAGATAGGTAAAAATAAAAATAAACATTTTTTTAGAAAAAAGTGGTTTGGTTTTTTTTTTTTTAATTTCTCAAAAACGAAAAGACATTTTTGCATTCGGTTTTCTGTTTTCGACTAAAAATTAACAAAGACATTGAATTTCTTAAACAAAATCAGTACTTAATTACATAAAATTTTGAAAAAAATTAGTTCAAAAATGTTTTTTTTGCTTTTTTTTGAAAATTTTGAGTTTGAAATTTTTTTTTTAAACTATTCGTTAAAACAATTTAATTTAAAAACAGAGTGAAAGAAGATGTTTTTGGCTTTTCAGAAAGGTATGGCACGGTGTTGTAAACGAAGCCGTTGATTTTTAATATTTTTTTTTTACAAAATAAGTCAATTTTTTCAGAAAATTGCCCCTCCCGGCTAAACGGGGGGGAATAGACCCCCCCTCCCATACGATTTTTTTCTTGTCTCAACTCAACCTACACGCTCTAGCTTTTTGGCACAACGCTCGTGAATCACCCTGTATACACCCTTTTAAGAAAGTCAAAAAAATGTTATATAAAAATTTTCCGCCCAACAGTCTGCTTTCACATTTCAAGCCACGCTCAAGCGATATTGAGTGATGGGATTGGGTGTAGGCGGCCATACGTAATTTCTATTCCCGTCACATCAAATATGCCATTGGCATGTTCACCTATTACAACATACACAAATTCGAAAATTAATCGAAGTGAGAGTAATTGATGTGTTAAGTCCGTTGACCCAATCAATCACCGCAACACCATCGAAAACATAACCAATTTACATTCTCGTTCAATTTCCCCATACGTTTATGCTCAAATATCCTACAAATATGGAACGAGTTATAAGTATACCACAAGCTATAATAACTATTACCTTAAAGCAGCTAATCGGTTTCAAATAGGTTACAAATTTTTACAAACCATTTTCCCGCAAATCTCAATGGACCGAAGATATTTCTTATACAATAGTGTTTAACACTTCTATGGATACCGCGCGGTATGGGAAGGGTGGTGTGGTGTCGGGACGGTGATGGGAAGTTCAAGTCAAAGTCGAAGGTGAAGAGAGGAGAAATTACGCGCTAGGAGAGTAATTACATTGGAACCCATCATGCATACCTTAGTGCCGGAATGAATAGAGAACTCCTATTGATCTTTTCAAACATTGCTAACGTACATTTCGATAACTCTAATGAAAATTACCACACGCTCCCATATAGCCTTAACATTGCCATCACCATATCGATATCCACCACACGACCGCATCGAACAAGATACTTTTTGTAGATAAATGCTAATAATGTTTTGTTAGGATTTCCATTGGTGAAGCCAGTCATATAGTGAGATGTCCCATAGAGTTTGGCAGTGTGAGGAGGTTATCTTTGATTTTCAGCTTTGATCCCCGTCTAGGAGAAGCCATCCAAGTAAAGACAACAACATAAGAAAAAAACTCAACCTTTAATCCACCCAACAAAACGGTTCCGTATAACCTCGTTATTAAGACAGTAACTGTAGATCAAGGAAACTCCTTTCTCCTAGGCCACAATGATCAACGGCTTGGTCGGCTGAATGGCGGCTAGGCGTCTCAGGTCGCGCTCTATCTCAGCGAACATATATGCAGATAGAGATTATTAACACTTGATTAGGCCGCTATGTTGTTCGTTGCTGAGCGCCAACCGGTCGAAGATAGCGCAACACTGAAATGACGTCTTAGTTCAAAATCGCTACAATAGCCTTACCTACCCGTAAACACGCCAGACAGGGTAGCAGCACAGTGGTTAATCAATTCATCGATGGGTGTACAACAGCAGTCATTAGACAGAACAGACAGATTGAGATAAACTATTTGTGCAACCATCTTTGGCTGTGTACACTGTATATAGTATTATGGACCAGGAACGGATTTGATTAAATTTCGAAATAAAGGAAAGCTAATTTCCTTAACACTTTTCTGCGGAGCGGTCATGTTATATTTTTCACATGCCTTCGTTCGACCTTTGGTAAATTGAGGCGGATGGCATATAGGTACCTAATGTTGCAGACACAAATTTTCGTAAATTTATTGGTGCTGTGGAAAATGAATATAGGGAAGACACCACTTTACAAAACTTGTATTTGATAACTATTATTTCAAATCTATGCTCATAGGGAGGTTACGCTGCTGAAGACAAATATGAATACTTTTCTGGTTTGAATCAAAAAGCTTTGGGGCCTACGTGTAAGCGATAACTTCAGTCCTAATTCCAAACTCTACTTAAAAGAGTTTATAGGTTCATTGAAGTTTATTCTTCACTTAGCTTCAAACTATTATTCGGACAATATATTGCCTACACGAGGTGATCGCAGATTACTGCTTCCAAGTCTCTAAAAAGTGGATTAAACGGCGCGGCGATTGAGCTATGTACCAAGCTCAGAACTAATATTCAATCACACTGTCTCCAGAAACTGGTTACGTCGTTTATAAGCCCCAAATCTGTACATTTCACCCTGATTTCAAAATTTTGTATTAAATTTTCTTTGGAGTAAATTGATCCAGGTTATAGAAAGTGTTAAATTTAATTAAAGTGTCAAATATTTATTTATTTATTTTTTTTCAAATAATTTACAAATAAATTTACAAATTATTTAATGAAGACATCAGGGTAGCAAGACCATAAGGATGCCGTCTTTTAGAGGAAATATAAATGTCAGTATAAGGACAAAGTGAAAAAATATAAGAGAAAAAAAAAGTAATAAAAAGTTAAGATTAATGAATTGAAATTGATAATAGAAAATACTAACGTTGAACACATTTTATTTTTAGTTTAGTTTAGTTTAAAAAAAAAAAAAATTAAATTTCATCAAACTTATTGTGCTTATCTAAGGCAGTCTTTATTCTATGGATTGTTTTATAATCGGCAGGGTTAAGGATGGCAGATAATTCTTTGGCTAATTCTGAGCTTTCAAGCATAGGTTCAATCAGGCTTGATAATGGACACTCTACAAATATGTGATGAATTGAAAGGATTTCGTTGCAAAGTTGGCAGTGTTCCGGTAGTTCATTGTTGTAGAGGTGTTTGGTAGAAAAAATTGTTTTTCCAACTCTGATTCGGAGTATTCTAATACGATCTATCCTTGTAAGCTGTCTGTTGTACGAAGTGCGAAGGTGATGAGTATTGTGTGTGCGAAGGAATGTATTGCAGTTAATCCAATCGGTTTCAAGTTCCTTTTTCAGTTGCTGGTAACAGATTTGGCGAGTTAGTTGGTACAGGTTTGGCGATTCAATTATAAGTGGGTACTTAACAGCATTTTTGGCTGCCGCATCCGCAGCTTCGTTGCCTTGAATTCCAGTATGTCCTGGAATCCACGCTAATATAACGTTTTTGGTTAGTAGGCATCTTAGTTGTTCGAGCGTAGGACATCGATTTGTTTCATTTGTTAATCCTCTAAGAATACCTAGGTTATCTGTCAGGATGAGGCTTCGTCCAGTGAAGGATTTGGCAATTGACAGTGCTTTCTTAATTGCCGCTATTTCTGCGATGTAGCTTCCTGCTTCAATGGGAAGCAGTCCTTGCCAGACTATGGAGTATGATGAATATTGTTCCCATTTTATCACTGCATAAGAGTTGTCATCACTATTATATGATCCATCGGTGTACAGGATGTGGTCAGGATTGACGTTATCGATCATCTCTTGATGCAGCTTTTGAAAAACTTGGTCGGTTGTATTTCTTTTTTTGTACTGTGCCAAATTCGTGTTTATATTTAAAGATTTTCTTTTCCAGGGCGGTAATTTGTCTGCAATTGAAGTTTGATCATACAAGGAATCGGGTGAAATATTTACCAAGTTAAATATTTTTTCCAGTGCAGAGACAGAGTTCTTAGGTTTTTTTCGTATTCGAACAAACGACTTCATTTGCAGTGTTGTTCAGAGGATGCGTAGGATCTGAGAGAACCTTGCAGCCTAAGTTAATGGCTTTTCTTTTGCCGAGATCTTTAAATGATTGATAGCCAGCTTCCAATCTAAGAGCCTCGATTTTAGTTGATTTAAGTGCTCCTGATGCCGTACGAAAACAATTATTTATCGCCGTGTCGATGTCTTTACAATTCTTTATTGTTGTCCACATGTGGATAGTAAGTCCATGCTGTAATGCCCCTTCAACGAGTGTTTTTGCTATTCTCAAAGCTGTTTCCAGATGAGGTCCTTTTTTCTTGGAGCATATCATTTTTAAGAGATTGTTTCGTTTTTTTAGCTGCTCAATTATCCGTTTAACCTGATTATTCCATTTCAAATTTGAGGTGAATGTAATGCCCAAAATTTTTAATTCTTTTGAAACCGAGATTGAAGTTCCACGAATATTCAAAGTTGGAGGGGTACAGTTTCTTTTTCTGCAAAGGTGGAGTAATTCTGCTTTAGATGGAGGAACTATGGCTCCTGTACTTTGTGACCAGGTGTGTATGACAATGTCTGCTGCTTCTAAAATAGTTTTCACTTGCATGGGGTTTCCAGATGCTACTACATAAATATTATCGGCATATACACCAACGAAGTCAAGTTGATTTTCGGGCTGCTACAGTTTGACTATAAGTGATTCAAGATAAATATTATACACAACCACTGAAAGAGCAGATCCTTGCGGAGTTCCATTTTCCATTTTAAAGTGTGATGAGTTATAACCATCGATATTGACTCGGAAAGTTCTTGAAGTCAAGAATGATTCAATCAGTTTAATTATTTGGATAGGGACCCCCCACTGTGACATCTGTTTGAGGACAGGAATCTTCGTGACGCGATCAAACGCTTTTTGAAGATCCAATGACATAACTACACTATGTTTGGTTTTCGACAGATTTTCTGATAGTTTGTGCTCCAACAAGTGAACAAGGGTGTGAACTCCTCGGTTCTGTCTAAATGCATGCTGTCCCGAATTTGCAATTTTTTCTGTAAGCCAACTTATTCGTCTCGCTAAAATTTTTTCAAAAATTTTGGAGAGAATGGGAAGCAGTGAGATTGGCCGATAGTCATCGAAATTGTGCCGATTTCCAAATTTTTTGGGAATCGGTTTAAGCTGAGCCTTTTTCCAGTCGTGTGGAAAAATGCCAGTTCTTAATATGTTGTTATATAAGGAACAGAGTCTATTTTTCAGATCATCCGAGCATTGTTGAACCATTCTGTAAGTTATTTTGTCTTCACCCGGTGTTGTGCCCTTCGCAGTTTTTAAGGTCATGTTAAGTTCCAAGCTTGAAATTTTTTCCGTCAGTATTTCGCATTGCCTGACATTTGTTTGGAGTTGGTGAAGATCGAAACTTGTTTTTTCGTCGATAATAGATTGGGGATAAGTTTTGTCACAGCTGTATTCATTCCATTTTTTACCGAAAATATTTGCTATCATCTCGGGATCGTTTTGTATATTGTTGCCTTCAATCATGTATGGGAAGTCTAGGCGGGATCTGGGACATTGTAGTGATCGGATTCGGTTCCACAATGTACGCGTATCTAGTGTTGGGTTCATAGTGTTGATAAAGTTTTCCCAAGAACATCTTTTTGACTGTATAGATTCTCGTTTTAGTTGAGCACAGATTTTCCTGCAGATTATGCAGTTTTCCGTTGTTGGAGACTGGCGAGCCGTTTTCCAAGCTTTATTTTTACTTTTTACTAGCTTAGCAATGGCAGGTGTAAACCAAACCGGGTTCGTTGAGGAAGAATTTTTTCTTGTTACCGGTATTGAAATGGCTGCAGCAGTTCTGTTTATGTTCTTTATTTTTGAAGCTTCTTGATTAATGTTATTAGACGTTGGAGTTGACAGTGAAAGAGTTTTTGTAGCATTTGTGAATGAGGTCCAGTTGGCAAATTCTTCTTTAAAACGGGCTGAGAATTTTTTGTTAATCTTCCATTCATGAGAACGAATTATAATAGGAATGTGGTCCCTGCATTCTCCATGGGGAAGAACCTCCCAATGGAGATTAGGTGCCAGGTCCTGAAATGCTAGAGCAACATCAATCGCCGAAAAAGTGTTTCTAGTACTAAAGAAGGTTGCTGAGCCATCGTTCATAACAACTAGATTTCTATCGTTGGTGAAGGTTTCAAATATTGTGCCTGCACTGTTTGTAGCAATCGAACCCCATAGGGTGTTGTGAGCATTGAAATCACCTAGTATTAAATGATGACCTGCATCATTTGCTATGGGAATCGTTTCCAATAAATCTAAATTAACTTGAACATCGTGTTCCCTATAAATGTTAGTTATTTTGATTGGGATTCTGTCTTGGATATCTATCGTTTGATGAAGCAAATTTGAGGAGGAAGTAATATGCGATATTGTTGGAATGTTATTTTTTACGAGCAAGCCTATGCCTGCCTTACTGTAGTCATAATTCTTATTAAAATGAAATGATTTAAAAATTTTCATTTTGAATAGATGTAAGTTTTTTGTAATTATATGTGTTTCTTGCAATGCTATGATATCTGGATTATATTAAGCGATAAGTCGCTCAAGAGTATGTTTGTTGTTGCAATAGCTTTGTATGTTCCATTGGATAATGAGTAATTTTGATGTTGTTCTGTTCATTGTGATGGTTTATAGTTTGTTTGTGTAAATAATTGAGTGTTTTTCAATTGTTGATTTAAGAGAGTTGAGTTGTTAGTGTTAATTGACAGATTTGATTTAGTTTTAAGAGAGTTTTCAGCTGTCTGTGGTGAATTTTGAGAGTCACCAGCATCCATGTCAATGTCAGTTTCGTATTCCGAAACAGGTGACAGTGACAGATCTTGTTTGTCGTTTGATATATTTTTTTCTAAGTCGTCATTATTTGATGAGGATGATTTGTGGGATGTTGAAGCTTTTAGATTTTGTGCTGTGTTAAAATTTGTTAACTGTTTTAAATTTTGGCTTTGTGTAGTAGATGAACATATTGTAATGTGTATACACTTTATTTATCTCATACGCTCTGTATCTCCTTCTATTGTAATGTCTAATACTAATGTGTATACTTTATTATCTCTTACTCTCTGTATCTCTTTCTATATTTAATGTACACACTTTTCTTACTCTCTTTACTTACTCTGTATCTCTTTCTATATTTAATGTACACACTTTTCATTACTCTCTTTACTTACTCTGTATCTCTTGTTTATTTAATGTACATACTCTCTTTACTTAATATCGTTTAATTGTAGTAGTAAACACTCGTGAGGGGCAATAATTAATTAAGATTAAGAGAAACTTTTTGTTTAGCATTAAGAACGTTAGCCCCTACAAAAATCCCAGTATTTTCTCTCGAACTTTCAGCTTCCCCAAGAACCAATAGTAGTTTCTAGAACCCATCATTTTTGATATAAATAGCCGTTTGGTGGCGAGGCGAATTAATTAATTGTGAACTGCGATAAAGAAAAGTACTCTGTGTTTGCAAAGTTATAATTGAAAGTGTTGAATAAATAAGTTTGTGAGTGATTTGAATAAAGTGAATTTGTGTTTTATTTAAAAAGTGAATAAGTTTTAATTGTCGGACCAAGCCGAATATTACATTGGTGTCAGAATAAGGGATTAAAACTTATTGAGAATAAAACAGTGAACAGTGATTAAACTATTTTGTTTGTGAAGTTAAAAATTAAAAAAAAAAATATGAGTAAAGTTTTGAAAGACTTAACTGTCTCTGAGCTAAAGGCCGAATTAAGCAAACGTGGCTTAAGTGGGGCAGGATGTAAAATCGAACTCGTAAAACGGCTACAGGAATATCTGGAAGAACAAAATGAAGACCCAGATACGTTTGCTTTCGAAGTGGAAGCAAAATCGAAAGAGGTAAATGCAACTGCCGACTTATCTACCATGATGACACTTCTTCTAGCCAAATTTGAAGAGAATCAAAAGAATGTTCGGGAGCAACTAGAAACTCAAAACAAGAATGTTCTGGAGCAACTAGAAACTCAAAGAAACGAGCAGAAGACCGAACAAGAGAATGTTCTCAAACAACTAGAAGGAAATGTCCTCAAGCAACTAGAGGCTCAAAGAAATGATGTCTTGAAACAACTAGAAGCCCAACGAAGTGACCAAAAGCAAGAACATTAGAATATTCTAGAGCGGTTTGACGAACAGAGAAACCTTTTAGAGGGCAGGTTTACGGACTTCGAAGAGAGAATCACTACTCTCGACGAGCGCGTCGAAAAACAAAATGCACGTTTCGAGAAAATGGACGAACAAATCGAAACCATCACAAATGAACTAGAAAAAGTGCGAAAGATGAAAGCTCGAGAACCTTCTGGTGAATGCTCAAGAAAGAGAGAAGTGAATCCTCCAAGCTTTGATGGTCAGATTCCGTGGTCAATCTACAAGAAACAGTTTGAAGCAGCAGCGTTAACAAACGGGTGGGACGATGACGAAAAATACATTGCTCTTACGCTTGCCTTGAGAGGAGCAGCTGCTGAACTGCTACAAACCATCCCAGCAGAGAAGAACGGTGACTTCAAAGTTCTGGTAAACGCAATCGAACAGCGGTTTGGGGATAGCCACATGACAGAAGTCTTCCGAGTACAACTAAACAACAGGGCACAGAAAAGAGGTGAAACTCTGCAGCAGCTTCAGGCAGATATCGAGCGATTAGTTCACCTGGCATACCCAACAGCTGGCAACGAGATTATAAATCAACTTGCTGTTGAAGCCTTTGTGAGAGCTGTGGGCGATATAAATCTCCAAAGGGCTATTCGCACTGCCGGAAAGCAAACACTACCAGAAGCATTGGCTTTCGCTCTAAAAATGGAAGCCGCAGAACAAGCATCCCAAAACGTGCATCGCGTGAGAGAATTGGAAGTCCAAGAATGCTCTTGTCAGAAGGTACTGGAAAGGAGTCAGCGAGACGGACCAGCACGATGCTGGAACTGCAACAAGACCGGGCATCTTCAACGACAGTGCAGATTACCGCGAAGAGGAACCACATGCCAACACTGTGAACACAGAAATATGTCAACTGGTCAAAGTTACACCTACAACAATGTTGCTTCTCAAGTTGTTTCCCATCCCACCAACTTCGAGGGACAGAAGCTGGCTTCTAGTACCGATAGCTACAGAAACACCATCCAGGTTTCTCAAACGAAACGTGACAACAAGAGCCTGACCGTGGAAGCAAGTATAAACGGCAACAAATGTGTGGCTACCATCGACACCGGTGCCACGGCGTCCATTGTACGGCAGGACCTCGTTAATAAGACATGGCTCCACAACACCAATAGCTATCGTCTAAGGACTGCAACTGGAGAAGCCGCAAAAGTCTATGGTGAGGTACGTCTTAAGATCCGGATGGCAGAGCTGGAATTCTCTCACCTGTTCCTGGTAACAGATATATGCGACGAGTGCATTGTCGGCGTCGATTTCATGAAATATCACGGATTGATATTGGACATCGGGAACCAAGTCCTGAAATATCGAAACATCGAGATTCCGATGATCTATGGGATTCACTCATATGAGACCTCGCTATCTGTGAAAACCGTCATCAAAGAAGATCTGACTTTGCCTGCTTCTTCAGAAGTATTCGTGTGGACGAAATTGAAGGGTAAGCCTGGAAGCCATCGATATCTCATGGTCGAACCAGCACCTGTAAAGTCCTCCCAAAACGTCACCATTGGGAAGACTCTTGTTAGACCTGTAAAGAACATGGTTCCCGTACGAATACTCAACATCAAGCCGTACGAAGTTAAGCTTAGAAAAGGTGAGATTGTCGGACAATGCGAATCTGTATCAGCTATAACAAGGATCAGCGAAGAAGAGACAAGGCAAACATTGAAGTCCAAAGAGCTGAACTCCATAAAGACGAACATTCTCAAGTCCTCTAATCTTGGCCACCAACAACGAAGAACTGCAGAAGGTCTCCTCGAAGAATTTGCAGACATCTTTTCGTCATCGCAAGGGAAATATGGCAGAACACAACTGGTTCAACATCGAATCAACACCGGGGATGCAAAGCCGATCCGTCAACCTGCAAGACGCCTTCCACTAGCCAAACAAGGTGAGGTTGAAGAACTGATAACCACCATGAAAGAAGAGGGTCTGATCGAAAACTCTAAAAGCCCTTGGGCGTCTCCAGTGGTCCTGGTAAAGAAGAAAGACGGATCAACCCGCTTTTGCGTAGACTATCGAAGGTTGAATGATGTGACCAAGAAGGATAGCTACCCTCTGCCTAGGATCAGTGATACTCTGGACGCTATGGAAGGAGCACAATGGTTCTCAACGTTGGACCTGAAAAGTGGATACTGGCAAGTAGAAATCCATCCTGAAGATAAAGAGAAGACAGCGTTCTCGACAGGAAACGGACTGTGGCAGTTCAAAGTGATGCCTTTTGGACTGTGCAATGCTCCAGCGACTTTTGAGCGCCTTATGGAATGTGTCCTGCAAGGACTCACATGGAAGTCTTGCCTGGTCTATTTGGATGACGTCATCGTATACGGGAAAACATTTGACGAACATTGCACAAATCTGAGAGCCGTGTTTCAAAGACTTCGAGAAGCCCACCTCAAGCTCAATCCAGAAAAGTGTTCACTCTTCAAAACCGAAGTGAAATACCTGGGACATATCATCTCATCCCAAGGAGTTAAGACGGATCCTGATAAGGTTGACTAAATAAATAGAGTGGCGCGACAGCTCTTGAAGAGCCAAGGCCTAAGCGACTTACTCTCATCAACAATTCTCTGAGTGCGTGTGAAGAATTGAGGGGACCTACAATTTAACGCCGATTCCGAACGGCAAAGTTGAGAAGCACTTTTTTCATGACAGATTGATACTCTTGGAAAATTTGTCAGGTCTTGGCAAGAGGCAGTACCCGCGAAAGATGAAATAAAAACTTGGCCTGAGTGGGACTCGAACCAACGACGTTCGGCTTAGCAGTCAACGCACTTACCAACTAAGCTACGGGCGACTGCCGTTGACACCGTGAAGAATTGGCCAACACCACAGGACAAACACCAACTCCGAAGCTTTCTGGGTCTAGCCACCTACTATAGGCGCTTTGTCAAAAACTTTGCTGAGATCGCCAAGAGTCTACATCAGCTAACGGAAAAGGGAAAACAGTTTAAATGGTCAGGTGAGTGCGAGCGCAGCTTTCAAGAGCTCAAGCAACGCTTGTGTAATGCACCAGTGCTGACCTATCCGACTCCCGGAAAACCGTTCATCATTGACGCTGATGCCAGCAATGTCGGGATTGGTGCCGTACTATCACAAGTACATAATGGTGAAGAAAAGGTAATTGCCTATTACAGCAAGGTACTCTCAAAGTCAGAAAGAAACTATTGTGTGACCAGAAGAGAACTTCTTGCACTGATCTTGGCAACAAAGCACTTCCATAAGTATCTCTATGGACAGAAGTTTCTTCTCCGAACCGACCATGGAGCACTAAACTGGCTTTTGAATTTCAAGAATCCAGAGGGTCAAGTGGCGAGATGGATTGAGAGGCTGCAGACGTACGATTATGAAATTCAACATCGGAAGGGGAAGCTTCACTCAAATGCTGATGCACTGTCTCGGAGACCATGTAAGCAAGACTGTAAGCATTGCAGACGCCAAGAAGAAAAAGAAGTGGTTACTGTCCAACGAACCAGAACCGATCCCATTTATGGCTGGAGCAACGACGAGATGAGGAAGGCTCAACAAGAGGACCCAGATATTGAACCCATCCTCGCATGCAAGGAACACCAGGAAAAACCAGAATGGGCTGATATCTCCGACAGAAGTCCGGCTCTGAAGGCCTATTGGGCACAGTGGGACTCGTTGCATGTCCAAGAAGGTGTCCTTCGACGTAAGTGGGAATCAGCAGATGGAAAGTCCTATGTAATGCAGCTAGTCTTACCGAGATCGAAGATTATGGACGTTCTGCGAGAGATGCATGATGGAGTTTCGGGAGGCCATCTAGGAGTAAACAAGACGCTAGAAAAGGTTCGACAACGATTCTATTGGCTACATGCAAGGGAGGATGTCGAGAAGTGGTGCCGAAAATGTGATACCTGTGCTGCCACCAAAGGCCCGAACAAAAAGAATCACAGCCAAATGCAGCAGTATAATGTCGGATCACCCTTTGAAAGGATTGCAATAGACGTGGCGGGTCCATTTCCGGAAACAAATAATGGAAATCGTTATATTCTGGTCGTCATGGATTACTTCAGCAAGTGGCCTGAAGCATACGCCATACCGAATCAAGAAGCCAAAACAGTCGCAGACCAAATTGTGTTCAACTGGGTGAGCAGATTCGGTGTTCCATTAGAACTGCATTCCGACCAGGGAAGGAATTTTGAATCAAACATATTCCAGGAAGTTTGTGGGCTTCTTCACATCAAGAAGACAAGAACAACACCACTCCACCCACAATCTGATGGCATGGTCGAACGGTTCAACCGAACCTTTAAGGAACATCTTTGCAAAGTTGTGGACGACAACCAGCGAGATTGGGACCGACACATTCCACTGTTTTTGATGGCGTATCGAAGTGCAAGACATAGCTCAACTGGCCATACACCGTCTGAGATTTTGATGGGAAGGAACATCAGATTGCCGAGTGAAATTCAATTTGGATGTCCCACGTCGGAACCGCAAGCCGAGGATGACTACTTGGATGACCTCAGAGAAAGACTCCTTCAGATCCACGACGATACTAGGTCAAAAATAAAGATGTTCAGTGACCGAATGAAGACACGCTACGATATACGAGCGACAACAACAGAGTTCCAAGCAGGAGATCGAGTGTGGCTTTACAATCCCCATCGACAAAAAGGGTTGTCACCGAAACTTCAACGGGACTGGGAAGGTAAATATACAGTGATTAGCAAAATCAACGACGTCGTGTACCGGATACAAAAAGGAGTCAGAGGTAAACTAAAAGTCGTACATCGCGACCGACTACATCGCTACAGTGGTGATGAAGATGATGGATTTGTTCGGGACGATCAATCCTAAGGAGGGGGCAATGTAATGTGTATACACTTTATTTATCTCATACGCTCTGTATCTCCTTCTATTGTAATGTCTAATACTAATGTGTATACTTTATTATCTCTTACTCTCTGTATCTCTTTCTATATTTAATGTACACACTTTTCTTACTCTCTTTACTTACTCTGTATGTCTTTCTATATTTAATGTACACACTTTTCATTACTCTCTTTACTTACTCTGTATCTCTTGTTTATTTAATGTACATACTCTCTTTACTTAATATCGTTTAATTGTAGTAGTAAACACTCGTGAGGGGCAATAATTAATTAAGATTAAGAGAAACTTTTTGTTTAGCATTAAGAACGTTAGCCCCTACAAAAATCCCAGTATTTTCTCTCGAACTTTCAGCTTCCCCAAGAACCATTAGTAGTTTCTAGAACCCATCATTTTTGATATAAATAGCCGTTTGGTGGCGAGGCGAATTAATTAATTGTGAACTGCGATAAAGAAAAGTACTCTGTGTTTGCAAAGTTATAATTGAAAGTGTTGAATAAATAAGTTTGTGAGTGATTTGAATAAAGTGAATTTGTGTTTTATTTAAAAAGTGAATAAGTTTTAATTGTCGGACCAAGCCGAATATTACAATATTGTGTTTTCAATTACGTTTTGTTTATGAATGATGTTTTCTATTTCTTGTTGAGGTGAATCAGTTGTTTTAGGCGTTTGTTGTGGATTTGAAGGATCGGCTGGAGTTTGTTCGCCTCCAAGCACGTGTTGTTTTGATTTTGTAATGCGAGATTTTATTAATTCTGCTATGGTTGCATTACCAGCATTTCTTTTCTTTGGTGGAGCGAGCTGGTGGAGGGTAGGGTTATCGTTAAAGATCTGCCAAGCATCCCGGACGGTGCACCGACGATCAATTTTGATTTTATTGACAGACTTGTATCGCAGGAAGGTGGGACAGGCGGGATCGGTGGGAGTGTGGCCTTCGGTATTGCAGTTGATGCAAAAGACGCGTGTGCAGGTTTCATGGGGCGGGGGAATGCAGCAATTTTTGCACAGAGGAGCTGCTGTACAGCGATTTTTGGTGTGTCCGAGTTTTTGGCAAGACACGCATCGCATCGGGTTGGGTATGTATTCGTCTACTTTGCAATTAACCCATCCAACTTTGACTTCATTTGGCCGATGAATCAAATCAAATGTCAAAATAGCTGCACCTGTTGGCACTAATGAATCATCTTGTAGCATTTTCTTAACCTCAATAACTTTGAATTTTTTTAATTCTGACAGAAGATCTTCTTCACTGATCTCAATAATGTGTTTTGAGTATATTCTTCCTTGAATAGAATTGAGGCTTAAATGGTTGGAGACCTTAACGGGGATAGAATCTACGAACTTGGCCTTAAGGAATTTATTTGCGGTATCAACATTAAGAACCTTGAGTAGAAGATCTCCTGATCTCATGGCCTTAACTTCCAAGATGTCTTTCAAAATGAATTCAAGTCCACGGTTGATTTGGATCGGATTATACGAAGATATGGGTCGTATACTTTCACCTGTCTTTTCTATTCCTGTGATGACTATATATCTAGGAATATTTTTGTCGTTGTTTATGACTGGGAGTTCAGGGAACTCTTCACCTGAATGCTTGCGTTTGTGTTTTTTGGTGGTGTTCTGGTTGAGACTTACCTCGGGAGGTAAGCATTTGAACCAGTTTTTTCTTGGGGGATCTGTACCACCATCCATTCTTAATTAACGCAGTTGCAATTGATTGTGTTTTATTGTTTTATATGTGTTGGATCAAAATGAATTCCACTTACCCTTACGAGTAAGTAAGTATAAATGTCAAATATAAAAACGTAAGCTTTAAGTTGACACAGATCAAATCTATTTAACCAATACGTGTGTGCACGGCGATTGCCCGAACAGTACTGAAAGTGTCAAATATATTTTGCAAGATAAAATGCAAATTTTGAACCCCATTTATTTGAAATGCCATCAATAATATGAAACGGATACAGATTCCTTCAAATTTGGATCTAAGTTTTGAAACTTTGTCCAAATGTGATCTTCATCATCGTCAAGGTGTGGTCTTATGCGATGCGATTTTGACTTCCATCTAAGACAAAGTCGAATTTGATTGATAAACCCAGATTTGGCTGGGTGATTAAGATTATCATGACATGAGCATTTCTCTGTCATAATCATATTTTGTGTGTAGTTTGAATTTGTTTCAAAAATGCCAAGGAGGCATAAGTCTCCTAATCATTGCCTACTAGATCTTGTCTGCAGCGCTGTGTGAACCTGAACATTTGGTCATTTGAAGACCTCCGTTAACAACCTGACTGGGTATTATCAGTGTGGCTTCACTCTTCGCAGATCTTATAAAGACTCAGGAGCTTCAAATCGATAGTTACCACCTTTTCATCGATTTTAAGACCGCGTATATAACAGCGTCTATAAAGACGGGGCATTTCAATTTCAAAGTCATCTCATCGTATTACAAAAAAATCCACTAATTGAAATAACTTCTTCAATTCGTTGAACTTGTTTCATTAGGTAGTCCTCTATACACCTTGTATCCACCAGGAAATGCCAAGTCCATATCTGTTCCACTGCATGTGCGCACACCTAGGATGATAGGTGCGTAGCTTCTGTCTGTTACTTGCAGATTAAGTTGGACATCATTTAAAAGGTGTAAATTTGCTTACCATTGCAACTTTGTTGCAAGAAATTGTTAGCCATAATGCAACACATACACAAGTAAGGTAATAATTCTTCTACACCTTTTACTGCCAAATACTCAAACCAAAATTATCACTTTCTCATGTAAATATAAAAGGGATAACTTTGTTCGGTGAGTTTATTACCACAGTGTTTATCGCCATGGCAAAAATAAAGGTGTTGCCGATGCTGCGGCTATTTTTTGCGGGACTTAAGCTATTATTTAACCACGGACCAACAACGACGATATGAAGACGAATTTAAGAAAACAGAAACCTATAGAAAAGTGTGAAAAAACTTAAGTAAAAGCCTCAAGATTGTTGTTGTGTGGCTGCTGCTATCGCGTGCTGGATAGAAAATAACAAAAATAAAGTTGTTGCTCATGCTCAGAGTCAGCTCAAACATTTTTCATTTGCTGATATCTGACATTAGTATCTTCTCTTCCTTGCTGGCTCATGAAAGCTTTAGTTGTAGCACTATTATTTAGAAATTAGCACGAACGCCACCATGAAGTGCCGAATTATTTGGAAAGGTAACAATAATAACGATTCCACACTAAGTTGTCAAAAAACGTATTCAAATAAGAAAATGCTAGTTCAAGAAGAAATTGAATTACTCTCTGCAGTATGCAAACATTACAAGCTTCGTTATTTCTTTAGTTAAAAGAACTGATCGTATTTAAATTTAAGTACTTTGATACCTATTAAAGTTAACTGGCAATGCTTCAAGTCATCCTCTTTGATAAATAAATCAGTTGGTTCTCAAACTGATTTCCTTAGACTTCGAAAAGTAGATATTTAAGAAGCTCCATTCAGTAGGCACTTTATACCTTCCCAAATACCATGTACAATAAATAATGAGAGCCTAAGGTCTCGAAACATTGTAAGCAGCTTTATTGAGAAGTCGTTAAATCAACTAAAATAGGTTAAAATATTTTTTAGACCTAAAGGCTCTGAGCTGCGTTTTTGCGCTGACGATAGTTGACTATAGTTTTTATGTCAAAAAAACAGGGTTGATGTGTCATAGTTGAAATAGTTAGAAATAGTTGAAATAATCCAAAAACGCTTTTTAGTTAGGTTTGGTTGATCTGTCAAACGAGAAAAAAAAACAAATCTCTTGAGGTTATATTTTTCTTTTCTTTTGATCATAATAATTGAAATGCATAAAGAGACAACAATTTTCGTTAGTCTAAATTTATTGCAAAAATTAAACAATGATCTTGATATGGTAAGTTCTTAAAGACAATTGAAATAAGATCATATTTATTTGTTTTTGAACAACCCACAGTAAGAAAGGCAAATGGCATATTAGAACTGAAGACCACCCTCCATAAAGAAATCTTCAAGCTGTTCCAAGCAAGCCAGCTCCTGATATTCTCCTAATTGCTGCTTCCAGATTCGCTTAAAAACTATCAATTCCATAATCTAGTTCGTGCTTTTATATAAATAAAGGGAGAAAGTCTTTATTTTTTGAAACCAATGAACAATTTTTTTTATTGCCGACAGAATACATGAAAGCAATAATAATAATAAGGACTTCCACTTTTTCTTGTGTCTCGGTTTCACCGTCCTTCGGCGACGAGTTTGTTGGCATGTTTCTCGTTGATTATCTTCCTCAGCTTACTGATGGCTTCGTCCTTCTCCCGGACATCGATTTTCTCCTGCGACGATTGACTGCGCTTCTGTTCGGCTTGCAGCATTGCCTCGACTTCGGTCAGCTGGTTGTCGGTGATGTTGCATGCTTACTTAAGTCGTTCGTAGTTGTCTTCGAGGTTTTTGAGCTTGATTTCGATAGCTGAAGCCGCATCGATGGTGTTTGAGGACTTTTCCCGCTCTTCGTTGAGTTCACGAAGAAGTTTCTTGTTCTAAAATTTGTTCGACGACCTAAAGAATACAATAAACGTTATATGAATTCTATTTGGAGATGAAAAACCTTACCTCAGATTTCTCAGGAGCAGGAGATGCTCGGTCTTTTCCCACATTTTGTGCTCCAGTTGCTTCTCCACCTTCTACAAGTTTAAGTTTGCCGTTCGTGCCGACATACGTTCGACAATCATCTACTCACGGGCAGCGGCCAACTTATCCTCCAATTTTTCGTTCTGTTTCTCGAGTATATCGCCGACGCTCTTCGCTGCTCGAAAAAGGGATGTTTGCGGATCGCAGTATAGTCAATTCGATTGGAAGAGTTTGTGAGTTGTGACCAGGGAGAGATTTTAAAACCAGAATGTTTTAACGAGTACACTACACATTTTGAAACCAAAAAAAAAGTGCACGAGAGAAATTTCCTTACGATTTGTTGTCTTTTCTCTAATGAAGTTCCTTTTGCAAAATATCCGGCGAAATAAAGTTCTTTTTTTCCGACAATTTAAAATTTGTAAGGGGAACCTTATTTTCTTTATTTTGTAATGAAATAATTGAAAACGAACAGAAATCCTTTGATTGTAATTAAATTCGCGGCTACGCGGTTGTAAAAAATGCACAACCAGAATGTTTTTTCTTAGATTCCAGATTGACAATTATTAAAGACGCCATTAAAAAAAAAAAAAAACACTTTGACACACCAACCACTTTCAACTCACCTCCTGAGATGGATTGGAAATAGTTAGAGATAGTTACGATTTGACACATCAACACAGACCGCAAAAACGACAATTGTGATTACGAATCGTAACTATTGGCGTGCAAAAACGAGAAATAGTCAACCATTTTTGATTATAGTTGATTAGGGTTAAACTATATCTACAAAGCGCCCCGGTTTACAAAGCGCCTCCGACGTTCAAAACAGTAGATATTTAAATCAAACTAATCGTGTTCAAAAAGGTTTAAATGGTTGCCCAGTTGGACTTTTGAGTGGAAGGGATTCGTTTACGCGTGTAAGAATAAAAGGGAAAAAACGATTTTGTGAGCCCAAAAATATTGAGGTGGGGATCCACTAAAATTTAATTTTCTCGGAAAGTATGAGCAATATTTCTTCTACCTGAGCGTCGAACTTGTCGAGTTGTAGAAGCTGAGTAAGGTCAATGATTCTCGGAAATTATTTCTCCAGAAGAGTCCTGAAACCAAAGGTCGCTCGTCCCTCCCCTTCCCGATCCTTATCCCCTCCTCCATCGGCTTTGTGCATTACACTGGCTGATGTCTCCTTATCCCCTGACTGTATAGTGTATCACTTCTGTCAGTACCTTGTTTCCTTCCTGGGACGCTTATGGCTCAATTGCTGTTCGTCTCTCCTCTTCCAAATCATATCCTCCCCTTCAACTTCCCAATTTGGGCTGGATTCAAGGTGTTATACGACCCGTGCCGATGATCAGCCAGGCTGAGGGCCCAATTTCTAAAAATAGCTCAGTCACTAACGGAGTATCCGGATACCAGGCGACCTCCGGATTAGCTAGCCTTATCTGTGTAAGCGAATCTCTGCACAGACGGACCCCCCCTTTTACTTCGCCTACTCGTGGGAACCCAAATGAAAAAAAACAAACAAAACAAACAAAAACAAAAACAAAAACAAAAAAATCAAACCGGTACCGGTACTACAGCTACACCGGGCGGCAGTTCGGCGGCAACGTCGGCTGTCGTTACACCTGTGCCGTACACAGGAGAAGGGATTGTGACATGTCACTGCCCAGCTTCGAGTGTGGTACAGGTTGTATCTACACCGGGCGGCAGTTCGGCGATAATGTCGGCTGTCGTAAATCCTGTGCCAAACATAGGAGAGGGGTCTGTGCCAAGTCATTGCCCAGCTTCTAGTGAGGTACAGGAGGTATCCCTGGCGAAAGCGCCTCCTCATGTCGGTAGTTCCACTACCAAAGAGAGTAAACCTCTCCAGGATGGTCCTAGTGGTAGTCTCCGTGGTGTTAGCAGTGTCGGGAATAACGACCCTGCCTCCACTACGAAGACAGCCATCCAACCTAGGGTCCTATATAAGCAGCGTCGCTATGCGATGAGATTGCTAAAATCTCCTGGTGCAACATTGGGGGATGGTAGTAATCCCATCCATAGCAAGAAGATTGAGTGGGCTAAATCCATTTTAGCCAAATCTAAGACCAGCTGCGACTCCACGTCAAAGCGACAAAGGTCTCTGGAGGAGTCCACTCCCATCCCTAAAAAACCCAAAGTGCAGAACACCAGCACTCCCAAAATTCCTAAAGTACCTCTCACTAAGCCTTTTAGTGATGTGCTTAAGGAACACAACAAAATCGTGGTTGCGGTCATTGATAGAAGCAATATTGATGGCGCGATTACCTCTTACCGTTGGCAGATGGTGAAACTGAAGCTCTCGGCTGGCTTTCTCAAAGTCATGCGAGAGCATCCGGGTCCACCACCTGTAACAAGCGATGGGGGTTGGCATCAAGGTCATTTCAAACTCATCGTTTGTAACGATCAGAGGTCGCGCGATTTATATACGCTTGCTGTCGGCATGCTGGGCGAAGTTTGGCCAGGCGCAAAACTCGAGGTTGTTGCAAAGGAAGACATTCCTTGCAGGCCGAGAGCTCGTGCTTGGATCCCGATTGAGCCTGCATGTCCTGAAGACATCCATGAGATGATCAGGCTTAGCAACCCGGACCTCTCCTGTCACGACTGGAAGATCGCAAAACTGGAGGAGCCGAAGGGTCTTTATCGAAGTGCGATTATCGTTATCAATAAGGACTCTGCGGCCTCTCTGGTGCGAACCAAGGGAGTGATAAGATACGGGTTCGAGACGATTACTCTCCGTATATACAAAAAAGATGAGGTAGACGCTTTATGCGAGCCTCCACAACCCACTTTAGAAGCTGTGTCGCAAGACGTAGGGGGTCTTGGTGCTACTATCACCTTTCCATCCATGGATGTGTACGATGGTGTACCTGGGCCCTCTTCTGTCGCGGCGCAGTCTTCTTCCCTACACTCAGAAGCTGTGTCGCCAGACGTGGGAGGTCCCAGTGCTATCATCACTTTCCCATCCTTGGATGATGTTGTACCAGGGCCCTCTTCTGTCGCGGCACAGTCTTCTTCCGAAATCGTCAAAAGTTTATCCCTAATGGTGACTGATGACTCATCTAGCAAAGTTCTCTCCGGGGAGAAAGAAGATGAACTGCTAGGTTCCTCTTCGTCCGATCTGGATGAACTGGATCTAACAGTGGTGGAGGTTGATCTGCCTAGTTGTAGCCAAAATGCTGCAAATAGTACAGATTAATCTCCAACACTCTATTAAGGCTTCGGCCTCCCTTCTTCTCCGCCTGTCAAAAACTGGGGAAGATGTCGTTCTCATCCAAGAGCCCTGGATTGTGAAATCCCTGGTTCGAGGATTGAGAACTTCTGGCTACTGCGTCTTATATGTAACGGGAAAAGGTAACCCAAGATCCTGCATACTAGTAAAACGTAGTCTAAATGTATTTTTACTCCCTAATTTCAGTGATGAAGACGTCACCACAGCCAGTATGGTAATAGACAACCATACCTACTGGCTGGTATCAGCGTATTTGGGCCACGACCACCAGGGCCCACTGCCTGGTACCACTCTGGAGAAGACGGTCGCTGAATCTACAAGACTCAATACCAACATAATTATCGGTTGTGACGCCAATGCGCACCATACTACGTGGGGTAGTACCGATATAAGTGACAGAGGTGAGTCTCTTTTTGATTACATCTTAACAACTAATCTGGTAGTAAGTAACGTTGGTAATGAACCAACCTTTGTTACTAAAAATCGGCAAGAAGTTTTAGATATCACTCTTGTCTCGTTGCATCTCTCGAATAAAGTATTGAATTGGAGAGTATCAAAGGAGCACTCGTTCTCCGATCATAGGTACATCCAATTCACTCTTAGTGAAGAGTCCCCAAAACCGATCCCTTTCCGGAATTATAGGAAAACAGATTGGCCAAAATATAGGACAACTCTGAAAAGTCTGATTAAACCAGAACTTAATGATCCTCCCTTATGCGCTCTTGAACTCGATAAAAAAGTTGATGAGCTTACAGCAGCCCTCAATAAAGCTATGGAAACTGCCTGTCCCCTCACTACAGTGCGAGGAAAGAGAAAACCACATTGGTGGGCTGCTGAACTAGAAATACTCAGGAAAGGTTGTAGAAGGCTTTTTAACCGTGCAAAAAAGTCTAGACACCTCCAAGATTGGGAGTCCTATAAGGAATCCCTCAAAAAGTATAAACAAGAATTGAGAATAGCCAAAAGATCCTCATGGAGATCCTTCTGTAGCTCAATAGAAGAGTCCTCGGAGGCATCGCGGCTAAGGAAGATTCTCTCGACAAATCCAACCATGCCTAGTGTTGGGTTCACAACAAATTGAACACACCTTGTAGCTGTTACTTGTTTATGAAATCAAATGAATATCATTGTATCGTCAACCTTGATTTAGAAGTCAGAAAATAAATACTTTTCCTAAATTACGGGTCTTGTTTCATTTCGCATACACATCATATTTGGCGACGAGGTATTTTTTTTTTATATATATAGACATATATATAGAAACCGAACTCACTGCGAAATGGATAACGAACAATTTGGATTATTTCTAAGACACCAAAGGGAGATTTTAGAAAAGCAACAGGAGCTTATGAAGTCCCTTTTGGATGGATCGTTCAACAGCAACCTAGCTGGAACTTCCACAATAATTAAATCATCTGCAGAGAGGATTATGGAGACACTGGCAAATAGCTTAACAAAGTTCATTTACGACCCCGAGAACGGAGTAACATTTTCTGAATGGTTTGGTCGTCATGAAGATGTCTTCAACGTGGATGCTAAGGATTTGGACGATGCATCAAAGGTGAGGTTGCTGCTAAGGAAACTAGATGAGACAACGTACAATCGATACTCCAATCTGATTTTACCTAAGAAATCACGTGACTTGGATTTTAGTGAAACGGTAAGAAGGTTAACGGAGATTTTTTCCCGCAAGACTTCTCTTTTTGCACTCCGTTATAACTGTCTGAAGATAGAAAAAAGCTCATGCGACGATTATCAAACATATGCTGGCATTATTAACAAGAAATGTGAAGAATTCAAGCTCTCATCAATTACCCCAGATGTGTTTAAATGCCTTATGTTTGTGTGTGGTCTAACGAGTGCGAACGAGGTGGACATCAGAACACGGTTGCTGGCGAAGCTGGAGCAAGATGAAAGTAGTTCGAAGTTGACACTTTCAGATTTGTCTAACGAATGCGAAAGAATAATTATGCTGAAGCATGATGTTGCACTTGTTGAAGGTCGGTTCGAGGACAGTCAAGTCAAAGCAGTACACCAAGGACAGATGAAGGTCAAAACTCCACCGAAGAGCTCATGCTGGTTCTGCGGCGGCATGCATTATGCCGAGAAATGCTGGTACAAATCACATAAATGCACTGATTGTGGACGTCAAGGTCATAAGGAAGGATTCTGTGAAAGTGCTAATAAGAGTTTCAAGAAAAAAACACGAAATAAAAATAAATTTTCGAAGCAAACAAAAACTAACTTTGAATCTAAAAGTATCTTTTCAGTTTCCAAAGTGGATCATGCAAGCAGACGAAAATGTATATGTTTGCATATAAATGGCCATCCAGTTCAACTGCAGATCGACACAGCCTCGGACATAACCATACTCTCTGAAGACACATGGAAAAGTATTGGAAGTCCGAGTGTTCAGTCAACAAAGCATTGTGCTAGGAATGCTAGTGGACAAACTCTGATTTTGACTGGAGAGTTGCAGTGTCAGGTCTTATTCAAAGACACAACATTTGAAGGCGTTGCTTATATAACAAGTGTTCCGCAGTTGAACATTTTGGGAATAGACTGGATTGATCCGTTGAAATTATTTGACGTTCCCATTAACTCTGTTTGCAATCAAGTGGTATGCACAACCAGTAAACCGCAAGTTGCACAAGATGATGTCGTTCAGCAAGAAGTCAGTGCTATAAAAGAGAAGTATGCAACTTTGTTCGATGGTTCCATGGGGTTATGCACTAAGGCAGAAGCAGTTTTGCAACTCCGACCAGAAGCTGTTCCATGTTTTCGTCAAAAGAGACCGGTACCCTTCGCATCAATTCCACTGGTAGATGATGAAATCGATCGTCTTGAAAAATTAGGTGTTGTAAAACGTGTCGATTTTTCCCAATGGGCTGCGCCGATTGTTGTTGTGAAGAAAGCAAGTGGTGGTGTGAGAATCTGTGCAGATTTTTCTACAGGGCTCAACGATGCGTTGGAGCCACATCAATTTCCACTACCGTTGCCGGAAGAAATTTTCATTACCCTGCAGGGAGGTAAATATTTTTCAACAATTGATCTGTCCGATGCATACTTACAGGTTAAAGTGAGTGAGGACTCCCAAAAGCTGTTGACAGTCAATACTCATCAAGGATTGTTGCAGTATCAAAGATTACCTTTCGGAGTGAAGACCGGACCAGGTACATTTCAACAAATAACAAGTACGATGTTGTCCGGGTTGAAGGGGGTTGTGCCATTTATTGACGACATAATTATAGCTGCAGAGTCTATTGAGCAGCATAGGCACATCCTTGAGCTTGTCCTGCAACGTATCCAGGAGTGGGGATTCAAGCTCAACTACGATAAATGTCGATTTTTTCAATCCCAGGTGAGGTTTCTTGGGTTTGTGATTGACAAAGCCGGGCGTAGGCCTGATCCAAGCCGCATAACAGCAATTGCAGACATGCCGGAGCCCAAGAATGCTACTGAGGTACGTTCATTTTTGGGTATGCTCAATTTTTATTCCCAGTTTATCGGCAATGTACGTGAAATACGTGCCCCCATGGATAACTTGCTCAAGAAGGATGTCAAGTTTCTGTGGTCTGATGAATGCCGCATTGCCTTCAACAAAGCAAAAGAAGCGCTCCAGTCTGAGTTACTCCTAGTTCATTTCGACCCAGCCAAGGACATTATAGTCGCAGGAGATGCATCAAAAGATGGCATTGGTGGTGTTATGCTACATAAATTTCCTGATGGTTCGAAAAAGCCGGTGATGCATGTTTCAAGGGCCTTGACCAAGACAGAGCAAAATTACAGTCAGTCCGAAAAAGAAGCGCTAGCACTGGTATTTTGTGTGAAGAAGTTCCACAGATGGATTTATGGAAGGAAATTTATCCTGCAGACGGATCATCAACCACATTTAGCCGTCTTCGGATCAAAAAAAGGAGTTCCAGTTTACACCGCTCATCGATTGCAGAGGTGGGCTCTAACACTGCTCTTGTATGACTTCAAAATTGAATACATCAATACATTAAAATTTGGATACACCGATGCGTTATCCCGATTGATAAATCGTCAAGCTGTTGATAAAGAAGAGGACTTCGTAATCGCTGCAATTCAAATCGAAGACGAAGTCAACAGAGTTTTGGCCGATTCAATCCAAAACTTACCTGTCAAATTCGATGATATACAAAAACAAACTGCAACTGATCCAATTTTGAAGCAAGTTCGACAGTTTCTCCTAACTTCATGGCCAAATGAAATACAGGATGAAAACTTGAAATTATTTTATTTTCGCCGAGAAGCTTTAAGCGAAGCAAAAGAAGCAAATACTAAAGCAGTTGCATACTGGGCATCCAGGGATTGTTCGCATGAAGGCCCTTGCTCGCAGTTATGTGTACTGGCCTAACATCGACAAAGACATCATGCAAGTGGTGAAGGAATGTTCTTCGTGTGCAACATCAGCTCCAGCACCTATCAAGGTTCCATTATCGTCATGGCCAGTGTCAGTTACACCTTGGTCAAGAATTCATCTTGACTACGCAGGTCCATTCCGGAATTCTATGTTCCTCATCATAGTGGATTCCTACTCGAAGTGGCCTGAAATTTTTCGTATGCAGTCGACAACAACATCTGCAACCATTGCTGTTCTCCGAGAAGTTTTTGCGAGGTTCGGACTTCCAGACATAATCGTTTCAGACAATGGAACGCAGTTTTCGTCGGGAAGTTTCAAAGAGTTTTGTGACAGTGGTGGTATACAGCACATCCGAACGGCGCCATTTCATCCGCAGTCGAATGGAAAAGCAGAGAAGTTCGTCGACACGTTCAAGCGGACGATGAAGAAGTTAGAAGGGGAGGAGATCACCGGCATTGCACTTCAAACTTTTCTTCAAAGCTATAGGTCAACTCCAAACGCTCAACTTCCCAACAACATCACACCAGCTGAAGTTATGCTTGGACGTAAGATGAAAATACAACTCGACCTGCTCAAGCCATCATCCTTTGAAGCTGTTCAGAGAAATGTCAAGATGGAAAAGCAGTTCAACTTAAAACACGGAGTTAAACGGAAGCAGTTTCAACCGGATGAATTAATTTTTGCTAGAAACTACAACAGAAACCAAAGTCCATGGCTACCAGGAATTATACTTACTCGCATTGGAACTGTTATGTATGCGGTGCAAGTAGGCAACAAAACCTGGAGACGGCACTTGAACCAACTAAAGCCCAGATATTCGGCACATCAAAAATCTAACTCTAACTTCCTTTTAAACTTCCAGGAAAGTCTCATGGCGGGTTCCCAGCAAAACCCATCTCAAGAAGAAGGTAACTCAACCATCTCGCCACAAACTGATCAAAAGTCTGCATTGCAAGAAAATTGTGCCAACTCCAATAGTTCTTCGAAGCAACACTCACACACAGAAGCTCAACAAAGTCAACCAGGTCCTAATGAGGTTCAGCGTCCAAGGCGAAACCGAATTCCTCCAAAAAGATTTGGATTTGACGAACATACATACGTATAGCAATCTTAAGGGGGAGATGTTGGGTTCACAACAAATTGAACACACCTTGTAGCTGTTACTTGTTTATGAAATCAAATGAATATCATTGTATCGTCAACCTTGATTTAGAAGTCAGAAAATAAATACTTTTCCTAAATTACGGGTCTTGTTTCATTTCGCATACACATCACCTAGTTGTCTCAAAAACTCAGATGGTACATGGACTAACTCTTGCGAAGAAACGCTAAACCTGCTATTAGATACCCACTTCCCAGATAGCTCCAAATCCGTTAATACAATAAACCGTCCTGGATCGGGTATTAACTTAACTTTTCCTCAAGGTCTTGTCACAAAAGAAAAATTGACATGGGCTCTGAATAGCTTCAAACCTTATAAATCTCCAGGTCCAGATCAAATCATACCAGCTGAGCTACAACACACCATCGATATAACTCCGCCCATCATTGAGATGATGTTCAAAAGTTGTCTAGATCTGGCCTATATACCTCAGCGATGGAGAGAGGTAAAAGTAGTATTCATTCCCAAGGCGGGCAAATGCTCGCATGTCAACCCTAAAGATCTAAGACCTATTAGTCTATCATCTTTCATTCTCAAAACGCTGGAACGATTGATTGATATCCATATACGTAATAGCATTGATAGGGGACTATCGATGTCTCAGCATGCTTACTGCAAAGGGAAATCGGTGGAAACAGCCTTGCATACTCTGGTAAGAACTATCGAATACTCCCTAGAGCAAAAGGAGTATACTATGGTTGCCTTCCTGGATATTGAAGGTGCTTTCAACAACGTTGACACATCTGCTATCACTTCTGCTATGACGACCCTAAACGTCGAATACTCACTCTGTGAGCTGATCAATCTAATGCTTAATAGCAGGATCATCAACTCTGAGTTGGGGGATTTTTGTACGAAAAGGTCTGTCAGTAGAGGCACTCCGCAAGGTGGTGTTCTGTCCCCTCTCCTGTGGAACATAGTAGTTAACGAATTGCTAATATCCCTCGAGAGGGAAGGCTACAGAGTGATTGCGTATGCCGATGATGTTGCTATCGCCGTCACAGGAAAACATCCTAATACACTGAGAGACCTCCTCCAAAACGCACTTAATATGCTCACTAGATGGGCTGATCGTTGTGGACTTAGTATTAATCCTCAAAAAACGGACCTTGTCCTTTTTACACGGAAATACAAGATCCCAGTAATTGTACCCCCTTCAATAAAAGGTGTACCACTAATTTTCACCAATGAAGCCAAATATCTTGGTCTGATATTAGACAAAAAATTAAGTTGGAAACCTAATATTCAGGAAAGAGTTAAGAAAGCCACAGTAGCTCTTTTCTCTTGCAAGAAAGCCATAGGAAGCAAATGGGGTTTTCAACCTCGCATAACCTATTGGCTATACACATCGGTCATTCGACCAATTCTCATGTACGGGGTTGCAGTGTGGTGGACTGCACTGGAGAAAGTCACTTACTGCGACAAACTCAGCAGAGTCCAACGCACTGCTTGTCTCTGCATAAGCGGGGCCTTGAGAACCACACCCTCAGCAGCGTTAGACACTCTCCTCCATCTGGCACCCCTCGACATTTTTAGCAAACAAGTGGCAGCGAGTACAGCTATAAGACTCAACGCCTCATCTCAATGGACCAACAATAATGTGGGACACTCCATCATTTTGAACTCTTTCGGTTCTATACCAAAGTACATAGACTACACCATTCCAAAACCACAATTTGGTAAAAACTTCCAGATATCCATTCCATCCAGAGAAGAATGGGAAGACAAAAAACTTCTGGATGACAAAGGCATTCATTTTTATACAGATGGATCCAAGACAAGTGATGGAGTTGGTAGTGGTGTGTACTCAGAAAAGCTTAATCTGAGCATCTCATTCCGCCTTCCCAATCATTGTAGCGTCTTCCAAGCGGAAATTTTAGCGATCAAAGAGGTTCTCTCCTGGCTAAGAGAAAACGTGATATCAACTTCTGATATCCGCATCTTCTCTGACAGTCAGGCTGCTATTAAATCTCTCGATGGTGTCTCAACCAAATCTCAAACGGCCCTCGATTGCCGATCGTCTCTGATGGAGATGGCGCAGCAATTTAACATTCACCTCTGTTGGGTGCCGGGTCACAGAGACATCGAAGGAAACTGTAGAGCTGATGAACTCGCTAAAAATGGAACCGTCATACCTATTTCACCTGAAAGGGAGAAGATAGGTATACCGATAGCTGCATGTAAACTTTTGCTAAAAGAAGCAGCTTTAACGAGAACAAACTACAGGTGGCACAATTTACCAACGTGCGCAGCTACGAAACTCATATGTCCTTCACTGGACTTAAAGCGCTCTAAAGTATGGATGAGGAAGAAGAGGAAACAATCTCTCACCTTCTCTGCACTTGCCCTGCTCTTTCACTAAGAAGAAGGTAACTCAACCATCTCGCCACAAACTGATCAAAAGTCTGCATTGCAAGAAAATTGTGCCAACTCCAATAGTTCTTCGAAGCAACACTCACACACAGAAGCTCAACAAAGTCAACCAGGTCCTAATGAGGTTCAGCGTCCAAGGCGAAACCGAATTCCTCCAAAAAGATTTGGATTTGACGAACATACATACGTATAGCAATCTTAAGGGGGAGATGTTGGGTTCACAACAAATTGAACACACCTTGTAGCTGTTACTTGTTTATGAAATCAAATGAATATCATTGTATCGTCAACCTTGATTTAGAAGTCAGAAAATAAATACTTTTCCTAAATTACGGGTCTTGTTTCATTTCGCATACACATCACCTAGTTGTCTCAAAAACTCAGATGGTACATGGACTAACTCTTGCGAAGAAACGCTAAACCTGCTATTAGATACCCACTTCCCAGATAGCTCCAAATCCGTTAATACAATAAACCGTCCTGGATCGGGTATTAACTTAACTTTTCCTCAAGGTCTTGTCACAAAAGAAAAATTGACATGGGCTCTGAATAGCTTCAAACCTTATAAATCTCCAGGTCCAGATCAAATCATACCAGCTGAGCTACAACACACCATCGATATAACTCCGCCCATCATTGAGATGATGTTCAAAAGTTGTCTAGATCTGGCCTATATACCTCAGCGATGGAGAGAGGTAAAAGTAGTATTCATTCCCAAGGCGGGCAAATGCTCGCATGTCAACCCTAAAGATCTAAGACCTATTAGTCTATCATCTTTCATTCTCAAAACGCTGGAACGATTGATTGATATCCATATACGTAATAGCATTGATAGGGGACTATCGATGTCTCAGCATGCTTACTGCAAAGGGAAATCGGTGGAAACAGCCTTGCATACTCTGGTAAGAACTATCGAATACTCCCTAGAGCAAAAGGAGTATACTATGGTTGCCTTCCTGGATATTGAAGGTGCTTTCAACAACGTTGACACATCTGCTATCACTTCTGCTATGACGACCCTAAACGTCGAATACTCACTCTGTGAGCTGATCAATCTAATGCTTAATAGCAGGATCATCAACTCTGAGTTGGGGGATTTTTGTACGAAAAGGTCTGTCAGTAGAGGCACTCCGCAAGGTGGTGTTCTGTCCCCTCTCCTGTGGAACATAGTAGTTAACGAATTGCTAATATCCCTCGAGAGGGAAGGCTACAGAGTGATTGCGTATGCCGATGATGTTGCTATCGCCGTCACAGGAAAACATCCTAATACACTGAGAGACCTCCTCCAAAACGCACTTAATATGCTCACTAGATGGGCTGATCGTTGTGGACTTAGTATTAATCCTCAAAAAACGGACCTTGTCCTTTTTACACGGAAATACAAGATCCCAGTAATTGTACCCCCTTCAATAAAAGGTGTACCACTAATTTTCACCAATGAAGCCAAATATCTTGGTCTGATATTAGACAAAAAATTAAGTTGGAAACCTAATATTCAGGAAAGAGTTAAGAAAGCCACAGTAGCTCTTTTCTCTTGCAAGAAAGCCATAGGAAGCAAATGGGGTTTTCAACCTCGCATAACCTATTGGCTATACACATCGGTCATTCGACCAATTCTCATGTACGGGGTTGCAGTGTGGTGGACTGCACTGGAGAAAGTCACTTACTGCGACAAACTCAGCAGAGTCCAACGCACTGCTTGTCTCTGCATAAGCGGGGCCTTGAGAACCACACCCTCAGCAGCGTTAGACACTCTCCTCCATCTGGCACCCCTCGACATTTTTAGCAAACAAGTGGCAGCGTGTACAGCTATAAGACTCAACGCCTCATCTCAATGGACCAACAATAATGTGGGACACTCCATCATTTTGAACTCTTTCGGTTCTATACCAAAGTACATAGACTACACCATTCCAAAACCACAATTTGGTAAAAACTTCCAGATATCCATTCCATCCAGAGAAGAATGGGAAGACAAAAAACTTCTGGATGACAAAGGCATTCATTTTTATACAGATGGATCCAAGACAAGTGATGGAGTTGGTAGTGGTGTGTACTCAGAAAAGCTTAATCTGAGCATCTCATTCCGCCTTCCCAATCATTGTAGCGTCTTCCAAGCGGAAATTTTAGCGATCAAAGAGGTTCTCTCCTGGCTAAGAGAAAACGTGATATCAACTTCTGATATCCGCATCTTCTCTGACAGTCAGGCTGCTATTAAATCTCTCGATGGTGTCTCAACCAAATCTCAAACGGCCCTCGATTGCCGATCGTCTCTGATGGAGATGGCGCAGCAATTTAACATTCACCTCTGTTGGGTGCCGGGTCACAGAGACATCGAAGGAAACTGTAGAGCTGATGAACTCGCTAAAAATGGAACCGTCATACCTATTTCACCTGAAAGGGAGAAGATAGGCATACCGATAGCTGCATGTAAACTTTTGCTAAAAGAAGCAGCTTTAACGAGAACAAACTACAGGTGGCACAATTTACCAACGTGCGCAGCTACGAAACTCATATGTCCTTCACTGGACTTAAAGCGCTCTAAAGACTTGTTATCTCAAAGCAGACTTCATATTAGCTCCCTGATAGGTGTCCTTACGGGACACTGTCTTATAGGCAGACACGCAATACGACTTGGTGTAGCCTCAAATGACTTCTGCAGAGGCTGTATGGATGAGGAAGAAGAGGAAACAATCTCTCACCTTCTCTGCACTTGCCCTGCTCTTTCACTAAGACGCAAACTTCATCTGGGAGAATACTTTTATGATAACCCCAGTGAACTAGCTAATAAGGATATCAAATATCTTCTTCGCTTTATAAAAAGCTCAAAATGTGTATAGACTCGGCCTATACGTTCCCTTTATTATGAAAATAAAACACACTCAAATTTATTTGGGAAAAACCTTTCGGTGAAAAAAACCCAACTTTATTATGCGCAAAATCGAACTGTCTCAATGGACTGTTTGGAAGATACTAACTATAATTCATACAATTGCGCAACAATATTAATATTCTTTCTTATGCGCATGCGTTATATAGGAATTTATATAGAGCTCTATATACATAAATAATACTCTTACAATACATAGAAAATATTTGTATAATAGCTTAACTAATACTACTAAGCTTCGAACTCGTACGCTTGTGTACGATACAGTCCCGACGGAAACGAAGTTTCCTCTAGGATAGCGCTTGCCCCTTGATTCAAAGCTTCTTCTCTTAGTTCCATAAACATCATGGCGCCCTTCTGAAACGAATCTAAAGATTTATAATTAATATTATATTTTACCATGTTTGCGTGATCCTGCCAGTCTACTGCTATCTTGCGCTGCCCTTATACATGAAATTTAATTGTGCGCTGCTTCGTGCTGCTTTATGAGAAGCACCAATCAAACTGCGCCGTAGTTAAAGTTTGCGTATCATTCGGATCATCACTTAGAGGATGAATTGCCCCTGAATTTAATATGCCCTCAATAGATGTCAATAAAGTTAAGAACTGATCGTTCTCGAAAGTGCGCTGCCCTATTACTTTGTTAAGATGATACTTCATCGATTTAACTGCTGCCTCACATATCTCGCCCGGATACAGCAGCGGGGATCATGAAAACCGTTCAGTACTGCGCAGCCCAAGACTTAAAGGAACGTCATCTCTCTCTCTAATTCGCGCTAAGCTTGTTTGAGAACTCTTGCGCAACCAATAAAAGAAGCGCCATTGTCACTATACAATATATATGCGCTCTTAGTGACCACGCACACTTATATAGCGCTCATAGCATGCTAAAAACGACAATGATGTCAAGTTGCCTATTAGATCGATGTACACCGCCCAAGTTCTTAGACAAACGAAGATACCGGCCCATGCTTTCTTCGAACAGATCTTCCTACCATCCTTCCCTACTATTTTCACGACGAAAGACCCTGCATAATCGATACCTGACTCGGTCTACTGGTATGTTGGACACCAGCTGTTGTTTAAGGGTATAGTTGTATCTCGCGCATATTATACATTTGTGTATGTAGCAACTGAGTGCGCTCTCAGACGCGCAATCCAATATTGCTGACGAATAAATTGTATCATAATCTGGCTGGTGCCATCGGAAAGTTGCTTATTATCATGCAGCGATGCAAACTCCTTAAAATAAAATTCTGATTGCGACTTCTTAATAAGATAAATCATACCATGCGCCTTCTCATTTGCTGCGAGATTCATTAACCTTATTGGCTCATTTAGTCGTTCCATGCTCTCCTTTTATTCTTTAACTTGCGCTCTCTTATTCTTGATTTAAGCTTTTCCTTGACATGAATTACACGCGCGAGTATATTTACTATTTTTTAAACTGCTTGCGTACTCTTCGATCGGAACACCTTCATTCCTGGATGACACCCATATATTCAGACCCTTACGAACGGGAATCGATACAAGCGCACATCTCGCTCCGGGCTATGGAACTAACTTCAACGTCGATAGGATTTATTGCTCGTCCCTTTCATGCGACTTCAGCTATGGTGGTCCATACAACCACACGTCATTATTAACTATTTGCGTTGGGCGCAAACCTCTGCGCAACAAGTCAGCAGGATTCTGTGTTGTCCCGACGTTGCGCCATCGTTGTATGTTTGTATTAGTTGGATTGATGACAATCTACTTGCTACAAATGTTTTCATATCGCGTGGAGATTTCTTGAGCCAATGTAAAACTACTGTCGAAACTGTCCATAAAATATATTCTGCGCTTGCCCAATTCATTGTAAGAATCTACGAAATAATTCAGCCGCAGCTCATTCTAGGCGCGGAATAATCACATTATTAAGAGGCGCTATTCTGCTCTTAGACACCAAAAAATAACTTCTTATCTCACCACTTAAGTCCTCATACAGTAACCTGATCCCTTCCTTCAAATATCATATCTTAGCTGATTAAGTACCCACGGACTGTTTGAGATTCATCTACGGAGTTCAAAACCAGCCGTTCTTAACACTCTATCTAATTTTAGCACGATATTCATTGCCCCTTGCTCACTGTCCCAACTAGTGACGCAGTCATACATATAGATGTCGTTAACGATTATCTACTTGTTCCACTTCAGGAAATAGCGCTTTTACATCCCGCGCACACTGAAAAAAATCCGCGAACAATCATGCGATGTCATGCCGTAGGTGACCACTGTCAACAAATATTCGTGTAACCTTGCGCTTGGAGATTCTCTCCAAAATATTCTCTGTAAATCCCACTGATGTGTAGCTATGCGCATCTGTCTAAACATCATCTCAACATCTGCGCTAAATGCAATTTTATGCCTCAAAAGCGCCTTACTATTTCGAACAAATCTCTTATCAGCGCAATTGCCCGTGAGTTTCTTATATCCTGGATGCCAGGTTTCATATAAATGCCCATTGTCATCGCGCCTTACTGTCGGCGCAAAATTAACTACGACAGTTTGCCTTTCTAGACTAAGCAACGTCTATCTGATCCATTGCCCAAAACTGCTTCACTAATTTATCAACATTATTTTCTTCAGTGTATGTATTTACATGCGCAATTACTTGATCATTCCCAATATGCGCAGAATCAAGTCCAAATACTACAGTGCAAAATGTTGTTTCTATTACATTTAATTGCGCTATCTTCTGTAGCGCATAACACTCTACTATCTGCGCAGAAAATATTGCTCCACCAATTCCCTCAATCCCAGTTATCTAGAGTGAAGCTTGTCTTGTGTTAATCTCGAATGATTGTACCGCTGAATGTGGTATTAAACGTGGCTGAGCGCCAAAATCTAAGAAGGCCCGCACTGGCCCGAAAAACTCATGCACCCTAACTAAAATCGTCGGCATTAAGATTTTCTTAAAATCAAAATCATTATTAGATGAATTAAAGTTAAATGCATTAAAATATGTTGACATTCAATTTTTATTAAATTTAAGAACCTGATCTTTTCGCAGAATATACCAATAGTCAGGGCTGGATGCCCTTATTGCGCACTCTACTTGTTGCTCTGGTTGCCGTTGTGGTTTGCTAACTCGTTGTTCGGGCACAAAGTACTATTGTGCTTTATCCTGCCTGGACACCTTGGACATGGTGCCTGAAAGCAGCTCTCAGCAACGTGCCATTTACACAAACAATTCTCGCATAACCTCTGCATGCGCACAAAACGAAAACGCGCTTGTAATCGTAGCTCCAAATAACTCTTGCACCCGTGGAGTGGATGGTCCTCACCACACATCTGACATCTTCGATCCATAGATCTGGTAACTGGCATACTATTATGGCGCGATGCATTACTATCAACAAAATTATCAAAGCGTTGGTTGGCTGCGCGATTCCTGACATGTTGAGGAGTTGTTGGTTGTTCCATTGCGCTTGCCTGCTTGTCCAGAAACGATAACATCTCATTCGCTGATGGCGTTTCCGATTGGCGCTGTAATTCCCATTGACGCGCAGTGTCTTGGTCGAGGCGCTCATGAAGCATATGGACAATCATCATGTCCCAATGCTCTACAGGAAGTCCTTGCGCTTTGAGTTGCCTTAGTGTCTCGTGAGTGACATTAGACATATGCTGCAACTGATCTGCGCTGCGCTGCGCTGGTAAAGAAGGTAACTTAACGAATTGCCTAAACAACTCCCGGCATGTTTGGTACTTCTTGTCATAGAGTTGGCGCAGACGTTCCCATGCCTCCAAATAATTTGCGTCTGTGAGTTGCCACTCACCCATTGTCTGCGCTGCCTTGCCTGTCAAGGATTTGCGCAGGTATTGAAATTTGAACGATGGCGCTATCTGTGCGTTGTCATGGATGGCTGCAACAAAGCGATCGTGGAAGCCTTGCCACTTTATCAGCGAGCCATCGAACTCGCCCCAAGTATTTTTAACATCTTGCTGCGCTGGCATCTGGATTGACACCTCTACATGTCGCGCATCTTGCTCTCTCTCATTCCCTTCGCGTTCTTGTCGTTGCTTTTCCTGAATAACACTGCGCAATCGGCACTTCACATCCAAATAAAGCTCTTCAGCGCTTGAATGAAGCTCTTCAGCCTCTTCGAAATCGTTAGCCTTGCCCGAAATCCATTACGTATGGTTTGCCAAAACCTGCGCCCAAATCTCCTCTAAGCGTTCCAGCCGAACAACTATGTGTTCCTTCGGGACATATAAAATGTCTTCGCGCTTAGAAAATGCCTCTATGCGCTCGAGTGCTCTTAAGCAGTTCACATGGATCTTGTTGTTTGCCATTTCTACAACAAAGAAAAAACAATAAAAAATATTAAGAAAGTTCAAAACGCGAAAAAGACAGAGCGCCTTTCTGTCAAAGCGTAAAAATGCTCATCCAAAGTTCAAAGCACGAAAAAGACAGAGCGCCTTTCTGTCAAAGCGTATAAATGCGCATCCTAGCAAGTGAAACGACGTACGACGGTTTTTAATCTATCCCTAATTGCATGCCATCTTGTGTGATGATCTTAAAATCGCGCACATTCATCTTCATAGCGCTGCGTAGTTACAAATCTCTTCATTGCGTAAATCAATTTCGTATATCGCACAATAATTTTATCAAAAATGCACTTTAACATCTGTCTACACAAATAGCGCTGCCCAATCGTATACATTAAATATTGCGCACTCACCCAATATTACATTTCTGAAAATCTGCGCCGCTCTAGATTATCAATTTGCCCTAAATCTTGCGTCTTTAACTTTCATTAGATTATAATTTGCGTGATGCGCTCCCTGCCTATGTTCGAACATTTTCTCCTCTCACAATAAATGCGCCTGCACTTCATTTTAACTTCACATAACTTCACTGCGCTGCGCTTTCAACATAATTTGCCCATTATATGCGCTCTTTAACATCTGTGCTGCGCTCTCATATAATTTGCCCAATATATGCGCTCTTTAGCATCTGCGCTGCACTCTCATATAATTTGCCCAATATATGCGCTCTCTTATATCTGCGCTGCGCTGCCGGCCTTTTTATTACTCTTATAACACTATATTCCTTTGCCTACCTAACATGTATTCCACTCATCGTCGCATCTGGATTTTTTGCACTACCTATTGTTTTGTTTGTCTCTTCTCCCTTGAACATTAATGTTTTCACATACACACACATACAAGCACATATTGTGTCATAGCTGTTTTCTTAGACCTAAAACGAGCTTTTGAGACTGTTAATCATAATATCCTAATAAAAAAACTTGAAAAATATGGTGTAAAAAATTCTGAACTTAAATGGTTTAAAACTTTTATAAGTGACAGAACCCAAAGAACTTCGGTTAACAACAAAACATCTTCCTCGTCTTCAATTAATACAGGAGTTCCTCAAGGAACAATATTGGGAGTGCTTCTGTTTTTGATATATATAAACGATATTGAAAAAGTAATAAAATACTCTAAACTTGTGTTGTTTGCAGATGACGCCTTAGTTTATATAGCGGGTAAAGATGTCAATTCCCTAAAAAACAACATTGAAAATGACCTAAGTGCGATTTATTCTTGGTTAAATATGAACAAACTTATACTAAATGCTAATAAAACAAAATTTATGATAATTAATAAACCATCCACTCATCAACAAATGAATATCAGTATAAACAATATCCACTTAGAAGAAGTTACATCCATTAAATACCTTGGTATAGTGCTTGATAACAAGTTGTCTCTTAATGATCACGTTGACTATATATGTAAAAAAGTGTCTAAAAAACTTGGAGTTCTTAGCAGAACACGTAATAATATTTCAAAAAATAGTGCAATAAAAGTGTTTAATGTGACTGTTAAGCCCCATTTTGAATATTGTGCAAGTCTCCTATATGTCTATAACAACTCACAAAAATCAAGACTTCAAAAACTTCAGAACAAAGCCATGCGAACAATTTTAAAATGTGACCGTTATACATCAATTTCAAGAATGCTTCAATCCTTAAACTGGCTTAATATTAATCAAAGACTTTTTATGATGGCTATGGTGTTTATCTTCAAAATAAAACAAAACATGTGCCCTGAATATCTACAAACAAGTATACCTGAAAGAAGAGTGGTACAATACAACCTGAGAAATATTGAAGAGTTCAATATCATCCGAACCAGAACATCTAGAGCGCAGGCTAGCATTCTTTACATGGGATTAAACTCTTTCAACAACCTTCCACAACACATCAGAAACATAAATGATCTCAATCAATTCAAAAATCAAATAATGTTATATGCAAAATCTTATACTAGCTAATTGTTAAAATTCCTAGAGCAAACCTAAAATGTTTATATTTTTTAAAAATGTTAACTTATGTATTTTGTAAACTAATGGCTCTTGAGCCAAATAAATAAACAAATTAAAAATTAAATTAAATTAAATTAAAAATTAAATATTTGTAGATCGGCTGCGGCGTCGGTTTCATCTTTCCTATACCCAAGAGAACAAACACATAACACTACCTATGACGAAGATGAATAGAATATTTTGCACAAAAACCAAAAGGAAAATATTTACACACACACTGAATACACCGTCGCGTCGTCGTCGTTCACTTCAATTTTATTTTCTTGCGCTCGAAATGAATCATTGCGCTGGTATAAAAATGCGCTTTTTTATTTTACACTTATTTGACTTGTATTTCATCATATTAATGCGTACTTACGATTTAATCAATTTTTTAGTCCCACTTTATTTAATTTTCTTGCTTCTTGTATGCTTATGTTTTTTTTATATTATTTTTACTGACTGAAAAGAATCTTACCACTCTGGCGGACGCTTGACACTATACTGAGGACTTGAACGTATAATCATGAATTTCTTACCCTCTCTTATTTTGTGTTTGTGTATCTACCAAACATGTTTGCGCTTGCTTGTGGTTTTCCCCTTTTTGCTACAACGAAGGAAAGAACATGCGCAGTACATAAATGCGTTGAATATTCTCGAAGAATATGCGCAGTATATATGCGCGTTGAGGATTTTCAGACAAATATGCGCAGCTGCTTTTAATTTCGCTTGCGGAACAATTTCAAAGAAAATATTTGCTCTGCTTGGTTGTATATACAATCTGCTCTGAATAAAGGCTTGAATTCTTGCTATATACCATGCATGGAATGTGAGGGATAACGGGTTGGTCTGCGCGTTTTGGGTTGGAATTGAATATTTGATTTTCTTGCGCTTATAGAATGTGAGAGATAACGGAATAATCTGCGCGTTTTTGGGTTGAAATCTAATATTTTTCTTGCGATTCACTTGCACTGAGATTTTAAAGTATGCCCGATTTTTTGCGATTACTTGCTTGATTTGAGAACTCGCGCTGCGTAGATAATATTTTTTTTATCTATTTCACTCGTACATATATCTGCGTGTATATTCACTCGCGCACAATTAGACAAACAAAAAATTTAAATTTTAGCAGATTGCCCATTGGTCGCTGGCTCAAATCCGGTCTCGATATGGACCAAAATGTATAGACTCGGCCTATACGTTCCCTTTATTATAAAAATAAAACACACTCAAATTTATTTGGGAAAAACCTTTCGGTGAAAAAAACCCAACTTTATTATGCGCAAAATCGAACTGTCTCAATGGACTGTTTGGAAGATACTAACTATAATTCATACAATTGCGCAACAATATTAATATTCTTTCTTATGCGCATGCGTTATATAGGAATTTATATAGAGCTCTATATACATAAATAATACTCTTACAATACATAGAAAATATTTGTATAATAGCTTAACTAATACTACGAAGCTTCGAACTCGTACGCTTGTGTACGATACAAAATGGTTCGACTAGTAAGAAGTAATTCTCTAGATTCATGGTATCACAATGGGCCTTTCCTTTTGGCCTAAGTGTGTGGATTCTGAATCCGCAGCCACTGTAACCTAACCTAACCTAACCATGAGCAATATTTGAAAACTGTTCATACACATAAAAAGAGTTTTGTTTTTGCTTTTATATTATTTTTAACTCATAACGTTATCTTATGTTGAAAGTCAATATTTCAGGTGAGGCGCTTTGTGTTCCAGCATTTACAAAACGCCCCAGTGAAGAAAATGCAAAATGCCCCAGTTATACTTTGATGCATTTAACAAATTTTCCTTGCTAATTTCTTTAGATATGCATTGAAATTATTTGCGAAAGACATTGTGGGCCTCATAGTTCGAAAAGGATATGGCTGAAGTGTGTAACGGAACCAGCTGTTCGGTCCTCTCCAACCTATACCACCCTTACGACCTTAGGACTACAGGACCCTAAGGCCGGTCCAGGCAGCAGGAAGGAGAGGGTGTCCAGGCTACGGCTACGCGGCATGCTTGCATGTGCCTTAGGCTATGCTCGTCGGAAAGGCGGGGTTCTTGCAGCCGCAGCGCTGGACGTTGTTACTTTTTCATGCCGAAAATCAACAAAGGGGTTCGGAAAAATTCCGGGACCCGAAGTTATGAAGAGGGGAAGGGCGTGTTGTCGAAGGGGAGGGTCTAGATGTTAGAGACCCTCGGAGGATTTCCCACCCTATGTATCGTAAAGATACCACCATGGCTGCTGCTTCCTCCTATTTGTGCAGCAGCCCCAAACCGGATAAACTTCAACGGCTACCCCTATCTACAGCATCAGCAATAAGCTGAGGTCGCGTCCACCCTTGACCAAAACTAACTAAAACCTAAGCCAACATGGCCATCGTATTCAACGGACTCAACCTATATAAATCATTTCCATTAAGTCAAACAGATTTGTTTAAATTACAAAATTATTTACATATACTTTATTTTTCTTTAGTTAGTTTAAATTTGCATTACATTAGAACTAAAAAAAAAAAATCTTAAAAGAGTAAAAGAATTAAAAGAAGGTAAGAAGAAAAAAAAAATTTAAAATGAAACTATGAAATGAAAATTGACCGGTAAAATCTAGTGCGGTTATTGGGCAATATGGTTATGATATTGAAATTATTAATATTATTTGATTCCTAATGCACTGATATCAAAAATAAATTGAAAATATTATATGATAGTCCCAATACAATTATTATACATGAGAGACAAAATGAAAGGAAATGCTATGTATTTTACTTACTTGATATTTAAGATGCGTATCCGCCGTAGTGCACTGCGTCGAATTGCTTGTTGAAACTATTGTTATTCAGATAGGGGGGAATGAATTTTTATTTAATTTGTTTAAAATTATATTAGGGACTCATCAAAATTATTTTTTTTTTGTTAAAAATAATACTCAATTTTCTGGTTATTAAACGCTAACACAAGAACCACACTTTACATATACATATGTACATACAAAAAAGAATTAATGAAAATTAAAATATTAAAGACAAATTAGGGGAGGAAAACTACGACATAGTACACATATTTTTTTATTTATAGAAATGTTGATTGATGATCCTTTCCAGGCACTTGGACTTTCTTATGATTTCAGGAACAGGTATTTGTTTAACAGTATATAGAAAATGTATGTATGTATTTCACTGAATCGAATTTTAGAGTTTTTTTTGTTGTTCTTTTTCATATAATATCGTTATAAAGGCACTTCAGGAGTTCAGGCTTTCGTTAAGAAGGTTTTTTTTTATTTCAGGAATAGGGATTCAGTATCATGTTTTGTAGGATTTAAGGAATGATATTAAATCTCTTCCACACTCTTTAGTCTTCCATTATTATTGCAGAAATACGAATGTATATATGTATTTCTCTTTACAGACTTTTACAGGTTTTTTTTTTCTTTTTTTTATATGTCTTTTCAGGAATTTCCACAATTATATAAATGTTGGTGGAATATTAGATTTGTTTGTTTATTTTCTTTTCAATATAATTTAAATTGAATAAGAATGGCTTTTCAAATTCTCAATCTGAATTTACACAATATTCACTATCTAGACAAAATAACAAAACACGAATCTAATCTATCTCACTGACTTCATAAAAACTCTCTATCTTTTTTTTTGTTTTATTATTTTCATCAGGATGTGTTTCTCAGAGACGAGTGATGATTTGTAGTAAAGTGTATTTTAGTAAAGTAGATATTATGGTGTATGAGTGTAAATGTTCTATGGTAAGTGTTATAAGGTAAGTATTTTTATGTTCATTTTTTTTATAATTAGTGTTGGGTAAGTATTGTTTAGGTTAGAGTAAAGTTAGTGATATGTTGTCAAGGTAAGTATGTATGTATATGAAGTCTAATAATGTTTTGTGTTGTGTTATGTTGGGTGGTCTTATATCGTTCCCTACAAAACTTATCCTTTGTCTAAGAAATCCTTCGCAGATAGAGGAGAAGGAAAAGGAACGACAAGGTGAATGGAATATCCGGGTAAGGCTTATTGAGGTCTTATGCACAGACTAGCAGCCGGGCTGAAATGTCATGTCTATTTTTTCAAATCTTTAGCATGAAATACGCCCACCTTTTTGCCGTTCAGGTCTTCCAGTTCGTAACAACAATTTCCGAGAACTTTGGAAATCTTCATTTTGACAAATTTGGGGCTAAGTTTCGCACAAAACTTCCTTGTTGCATCACTCTGTGCAAAATTCCTTCTGAACACGATATCCCCAACCGAAAACTTTACATTCTTGCTCTGCAAATTGTATTTGTCCTCATAGCGACAATGTGTGTTCGCAAGAGTGTTTTTGATGTATGCGTGCATAATGTTCATTTTCGAGGCTTTCGATATCATTTTCATTTCTGAATTGTTAAGTGCATTTAATTTGCGGAGTACTTGATAATCCGCACCGTGCTCAACACAGGCTTGCCCAAACAAGGCCTCATACGGCGACATGTTTATCGCAGAATGAACGGTCGTTCGCAAAGCACTAGCAATAGACTGCAAATGAGTGTCCCAATTCCTCTGGTCCACGTCAATGTAACCCCTGATTGCTGCGAGAATTGAGCGATTTACTCTCTCACTAGCGTTAGCTTGTGGAGAATAAACCGCTGTCTTGACATGAGTAACGCCGAATGTCGACATACTCTTTGCAAAATCTCGACTGACAAATTGTTTGCCGTTGTCTGTCAGAACACATTCAGGGATTCCAAATACGCAGAACACTTCGTCATTGAGAAATCTCAACGCAGTCTCCGCTGTCGCTTTGCGAAGTGCCTTCACTACCACGAACTTAGTCAATTGGTCCAGAGCAACAACTATATGCGTATTCCCGAGTCGCGAGCGGGGATAAGGTCCAAGGAAGTCCATGAATATCATCTGAAAAGGTCTCTCAGCCACGAATGCTTTACCCATCGGAGGTCGAAGGGTGGCATTTGGAGCTTTCGAGGTCTTACAGACATCACAGTCTCCTATGAATGCCTTAACCTGGGCTGCCATGTTTGGCCAAAAGAATTGTTGCTTTAGCCGATAAAGCGTTTTTGCAACCCCACCATGCGATGCTCTTGGTGGTTGATGAGCCAGTGCGATCAAACGGTCGATTAGCTGTTCAGGAACCCAAAGCTTCCAAACTTCATCGTCTTCAATTGGGTTTCCTGTGCAGTGTTTGACCTTCTTGTAGACGAAATTTTCCGACACAAGAAGGTCAGGTAGCTGATTGCTTTGATTTATGCAGTCAATGATCTTGCGGTATTCCTCAGATTGAAAACTGGGGTCCTCAAGATCTATATGCAATACTTCGCAGGAATCCTTCCCCATCGAAACATCGCAAAGCAGAGCGTCGACTCCATGCACTCGTGAAAGTGCATCGGGTACAACGTTCTGTGTTCCCTTACGATGCTCGATGGAAAAGTCAAAACATTGAAGCTTTAAGCTCCATCTAGCCAACCGTCCACTCAAATCTTTTTGACTCATCAACCACTTCAAGCTCGAATGGTCGGTAACAATCCTAAAAGGATGCCCCTCGACATAAGCTCGAAACTTTTGAACTCCCATAACAGCAGCCAAACACTCACGCTCAGTCACGCTGTAGTTGCGCTGGGCTTTGTTGAGTTTTTGCGAATGGTAGCAAATGGGCCGTTCATTACCGTCGTTGTCCATTTGGGCAAGCACACAACCAATACCTGTGTTGGACGCGTCACAGAGTATCAAGAACTCCTTTGAAAAATCCGCGTTCACCAGCAATGGAGCTGATGTAAGCGCAATCTTCAATTTGTTGAACGCATTCAACGCTTCTTCTGTGAAAACAAACTTTTTCCCTTTCTTAAGAGTCTCGGTCAGCGGACTTGCCAAGGTCGAAAAGTCCTTGACAAACCTTCTGTACCAACCTGCCATTCCGAGAAAACGTCGCACCTGTTTTGCCGAAGTAGGTGTTGGGAAGTCAGAAATGGCCGTCAACTTTCCCACATCTGTTTTAAGACAGCCGTCGCCAACGATATATCCCAAATACTTTAGCTCTTTGAAGCAGAACTTCGACTTTTGGATATTAATCGTCAATCCCGCCTCATTCAATCGTCCGGCAAGTATCCTCAACAACTCCACATGCTCTTCAAATGTACTTGACACTACCAGCAAATCATCCAGGTACGGAAAGATTCTTTCCCTCAATTGATGAGGTACTACTTTGTCGATCAACCTGACCAATCGCTGTGGCGCATTACAAAGGCCGAAGGGCATGACCGTAAATTGAAACAGGGGCATGCCAGGCACAGTAAACGCAGTCTTTTCCCTTGACGATTTCTCCAATGGGATCTGCCAAAAAGCGTCTTTCAGATCTATGCTCGAAATGAAGCGTGTATCTGAAAGTCGCGATAGCAATCCTCCTATATGAGCAAGTGGATACGCATCCTTTTTCGTTTTGGCATTTACTTTCCTGTAGTCTATGCATAAGCGATTTTTGCCGGGCTTTCGCACTAGAACTACAGGAGAGCTCCATGCACTATTGCTTTCCTCGATAACACCGAGTTTAAGCATGCGCTCCAATTCCTCATATATGAGTTTCTGTACCGCTGGAGAAATCGGGTAGTGACGCTGTTTAATGGGCTCAGCATCTCCTGTGTCAATGGTATGCACCTCTAACGTCGTCTTCCCTAAGCCTTGAATGGCACTGGACTGGAACAGATCGATGGCATCCTTTAGACACCTGGACTGTTGCTGAGTAAGAACATGCGCATTTGAATTTGAGTCTGTGGTGGGAGGTGAGGATAATTCCGACATCAAATGAGGAGCGATGTCGAACTCTCTCCAAAAGTCTATACCGAGATAAAGTCTTTGTTGCAAAGTCGGTACGAGGTACAGAGGAATTTTTTTCGTCGTCCCTTTGTAGGAAACATCCGCATAGACTTTGCCTACTATGGCTTGATGTTTCCCATCAGCAGTCTTAACACCAGATGTGAGTTTGGAATAGTCTTGGCCGTGTTTTTGGAGAAACTCGATTCCATTCATACCAAGGCAACTTATGCTTGCTCCACTGTCCAATAAGCCCAAAAGCGGTTCGTCAAAAATTTTGACATTGGCGTAAGGGCGCGGATCGTCGGAGCAGCACAAAGTGGTTGCTTCAATTGCCCTGTATGATAGCTTCTTTTCGCAGAATTTTTGCCTAAGCTTCGCGATTTTTTCAGAGACAATCGTATTTTGGCTACCAAAAATACGTTTTCTCACTTCATGGTAATTCTGAAGTCTTTCGTGAAACGTTTTCTTCGGTGGTTTGGGAATAGCTGGTGGAGTTTGGTTTTCGATGTTAGTGGTGTGCAGTGGACGGGGCAGAATTTGTATCTGTGTAGGTGTTAGTGTAGATGTAAATGTAGGTGTAGGTGTAGTCTGGCTGGTTAAAAGGTCGGGGACAGAATCGGAATGATTGTCAGAAGAGGTCGCAAAAGTTTTTACTGGCGATCCGGGTTCTTCTCCAAAGAGCAATTCCCCCGGGGTTTCGAACTGCTCTTTGGCTCGTTTTCCGAGCATCGGGGACACTGGGGTGACGTGGTGTTTTCCATGCCACACCTAAAACAAAAGAGAGTCCTCTGAGGGTTGGGACATTCGAAAAAAGAATGGCCCTTTGCCTTGCAGTTCCAACAAGTGAAACTGCGAGTATCTCTCTCCTTTTTAGGGTGGATGGCCTCGAGCTCTGGGAAGATTTCGTTCTCTTCAACTTCGCTTGGTACTGCAACCATTTCGGAAACAACTCTACGTGACGTTGGAATAGCTGCCATTCGAGATTTTTGGGTCTCACGGTCGGCAATAAACTTTTCAATCTTCCGACAAACGTGGACCATCTCTGCCAAGTTGTTTGAATGAAAGGTGATCAACAACATTCCAATTTGACGCCGAACATTGTTTCTCAAGACGTCGATGATTTCCTCGTTCGATTTAGGCACGCGCAATTTGCCATTCAGTTGTTGTATTGCGGAAAAAAAATCGTCAAATGATTCTCCATACCGCTGTTGTCTTTCATACAACATCCTGGAAAGTTCTGAGTCTGTTTCCAGACTACTGAATTGCTCAATGAGCGCAGTTTTTAGTGCGGACCAGGTAACATGAGGATTTGCCTTCAGGTACATCCAAAACCATGTGTCAACGGAACCCGTGATGAAGTGGTGAAAATTAATAACCACATCATCCCACGTTGCTCCATAGCTTGTCTTTAGACGTTCCAATCGGAACAAAAAATCGTCGACGGACATGTTGTGGTTATCGAATTTTAGCCCCCACTTATGAAAGTTTTGTAGCCTGTGGCCAGAAAGATTAGGGACAGATTGTAAAGCAGTATTTGGGTCGTTTAATGTTAAGTCATCGAGTTGACTTAGAAAGTCATTCATATTCGAATGAACTGCTGCGGTGTTGTATCTGAGAGATGACCGCGGTGGTGATTGAAATCGAGGAGCAGGAGCTGGGTTTTCCGAATTGCGACGAGGTGTCGGAACTGAAGCCAAAGTATCCCGTATGATCCCTGCCAACTCGTCTCTCAATCCCGTCCTTGTGCGCTCCATTTCAGCCGTGAAAATGCGGAAGTCTTCAGCGCGGCTTACACCAACCGCTGCGGTCACCACATTTTCTATATAGCCTGTTAATTGTCTTGGCTGGACCCCAATAAGCTCACGTTTTGTGGGTCTTCTTTGGCTAGAAGAAACTTGATCGTCAAGTCCTGGAGCTGTTTCATCGGAAACAGTTGACTTTCGAAGTTTTTGGGACCGAAGAACACGTGAAGTTGAAGATATTTTTGTCTTCTTTGGCCCTCGTAAACTCGACATCTTTTTTTGTTTAGATTTATTTAAAGTAGGGATTAAGGGAAAATAACTTAAAGGTAAGTTTTGCTAAATATTTTGTGTTTATATTATGACTTATGAGTAATTAAAATTAGGTGTATTTGTATTTACAGTTGGGTTATGGTTTCATTAGAGATAAGTATACGTTTACAAAAAGGAAAATATGTGTAAGTATTTGTAAGTATTCGAGGTAAAAAAAAATGTGACGAAATTGGTTAAGATTTATATATATAATTGGGTAAAATAAATTTAAGTATATGAGTAAGTATACATTTAGGAAGGGTAAGTATGATATGTTCTTTTTATGTTTCTAAGTATCTAAATATTTTATTGTAAGGTGAGTATAAATATGTGTTGAAGGAATGTATGTTGGGTAAGTATATTTGTATGGTAAGGAAGAGTGTTCCTCAAATATTATATGTTTGTCGGTAAACCTTTTTTCTAACATTTAGGTCAAGGTGGAAGCGACATGAAGAGGATGCTGAAGACAGGGTTCCCTTCAGCAACACACCAGTCTAACACGGAAAAATAATCACACTGTATCGTCAGTTTTGTATCTTGGCAAATGGTTGATGTACTAAGATGAGGCCTGCATGTCTTCAAAAGCTTTATTAGCCACACTGAAAGTCAAGCCCTTACAATCCTAAAATCGAATGAATGTATATGAAAATTTATGTGAAGAGAGAAAACTTAAAATTGAACAACTGAAGACGAGCTAAAATTGCATTCTATCTAAGGCTTCAATTAATTAGATTTCTGTCATTCCCTTTTGAATAGGAATCAAATGCGATGCGCAACTGCGTAAAAGGTAGAAAACCCCTTTACCGGACGAATACAAATGATACCTACATTTAAACAAAATACTACAAATACTTCAGTACTGATACACCAAACCATGTCCAAGATACAATATACTTCAACAGTGCGCTCACTTTCCCGCGTCAAACCTCCCTCGGTGTTGACGTAACTCAAAAACTTCGGGCCCCACGTTGGGCGCCACCTGTAACGGAACCAGCTGTTCGGTCCTCTCCAACCTATACCACCCTTACGACCTTAGGACTACAGGACCCTAAGGCCGGTCCAGGCAGCAGGAAGGAGAGGGTGTCCAGGCTACGGCTACGCGGCATGCTTGCATGTGCCTTAGGCTATGCTCGTCGGAAAGGCGGGGTTCTTGCAGCCGCAGCGCTGGACGTTGTTACTTTTTCATGCCGAAAATCAACAAAGGGGTTCGGAAAAATTCCCGGACCCGAAGTTATGAAGAGGGGAAGGGCGTGTTGTCGAAGGGGAGGGTCTAGATGTTAGAGACCCTCGGAGGATTTCCCACCCTATGTATCGTAAAGATACCACCATGGCTGCTGCTTCCTCCTATTTGTGCAGCAGCCCCAAACCGGATAAACTTCAACGGCTACCCCTATCTACAGCATCAGCAATAAGCTGAGGTCGCGTCCACCCTTGACCAAAACTAACTAAAACCTAAGCCAACATGGCCATCGTATTCAACGGACTCAACCTATATAAATCATTTCCATTAAGTCAAACAGATTTGTTTAAATTACAAAATTATTTACATATACTTTATTTTTCTTTAGTTAGTTTAAATTTGCATTACATTAGAACTAAAAAAAAAAATCTTAAAAGAGTAAAAGAATTAAAAGAAGGTAAGAAGAAAAAAAAATTTAAAATGAAACTATGAAATGAAAATTGACCGGTAAAATCTAGTGCGGTTATTGGGCAATATGGTTATGATATTGAAATTATTAATATTATTTGATTCCTAATGCACTGATATCAAAAATAAATTGAAAATATTATATGATAGTCCCAATACAATTATTATACATGAGAGACAAAATGAAAGGAAATGCTATGTATTTTACTTACTTGATATTTAAGATGCGTATCCGCCGTAGTGCACTGCGTCGAATTGCTTGTTGAAACTATTGTTATTCAGATAGGGGGGAATGAATTTTTATTTAATTTGTTTAAAATTATATTAGGGACTCATCAAAATTATTTTTTTTTTTGTTAAAAATAATACTCAATTTTCTGGTTATTAAACGCTAACACAAGAACCACACTTTACATATACATATGTACATACAAAAAAGAATTAATGAAAATTAAAATATTAAAGACAAATTAGGGGAGGAAAACTACGACATAGTACACATATTTTTTTATTTATAGAAATGTTGATTGATGATCCTTTCCAGGCACTTGGACTTTCTTATGATTTCAGGAACAGGTATTTGTTTAACAGTATATAGAAAATGTATGTATGTATTTCACTGAATCGAATTTTAGAGTTTTTTTTGTTGTTCTTTTTCATATAATATCGTTATAAAGGCACTTCAGGAGTTCAGGCTTTCGTTAAGAAGGTTTTTTTTTATTTCAGGAATAGGGATTCAGTATCATGTTTTGTAGGATTTAAGGAATGATATTAAATCTCTTCCACACTCTTTAGTCTTCCATTATTATTGCAGAAATACGAATGTATATATGTATTTCTCTTTACAGACTTTTACAGGTTTTTTTTTTCTTTTTTTTATATGTCTTTTCAGGAATTTCCACAATTATATAAATGTTGGTGGAATATTAGATTTGTTTGTTTATTTTCTTTTCAATATAATTTAAATTGAATAAGAATGGCTTTTCAAATTCTCAATCTGAATTTACACAATATTCACTATCTAGACAAAATAACAAAACACGAATCTAATCTATCTCACTGACTTCATAAAAACTCTCTATCTTTTTTTTTTGTTTTATTATTTTCATCAGGATGTGTTTCTCAGAGACGAGTGATGATTTGTAGTAAAGTGTATTTTAGTAAAGTAGATATTATGGTGTATGAGTGTAAATGTTCTATGGTAAGTGTTATAAGGTAAGTATTTTTATGTTCATTTTTTTTTATAATTAGTGTTGGGTAAGTATTGTTTAGGTTAGAGTAAAGTTAGTGATATGTTGTCAAGGTAAGTATGTATGTATATGAAGTCTAATAATGTTTTGTGTTGTGTTATGTTGGGTGGTCTTATATCGTTCCCTACAAGTGATTGAGTTTAGTGTATTGATGATCATTACCAAACTGCTTCCTCAGAAGACTGGATCTCTGCCATTAACAGCATTCAATCGATTCAAATGAGGTTTAATTTTTATTAAGCCCACAGTCGACTCTGCCTATAAGAATTCAATTATATGATACACAGACCAATAGACATAACAGTTTTCGTTACAAAAGTCTTTCTTGATTGAATTAAGAATCTTAACGGCTTAACTAAAGATTTAACAATGTTGTGTACTTGAGCGGACATCAAATTGCTACTTTGCTCTATTGACACAGTCAACATGCAATGATGACCTCAATTTTAGGTACCTACTCTATACATTTCCCCACTTAAGTCTAAATTAAAAGGCTTGACAGACATTCCCTGCCTACTTATAGCACTTTTCTTCGAATTGAAAGTGTTTTCGGTACATGTCGAGCGTCAATATATTTTGTGTTGAATGACATGGGCTTTAGGTCAAAAATGAAATGAAACAAATAAGTTTTTGTTCACGACGTTTCGCTCATATCTATGATCATCATCAGGTGTCAAGGTTTCTATTTGACATTAAAAAATTAAATTACTTGCTTACATCTAAATTAAAACAATTATCAAACTTACATTACATTACATTTTGTTACATTAAAAATAAATGTAGAGTCTCCCTGCATCTGTCGGTCGACCAACTTAGACTTTGTCAACGTCTATCATGCCGTTTGCTTAGGTGTTGTCATTGAAATCATAAATGCATATGCACGTTGCACAGCATGACAATCATTCACCTATTGTTACATCGCTTTTGTTATATATGTACAGCTTCTGTTGACTGATTATCGGTCATCGTATGTCAGTCGGCGGATAACCACCGGTCATAATAAGCGAATTTGGCCACTAGCAAACGATACATGGAACAGTGGAAATGACAAAATGCGGTCATGTGCGGTTAAAACTGAAAAGTTTCCTTCTGTATAATGTATACCAATTACCAACCAACATCAAAATAACGCATATTAGATTTAAGCTCGAGTTCGTTGGCGGCGTCTAATTTGTTTTCGTTTGTCAAAGGATGACCATGACCAGATTACCAACATATTTTCTAAATATTTAAAATTTACAAATTTGAAATGATTGGACAAAATTAAAGAACCCAGAGAAACTGGTGCCAATATGGGAGTTCTTCTCTGGAACGTAGGTATCACCAGTGCCAGAACAATTTTGTTTTCTTGTAAGACATAACTTATGCCGCACTTTAAATGGGCTCGAACAGAAGTCAAACTGGAACTGGAACTGAAACCTGTGAAAGATTACAAAATTAAAGTTGACAAAAGACAAACAAATTAATACCTACTATCTGCAGTGGCGTTAATGTCGCTTGGCTTTGCTTCGGGGATTCAAAGAATTCCGAATGGCAGGTGGAGATGGAGAATTGGAGAGCCATATAATAATTTGTTATGGAATGGGGAGGTGTTAAGATTGAAGTTTATTTTATTGCATTTTCTGTTGTTTTTTTCTGGATTTAGGAGAAGAACTTGGAATTTAAGTATGAGTAAGAACAATAAACTGGAATTGTGGTTTTGTTATTTTTGGCATTGTTAATGGAGAGACTTAATTGAATTGTGAATGTTTAAATGGAGATTTTGGTATTTCAGACGTTTTATTAGCTTCTTAACTTTTGGCAAATTGATTGTTTGTTGTGTTGTGTGGCAAAACGATATTTTTCATGCGAGCGTATAAAAATAGTATTCCAGAAATAAACTTGCAGAAGTATGTAGGTACAAACTTTTAACATCCATGACAGCCACTTTAACTTAACCTAACCTAACCTAACCTAAGTACAAACCCAGGACTATTTTTCAGTGTAACAAAATGGTTTAAAGAATGTTTGAAAATGCTTGATGATGCAAGAAAATATGAAATGCCATAATAAGTCCCAATCTGTCCAATTTGTTCGCGTGCGTCGGTCGTCGTAACATTTGCCTAATTCCTTTCTATCGTAACTTTTACGGTCAGGGCTCATGTAAAATAGCCGGTTAATACTCGCGTGGTTCAAAAACGGAAAAATACTTCAATTCATGTGGTTTTAAGACCTGACATAGGTTCTGCTGAACTAACTCCTTATTCACTGCGAATCATTAAACAGATTGATTTGTTCAGTGTCTTAAAGCAAATAACGTATGCTGTGTGAAAACGCTAAATACCCTGCATCGACTCAGGAGGCAGGACTTAAATGAAGTGGAATTAATGTGAATATCACATCAATGCAATGCCTCCCAGTCCCAACCAAACAAATAGTGTTGTTGGTCGTAGATCGTAATAGTGAATAATGTTCTTTAATGGTTGTTAAGATATCGTATATTGCGCATAGTCAACGCATTGGCCAACAAAGTGACCAGCGATTTTTCTGGTCAATTACGCTGAGCCATGCGTATTCCGGTGTTCCATGTTCGAAACTGCCACTAAATGCTCCAGGGTCCATTTCGAACTTCCGCTTCAAGGTAAACCGCAAGCTGCATTCAAAAGTGGAAACATTAAAGCTGGACGGGAGCTTTCCAGAGGGTTTACAAGTCGCAACAGGAGTAAATTGTTCTGATGATGCTATGTTTTGTGTTTCTGTAGCATTCGTCGTAAGGTCGACGTCTGGTTCACTTTATATCCATTAGGATTAGACACACGAACACGATATACGATCTGGTTATTGTTTGCTTTGAATAAAGTTTCGACGATCTGTTTGATGTCAACGAGTTGGCGGGAGTTTTGGGATATTTCGGTGATACAAAAATATGTCAATCATTGTTTTTGATTATTGTGCTTTGGTCTTTGTTGCGGCTGCTGTTCTTGTTGTTGGTTATTGACATATGTGTCAAGATTGTGAACAATTTGTTAACGAGCTTAAGAACACAATATCGGGTTTGGTTTTTTCCTTCGTGATCTGTTGTTGCCTCGTTAACAAAAAGGTAATACACTTTGGCTGATTGCAACTTTTTTTGCATTTGACGCATGCACATGCCATGGTTTATAAGAATAAAACATTAGTGACACTTTAAATTCTCTTACAATTCCGTCACGGCCCAAAATCTGGAAAATACGGTAGATGGAGAAGTAGTGCGTAGCCCAGCACCCAGTTCGAACAATTTTGCCATGACGGAGGTGCGAGGCAGGGCGATACTATTATGGTGGAAGATCATTTTTTCTTTGCCAAGTCAAGTCGTTCATTTCGTCGTCGATTTGCCCAATTAATTCGGCAACGTGTAGGTTGAAACTCGCGAAACCAATTTTCGACGTTCCCTATTGAAGGAGAAGAGTCATCGTCTACACTTCTACACTATCCAAGTGCTCTTTGATTTCGCTAGCGATTCCTCTTCAAAAACCAAAAATTACATCTTCACATCACCGACCATATTGGCTTTTCCGTCGACACGAAGCTAATTGTGTGACTTTTTAATTTTTTTGTTTTAATTTGTTGTTCTTTGTTACAGATCATTTCTATTTGGCACTTCAAAAAGTGAGTCCAGGAACGATCGGATGACGACGTTCAATCCTATTGTAAAGGATCAACGAAAAATAAAAATCGTTGCTTATCGTAATAAAAACCAACTTATCTCGGTAAAACCCGCCATTAGAGGAATTATACAACAAATTTAAAAATTGTGCTTTGGATAGGAAATCCTTTCCAAGAAAATGTATTCATACTTATTTTGTTTGGACAAAGAAAACGTATCAAATGACCTACCAACACGGCTCATGGTTCCGAGGAGCCTGGTGGTGTGAGCCTTAATTGAAGCGTGCACTCTACGCACCTTTTACAAGGAGATCTCCTACAAATATTTAGCTATAAAAACGCAGTAAACAAGCTCGATTTATGATGTTTGCGATACTCGAACAAGTCTTGCGATGTTAAAATATTTGTATTTGCCTGATTTTATGATTTTTCTGATTAAGCTTGTCAGGATGAGTGTAATCTACAATTTAAGTATCGCATAAATGCTCAGCTCATGTTTGCTTTGCTATTTCAAGCCTTACACGAGAAGTAATGCAAGATTTAGTCAGACGACTAGGATGATTTCTAAAGAGATAAGCAAATTTTGTGCCAGTCTGTGCCTCAGGCATTAACCTAATTATAAATCATTCTATTTTATGGTGCTTGTAAATGTTTTATTAAGCTATTTGCCTGACAATCACTTGTTGGCCTAAAGGCTTAAGTCAGAGAAAATACCATGATTTATACATTTTCTTATCTCTTTTATTGTATTTCAAGTGATAGCCGTTGCTTGAGCATCTGATGGCTCGTACTCTCAATAAAAACTATAATCAATCACCGAAACTCGTAGGTTAGAATCACACTAGTCATAATTGCACTTTTCAATTCTCTCACCCATTAAATATTTTAAGTTTAACTTTAAGGATAAACACATCTCTTTCACTTTCCTTTTGTCGCATATTCGCTTTCGTGGATGCAGGAGATAAGCCTGATCAAAGAGCTTCCACAATCCATCAATTAATTTTACACACGGCTTCAATTTTATTGTCCATTATAAAACTCAGTTAAACTCGTCAATGTGGTGCTACCCTCGCTGAGTTTCAGTCAAACCCCGACACTCTCGTAGAAAGTTCATCCTGAACACCCAGTTCAAGAAGGTCATTACGAATTTAATTCCATATTTGCTGCGCCTTTAGCTGCCGCATCAACTCACACGTGCAACATTGGCGTTATGGCAACACAATCGCCAATCTTACAAATTTATATGGCTAATATGCTGTTCGATTGACTTTCGGTAAATGCCTGCACATTAGGCCTTAATGGACTTGAGTTTTCTTTCTTTGGTGAGTTTTCATTGCAAGCGATAGTGGGTGCATGGTCAGGCACTTAATTATCATCGATCACTGTCGATTGGGAGTTACTTTTCTAGCGATTGTTATAGATAGTCAAAAGTAAATGGCCACTGGATTGGGCCTTAACCTTCAAAGAAAAGATGATTGACAGCAGTAATTTATCTCAATGCATTCGCGCCACTATTGCGATGTCTGCCATATGAAGAGCGTGACACATATCCAAAAGATGGACGAACCCCGATAGAAGAATAAACATAGCCATTTATTAAAGCTAAAGATAAACCACTATTGGAATACTGAAATTTTGCCGTTTGCAACTGCCACCCAAAGAGTCCCCCCTATTGACCACATTGAATCGGCTCCAAGAGTCCATAAGGCCACTGTCTGAATTAAGAATTTAAAAAGGAGGCACAGTCAAAGCCCGATTGCCTGTGGCCCCGGCCGGCCTAGAGATGATGACTTATCGCTACGCGTCAGTGTCAAATTACAATTTCATTTCGTAAGAGCAATGTTCTGTGATTTGTGGCAGTATTTACCATCGATGGCGTGTCATTTGTCATAGAGAGTCAGTTGATGTGACCAGGCTCATATTTAAGAAAAACAAAATTTCACCGATTCCCATTTATTATCGGTTAGCACTGGTCTTGCATTCCTGAATATTGCAATCGCCTAGTAAGAGAGAGTGTTGAAATTGAAACAGTTCCACATCCACATTCGTGTAGTACGGCTAAAAAACCAATATCTAAACTTGAAAGTCTACTACCCGAGTCTGACTTGATTAGCATTCCTGGAGGCGCAGGTATTACGATAAAATATCTTAAGGGGAAGACAGCAACTAGCTTTTTCACTCAAGACTAAACCGTTGAAATATCGGTAAAAGAGGGTGAGGCATGAAAAATTATGTCGATGTTTAACTGACATAATTGACTCAGCAACTGTATGATCACGAATCATCTTGAAAACTCTGTTTTGAATGCTGTCTAAGCCAGAGCCAGCCCAGAGTTCAGCGTTGCACTCAAGCTTAAAACTATATGTTTAAAGATAGAAGTCAGATCAGAAGGGGAGACAAATTTCTTGCATCGTTTTTGAAGAATGAAGTTCAAAACGATTTCTCAGTCCAGAATTTAATAAGCTCTATTATCATACTAGTAGCTTAGTGTTGTGAATACTTACATACACATGTACTATCCATGTTATATATACCACATGTATTGTATTAAATATAACATACAGCATTGTACCTAACATTCATGACAGTCAGTCGATCCAATAAAGTCTTAAAGTAAACTTGTCCGACTCCTTATTATAAGATTATCACATGGTGTCAGGTGTGAATGGAAAAAAAAAATTACGACTAAAATTTGAAAAAAAAGAATAAATTAAAGATAAAACAGAAAGAAAAAAAAATCCAACAAATAAAAATACAATGGAACCAGCAACAAGTGGTTTTAGCATGCAGCCAATGAATTTTCAAGCGACTAACCTAGCGAGTGCATGGACAAAGTGGAAAACTCAATTTAAAATTTACTTGCGAGCCAGTGGTTTCGAAGGTCAAGATAATCAGCGTAAAACAGCCTTACTCTTGCATCATATGGGATCTCAAAGCGTAGACATCTTTAGTTCATTCAATGAAGACATCGACAGGATCAGTTTTGACGGTCTCATACAAAAATTTGATATCCACTTTATTCCAAAAACAAATATTTCTATGGAAAGGCATTGTTTTTTTACACGCCGGCAACATGCTAACGAATCTATAGAGGATTTTGTCACAAGTCTCAAAATGTGGTCAACATCATAAATTTAAATGTCCCGCTATTGGAACAGTATGCAGAAAATGTAATAAACCTAATCATTTTGCAAAAATGTGTAAGTCTACCAAAAATGTCAATGCCATCGATTTGCACGAGTGCGACCAGGATAGCGAATATACGTCATGAAATGAAGATCTTCACATCGGTACCTTACAAGCTAGAACGTCATCACCATCATATACAGATCTGTACATCGGTACATTATTAACGGAGACAGAGACGAAAGATAACAACAGTATTTGGTATTGTAGTGTAGAAATAAATAATATAAATATTAAAGTACAGTTGGATACTGGTGCGCAAACTAATATAATTTCATTAGACACTTTTGAAAAACTCGGTTTAAAAACAAATAACTTACGGGGATCAAATACCAACGTCTTAACATTTAGTGGTGAAAAATTAGTTGTTAAAGGAGTGGGTTACATTCCCTGTGTTGTCAATAAAAAAGTCTATTCTATCGAATTTCATGTAATTGATTTGAAATGTCAAACAATTTACTTCTTTCGCACTTTTTGTGCAAATTTCAAATATGTTTTTTTAAATATCAAATAGTAAGTTCTTTTCAAATGTAAGATTTCTTAAAATGTTTTGTACTAAAAATGTATTTAAATATATATTTAGCTTAATAAATCCCCTGAAGAAGCTGGAAAACAACTGGCGAAACGTAGGGTAAAACCAAGATGGATTAGTGTTATTTAATTATTAATCGCATCCAACTTATTGATCATAAAAGCCCAAAAACAAAAATTTCTCAACAGTTTTTGGTTTACGCACTTGTGTCCAACTTAATCTAGTTAAGCAAATAAATTCAATATACCTATAGTGAAATTAGTAAGCATGAACAAATTGTAAATGAATATTCTGATGTTTTTCATGGAATTGGGTGTCTTAAAGCAAAGTGTTCTTTTCGTCTGAATCCGGAAATTTCACCTGCGATAGAATACGCGAGACGTGTTCCATTCAAACTGCATGTGCTGCTTAAGCAAGAATTAGAAAGGCTTGTTAAACTTAATATTATAGTCCCGGTTTCTGAGCCATCACAATGGGTTAACCCAATTGTCATCGTTACTAAACCCAACGGCGAATTAAGATTGTGCTTGGACCCGAAACAACTAAATAAAGCTATATATAGACCTCATTTTCAATTTCCCACCATAGAAGACATAAAATCCAAGTTATTGCATGCAAAATATTTTTCTTCCCTCGACGCGAAATCTGGGTTCTGGGCGGTTCCTTTGTCAAATGAATCGTCAATGTTATGCACGTTTATTACGCCCTTTGGGCGGTACAGATTTTTGCGTTTGCCTTTTGGCATAAATGCCGCGCCGGAAATTTTTCACGCGCTTATAACTAAACTCTTTGCTGATATTGAGGGTGTCATTATTTACATCGACGACTTTCTCATCTATGCAAAATCACAAAAAGAGCATTATATTATACTAAGACGTGTCCTTAAGCGAGCCAATGAGGTAGGTTTAAAATTCAACAAAAATAAATCCCAATTTTGTGTGCCAGAAATAAAATTTTTTGGTCACACATTTTCTGAAAAAGGTATAAGTCCAGACAACAATAAAATCAAAGCCATATGTGAGATGCCAACACCACAGTCAGTTACGGAATTACAAAGATTTTTAGGCATGGTAAACTATTTGGGATCTTTTATAAAAGGATTATCTATCGAAACGACTCACTTAAGAAAATTATTAAAAAATGACTCCTTCTGGGTATGGACGAAAAACCACGAAATAGAATTTCAAAACCTTAAAAAATTAATATCAACAACGCCTGTTTTAGCATATTATGATATAAATCAGCCTGTAATTCTCTCAGTTGATGCCTCAAAGGATGCTATGGGGGCTGTAATTTTTCAAAATAATAAGCCCATAGCATATGCATCTGCCACATTCACAGACTCACAGAAGTCATACGCCCAAATTGAAAAGGAATTGTTGGCGATTCTTTTTGGTTGCGTAAAGTTTCACCAATTTGTATATGGCCAAAAAGTTACAGTAGAGACAGATCACAAACCTCTTATAAGTCTTATAGGTAAACCATTATACAAGATTCCAGCTAGGTTACAACGTATTATGTTAAGGTTGCAATCATATAATATTGATCTTATCTATATACCAGGAAAGCTGTTAGTAGTCGCAGATACTTTGTCTAGAGCGGCTTTGTCAAGTGAAAAGTTTTCAGAAATAGATAAAGATATACAATTGCAAGTCAATCTTATTATGTCTTCGTTGCCTGTATCAAAATCTAAACTTGAAGTAATTAAAAATGAAACTTTGGCAGACAACTCTTTACAGAAAGTTATTGAGTATTGCAAAAATGGATGGCCTTGTGCTGCGAAAGACGCAGATATTTTAGCAAAACTTTATTTTTCAATTAAAGATGAAACGCATTTTATAAATGGTCTTGTGCTCAAAGGAAGTAGTATTATAATCCCTACTTCCCTTAGAACATACGTGCTAAGTCTTATTCATGAGGGACACCTCGGAATAGAATCCTGTTCGAGAATGGTAAGGGGTGTTGTTAACTGGCCACAAATAAAAAACGATATTCGAAACTTAGTTTCAAACTGCGAAGCATGTATCCGAAATAGGCCATCTAATCAGAAGCTTCCTCTAATGCCTCATGAAAAAACAGATTTGCCTTGGAATAAGGTAGGCTCGGACCTATTTCAATTTCAAAAGAAATGTTTTCTCCTAATAGTCGTTTACTACTCGAAATATATCGAAGTTATCCCTCTCAATAATAAATCTTCTTCACAGCAGGTAATTACAGCTTTTAAAACAACGTTTGCTCGTCATGGAATCCCAGAAAAGCTCGTTACCGATAATGGACCTCCATTCAACGCAGAAGCGTTTAATAAGTTTTGTGAAGAATAACATATAACATCTAACCCATATCCTCCGCGTTCTAATGGTCTAGCGGAAAGATCTATTAGAACTATAAAATCATTTTTGTTAAAATGCTCAGAAACAAAGTCCGATCCATATTTAGCTTTATTACAGTATCGATCTACACCAAAAGCCAATTTTCATTCTCCGTCGGAACTTTTAATGTCACGCAGATTGCGAACCAAACTACCAAATATAAAAAAATATTTGTATCCGATTAAAATCAATAAAAATAAACATCAATTTAACATGCGAAAATATAATCGAAAAATGAAACAAAATTATGATAGAAACACTAAAGATCTATTGCCTTTTAAATCTAAAGACCAAGTCTATTATAAAAAAGATCTGAAATCCCGTTGGATGCCAGCTAAAGTTGTTAGAAAGTGTAAAGAACCGCGATCGTTTGTTTTGGAAGATGTGTCTGGTGGCATTTATCGCAGAAGTCGAGAACATATATTGAAATTGCCGGATTCGAACGGAAATCCAGACAGAAATCACAAAGACACGGTTGATCACTCATCGTCATCTTTGGATTTGAAGAAGGAGATCCAACAAGAATCACAAGGTGTTGTAATGAGTGAACCCTCGTCTATTAGAACGAAATCAGATAGATTAGTAAAACCTCCTGAAAGATACTCATCATCAGATTATTTATAAAAAAAAAAGAAAAAAAAATAGATGCTCACCATCAGATTACTAAAAAAAAAACATTTTATTATTTGAAAACTTACTTAAAATATTATAATTGAAGTATTAAATTTAAAATGAAGTAAACTTATTTTGAATTATATAGTATTATATATATTAATCATTGCCAATTATTTAATAAAATCAATAAAAAGAAAAGGATGTTGTGAATACTTACATACACATGTACTATCCATGTTATATATACCACATGTATTGTATTAAATATAACATACAGCATTGTACCTAACATTCATGACAGTCAGTCGATCCAATAAAGTCTTAAAGTAAACTTGTCCGACTCCTTATTATAAGATTATCACACTTAGTAGGTAAATGCGTTGGCTGCAAAGCGGAACGTCGTTGGTTCGAGCCGTACTCAGGCCAAGTTTTTATTTCATCTTTCACGGGAAGACCTGACAAATCTTCCAAGAGTATCAATCTGTCATGAAAAAGTGCTTTTCAACTTTGCCGTTCGGAATAGCCGTTAAATTGTAGGTCCCCTTAATTCTTCATACGCACTCAGAGAATTGTTGATGAGAGTAAGCCACTTAGGCCTTGGCTCTTCAAGAGCTGTCGCGCCACTCTATTATTATTATTATCATATACTATCTCGGTTAAAATTCCCATCCAAAGCGCAGTGATGTGAATTTAAAAACGAATATGAAAAGCTGAGTGAGCATCAACGAGATTATTTATGAAGATTAGAAAAAGTGTCGGAGACAATACGGAGCCCTGGGGAACAACAGCATTTATTTTGTGGTATCAGACTTGGATCCATCCAATACGATACGATACGATACGATCCGAAAGGTAATTACTTATTCAACGAAGAAGGAATTCAACGACACCGAAAACACTTGATAAGAGAGCTTTTGAAATATCAAGCGCAATAATCTTACTTTCTCAAAACGATGTAAAGATTACTGTCCGTTGCGATAAACCATTAAACCAGTGGACCTATTGCTACGAAAGCCGTATTGCCGGTCATTTAGAAGCTTTCGTTGATCATGATATTTTTAATATGAAAGAAGCACAACCAAAAATTGAATATTCTATTTATTTTCAACTAGCAGTTGCCCGCGACTTCGTCCGCCTCTCCCTCGTCCACCGGCCAGAGTATCGTCTCGACTTGTGCATCATGCACGCGTGGGAATTTTGTTCGGAAGTTATTGTAAAATTGCATTGCAGTCAACTCTCCCTAGGTCGTAATTCTCTTGAACTTGAAAAATTTGAGCATTTTTTATGATTCCTTTCAGTTGTTCATACTTAAAGCATTCCCTTGGGTGAACTCTCCCTAATTCGAATATCTCTCTTACTTCTTGCCGTTTTTTCCACATTTTACACAAATTCTTCGCTGCTATTGGTCTCAGCTAAATTTTATATAGCTTCAAGCCTTCTTTGATAAATGGACCATTCAACATTAAAAAAATTGTTCAATTTCATAAAGCAGTTTCTGAGATAAGCGCGTTAAACAACAACAAACAACGGATTTACAACAAGTAAACTCTGTTCTAAATTCATTGAATAGGTCACTTGACTTGGTTTTCTCATCTAATGCGGCCTGCACAGTGGTGGTTGAATCGGCGTCCTCAATAACTAATATTGATAATTATCACCCTCCTTTAGATATTATTCTTGACTTGAGTGGTCATTTACTAGAAAATAGTAATTCTCATGACTGCTCTTACAAATACGACTTTCGCAGAGCCAATTTTCAACAGCTTGCTGACAGTTTATTAAATTGTGGTATTGAAAACTTACCATTTTCCAATAACATTGACGAAACTGTCTCGAGTTTCTATACTGTACTCATGAGATGTATAAACGAAACTGTACCTAAGAAAAAAATCAGTCAAACCAACACCTCTTGTCATCCTTGGTACACAAAAGAGTTAAAAAGCCTCCGTAATAAGAGAAATAGGGCATGGAAGAATTATATAAGATCTATGTCTTTAGAGAACCAAGTGGTTTATATATCTCTTTTCGAAGAGTTTAAAAGATTGTCATATGGTCTTTACAATGATTATATTGCTACTATGGGTGATTCCTTGAAGCAAGACCCTAAACTTTTTTGGAATTTCATAAACTCTAAGAGAAAATGTGATGTTTACCCAGTTAAGCTCACCTACAACAATGTAATTTTAAATTCTACTTCTGAGATCTGCGATGCATTTGCCAATAATTTCAGTCAATCTTTCATAGATACTCCCGTTGATGTAGACGTTGATTTTTTCAATTACTTGAAAAATAGCAAACAAGTCACGTTTAATAATGTCCCGATCGAGATTGATCAAGTCCTAAGATTTTTGTCCCTTCTAAAAGAAGACTATTCTTCTGGTCCTGACGGTATTCCTCCCATATTATTGAAAAAATGCTATTCAGTTTTAGCTAAACCTCTTAGTAAAATATTCCAACTATCCTTGCGACTTGGAAAATTTCCTTGCGCCTGGAAGATTGCTTACATCACGCCTGTTTTTAAAAAGGGAGATAAGTCGCATATTGTTAATTATAGGCCAATTTCTAAACTTTCTTGTATTCCTAAACTGTTTGAACAAATAGTATGTGACAGTTTATCCTTTTACTGTAAAAACATCATATGCAGTGAGCAACATGGCTTTATGCAAAGGAGATCAACTGTCACAAACCTTCTTGCCTTTACGCATAATTGTCTGAACAGTTTAGAACATGGACTGGAAACTGATTGTATATACACTGACTTTTCAAAAGCTTTTGATCAACTGTCTCACTCAGTTATCAAGTTGAAATTACGGTTATTAGGTTTTCCCCCTGGGCTTGTTTCATGGATTTCTTCTTACCTTGAAGATAGAACTTATCAAGTTAAATTCAGAGATATGTTTTCGAAGACTTTTACTGCAAAATCTGGTGTTCCACAGGGTAGTCATTTAGGACCTCTTCTATTTATTTTATCAATAAATGATGCACCGTCATGTGTTCTAAACAGTGAAATTCTTATTTTTGCAGATGATATGAAGATCTTTAAGAAAATTACATCTAACAATGATCGCATTCTTCTGCAAAATGATATTAATAGGTTTTCTGTATGGTGTAATAAAAATAGTTTAAATCTTAATCCGTCGAAATGTCAGACAATGACATTCTCAAAGAAACGAGCAATTTCGACTTATGAGTATTGTATATCTCAGCAAATTCTTTCTCGTGTTTTTAAAGTAAGGGACTTAGGGGTTCTTTTTACACCGAATTTAGATTTTACAGAGCACATTAACAACATTGTTAATAAAGCTAATTCTATGCTAGGGTTCGTTAAACGTTGGTCAAAAGAATTTCTTGATCCTAATGTCACCCTTTCTCTTTACAATTGCCTTGTTCGTCCCCACCTTCAATATGCTTCACAGATTTGGAGTCCTTATTATGACGTTCATATTGACAGGTTAGAATCGGTGCAACGTAATTTTACTCGTTTCGCATTAAAAGGTATTCAATAGCATGATCCTCGAAATATTCCATCTTATGAGGATCGAGTATCACTTCTTCAAATGCAAACGCTGTCTCAAAGAAGGACCAACAATGATATAGTTTTCCTTCATCAACTTATTACAGGCGTCACAGATGCACCAGACCTTCTTAGTGCTATACTTTTTCAGTATCGGGGAGGAGGTTATCACCTTCGTAGCACCGATTTAATTAAAGTCCCAAGACATAGGACCAATTACGGAATGCATGAGCCCTTGACAAGGATGAGTAGGCTTTTGAATTATAATACGGATCTTATTAACTTTCATATTAATAAGAATAAATTAAAGATTATGCTGAAAACCAGTGTGGCACGCTCTTAAATGTTTTTGTTGTCTATTCATGTATTTTTTTTTTATTATTTGTTTAAAAAATAAATAAAAAACTGACTCTTTTTTTATTTTTTTATTGTATTTTTTACGAACTTGACAAGTGTCTTCTACACGCGTATTTACTTTTTTCTTTGTTTTTTTTATATTTTTAAAATGTTTGACTTAAAAATTTTTTAATTTTTGATTTTAAAATTTTGCATTTTTCTTTTTTTTATTTTTGTAATTATTTTAATTTAAATTTAAATTTATTTTGTTTTTCCCGTTGTACCTGCTTGTATTAAGCAGTCCCAAACTCTTGTCTTCCTATTACCTATTCGTGCCGCCATCACTTTTTTTTTATTATTTTATTTGTTTCAAATAATTTCAAATAAAGTGCCGATACGACTAGCAACCGTAATTGTAATCGTACTCGGTGAAAATGGACCCCAGCGCGTGCGGTATCTGGGGGGGAAAGAGGCGTGGGAATTAAAAAAAAAAAAAAAAAAAAAAAAAAAAAAAAAAAAAAAAAAAAAAAAAAAAAAAAAAAAAAAAAAAAAAAAAAAAAAAAAAAAAAAAAAAACGCAGAAAAATGTATATTTTTTGCCGTTTTTTCCATATTTTCCACAGATTCTTCGCTGCTATTGGTCACACTCACAGCTTAATGTTAAGTAGCCTAATGTCTAAGTCGATTAAGGCACCATCCAACACAAAAAGAATTATACCATTCGAACCAGTAGTTCCTGAGATTACCGCGTTCAACGAACAAACTCTTCAGCTTTATATATTATTGTAGATGACTTCATGTTTTGAAAATGAGGATATCAACTCGGTAAAATCATTACTTAATGCTGTTTTTTTTTATATCTGGGTCAGCTTAAACATAAAACTCCTCCTTTGACTTCTGCGTACCTTATGCGTAGAAAGATATTCAAATGAGAGGTACGCTAATTAATTGCTTTGAAATAGGGCTTTGGATATTATGGATTTGTCCCAAATGAGAAGCCACTGCTGTTCAAGCTTCAGGATACTTAAGGCGAGCCAATGTTTTCATTCTCCCACGTCCTTCACTTTTGCGCTGAAAGCGTCCATAGAAGTAGCAAAAGCTGTTTGTTTTTGCAGAAACATAAACAGCTGGTAGCAGTGTTCCCAGGTTGAGGGGAAAATGACCATTTTTGCCGATTTTTTTCATCTAAAGGGGAAAAAAAGGGGACGGGAATAAGTAAGGGGAAAAAATCCAAAAAAGGGGAAAACAAATTAAAACTTTAATGAAAACAAAACATTTTTGAGAAATTGTCAACCAAGACTTAGAATTGCATACACAAGAATATGGCCCATGCAACGTGAGTAAGTTGTAAGTTGTCTAAATATTTCGGACACATTTTTGTTAAAAATGAATGGATTTCAATTGATAGGGAATATAAATTGCTTCGAAATATTGACACCAAGAATATATCTACCGAACATATTCAAGCTTTTTGGAAAGAAATTTTAGATAAAAAGTTGGATGATGAGAATACCGATAATGTTTCCTAGCTTAAAGAAACTTATGCGTGAAACAGATTAAACCAGCAACAGCACCAGCACCGTCAACAGCAAACAGCACGCTGGCCAGCAAATATTTTCCAAACACATTGCCACCAGCACCAGCGACGTCATTTCATCTGTTTTGACATTTCGTTCTCCTTGTTTTCATGTTTGTTTTATTTTTTGTTGTTTGGTGCCTCTGAATTTTGTACATTGAAAGTTGTCAGCAATGGACCAGCAACAGACTTTGACCAAACGTTGCTGTTGACGTTGCTGGTGCTGGTTTATTCTGTGTCGGACGATTAAAATACATGGGTTCTAAAACAATGGCCGCCGCTGTTGCTGGTGCTGTTGCTGTTGCTAGTTCAATCTGTTTCTCGCTTTATTGTTATCATTTTCTCTCTTTCTCACAGTGGGGGAAGTGCAGAACGAATTTTTTCTGCTATAAATATAAATAAAACAAAACTTCGTAATAAGCCCCCTGAAGTCCCCTTTTTGAATTGTTTTTCTTTTTGTATGAATTATGAAAAAATTAACAAACAAATTTTATAAAAATTACATGAAAATCTTAATCACTTTTATCGGGGAAAATTAGAGATTTTTTTTTTCGTTCAAGGGGAAAAATAAGTGTTTTGGTGTCAAAAAAGGGGGATTTTGTTTTCGAAAACCTGGGAACACTGGCTGGTAGGTAGTAGGGTTATAAAAACATTTTTAAAGTGGAAATATTTATATACATATTTTGGGGACTTGAAGGTTATTTTTTGTTTTGTGATTTTAATGTGGGCAAGGCTACTTGAAATTTGAATGTCTGTCGACAGTTGTTGTTAGACTTTTTGGTGATCGTAGTATTGGATATGTAAATTATCCTGTATTTTTCATCTCGTAAATAATATGCACAAAGGTTGTCGGCAAATGATATTCTAAAAAGAACTATTAATGTGTCCAGGGGATCTAATACCGGTTTTAGTCCAAGCACACAGGAGACGATTTCAGTCTGTCTGAATGAGTGAGAATTTATATCTTCCCAAAAACTGTCATCTTGTGGGAATGTGTTAGTTTTAGTCTTTCATCCACCAAATTTCAGGTTGAAAATTTCAATCCGTTCCATACTGCACACTTCGCTTCCCTTGCCAACTTAACTGATTTTAGTCTGGATGAATTAGTTTCGTTCGCGTGTGTGCAGGCCCAATCACCCCAACCAACAAGTAGTGACCATCGAAATTATTGTATTATAGTGACAAGCCGTTTATACGAGTTCTTACTGGGGACCACTACGGAAAAATCCCATATGAGATGTCAAAACACGTCCGTCAGTCAAAAAATTTGTGAAAGTGTAAAACTGACTTATTCGAGTTGACTTTTGATTTTCCCATAAATTTTTTTTTTTTAAATTACATAACAACCATGTCCTAGCTCAATTTATAATTTCATACTCTGTCCATTGACTCGTCATTTTCCGACTCAATAAATACTGAACACCCATAAAACCATTAATTCAGTTATAAAACGAAAATTACACCATAATCAAGGAAATCAATGGTTAAAATCACATTTAACCAACGAAACAAAGACAAGTTGTTGATATCTGAGTGGCGAAGTCTTCCTGTTGGCTCGCGAACAACTTAACCGATATGCCATCAACTGCAACAAGTAGTATCGCATTTCTTTTCGCCAACAGATTTTCACACGAACATTACACCATACCTGAACGAGAATGTGTTAAAAATTAATTGTAAGAAAAATGAAAAAAAAATATATATAACAGCAAATTAAAAGTGATTCTTTCGTGGCTTGTAGGTTTTTCAGAAAATCGTAATTGTTTTCACTTTCACACTACATTTATGTGTTCCCAACTCGTTACAATTTAATTCTCGTTCGATTTCGCTTTATGTATTTAACTTATTTGTGGTATTAAATCGAGGTTAAAAAATAATCCAGTTCCTTAAATGTATCTGGATTCGTTTTCGTTTATTTTATATGTTTTGGTTGCTTAAAATGCAGTCAAAGAAAAACAAAATACAATGTGTTTTGCCAATTAAAACTTTAATCGATTTAATTCGGTGCTGTAATAAAATGCGACCATATTTGTTGACAGGATGATTTGGCATGGCACTAACCACTGTATAATGGAAAGCAACAATTTACACTAAGCTAGGCTGTGATCATTACGCCGAAGGCTCTAATATTGGTTTGGTAGCAGGGGGCGATACTTTGTTTGGCCGATAATTAGAATTCTGTTGCATTCGATGGTTATACAATTTAACTCTTGAACTAAATTTTTTTAACATTTCCTTCATTTTTTTTTGTTAATATCTGCTCACGGTTGCCTTAAACGTCATAAAACCAGGATTTTCGGTTCTTTTGGCATGTGAACTTGGTCAATCCTCACCAACCACCTGACAATGCATGTATTATTTTGTCTATCCATGTTACAAGAGTTAAATGCATGCCTTCGTTCCAAATCATTAAATCGTTTAATCCACACCAGCCATAAACGTCAGTTTTGGGTTACACATGGACTCCAGAGGGTCATAGGAATGACAAACGATATTGGAAACATATACTTGATGCTGATAACGGAGAATGGTAGACACAACAAGTTATTGAAACTCGGATCTGGCCTATTAAAATCGGCCGAAATCCGTCACGACAGGACAGGACAGGACAGGAAGGGACAAGACACGGCAGGACAGGACAGGACAGGACAGGACAGGAAAGGACAGGGCAGGACAGGACAATACAAGACAGGACAGGACAGGACAGGACACGGCAGCACAGGACAGGACAGGACACGGCAGCACAGGACAGGACAGGACAATACAGGAAAAGACAAGACAAGACACAAATATCAGTCGTCGGACATGACATGATAGGACAGGACAGGATAGGACAAGACACGGCTGCACATGCAGGACAGGACAAGACATACATATGTAATTATCAGTCGTCGCTTAATCGTATGTAGGTATTGTCGTTCACAACATATCATTTTCTGTGCTGAAGCTGAACAATGCAGTGCAGAAGCAGACTTGACAGTGAAAAGGTCAGAGTAAAAATAAATCACACCAAAAACATAAATGTAAAAAAAGAGCCAAGTTCCCCCGTACAAAAATTCTGCCTAACAAATCAGCCCCGAAAAGTAATGAGATCTAAAAGAACGCCAAGTTCTAAGATTCAGCAAGTACTCGTAGGTGCATTCCAAATGTTTTAAGTGGACTTACATCGAATCAACTATTAGTTTTGATAGAAACTTGTAAACTAATGTAAATTAGTTAATTTTTTTTACTTAGCAAGTTTTCCAAACTTTTTTAATATGTAGTAGGTTACTAAGAGAAAACCTGCCAAGTAAAAAAAATTAACTAATTTACATTAGTTTACAAGTTTGATTCGATGTAAGTCCACTTAAAACATTTGCAATGCACCTACGAGTAGATACTTGCTGAATCTTAGAACTTGGCGTTCTTTTAGATCTCATTGCTTTTCGTGGCTGATTTGTTAGGCAGAATTTTTGTACGGGAGAACTTGGCTCTTTTTTTACATTTATGTTTTTGTTGTGATATTATTACTTTTTGCAAAGATATTAGCCGCGTTTTATTATCCTCACTAACCCATATGGGTTACCCCGTGATAATAAAACGATCTGGGTTAAAATGGTTGAAGTTTAAGCTATGTTTTTTATCCGAGACGCAACCCTCAATAAAATTTTATTTTGCTTTTCCAAAAACAACTTGTTTTTATTAATTAATTGGATTGACTCTTATCCTATGGCTTTATAAAACTGTGGCTAAAAGTTGAATTCGCGTTATTTTTTATTAATATGGCTGATATTAATAATTCTTTCTACAATAACTTCTTTTTTGTCTCACACTCGCCATCTATCCGCCATATTTGTAACATAGTTTTTGAGTTACAAAATAAACCCCGATAGCTATCGGGGTCCCAGGTTGTTATTGTTTTGTGTACAAAAAATAAACCCATATGGGTTAGTGAGGATAATAAAACGCGGCTATTATATTAATTCATAAAACATGGGCGGGTACCATGCCTCCTAAGGAGAAAAATCGAAAAATTAATTTTATTTCTTTATATTGACTGGCAGAATTGCTTGTTTGCCAAATTACAATATTCTACGATTATCAGAGGATCATATACCAATTTTATAAAATTAATTTTTAAATGGGTGGGTACCACGCCCCCTCAGTTGAAAATCATAAATTTCATATTTTATTTGTTCTATTGCACGTTGTACTTGTATGCCAAATTTCATGGTTCTACTGTACTCCAAAGTGCTCCATATAATTTCAAATAATAATGTAAAAGTAGGCGGCTACCACGCCCCCTGACAAAAAATTTCAAATTTTCGATTTTCTCCTTTGTATGTACTTCATGACCTATCACTGTGCCAAATTTCTTGATTCTACTGCACTCCAAAGTGCTCCAAATAATTTAAACTAATAATGTACGTGTAGGCGGCTACCACACCCCCTGATTGAAAAATTTCAAACTTTCGATTTTTTCCTTTGTATGGACCACATGACCTATCGCTGTGCCAAATTTCTAGTTTCTAGGGCAACGGGAAGTGCTTCATAATTTTGATGGTCTGTCAGTGAGTCAGTCAGTTACGGTTTTCGTGATTTTTGGAACATTGTATCTTAGAAACTAATGCTAAATATCTGAAATTTACTGAGGTGCTTCTTCTTGACTAGCTTAACAAATAATGTGAGTTTGAAACTTTTGGCTTCTTTGGTATAGAAGTTAGAGGGGTGTGGAAAATGCTCTGAGTTGTTTCCTGTAAATAAGGGTGTTGTGCCAAAGTTGCTAGAGAACTTGGCTGGGCACTACCGTGCCCCTTGATAAAAGACAAGCAAACTCGTCACACAGGACAGAACCGACAGGACTAGAAAGGACCGGACAAGACAAGACATTACAGGACAGGACACGTCAAGACAAGACAGGGAGGGACAGGATAGGTCAGGACGGTATGAAAAATTTGGTTATTCTCAATATTTATTCTCTCCTGTTTATTTTGCATTAGATAATTAGATTTAATGTCGCAATGGATGTCGGATGCGGATCGCCCAAATTAAGCTGACAAAAAACTTTTACGATCATAGATTTCCATTACTGCCTTGACAACTTTTCGATTTGCACTTTGTTTGGCTAGCACGTGGGTCGAATTACCTTTCGTTTCTACTTTGTCCAAGTCAAAGTCAATAAATAGTGTTTTATTGGTAGTATTTCAATGTCAAGACCGATTAGGCGATTACAGTCCTAAACACAACATTGTTTCACGAATTCTTCAAAGAATTCAATCTGTAGCTGCAGTTGTTGCTGCTAGAGTAGCAGCAGTTTCAGCAAAAGCATCAATCTATCCTGTGTGCGATACGGCCGGCGAGGCGGGCGGTGGGCTACTTTATTTTCGATTTCAAAGCATAGTTTCACTGCAACGTCGAGAATGTGCCAAGTCAAGTCATCGACTTTGAAAAAAAAAACGACAAATGCCAACGGAAAAGTGGCACGCAACAATTCAAGGCTAAAAATTGGGTCAACAGAGCTCATAGATCACTGTCAATCGTGGTTACTGTGGTAAGTACTTTCCCTTCGTTGTCTGTCTGCTAGGTGGATGGTGGAGACACTCCCGACATCAGTTCGTCAGGTTTTTAATTTCTGTGGGAGATAATAAGATCCATTTAAATTCCAGCCTCTTATACCAGCTCCTAGTTGCAACTTCAATGAGGATCGAATTAAACAAGTCCGAAGCGGATGAGTCGTAAGTCAGTCGTTATTTCAACATTCCATATAACTTGCAATAAGGAAGCAAGAGGAATAAATTGAATGTGAGATTCTTTCTGATCGCCACGTTATAAGTGGGAAAAATTACAGAGAAGTTTCAGTTTCTTTATTCAGTATAGCATATACACAGTAAGATACAGTATCTTTTTTGTAGTGCAAGCTTCATAGCGTTCTTAACAGTTAATTAGTTTCATAGTTTACATAAATAATTTGATATAATAATAATTATTAATTATTTTGAACAATTTTAAAAATTTAAAAATTTAAATTAAAAAAAGAAGAGAGAGAGAGAAAAGTAGAAAGAGAGAGAGAGAGAGAGAGAGAGAGAGAAGATACAGGTAACCATTTTAATCCAGTGTTTGCAAATACTGCATTAATGCATTTTTAAATTGGGCTGGGCAGCTTGTCAGTTTAATGGTTTGGGGCAAGGAGTTCCACTGTCGTATAGCATTAATGAAAAATTGTCGTTCAGATATAAGATAAGTATAACGTTCAGGTATAATGTCACAGGTTCTAGTGGATCGCGTAAACCGAAGTCTTTGATAAAGGTACGAAGGTTGATGAGTTTGTAAGATGTTTTGTAGTAGAATTAGAGTCCTAAAAATAAAATAATTTTTCAAAGTCAAACCAAAAATACTTTTAGCATATGACGAAACATGTTCTCTTCTTTTAAGACCATATATATAACGCGCAATAGAGTTGAAGGCAACGTTTAGTTTTTGGGCATATACATAACTACAATTTGAAAAAAGTTCACATCCATATAGTATATTTGGTAATATTAGAGTTTTTGCCAAGATCATTCTGGTTGGTACTGGAGTTATCTTTTGTGTGGCATAGAGTGATCGAAGGCATCCATATGTAATACCGAGAATGGATCTGATATGACTGTCCCAATTTAGTCTGTTATTAAACACAATACCTAAGTTTTTTGCCGATTCAACGATCTCAATAGGATTTTCGTTCAGTAAAATTCGCGGAAGGTATGACGTATCAATAGGAGTTCGGTGTACAACTAAGCATTTGGTTTTTTTAGGGTTTAAAAAGAGCCCATTCTTTTCCGACCATTCTTGGATTCTTTTAAGATCGTTGTTGAGTTCGCAAACCCCATTTTCCGTCATCCCCAAAGCGCAGCTTTTTCTTAACTGAACGTCGTCAGCATACATATCGACAGAGCAGTTTCTCACACACGAAGGAAGCTCATTAATATACATTATAAAAAACAATGGACCCAAAATCGAGCCTTGTGGTACACCTCTGCTGAGTGGAAGAAAATTGGATATATTGTTATTCATAACGACTGCTTGAATCCTTCCTTGAAGGTATGAGCTAATTAAATCTTCTGAGTTTTTGGAGAAACCAAACTGATCCTTGAGCTTTCTGCATAATATTTTATGGTTCACGGTATCAAATGCTTTTGAAAAGTCTAAAAGTGTGAGAAAAGTTATATTATTTGCATCTATGGATTTCCTAACATCTTCAGTAACGTTAATTAATGCTGACGTACAACTATGTTTCGGGCGAAAACCAGATTGGTTCACACAGAGAAGATTATTTCTTTGTAGAAACGATCGTATCTGACCATTCATTATTTTTTCACAAACCTTAGAAAGAAAGGGTAAAATAGCAATAGGTCTGAACTCATCATTACTTTTAGGAATTGGAATAACTTCCGCACATTTCCACACTGTTGGATAAATCCCAGTCATAAAGATGGTATTAAACAAATGAGTTATATACTTTAAAATATATGAAAGTATTCCTTTCACAAAAACTGGATGAATATCGTCAAGGCTAACAGAATTTGACTTTATTGACAGTATACTTTCTAAGACATCACATTCTTCAATTCTTTCAAAGCTAAAGATCTCATAAGCTTCTGTGCGAACACTGGACACATAGTTTGAATCATCATCACAATATGGTTGGATATCAGGTAAGGAGGTGAACTTTCTATTTAATTCGTTGCAGTCAACAAATGAGGCCACACTGTTTACACGTTTACCTATTCCTATTTCCTTTATATTTTTCCAAAGTTTATGTCTAGCCGTTGACGGATCAAGTTTCGGTGCATAAAATTTTTTCTTAGATTCTCTGACTTCATATGTGATCCTGTTTCTCAAACCTTTATAGACACAAAACAGCTCATGAGATCGGAACCTTTTCCAGCTTATGTAAGCTTCATTCCTTTTTTTAATTAGTTTTTTAATGTAATTGGTGAACCAAGGTTGGTCTTTAGGTTTCAGTGTTTTTGTTTTAATTTTAACATGATTATCGAACAGATTTTTTATGTTTTCTTGTATAAAAGTGGCCTGGTCATCGACTGAAATCATATGATTTGAGGTCATTTTCTAGGTTTATAGCGTTTATATTCTTAAAGTCGCGGTAAGTATAGTTAACATTAGAGACTTTCGGATTACATTCGAAGGTAATTTGAATAAGATCGTGATGAGAAAAACATGGAGCAGAGAGCTGACTGAAATGAAGAACTTTATATAAGTAGCTTACAAAAAATACATCAAGTAGCGTGCTATTATCTTTCGTAAAATGTGTAGGTTCTGTAGTATTAACAGGGAAAAGATTTAACATAGACATAGAATAACCGTTTATTTCCGGGTAAAAATGAAGCGTAAAGAGAGATGTAATTTGGAGCGATAATTACCCTTAAATTGTGTTTTATGTAGTTTTACACTTTTGGCGGAAACAAGAAGAAATTTCTTATGGCAAAATTACATTCAGGGTAGTGGTCAGTTAATAATTTAATTGCAGCTCTGTTTCTTTGATCATCGTCAGTTTTCAGGTTCACATCGCATTATTAAGACAAATAATTGTTTACCAGAAATGTTAAAATTTCTTGTGAGAGAATGTAAAAACTGTTTTATTTTAATAGATCTGCAAAACGTGTGAAAAGTATATTTTGAATTGTTGGAAATTTGAACATTTTGAGGTTGCCATTAAGAGGTATTTTTATTTGATAGGCAATAAGCCATCAATTACGGCAACGAGAGTTTATAAGTTAGCAAGCAAGGACGCACAGATCTTAAGCTGATTTAAGAAAAAGAAAAATTCGTAAAGGCTAAAAATCAAAAAGAGGTCAATTTTCAAGAATTCGTGTAATGGGACCAGATGCCCATCATTTCACTTTTACTAAGCTTATATAGCAATATCAGAGCTTGATAAGATAGGAGGACGATCCATCTTACCTACAATAGAGCAAGGTATGAAGAAACCGAAGCATTTTCTAGTATGAAACGTGGATCCCCTCTCAACTGAAACTGTGAGTGAGGGGTTACTCCGCACACAAAATTCATCAGGAAAAAAAATGGTTTATTATTATTATTATTATTATTATTATTATTTATTAATCTGAACATAAATGATACAAATTAATCTTACTAACTAACAGCACTAGCTACAAGGCTTTCGGCTGGGATCTTAAAATTTATTTTTGCATAATCGGATTATAAACTAATTCTTTTCAAGTTACCAAATACTCAACCTGTTGCTCTTTTTAACGAGTGAAAAAACAAAAAATCTTGTAAGATCATAACTTCGGACCATTGACCCAAAAAAATGATATAAACACGGTCACGACGAACACTGCTTCTTGTTAACAAGCCTCTCTATCTCTATAGGCACACATAGCAACTCAAGTGCGTTCCATAATTCCTCGTAGGAAATTATTAGTAAAAATCCTTAGTGAACTTTAAGAAAATTGCTAAGCTTTGATAAAATGGTAGGTGTCGATTTGAAAATTATGGTTTTTTTCCAGTATCTGCCGTGTTGCCGTGTTGTCTGAAGTCACACTGATATATGTAGATCAATCAGTTTGTTGACAAACGGTTCAGACGTTCACATAGTACTGCAGAAAAGATCTTATAGGCGATGTTTAGGAAACCTTTAATTGAAATTGACTATTAAAATGTAAACTAATCTACAACTGTCCACAACTAGACATAACTCCCCCACCCGAACCCGAACAGGAACTGTTTCCACGTCGTTGATGTCTTCCTCATGTTCCAACCAATCAACCTTTGTATGTATGTATGTCCAACACATGTTGAATAATTCCTGCAATCAATTTCTGAAACAAATTTGCATTCGTCCACTGAAAGCAAAAAATAAACAAAACTTAATTAACGAAGAAGCTTCTTCTATACGTTCTTCCGCTATTAATTTATTATTCATCCCGATAGTTCTAAAATTATTTGGCACAAACAAACACCGCAATGTGCGTCGCCGTGTCGTCGCTTGGTAATTGGGGACAACGGCAGAATAATGAGCACGAGCACTATGTCTGAAAACCTCATTCTATAAGGAAGTCTTCCTATTGCGAATATAATTAGTTCTCTTAACACGCTGCTTCTTCCGCAATGTTCGATCGATTATTTCCAATGGATAGGCAAACACATTGAGTAATGGCTTGTGTCTCGAAAAAATGATGTGAGGCGAGAAGGATTGGATAGCCCTGAACTGCCCAAACCCCTTAACCTATGAGGAGGAAACATGTCCGCTTCTTGTATAAACTTCTTTCAAAGAGAAACTCTTACATCATTTTAGACCTGAGATACCTGCGTTGGTATTTAGAGTCTTAGGGCTAGTTGCATTCTATTCCTCATGTTGATGACCATATAATGACCATTGACCACACTTGTTCCGCCGGTGGTTGTTTTATTATCAAGCCAGAACTTCCGTCAGACGGATTCAGACATTAAGATTGCTTGTTGAGTCCATATAATTGGGCAGTAACCAGCAGCGATCATATGATTGCTGAACTTAAGCCATCACCGTTGCCGTGGAAAACTGTGATGATAATGCGAATGACGATGATGACGAAGATTCCTCCTGCTAGAGCCCTACTTAATGGTTTAAAGACATTCAAACAGTATAAGACAGTAGTTATTCTGTTCATAAGCGAATCAACGTGTCAAGTAAGTTTTTTGATAGACGGAACAAAGAAGGTGCCAGCTCACAGCTCAGTGCATCATATATGGCGATTTAAATCCTTTCGTGTAGCTGTCGGCGTCAGTGGGGATTTTGGTTAACAAGACTTAACCAAATATTAATGTTGATGGGTGCTTAACTTTTATGGAATGTCTTTCACAAGTTGATCGCGTGAGTGGGTAAATTTTATTTACATTCGCTCAAGCAAATGCATAAATCACTTCTTGTGTACGAGGTCATGGTTTAGTGTTCGGTATAAAGCTGACAGTATCATTTTTTCAATTTTGTTGAACTTGAGAGCAATGACTGAAATTAATACATTTGTTAACCTTGAACCACAGATAATAAATTTATGCAGATGTCTCATCCCTGCAGAAAAAAATGAAACATATTTTGCTCTTAACAGACAAGGAGCTTTTTGAAGTTTTTTTCCTTGCCTAAGTAGGTATTCATTTATGGGCAATGAGGCGAGCGAAAATAGATTTTTAATGCATTAAGTGAATGCGTTAAAGCTGTTGGAAAAAGCTTTTTTTTGGTAGCTACAGTTTCATATATCATTTCTCGCCATAAGGGTGAGACATCTGTATAAATTTATTATCTGTGCTTGAACGATTAAATGTATTACTTGGATGAATGGAAACGAGTGGTACACACTTGAGGGCTTAGGCTTATTTTAAGCATTGAAAGTGATTGGATTTCGGACAGTGTGGGTTTATTTTAATTCAGGCCTTGAAATTGAAAAGCAAGAATTTTGACGGTTCAGAAGAGTGTTGGAGTATTTGTATCAAGATATGTCTTTATTCTGCTCTAATGTCCAGTGTCCACCCACTTTAAGTTGAACGCTTTTTGCTGTATACATATTTCAATCTTTTGGAGAAGCCAATAGTGCTTATCTAGAAGCTCTTGAAGTGCTGATTGCTTTTGCTTCCATGATATGGTTTCTATCACTATTTCGAAGAACCTGAAGCTGACGTAAGATTTTTTTTGCAGCGATTTTGAATGTCTTGCTTTGAGCAGCTTGAGTTTTTATCATTTTTGATAATCGAGCTTGATTTCCTGCAATATGTCACGGTGTTGTATTTCCTAGGGTAATTCGTCCCACGAAAGCGCCGAAGAAAAAACCATAAGTGACTTTCACTCTTCAACAATTCATTAATTGCATGTAAATAATTGACTGGTTCATGTCGGACCTCCCCTAACAAAAATTTCACAAGCATTTCGATTCCTAGCTAGCAAAACTCCACCATCAACAGGCACTATCTTCCAGAAGTCTGTTCCACTTCTCGCGTAGGTACGCAGCGCGCCAGTGGCATATTGACATAATGGGAAAAAAACAAAGTGATGTCAATGGGGCCTTTGAGAGAATTGAGACAGAAGTCGCGAAATTGGGTTTAGCGTTAAATAAGGCAAAACAAAGTTACTGTTAAAGACATCATCCCAGTCCTGCTGTGTGGTGCCGAAGCGGGTACTCTGGCGAAATTGTATGCAAAATGCCAAAGGCTGTTCCGAGAATAAATTTCTTCGGTTGCCCCCTCTGCATTAAACAGTGGATTTTACGGGTTGCACAATAACGTTGGCTTATCCAGAAGAGTCAAAGTCCAGAGACTCAGATGGCTTGGCCATATAGAGCGCATAAACACCAAAACTCTAGTCCGGAAAGCCTTCCACACCGTTCCTGAGGGACGAATAAGTAGAGGCAAACCGCAACTCAGGTGGCGCACTCAAGTGGAAGAGGACCTCAACCAAATTGGAGTGCAAAACTGAAGATAGTCAAGCTATATTATATGTATTATGGGTAATCAAATTTTGAGTTGGCACGATACGACGAAGAATGGTTGGCAATAAAAATAAAGGCAAATTTTATGGTGTTAACAAGAATTAATAAAAGTAGGTACAACATTAATTGAATTGTTGAAAATTGCGTTTTAAGCCAAGCAAGTTGTTCGATATGTGAGTTTAAGCGACAAACAAATTTGTAATCTGAAAAGATACAGGATTTTTACGACTTTTCACTGAAAATTGGTACGTCAAATTTTCTTCTTTTTTGACATTCAACGGGAAGTAGGTACTTGTGCCTTGATAGCAAGTGTCGAAAGCTGAAATGAATGACGAATGTTCTAAGAATAAATATTTTTTTGAATTGAAAGTAGAACAATTTTTGCAGTGATAGCGCGAATTTTAGAAGATTATGGTAGACTACCACTCCCAATGAAAATAATAATAATAATAGTTCAATCACCAAAAATAACATCTTTTGGAGCTTGTTTAAAGGCAAAGGTACTTCAAGCTGTTTCAAATGTGACTATTGCACAAGCTCTTGAAATTAGTATTGTAAGCTAGCGAGCAACATTTCTGACAAATTACTTCAAGAAAATTTGAAATTCTTCTCCCGTGCGCTTTGGAGTCACTGAACTTGAACCATTCGTCAATTTTTTTGTAGTTTCTAAAATTTCTAAAATTTTTCAATTTTAATATTTTCTTGAAAAAATGAGGCAAACTAGCCTTCTAGAATAGAAATTTTATTTAAATTTGTTAAATAAAAGAACAGAGCCACAAATGACAAATATAATTATTATAAAAAGCCTAAACCTACTATTTGCTAGGCTAACCTCACAAGTAATGAATAATTTATAAGTAAGAATACCCCCGCTAGTATCAACTTTGTCAAGCGCGGTTTGGCTAGTTCAACAAACTCTCCTCGATCACCACATGCAAACAACTATCCAAATGGCCCCGAGGGGACTTGCGCAAAATTCAATTTCGCTAATCAACAAGCGAAGTAAAAAAAGGTTTACCTAATAGGTTGACTCAAATTTGACTGAATAAATTGCTTAGAACCGTTCAAACACAAAAATGAGATATGAGATTATTGGCGTAAGAAAATACATAAAATGTTCGTTTTGTTTTTTTCCTTTTCAAGCCAGTTTCTTCTTTTGGTAGGTCTTTGAAAATAAAATTAACAAAATTATGTACTTCGTTCTAAAATTTGATTTTCCAGACGATTGGGGTGGATTGATGTCTTAACCAGTTTTTGGTGGATTATATTTGCGCATTAAATTTTACGCTTTTTATGCTGGGGACACAAATCACCATACCCGAGGGACGAAACACGGAAGTTTGCTGTAACAAGTCTTACTCAGTAAATTTTGTTTTCATTGATTTGCTGTAGGTGAATGCTTATTTCATCAATTATATGCAATTTTTTTTAAGTATCTAACACTTAAATTACTTACCGAATTGTTTGAAAACATTTTTATTGCTGGAAACTGACGAAGCGTTGAGCGAAGTGCATATAGCAGTTTCACGGGAAGGTCATTAGTTAAGATTAGTTTTTTTCTTAAATTAGTGTTGAGTTTTAAAAAAGAAATAAATTAATTGTAGAGTGGATGTAGAATGCTTGTACAAATCTATAAACTTCTCATATAGGTGGTTACTTAGATGTAAGATGCCTTTTGCGGTAGTAAGCTAATGGTCGTTTTGGCTGGCCGTTAGCTTAAGAAGCTTGAGGTGCTTTCAAATCGACTGGTTTTAAGTCATTGTCAGTTTTAAAGTATTTGCCCAAGGGTGTTTTTTTTTTGTTTTTTATTTCAGCTTTAAAGTTCCCAAGGAACTGGTCAAGGAATTCACGGAAATATAACTTGCATGACGCCAGAATTGTACTCTTCAAAACTTCATTCTTCTTTCCCCTCAACAGCGGCATGACCTCTTTTATCGTTGTTGTTGCTGAGTTATCAAGATCCTTAATGGGCTTCACTGCTGTTTTTTTCTTCAAAGTCATCGTTTTTCTGCTCCTCGCTGTCCATGGTATCGAAGGCAACCCACAGCTCGTTGAGTTGATCCCAACGCATTTGTTAGTTTGTCAGGGTTTTCCAAACAGGACCATCCTATCCGTAGTTCCGAGCAAGGGAGCAGATTTCCTGTCCTGATTGGTGGTTTGTTAGTTCCTCAATCGAAGACTTGGGCAGTTACTCAGTTAGCTCACAAGTCACAAGCTGCTTCCTTGTTTCTTCCTTCTTTAGTTTCTTGCATTCATTTAACATTTAATTATTAATTCACTTCACCTTTTTTTGCACTCTAAAAGTGCCTCAACATTTCATCTTCAACCAAAGAACAACAACATAAAAATTAACTTCATCAACAAGATATTCTTTCTCAATACCCACTTTGGTCAGAGATACCGCCACTTCTGCAAGTCACTCAAAATCCATTAAGAGTAAATGCAAACACGATTCTGTCTTGACACATGCAGATAAGGTTTTGATGTAATAATAATAGGATTAGGCGCGCCTTTTGAAGAATACAGGAAGAAAACTCTCAAAAAGTTGCAAAAAGATGAAGAAAACCCGGCGAACGCATCGCAGTAGAAAAATCAGCTTAACCTGGATTCGGTTTTCACTCTCTGATTTGATTTGATTGTGTGTGTGTTGGCAGTTGAGTCTAAGTGTTGCGAAGACTTTAACGAGTGCGGTCGGTCGTCAGTTGGTTAGTTGATGCAACACCAAGTCGAATCGAGCTTAACTCGGCGGTGGAACTTTATTTTGATTGTTACACAATAGTCCAAATGCAATTTGCTAAAGAATCAGATAATCCCCATGATGACGTGGCGCACTGACAGCGAAAAACCGTGGAACCATGGCGCTGGATATGGCTGTGGCAGCGATATTGACGCTACCCACCCACTTGATGTTATAAATTGGTCTATGAAGCCTTGATCATCATGTGATGATGCTGCTGCGTTGTAGTCGTTCTTATATTCTGAAAAATCGAAATATTAGCGCAGTTTTGTTTGTTTGTTTGTTTTTTTTTTTTTAAGGCTATGTTTATGACCGAGCGTAAACGCGTCGCGCGATGCGACGAGAATCGCTACTAGCGACTAAATTCATTGTTGCTTATGAAAGTGTTTATGACAAAGCGATTTAGCGAAAAGCGAATTGAGCGATTACAAGCGAAAAAAGCGACGAAAATTTACAATCAAAATATTTTGATATTTTGAGCGATAGGAGCGATTGTTGAACGTCTATTACGCTAGCAGAACCATTTCATAAGCTGACAATGAAAAGTATTCAGTATTTTGTTGCTAATTTGTGCCGCAAGAATTGATTTTGTTGCTCTACTAGTTCTTGGAAAAATCGATGTTCTGCTAGCGTAATATTACGCTAGCAGAACCAAACTAGAACCAATGCAGCTAGCGACATGAAACTAAAGGCATATTTTGTTGCTAATTTGTGCCGTAAGAATTAATTTTGTACCTCAAATAGTTCTCGGAAAGAAGTGCGATAACGTTTCTTCTTTTCTCTTCTGAAAAATAATAAGTATACGCCCGAGTGAACTTTGCCATAAAACGTTAATTTCAATATCTGGAAAGGTATTTTCAAAGAGAAAACAACATTTACCGGGTTAGCTAATAGAATAATACCTATATATACAGTTGTTTACTTCTCAAGCACATATTTTAATAAGGTTCGTTTATGTACATAATAAGTCTTGGTACAATTTTCTTTTTTTCACTGACGAAAGTTGATTTTTCTTTAAGATCATCAAACTCAGTGATAGTCTTTCCGTAGCATTAATTGGTACTTTCTGATTTCTGGTTTTTTTTCAATCATTGCCGATATCTGCTCCAAGATGTACTCAAAAGTTTCTTTGCTCATACAATAGTATTCCTTAAATTTTTCAGGACATTTTAGCAGTCTTCTTTCTGTTATAATTGGATGCACTTGAAACCTCGTATATATGCTTTTATTAGTTCCATATTTTTTACGCAATAAATAGCTGGGTTCTAATAATAAAACTTTCCTAGTCAATGCACGCATTTTGCTTTCTTCACTGACAAAACTTAAATAAAGTTTTAATATTTCAAACATTCAATCGCTTGAAGTTTCGCTCTACTATAAACACTCAATAGCTAGCGATAACGCAAGCGAAAATGTAACAAGCGATGGAGCGATTCTCGTCGCATCGCGCGACGCGTTTACGCTCGGTCATAAACATAGCCTAATGGAGGCAGAATTTCCATCTTCGAATGTCTTCGAAAGTATGAAAAAAGATTAGGGAAAAGCCAATGCAAAGGATTGACCAAATACAAGTTTCCCGAGTAGGGAGTTTGCTGAGTTGTTGATAAATAAATAGCAGTAGAAGATGCGAATTTTTTCACAGGACAACATCTGTCTGGTCGGCTAGTAAGCAAGCAAGTTGTAAGTAAGAAATGTGAACTTTCTTTTCTTTGGAAAATAAGCATTTCGAAGCTTTTCTTTAAGAACTGGCCATGAATCATTTTATGAGAATCGTATGAGCCGTTTTTGGGGAGTTGATGTATGGCTGAGCTTGCTTGTATGCCTAATTTAAAGCTAAAACAGTTTTTAGCAAGATTTTATTCACAAACAACTCTACAGAAGTACCTATTGTATATGCAAAAAATTGGGAGTGCATCCTTGTTTCAAGATTAACTGCAGAAATCTTCAAATGGCGCCCCACCCAAATTCGATTCAAACTCCGTTGGCAACAGTGTTTTATTTGATTATCAATTGTATTGCATTTGGCTTTGGAAGCCCACATGCGTGGTAAATCGATGAATTGTTATTTTCTGATGTCGTCGTAGATTAGGTCATTCCAACGTAAACACAAGAGATTTATAACGTTCGTGGTCATTACCTTTCTCTTGAAATGGACGAGAGTAGGTATACAATTATACATTTTTTTTCAATTGTTGTATTTGCTATTTTTTGGTATTTCCTTGCTTGCGATGATTACTGGGTCCATTTTACATTATCCTACCGGATGTATACGATTGTTGGATATGGAGGCTCTTTGCATTCGGATATATGCTTTACGTAATACCGTCACTAATTGGGCCACTTCATTAAAGCCTAGTACGCTGATCGCGCTAAATTTTAGCTCACGAATTTCTCTCCAAACATCAGCTAAATTCCCGGCTCAATTTTGACACAAGATTATTTTGGAGACTATGGAACAGTTTGTTCGGGTACTACTCTGAAAGTCTGAAACTCACAAATCCTATCATTTTATTTTTTTTTTTTATATGGAGTTTTACAGATTTTGAGCTCAATCATGTCAATAGAATCAGGCAGTAAACAAACAAGGCTACAGAATTTGTGTCAAAAAGAGCTGTTTTCTGAAAAAAAAAAAATATTTTGCTAGTCAGAGGCAAATGAAACAATAATGTCAAATAATGTCAAAATTTAGCTCTAGAATAATGTACCGGACATTTATTTCACTAGCTAAATTTTGACAAATTTTGATTTTTGATTATGTAGAGTTACGAAAAAAATAAAATATTTTTAGCTAGAGCTGCGTACCTCTTCGCTAAAAAGCTCAGCTAAATTTTAGCTCCGCTAAATTTTGGAGAGAATTTCGTATGGAAGCTAAAATTTAGCTCGATCTGCGTACTAGGCTTAAAGAGGTACGCAGCTCTAGCTAAATATATTTTTTTTTTCGTAACTCTACATAATCAAAAATCAAAATTTGTCAAAATTTAGTGAGTGAAATATGTAAATGTCCGGTACATTATTCTCGAGTTAAATTTTGACATTATTGTTTTTTTGTAAATAATTTATTTATATTTCAATTGCATACGCCAACGGATGTGTTTTATGAAAATTGGCTTCTAACAACTTTTTGTTTGCAAAAGAATTTTCTTAAACCTTAAGGTTACGGTGGCGAATAGATGTGTTAATAAATTTCTAATGAAGACAATTTGAAAATTCTACTATCACCAGCCTACCATCAAACAAAATTGAAGTGCAAACAGTACGAAATAATTCCTTTGCAAGCAAACGTCCGTCTTGTTGGTTTTTCCTTGTCTTCAGCTAAGCCAACATCCGCCCACATAGCCGTAGCTAGGATTTTGTTTCAGGGGGGGTTAAGAAGCCAATTCATTTGTTCACGAAACAATGTTTGATGGAAAGTTTAAAAATAATTCTTGAGTGTATCTATTCCCCTTTATTAATGGAAAGTGGTTGGAAAGGAGGTGCCGGACTGCCGGTGTACATTGGTCTTAAATTCCTGAATATTGCATTGAATTGTAAAGCCAGAGTGTGGAAGGGAGTTTCACATTCTTGAAGTACGGCTATACTTGAGAGTACGTCCGAAGTTGGACTCGAGGGTAAACTGATGGCCATTCCTAGAAGCGCGAGAATTACGGGCGAATTGTTTTAGGGGACGAATGCAACTGGCTATTTGACTTGAGCACTTACCGTAAAAGAAACGATAGAACCGATAGAGACACGACACGTTACGATGCACGGTGGTCTAACGAGGTGAATGAGTTGGTTATGTCTCAGTCACCAATCAGTCTTAGGGCTCTTTTTTGTATACCGTCCAAGAGGCTTAAGTATGTAGCTGGAGCACCAGCCCATAAGATGGGAATTGTACTCAAGCTTTGGACGGATATAAGTCTTAAAGATAAGGGCCAGATCAGACGGGGAGAAAAATTTCTTGCACTGTCTTCAGAAACCCAAACATTTTGCAGCATTTTTGGCTACATCGCTTACGTGATCGTTCCACAAAAGGTGGTCAGTGATATCGAGATTTTCGGTCTCATTGATGCAAGTGCCACTCATGGACAGTGGCAGGGGAGGTATATCTTGCTTTGACGATACAAGACAGCATTGAGTTTTCCAAGCATTAAACTCTACGCGATTTTGTATTCTCCATTGTACAATGCTGTTGAAGTCAGTGTTTAGTGAGCTTATCATATTTTGTCGTTGCAATTCCACATCCGAAGGGGAGAGATGTGAGTCTGGAAATTAATAAGAAAAGCTAAGGGTACTATCTTCAGCGAAACAATTGATTGGATTAGAAGTTACAGACAAGAGATCATTTATAAAAATGAGAAAGAGCGTCGGAGACAAAACGGAGCCCTGGGATATACCGGCATTTATATTGTGGGTTTCAGACTTGAATCCGTCCAATAAAACTTGTAGTGAACGGTTCGAAAGAAAGTTTCTAATCCAACGAATCCCTTCACCGATATCGAAAGATTTGTTTCACTGTTTGGTGAGATAAACCATCAGATCACCAGTGGACCTGTTTCTGTACTGCCGGTCATTAAGAAGTTTTCGGTCTTCGTCATTATTCTTGAGTTGAGGAAGGGACGTTAGTGCAATCGGACGATAATTGGAGGGAGAAGAAGATTCGCCTTTTTTGGAAGTGGCCGGACAAATGCTGTTTTCCAACTGCTCGGAACGAGCCCATAAGAAGGATAGAGGAAAAGCTTACGCAAGGGTTTTGCCAGCGGGGTAGAGCACCTCTTTAGATTAATAGCAGGGATACCATCTGGACCAGCAGATTAATGTATGTTGAGAACTTCTAGAACTCTCGCCACAGCACGAGTGCGGAAGAAGATTTTTCCCATGGAATCATTGACGCGCTCAGGAACTGGGAAATCATATTACTCTAGCAGCTTTCGCAAGAGAGCTAACAACTGGAGTTTTTTTTATTGTCAACGAGCAACGAGAAGAAGAAAAATTCTTCATATTTTTTACAAAAGACCAAAAATTCTTACTGCATTTGGGACATTGCAGTATTTTTTGCTTTAATTTTTGGTCATGTAACGACTTATGTAAAAGAAATATGGTTATCTCTGCTTGTAGATAGCTAGATGGCGAGAGTAGTAAATGATATCTTGATTATGCCAAACCAAATAAATATACAAAGGTTTCTGGAAGAAAATAGAAAAATACCCTTAAGCTTCAATGGAAAAGTTATAAATTCAGTGTTAGGAAGACAAAAAAAATCATTAAGTTATTAATCAATAGTTATTTGATTTTGATTTACAAAATTATTTCGGTGAGGGTTAAACCCCGTAACCCTCCCCCTAAATACGGCTATGTCCGCCCACTGTTTTTGCAAATTATCTTGCCAAATGGATAATAACTCGTTTCAGGCTGTGATTTTGAAAACTATAAGTTGTCACACAATTCACTCCCTGGCAATAGTCGAGTGTCAAATTTTGTTCAAGTGACAAAAAAAATGCAACGAATATTCGGGAAGCTGTTTTTTATCAGCTTTTTGCATTGCATGCCTTTAATGGGGCTGTGAATTTCTCTCGAATTATTCAATTTTCCGACCAGATTCGTCAAACCGATGAAATACGTTCCTTGGTTGTCTTCTCGCAGAAAAGTCTCCAAAATAATCTTGTGTCAAAATTTAGCCAGGAATTCAGCTGATGTTTGGAGAGAAATGTGTGAGCTAAAATTTAGCGCGATCTGCGTACTAGGCTTAAGGCAGGAAACTGTGAACAATTTGAAAAAGTTTATAAGTTACTTAATGTTATAGGTGCTGCAAAACTTTGACAGTTATTAAATGATCTTTGGAAATTTACATTTGAAAGTTAAAGATCTAGACCAAACATCTAAGATGATCTGTTTTAAGTGTATTTTAAGTTCCTTTCTTGTCAATTGATTCCACAACATAATATAAATTAATACTCAAGTTGAAGTTTTTGTTGTTGTTGTTGATAATCCCGCCTATTATTATGATTCTGTTTATTGAATTGGAAGCAATTTATATAGAAATATCAACGACAACATATCACAAATCCACAATGATCAAATTCAATTGAATAATTCCAAAAACAAAATGACAACAACAAAAACACGTCAAGCTTGGCATCGACTATTGCTGTCATTTTATTATTTTCATCGGTATAGGAATGTTTTTCAGCTCGAATGAGCGGTGGATCGTGATTAAGTGACATTCTTTTCAGTCAAATGAGGGTTTCCAATGACTTATTGTCTGTTCTTTCATTTTTTATTTCTCGTTCTTCATATACATAATTTGATTTATTCAAGGCAATGGTTCAACGCCATGTGGTTTGTTTTTAATACCTCAAAATTTATGTGATCTTTTCTTTGTTGAACCTTTTTGGCGAATAAAACAAACAAATAAAAGTGTCAGACATTTGACGACGATTTATAAGGAGTGGTTTGAGCTGGAGGACTATGTCGAAATTTGTTTGTTTTTCGCAACCAAGCAGGAATGTAGGCATTAATTAAAAATATTTCCTTTCCATGAATTTTTTTTGAATGGATATGATTTTGATTAAGGTGTTATGGCAGAATTTGAGAAACGTATGATATTAGAAGCTCGAATAAGAGTGAAGAGTGATTATTAATGATAATGAAATTTAAAACGAAATCGTAAAACCAGTGCTGTCATAATCGTTAAAGCGAGATATTACCCCCTTGTCACTGCCCATTAGGATGAACAAACCCGATAATTTCAGTATGTGCTTGACAAACCATTCGCGCTGTCGCGAAAGATCTTGAAAACATTGACTCTTCTGGCTAGGTCCGTGTTGAATAAGAGGTGTTATTTTGAATAGCCCGCTATTTCGGTAGCTGTCACTTTCGAAGCTGTAATTTTTTGACATTTGGCAAGTAGAAACTACGCCATTATTGGCCAAAATGGACCGATTCACGCTTCAACAACGCATTTACTTTCAACAAGACGGCGCTACGTGCCACACAAGCAGTGAAACCATCGATCTTTTACGGGAAAAGTTTCCGGACCGTGTTATCTCTCGAAGAGGTGATCACAATTGGCCACCGAGATCTTGTGATTTAACACCTTGCGACTTCTTCCTTTGGGGCCACGTGAAAGATAAGGTCTACGCCAACAGCCCAGCGTCGATTCAAGACCTCAAAGATGGAATTCGTGGGGCTATCGAGGACATAGGGCAGCCACTTTGCGATTTAGTTATGGAAAATTTCATGAAAAAGATATGGTCCTGTAAGCGTGATCGTGGCGGCCATTAGGCTGATGTTGTGTTCCATTATTAACGGCATACCTTCCTCTTTATAATGAAACTAGCTGACCCCGCGAACTTCGTCTCGCCGCCCTTCAGAGCAACTCCATATTGAAATTTTCCAGTTTTGCATTTGGAAACCAATGCACCTGATGCAATAAAATAGAGTGGCGCGACAGCTCTTGAAGAGCCAATCCCAAAGTGGCTCACTCTCATCGACAATTCTCTGAGTGCCTGGGAAGAATTGAGGGGACCTACAATTTAACGCCGATTCCGAACGGCAAAGTTGAGAAGCATTTTTTCATGACAGATTGATACCCTTGGTAGATTTGTCAGGTCTTCGCAAGAGGCAGTACCCGTGAAAGATGAAATAAGAACTTGGCCTGAGTAGGACTCGAACCAACGACGTTCTGCTTAGCAGCCAACGCACTTACCAACTAAGCTACGGGCAACCTGGTGCAATAATATGCAATTTTCCTTTGAAAACCAATGATTTTTCCGAGGTTTTCATCAAGAACTTTCTGTTTTCCATTCGAAAACCCATTTTGAAATTTTCCAGTCTTCCATTTGAAAACCAAAGCACTTGCAATAATTTAAAATAAAATTGCCTAAGAACCATCTACAGACCAACACGAACAAAATAAAAAAAAATTAGCCAAATCCGTCCAGCCGTTTGTGAGTTATTCGATCATACACGAATAGGATTTCATTTTATATATATATGGATTTGACAAATCTCAAGTTTTACTTTTACGAATTCAATACTTGTCATAGATTCTATAAGTAGGTATGTGTACGAGATAGAGAGGATGAACCTGAATATATAGATATACCTGTAAATTTTCTTTTGTTAATCAAAAAAAGTCAAAATATGCAAAAATATGGGTATGCAATAAATAACTCTAAGCTGACCTATCCACCTACTAACCTACCTCAGAAATATTGTACTTTTAAAAAGTAGGTACCTAACGAAAATACACTTTAGCAATGCTTAAATTTTTAATACAAAATAATAAACCAATTTAAAAGAGATAGCTGGTACCCGCGGCTTTGCCTGCGTTAAGTTAAAGTTAACTTATTATTTTAATATGGTGTTGAACAGGATATTAGGTGAAACAATGAACAGATTCTGGGCATTGGACACCCGCAAACACGCATCGCATACCTATAGCTGTCCATGGGAAAAGCACAGCTTTTCTAGATTACAGAACTACATATAGGTACTTTCATTAAATCATGCAGTAAAATGCAAATTTCGTTGAAAAATTAATTGAGGATTGAGCGGATAAAGAGTCCCTACCAGATATACAAACATACCAATGCACTTTGAATTCTATGCAAAAACTTGATTTTAGGTCTTGAAGTTCTTCATGCTCTCGCAAAGTTTTCCGAATTCCCAATCCAAAATTTACCATTTGAAAATCAGTACACCTACATTTTCATGCAATTTTTTCTTTCAAAACCAATGAGTTTTCCGAGTATTTCATCAAGATTTTTATATGTTTCATTCGCAAACCCATTTTGAAATTTTCCAGTTTTTTATAAGAAAACCAATGCACCTAGAATTATATGCAATTTTTCCTTTGAAAACTAATGAGTTGTTTTTCATCAAGAGCTTTCTATTTTACATTTGAAAACCCATTTTTTTCACAAATTTTCCAGTTTTCCCCTTGAAAGCCAATGAGTTTTCCGAATAACTCTATTTTCCATTCGAAAACCATTTTTAAATTTTCCAGTTGTCCATTTGAAAACCAATGCACTTTTCCCACTCTTCCATTTTGTATATCCAATTTTTTTTTTCACAGAAAACACCACTGAATACAACAGTATTAACCATGAAAATTTCACAAATGTCTGTTGGGCCATTTCGGAGTCCATTGGATATATACAAAAACACATCCATTTTTATATATATAGAAAAGGAAAATAACATTAACCTGCATATTCAAAGATAATTTAAGAGCCGGCAGGGCTACCATGTAATAACATGGCTGCAATTTCAGAAGAAGCCGAAGTCAATGCTATTTTATTTTCAGATCATGAGCACCAGTCAAAAATGAAGGCTGTAAGCAAAGCAGTAGATAGTAGCTCATAATTTCGATTAAACTATGATGCTACACATTGATAAAAATCATTCATCCGAACTTGATGCTTGAGTCTGCTTTCCATCAATGAAAACTTTATAAACATAAACAAAAGCCCAATACCTAGTCTTTCATATTCGTTCTCCTTTTTGCTCCTTTTTGTTAAATTTTGTTCATTAATCTTATTTTTATCCTACATTTTCCTGCTCCTTTTTTCATCTAAAATTTTAGATGAACAGTTATGTTGTTGAAATCTATTTTCCGAAATGCATTCGTATGTTATAAGGTATAATAAGAATTGAAAGCTTTTACAGTTATAGAATTTATTTTTTTGTTTTTGATTTTTATTTATGAAGAATTTGCGGTCAATCAGAAATTTTACCAACACAAATATGTAAATCGTAAACCACAAAGTTTGTTCACACTCCGATTACAAATCGAATAAAATTTATTTCTTATGTAGGTAATAAGTGTGAATCTAATATTTTGCAAAAGACTGTCGTTTCTTATTCTTCCTTTTTCTTTATCTTCCTTGCCTCCCCTTTGGCATCAGCGCCGTTTCCTTTTTCTACGGCAAATCTCTCATCGGCCACTCCATTGCCAATTGCGACAGCTTCATCCACTTTCTCCAACTTCCTCCTCTTCTTCTTCTTCTTCTTCTTTTTCTTCTCTTTTTTCAGTCAGTTCCATCTTCCATCAGTATCAGCTGCTATCTGCGTGGCAGCTCTTGCATGCTTTCATCATTTTGATATTCTTTCGTTTCTAGCTTCATAAAAAAGAGATTAAATTACTTACATACATAGTATGTACATATGTGCATACATACATAAATAAATTGCATGTTTTTTCGTCTTACAAATGTATGTTCCAAGAGTAGTTGAACTTATTGGCCAGGTTCAGGTATCGAGAAAACGTCCCTTGTTCTTGAGCCCGGCTCGACCAATAAAAGAGCTACATACATATGTACAATATGTATGTTAAACATATATATGTTTTCAGGTTTCAATAAAAAAAAAAATTTGACAAACGAATTTGAATATTCGTTTATTGATCAGATTTTCATATTTTGTTCTATAGTGAGAAAATGATAATTTTTTTAACATTTTTTAACATTTGAATAATTTGTGATTTAAAAAGTATACATTTTATTTTTCCTAAACCTTCTCCCCATATTCCTCTTTCATTTAGAAAAAAAATTAAGAAAATCGGTCCACCAGTGTGGCCGGTTAGCGAACGAACACAAAAAATAGGCTGTTCTTTTATTATAATGAAATAAACATCCGATCATTTATTTCAAAAAATGCCATTTTTCTTTGAATATCAAAATAACAACTCTTATTGGAAAACCCTTTACAACCCGTTAAGTTCGCTGTCGAATTTTCTCCTCCATTCTCCATCAATACACACTTGGCAGCCTAATAGCAGTGTTAATAGCGGAGCCTAGGTAGATGAACTCTTCTGCTACTTTTAAGCCTTAAAATCGACTGAAGCTCATAGGTTTTTCCAAGGTCTGCCGCAAAGTGAAAATTTGGTCTATGCTTGACTTTACTGTGGTCTAAAGACAGTTAACGCAAGGCTTCAGACATATAATATATAGGTGTAGTTACGACAGTAGTTGGCGCAGTTTAGGGGATCATGCAAACAATACTGAGGTTCAATTCATCGGTCATGCATTCTTCCGACCATAATCTAATCGGATGATTTGGTGCATGCTCCTTTCTAGATAGCTACCTGCTGCTTTGAAGAGCTCAATCTCTGCAGGCATAAGTTATTGCTCGATGACCGTGAGACAGCTGTTTTAACTTCCAGTAATACTTCCGCACTTCATTCTTGCTGTTATCTCTCTCAACATTCTCGTTTTGATGCTTCTCTTTTTATGTGAAAACGAAAAGCAATTGAGCAATTATAATTTACCCTCGAGCCCAACTTTGGACTAACGGTTAACTACAGACCTTAAACGAATAAAAAACACCGTACTAGACTAAGTTGCCTGCAATATTCACGTATCCACGGAATTTCAAGAAAGTCTAAAACCCAATGTTTGCAATGTCACTAGGGTTTCTTATTCAATTCTTCTCTGCTTTTTTTCTCCATTTATACTGACTAGGCCCCAAAATCAACTGCAGAGTTCTCTTCTTGAACTTTCGTAAGGGATTCCAGACGGGTGTGTCAAAGACATCGTCTCCGTAATGCATCACGTTCGGATGTATGAGTATGAGCTGTAAAACTTATTAACTCATTTTAAGCTGATTTACCACACATTGTGCCTGATAAAGGACTTCGTAAACAATTTTTTTAGAAAAAGGCTACGCGTTCTGACATCAAATTTTTCTTGCACTGGCGTTAAGACGTTCGTTGGCTACTATCAATGTTTTCTGCTTCGTAATGTGCTAAAATCCCTTACGTTGTTCATTAATTGAAATGCGTCAATCTGGTAGACGATTTATTCTTGCCTTGAACTTGACAACGTACTTTTTTTTCCAAAACATCGCTACTTGCCTCAATCTTGTCTTGTAGCGATGTTCACTTACTTTCTCAAATGTGTTATCCTTACCTAGTCTTTCTTTTTCTTTAAAAATATTCAAGAAATATTTTATTGTCCTAGTTAGGACCCTACTTGATATCTTCAAAATATGTATTCCTCACCTAGAACGAAGCTTATTTTTACCTTTCATCGAGTATTTCCAACTTTCATAATTTTTGTTGTTTGTTTGAATGATTTGACAGTAAGGCATTGAGCACAAACAAAAGTTATCAGCAGGAAATTATATTCAAAAGTGACAGTGTAAGAATATACTAACTTCATTAACTGAATTTAATCACTTGAAAATTAATATCCTCCCGACAATTTCTTTCATCTCAAAAAGATCGCTATCACTCCCAATCCATTTTGCCAAACAAAAAAATGCAAATCCCAAAAACCCGTGAATGGTCTGTGAAGAGAAGTTATCCATTAAGCACAACATACAGTGCCTTGCATAAGTATAACCGCACCCGAAAAAATGCATTTAAAAGAAAACCTATAATAGGAGTGACTCCTTACTATTTTTTTATTGAGTTGCATCACTGATCAAGCAAATTGAGAAGAAAATAAAGTACCGTTATTTCCTCTCCTGGTGTTTAAAAATTAAAAACAGATTTTAATGTGTAATAACCTGTAATTACGAAATTAAATAGACTTGTTCTTTACTTCTCAGTTGACAAAATTATAATAATCTTTATTAAATATTTTTCAACAACATAATTTATTATGACTACTCAATTAATGTTCTAAGTAGTTCTTAAGTAAATACGATACAGTGTATCTGTTACGGACTAGGTCGCCACATCCCTCCTTTATTTTTAAGTTTAAGCTTCAACGGTAAATTTCTTGGTTTGGTGGTTTCTTCAACATCGTTGTTACATTCTTTAAGTGAAGGATCAAAAATTTCACCATTATTAGTGTTTTCAATTTCCGTTTGAACCAGGATTGGTATTTTCTTAAGGTGGCTCAAATTTCTCCTAAACGTTCTCCCGTCATCTCCTTGTACCACAGCTTCATTTCTTGTTGTTTCAATTACCGTGAATTCAGTTGGATCGAAAGTTGTTGACAATTTGTTTTGAGGAATTAGAAGCAAGACCTTATCGCCAATGGAAATATCTCCATCCTTTGCACCACGATCTGTATCTCCCCTCTCTTTTCCACTTTGCTTGTTTATCTTGTCTAAATCTCTTGTATCTGAGTCCAAAATGGTTTCACTTACATCTTGTACTGAGGGAATTTTATCTCTAATTGTCCTATTAAAAAGAAGCTCTGAAGGAGATTTACCCGTCGTGCCATGTGGTGTCACATTATACATAAGAGTAAATTTCTGTACTTCTTTTTTATAGTCAATCCCTTTTCCATGAGCTATTTGTAGTCGCTTCAAAATTGATTTATTCATATTTTCAACTTCACCATTGGCTTGTGGCCAATAGGGAGGTGAAGTTATCAAGTCAATGTTGTTCCTCACACAATAGCTCTTAAATTCGCTGCTAACAAACTGTCGACCATTATCTGCCTTAATAGATTTTGGATACCCCAATCTGCAAAAAACTTCCTCCAAAATGGCAATTATTTCGGAGGATGTAATCCTCTTCACAAACTTAGTTTCTTGATATCTTGAATAATAATCAATAATAACAAACGCAAAATCATGATTTGGTAGTGGACCCAATAAATCCATAGCAAGACATTGCCAGGGCCCATCCGGGAAAACATGTCGCTGCATAGGTATCGGTGGGTTGGGCCTTGAAACTAGGAGGCAATCGCGACACATTTTTACGAAGGATTCTACTTCCCTGTCCATAAGTGGCCACCATACTTTCAACCTCAACCTTCGCTTCATTGCTGTCTCTCCTGGATGTCCTTCATGTCCTAGTTCAAGTACTCTGGATCGATGTAGTTTTGGTATGACAAGTCTAGATCCACGAAGTAAAATGTTTCCCAAAGTACAAAGTTCAAATCGGAATGGAAAAAGCTTATTTTTGTTGCTGGATGTCCAATCGTCCTTCTTAATATTTTCCACTGCTTCCATAATTTCGTGATCCTTGACGTTTTCTTGAACCAATTCACTTATTGTGAGAGCACGTGGAACTGCATTTTCTACTATTGCACACAAGTTGTACTCGCAATTTTTGTCGGAAGAATCCGTATCTTCAATCTTACATAACCTTGACAATGAATCTGCTATATTAGTTTTCCCGGCCTGATAAATTACTTTAAATTTAAAAGATTGCAACCTAAGCACCCATCTTTCGATTCTAGCAGGAGGTTTGGAGGTAGGTTTGAAAATAGCCTCCAAAGGTTTGTGATCCGTCACAAGCTCAAACTCTATTCCTGCAAGGTAATAATAAAAGCGTTCTACACCCCAAACCAACGCCAAACTCTCTTTTTCAGTCTGGGAATATCTCCTTTCCACAGCAGAGAGGCTTTTACTGGCAAAGGATATTACTTCAGGACATCCATCATAAAATTGCAAAAGAACTGCTCCTAATGCAACAGGACTTGCATCAGCAACCAAACGTGTTCGTTTCTTTGGGTCAAAATAAGCTAGAGTCGGTATCTTTGCAAGAGACGCTTTTAATCGCTTGAACGCATTTTCTTCTTTTTCACGCCAGGTGAACGGAACATCCTTTTTTATATGTTTCCATAATGGTTCAGTTGTATCGGCTAAATCTGGAATAAATTTTCCCAAATATGTGACAAGCCCCAAAAAACTTCTTGTTTCTTCTTTTGTGTTTGGGGACCGAAATTCTAAAATCGTTTTCACTTTGTCGGGATCCGCACTTATTCCAGCTGTGGATAAAAGATGACCCAAAAACTTTAACTCATGAACCTTGAGGCAGCACTTGTCTCTGTTGAGAATAACGTTCATTTCCTTAAAAATTGCCAAAACCGTCTGTAGCTCTTTGTCATGTTCTTCTTCAGTGACCCCAAAAACGATTACGTCGTCCAAATAATTTAATGTATTTTGACAAGGAGCCAAAATATTTTCCATTATCTTTTGGAATACCTCAGGTGCCGAGTTTACTCCAAATAACAACCGTTTATAACGAAACAATCCCTTATGAGTAATGAACGTTGTTATTTCTCGACTTTCTTCAGCCAGCTCTAGTTGATGATATGCATTCTTAAGGTCTAAACGTGATAAATATTGAGCACCTTTCAATTTGGTCATAAGTGTGTCAAAAGTAGGTATTGGATAATTTTCTCTCATAATGGCTTCGTTTGCCCGACGCATATCTACACACATACGGATTTCTCCATTCTCCTTAAAGACCAAAACTATTGGTGAAATCCATGAACTTGGACCATACACAGGCTCAATAATGTCTTTTTCTAATGCCTCTTTCAGTTTAGCATCAACCTTCTCTTCCAAAGTTGACGGAATACGACGTACTGGTTGTTGTACCGATTTAACGGATTTATTTATTGATAATTGTATCTGTATTCCTTTCATTTTTGGAAAGGGACAACTAACTTCTAGATGATTCACGTCAACACCTAATTTAAGTACTTTTAATTTAAGTGCAGTATCGCGCCCCAGAAGAGACTGTGTACCATTCTTAATGACGAAGAATGATGCCATGGATTCAATGCGGCTGTCAACAGTTATTGGGGCCTCAAAAACAGCTCTTACCTCAAGCATCTCTTTAGCTGCGTATGCTCTGAACTGAGTTTCTGATTGCGTTCGGACATTAATCAACGATGACGTTTGTCGTAACCGTTCCCAGTCTTCTTCTCCTATCAAATTGAACCTTGAACCTGAGTCAATCAGCATTGAAATCTTGCAACTTCCTATAAAACAGATTAAATTCACACTTGAAGGTTCTTCAAAATCTTCAGTAACTTGAAAACAGTATTGTTCCTCTTTGTATATACCTTATATTTGAAGACGTAAATCTGTTTTTCTTGTGGAAAAGTTCATCTCTAAAAGTGTTTTTTTCGTTTGTCGGACTTGGTTTTACATTTCTTAGCGAAGTGACCCAAAAGTCCACATTTATCACATTTGCTATTTTTAGCTGGACAGTAAAAACTATTTGCTGAATGACCTACCCGTCCGCATCTCTGACATTCCTTGTCTTCATTGGGACCGTTTCTAGGATGAATTCTATTGATTCCACTGGACGAAGGCATCATTACCATCGATTCTGTCTGGTTTGCAATCTGTTCGTGTACTTGGCACATCTCTAGAACCTCTTGCAAAGAGTGTTCTTTTTCAAGCAAACGTTTCTTGAAATCTTTTGAGGCCCATCCATCTATAATTTTATCTTTGATATTAATTTCCAGAACCTCTTGTTTCGTTTCACCAAAATAACATTTAGTTGCCTGACTCCGAAGCCGTAAAAGGAACTTATTGAAGCTCTCTCCTTCATCAGGCTTCAATGTTCTGAACAAATGCCTTTCAAATGTCGAATTTCTTTTTGGAGAAAAATATTCATTTAATTTTCTTACCAATACCTCGAAAACGTTGTCAGTAGTTTTTCCATGAATTAATGCTCCAGGAATACTAAAAATGACTTCTTGCAATTGGGGTCCTCCTAAATGCAATAATTTATTTTTCTTCTTTATTGGATTAGTAATTTCTTCAGAATCCAAATACAAGGAAAAAGAACGAAGCCACTTTTCCCATTCTGTTCTTATCAAAGACTTATCAATTAAGTCACAAAGAAAAGGTTTAATTCCAGAATCGCTCATCGTCTTTTTTTCAGATTCAATGAAATTCTAGTTCTGCAATTTAATGCAATTATTAAAAACAAAAAATTTGAATCCAATTGAATGGACATACCTTCCGGCTTTATATATATTTATATATATATTTTCTTAAATCAATTTCTTCGGTTAGCAATAAGAAACCAAAATACTGCAATTTAATGCATTTATTAACGTACATACACATACATTAAACTTACTCCAATTTAATGGACGTACCTTTAGATTTTTTTTTAAATCTTTAATATTGCCTTGGTCAACAATTTAATGTAACCCTCTCTCGTTATTTAATATTTTATTTGGTCAACAATTCAATGTAACCCTCTCTCGTTATTTAATATTTTATTTGGTCAACAATTCAATGTAACCCTCTTTTTTTTCTGAATAAAAATAGATATGTAGGTACATAAAAATAAAATTCACCTCGTCGCCAATTGTAATAACCTGTAATTACGAAATTAAATAGACTTGTTCTTTACTTCTCAGTTGACAAAATTATAATAATCTTTATTAAATATTTTTCAACAACATAATTTATTATGACTACTCAATTAATGTTCTAAGTAGTTCTTAAGTAAATACGATACAGTGTATCTGTTACGGACTAGGTCGCCACATAATGTATTGCAAAAATATAACCGCATTTATTGTTTTTTGTTTTTTTTTTAAGTTCATTTTTAACAAAAAATTAATATGCAATTTTGTTGCCTCTATTTTCCGCCAATCTTAGAATTCTTTTTGGCATACTATTAACTAGATTTTTTAATATGGAGTCGTCTAAAGCGTTCCATTCTGTCACATTTGCCTCTCGCAGCTCAGCAACACTAACAAATTGCTTATTATGGGCATAAATTTTGCGAGTTAAAATTCCCCAAAGATTTTCGATGGGGTTGTAATCTGGAGAATGTGACGGCCACTCCATCAAATTAATGTTTTTCGATTCGAACCAATCCAAACTTTGACGACATACATATGAATTGGGGCATTATCTTGCTGGTCGACATGCTCAACTTGGCGAAATCGTCTTAAATAAGGTACCAAATTCTCCTCAAGGACCGAAGTGTAGTCAGAATTGTTCATTCTGGTAGAGGTGAAGGCAAGTGCAACCTTACCACGCTCGCAGAAGGCCCCCCAAACCATACAGCTGCCACCACCAAAGTTCCTCTTGGAAAAAAACTTTTTCTTTTTCCTCAAATCGTGCCAATATCCGCTAAAACCATCTGGTCCATCGAGATTAAACTTTTTTTCATCACTAAAAATAACCTATTAAAAAACATTCATTCCAGTATGCCATTTGGAATAACGAGATTTTAGTGTAGATTAATAGAAAGTCACTTACGGTTTTCTAAACCCGATTTATGTTTTGGCACCGAATTGGATGCAGCATTGATTAAACGCCTCTTGTCGCGACGTGTCAGCTTCTGCGGACCCCCGGGTCTTATTTTTGTCCCATAAGATTCTGGATGTTTTAAAAAATTTCGAACGACACGATTCGATCGTGAAATTCGTCTTCCAATAGCCCTAAGACTTAGGCCGCTTGACCGAAAAGCCAAGATTTTGCCTTTTTCAATTTTGCTTAAATGCGTACCACGTGGCATTGTTGTTTTTTATTTGAAAGCACTTGACCGAATGCAGCTTCAAAGAGATTTGCATTGAGCGGTTATATTTTTGCAATACATCAAAATCTGTTTTTAATTTTTAAACACCAGGAGAGGAAATAACGGTACTTTATTTTCTTCTCAATTTGCTTGATCAGTGATGCAACTCAATAAAAAAAATGTAAGGAGTCACTCCTATTGTAGGTTTTCTATTAAATGCATTTTTTCGGGTGCGGTTATACTTATGCAAGGCACTGTACTTGTACTTATGCCTTACCCCAAATTTCCATTCACATTCACGAAACCAAAAGCGTATGGCTTTAGCCTTTTGCTACTTAAAATCTGACACTTAAATGCACTCTCGTGCTGATATGGCTGTCAGGTGCAACCAGTTTTCGTTCATGTTTTTTAGCTTCTCGTTTTACTAGTATTTCTTATGAGACACAAATAAAAAAAAACACCAGCCGACACACTTCAACATGAACACCCAACAGTAAGAGTTTGAAAAAGCAGAAAAAAAAATATTACAACAATCCTTGACCTTTACCGATTGCCCTCGGCAGCCTCAGTCAGTGCTATGCGGGAACAAAAAACTCAAAAGACATAAAACCAGCAAAAACCCACAAGAAAACAAAAAAGCCCGTTCCAAGTCATTCACTCACTCAAACTCTACTCAAAATCTTGACGGTTTGCCCCATTAAGTGGATGTTACACAATCTCGAAATACTTGAGGGCATTTTTCGTCGATCGTTTTTTCTTTACATTTCTAACGCTCATTATTTCTTGTGCTGTGTTTTTTTCTCCTCTTTGTTTTTATGAGTTTGAATTTTTGCGGTTATTCTTTAACCTCAAGTTCGATTACTTTGAACAAATTCTAGGATATTGAAACGACCACGAACGATGGTTTGACTTAAGCACGGGCATTCGAAACATTGTAATTGGGTCATTAAACTCATTAGGTTGCATGCAATGTATTTTGTAGCATAATAAATAATTACATTCGTTTGGTTTTGGAGGGAACTCAATTCAAGTCGGTCGAACAAAAACTGATCTTTGTCGTGGCATTGTAATTGCTTTACAAGTGGACCAGAACTGTGGTGGAGGAGGAAACCTGAGTTCGCTTGGAATGAATAATGTAAATGAGTTATGCAAAGTAGACTTTGAGAAACTGCCGAAAGGTGCAAAATTTGTTGTGAGACGGAAATAGGATTATCAAAACACTTAATGTTTATTTCCGTGTTTTTGGGACAAAAAGCTACAATGAAAAACAAAAAATTAACAAGAGCGTTTGTACTTAAATAGACTTATGAGCTAGTTGGTATCGTATACCAGTTTTCAAGAGATCATTATCATCATTGTAATGTTTTCCTTCATCTGCGCACCAACCGGGACCCTGATACGGACTGAGCTTCATGTAACAAGTTCTTCATGTCTTAATGATCCCGAAAACATTTTTAATAGAGCTTTATCAAGGAAAAGGTAAACAATGGAAAATTAATTGAAGACTCGTAATTGTGTTTTTTTTACACTTTCCCCTTAACATAAAAAAATCAAAATTTCTCCGGAATTCCCGATCATAACTTTTCACGTTAATCAATCGATTCAACTTAACCATGCCGGTCTGCTAACTGGCAATAATTATTAAATAGAAAAACGCCCATTTATATCACTACTTCGTCAATTTATTGCCACTCGTTTACATTTTATTAATACCTCTTTCTCTTGTAAAAAAAAAAAAAAACAAAACATCACACAAAAACCAACAATTTTCATTTCGATTAATCCATCAAAGCTCATTCATTGCCTGCTACAATCGATTACTTTTTCTTTCGGAAGCGTTTATCTTAACTCTTGAGCCACTTAAACCGAACAGTGGACACGCATCGTGACACGAGATTAATGCTGTACAAAACTACAGCTTACGATTCACGCCGTATAATAATTTTTTTTACGATAATCTGTAAAAGAAAAAGTCCATTTAAAATTCGATAATCAAAATAAAACGATATCCTCGCACTCACATAATATCCGCTGCATGGACCATGGGGGTCTTGCATGTTGCTAACCAATAATCGTGGTTACTTTCAGCACTTTCGATTTTATTCTCCCAGACATTAAGTCATTTGACATAACTGCACATCGTCGGCATGCAACATCATTTACAGTCGTAGTATAACCTTTGTAGGGCATAGTCTGTGGGGTGAGATTGAATTTCCTAAGCGATATTAAGAAAAATTGATAGTTTCGAAAATATATCATTTGAAACAGGTGCTCTCGGACCATAAAATAGGATTTATTCGAATTGCATAATTCAAGACGAACCAAGACCAACTGTCTGTACAAATTCAATCGATTCGGATCAATCTTGAAGCGATCCTCATCTCTGGTTTTTCCACAGCACCGGTGATTATTCTGTCAATATGATATTTCTGTTCAAAAAAGAAAAACAAAAAATCAAAAATGTATAATGAAGTCGTAATCGATCGCATGCGCTGATGGACCTGGACGGGCGGTGGTCTGCACAGAAACAGAAATCGATTTAATTTATGCAGATGACCTGATCAGTGATCAGATACTTTCTCGATTGTTTTTGGTTATGCGATATTTTTTATGAAATAACATTGCACGTTTTCTGAAATCGTCCAAAAGTAGATACCCGATATATGTATTTAGATTAGTGTCCTATCGAATTCCAATTTATATCTATTATTGGAAATTTGGTAAATTCTTTAAATAAGCAAATAAAATTTTGAATTTTATGATGAAATCGGAAAATGTTTACTGCTTTCATGTAGAAGAAATTGGACAGATTCAATAATTGGAAGTTTGAGTTTCAATTTTGGAATGGTATAGAATGTCTAATAAATGATTTAAAAATTAAATGAGTGGGAAAGAAAACTGAAACAAAAGATTAAGAAGCGATTTCTTGGAATCTTGTGAAAATTAAAGCTCATTCATTATATTTCATAATTTTATTCATTAATGGTTCAAATATTTTGGGCAGCAGAGTTTAAAAGAAATTGATACAGATTATAAGACGAAAATACTCACCTGTGAAATAAGAGTGGAAAAGCTATTTTAAAATTAAAATGGCCATAATCGATTGCACCCATTCTTTTCAATTAATTGCTCACTTCGTTCTGGACTGCTATCACCAGCTTGATGCTTTGTTCATAATATTGACGTATTCACTATTTGAATGACATTTTGGCAAAAAATAATACAAGTTTGAGGAATGACACATTGAATGCTGTGGACGCTGTATTCTTTTACCTATTAAAGCAGCTGTCAAACTTTTATTTCGATTGAACTCACAACAAGCTGCTGTAGCCCTCTTGAAGGTCATATTGTTAGCTGTGAACTCACTTCAGTCGATCAAAAAAAGTTTAATGATTAATTCGTTAAATTTATGATGTTGTAGTGTTGATGATGGTAGTCGAGAGATAATTTTTATGTTCTTCAACACAAAGTCAAGGTTTTGTCGCCTTTTTAAACTGGTATTTCATCATTGAATGTTTCGCATGGTCGATGAGATACATTATGTATTAATACGTTGTAAAAATGTCTCAATCGGATTAAGATTGAAATAACTTAATTCGAAATCAAAGGCTACTAGTCCAAGTAGCGAGATAACTCTTTTGAAGGATTTAATTCACCTAGGGATGATAAAGTAGGTATGGTGACAATAATCCTTAAATAAGTTGGTGCGAGAGGATTAAGGAATGTGATTAAGTCTATCGACATACTTAATACCGATTATTTCAAGAGGAAACTCATAGACATTCGTATAGTTAGTTTTTTTGTTTTAGTTCATACGAAATTAACAGACAATTGTCAAATACTCCGAACTAATTGGACACAGATGTCAAATGATCTTGATGTCCTTAGAAAAACCATATAACGATGTAAAAAGCTTATTGATTTTATTACTCACGACTTGTCGTATATCTTGCGAATATTGATGTATAAAATTGCAGGGAACCAAAGAAGGGTTCCCCACATTTTTTCCAGACAAATGTACAAATTGGTAGTTTGAGGCTTGAAAAAAATTCTTCTAACTTTTTTTTTTACTTAAATCGCGACAGTGTCCCTTTTTGTTTCCTGATTGTTTTTCAGCACATATGGCTCGCGAGTATTCCCACAATGGGACTTAATTTTCCCACAGCAACATGCTGTAGCAGCCTATGAAGATGCTTCATCAGCATCATCATGTACCGAAGGCTACCGTCGCGGTCTGGATCATGCTTTGACTTAAAATAGCTTTAAGTCGTGTTTCACATCGTACTTACATTCTGTTGGATTACACAATTTCTTCCATGATCTGTGAGTTGCAGCAACATGAGGAATAAACAATCTGGATTTTTCGTTCAAGAACGGTAATAAATACTTTAAACTCACTTAACAATGCTTTGTAAGACTCCAAAGCTGGATATTTTTGGGTTCTGTTTGGTGTGTTAGCGTTGTTTAGTAAAGCTTAAGTGGTGCGGAATTGTTATATTCTTGCAGCTCGCCTCGACTTGAAGTTATAGTTCTTTTCTAACAAGACATTGTTTAAGCGTTCAGGTTCTTGTGCTTTTCCAAAACTAGGATAAGGTGTGGCTAGAATTCACAGTGAATCGGTTTGTTGGCACTCCATTGTGAAAAATAAGTGGTTTGAAACTTTAAATTATGTGAATTTGCAGGAATACAATACAATAGGCAATAAACGGGCTAAAATCGTAGGTTGTGGTTCATGATGGAAGGAAACAATAAGTTTTAATATGGTGTTGAGACTGAATTTTATTTTTATGAGTTAGAAAAAGGTGTTACCTGCAATTTTATGACTCGCGAAAGGTAAACAATGAAGGGAATTATTTTTCAGGAAGAAGAATTGCCGGCAAACTAAGAATATTGATTGATTTTGTATGTGCGTTTTGTATTTTTGTATTTTTGAAAAATAAATTGTCTTCTATGAAGACCTGCCTTATGCTTTGATTATCTCTTCTTTGCCTTGATATTTAGGTGCTGCAGTTTAACATTGTTTCAAGGACATGAGCAGAATAATTGATCTGAATCAAATTAATTGTTTATTTGGTGTCGAAAAACTGTGCAATGCAATTTATTGATAGATGCACTCTGGCGTATACTTGCTTTTTTTCTAAAAATTAATATTGTAGAATATTATAAGCCCACATGAGAGGTTAAGTAAGGTGAAGTTTATTTTATTCTTGTCGTTTCCCAGTCGTGTGCAGCTCTTCCGTCTTGTTTCCTGTCTACAAATTTTCGGAAAATTATTGAGTTTCCCAATTCGGCGTTATTTAACTCGGCCATATTTCGATGATGACCACTATGACAAAGTTCTTGTATGCTAGGGCCTTCTTAACCATATTCTTACACCAATCTTTATCGTTTGTCGCCGCCATCCAGTTCTGCACCCCAAGGATACGGGCAACCTTTTCGATGCCATACATAATATGTAGTGCGAAAGCGAATTGTAAAGAAATGAGCTTTTTGGGTCGGTTTCTGTTCACTCATATGACCTAGATGTCCAGCTCACCAAACTGTTTCAAGCTGAACAGCTCAATATTACATTGTCTCCAGAAAAGTATTTCCTCACTAACGGGCCTAACTATTCTCCGTAAGAGTTTTCGCTCGATCGCGGCTAAGTTTTCAAATTGCCTTTGGCTAAACCATATGTCTCGGATCCGTTAGTGAGTATTGATAGTAAGACTATTGTCTTACATAACAGAACTTTCAGAGTAAAGGTAAGATTTTTGGATTGAAAAAGCTTCAAAAACAGGTTTGGATGAACGAGGTTTGTGAATATTGTGAGTCGCTTAAAAAGATGTCTACATAAAATAACCTGGTGACAATGGTTCTTGTTGTAGAAGTCCCAGAGTCACAGACTGCTTTCTACAATACCAGCTTTAAGAGCATGGCAGACCAGTCCATCCCCTTGTAAGAGTCCATTGAAAATGTTGACAGATCAATTCCAAGCATCATGGCAGGAAAAAAAATCTAAAAGGATCAAATAATCGTTTCAGGTCAGATAAAACATTTCTTCACAGAATGACAACATGTACTATTACATTCGTTGTATCGAAAATTGGTACTAAGGCTTATGTTACATCAAACTTATAAAATCTTATAAAATTTGAATGATCTCAAACAGCCGAGCTACGAACTGCTCTGATAAACTAGTGCCCTTAATTACCCAATCCCTTTTATAGCTTTAACTCAAATAACAATTACAACATCATTCAAGCAACACGTTTTGACTGAATCATAGTGCCATATTACTCAAAAAGTCAATGTCGAAGTTCAAGTTGCTTTGAGGAGAAAAAAGTAAACTACCTCAAAGCAACAAAAGTAACGCAATCAAGCCATTGCCCTTATTGTCTTCAACCATTATTTATTTCCATAGCGACGCGATGGCATGGTTTAGAATTTTTCTTCCTACCTTATATCTTTCTTTAATCGTTACCATTTTCCATTCATTTAACAAAACATCAAGTCGAAACTGCAAGCTTTGAGAGGGTTACCAGTCGCATTTTTTATTTCAAGTCGTTTAAATTTCACTCACAAAAGTTAAAATGGAATGTTGACGATGATGTCGCGCAGAACTGCCGTGTCGTCGTCGCTCGATTTTGTCTCGATCTTGGCAATTTTGCTATGCTATCCTTCAGCTGCATATCGATAGTTTTGTTTTATGAATCGATTAATGGCTAATTAGTTGTCTAGTTCAATAGACAGCCATTGGCGCTTTGAATTTGTTAAAAAATTGCATGCTATCGCAGTCTTTTGCCCACCCGCCATCATCTGCGTCGCATATATCGTTGGTACAAAGAGTTTATAGATATGCAATTTTGCAACTCGATCCTAGCTTGTGATGCAGCCTCTAATAAGAGGGCAAAATAAAATAACTATTGGCTTTCGATTACATTCGATTTCATTAGGTTTCTTACAAAATATTGGCACTTCCCCTATAACGTATGGATTTGCATGTTCAAAAAGGCTTCTATTTCATGGTCCGAACAAGGAAGAGAAGATTACAAGCATTCGATATCCCTAGTGCCGAAATGAAAAATGTGCGCGGTGACGCTGAGCATGCGCGAGACTTGTACATAGCTTATAGACTTTTATTTTGTGACTTTCAACAACAAACAATCTTGAGGCGATTACCTACTAAAGCTTTTCACACTCTTTTGTTGGTTTTGGTCTATGGTCTGGTTGGTGGTCGGTTTGGGCTTAGCCGGTTTAAAAAAGAAAGCCGCCGACACCTTTTATGCGATGTTGATAAATATTGTGGCATTGTGAGTTCATTCATGAAGAGTAGATTAAGCGAAACTGTTGACTGAATTTCGTTTTTTCATTAACTGCCACTTATACGGGAGGGCTTCGCAGTTTCTAGCATTTCAAATTCCCGTATAATGTTATCAAATATAGAAATCCTTGTTTGGCTTGCTAAATATGGTATCTGCGGATGTAAAAGGTGCAATTGTGCAATTTGTTTTATAAGCTCTACGACTGCCTTGGAACTGCCAAGGAAAGGGCAATGATATCTAATAGCAATGCAATGTTTGCTTTTTTTTTCTGTACTTCCTGTTTATTCATTTCATGATCTCTTTCAGACGTACTCGCTCCTTGAATCTTCGGTCCCATTCTCCTTTTATGCTGAGGTGCTGACTGCTGAGACACCCGAACAAATTTTCTCTCGCAGTTTTCGCTAGTGTCCGTGGCGCATGCTGCAGAGAGGACTTTACTGCTCAGTTGCTTTGTTTCTGCAAAGTAGCAGCATAACAAGCATCTACCTTTCCCTTTTTACCCATATCGAAAGATCTTATTAAAACATTTTTTGTTTTGTTTCATTTCAGGTCAGCTTCAAATCCTATACCCAAAGAAACCATAAGTCAAAGAGGGTATTTCACCCAGTCTAGCTTCCAATTTGAAAACTCTTAGAAGTAAGTAAGTTGGGTCAAAATGTATTTTCATTGAAAGTTAAACTATTTTTAGTCCAGTCGAGTTCATTTCACATGCAAGAGTCATTACCTTGTTTGGTAAATTGCATACGGACCATAACTTAATTGGTCACAATCCAACACCATAATTATAAATTGTTCCATTTCTATCTTTAGAACGATATGCAATTCCATAACCTTTGAAAATACCAAACCATAGTGATATGAAGCCAGACAATAAAACCCCGCCTAAGGCCAATTAGATCCTTAATCTTGCCATATACGATCCAATTTTTGTTGTTGTTGAACAAGGCAACTTTCCTGCCCGACTCGTAAAAGCGACAATCACCGTCCTACACTACTCTGACTGCCAGCTCGTATATAAAGATGTGGTGACACGTTCGACTAACCAATAACCATTGATCTGCCATAAGATACGGAAAAAAATCCACCACACTGAGACAGTCAAAGTTAGAACCCATCCACTGTTGGAGCATAAACTTAAAGAGAATCAACTTAAATTCAGATAAAGGAAGGAAACCCCAACTGACAAATGGCCTACCTCAATCCAATGGCGTACAGAGAGTCATTGTCCCCACTCGCAGAACAATTTTGCCTATCTCATTCGATTGTGATCGTTTGGGTATTTTGATATTCTCTATGCAATTAGAGACTGTCTCGCTCTCGATAGGTGCTGTGTGTGGTAGGCAGGGCAAAAGTTTTCTTGAGCTGCAACGAACAATGACAACTTCGATCAGCACAAATGTGTAACATCTGAAATCCGTTATGTGAGCGCTGATCAATAAGTCAAAACGTGAGTAATAAAAACAGACGACACAATAAAACTGCTGCAAATAGAGCACCACAGACAGCTGATCTTGAGTTTGTCCAGACCTCTCTTGAAGACTGCATCCAGGAACAACAAAATAAGTTGTGCCTGAGAATCTAATTAACCTAGATTTCTCGGATCACATTCAGTCAGTCATTCAGTTAATGGTCGTACAATGCAAACAATTCCACTCTTTGGACTTGGTGTTGTTTATTATGTTTTGTTTAAGGCTGTTGAGTTTAGTTCCGTGCAGCAGTGGGGCCTTTTAAGAAATCATAGGCAAAAAGGAAAATTTAATTTTCTTTGTTACCCGTGTCATAGCTTATTTCACAAATGTTCGATGCAATAGAAGGATAGAAATGCTGCCGAGATAGGTTATTAAGAAACTAGGAAAAAGATGTGTAACGGCTTTCACGTATTGTAAAATATTGTAAAAAAAATTGCTGTGAAATTTTGGCAACAATTATAGCCATTTATAACAATCAGGCTGCTGATCACTCTGCCTACATCGACGGAAAAAGAACTTATTTAAATTCTTGCCAATTGCCTTAGTGGACACTCAACATACCAATTCGTATGGTGCAGTTGTGCATAGAACTTGCCACACTCATGGAAACAAAACAGGAGCATGGCTCTAAAAAATGGATACTCTACTATATTTTTGGAATTGAGCCAAACACTTGTGTCTTAATTTGAGCAACAGGTTAAGACAGAAGCCAAGCACACAGACCCTCAATTCCTCCAGAAGATAGCGATAGGATAGAAGCGGAGCCTCATAGAAAGAGATTGCCTGGCTCCTCAATGAAGCCATTGCTTCAAGTAACAGAACAGGTGTAGCTTGTTTAAGACTAGAAACGCTCACAAAGTGTTAAAATTATTATAGCCTTTTCCCACCGACTTGATTTAGCTTATTTGATTTATAAATCAAGAAAGCGTTCCCACTGAACTTTTAACTTAATTTAGCTTGGCATTTATCTCAATCTTGACATTTTTTTGAATTTTTCAATCAAATATATTAATATATGACACAAAATTTGAAATTTGACTGTCAAAAAGAAAAAAAAAATGAATTAAAAATGAATTTTATTCATTACTTCAGCATGAAATCATTCAGCCTGGAATCTCCGAGGTGATTTATACCTAATTAAAAAATAAACAAGCTAAATCAAGTAATTTCAAATGATTGAAAATGTATGGCAAATCATGAAATAAATTATGTGTTTTAGCTAAATCAAGTTGTTTTAGCTAAATCACGTTGGTGGGAATAGGCTATTAGACGAATATAGAATTATAAAAATCAGGTTATTCATTATTCAACGACAATATGGTATTTAAAGTTCAGAGGTTGAGGAAAGAGTGAACAAATTATAAATTAAAAAACAGAAATATGAAATTAAGAATTATTGACATTAATATTGATTAGGTTGTAAGCAAAGTAGTATAGAACTGAGTATCATGTAATTTAGAACATTATTCTAATAGCCTATTCCCACCAACGTGATTTAGCTAAATCAACTTAATTTAGCTAAATCACATAATTTATTTCATGATTTGCCATACATTTTCAATTATTTGAAATTACCTGATTTTACTTGTTTATTTTTTAATTAGGTATAAATCACCTCGATGATTCCAGGCTGAATGTTTTCATGCTCAAGTAATGAATAAAATTCATTTCAAATTCATTTCTTTTTTCTTTTTGACAGTGAAAATTCAATTTTTGTGTCATATATTGATATATTTTATTGAAAAGTTAAAAAAAAATGTCAAGATTGTGATAAATGTCAAGCTAAATTAAGTAAAAAGTTCAGTGGGAACGACTTTCTTGATTTATAAATCAAATAAGCTTAATCAAGTCGGTGGGAAAAGGCTATAACACTCCTCCTCAATATTAATAAAGTCAAAATTAATTCCAAATTGTTGAAAACAAAACAAATGTTTATCTTTAGGAACACTTTTGTAAGAGCGTCTGCGACCATTTTATCGGTGGATAGATACTTCAAATTAATAGTTCCTCCTTCTATTGCTTCTCTCACAAAATGATATTTATAGTGTATATGTTTGGTCCTCGAGTATTTTCCGCCATACTTTGCAATATGCTGCGCACTCTGATTATCGCAGTAGATGTCAATTGGTTGGTTCTTCCCGAGTTTGAGTTCCTCTAGTAAAAAACGAAGTGCATAAGCTTCTTTTGACGCTTCAGTCAAAGCGATGTATTCCGCTTCGGCACTGGAAGTTGCCACTGTACGCTGCTCCTTTGACTCCCAACTAATAGCGGCACCTGCAAGTGTAAAACAAAAACTAGCATCTACGTAGCCATTAATAGGAAATCCTGTTTTACGAAATTCAATTTTTGCATGTTTAGTTGTATTAAGATACTGAAGAGGTTGCATGGCTGCATTCCAGTGCTGCTTCCTAGGGTTTTGTGAAAACTGAGCCAAATTGCTCACGCTGAATGATATATCCGGACGACTGAAAACTGCTAAGTGCAACAGCGACCCTATAAGCTCTTGATATTTTAAAACTTCTACGGCAACTCGTTCACCAGGGATAGATGGTTCCTTTTGTAGTTTAAGCTTTGCTTGCATAGGAATATAAACTGGTTTAGATTTGTCCATTTTATGCTTTAAAACTAAGTTGTGTATTAAGCGTGTTTGATTAATTGATAAAAGATCATTATTTTTATTAATTTCTAACCCCACACATAGGGATGGTTCTCCAAGATCTCTAATCTCGAAAACTGAGTTAAGCTTTTCCTTTATAAGTAACACAGAACTTTCTGCGTTAGATGCGACAATGATATCATCAACATATGTTCCAATGATAGTTATCTCGTCATCATCAATTTTAAAATATATGCATTGTTCATATTTCGATTGCGTGAAATTAATGCTTTTCAAGTGAATGTCCAGAGTCTTATTCCATTGTCTACTTGCCTGCTTTAAACCATATAAGGCTTTATTTAGGCGGCAGACTTTCATAGGGTATTTTTCATCAATAAACCCTTCCGGTTGCTTCATAAAAAATTCTTCGTCTAGCTTTCCATTTAAAAAAGCTGTCGTAACATCTAAGTGCTTAAGCTTTAAATCATGTTCCATTGATAATGCATATATTAAACGTAAAGAACTTTGTCGTATTACAGGCGCGTAGGTATCTACGTAGTCAATACCATATTGTTGCGAATAGCCTTTCGCAACTAAACGTGCCTTTCTTCGTTCAATTTCTCCATTAGGTAAATATTTAGATTTATAGACCCACCTGCTTCCGATGGCTGTCCGCCCCTCCGGTAGATCACAGAGACTCCAAGCATTATTTTTCATTAAACAACTGTATTCTAGATTCATTGCTTCACGCCATTCATCATAATGTATTGAATTTCTTGCCTCCTGATAACTTGTCGGATCATCTTCTTGTGCATGAAAGGCTTTTTCAAACTCATTCTGGTTATTTTGACGTTGGCGGCTTCTTGTTCGATGAGCTACGAATTCAGAATCTTCATTTTGGGTATTTTGACCTTGGCGGCTTCTTGTGCGATGAGCTACGAATTCAGAATCTTCTTTCTCCTCGTTGTATTCATGACGGTGTTCGTTTGAATTTGATTTCTTAGACTCAACATTTTTCTCTTCATCATTATTTTCTTCATCCATTTTTTCCAAATTAATATTTTCTAAATTAAAATTTTCTTCTGCATGCTCATTTTCCTTTTCATTCAAATTTGAAAATATATTAAAAACTTCTACGTTAACATTTTCTACTTCATTCAGATTCTTTTCTTCTTCTTGTTTTGAATTTGAAAAACTTGGACTTGGTTTATCAGCAGATTTGATTTCACTTTCAATGAAGCGAACATCACGACTCTTAATGATTGTTCGTGTACCCCTCTTCCAAAGACGGTAGGCCTTAGACTCTTCCGAGCAGCCAATTAATACGTATTCCTCGCTGCGTTGATCAAGTTTTCCCCTATTTGAGTTTTTAACTAAAACGAAAGCACTGCTCCCAATTTGTCGCAAATGACAAACATTTGGTACTCTACCAGTCCAAATTTGCTCTGGAGTTCGGTTCAAGTTCAAAGAAGTTGGACAACGATTGCGTACATAGGCAGCAGTATTGATCAGTTCAGCCCATAAGAAGGATGGTAAATCAGCTTCAATGATAAAGCAACGGGCCATTTCTACTAGAGTACGGTTCATACGCTCCGCGATGCCGTTCTGTTGCGGGGTATATTCTACGGTTAGCTGTCGTTTGATTCCATGATCGATTAAAAATTTTGAAAATTCGTGGGAAACTAATTTTTTCGCGTTATCGCTTCTTAATATCTTGATTTTTTTATTAGTTTGATTTTCAACTAAGACTTTGAAATTTTTAAATACTTCTAAATATTCGCTCTTTTTTCGCAAAAAATAAACAAAGACTTTTCGTGAATAATCGTCGATAAAAGTTGCGAAGTATAAACTTTTCTGAATAGATTCGACATTAAATGGACCACAGAGATCAGTGTGAATGATTTCCAATAAACATCTTGAAGATTTTTCGACCTTTGCATGAAAAGAAAGTCTTGTCTGCTTTCCTCTATAACAAGTTGAGCACTGTAGTTTATTATTTTCAAAATTCGGAAGACCACTAACCATGCATTTCATTTTAAGTTGACGAAGTGATCCTACATTAAGATGTCCATACCTTCTGTGCCACGTTTCTAAGTTACTGTCCGACTGTGGAACTAAGTCACAATTTTCACTTGTAAGCTTCTTAATAATCATATAAAGTCCTCTGACTTTTACGGCTTCTAATAATTTCTTTTTATTTTTGCTAATGCTTGCATGTTTTCCTTCTATTACAACCTTACAGCCATTGTCAGTCGCCTTGCTTGGAGAAATTAAATTACTTCTTAGTTCTGGTATAAAAAGTGTTCTATAGAGATGAATGGATTTCTGTGTACCATCAACCATTGTGTCAAGCTTCACAGTTCCTATTCCTTTGATGTTTGCAAACTTTTTGTTAGCTACCTGCACCAAACCAGAATAACTTTTGTCTAAGTCAATAAAGTCATCTTCGACACAACACATATGTGAGGTTGCACCGCTATCTATATACCAATTCCTTTCCTCAATAATTTCCGAAGTATTGAATGAACTTTGTGTTGGTACATAGTTACAATGCTCAAGAAATTCAGATGCTACAAAACCTTCCTCATTTGCTTTTTCCTTTTTGACAAAATGCAACTTTTCTTTAGACAATCTGACTCGACAATCCTTCTTCATATGTCCTTTTTTTCCACAGCGATGACAATTATATTGAAATGAATTTGAAATACCTGGGTTATTGCGTTCCGGCCTTTTAGGGTGGAATTTAACCTTCAGAGCTTCATCTTTAACCTCACCATCTGACTTCTTCCTTTGACTTACTTCCAGCAATCGCGCCCATAGAACATCAATTTTCGGGAAATCAGAGGCAGCATCGAATGCAGCTTGAATGTCCTTATAGCTCTCGGGTAGACTATCCAGTAAAATTGCAGCCAGCAAGTTATCATCCAACTTTGCATCCATTTCCAACAGACGTGAAACAACAGAATTAAATTGTATTAAGTAGCTTTCCATGCTTTGATTTTCGGACATTTTTATGTCAACTAACTTACGAAATTCTTGAACTTTAGTTCTGGTATTTTTCCTGTTGTAAGTAGCTTCTAGAAAATCCCAAATTTCCTTTGAAGTGGCGAGCGATTTTACCAAAGATACTTGAGCCGGTTCCATGCAGATAATCATCTCACATCTTGCATCCAGATCTTTATTACTCCATTGTTCCAATAGTGCTCCTTCATTTGGTATTTCTTCTTTATTAGTTACAATGGGATCATAACGAAATCTAGATTGCCAAAAATCTCGAATGCCGAAAATCTCGAAAATAAAAAAAAATATCTAGAACGCAAAAATCTCGAATCCACAAAAATCCAGAATTAACAAAAATCTCGAAAGACTCTATCTAGAAAAAAATCTCGAAAAAAAATAAAAATTCGAGATTTTTTTTTTGTATTTTTAACAGTTAAAACTCAATAAAACACAAATACATCAGTTTACCCAATATTTTATTTTCTGAGCAAGAAAAATTGTTGCAAACAATAAGAAAATCAAAACAATAAACAAAAAAAGAAAACAAAAACAAATTAAATATGTATTTAAAAAAAAAACAAATACTTAATACAAGTTTTATAAATTTGTGTTAGCCGCAAGACTTCTTAGGAACCCAACATAACTTTTCTCTTCCTTTTCGTCGAGGACTTTCAAGATACGTTTTTCTTTTTGTAAGTACTTACTCTCGTCTAACTCTCACGTTAGACTAATTTTAATAATACTGAATTTACTGTGGATGTTCTTACAGTTTCATTGACAATGTGTTTAGATGGGTAACTGTTCTCACAGGTGCATGAGTAGCAATGTGCAATTGTATGATTGATAACTTTACTTATCAACTTTAAGTTTGTTAAGGAGAAGTAACAAAATTCAACAAAATATTAGATTTACATAAAATAGTTTTGAGCTTAACTTCTTAAGTTACCGATATGGCTTCTTTCTTCATTTTCTTCCATTATTTTCAATATTTTTTTTCTTTAAGGGCATTTTTCCTTACTTACTTAAGGTGGCGCTATAGTCCGTTGTGGACTTGGGCCTCAATCAACAGTCTCCGCCAGCCAGCTCGGTCCCTAGCTAGCTGTCTCCAGTTTTGCACTCCAAGTTGATTGAGGTCCTCTTCCACTTGTGTGCGCCACCTGAGTCGCGGTCTTCCTCTCCTTCTGCGTCCCTCGGGAATAGTGTCGAAGACTTTCCGGGCCGGAGCATTGGTGTCCATGCGCTCTAAATGACCGAGCCATCTGAGTCTGTGGACCTTGACCCTTCTGGCTAAGTTCACGTCGTTGTACAACCCGTAAAGTTCGCTGTTGTATCTCCTTCTCCATTCCCCATCAATGCACACGGGGCCAAAGATGACCCGAAGAATTTTCCTCTCGAAACAGCCTAAGGCACATTCATCCGATTTTGTTAGGGTCCATGCTTCTGCACCATACAACAGGACAGGGATGATGAGGGTGTTGTACAGTTTAACCTTAGTTGCTCGAGAGAGGGCTTTTCCATTCAGTTGCTTTCTTAGCCCAAAGAAACAGCGATTAGCAAGAGTAATTCTCGTCTTATCTCAGCGCTGGTGTTTTTGTCCGTGTTGATAGCGGAGCCTAGGTAGACAAACTCCTTAACTACCTCGAAGTTGTATGCGTCTATTGTGACGTTCTGTCCGAGCCGTCGGCGTCGTCGATGTTGGGTGTCCTTACTCGAAGACAGCATGTACTTCGTTTTTCCCTCATTTACCGCTAAACCCATTTTTGCTGCTTCTCTCTCAATCCTCACAAAGGCGCCATTGACATCACGCTGTGTTCTTCCCATTATATCAATATCGTCGGCGTACGCGAGAAGTTGAACAGATTTATAGAAGATAGTGCCTCTGGTGTTGACGGTGGAGTTTTGGACTATCTTCAATGTGTTTAGAAGGGTAACTGTTCTCACAGGTGCATGAGTAGCAATGTGCAATTGTATGATTGATAACTTTACTTGTCAACTTTAAGTTTGTTAAGGAGAAGTAAGTTATCCAGAATGTACATTCTAGATTTTTGCATTCGAGATTTTTTTTTCTAGATTTTGGCATTTCGAGATTTTATTTTCTAGATTTTTGTTTTCGAGATTTTTTCCATTCTAGATTTTTGTTTTCGAGATTTTCATATTCGAGATTTTTACTTTCTAGATAATTGATTTCTAGATATCGTGGCAGACCCAATGCCTCCATCTGGGGCTTCCACGTATCAAAATTATATCCATTTAGTAATGGAATTTTCCCGATAAAATTAGTCATTTTGAAATAAATTTAAATTTTAATGAAACAAAATTTTACGATTCTATATCTTTATAGCATATGATGAGTCTGGGCCCATAACCTGTTAAAATTATTAGACGAATATAGAATTATAAAAATCAGGTTATTTATTATTCAACGACAATATGATATTTAAAGTTCAGAGGTTGAGGAAAGAGTGAACAAATTATAAATTAAAAAACAGAAATATGAAATTGACATTAATATTGATTAGGTTGTAAGCAAAGTAGTATAGAACTGAGTATCATGTAATTTAGAACATTATTCTAACACATAGTTTTATATTTCAAGGAAACACTTAACCTCCTCTAAAAGTTTCTTAAGGACTCTCTATTATTCTTCTTCCTTCTATCGCTGATCTCGATATAGAAGGGTTAATAACTTTTCCACGTGTCTGCTTCAAATTCGTGACGGCCTTTGCGGTTCGCCACATTGCTATCGGAGCGTTGTTGTATGATATTGCCTTCTTGTCAGGTATCTAAGGATTTCTTTCTTAAATTCTGTTCTGGGGCTGCATAGATAATACGATGAAACAACCTCTGAATCCTTTGCACCGAAAGAACTCTCAACTCTTCTATATATATATATATATATATATATATATATATATATATAGAGTTTTCTCGCGATCACTCGATCATTTTCAACTGTACATCTTAACATTCGATCTTTCAATGTCACTCATAAAAACGCTCGTAGTTTTATTAAACCTATTTTCAAGTTCTGCCACTTCAAGACCTCAACGTTTCCCAATTTTCTCATATCTATTCAGATTCTTGTAAACAATTAGGCCCAGAAAACCATTTTGAATGCAAGAAAACCCAACACAAAATTGAAACCATATCTTATCACATTCTTGATCTGTTCTGTATGCCTTTTCTTTGTATTCTATGTTTATTCTCCTTAGATGACAGAGATAGAAGAAACTAATACAGAAAAAAGAGGAAGTTTTCATTGCATAATTTTCCACTTCCAACTCGAATACCCCGATCATTGAGACTTTAGAACACAGATGCACTGGCGATGGCGATGGATTGCATCGAGGTTGGAACGTTTTTCTCCATTCTCGCTCAATGGTGTCTTGTGACTGATACCTTTTGCTGGCAGATCATTGACTGTGTATTAAGTCGCAGAGTGTAATTACTCTCTTGCAATTAATAGTTTTTCCTTTTTCCTCATTCCGCAATTGTTTGTTTTTAATTGCTACCTCCCACAAGGGCTGGTAGTTTGTGGTAAGAATTGAAATTAAGTTGAAAATAGTGGGAAAGCTGTGAAATTGTTTGTTGCATTACTTCGAAGGTCTTCAAGTTAGTTTTGATTGTTCGGTCGATGCTGGTTGATTTGCGTAGACTATGGCCGACGACGACGCCAGACGTCAAAGTTGTCATTTCGTTACCCTTCAATTAACAAGGCGCGGATGAAAAACCATAACGCCACCACACAACACAAATTGTCAACATACAATTCCATTGCAAGATGACCGCCCTCAAGCCCGTGCGTCGAACTGTCTTCTTCACTTTTTTGTGGAGAAAATTTATGTATATGGAAAGCTGGAAAGGAGGTTTGATTGTTTAGGGCACATGCGAAAGTCATTTTTGTGGATCTCGTAGAGACCCCAGTGCGTACAGATACCTTAAGAAACATAAACATAATTAAAAAAAGAGAAAGAGAAATGTCATTAAAAGTTTATTTTCTTTAAGTGAAATTTTTGTCATCGAACTCAAGCAACAGCTCAGGCTCACACTACTCACGCTCCAAAACCAAAGCTCGTCAAAAAATGACAAAAAATACTTGCATGATCACAAAAATGCGTTTTTAATAAATAAATCAACATTAACGATGTCGTTTTTTGTCAATGACACTCCCATTCCCAGCACCCCAGCCCGCATAATGGAAATTTATTCCTGACTTTTGTTTTCATTTTTAATAAAAGAAACAGTTAGTGTTCTGTTCATTAAGTAGGTGGATTGATTACGTATGGCTGTCATTTTGTTTTATATTATTTGAAAGTAGAGTATCTGAGGGTGTAATTTTAATTTATTGTCTCTTCAAAAATTCATCGACACTTTCAATGGCACTCAATGCCTAAGAAGGAAAATAAAATAAACCCATTTACATTAAGCGTTCAAGTGGGACTATTAAAACATTGGGTTGGGTATTTGACTGGATTAAGTGGTTCTTGAGAGTATACACAGTAAAAATGATCATGCTTGTAAGGTAAGCCGTTAGATTTTTTTAGTTCAGTTCAGCTCAGGAATGAGATACAAATTTCACTTCTTGTTTGTGGGAGAAATTGCATTTTGACTCCACCTTAAACTGAAAAATGTAAATTCCCATGTGGAGCAGATTCCCGTGGAGTTATTTCCCTGCACCGTTCAGAGAATAGCAGTGTATGTCGAACTCACTAAATCCTATTCCCAATTCAGTTTTGCACTCCAAGTTGATTGAGGTCCTCTTCCACTTGTGTGCGCCACCTGAGTCGCGGTCTTCCTCTCCATCTGCGTCCCTCGGGAATAGTGTCGATTGCTTTCTTAGCCGGAACATTGGTGTCCATGCGCTCTAAATGACCGAGCCATCTGAGTCTCTGGACCTTGACCCTTCTGGCTAGATCCACGTTGTTGTACAACCCGTAAAGTTCGCTGTTGTATCTTCTTCACCATTTCCCATCAATGCACACGGGGCCAAAGATGACTAAGAACTTTCCTCTTGAAACAGCCTAAGGCACATTCATCCGATTTTTTCAAGGTCCATGCTTCGGCACCATACAGCAGGACAGGGATGATGAGGGTATTGTACAGTTTTACCTTAGTTGCCCAAATAAACAGCGATTAGCAAGAGTAATTCTTCGTCTGATCTCGGCGCTGGTGTTATTGCACGTGTTGTTAGCGGAGCCTAAATACAAAAACTCCTCTACTATGTACCTCGAAGTTGTATGCGTCTATTGTAACGTTCTGTCACAGCCGTCGGTGTTGGGTGTCCTTTGTCGAAGACAGCATATACAGTGCCTTGCATAAGTACAACCGCACCGGAAAAAATGCATTTATAAGAAAACCTATAATAGGAGTGACTCCTTACTATTTTTTTATTGAGTTGCATCACTGATCAAGCAAATTGAGAAGAAAATAAAGTACCGTTATTTCCTCTCCTGGTGTTTAAAAATTAAAAACAGATTTGGATGTATTGCAAAAATATAACCGCTCAATGCAAATCTCCTTGCAAGTCAAGTGCTTTCAAATAAAAAACAACAATGCCACGTGGTACGCATTTAAGCGAAATTGAAAAAGGCAAAATCTTGACTCTTCGGTCAAGCGGTCTAAGTCTTAGGGCTATTGGAAGACGAATTTCACGATCGAATCATGTCGTTCGAAATTTTTTAAAACATCCAGAATCTTATGGGACAAAAATAAGACCCGGGCGTCCGCAGAAGCTGACACGAGACGACAAGAGGCGTTTAATCAATGCTGCATCCAATTCGGTGCATTCTTTGCCGGAATTTCGTAACGAATTGGGTTTAGGAGTTTCGGTTTCAACCGTTTCTCGTGCTTTATAAAGCAGTGGAGTGATTGTTCGGGGCAAAATGGTGCCAGCTCCAAATTTAACAGCAGCCCACAAACAAAAAAGATTGGAATTTGCCCGCAAAACATAAATCGGGATTGGAAAACCGTAAGTGACTTTCTATTTATCTACACTAAAATCTCGTTATTCCAAATGGCATACTGGAATGAATGTTTTTTATTAGGTTATTTTTAGTGATGAAAAAAAGTTTTATCTCGATGGACCAGATGGTTTTAGCGGATATTGGCACGATTTGAGGAAAGAGAAAAAGTTTTTTTCCAAAAGGAACTTTGGTGGTGGCAGCTGTATGGTTTGGGGGGCCTTCTGCGAGCGTGGTAAGGTTGCACTTGCCTTCACCTCTACCAGAATGAACAGTTCTGACTACACTTCGGTCCTTGAGGGGAATTTGGTACCTTATTTAAGACGATTTCGCCGAGTTGAGCATGTCTTCCAGCAAGATAATGCCCTAATTCATGTAAGTCGTCAAAGTTTGGATTGGTTCGAATCGAAAAACATTAATTTGATGGAGTGGCCGTCACATCGAAAATCTTTGGGGAATTTTAACTCGCAAAATTTATGCCCATAATAAGCAATTTGCTAGTGTTGCTGAGCTGCGAGAGGCAGTTGTGACAGAATGGCACGCTTTAGACGACTCCATATTGAAAAATCTAGTTAATAGTATGCCAAAAAGAATTCTAAGATTGGTGGAAAATAGAGGCAACAAAATTGCATATTAATTTTTTGTTAAAAATGAACTTAAAAAAAAAAAAACAATAAATGCGGTTATATTTTTTGCAATACATTAAAATCTGTTTTTAATTTTTAAACACCAGGAAAGAAAATAACGGTACTTTATTTTCTTCTCAATTTGCTTGATCAGTGATGCAACTCAATAAAAAAATAGTAAGGAGTCACTCCTATTGTAGGTTTTCTTTTAAATGCTTTTTTTCGGGTGCGGTTATACTTATGCAAGGCACTGTACTTCGTTTTTCCCTCATTTACCGCTTACCTCATTTTTGCCGCTCCTGTCTCAATTCTCAAAAAGGCGCCATTGACATCACGCTGTGTTCTTCCCATTATATCAATATCGTCGGCGTACGCGAGAAGTTGAACAGATTTTTGGAAGATAGTGCCTCTGGTGTTGACGGTACAGTTTTGCACTTACTATCTTCTCAAGAACGATGTTAAAGAATTCGCACGACAGCGCATTGCCTTGTCTGAATCCTTTTTTGCCGTCGAAAAATTCCGTAAGCTCATTGCCAACCTTGATGGAGCAGCGTGAGTTCTCCATCGTCATTTTGCACAAGCGAACGAGCTTGGCAGGGGTGCCAAAACTAGACATATCGTCGCCCTAGTATTGAAGTGCCGTATACGTACGGTGACCATATTTCCCGAAACAAAATAATGAACAGTACCCAAAAAATTAAAAATGTTGACCAGTTTCGAAGATTTTTTTTATTTCATTGAGTAATAGTAAATAAATATAATATAATATAAATTAATTAATAAATATAGTAGGTATAATTATTAATTTAATTTAGTTATTTTAATTAATTTATTAATTATTTATTTTTTATTTTTTTTATTTTTATTTTTATAATACATAAAGCTGAATTGTTGGTTCGTTCGAACGCGCTAATCTCAGAAACTGCTGCTTTGAATTGTAAAATTCTTTTTGTATTGAATAGTCCATTTGTCGAGGAAGGCTTTAAGCTATACAACGTTACGCTGCGAATAATAGCAAAGTATCTGTGAAAAGTGTTTCTAAAACGGGGTAAATTATTCATATTTGACGGCTTCGAGTTATGAAGAATTTCGACTTAGGGAGACTCGATTTTTATACAATTTTAAAATAACTTCGCAACAAAACTCCCACGCATGTGCATGATGCGCAAGTCAAGACGCACCTCTGGCTGGTGGAGGAGGGAGAGGTGGGCAACTGCGAGTATAGTATAATTATATTTATAAAATAAACTTTCATCGATAATAAGCAAAACAAACATAAAAATAATACAGATTCTTTCAGTGTCTAAGACCCATTTGCTCATTCGGAACATAAATTTATGTTCAACTTAAAGTTTTCATTTTTATATGAGACGTTCCGGAATTCTTAAGTTCCATATAAAATCTCCATACAAAAGGAGAACTTTAAGTAGAACATAAATTTATGTTCCGAAGGAGCAAATGTGCCTAACTTATTTACAAAAAAATAAACAAGACCTTAAACTCTTTTATATTATATTGGCAAGTCAAAAAACTTTGACATCGAGTTACAATATTAATATTGTTTAAATAAGTACTTTTCGGAAGAATAAGTTTTTTTAATCAATCCTAGATTTCCTTTGGAATAATTCTTAAATTCGATGCAATTTAATTCATAATTGCATTTGCAAATTAAAATAAACGTAATTGTTTCAATTTTAATATTGTTTTTTTTTTTCGTTACATTATTTAAAAATGAGAAAACTCTCTCTGTAGGGGGACTAGACCCAGGGAGGCATAAACAAAACCCTACAATTTTTGAAATGTTTACATATTGTATCTTTTTTTCATTGAAAAACTTGAAAACTTAAAACTTAAACCCATCTATCTCCACCACTCATTTGGCTCTCCTTTCATTCAACGATTTTTTCTGAAGAAACATAATTTTTTACACATAAAAACTCGTCGAATACATTAGTGTCATTAATTGAAACTCCACTTGGTCCCAGGAAGGGGTTGTTTGTAGAAGTACTCCTTCTAAATCTTCAATATCTACATACGCTTTGTCCCACTGACTGGTTTAAATAATCAAGACAACTTCTGTTGAATTCATAAGCATAGCTTTTATTTTATTTAGTACATCAGAATCTTCTTATTCAAAAGCTTTGATGATTTTTCTGAACAAAATTGGCAAAAAACCCTCAATTTTTCTTTGTTCAATTTTAGATTTAAGTTTTTTAATTACTAGAGACACTTCTATCATGGATATTTGCTGAGTTTCTATTTGTAGAATGAGAATGAACAAAAAAAGAAAACAGATTTCCGAATAGGGCTTATTAAAAAGTTCCCTTAATATTGTTGGGCACTTTGGTTGAGATAAGAAATACATCTTTAAATTTTTGAACAATTTTAAAATCCTTTCTATTAATGGTTTAAGAGTAAGCCACCTAGTCTTACTAAAACCCATCAATTTTGTATATTCTGTGTCAACTTCATCGAATATTTCTTTTAAGTGTTCAACAACGATTGTATAAATATAAATAGGAATATATTTTTACTACAATTACTTCTATGTCTAACGGTAAACATTCAACAGCAGTTTGAATGCAATTATTTATGTTAGTACCTTATAATAATATAGTCTTCTGATTTTTGTAATTATGAGAGTAGGAAAGGAAGTGTTCCGAAAAAGAAAGACTACGAATTATGATGTGAGTGTATGTTTTCATTGAGCATTTAATGGTGTTCATGCTTAGGCTTTCCTTAACGAAAAAAATTATAAAATAATGAACAAATAATGAGCAATTTCTAAAATAATGAACATTTTTATGTTTTCCGACACACAATAATTCATAATGAACATTTTCTTCAAATAATGAACTGTTCATTATAATAATGAACGGATGGTCACCGTACGTATACGCCATTTTTACATTTTTGGGAAATCGCTTTTGAATGTTTGGAAGTCTATTACGAAGAAACTAATCGCTGACATTGTTTGATTTTTTTGTATGTTATATAGTTAAGAATTCTCTTTCATATACATGTTATTTATCATCTGTTAGTCTTCTAGTTTTTAAAATATTTAAATATGTTTTTGTCGAAAATGAGTTTGCCGTATACGCCATCAAAATCAGAAGTTATTTTCCTTTTCGTACACATATGTACGTCAAAAAAATAAAAATTAGATTCTGTATTCTCACTTTGTACAGGATCGAACTCAAACACATTTTTAACCCCCCATAACTTTTGAACCCATAGAGTTAGAAGATTCAAATTTAAACTACATATTAACTCCATAAAAACAAATGCACTGTAAAAAAAATAATTTCTCAGAACCACTACTTCCTGAGATATTGAACAGTAAAAATTTCAAAAACGGTACTTGACTCACTCACTGACTTACTGATCATCAAAATTATGAAGCACTTCTAACAACAGCAGAGCCTTGAAATTTAGTACAATGGTAGGTTTTCGGGTCTATACAAAGCCAAAAATCGAAAATTTCAATTTGCTCATTCAGGAGGCGTGGTATCTGCCCAATTTCTAAAAATGGTCGTAGGATGTTGAAATTCGGAATTCTGATAGGGTTTTAGTTGAACGACATGGAAAAATTGAGAAAAAATCTATTTCCATTTAGGGGCGTGGTATCCGCCCACTTTACCAAAATGATCGAAAACGTTTAAATTCGAAATTCTGTTAGGGTTCCGGTTGAATACAAGATGAAATATAAGTATAAAAGTGTAGTTTCATTAAAGGGGCGTGGTTGCCGCCAACTTTCTTAAAATTGTCATAGGATGTTGAAATTTAAAATTCTGGTTTGTTTAAGTTCATAACATTCCCATGAGTGTGGTTTCACAATGGACCTTTGTCAACATGTGAAACATTTGAATATAACTTCATTCCATATGAATTTATGTAATTCTTACAAAAGAAGTTCCGCATTAATATCAGGCACTGGAGAATTCATTTTCGCACGTCCCCTCTTCACGAGGCTTAGCAGACTGATAAATATTTTTCGTCTAGTAGTCCAGTATTCAAATCGGCAAATGAAAAATAAAATATTTTTCGTGACTGTGACGTATGTACATATATACGATTTCTAAGCATTATACTGAAATTTGTATGCACATTGCACATACGTCAAACCAATACTGATACTGACCGATCATTTGATTTTCGATGATTTATGTTTTTTCGTAAATTGCATGAAAAATTTGCCGTAAATTCCAAAATTTGGCGTTTACGTCAAAACAATACTTGAACTTATTGATTTTGATGGATATACGTCAAAACCATTCTGAATATCTCAGCAACGAAAAGAGATAGAAAAAAAACGGACAACAGATTTGAAAAGAGCGACCTCGAAAATATAAGACTGCATACCCAGTTCAAAATATGAGTTTTGGCGTATATACGGTACTTCAATACTAGGGCGACGACAGGTTCATACAGTTTGTCTCTGTAGATGCTGTCATGCGCGGCGTTAAAATCGATGAAGAGGTGGTAGGTTTCGATTTGGAGCTCATAGGTTTTTTCCAGGATCTACCGCAACGTGAAAATTTGGTCGATGGTTGACCATCTGACATACCTCCATGGGGTAAACCTTGACGTGGCGGAGCGGCTTACGGTAACTACTACGAAGAAGCTTATCGCGAAACTTGTTTTCGCAGAAGGGCCTCCCATAGTCGACAGGTCGAAGCGGAGTATGCTGTTACTACTAATTACCCCACAACGAAGAAGTGTTCCCACCAAGGCACTCACAATGAGGGACGACAGCGGATGAATTTTTTTTTTTCGGAATCAACATTGGTGTCTTCCGACTACGTAGAAAAAGATTTAGATTTAGTTGCGAAGCAACAACAGGACTCCAAAACGGACGGAAGATATAGATAAACATTACTCATTTGCCGGAATTGGGAGTTAATATTTCATTAAAAAATCAGACATGAATCTTACCGAAGATGGTAGCTTGCATTCTACCATCTTCGGTAAGATTCATGTCTCCACAAATTCCAGTCACAATTACGAGTAAGAAATGAAAAGAAAAAATGAAAACTCATTCACTCATTACACGATTAGTAAACTTATAAACATCGAACACATTCCCACGCGGAAATGTCTTGATTTATTGTTGGCGCCATGAGGCACGTATCATTCGCGACAGTATTCAACCAACATGGCAATTTCTACTTTTCTGTTTTTTATGCATGTGTCTTTTCTGTTGTGAGTTTGCTGTGCCGTGTACTCGATGAATGTTTACTTCAGTTAATTAATTTGAATAAAAATTATACATTTTCCAGTCTATTTCTATACCCAAATAACCATATAAACGCCTAAATAACTTTTCGTGAACTCTTATCACAATTTAATTTCTTTTTTTTTAATCAAATAGTCAAGCTCATATTATTTTACATGCAAGCCTTTACTCCAAAGCCTCTGTCCTCTGAATAATAAAACTCTCTAATGTCTTGATGTTAATCTTAACACTTTTGCATATAAATTATTTTAAAAATAAGATGCAAAAAATCACTTGCGAATTCACTGTGAGACGTCAATTACAAGACACTCAAGACTCATAAATTCACTCTTTTTTTCATAAATTTTTGTTCAATTAAATTTTAGCTATGAATCTAAATATTTTCGTTAAGGTTCATTTCAATGTATAACGGTATTTTTATTCGCACTGGTGTAATTGGCAACAATTATTTAGCTCAAACAGAACTTGATCTATGACTTAATAGGCCACAGCAAACGTGTCACAAGACTATACTTAAAGAGAAATAGTAATATCATACATGAATCAAGCAATTGAAATGTAATAAACCATTTGCATTTGACACAATCAGAAAGTAATAGATCATTTCGGTGCTAGCAATAAATAAGAAAGGGGTGGAACACTGTTCGCGTCGCGTCACTTCGAAGTTTGCGAAAGGGGACAAACAGTTTATGTAGCATAATAAGGAGGTTTAATGGTTTTGCTTTGAAAGTTTATTTTTGACAGTTATTTGCAACTTAAACCAGGAAGTTCTGTTTCCGGTATCCTTACACGGTTGCAATATCATAAAAAACACATTTTAACAACTGCAACATTAAGTGAATTTTATTGCTTTCGTATGACATTACATTGCCAGCAAATTGTCACTGCTCTGTCAGAACTAATATCTATGTGACTGCATCCCCAAAAGAATTGTCATCGCCGCTGAAATTGGCTGTAAAATGTATTTTAAATAATAGCCAATAAACTGTTTTACAGTTAAAGTGCTGATGATGTCTATTTTTAAAAGGTTTTGTTAAAACTAAATAATTTATGTATTTGTATATTTTTTATTGCATCTTTGTGTGACAACAATTCGATTAGTGCCAATTGATGTGTATGAGGAGTTTGTTGGTGATTTCTTTGTAAGAATATTTATTACTTTGTGTTATAATTATAATAGCGAGGTTAAGTTTATTGATGATGAAGGCAGAAGTAAATTTATAACTTTTATTGTTAAACAAAATGCCTATTTTATATTTACTTGTTATGGTGTTTTACTGGCAAATAGATCATTAGTCGATCTTTTGGTTTGTTCTTCTGTCTGTATTTCTTCAATTGTTTAAAAAGAGCAGTTCATCAATTGGTTTGACTGTTGCAAGTGAACGTTTCAATTTAATTTAAAACTGAAATATCGTTTTGGTCGATGCTGGTAATATGACAAAGGAGGTGTGAGCTTGGTTATTGATGGTTTTCTTATAGATTATTCAATACTAAGCATATAACGTATTATCATACTATTTCTGAAGACATGCATTCGAAGAGATACACAACAGAAGAGTAAATTGCTTGCAACTTGTGTTGCCAGCAAAGGTTCGATTTCCACCAGGGGCTTGGATACCTGCTTAACCGTGTCACTACAGGCATTATACCTGGCAACCCGTACCATTTGGGGCATCGTTTCTACCGATCCATAGCCGCTAAGCGCATCGTCCAAGGATCTGTCAAAACGTACCGGAACAGCAAACAACGGCCGTGCTCAGCCCAGATCCTTTCACTAGAAGTTAGACTAATTTATACTACGCTTTATTATTGTATTTCGAGGTGTGTTCTTAATAAAGGTTATTTGCCAAAAGACTCCGAAGACCTAGAATTGAAGTTTCGTGTTTTCTTCTATAAGACTTTGGCAAAATTGGCAAGCAAAACCTCGGCTGGAAACCAAAAAGTATAGGTACATCACAGAATCTGCCAGGCTTCATTTTTGTTTTTGCGATCAGCAGGAAACCGAGTGTAGTCAGCACCATCTCTATCTTGGACTGGAAGTATAACCACAGCCTCAACGAGGCGGACGCTTAAAACGGATTAGATCTACTACAGGAAGACTTCAAGTACACCCCCAAGAAGAGATGTCTTTCCTACCATCTTCCCATAAAAGTAGTATATTCCTATATGACATGAAAATGCGGTCAGTTTTAAATGTTGATTTTTAATTGATTGTAAAATATTTGTTGCAGTTGCCCGTAGCTTACTGGTTTAGTGCGTTGGCTGCTAAGGGTTCGTGGGTTCGAGTCCTATAGTCGTGCCCATAAAGTTTTTATTTCATCTTTCACGGGTACTGCCTCTTGCGAAGACCTAACAAAACTTCCAAGAGTATCAATCTGTCATGAAAAAGTGCTTCTTAACTTTGCTGTTCGGAATCGGCGTTAAATTGTAGGTCCCTTCAATTTTTCACACTCACTCAGAGAATTGTTGATGAGAGTAAGCCACTTAGGCCTTGGCTTTTCAAGAGCTGTCGCGCCATTCTATTTATTTTATTTTTTAAAATATTCGTCAACATTTTACAACCAATTACAAATCAACAAAAAGAAAAATGTATAAATCTAACTTATTCCTAATTTGAAAGACTATAATTTCATTTCCTCATGCATCTCTGAAAGTAATAAATATCATTTTGAAATAATCCCATGTAGCAGCTGCACTCTCCGTCACCAATCTGTCACGGCAACATAATATAGGCCAACACAAATTGCTCCCGCTCCTGCCGTTCATAAATCAAAAGTACATTCACGCCTTACTTCTTCGAACTCTCCCCCATCTCAAATAAATCTGAAAACCTATCAAAACAACACACAATCCAATCGGCTAACTGCCTTCTTAAGGCCTAGCCACAAATCAAGAGTGAAACTTAGACTCAATTCTCATAAGCCACAAAGAGCACAAATGACGACTGAATTCCCTCCTGTGCTGTCTTAAAAATCTTTACCATTTAGAAATCCAAGCCCAAATTCGACCCCGCGTAGCTCCATTTAAGGCATATAAACCTCGGCTCGAACAACAGTCCAGATTTAACCGACTTCAATTCAACGCACTCGTGGTTGTAGCAAACACATGTAGCAGATATGTAGCGGACAAAAGCTACTTGCCGAACAACAACCAAAATGAAAAGTGCCGTCATCGCCGCCGTTCGTCATGTTGCGAACTGTAGAGTCTAAGAACAAAAACATCGATGACTTGTTTTCTCTATTTAACTGGCTTTGGCTGGGTATTATTAAATTGAGTTTTCATACTGCAGAACCGCATTCTATGTGACGTATATCACTCAAAGGATTTAAATGAGCTGCCATCTGTGCCACTGCGCACACGCGTCGCGTTCGTTTTCACAGTCTTGTGGTTGCGGCTCGGTGGGTTACTGGTCGGCAGGCTTGAACTTTGAAGTATTTTTTGGTGCAACAAGCCTGCGGCACCCTGACCCTGTGCACAAACAGCGATCGTAATTTTTCCAAATCCAAATGTTGATCAAACATTCTTGTTTTGATATTTGAGTTATGAAAATTCGATCCGCCGTTCGTGCTCCTCGAATTGATGGGTTGATTATTTGTTTTCGATGTCGTTGAATCGCGTTTAACGTTACTCGTTGGATTTCGGAGGTACCAAAATCTCGATTGCGGTCATACGGCGTATTGGGCACGGTTAAGTGTGACAAATGACATAGTTTACATCGATCACGGATTGTGCGCTGAGGCTCCTTATAAAATGTACACAAAGCCTGAAATCGTTGGACGAGTTCGAGCGCCGACCGAATTAACTTGCAGCACTCGCAAAACCGCGGTTGTCACTACTTGTTTCACACCACATTTTTGCCAGCTAGTGGCATAAAATTTTGTCCGGAGTCTCTTGCGCACCTGAGTCATGAAATTTTTGGGATTCCGAATTTGAGTGTTCCTGATTTTTTTGCCAGCTTTCTGTATGTTGCTTGTTTTGTTTGTCTGGCAGGTTTGAAGCTTTTGTTTGTGGCCGATTGACAGAATGAGGCTTTGGAATTCGATATTTTGAAAAGCTTCCACCTGTTGAGCGTGACTATGGCGGTTGCGGATATGTCTTTGTCGATATTGAAAGGAATTCACAGCAATTCGCATGCTAATTTAATTTTGAAATCGTGTCTGGTTATGGTTGATTGAGTCCGATACGACCACATAAGTTTAATCGAACATGGGTTCCGAATGGGAGCTGTCATGTTAATTTCCTCACTGGAGTAAGAATGACATTTCGATTTGTTTTCGGTCTCGTTTTATTCTTGTTTTTGACTGAGGTAGATTGAGAGAATTGTATGGAAAAATTGACGGTAAGAAAGCGCAGTAACAAGATCTGTCCAGGTTTCCGCAAACAATTGCTTTAGAGAGCAATGTTTGCTGGCCATTTGTCATTTTTTATGATAAAAACGGTTTTTTATTCTTTTGAATAAGGGCGAAGGGCCACTCAGGTAAAATGTAGGTAAGCCCATAAAAGGGTCAATGAGGACGTGGGGCTACAAAACAGTTTCAATGTCCATGCATTTGAATTATTTTCTTTTCTTGCCGTACACATAGCGCTCCCAATGTTTCCTCCTTAATTTACTCCAAACAAACAAACCAACCGTTGTATAAATTAAATTGGATACCAGAAGCAGCAGTCTGTAAAAAAGAAGGCCAAATTGACAAAGATTTTACCGCATAACACTTCCTATAGCAACTACTCTTTGTCCAAAAAACTACCTCCGTTCTATATTATTCTTCTATAAACCTATCTAGCATTTTGCAACGAAAGTTTTTTTGCCACAAGCTCTGAGATGCGTCGCCGATGAGCCAACTGTATGCAACAACAGCATGCGAGTAGCACGTTCGATGAGAGTACGATACCAATCATGATACTATTGTCAGATCACGTTTAGTAAATATGGTCAGCTCTTGAAATTTGAAGCGATGTTTCGGTCATCGTGCGTCAGTCAGACGAGTTGCAACCAATCATATCTACAGCACGCAGCGCTACCGGCGACGATGAGATGCAAGATGTCGATGATATCCGACATAAAAAAAAAACTCAACCTAGGCTCAAATAAGTGCTTTGGAGGTCCAGGCTTCTGTTTTGAAATACTTACATTGACGACCCACGCTATAGCTTGAATATAGCCGACAGGCAAGTCTTCTCACTGCGACTCCAACTCTACTAAGTGATGCGATGGTATTAGACAGCACCAGCACTTTGGCTTGTTGCAGTGCTAAATAATGGTAATTAGGATATATTATCACTGAAAAGTATTACTCCTCTAACGCTACGTTAGATGAAGAGTTTCAAGGTCGACCAAAGTGACAGAGTAGACACGAAACGGACGCCTTCTAGCAACTTCAACTTCTGTCATTTCAAATTTCAATAAAAGTCAGTAAAGGAATTTTCTCCATACATTTTTCCAACAAATAAAATTAAAATAAATTTTATCAACAATGTTGGAAGAATGTCATTAAAACCGGAACAGCTGGTTTGGATGCGAATGGGCATGTGCTCTTGCTGGAGTAGCTGTTTAAGTGTTTTTTATTAGAAAAATTATGCGCTACATTAAATAGGCTTGGGAAGTCAAACTGGTACTATGGATTGTGAAATATCAAAGAATTCCTTGGTCGGTTTCGGTTTAATAGCAGAAAATAGCAATAAATCCTGATATGGGAATGAGGAAGGAAGGTGTTCAGAGTAAGTTTAATTCAATGTGTGAACAATAAATTACATGAGACTTCAATGACCTCTAGCATCGATTTATATGCACTTTTCGCTCCGGCGGCGCGGCGGCGTAATTGTTTTGCAACATCGAAAGCACCTAGAAATTATAAGATTATTCAATCTAAATTGAAGCTCTGCTCGGTGACGTACAGAAATATTGCCATAGTCCATGAGAGGATGAGAGTGTGCAGAAGAATTCAGTCAGCGAAGTTCGCGTTACTCACAAAAAACTAGCTGAATAATGCGTCTTGACTAGTGCGAACAGACAAGGTTGTTGAATAAGGGACACACCAATCCACATAATATCCAAGAGCGTCCAAAACACTCGGATTAAAGATATTGTTTGGTAAAGATTTTCGGCTGGCGACGTTATTGGTCAGTATTTCTAAAGGGGCACGAGACAACAAAGGGGCGCACGGTTGCAGTGATTCATACAAGTGGCCAATAAAGCTAGTTTATTGTTAAAGAAGCGAACTTATGAACTCGAACCACTTATGTTAGAATAAAAATCGGTCCTGAGCAAGTCCCAGTGGCGGTTTAAAGGTTGAGGGCGCCATAGGCAAGCATCTCACTGGCGCCTCTATATAGAAATATCTCGTGCTATAGTTTGACCGAAATCGCTGCACCACGCCTTAAGAAAAGGCGTTGAAATAGGGGCCAAGGGAAAAGAGACTTAGTTATCATGAGATCTATTAGTATTGTCCGAAAGATCTTACGAATTTAGTTAATTAATGATCTGCCGAAACGTAAATTTTGTAAACCAAGTTAACTAGAGTTGGTTCTTATGCAAACCAAGTGGCAGCTCGGTTCTCAAATCGGATTGCCCCGAAAATCAATCTAGAAAGAACTTAAAAAGCAGAAAAATTAGACTTTAAATCCGTCGAAATCTTTGACATCCGTTGATGAACTTCGACCATAAGCTTATTTGCCCATACAATAAGTAAAATCAATAGGTATCTATTCAAAAACGCTTACAAAAATAGAAGAAAGCTTAGTCGATTTCCGAGTTGGAAAAACTTATAGTTGACTCTGTACTGTAAGAGCAATTGCTCAGGACCGATATTTATTTTAACAAAAGATGCAAGTGCAATTCGAGTTCACAAGTTTGTTACTTTGTTACAACCACGTATGAACTCGCATTATTTTCCACTTGTAAGAATTACTGCGTCCGAACACCCCTTTGTTGCCGCGCCCCTAGGCACGTGCCTAGTTTGCCTTAAGGATAATACGTCACTGGCAATTCCACTAACAGTGTCAACTCGGTTTGAATATTCGGTTTGACAACTCGATAATCGATTTAGCTTTCTTCTAATTTTTTAAAGTGTTTTTGAATTTGATTTACTTATTGTAAGGCTTAAACGTTATGGTCGAATCTCATCGGCTGCTGGCAAAGATTTTGACGGATTAAAAACATCATTTTTCTGCTCTTTAAGTACAGGGTGTCCGCCGCCAAGGTTTGCTTATAATTTTTGATTAAATGGATCTTATATTGAAAATGTTTTATTCAGTAAAATCAGCGTCCGTGGAGGCCAATCAACATCACTATTTCTTGAAATAACTTGTAGTGAAAAGAGGTCTTGCAGTAATTCCATTCTAATCCTGGCTGTATGCGATGTGGCACCGTCTTGTTGGACCATATGCTGCTAACCAAGCCCAAAGCATGCAGTTGCGGTGTTAAAAAGTTTTCAATCATATCACAATATCGCTCCCCATCCACAGTTACCGTGAATATCGTCACCGTTTTCATTTTCAAGGAGGTAAGGTCAAATGATTCCTTCTGACCAAATTGCATACGAGACGATAAATTTTAATGGATGCAAAGGTGATTAATGAATAATTTGAAGGTTTTCCATTGCTCAGAACCGACTATTCTGTTTATTCACATAAGTATCCATTCAAATGAAAAATGTGCCTCGTCACTCGCATTTTTCACATTTTTCACACGTTAGATTATCGAATATTTTTCTATAAAACATTTGCCACGTGTCTATTACACGACTGCCAAATATGATCTGTCATGACTAATTTTTACCAAAATGTCGGCAAAACATAGTAGTATACCTTCCCGGCGGACACCCGGGGAATCCGATTTGGCGAACCAAGTTGCAACTCGGTTTGCATATAAACCAACTCGAGTTAACTTACAAAATTTACGATTCGGTACATCATTAATTAAAATATTTTAAACCGAAATCATTACACCTTTGGGACAATATACAAGGTGATTCACGAGCGTTGTGCCAAAAAGCTAGAGCGTGTAGGTTGAGTTGAGACAAGAAAAAAATCGTACGGGAGGGGCGGTCTATTCCCCCCCCGTTTAGCCGGGAGGGGCAATTTTCTGAAAAATTGACTTATTTTGTTTAAAAAAATATTAAAAATCAACGGCTTTGTTTACAACACCGTGCTATACCTTTCTGTAAAGCCAAAAACTTCTTCTTTCACTTTGTTTTTAAATTAAATTGTTTTAACGAATAGTTTAAAAAAAATAAATTTTCAAACTCAAAATTTTCAAAAAGAAAGCAAAAAAAACATTTTTGAACTTATTTTTTTCAAAATTTTATGTAATTAAGTACTAATTTTGTTTTAAAAATTCAATGTGTTTGTAAATTTTTAGTCGAAAACAGAAAACCGGATGCAAAAATGTCTTTTCGTTTTTGAGAAATTTAGAAAAAACCAAAACCACTTTTTTCTAAAAAAAATCTTTGTTTTTATTTTTACCTATCTGGACTTTTAGTTTAATTTATTAGTTTAATTTATAAATTTAATTTTTTGTGATTGGAGTTTTATGAGGACTCCATAAAGTAGAAAAGTGTTGGAATTTCCCTGGATTAACCATTTTGTTCATTGATAACTGAAAACTGACCTGTAATTTTTTCTTACTATACTAGGGCCGCGGCCACTCGCCGGCGAAGAGTTCTACCTGCTAGGGGCTTAAGATAATTAAACCGCATTTTTTCTTGAATGAAAAAACAATTAACAACCTAAAGGTAAATAAAAGGCATCGCATATTTACTAAATAACCATTTACAATTAAAATATTAACTCATCAATACATAACAATAACAAACTCATTCGCTCGAGAACAGTTAGCGGACAGGAAATTCTGCTACGGTTTAACTTATTGTCGATATCGGGAAGCCGAAAGACTCTACGCTGAAAGATATCCCAATAGATGGCACCCAAGTCGTAGCATGTTTTCAACAATCCGCCGACGAGAGCACTGAGAGCTAGAAGTGAAAGGTCAATGGCAGACGTTATCAATGAACAAAATGATTAATCCAGGGAAAATCCAATGCTTTTCTACTTTATTGAGTCCTCATAAAACTCCAATCACAAAAAATTAAATTTATAAATTAAACTAATAAATTAAACTAAAAGTCCAGATAGGTAAAAATAAAAACAAAGATTTTTTTTAGAAAAAGGAGGTTTTGGTTTTTTCTTAATTTCTCAAAAACGAAAAGACATTTTTGCATCCGGTTTTCTGTTTTCGACTAAAAATTTACAAACACATTGAATTTTTAAAACAAAATTAGTACTTAATTACATAAAATTTTGAAAAAAATAAGTTCAAAAATGTTTTTTTTTGCTTTCTTTTTGAAAATTTTGAGTTTGAAAATTTATTTTTTTTAAACTATTCGTTAAAACAATTTAATTTAAAAACAAAGTGAAAGAAGAAGTTTTTGGCTTTACAGAAAGGTATAGCACGGTGTTGTAAACAAAGCCGTTGATTTTTAATATTTTTTTAAACAAAATAAGTCAATTTTTCAGAAAATTGCCCCTCCTGGCTAAACGGGGGGGAATAGACCCCCCTCCCATACGATGTTTTTCTTGTCTCAACTCAACCTACACGATCAAGCTTTTTGGCACAACGCTCGTGAATCACCCTGTATATTATAGATCTCATGTAAGCTTGTTCTCTTTTTTCCTTGGACCCCATTTCATCGCGTTTTTCTTAAGCGCCGCCGCCGTCGTGAAGTGGTCTCGGTCAAGCTATAATACGATTTATTTCTAATATAGGGGCGCCGATGAGATGTTTGCCTATGGCGCCCTCAACTCAACGTTTAATCTGCCACTGGCTTGGGTGTTGGGTTTGAAGAATTCGGGGCTGTTGTTGAGATAATAAAAAAATACAATTTGGTGAAGAGACTTGAGACTTAATTTTGATACACTGAGAAAACTTTACTATGAGTTTTGCAAATAGAAACATGTTTGAAAACTATTTTATAATGGCAAATAGAACTCGGTTTAACCCAACCTCTTATCTATTAAAATACAAGAAAAACAATTTTGTTTGAATATAGTCTATTTGAATCAAAAGGATTCATGTTTGCCTTACTCTTTAATCATGAAATTACAATAAATGAGTTTGTTTCAAGTAAGAAGGCGTTTGAAATATCTGTAAAACAATAAAACCAAACAGACCATATTAAGCTGAAACTTACATCGATTTGAAACGATCCCGAACAACTTCAGATTTTGTATACAAAAAAATTAAATAAATGAGGTATGTTTGATTCAAACTCAAAACAATTTAAAATGAACCCAAACGAAGTAAAATACAACCACATAACTGTAAATTACTGGCGTAGTCGTCGTCGATATGGTTTTGTTGTTCTCATCTTGACAAGTTGTTTTCTGTGCGAATTGTAAAATTGAATGAAAAATTTTATCGGATCGTGTGTGATTTTAACAAATAAAAAACAATGGAATTGTTTCGTTTTGGTCTCCGTTTTTATTGTAAGTATTTTTTAGACAACTTGATTTTGTTTTTGAATTTTTCAAGTCATGTGTAATGTATTTTAGAAAATGAGATTACACAAGACAGACTTAGACTTAACTCCGGAGGATATAAAGGACTTCATTCCAAATTTACAAAAAAAGGTAACCTTTAAGTTTACTGATTTCTTACATTCATATTTATCATGCAATAGAAAACGTAATTTTGTTATAGTTCAAAGGTCAGTGACAGGACTCAAAACAACAATTTTCGTCGGAGTACAGATGTATGTAAGTATAATAAAATATAAAATGTGCATTCCAAACAAGTCCTTTTTTATTTTTTTAAAGATCGCTCCGATTACTTTGGTGCCAACTAGTAAGCAGCGTGGTCACACCAACAACTGGCTTAGGAACATTCTCAAAGAAGCACAAATGAAGATTCACCATCGCGGATGTGACGGACAGTTTTTTTTTATATATGTTACAACTTAAAAAGGTTTTTAAGTTATGTAAACCGAACAGTTTAATAAAACCAAACTAATAAATGGTTGAACAAATTAGATTTGTGAATAATAAACCTGACCATGAGATTGCTTGGCACAAACCGAAACGTCTTTGATTTAAACATGGAAATACTGAGCAAAAAATAAATACAATTCAATTTAAATCAACTTTGAATGAAGTAAATTAAAATAAATATATATAAATGTTTATCTTAAATAGAAAATGAAGTTAACATAAACTGATTTAAGTTCAATTGAAATCAACTAAAACTTAATAGATATCATATTCAAATTAAACTCAAAACGAATCCATGCCAAATCATAGGTGTTTGAGTTTGATTTGAATATGAATCTTTTTGATATTTTTCTCAGTGTAGGGATGAAAATACTTGCATCGGAACCCTATTCAGTTGAGTTAATTTTGTGTTACATTCGGCCAGTTAATCATGTATGAGGGTGAAGTGATAAGAAAATAATAAGATTTATTTATTGTATTCTTAGTTATTTATAAGCAATAAGCCTACAAAAGAAAAACAACAATTTTGAAAAAAATTTCGATTTTTTTCAATATACTTGATAGAGTGATGGTCCATTTTTAACCGAAAAATACCTTTTCTGTGACCTCCGCATTTGGGCAATATTTTTGCCCAGCGAGTGAAATATGTATGTCTTGAAAAAAAACAAGACTCCGAACAGGGCCTAATCTGATGAATTCAACCCTTTTTGGGGTAATGGCAATGGCTGAGGTATGAGCTGGTGCGTAATCATGGTAACGAGCACTTTTTTTCACTTTTTTTTCATGATCCCAATGTTTCGAGTGTTACGAAGCTCCTTCCGATTTCGCTTGAACAGCGTCAAACACTGCTCTCAGGTGGTCTCCGTTTAGTTACTCCATAAACCAATTTTTGAAGATCACAATGGAAGGAAGGCTTTATGATTTCGTTGCTTAGGCCGCAGTTACTTTTAAAACAAGTCCAATTCTGCTGAAATTTCGACATGTCTACGAAAATGTGCGTCAATTGTTCCTGCGATACTGGCGCCTAAGGCTATGTGCTTATAGCTGCGGTCTCTGCATTCTTCAAGCTGCTATAAGAAGACTTCAAACTTTGATAAAATTGAGATAAATATATTTTCTGATATTCTAATGATTTTTATTTATTTTAATCCTTTATCATTTCGTTTCAGAAAACTTAATGACTTAAAGTGACTCACCCCAAACGTACCTAGAAGGTAGGTAAGTTAGTCATTCAGTCATAAAATCCACCTCATGGGTATTTCCATATTCTTTTTATCACCTATATAGTTTATTTTGATCTTAAAAAATTGAATTCAACATCAGTCAATAAAATCCTTTTTATCGGAAATCGCTTAAATAAATGTTGTTTTCATTAGTAAGCTCTGCTCGTCACATTGCGGTAAGGCTTTGCTAGATCTATAAAGAAAACATTCCCCGAAAGAGACAAATATAATATTTATCTACAAATCCCATCTCACATATTTATTTTCTCATATACATCCGAAAAACACGATTTAGGGTAGAGTCGGCACCCTTCGACACCTTAACAGAAAATACACAAAATCATAGTTTATTTTTTTATTTTTTCAAAAACTAATTTTTTTTAAATTAAATTTATGATTTTATCAACATATTGGCGGAACCTTAGATTTAAAAAAAATGTTTACTATTTTTTTTTTAATTTAAAAAAAAGTAGAAAATTGTCGAATGTGCCCCAGGGTGGGGCACCTTCGACAGCAATGCACATTCTTGAAAATTAATGCATTATAATGTTAGTTTTTTTTAAATAAAAGTCATGATATAGTTTGATATAAGAATTCAATTCATTTTTTAATTATTTTTATTTAAAAGAATAGTTTTAACAAAAAATAAATAAGAAGATATAAGGGTAGTCCTTTTTGCGCCATATCTTGCCGCTGCTGAACTGTGTGTTCCACCTTATTGATGACATCTGTAAGGGCCTTTTTCATAGCCTTTTTTTTATAAACTCGAACCATTTTCTTTAACAATCGAAAAAATATTTTGAGGATTAACTAATTTTTATGATGGATAAACATAGGAGACAGTCTGTCGGAGGTGCCCCAGACAAGAATGTCGAAGGTGCCCCACTTGATGTTATTTTACTTTTTTTTTATTATTATTTCCCAAAGTAAGATTAATCAAATTAGCTTTAAAAATATAAATAAACACATAGTATTGTATATAAAAAACAACTTCACTGCTAGAAAAAATTAAAAACACGACTACGAAAATCTTAAGAACTTACCCTGAAAATTATAGCACGTGGTCCAAATAAATGCTTTACATCCTAACTTGGCGGGATTTGAAGCTAGACTGCTGAAATTTTTGACATATGTTTGGCATGATTAAAGGCACATCCACAATTTTTTACAGAATTTTTAAAGGTCTACACACAGAGATAATAGTGACTGTCGAAGGTGCCCCACTGTCGAAGGGTGCCGTCTCTACCCTACCGATTACACGCTTCAGGGTTTAAAATTTATGACAAAGTGACTTGTTTTGTTTAAAATTGATTTTATTGATTTGCATGCAAATTTCGTATAGAATTCAGACATTTTACATTTTATTTCCAATAAAATCAACGTTGGATCTTTCAATTCGAAGGAGAACTTTCAACTTGGAATAATAAATTTGCCGAAACGACACTTTGAATTTGAACAAAGAGTGCAGATCCTAAGGCCTGATTTCGATGAAAAATAATCATTTAAAATCTACTTAAATTAAGATTTATGTGTTTCAAAAATCTGCATAACTTCTTCAATTTCACATATTTACCTATCCCGATTTAAAGTTATTTATCGCACCAGGTGTTTATTAAGCGATCGATCCTGTATACTAGATAACCCTTTAGAGTTTAAACGCTGTTCTTTAATAAATACAAACAATTGATCTTAGTCTTATATAAAAATCATTTGAAATTGCATTTCCGTGACAGTGCATAATCACACTTATCCTATGAGCTAATCCATTCAAAAAAACATCCATTCTTATCAACTATTATAGCTTTGAAAAGACAAACAAAAGAAACACCCATTTCCACCACAGATAAAAACAAATTCCCTATCATAGCCAACAATGTATTTAAATCATCTCCCTAAATGACCGACAAAATTTCTATTCCCGAAGAACATCCCACAGAATAACATAATGACTAATAACACCAGCACAGCACTTTGCAGATATGTCAAGAAGTCTCTCATCTTCTTTGTGCTGAATGTATTCACTTTTGGCTTTGAACAGATAAAGTCGTTACGTTATTGGTGTAATGCAACTTCTCACTATCTTTCCCACCAGTTACAAGTTCCACGACTTGGGTTTCTTTAAAGGCGTATAAGAATTGGTCGCCCAGTTTGCCAGATGAAGCGCTTCAATAGAATTCGACAATCGTAAAGAAGAAAAGAAGTCTGCGGGTGCGCAGCGGGCTACTCTCTTAGGTCTGATTGTAGCTATATGAAAAACTACTACTCATAGGAGTGTTAATAATAATGACTTCATGAGTTCTGCGGCCACATTTATTAATGTAGATTATTATTATCCTCAAGGGTCAGCATAGATGGTGCATGACAGCGTAAACAACATGTGTGTGCATTTGTGCAAACGTAAATGCACTTTACAGTGCTGTGCAAATAAATATGCATTTTTGTTTAGGTGAATCAGGAAGCTCCTCCATACAGATAATGCCAGTGATATTCTAGGTGCAGAGGTTTTGGAAGAATTTAATTAATTAAATTTAAAATTGACATTAAAATAGAGATTAGAGACACAAACAATATTTAGTACTGATACTCACCAAATACTTTTTTAAGATGGAGACAATTTCACCAAAAGCGTTTTCTCTTAGCTTCAGTTTGGGTTTCTAAATTTTTTTTTATGAGGGGGGGTTTGTATACCCTTAATACAGAGACACAGAAAAACAAAGTTTCTTAAAACATTCCGATTCGTGAGGGACGGATAAAGAATGAGTTTCTATACATGACAGTGTGACCATAGTTGATGGGCAATTCTAGCCACGCCAGTACTACAGATGATTCGTTTAAAAAGAGGAATACAGCTGGCTTCTTCGCTTTAAATAGTAGATATAAGGAAATTTGAAAATTGCACCATATTCAACCTATGCCCTTTAGAAGACAAAATGTATTAACTAAAAAATGGATTTGAGCCTCATTTAAATCCTCCTCCGTCATTATGCTGTATTCATTCTGTTATGAAAATTTAGATCGGGCGGGACAGACAACTTTCTTCTTAAAGGTCATCCGAACTCATGTCTTCAATTGAAGGATGTAAAACCTATGTTGGAAATTTTCGTAGTAAGATAGTCCCAAAGTTGTTCCGAGCCCTAGAGTGGCCTTAGGTGTTCTTACAGTACCGTTAAAAAGATCTCACAAGCCTCATTAGCTGTACCACTTTCCATTCATCACACCTGATTTCCTATAATTCTCCTAACCAAGTCTTTCCTTGGGCGATTTCAAAAGTTCTGCCGTACTGTCGAGGCCGGACGGCCTTTTTCTGTGTGCTTCTGATTCGTTTTCAATATTGTTAAGCTCACTGTTGAGCCTAATACTTAGCTGTTGATCTCCTTTTCATGGTTTGATTCTATTTCTCCAATTCTAAGCCTCCAGAAATGGTGCAGCTTCAAAATTGATTCTACTTCACTGTTTCCTTGTCCATTTGTTTCCTGTTTCCTTGTCCATTTGTGCATGCTTCATCCATGCGTGTCTTATACCCTGAAAAGGTTCTGTTAACGTTCTGGGGCAAACTTTCAAACTTCATTTCTGTTGGAGCATATATTGAATTCTACGTCATAATTTATATGCTTCCTTTTCTCTGTTCTGAAAAGCCAGCATTCATCCGTTTTTGTTTTGGGCATCCGCACCATCGTTCCTTATGCTTCCTGTTTGGCTTCACGGTCTAGTGTTAGATGCATCAGTGCTCCTGGAAGAAGACAGTACAGTTTTCCGATCCACTTGACTCGTCAAACCCTACATTTGGGACGCAGCAACCAACTTGCGTTGTTGCGATTTTCAGAAATTATTGTTTCTCATTTTTTTTTTGCACATCACTGTTGGAAGCAATACCATACCATGAAGACACTTGAACCGCTGCGGTATGTAATATTGTTCGCTAAAGATGACTATGCATTTCCAAAGACCCTGTATTTGCCGCTCAAACTACCAAGCAGCATTATGTCGTTTTCTTTTCATAATTTCTGGGCATAAGGCGTTATAATTTGTGAACATCTCCTTCGTCCAGCCCAGCGACAACGTAGACGTTGCGTCGAACGCTTCGCTTTGTGCTTAGTGCAGTGAGCATGCGATTCATCTAAATCGCTTCGTAGATACGCACAATTGGTCTTCAATTTAAAGGAATGGCAATCCTCCTTTCAAATTCCCCTCTACGTCGTCCTCATTTTGATACAAAGAGTCAAACTCACTGAATTGCGAATACAATTTATGGAACTCAATAATAAAAAGTGATTAGCATCAATATCTTCTGATTCTAGCAATTTTTTAACCTCTTTGGAGAGGTGGCGACGACGAGAACAGAAAGTACCCCTACCAACAAGTAAATAAACAGATTAAGTCTAAACTAAAACTGACTGTGTTCTTCGGGAGGCTTAATATCAGGCCATTCTGCTGTGCAATTTTTCCTTCGGAAGTCGCTTAGATTTTGGGAAGGCAGGGGAGTTGCCAGAGTTTGCAATTTGATTTGACTGCAGCTTCCAGTGTGCAATGGTTGGAGGAAGGTGTTTGTGGTCGTTATGGTGAATCATGTACTGTTGTGGTTGTTTAGATATAGAGTTGCTTTCGATAAGCTAACTCAAAACTAACTGCTACGGTTGGAGTAGTCGTTGGTGATGACGATGATTGTGGTTTTAAGAAGTGGCCTACGCATTTTGTCGTTCGGGCTTCAGTAGTGGCAATTTGTTGCTCCTCATCTCATACCGTTTGGCCGTTCTCCATCTTCCGATTCAAGGTTAACCACACATTTGCACTTTTAAACTGTAACGCAGTTCTTGCTGTGGGAAAAATAAAGTCTGATGGTAGTTCAACAATTTGTGTTTCATAAGAGAGCTATACTTCTAATTTTTTGCTGGGCTTGAATCATTTCGTTAGAAACTGCTTTGGCGATGTATTTGTTGTTAATGAGATTGCGGACACAGTCCATTTTTTCCCCTAAATCGAGAATGCTGTTGTGCGAAAATTGCTTCAAATAATATTGAATCGATTACAGCAACAGTTGCCAATTCGAATGGTTCATGCAACCGTTTGGCGAAGTTCAGGCAATTAGAATATTTTCTATTAACTGCAGTTTCATTCCTTTGTCAGTATCATAAAAATACAAATAAAATTTATCACCAATCTTGAGTCGCCTTGTACTTTTTTATTCAAACCCTTAGGACCAATATAATAAAAGCTGCAGCACGAAATCATCGAATCAAACTTAAGGAGCTCTTGAGTTCCAAAAAAGTCCACAAGCTTACTTTGAAAGCTATTGAACCTAAGTTGATTGATGATGCTCAAACACCTAGGTACTCCCACATAAATCGGTTTACCTCTTTGAATCGATTTTTTCATCACAATGCCGAAAACATATCAACATAGAAGCCTTTGTACTCCAAAAACAGATTTTCTAATTATTACGTTGTCGTCATCAATTAAAGTACTTTACTAGAATTAACGATGCATAAATCTTCCAGCCTTTGAAGGCATTTTCACGCTTTTTAACAATACCCTCTAATCCACCAACCGAACACCAATCTAAAACCTTAGCCAGCACATAATATCCGTGTGATTCAACTCAATTAAATTTTCTCAAAACGAAAGTGTTCTTAACAAAACAAACTTGCTGCGTTCGATAAACAACTTTTAGGTTTTAGCTATTCCTAAAATAAAAATAACATCAAAACTCACACATCCGCCTTCACACCGTTCTACAAACTAAAACTCAAATCGACGCACGTTGATGTGACATTGTACTGAAATCAGAGACGGACAAGCGAAGCACTTTTCCTATTTGATATTCAAGTTAGAGCCTCGAGAATCGCCAGTGAGTGATTTAAGTTGTCAACATGTTGAGGTCTACTCGACTTGTATGGTCACTCGAACTTGTGGATGGAGGTGTTATTTATACTTGGAAAAGAATGAAAAGGTGATTTCGCAACATTTTTGACATGTGGGTTTACATTTTGATGACAACGTTGCACAGTTTTTCGGCACACTTTTTGATGACAAACATGATGAAGAACAAGTTTGACTCAAACGAAGAAATTAGTTTTGATTTGAGACAATTGTGGTCATCGTCATCAGTCTTTTCTCTCCGTGTACAAGAACTCAATTACACTTGATTCGCTATCATCCACAAACCAACCCGACCAGCTGTCACACTACCAGCACAACTTGATGAACATGAAATGTGCAAACGTGCATGGCAGCAACAACGCCTCTGTCAAAATCTATGAAGGTGGTTCCAGATAATTCATGTTTGACATTTCGTTTGAAATTTTTCGTAAGTCGGTTTCACAAAAGCTGTGATGTGTGTCCGTCCATTAAGAAGGTCGACACCATCGGACCCTATGACCACATCATCGTGTTATAGTCAATCGGTCGTGCATCGGTCGTGCATCGGTCTTCCCTTCTTCTATTATAGAAGTTCCCAAAACAAAGCTCTGAAACATCTCGCTGCTCTTAACGGATCGAACTCATAAAAACAGACGATGTTGTCAGTTGATCAGTTTGGCGGCTGTTGTATTATCTGGTACTAAACGGGCATTTAATATGATTTATTGCTTCACAGACACGCGGTATTTTAAAAACATAAAAATAAAAAATCATCGACAACGACTGGCGACGGGACTGTACGGGACGGACATTCGGTCACACTGAAATGCCGCAGGGTTCCCTTTATTAAGCCTAAATGGTGATTGAGCCCCAAGCCGCCCGCCCGCTTACCGCCCAGTCAGCCTCCATGTGTCTAACATTTGCTGGTCTATGCTGTGTCATCATTTTTGTTATTGTTTTCGATAAAACGTGACAATTTAAGTTGAATTTTCAAATGCTTTAGGATACGTTCAGTTTGCTTGGTCATTCAGAAACAATGATGAGGGGGCACAGGGGATGCATCGATCATCGAATTAGTGCATGACCGGCATAATGGACTAAGACACTTTGACAAATGACGACTTTGTATTCGATATCGATTGAGAGGAATCATGGCAGCCACTGTGGTAGGCAACAAAGATGGGAGAGAATGGTAAAGGGGAATCGGCTATCCGAGCTAGTGCGATACTGTTTGTTTATGATGTGTTCATTTTGCTTTTTGTTCGTCGGATGCTTAGTGTTTGATTGTGATGTTTTGACAGAACTCATGGCTGACGACATGAATGCACTTTTTTTGACGAAGACGACAATTTTTTTTTTTGGTTGAGACAGACAATGAACGCATTGCGATGGAACTGATGAATTGGCTTGGTGTTTGAAAGGATTCAATAATGTGAGTTGAATGACTGTACCTTAATTAGTATTTGATTTGTTATTGAATTCTTAAAATAGTCATGCATTGGAATGGAATGGAGGCATGGCAGATACAAGGTGGGCAAAAGTACTGTTTCTTTAACATTTTTTCTTCACGAATTTTCAGATGATAATATGGTTTGTTTATTTCATCAAGTCGAGATCTAGCTCATTAGATTACTTTCAAATTTAACAAAATAACTTAAGACTAATAACAGTAAATCAATAAAATAAATAGACTAATAAATAGTAACATAACAATTTTACTTTAATTATTAAGTTTTAATTCGATTAAAAGAACAGTTTTAAAAGTATTTCTATTTAAAGAATTGTAAAAATCTAATTCCGACCGACCGAAACCGAGTTGGCCATTTTGACCATAGTTTACTCGGCGTTGAGGAACGAAAAAGGCATTTGTTGATCTTAGTCTTAAGGAATAATTAAGACCAATTAATTCTAGCAAAAAGGAGCAAAATATCAGCAATTCATTCTCGCTGCAATATTATCACATTCCAGAAAATAAATTTATTGACTATCACTATCAACAAATACACACACATTTCATTTCCCGCCAGCACGTTGACAGCCAAACCAAAAGAAAGCACTGCAGGATGTTAAATGTCAAACAATAATATTGACAGTTAACAGCTGAACTTACAACATAATATGTCATCAAGAATATGACTCACACCATCTGTCATTCATAAACAAAGTAGGGTGCTAAAATTTCCCCACGATTTCCATCACAAATCACAAAAGTGAGGAAACAGACATTTATCGGGTCTATTTTCGTTTCTATCACTATGCACCAGGTACGAGTTCGGTTGCATATTAAAATTTATATTTCAAAAAAATAGGTCTGGCCCGGCTGTGACTTGTCATATTTAAAAAAATAAAGTTGTAGCACAGACAATTCCAACAAGCCCATTTTTTGTCAAATCGAGAAAAATAGTGACTCAAATTTATCCGTAGAAGAAGTTATTGCTCCCAGCCTTTTCGCTGTCGAATTCCTCTGAATTCGGCAACACAGTGTGGAAAACAAAACAAAACGTTTTCTGGTGAGTCACTTTACATTTGTAAATTTGAGATGTAAAACCCGTGTGTTTCTCGTCGCACACCGCACGTTGTGCGGCCGAGATGAGATTTCCTCTTCCTTCGAACGATTTCTTGGGATCGGGCATCTCTATAGCACAGGCGAGAACGCAGACTCCTACGCACCGCAAATGAGGTTGTATGCGGGGTAAGGCTCCTCCATGTAATACCGGATGGGAGTGTTAAGAGTTCGCATATTGATGCCAGTGCCTTTGCACTGGGGTAGGTATATTTTTTGTGTAACGTTATGGCGAGAATGTATTTATATTAGCCGTCTCGTTATATTCGTTTATTTGTTGTTGATGATGATGATGGAGCACGTAGAAAAGATGACTCCAACGTTGCTGTTCGCCAGCAACGTATGGGATATTTTATTTTCACATCTGTGAGAAGCGATTTCACAACACTTTTGTTGAAGGGAAAAGATTTGGTTTCGCAGCGGTAATTCCGTTTTGGATTGCAACCATATAAATCCGTAGGGGTTTTAATTGGCAAGATCCTTTGCAATCCAATTGGGAAGTTGTGAATCTTGTCAGTGATGAAAGTTTTCTCTTGTCAGGGTGTGGGAAAACGATCAATTTACTTTCACTTCCTTGCTGGGTTATTTCTTTGTTCGTTTTTTATCCGTTTCAAAGATAAAGGATCTGCGAATTGGGAAAATGGAGAATCCTCATTAGATATGGATGTGGATCAGGTCCAAATCAGGTTAAAGAAGGCTAAGAGGAGCCTTATCGTGGTCAATCAATCTTATTTGAAATAATGAACACCTTTCAGTTTTCTTTTAAAAGTTAGGTAAGCAAATGAAAATTTATAGTTGGGTTTGATTTTCAAAAGCCTCCGACAAAGCATTCGTGACTCTTTTCGTACTGCTCTGTCATTTTTGTGATTCTGAGATACCTGCGAAAAGAAAATGGTTCATATGTTGTTGTTGTTTACATCAAAAAAAAGCTACCACCTTTTGGTTATGTGATTGATCCAGTTATCTCGTTCAAATTACCTTTAACTTATGCTATGATGTTCACCGTGCTGGTCGCTCTTACCCTTAAGAAAAATATATTTAATTTTACTGGCTTGGCTTACTATTTCCAAACGCATATGGTATGGTGTTGTTGTTAACATGAGCTAATCATGTTTCCTCGCATTTCCCATATTCTCAACTTCCGCTTTCAAAAGCAAGACAAGAATGAACTGAAAAACATATATCACACTCTGATGGCAAAAATGAAACATTTCAGGCAACCCGAAAATGTATGGATAGGTATACCTACTTTCAAAAAACAACATTTTAAACCTAAAATGTATTGTTGTCATCCAAGTAGTCATTATTCCCATTGTGGTATCAATTTAGTTTTTGTTTTTACTTTTCCAAGGTTCAGTCAGTTTTCCCCTTTCCGATTTTCCAGCTGTTCGCTTCGCTTTGTCGGTCTCAGGAGTTTTTGTTTTCCTGTGTTGCTTAGAGCCAATACCTATTTTGCAATGGAAACTTAACCCCACCTTCCTCCCCCCTTATAGTTTTCGTACGTAACCGTTAGTATGGATTATTAAAGACCTGTCCCAAGCTTCCAAGGTAAGAGACCGCAGCTATTCTTAACAAATACAGTAATGTATTTGTAATGTAGGAAACCGAAGCTGTACTTGATTTCTGGTGGAACAGTAGGGGTAGACCGGGTGTTGAAGTTTGCTAAAAGACAAACATCATGAGCAGATTTCAGCGTTTACTAAGGTGGAAAGGAGAAAGATTAGTGCTTGTTTTTATTTTTATTTGCAATGCTCACAAGTGGATTCATTAGCTCCTAAGCTGCTGAACAGGGACCCAGCAAGTGACAGTAGTTGGTATAAGTTAAATGTAAGTATTGACTTATGGTATTGTATTGACCGATGAAGTGAATAATAAAAGTAAAATATTTCCATGTCAACATTGACGAACAGCTTATATACCAGAAGCTGATCCTTAACGAGTCTGTGAGCTCCAGAGACTAAAGGAATGCAGTAGCCAAGAATTTGATGTTTCTTTTTTTGGATTGGTGGATTAACATGTATCTGGTTTCTGCATCTTTACTTCTGCACAAAAGAGTAATGCAAACATATTAAACTCATGCTCGATATAGATTGTACTGTAGGTGTTTTAAACAATTTTGTTTCGTTTCAGACTTTTTCTGTTATGAAGTTTTAGACGAAGACTCAAGACCAATCGAATTAAAGTATCCAGAGTCAACGTGTGACAATTTTGCCAAAAGACATCCAGCTGGCCAGACGTGTTCGTGGTGTGTTGAGTTTTATTTGATCAAACTACTAACAAAGGTCCTTTTCAGGACCAAAAACAAATCAAAAAGAGATACACGATAATTTCAATACTTTTTTATTACTTAAAATTTGCAGATCAAGATGTTGCAGGTAAACATGTAAATCCACAATCATATATCACGATTCCCTTACTCAACATTACTAAAGTAGCAGATCACACAATACCACCTGTATTTGGCGTCTTAGTCGCGGCCTACCCTCTCTGCGACGTCCAACTAAGCTATATTCGAAATCAAAGAGTTTATAATTCCCTCGAACTTAAATCTGTTTGGGCGAATTTTGTTCCTTAACGCCGATGTTAGGTGTCCCTTCTTGCTGACAGCTGCATTATTTTGATCTTCTTTGATGGAAAGCCCAATTAGAATATTGATATTCCAAAACTTCTCTGTTACTTTTTACTAATAACTCTATACACCATTGCTCAAAAAAATTACCAATTGAAAAAATAATAATCTCGAAAGTTGGTCTAGATGTGCTCCTTCATATGTCCACCTGGTCAGCAAGGCATTGCTGTTGTTCACCACAATTGCACTGCCTGGCCTTTATAAGTCGCTGGTATATAGCAACAACAACAACTCAGCTTCATGTTCTACCAATGTCCGTTTGGGGTACAAATAAACACGGCAACAAAAAGGCCAGCAATATAAGAAGAACATTAACGGCTGATGATGTCGTGTCCTTGCCAACGACCAATGAACACCAACCATCAGGCACTACTTCCCGCCAACATTAGCAGAAGTGTGAAGTAGTGCCTAATGGCTGGTCTAGTAAATAGTAGGGGTAGTAAATAAGATGCACAAAACCATTTCTGGGTTCCCGCTGAGCAATCAAAATGTCATTTTTGTCTCTGTTAATTGTGGCTGGAACGTGGAAGAATGTTCGAAAGGAGCGATTAGTTTTACCACTTTCCAGAAATAAGGTTAAATTGTTTCTTGTTTCCGAGCTTCAAGAATGGTATTGCAAGCGTGGCAACAGTGTCGACAAATTCACTTGCCAGGTTCAGCACCAGCATTGATAAGGATCTGTACTCTGTAGAGGATGTAATAATGTCTCCAACTAAGGAATAGCGATTTCCATGCCTCGCGTCGTATCGTCATTCGTTTTCATACGTTTTCATCGATTTTTTTTGAGTCGATCCTCTGCGCGCCGCGTAAATATTATATTAAATATTATTATTCTAATTTTATGGTAATGTTGTTGTTGGCTTGTGACAACTATAGCTACGCCACTGGTGACAATTATCACGTCTCTCCCAATGCGCTTTACACTCACACTCACGCAGAGCCGCCGACGACACACCGCCGCGCCGCGCCGCGCCTCCACTGCCGGCCGGTTTAATTTGTTCCATCGTTCATTCTTAGGGAGATTGACTGTTATTATTATTAGTGTTGCTGGTTGTGCGATTATGCGACGATGAAGACAACGCGACGCAAGCGTTTGACAGGATATGCCCTCGCAGGCTTAATTGAAGGACGCACTTATCTCGATATTTTATGAAGGGATTTCCCATTATACATTTTCATAGGATGACGTTATGAAGCCCAATGAACTTTGGTTGCAAGAACAACACTTTGACATTTTTGTGAACATTGTAAATTTTTGTAAATCAATTTTTTTATGGTTTTGTTAGTTAAGTTTGACAATAAAATGTAAACAAGAAAAAAACCGTTATAATGACATGAACGCATGTTGCCATTTCTAGTTTTTATGGTCAATTAGGTATGCCAGCCTTAAACATTGGCTTAAGTGTGTTAAGCAGTAGGTAACATGCATTTGACTGGAAATGCCTTAAGTCTCGTTGGCCTAGTTAGAAGTTTCAGCATGTTGTGGGTAATTGTGTTCCTCTCTACTTGGTTAGCTTGTGTTTCATTGGGTAATCCGGTTAGTTGGTTCGTTTTATTAACATGATTACTTTATGCCTTGGGTATTTCCAAAGCAGTTGGAATTTTATTTTTTTTCATAAATAGCAAATAACTGAGACTGAAAAAGTAATTGTTCCGACGTATATATTGCTTCTACTGCAAGCAACTCGTAAAAATATTATTTCAACCACGAAGTGGCAATCATTTGGTACCTTAATGTTTTTTGGAGTGTAGGAGCACTTGAGAGAAATATAAACGTTAAATAATGACTATATTGTCAGCAACGGTATATCGCAATTCGACGAATGAAAGCTGAACGACTGTCGATAGCAGAACCTCCTAGATCGAAATTCTGTTCAACTTATTCGGTATTCGGAATTCGCAGATCATACACACTCCTTACAATTTCACTTCACATTCGCACCAATTTTGATACGAATCGGAAGAATTTGTTTTAATAATAACAAAACAAAACAAATAAAATATTAAACAAGTATAGAAAGAGGAAAAACGTTAATTAAAATTTATCATAAGAAATGTTAAGTGATTATCTAACTTTTTTTTTAAATTAAACTTGAGAAAATAGTCTCCAACAATAGTCAGCAACAAATCGAATTACAAAAAATTAATGTTATTAGCAACTTAGGCTTTTTTTTTTGTTTTGAGATTGAATTTTTGTATTTCGATTTAAATTAAAAAGCTTTGAATGAAAAACTTTTAGAGGACTGAAAGTGCAATTAAGAAAAGTTAAGATCAAGTCTGTAGGGCTGTCGACAGTCAGAGGTAGCGAAATATGTTTTGAGACTCATGGCATTTTCAATGAAAATATATCTTTCAAATTAAAAACATCACTTGATGTATTTAAAGTAACATTCTTATAATTTTCCCGATATCCAAAATTATTTTTGACGTTTCATGTCAACAAAAATTACAGGATTCACGAATAAGAACCTACCACGAATCGGGTCAGCTCCCCGGAATAAAACGAAAATAGACATGAATGTTTGTGAAACATATCATTTTTGAGTGTAGTTTTTTTCAGAAAAGAGATTTGCATGAATTACGATCCAAAACTTAAGTAAAAATGTTCCTTATTTCTCTGACGCATTCGTTTGCATGATTTTTGTGCTAAGAGCATAATGGTGGATATTTTTCATCCACGAACCGATTTCTTTTTAGCTTGGATTCATATCAATTCTTCCTTACCAAGACCTCATCTGATATTCTAGTATGACGGCTCTTTGAAACATTAATTTGGTTTAGTCATCGTTGATATTTGTTGCATGAAAGTCAGGTCGATTTGTGAACCAAGAAAGTAACTGGACGCTTTTTAGGAGGCCTTATGCCTTATTTTTGAAAATTATTTATTACTAGCTGACCCTGCAGACTTCGTACTGCCTCAATCGATAATCGATAACCCTCTTCCTCTATCGTTTGCATTGTTTTTTGTTAATTCGTTTGTATGGATCCGTCTTTAAACAAATAAGCGATATCAAAAAACAAAACAAAATGGTAAGTATACGCCCCGTTGCCTGCGGTGCACGGATTTGTAAAACGCGAATCATTTCGGTTTCACTTCGCTCCTCATGTTGCTGTTGTGTAAACATTTCGAGTTCTTCGACCCTAATTGTTGCGTATAAAACACATTGACCATGATATTGAATGAAAAAAGGATTTTTTATGATTGCTCTGAGAGTTACCGTTATGGAGCAATACCTACAGCAAAATAATTTTTTTACATTAAAAATATCAGTGTTTCAAAAAAAAATTACCAAAATCACGAATTCTCTATTTTCCCATTGTTTAAAATCCATTCAAAATTTGACTTAGGATTTTTACCACTCATTTTAACACAAGTAATGCATTTCATATGAAAAAGTGTTTTTGAGATTTTTGTTTAGCCAATTTTTTTTTGCATTTCAAATTTTCCATTTTTCCAATTTTTTGTTTACCTACTTTTTCCCTTTTTTCTGAGTTCCTTTCGAAATTCCATTTTGAAATTTTCCAGTTTTCCATTTGAAATTTTCCAGTTTTCCATTTGAAAACCAATGCATCTTCAATTACATGCAATTTTCCCTTTGAAAACCAATGAGTTTTCCGAGTTTCATTCGAAAACCCATTTTGAAATTTTCCAGTTTTCCATTTGAAATTTTCCAGTGTTCCATTTGAAAATCAATGCATCCACAATTTCATGCAATTTTCCATTTGAAAACCAATGAGTTTTCCGAGTTTTTCATCAAGAACTTTCTATTTTTCCATTCGAAAACCCATTTTGAACCAAAAAAATTCCAAGCAAAAAATATCTAATTTCCGACCTTTGTTTAGTTTTTCCAGTTTTCCCACTCTTCCATGAGGTTTTTCCAATTTTTTTTTCACAGAAATCATCACTGAATGTAACAGTATGAACCATGAAAATTTCACAAATATCTGTTGGGCCATTTCGGAGTCTATAAGAGACATACAAACAAACAAACAAACAAACAAACACACTTCCATTTTTATTTATATAGAGATTAATAAAAAAAAAATGGTCACGAGTCATAAAAAAGAAATAAAAAAAAAAAGTTTAGAATAAAGAAAATCTATGAATAAACACGTATACGCCCGAGTGCACATTTTCAGTTTAGCATGTAGTGAGTATGTTTTATTTATTTTCTTGGAAATTTTTCACAAATTTTATATACGCATTTATGTTGGTTTTGGTTTAAAATTGAATCGAGCTGTTCGATAGGTTTTTCGTGATTATCGCAGCATTCACACAATCTTGCTAAAATTTCACTAATTAGTTAAATTTTTAAACAAAAAGATCCAGAAACCTTGCAAGCTATCTTCTTGAACACTTTTGTAAACCATTTTTTTTATATTCTGTTACATTGAACAACGTTATTCACATTTACAAATTTTTATTTAGTCAATCACCCCCAAGAGCTCGTCAATAATTCTGGGAGTAGTTCGTTTTCAACCGCATCATAAATGAAAAACAAAACACTTACATTGCCCAGCACCAATCATTTTTTATTTTATTTTATTATTATTTTTTTGGCGTTTACTCCTTTAGAATCGATTCATATATAGACCCCGGAATGAAAAAATTATAGATACGAAAATCAAACATTGAAAAAAGCGTTATAAAAATTGACTACCAACGCTTTTTTTTAGCTCTTAATAACTTTTAACCTACTGGATCGATTTAGATGAAATTTGGTAGTAAGATAGACTAGAACCTGTGGAAGGGCATACGGTATTTCTTAACGCAATAAAAGGGGTTGAAAAGGTCACAAAAGGTTGAAATGTTAGGTCAAAGTTTGTATGGAGGTCGATTAGGTTAGAAGTTTAAAACTTATTTGTATGGCTTTTGACTAAACATAAATAAGTAAGACATTCAAAGTGTAAAAAAAATGAACCGAGGGGGGGTGAAAATAGGGGGTAAAAGTTTTAGTGCCATTTCGAATCTATTTTATTGAACAGAGATTTCAACGTAGACCGGTGAAATTTTTACAGATGATACAGAATTTCATGCTCTTCAATTTATTATACTTTAATTATAACGGTAACTCATTAATATGGCCAATTAAGACATTTTCACATAAATTGGTATATAAGTTTTAATCCTATAGACTGGTTGTTGAAATTTTCATATGTCTAATCTACATGAAACAACGGTGATTTTGATACCTCATTTGTAAGGATACAATTCCTACAAGCCTCACAATCTCGATTTTAAAATAAATATAATTGCACACAAACGACCTGCTTGGTTCGTACAAAATGAAACATCACCTGTGGGAGAATCCCGCTATGGCCAAAATTCGATCGGTGTTTTTCGATTAAAAGCATCCTAGCGTGCGTTCTAATAATCGGATTTTCAAGATTAAGATCTCTAAAGAAGCACAAGGCTTCAGGCTCTAGTTAAATGTACAATTCAATGACATTCAATTCCATTTTATATGCAATAATGCATGATAAATGTGGGCCCAATTGAATTTTCATCATTAAATAATGAAAAGTTGATAAGATATGTCACTGTTCTGAAAATGTAATGATGCAGTTTTGTAGTATTTTTTATTCTTTACAAAAATGTTTGTAGAAGTAACTACATTGATTCACTCAAAAATACGAAAGAACGTTTTAAACAAAGTTGTTGATATTCATATTGCCTACCATTAGTATTTAAGTAATATAATTTTATTTTATTTTAATTGAACTCGCACACGGCCTTAAGATAATCATTCTTATTGAGTGAACTCCAGTCGCGCGTCGGAGCTGACACGTACAATTTTTTTTTTGCTGTTAATTGGTAGCTCCAACATTTTTTACAAATTGAAAAGTTAAATGAAAAAGGAACATTCCTCAGAAGAGAATTCAACTGTTGGATTGATAGAGCATCATGTTTCTTCAATGAAGGATCAAACAATATTTTGCTACTGCAAAAAGAGTTTCCAACAATGTGGTTTATAAATGTGACAAGAAAACAAAGCAGGCAGAAGCCTCCAGGCTATCACCATTCTCTTTATCACTATTTGGTTCAATCAGAGAGAAGTGATATTGACAGAAAAAAGTTCAGCAATTACCCAGGCAGCAATTTGACTGACTTCAGTTAGTCAGTGCAGATGCGCTTGACAATGCGACGCACGGTTGGATACACCATGCTGAATTTTCTTTTTGCTCCTCTCCATGACCTTCTTTGTTGTGATGAGCGTGGAACATGCTATGCTGTACTACTGCGCAATGAAATGTCAAACGATCATGTCTTGGAAAAGGAATACACAAAAAATTTGTCTGCAAATAGTTTACGAATTCTGTTAAAACACTTAAGGGTGCGACCGAATGAATTGAACGAAAAGTTCAAGTCTCAGTTGACTATTTTGATTAATTTTCCGTCAGACTATGATTCATTGAACAAGAACATAAAAACTGGAAGACATATCAATTGGAATCAAAAAACGCGAGAGAGTTTCAGCTTCCATGGAATTGGCAAGAAAATATGGCTGTTGTATTGGGCGCCAAATAGACATCGTAGGTGTGACTGACCCATTCTGACTAATTTTATGGATGAACTTGAATAACCGATGTTATCATCAACATCATGGGCCTTCTAGACCTGGAGGAAGTTATAAATGGAGCTAATATTCAAACAAAACTTATTTTTGTATATATTGTCTTGATTCATTTCCTATTTCAAGATTAGATTGGTTTCTTACTCGCGTCAACTACAGTTTCAATTCAAACACAATGGCCCAATTCATTCAAAGATGTATTGCTTGCATTTTGATTACCGAAAGTGTCAACGTTCCCTTCATCGCTCTTGTTTTTGTTTGCTTTGGCCATATTTATCATTGGTTGTTACGAAGCTATCTTCAACTATTTAGAGTGCATTCTAACGTCCTCCTTTTATTATATGTCAGTGAGCAAACAAGCTGCCTGATTTCGTTGGTTCTATATGTTAAAGGCTTCAGGGCTTAAATTTCTGGGCCAAGCTTCTTCAAAGAAATTTGTTTAGAATCGATGATTTCCTCGTGGTGGTTTCGTCATGAACGACCCACCATCACCATCAGTCCTAAACACAATCACAAATAACGGAGCAGCCTGATCTGCTCCATGTCCAGTTGCAATGAAATTGTTATTTGATATCGACGATTTGTAATTAGTCATCCTTATTCCATGTAGCCCAAGGCTATTTCGTTTCCAACAACTTATCTATGTAGAAGACAAAGAGTATACATGATGCATAACTTTGGGTGGCAGAGTGACTAGCGACTAAGTGACGAGGGCATTAGTAATAAATGGACATAGGTCTTGTTTATCGTCTATCGGCTTAATCCAATATTTAGGCTCTGCTTCATCTATCTCCGTTTCTTGCGTGGATACCGCGACATTGCATTGTTATTAATTGTAAATGCCACTGATCAAGTGATCACTTATAGGTTAAAGTCCAATGGTGCCTAGTGGCACAATTCCCATTTCCAACGCACAATCTGTGCTGTGATCGCTGTGTGATTTAGTACACGAGATCGTGCACCCACCAAAAAGTCAACCAGAACCAGGGAAAAGAGCGTAATCCCGTTAAGGTCTAATGTGCAGACATCGAAAAGTAATCGCACAGCCTATTAGCCAAATAAATTGGTGAGTGTCGTTGCCATCACTATTGTGGCAGTTGCACACGTGTGACTCAAAGCAGCAGCAGCAAACTATCCTATTCAATTTGTAATGTTCTTTTTGATTCGCCATGTCGGTCGGGATGAACTTTTTTTTGTTCAAGTGAGTGTTGGCGGCGATCACAGAGCCTTGGCGCGTTTGTCGATAGAGTAAATGTTATACCATCATCGGCTTAGCCAGCGGGGGAACAGCGCTTAAGAGAGTTTCATACTATAGGAATGGCGTAATGGACAATTTGATTGAAATTGTAATTTTTTTTATTTCGTGTGTGAAAATGATTGATGAGTTTTTGGAGGTCTGAAAAAGATAGCAACGACTGGCGGCTGACGCTACGGGGCAAGACTAGAGTGAAAGACGGTGTGGAAGTTGAAGAAATTAATTTCGTTATGGACTTATGGAACTCATTTGGAAAATCGGTCAGAGTTGACTGCTAATTGAATTTATTAGGAATACTTATTCAACGATTGTCGAATAATCAATTGCAGTTCGAAGATCCTTCAATTACTTATAATTGAACTACATTCCTATGGTAAAAACTTATAATGGTAATGTTTTGACTTTTGAAATAAGATAACATACTATATCAATCAAAGGGATGGAATGAAAGGGTGAATGGAAAAAACAAATGATGCAACTTCTCAGGAAAAATATAAAATTACCATGAGGTCATGAAAATAGTCAAGCTTATGTTCGCGAGCTTTGCATTGCTGATTCTTTGCTTAGCACAACCAGGAGTATTTTACCAACCTTTGACATTCTGAATTCCATCAAGAGTTTTGTAGCAACTGCTGTACTAAACTTTCAGACTGATGAGTTGTGTGTGATACTTCGGGGTATCAAATAAAGCATATCTACATTGATCTAAGTGTGACGGTAGCAACACCAACTGTCAGCCCAAATAACCTTACCTTACCTGATGAGTTATGTGCTATTCGGTGAGCTCTTGTAACGGCTAATTTAGTCGAGTGTCTGACTGCCCTATGAGTACAAGTTAAACTGGCTGATCTACCAGAGCTGTGCAGTGCCGAGATGAGCCTATTAGCAGAAAGACGTCGATTCGAAGGTTTGTTATTCTGATAATCACCAGGACCATGTGATCAACCAATGTATATGCCTCCCGTTGTGAATCCCAACAGGAATCCCCTGAAAACAGAACCGTTTGTGTTGAATAATGTACGTAACTAACAATTTTGAGACTTTGGTTGACTCTTAAAAATGTTCCAAGAAACATGAAGTAATGAATGGATGTGCAAGGGTTTGAATATAAACATTTGATTGTACAATGCTTCTGTGTATAACCATAGACAAATTTGAAATTTCAGGTCTTCGAAACCCAAAAAGACAATCACCCTTATGTCGTTTTCGATTGGTTCTCCGGAAGCGTCCGGAATCATTCCGAAGCCTTCTGAAAGCGTTTCATTCGCACAAAACTGACAGACAGAACGCTTCTTAGAAGAGAAATTCTCTTCTTGATTTCAAATCAGAATCCACTCAAGAAGCACTAATTCATGAATAATAAAAAGTCAAAAATAATACTCAATCAGTTTTGTTTTTGTTTTTAATTCAACAAATAAATAAATAGGGTGTCCCAATAAGAGTGCACTTTTTAATTTGGAAATAAAATCAAGTATTTTATGACAGAGGTGTGATATTTTAATTGTATTGTAAAGAAGACATGTTCCGATTAAGTATGGAATAAAATATCCGGCAAATGACCCCGCGGCTCCGATCACAGGCCATTACTCTTTTCATGAAATTTTCCATGACTTTTGCACAGAGATGTGGCTGTATCTCACCGACAACACGTTGGATTTCCGATTTGAGCTCAGGAATTGTTTCGGGTTTATTCGCATAAAGCCGAGATTTCACAAAACCCCAAAGAAAAAAATCGCACGGCGTTAAATCGCACGATCTTGGTGGCCAGTTCACATCAGAATTTCGTGAAATAATGTGTTCTGAAAATCGTTGCTGCAATAAGTCGATTGTTTCATGCGCAGTATGGCAAGTTGCGCCGGCCGTCCTGCTAAATCCACATGTTGTTCAGATTCATGCCGTCCAGTTGAGGCCAAGAGAAGTCCGTTATCACATTCCTGTAACGAATGCCGTTCACACTCACTGTCGAATTGATGTTTTCGGTTTCTCGACAACACTCTCGTTTACAGCAGCAATGTTTTCAAGAGACCGACCAGTACGTTGACGCAAAGGATTCTTATCATCCATAATTGACCCAGTTTCTTAAAATTTTTTGACGAATTTTCAAATGGTTGACATATAAGGTACACTCTCTCGACTGAAAATTTGGTGAAGTTTGCGAAGCGGAACTTCCCCCATTTTTGTAATGAGTTTTTACCATTATAACATGTTGTTCTTTCAAAAAGCGCTACATTTTTAGTAATCGGAACAAACAGAGGTGACATCTGCCAAATTTCAGAGTTCCTACTTGCATGACAAAGAAATTATTCCAATTTTAAAAAGTGCGCTCTTATTGAGACACCCTATATTTCGAATTTTGAGGATTTTTGAAAGAAAAATCAGATATTTGACTTTTGAAATTTCACACAAACACAAAAAAACAGAACTCAGTGGAAGCGATTTGACCTGTTCCATTCGATTTCAGAATGAGTGAATTTTTGAGTGAAACCAATCGAAAACGACATTTGTAGTAGTCGTTTCACTTGAACGACAAATTTCATTTTCAAAAATTTGTATTATGAGTGGCGTTTAAGAGTCGTTTATTGAGTCGTAACGCCTTACTCTGAGTGGAACGTAAGTTTTTGTATGAGAAATTGAGTAATGGCGCTCATTTGTATTATAACTGTCGTTTTACTCGATTATTACGACTCTCAAAACGCTATTTTTTGTCGAACACAAATTTTCAAACGACTCATTGGCGAAATTGGAATTGGAATTGGAATTGGAATTAAACATAAAAATAACTAGCCCAGAGCAGATGAATCGCCTCGCCGCCGAGCTGATGTCAAATGGGAGTCCATAACCAATACGGGTTGGAAAAGAGTGGCTAGAAAGGTTATTCACCTCTATGAATGTTATCAAATTATAAGGGATTTCACGTTTCCCCCTCCTCGTAATACACACTCACAATTCATACCTACAGCCGTATAAGACTAGTCCCGGCAGCAGGAGATAAAGTAAGGAGCCGAAGGCTGGACGGCCGCTACGTTTTCAATGCCAATTTAATAACAAAAACAAAAAATGTCGCGAAACCGCTTTTCAGAAAACAAGGTTAGGACACGCCACAGTTCCACCAGCCCGTGCGTCGTAGTGCAATCTCTCAACTGACATCGATGCCTTTCACGCTGAAAGAGAAAAGGACACTTACACTTGATGGACTTGCAAAGGAAGGGGACATCTGCAGAGATTCCTCTTACGTGGAAAAACACAAACCCTTCCCTATATCCTCGATACTTGGCAAACGTGTCAAAGAGCATCTGACAGTTCCGAAGGAATTGCTTTTTCAAGAAAAAAAAACCCCGAAGAAGCAATAAATCTCCCCAGTCAACAACACCACCAGCCTGTTTCAGTCCTTGAAGACGAACGATCTCTCCCGGCGTGTGCATTTATGAAGAATATACCACGTCCAGAACACAGAAAAACCCTGACCTTCAAAAAACCAGAGCGCTGCAGCTCTTGCACGAACGTCTTTGTCCCTGCTACGAGGCCAGGAAGCGGATTTTGGTAACCTAAATCAGAATTGTTATGGAAAAGCTTGAAACTGAGAAAAAGTTCCAGGAGAAGAAGAAATCCTACAAAATTGAAAATAATTTTGAAAACAAATGACATTTGAATTTAAAATTATATTTGTCAAATTTTATTTGTTTTTGTGGAACGCAAGTTATCGACAACGACTGGCGTTTAAGTATCGTAATACCGACACTAAAACGCCTTAAAAGTGACTCGACTCAAAAAGTGAGAATTGTCGTTAAAAAAAAAAAACGCCTATCATAATAAGGGTGAAAAGGTCAAAATTCACTCCTACTTAAGGCAAAATATTCATATTTGAATACAACATTTTCTGAATTAATTAATTAATTATTCCCACGCCTCTTTCCCCCCCAGATACCGCACGCGCTGGGGTCCATTTTCACCGAGTACGACGGCAATTACGGTTGCTAGACGTATCGGCACTTAATTAGAAATTATTTGTAAAATAAAAAAGTGATGGCGATACGAATATCAGGAAGATGAGAGTTAGGGACTGCTTAATGCAAGCAGGGTCAAAAAGGAATCAAATTTTAAATTAAAAAATTTTACAAAAAGAGAAAAAAAAATTAAAATTAAAATTAAAAATTTTTAAAGACAAAATATTAAAAGTCAAAAATAAAAAAAAAATAATTAAATAAAAATAACAAAGTAAATAAGCGTGTAAAAGACACTTGTCAAGTTCGTAAAGAAAAATAAAAATAAAAAAAAGAAAAGAGGAGTCAGTTTCTCTCTACTACATATACATACGTATTTATTTATTTTATTAGTTGTTTAAGGAAGTACTGTATAAAAGTTTCCTTTGTGTAATCTTGCTATGGTTGAAATCAAAAATATTTGAATTTTCGTTCACCTTACGTAACATTCTCGTAACTGGTTCATTACTGCCGTAATCAGTTCTGTGATGAGCTTGATGAAATTGGGGAACCGATCTTAGAGAATGAAAGTTAACGTTAACACTCATTGCATCAAGGAGGGTGGAAGATTCTGTAGCACCGGATAGAATTTGGTGTACGAAAATAATATCAGCAACTTCACGACGTTTTTCTAGAGATTGTAAGTTTATAAGCCGCAACCGTTCTTGATACGGAGGTAGGTTAAAATTGTCAACCCATGAAAGTCCTCTTAAGGCGAAACGGAGGAATCTACGTTGTATTGCTTCAATTCTATTTATATGGACTTGGTGATAAGGGGACCATACTTGGCTGGCGTATTCCAGTAGAGGCCTTACAAAAGTGGTATAAAGAGATTTCGTAACGTAAGGATCCGAAAATTCCTTAGACCAGCGTTTGACGAAACCTAAAGCAGAATTAGCTCTAGCTACGATATTGTCATAGTGAGACCTAAAGTTAAGCTCACTATCACAAATAACTCTTAAATCTCGGATAGTTGTTACTCTGTGAACAATACATTCGTTGATATAATAGTCCCGTGTTTGCGGACGGAAACGTTTACGGGAATATGTGATTGTTTGGCATTTGGAAACATTAAGCTCTAAATTGTTTTTTTGACACCAAACATAGAAATTGTTTAAATCGGCCTGCAGGGGTAAAGCATCATCGGGTGAAGAAATCATTCTAAAGATTTTCATGTCGTCTGCGTACATTGAAACTTGGGAATTTTCAATCACAGATTCTACGTCATTAATAGTCAGAATAAAAATAATAGGGCCTAGATGACTACCTTGAGGGACTCCCGATTTTGCAGTAAATGGCTCTGATATAGAAGATCTAAATAAAACGCGATATTTACGTTCGGATAGGTATGATTCCATCCATTCAATGAAACCAGGAGGGAATCCAAGAGCCTTTAGCTTGAAAGATATAATATTGTGGGATATTTTATCAAACGCCTTGCTAAAGTCCGTAGCAATAACATCAACTTCTTTTTTACTTTCTATTGAGTTTAATGTATAAGAAACAAATTCAGTTAAATTAGTGGTCGTTGATTTCCCTTTTAGGAACCCATGTTGTTTGGCCGAAAATAATGATTTACAATGAAAGTACATTGTGTCGAATATAATACTTTCGAATAGTTTAGGAATGCAAGATAATTTGGCAATCGGCCTATAGTTAGAAATGTCAGATTTACAGCCTTTCTTATGAATGGGAATTATGAAAGAATCTTTCCACATAGATGGAAAAATTCTTTGAGAAAGAGATTTTTGAAAAAGAATAGTAAGAGGCTGAGCCAAATTAGCTGCACACTTTTTTAATACGATCGCAGGTAAACCATCAGGTCCCGAAGAGAAATCATCTTTTAATTTATTTATTTTGTTAAGCACATCGTCAACAGTGATGTTGATCGATGCCAATGATGTTTGGTTACAATCGTTCATATAAGTGAAATAGTCAGCATCAGGTACAAAATTACTGTCGGAAAAAGCAAGACTGAAGAAATTAGCAAATAAATTAGTTATAATTTTTGAATCATTAGAAGAGTGATCTAAATATTTGAGGGAATTAGGATATCCATCTGACTTTTTTTTACGTTAATGAATTGCCAAAAGCGTTTGGGATCTGAGATTATATCAAACTGCATTTGATTAATATATGCATCAAAGAGGAGTTTTGAGAGAGCAGAGAACTCGTTGTACACTACTAAATAGGAGTAATAGTCTGTCTCTGATCTAGTTTTAAGATATTTTCTCCATAGACTATTTCGGGAGTTACGGAGTGAACGAAGTTGTTTTGAATACCACGGTGGTGACGGTGAGATATTTTTATATGGTGCATAGGGAACGCATAGAAAAAAACATTCAAAAATTATTGAGTAGAAGTTAGTGGTTAAACTATTGATGCTATTGTTAACAGTTTGGTTTAATATTAAATCAAAATTAATGTTACTAAGCAGCTCGTTTAGTTGGGCGAAGTTTGCTTTTCGGAAATTAAATCGATATGGGTTCTCAGAATCTACATCGGGATGATTGTGCTCATAGACGTAAGTTAAAGACAATGGCGGATGAAAATTGTCAATGGTGGAAAGAGTTAAGCTACTTTGCTCTACGATACAGTTATTTGCTTCATTGGAAAAAATGAGATCGAGTTGTCTGCTCAAGTTGTTTTTAACATCACTAATCTGATGCAAGCCGCAATCAGACAGATTGTCAGTAAATAACATTTCTTTTTCAGATGTTGCGTTACTTGCAACAAAATGAGAGTCATCCTCGGATCGTGACCATGACAGATTAGGGAGATTGAAATCCCCAACGAGCAATAAACCATCATGTACCTCCATAGCGTCACCCAGATTGTCAACTGCTTTTATAAGGTTATGATAAGTTTCAATTGGACTGGAAGGTCGTATGTAACAGCATAAAACAAAGATAATTTTTCGCTTGATATTGATTCTTACGCAGATCAATTCAATTTCTTCGGTGTTAGGTATTTCAAAAAGTGAACTATCATACCTAGAATGCACTGCTATTAGAACACCTCTTCCAGGCATAACCCCCAAAAGACCGTCTTTTCGGTAAACATTAAAATCCGAGGTAAAAAATTCGTTATTATTAAAATCACTAGTTAAATTAGTCTCACTAAGAGCAAAAATATCAAAAGGAAGCTCTTGTGATTTTAAAAATACTTCAGGCGCTTTTGAGCGAAGTCCCCTTACATTTTGATAATAAAGGGACAAACACTTTAGTTTTTTGAAGCCTCATTTACATTATTGTTAATAACTTGCGGTTTTTTGTTGACAAATTCTTGGATGAAGGTATTAGTGGGCCATGATGTCGGAGAAATTAATAGATTGAACATTGGTTCGGGGACGGAGACTTTAAAAGAAGCAACTCTACCATTTGCTCTAGTTATATTTTTACATTTAATTAAGTTTTGGTCATTGTATATATTTTGTTGATTTAATATAGTCTTTACATGATTAAGAATATCTGTGGAGGATGTAGAAATATCAAATTTAGAAAGAAAGATGCACTTAGGAGAAGGTACCACTCTGGGAGTCAAAATGCAAGTTGAAGGGGAAATTGCAAAAGGGGTGTTGATATTTTGAGTAATGTTTTGATTATAGCTATCGAAGTTAATATGGTTATTAATATCAATATTGTCATTGAGAGGTCTATTTAATAAAGGAGGATTACTGTTGGAGGTGTTGTTGCATGTTAATTCGTCTTGAAGAGACACACAATTAGGATCATTAAAAGAATTGACCGCTGCTGTAAGGACGGTACTAGCATTCAAAATTGCAGCACTTTTTAAGTCGGCAAGGCTATCTTTAACACATCTTAATTCTTTTTCCAAAGTTGTGAAATTATTGCTACATTCATCAAGTTTAGTTTTATTAAGCGTTATCAAACTCTCAAAGTCTTTTGAAAGTTGGAGAACAGATTGGGAGATATAATTGATGTTCGAGTTATTGATTGTATTTCAATTACTAACGTTTTTATCAACCAAAGTCAAATTTTTATTGATATTAATCAAAAGACGCGAATTATTTTCTATTTCAGAGTTAATTATGCTTATTTTGTTTTCCAGTGCTTCACTAAGGGTAGAGTCTAGGTTATTTAATAATTTGACAACTTTGGAGTGGTTTTTGTCGTTGGTTAAAGTGTTAAGAGATACAGACCTAGTATTAGCGTCTACTATTTTTTCAATTTTATCTACATTGCCAACCAGATCCACAAAATGGTCAAATAGTAATCCAACTTTTTTTTCAAGATTGAAAAATCTTTCTGAATGTTTTTCTACAGATGTTTTTACCTCTTCAACATTACTTGTGAAGGTATCAACATTAGCATTCAAACCTTGCAGCTGCAAGAAAATATTTGAATGCTTACATTCATTGCATAAAAACGAAAACTTTTGCAAGGAAATCGTTTGAAGTCTGGTGAATCTTTCTGAGACTTCAGCGATAACAGATTTGCAAAAATGGCATTTTATTGTATCCATAATTGCAGAAGCAAAGGGGAGCAAAGAAAAAAAAAATAAAAAAAAAAATAATAATAATAATAATAATAATAATAATAAAAAAAGGTGAGAGAAAATTAAAAATAAATTAAAAACACAAGATTCAAGGAAAGAAAACAAAAATATAGAAATAGGTAAGAAAACAGAAAGGTGGTAACCCTAAGCTTGTGTTAACTTATTTGAGTGCAATTTCTCAGCACAAGCAAGACCACACAAAAGAAAAAGAAGAAGAAAAAAAAACTCAATACAATAGTGTAAACTTCGATCATCAAAAGCAAAATTAAATTGTCACTTACCCCACTTTCTCACAACACAAAATTAAATTTAAAGAAATTAAAAGAAAAAAAAAACTTAATTAGATAAAAGCAAAACAAAATAAGAAATAAAAAAGCAAGGCATTACACGTTAGTTTAGTATAAAAACAAAAAAAAGAGCAAGAAAGAAAGAAAAAAAAATAAATAATTAGAGCATTAAGCCGAAATTAAAGAGAGGGACGGCAATAACAGAGGCGATGACGATGCTATTGAAAGTTTGAAATATGTTTACAAACACAGAAGTTAAGAGTTAAGACTAAGAGTAATAAAGAAAGACAAAAACAAGAGAGTTAACTTAAGCACCGGCACTGCAATCAAGTTATGTATTTGTATTTTTTATTTTATTTTTATTTTTTATTTTTTGTCTATTTTTACTTTGTTTTGCCAAGAACTTAGGAGATTATTAGATAAAACAAGAAAAAGAAAAAGAAGGAATAGGGATCATGCACATGAGAAAATCACATTGGGGCACAATTAACATAAATTAAACACCAAAAATATAAAAACGACGACTAATTAAAAAAAACTATAAGACAAAGCGAACAAGACGACTTCACAGTGAGAGAGAGAAACTGAAACTGAATTTTTCGAATTTATTGTCATAGAGGCATTTCATTTTTGTCTCGAATCCCATATTAATTGATGTCAAACTATTTATACGATTCTCTCCGAAAATCTAATGAATGGTCCCTACTTACCATATGAACCATAAAACTCAATATGCAAGACGGAAAATCACAATGACCCATCTTAAATTTTCTTGTAAAACGATACACACAACGCGCTTCATTTCATTACAAATTCTGTTGATAAAAGACTTATTTAACTAAATGTCACAATAAAAGTTAAGCCCACGGCCATCCTTATCGCATTCATCTGTTCTTTTTAAAAGATTCTCATATTATTTTTGAGGGATAACTAACAACTGCAAGTAGTTATTTCTCTTGCGGTTATTAACTCTGAACTAATGGAATTAGAACCTCATCGACAGAGACATTATAGCTTCTTAATATTCGTTCATAAAGAACTCTCAAATTTCCCTAAAAAAACACTTCAGTAGTTTACAAAAAGATGTCATTAGTTGGAATAAAAACACCGACTTGCGTGTGGTTAACGAACCTAGCAACAAATGAAATCTTTAAAAACTCAGCCAACACGCCTTACCTTCTGGGTTATTTTGTCAAGTTACCAAAATTCCAGAATAGGTCATTCCTTACTTCATACATAACTATTACATCATAACTCATGAAGAAAGAAATTATTTCAAGTTCATAACTTCCCATGCCCAGTGCGTGGCGTCTTAATCAATTCTGTTCTTTTCTCATTTTTAATATCTTCATGAACGATGGGCTTTGAAATTTGAAAGATTTACAGAAAAACGTTGAGGGAGACTGCTACGAAGGCGTGATCAGCAGATATGCTCAACCTTTTCGTGCTCTCCTACCTGCATAGTTATCTCCACACAACGAGAGTTGCTTCTCCAGATATAAGCCAATCACATACTAAAAAAATGGTTTTATGAGGAAGCAAATGGTATAAGTTGTTTCTATTTCTCTAGTGAACCGAACGTGTGGTGGTTAAGTTGGAAGGTTTTATAATTCATTGAGGTCAAAGGGCACGGTAGTGCCCAGCAAAGTTCTAGCACTACTTCCTTTTTACAGGATCGAACTCAAGCACATTTTTAACCCCCATAACTTTTAAACCCACAGAGTTAGAAGCTTCAAATTTGAACTACGTATTAACTGCATGGAGACAAAGGCCCTGTAACTAACAACTTTACAACTTCACTTGGCAAGTTTTTGTTTGATGCGTGATCAATAACATTTTAAAACTTGAACAGTGATCTTGTTAATTTTCATCGAAACTATTTTCTCATTTCTTTAAATATTGTTGTGAAGGCTGTTTTTTTTTAGAGGTATAGAACTTTAAATTGCAATAAAACAACGATGGAATACTCGATTGACATGATTTTTCATTTATTAAAAAGAAAGTCTTGTGGCATTACATTTTAAATATGATTTTTGGCATATGACTACTACGGCTGGCTCGGATGTAGTCCAATCTGGACGTCCATTTTTCGATGACTTTTTCCAACATTTGTGGACGTATATCGGCAATAACACGGCGAATGTTGTCTTCCAAATGGTCAAGCGTATGTGGCTTATCCGCATAGACCGATGACTTTACATAACTCCACAGAAAATAGTCTAGCGCTGTTAAACACAAGATTTTGGAGGCCAAATCACAAGTCCAAAATGTGAAATTAGGCGGTCACCAAACGTGTCTTTCAATAAATCGATTGTGGCACGAGCTGTGTGACATGTTGCGCCGTCTTGTTGGAACCACAGCTCCTGGACGTCATGATTGTTCAATTCAGGAATGAAAAAGTTAGTAATCATGGCGCTTTACCGTTCACCATTGACTGTAACGTTGTGGCCATCATCGTTTTTGAAGAAGTACGGACCAATGATTCCACAAGCCCATAAAGCGCACTAAACAGTCAGTTTTTCTGGATGTAACGATGTTTCGACATACACTTGAGGATTAGCTTCACTCCAAATGCGGCAGTTTTATTTGTTGACGTAGCCATTTAACCAGAAGTGCGCTTAATCGCTAAACAAAACCGTTTATGAAAATCGGGAACAACGGCCATCTCGTTTTAGGCCCATTCGACGAATTTACGCCGTGGTTGATGATCGTTTGGCTTCAATTCTTGCACAAGTTAGATTTTATAAGCACGAAAACCAAGATCCTTCCGCAAAATCTTCCATAAAGTGGATGGACACAGATCCAATTCCTGTTCCATTCCATGGTTAATCGAATTAACTGCTTTGATGGACGATTTTGTCGACGATAAAATGGACGTATAGTGCGCGATACGTATTCCGCACAGAACCATTATTTTTGAAATAAAATTGCACAATTTGCATAAATCACTTGACAACTGTTAAATCGGTTGCCGTCTTGAAAAGTAATGCCAACTTAAAGTTCTATGCCTCGAAAAAAACACCCGTTATAGGAACCTGGCGTTCTTTTAGATCTCATTACTTTTGGTGGCTGACAATGATTATGTCTTAATACAAAGAATATCCTCAAGCTTGCAAGTTTTAATGGATTTGCAAAGAAGAGATGTATAGGATCTTACGTTATGTGTTCAAATACACACATAAAATATTTACCTTACAGCAAGAACAGGAAACCTAACAATTCTTATTTGGTAAGCTTCGAAATGAAAAACTGGTCAGGTCTCATCTTGAAATGCCATTGTGTAGTGTAGACATGACCAAAACAATGCATACTGACGTTATCCGGGTTGAATAAGATGTGTGCGTATAAATATCAATATGGAGAGGGCCAAGGTTGTTGATTATGTAAGAGGCGCTTTTAACTGACAGTGATGATTTATTCCATGTTCGCTGCTTTTTGTCTTCTAGGTATTCTTCTTCTTCTCAAAAAGTATGATGTTTAAATGATTATGACAGGATTAAAGAAACCATCAAAGGTCAAGAGCAAAAAAGAAATGAAAGATTGTGTTGCGTAATAAATCTCTAAGAGAAAGGGTTTCATCGTGAACTCTTTTGTATACTGCAACAGCCCGTTTACATTTTTATTCCTTGGATGGTGGATTGAAAACTGTTGTCTCTTTCAAAGGCAAAGTCATTTTTACGTCAATAGTTTCAAACAATTGTTAATTTGAAACAGTATCAAATTAGCTTACCGGAAACTTGCACCAACTGCGAGTAGTAATTATTGTTCTATCACTTCCAATTTGTTATATTTCTATATGGACAATTCTTCTCTTAGCTGTAACCTCAATCTTGGGCACTTACAAGCAACTTTTTATATTTTTTCTATATTTTTCTATCAAAAACGATAGGAATGTGGCTTATCATCGGGTACTGACACAGTCATGTTCAATTCGTGAAAATTTTTCAACGCTCTACTCTACCTACTTATATGAAACTGCACTGAGTGCACTATTTGGCGGTTATTTTTTGCTAGATGATTCAGGAAAACGTAAACCTCAAAAATCAAGTGACTTACTGTTACAAGGTGCTCAAACGGTGCTATGTGTTTTATTATGTAGGTACCTTGATGTCTGGCACAGTTTTCGATATGCATTACTTTTCAATTGGCATCTGTGGTATTTTATTCAGAGACGATGAAAAAATATTTTACCATCCACAAGGATGGGATCTGCGGTTTGAAAAAAAAATTACATAAAACTAGAAATCGTACCGTGTCGTACGGCGGTTAAAGTATTCTTGAAATAACGTCTTTGTTCTGGGGCACTACACAATCTTGACACTGTAACAGTCCAAATGAATCAGTTTAATTCAATTCGGCACGTATACATGCAGACAACCAAGGATATATGTAGTTCAGTTAATTTGTCTGAGATTAGAGTACTGTAATACGCAGCTTTGGAATTCATGAAATGATGATGGGTTTCATTTGAAGGCGGTCTTACTAAAAATCCCTAGTTTTATCTTCTGCTGCTGGCTTGTGTTTCATAGTCCAACCAAAATCTTGATTACTATGAATTGACGTTAAAGACTAAGGATCTATTAAAAGTCAATTCAATTTTACTGACCTTAAGTTAAATGAAGTTTCTCTAAACGTGAAAAAGCTTTCTCTTGTACCAGAGTGATTTCTAACAAGCCATAATCATTTATTTCTCATTTAAATCGAGATTTCGATTGAATTTCTTCGGCATAGCCTTGAATTAAGACTCCATTTAAATACACATCAAAATAAAACCTATTTATGTAGTTTAAATCATAACACAATATTTCGATCAATGATCGTTTAATTCATTTTATTTAATTCAAGTTTAAAGTTAAACACTTAAATTTAGTTTTTAGCGATATAATTTAATTCAAAAGCAAAACATTAGTTTAATTAATTTAGTTTGAAATGTAAAAAATGTATAACACGCGACTTTACTTAGCTTTTAACTTGACTTTACTTTGCTTTGACTGGACTTTACTTTACGACTTTTCCAATAAGAGTGAATAAAAAGAGAAAGAGCTGTATTACTTTGGACATTTGACTAACGGACGGAAAGGAACTTCACTTTTTGGCTATACTTAGTTCCTACATTCAGCCGTCCTGCGTATTCGACCGACTCGGCGAATTATTTGCTTCTTCTTCTTCATCATCATCGTCATCATCTTCATCGTCATCATCTTCATCGTCATCATCGGATTGATAAATTTTCCAGGGTTTCATGTAATCAGCTGATGTTGATGTTACGTTTGGGCCTTCGTGGACTCCAATCTTGCGGACTTCATAACGATCCTTTCGCTTAATCTTCGTTACTTCATATGGCCCATGGAACTTAGGACATAATTTGAGACCTGTCCCGAATTGCGTTCGTTGTATGGCCACCAGGTCATTGACTTTGTATTTGACAGATTCTTTTCTCTTGCGGTTGCAGTACTTCTTATTCTCTTCTTGTAGCTTTTCAATTTCTTGTCTGGCTTCTTTTCGGTGTTCTTGACGGTTGATATCAAAATCTACTCGAATCTCTTCTTCTAGTATGTCTGCCAGTTTCAAATCTTCCTCGGTAAACATTTCAACTCCTGTTAGCAACATGAACGGTGTTCTTTTGGTTGATCTAGATATCGTAGAATTCAAGATTCGCTGAACTCGGCTTACGTGTTGATACCACTTAAGAGGCTGGTCCACAGAAAGTTTGGATAAGACTTTGATTATTATTTTGTTATACCGCTCAACCTGTCCGTTGCCTCTGGGGACGCCCGTCGTTACTAGATGGTGATGTTTATTTCGAGTTTGACAGTAATCTTTAAATAGGTTTGAGGTGAATGCTGAGCCCTTATCTGTAATTATTCGGTGGGGGTTTCCAAAAACATCGGCTTGTAGATCCAGTTTCTTCAAAACTTCTTCGGATCCTGTGCTTTTAACTGGATGGATCCAACAAAACTTTGAAAAAGCATCGATAACAACGAATAAATACTTGTAACTTTTCGCCGTCGAGGGTAAGGGTCCAACATGATCTAGATGAAATGTGTGGAGGGGTACGTCCATTTTGTCTACTGGATTGAGAAATTCTTCCTGCTTGCCGTTTTTCTTAGAAGCAAGAATGCAACTAATACAACTTTCTGCAACGCTTTTTACCAACTTGGACAATTTTGGAATGAAATAGTCTCGCCGAAGTAAGGCTTCTACTTTACGTGTGTTAAAATGACCTTGTTCGTGAACCTTCTTTACTACCTGAGTTCGCATGCACTTTGGTACCACCACCAGATAATCACTATCGATGCATTTGTACAAGACTCCACCCCGCACAACATAATCCTCGAATTCCTCAGACGAATCCAAAATTTTAAAAATCATCTTACAGAATTCATCTTTCTCTTGTCCTTTTTTAACTGAGTGTAGCACGCCGTCTTCCAAAACCAATGTTACCGGATACCTGCTCAAGGCGTCTACATGCTTCATTGAACTCCCAGGTCGATGATGTATTTTGCAATTATATTCTTGCAACATAGCCCAATTTGCTATTCTGCTGTTTAACTCTTTTTTGTTCATTGTTTGTTGAAATGCTTTGCAGTCTGTGTAAATGACGAATTCCAATCCTAACAGATACACCCGTAGCTTCTTAAGAGCCTTAACAATGGCAAGGACTTCCAATGTCTTGTAACTGAGGAAAAATACTGGGTGGTAGAGATTATCATCCCCTTTTTGCAACAAAATCACCCCGTATCCTTCTTTACTCGCATCTGTGTGTAATTGTGTTTTGTGATTAGGGTTGAATAGTTTTAAAACAGGTTCTTGGCATAACTTTTCCTTTAACTGTAAAAAAGCTAACTCTGCCTTTTCGTTCCAAGAGAACTTGTAATCCTTTCTTGTCATATCTGAAAGTGGTTTTGCTATGAGGGCGTATCCTTGTATAAACTTCCGAAAAAAACCTGTTAGACCAAGAAAACTCATCACATCCCTGACGTTCTTTGGCGTCGGAAACTTGTTCACAGCAAAAATCTTTTCCTTAGATGGTTGAATGGTACCTCCTTCAATAATGTGGCCCAAGAATGACACTCTTTTTGTTAAAAACGGGCACTTACTCCAATTTATGATAAGGCCGTGTCTGCTACACAGCTCCAAAACAGTCTTAAATAGCTCAATGCACTCTATCTCAGATTTTGCCATGATGATGATATCATCCATGTTAATTCGAATTTTTCCTTCTCGAATAAGATGTCGAAAAATGAAGAGAATGAGACGTAGGAAAGCTGACGGTGAGTTGCATAAACCAAATGGAGCTTTGTTGAACTCATATTGTCCATCCTCAGTCACAAAAGCTGTATATTTTCGACTTGATTCCTCGATGGTTACATGGAAAAATCCATTTTTTAAGTCGAGTGTAATGAAAACTGTAGCATCGTGTAGGCCTTGAAGAGTTTCCTCTGAGTTTGACATCGGAAACCGGTCTCGAATTACTTTACGATTCAGCGCTCTGTAATCGATACAAAGCCTTAAGCTTCCGTTCTTCTTCTTTACTAGGACAACTTGGCTAGCGTAAGGAGAGGTACTCTCTCGAATTATTCCCTCTTTAAGCCACTCTTCTATTTGCATCTGTACGATTTTCTTCTCCGGTATACCTAATCGTCTAGGATATCTATGAACTGGGACTTCATCTTCCAATATGATCTTCATTTCAGGTCCTTGAACTTCGCATTTTGTAGGTTTGTATGATTGTATCATATTTTCTATCTCGGTTCTTAGCTCTGGCTTTGATATTTGTTCTAAACTTTCTGAGTATAAGTCATCTTGGTAATTGATAACGTTTACATGTGCCAAAAAAATTTGTTCTTTATTTGATTTGAAAATAATTGGCTTACCGTTTTCAATAGATAGTGAAGCATTTGTAAAAAAAACTTTGCCAATAAGTATATCGACGTTAAGCCAGTGGTTGGGGACTACGTGACATTTAATACGATACGATTCAGAATCTATTACGGCATCAATCCAGACTGCCCCTAGTGTGACCTTACTGTTTTGTGCGAATCCTACCACTGGGATACCTGGCTCTTCGAACTGTTCAAAGCCTAGCTTATTTTGCAAGGACTTTTGTATTATGTTGATGTCGCTTCCTGTATCTATTAGGCCACCTATTTTTACTTCGACTTTGAAATCTGGGACATTTATTAATTTGACCTCTTTACTTTCTATCTTTTTTGGACATTTTGGAACGATGTGGCCGAACTCGTTACAACGGAAACACCTCGATCCCTTCGACTTATCTGGGCAATTGTAGTGAACATGGGACACACTGCCGCAGTTTGTGCAACGCTTAGGCTTTTGTATAACATTTTCATGTTTTTTCCAACTACTTGAACTTTGTTGAGCCTTGTCATTCTTCTTTTCTTTCATTTGATCGTCCTTCATTTTTTCGTAAGACTTCATATTCTGTTTCAACTCATCAAGCGTTCGTGACTGATATAAGACACCCTTGTTCACAGCATCGTCTGGAATACCACTAATAATGTACCCAATAAGATCAGACGTGTCTACTTTTCCCTTACTCGAGATCTTTTTAAGTCTGTAAAAGTATTCAAGATACGATTCTTTTGCCTGTTTCTTGCATTCTGCTAATAATCTGTGGACATTTTCAGTTTCCTTATTCCCAAACTCTTTCTTAAGCAATTCAGAAAGCAACTTCCAAGAACATATACCCGATTCAGCTTCCACAGCTAATCTACCAGCCCAAACAAGCAACCGACGCGCATAAAGATACTTCTACACATCATTCCAACAACATACCGCAGCAACATCTTCAAAATCCGACAACCAAGTTTCAACCTCCTTTGACTCCCCATCGAACTTTTCCAACGACTCCTCAACGTCCTTAAATTGATAGTTATTTACTACAGGTTTTGCTTCATCGGGCATGGTTTTATCAATTGTTGAATCTAACCCTTCTAAAACAACGTGTTCTAAACTATTTTGCGAGGAACCTTCGGCTGTAACCGGACTATTTATTCTATCCCTGTCTGTAGCAATACCAGAAACGATTGGCTTTTCTGATTCCGACTCGGAAGTTTCACTACAACTGTTATAATTATCTGTGTCATCAATTCCAGGTTCAATAATGAGAGAACGTATCCTTTGTATCAGATCAGTTTTTAAATTGTATCGATAGGAAAGATTATGAGACTTAAGAATACTTTGGAGCTGCTTTGTGGTCAAAGATTCAAAATCTTCAGGCACTTTCATTAATAACGCGAGAAAAAACAGTGATTGTGGTTATTAGTCATCGACTTAAATATTTAATTTAACAAAAAAAAAGTAGAACAAAATGCTTATTGGAAATACTACAAAATTATGTTCATATAATTTTAGAGAAAATTGCATTCATATGATAACCGTAAATATATGGAACGAGCTCACCGGTATTTCGCCTTGCGGTTTAATTTTCGCTAAAGACAATGCACAACTTCTCTACAAGTTCCCGTTCGTTTTTATTTTTTTTTTCTATGTGCACAAATTTCTCTCTTTTCTTGTCACGTGTTTCTGTAACTTTTTTTTTTTGCTGTTTTATACCACTAACTAATAACTTTTCGATATTTTTCACAATTTTCTTGACTTTTCTTTTAACTTTTATTCTAACTTTTCTTTTAACTTTTCTTTTAACTTTTCTTATATCTTTTCTGATTTTTCTTTTGACTTTCTTATCTCATCTTAACAATTTTCTTTTCTTTTATCTTTTCACTTCACTGATATGCATTTAATGTTGGGTTTTTTTTTTATCACGACGCGTATGCATTCGAAAAACTTCTGACACCATGTAGTTTAAATCATAACACAATATTTCGATCAATGATCGTTTAATTCATTTTATTTAATTCAAATTTAAAGTTTACACTTAAATTTAGTTTTAAGCGATATAATTTAATTCAAAAGCAAAACATTAGTTTAATTAATTTAGTTTGAAATGTAAAAAATGTATAACACGCGACTTTACTTAGCTTTTAACTTGACTTTACTTTGCTTTGACTGGACTTTACTTTACGACTTTTCCAATAAGAGTGAATAAAAAGAGAAAGAGCTGTATTACTTTGGACATTTGACTAACGGACGGAAAGGAACTTCACTTTTTGGCTATACTTAGTTCCTGCATTTATCTTTCAACAGAAACAATTGAGTTGAATTCAATTGAAGAGAAGACAATGGCACTGTAATCTAGCTAAACAACCGCAAAAATGTTTTCAAATTTATCGGCCAACGGAAAAAAAACTTTTAACTGAGATAAGCTTCGCAAGCTAATTGAAATTCGACTGCCTTCGGCAGAAGGTGATCATTAACGATTGTTCCAGTTGTTAAATCATTTCTTTTTTTATGTTCGCAAATTATGGGTATCTATAGTCTAAATGGGAATTAGCACCAAGCATACGTAAGCATCTTGAATTATTATTTGATATTCCTAATAGCATTGGTTCCATTTAAAGAGTTAAATTAGCACATTAACTCTGATTGTATTACAAAAATGAAGAAAAAACAAATCACTGACTGACTCAGTTCAAATTGATTTATTAATAAATAAAAAACACACATACGCGCGCCGTAGTATCCCCATCCATTGGAATCACAGTCTTTTGCTCTTTTATTTGCAGAATAATTGTATATCGATGCATAAGGTTTCCTAAACCAAATGAATAAGCCCCTGATTCTTGAATAACGATTAAACGACAGCGATATTTATTTTATTTATTTATTAAATTCGTAAATATCTAAAGTGAACAGTACTTAGGGCCAGTTGCTCAATCAAATCACAAATTTAAGTTCTACATAAAGTTTTCATTTTTGTATGAGACGTGCCGGAATTCTTAAAATCTACATAAAATCCCCATACAAAAGTAAAACCTTATGTAGAACTTAAATTTATGATTCGATTGAGCAACTGGCCTTTAATCTCATTCTTATAATCTAGGTTATATATTATACAAAACTATTAAAAAAGGAATCTTTAAATGTTTTGCATTTTAAATTATCATTAGCGGATTCTAAACAAATATAAAATTCATTATAAATTGTTATTAATTGATTAAGTGGACTATTTACACCATAGTTTAATCTACTAAATATTTGATTTAAAGTATTGTCACAAGCAGTGAAAAAAATGATTGCCCTACAGTCCCAGAAGAATGAATCCCAATTGAAAAACGCCTAAGCAATTCCAACCAAATCTGACATAGTCGCACAGAAATGGATACACAATTGTACATCAAGTCCACTGCAAGCTACCAAAACCAACGAAAATGCAATAGGAACGTTATGTGTGTATGTGAATTATAGCAGTGCAACAGCAGCTCCACAACAATCGAGAAATAGTGTCACAAAAATCATTCATACTCTGAATGACAAAGAAAATAACAACAGAACGCGGATATGATACACTTCAGCAACCAATTTTGAAGCCACTTCCGCACTTCAATAATAAATTATTCAACGCAAGTCAACGTGTGTCGTAATAACCAACCAAGTCCCAAAACATATGCATTCCTGAGAAGCCTTCGATCCTCATGGAATGCAATTTATTCTAGCACACCATACACCCTGGTTGCGCAAATTATGTCCAATCCTCTGATGGATGATCAATCGATGAATTATATGAAGCTTAAGTCTTGGACAAATGACGCACGTGAGTCGATGTCGAGGACCTTTAAGTACAAAAAATAGCCTAACCCTTAAATCGTGAGTAAGCGCAGTTATCTACGCTCTCTGCTGCTCGCGTGATTGTCGCGATAATCAATTCGATTGGACTGAAATTAATTCAAAAGAACTCATTGCTTTTGCCCCAAGAAACTCTTACATCATTCAGCAACAGACTGGCCAAAAAGGCTATCCTAAAAATGCGCGTGTTTAAACTCCCATATGCAGCCATAGCCCATAGGTACGAGTAATCATAGTCTACACTTCATACTAATGGCCATATAATGACTGCATTCGCACATTCGTATGCACGCACTGTGTACAATGCTGTTAGTATTGTTGCGTGATGTTGATATTTTGTAAGCCAGCTAGCCCGCGGGTGTAGACAATAAGGATTTTCGATGCGCTCACATTCCCGTCAGTGGTCATTGCGCAGTGATGTGGTTATGCACCACCGGCGGCAGTGCTGCGTCGAAGGCGATGATGTAAACCATCATCATTATCATTGAAAAATATGATGAGACGACACGGTGACTTAGAGCTTGTCTCAGGACAAAATTGAAGTGCTGCTTAATGGCTGGAGGATATCGCGCAAGCCGTAGTTTACCTTCTTGCCAACGAATGTCGCGTCAAATAAGGTGCCAGCTAGCTCACACTGCTCACAGCTCAGTGACAGTGTGAAAGAGAAATCCTTACAGTTTGTTCTTGGTGTCAGTTGGTTCTTGTCCTTAACGAGATGGGATTTGATATTCTGAAATTGTATGCGATGAGGTGTGTTCTTAAACTCGCGGAGAAGAATAAATGCAATGATGGGTGCATAAGCTTTTGAAGAATGTCTCATAAATTGATGACGTGAGTGGGCGTGATTTATTTCTTTTTTCCAGGTTCAAGGAAAGAAAGCACTTTGTTAACAAGCAGGGTGTTTTTAAGCTTTAATGTTTATTAAAAAAACAATAGTTTGATAACCTTCAACCTATAACGCGGTTCAACGAATGTTTCTTTTCTACCTTTCAACCAGACAAAAATTCAAGAGAGTTCGTTAAGAACCGTGGTGAGATCAGTAAGTTTCCGCAAAATATCAAAGAATGACTGACCACACTTAAGGCTCTAAGAGTCTCGATATCTCAAGCTTTTAAGTGTTTCGTTTGATGTTGAACAGGCTAAAAGCAGGTGTAAGAAATCAATAAATTACCAAAATTTTGTCTGCATTTTAATACCGCGCTCTTAAACACCTTAAATCGAACATCTGCTAGCGGCTCGCGAGATAAACACTCGCCAGTTTACACTGTCTGCCCACCCATGCACCGCCCAAGCTGCAACAACATTATAACTCTAGTAAATTTAGAATGCAATTAACCTCAAAACTGAAAATGTGTCGCAAGCACCTCAAGTGCAACAGCTTTAAAATTATGATAGCTATCGGTTGTCCCAGTTGCGAACAGAATCACTATGACTCTTAATCAAAAAACATAGCGGGCCGGCCGGTCGTGGTAACCACTCCCTCACATGACTGATGGATTAGGTGCGAACTCAAATTAATTTAATAAGTACAGTGCTTCTTTGGCTCTTTCTTGCACTTGGAGTTCGTTGGGCTTCGAGATCAACAAAAAAGGGGAACACACACGATATGTGTGCGACAATCCCTAATACTGAGGTGTGTAGTGTATACTCGACATGGAAACCCTCCTCGTCAACTTGTTGTTCTAGATGGTTTTGTCTGGAGTGTTGTTGTTTGTCCGCAAGAAGTACCCGAACCGATATGATAGGATTGTCATAAAGCTCGTTTTAATCCCTGTTAAATCTTCTACACAACACTCCACTGCACACTGAATCGTAAATTTGTCAAAAATATGTTCGTTTCAAATTGTCCTGAGTCAAATCCCGAATTTCTACGAACGTCCGGCAAGTAGGACTTTAAAAGCCAAGGTCTTCCATAGCAGACCCAATTTTTTCATAACTAATTCATGCAAGTCTATTTTCCAAAATCTAAAACTCAGTCACTCATAAATAAATCAACTGAACCTAAGCGAAGACCCTTAATACTCAAATAAAATACTCACACAATTGTCATCAATATCACAATGGACATCAGCTTTATTTTTTGGTTCACCTTCAGCATGGTAATAATTTTCCAATTTGATTGATTGATCATTCAAAATCAGAAGAAAAAGAAAACTCTCTTCACATTCAACTGTTCGCTATGAAGCTACTCCTATATTTCCAGTCCTTCGATCTTCATACCCCTTCAGACCCCCAGGGAATTAGCTATCCCTCCATCTGCCATGATTCATGAATTTGAATAAGCAACAATCACTGTCATAAATTATATTGACTCCTGTACCAGTGTTTCAAATTGTTTCAAATTGTTATTGCTGTGCGCATTCTAGCCGAAGCTACACAGCGGGTAGTTAAAACAGGACTGCCATATGCACTGTGGACAATTTCTTTTAATACAAACTTTGTTGGCAATCTTGTTGCGAGTAGAATTAAACCTCTTTTTATGAATGAACCAACAACAACATAAAATGCACATTGATCGGATCGAGGCAGTAAGAGTTTCATATAAAAAGGGAATCTATGTTCAACATCTCCCAACCAAACCAAATAACCGCAATTTTATTTAATTCTCTCAGAATATTGTTAATTAACTTTAATGGTTAGAAACAGTTTAAGGAATGTAAGTAGAAACTGTTCTCAAATGACAAATGGGGGGGAAAGACTATAGCGGGTGGTTAATAATGGTGCTTTGTTTCGATTGATAAGTGGGAACGATATTTGAATACCCCAACGGTTTGCGGTTCGTATTGTGGTGGAGAAAAATCAATAATAATTGGAATTGAAACTTAAAAGGTTGCTACTTCCAATTGAAATAATAGCTTATTTGATTTGAGCTGCTGAGTGAAGTTCAGTGACACTGTGTAAGAGAAAGAGTACATCCCAACTGCAACCGATGCTGCTAGCTACATGAGCGAATTCCCCATGGGGTTTCCAAGTGAAAGTAAGTTTTTCCGAACGTGAAAATATGAATTACTTTTTTTCCCACCGGACAAGTCCAATTATAGCACTCATAGGACTGCTTTTTTTCGTTTTCAATTAAAAAGCAATTCGATTCAATCATGTTGTCTCTCTGTCATGTTTGTAAGCAGCTTGTCATGTTCAAAGCCCATTAATAATCCGTTCGGAACGTTTAATGCTTATTAGCCCTGTCAAGAATCAACATATAAGATTGCGGTAGGTGACCTACTTAATTGATGCCTAAAAGACAACAACCATTTAATGAATACACGACCACTACCAACAGTAGACCGACAACAACTAGTCAAATGATACCCTTTTAAGAGAAATTATGCATTTTCCCTTCCTCTCAACATTAAAACTTCTTATCGAGTTGATCTTTTCATAAAATTCTTCCATCGGTGGTCGTCTGGTCATCCGCCTACGTCATGTGGGAGAATGATCATCACTTTGACAATCGATTCTTAATTTGTAGACGTTACGTTAACGAAACAAACTGAAATGAACTGAAATACTTCACAACATGATCAAAAATTAAGACAGCTGTGAGAGTTACAGTAGGTACATTTGATCTTATAGGATCTTGCAAAGTTGTTCGTTTATTGCATGGTGGGCGTTCTGTAGGTACATCATTTCTGCTTACGATCCTCGTTCAAGAGCAATTAAGTTACTTTTCAATGTATTTTGTATGCCCCTGTAAGAAAGTGTATTCGAACCTTATGAATGGACCAAGTTAAAGCCGATTACTCGGGATGGTCATGGACAAGCCGTTGATACATGAGTTGAATTAATTTGGAACTTCGCGTCCAACCTCCCGTCATCTTGAAATTCTTTTTATCTTTTCATCAATAAAGTTTTCTACAATAATAGCAAGAGAAATCCTGGCTTTATCAAAAATTGGACATAAGATTTGCATTAATAATTTCGGCATGGTTGCTGGTTGCTGCAAACTCCGAAAACATTCCTTTAAAGACATGATTGTGGCAATGATTGGAATTGTGTGATGCGAGAAAGTCATTATTCATCCGAACTGAAAAAAAAAAAATATGATCCAATTTGGTCATGCATGATGATAAAAATTGAAAACAAAACACTTTTACTTACGATATTGAGCAGATGCATTTTTGGACCTTGTCTGATGTTTTTGTCTTTGAACGACAACTAGCAATGGCTATTTGATGACTGCCTACTGGCTACATTATAACTTCTTTACGCCAAGCTAGCGTAAAAGGACAACTGACACAGCTGTCACGTAAAATGGTGATATCGAAAGGAAAATGATAAGAATCAGTTCCCTTTTCATTTCATTAATTTCACACAATATACTTTAAAGTAAAATATTTATTCAAGAAAAGGTTTAGTAGTGGTTGCCACTTTAGTTTATCTTATTTTGTTTTTGATTGGCACTCACTCAGGGATTTTCTATACAATCTTCATATATTCCAAGAGCAAAGTGCGAGCATCAGGAAATTGGGAGAGAGTTAATTAGGAATGTCGCTGTTCATTGGTCTAAAATTTCACAGAGTGCGGTTAAGTTTTCACTAAACTAAAGAATTAATCTCCGTGCTTACGGAAGTTGGAATTGCGGGTTAACTGATGAAGTTCCTAGCAACTGAAACATTATGTCTGAATTGCTAAACGCGTGATATGCAGGTTATTTCACATTTGTGTGAATGAGCATATACCCAGAATTTTGAAAGGTTCGGTCTTATTCATGCATGTGACACTTATGGACAGTGGAAAATAGCTGTAACCTCATATCAACGGTAAAAGATAGAATTGGGTTTTCAAATCATTAAACTCTTCGCCGTTTTTCATTCCCCATTTTACAATTCTTCTCAGAGTTAATTGAGCTTATTAATAGGGGGGACATACAGATGATCAGTCTTTAAAAAAAAAAAATTCAAAGTAGACAAATTCTAACTCCGATTCGGCCAACTGACACTGCCAAGATGGCTGATAACACGATCCTTTGTTCAACTTTGGTTGGCAACAGTGCTTTTACGAAAAAACATTTTTCATAGAGTAGACCGTCACCTATCACAACAGCACTCGGTGCAGTGATAACCTGACACATTCGAATCTGATTCAAATAGTAAAAAAAACTTTCTGGGATTGTTATTCATGTCAACGCATTACCTTCATATTTAATACAAACACAAATACGAGTTCGTTTTTAGACCACAGCGACCAAGCTTCATGCAACATTTTTAATCCATCTACTGACTCCATAGCTCAACTAAATAAATGTTAAACCCAAAAGAAAAAAACAAAACATAAGTTGGTTATACTATAAAAATTAATATATTTGATATCGTTAAACGTATTGGGACTTGACGTCCGTCAGTTTACCATAGCTCCTTTTGTTCTCTTTAAGCTCAGTTGGCTTCCGATCAGATTGTGTACACAAATTGTCACTTAACGATCAGTTTTTTTGTTGTTCATGTTTTCTTTTTTTATATAAATACTTTGCCAGCGCACATGAAACGGTAAGCTCATAAAGTTCTTGAGAGATGGACAGTAAAGCGGTGGCTTTCTTGCACGATATAAATACAATGATGTCTCTTCATCAAATCGTTGGCATTATATAGCTTAGATTGAGAAACATGCTTGTTCTCAGTTTCAATATAGAAGACAGGGCCAGATATGAAAAAAATTATATTAACCATGCTTAAGTCTCAAATCAAGTTAATCCGCTACTGCTCAAGCCACAAAAATGATAATGACGATGACTTAGAAAGGGAAATATCAGTACAACGATAGGAAGGAGAGAAACGAGAGATGTTTGTTATATCGTTCCAAGTCCTTAGACACACGTTACCACAATTTGAAATAATGGAGCCAACAAGCGCGCACCACACAATCCACAAATTTCGACGCAGTTGTCATTTTTTCTCTATGAAGGGAGTAAGATTGAGTATGATTAGCCTAGCAAACTGTATGTAGTTCACTATTATTTTTCAGGCTTTTTTTTAAGCAACAAGGGCTCTAGCACAATGGTTTATTGCTATCTTCAGGGACAGAGTTAACGTCACAATCTTTGCAAAATAAAGTGTCAATGATGGTTATTTACCACGAGATTTGCTGAAGTTGGGGCTCCGTTAATTTATTTTGGGGTTCGCAATGAAAGTAAGGATTTAAGATTCGTTGAAAAGAGAATAATATGAAAATAGATTAAAAACGAATTTGATGGAAATATTTCCAAATTTTTGAAAAGAGAATGTCACGTTAAGGATGATAAGAGCGATTTTTCAATTAAATGGAGAGCGTTAATCTTCTTCGGAAGATCATTGTGTTTTATGTTTTGGAAAGGCAAGTTTATGGGCGATGGCTTAAGAGAATTTGATATCTAGCAGGAACACTGTGTAATCGCTAGGCAAATCGCTCTCAATTCGTAAATTCGTTTAGAACTAAATTTTAGCAAACAGAACTTTAGTTAGACTCAGTAAAGAGGCAGCCCACTGATCCTCTCCTTATATGACTTTGCTCTAAAGTAGCTCTTCTAAAGTGTTCTACAAGTAGTTCATCCTGACTGAAATGCTCATCTAATCCAAAGCTGCTTCCTGAGGATCAACTGTTGAGGTAGGTGTCTTTTCATGGCCATGTTGCATTGTATCAGGTAAATGTGACCATGAAAACGAATATTTCATGTTCCTTGTCTAAAAAGTTCTAACAAGCCACAACTCGCTTTTATTTCTTGATTCGAAGACGCATTTTATATGCTTTTGATTTTATCACCTCGGAAAGAGGATTTGAATGTCAAATTAATAATAATTCTCTCAGCCCCCTTATCCATCAAAACTGATTTTATGATTTAAAAAGAAAATATTCTCATAGATAAAATTGAATCCGACTTAAGAATCATATTTCTCTCATAAATGAATTAAGTAAATGCATCAATAAATAAAAATACATGAAAATAGTTTTTGCTATCAATTTTCGTCTTTATGATCTTTTCAATAAATATCTCTAATTCTTTTATGTTCATCTGTTGAGTGCCTCATAAAACTTATCAGATATTTTCGTAAAAAAAACATTGAGAGGGAAACAAATAGCACTCCATTGAGTGCGTAAGACCAGAACACACGACGACGTCCATCATCAACAAAAATATGACGTATCTGAAATTTGATCTAGGTATAAAGTGTACCACAATATATTTCAATCTAAAAGACCCGCATTATCATAGTAAGTGTAATCGTCATTAACCACTCTTCTCGCCTCATCATTCTAAGTACCAGGAAAAAAATGAATAACAACAAAAACGATGAGTACTTTTTTATATCAATTTTGAACTTACTCATAATATTCTCTCCATATAGTCATCTGATTCACAGCGCCTCCCACCACACATCCAAGCTGGCATAATAGCTATCAGATGCGTTCACCAAACCAAGCTTTCTGTTCTCCATGCTATAGGAACTTGTACAAATCTTGTACAAAAATTCCTTGATTGATATGCGATAAGAAATAAATTTTATGCTGAGGTGGGTGATCCATTCAAGCCAGGATAACAAAAAAGACTAAGGGTGATTATTGGGTATCAATTAGATTCGATTGCCGTACTGTGTTGGTGAAGTATCAAGTTTCCTAATAAAGACCATTTCCACCACTTGTTGGGGGAATCTACCGAGAAGCATTATCTTGCTTTCGAAGAGGAAACAAAAAGAGTTTGCTGCTCAGCTCTTTCGTTTGAGTAGTTTTTGTTGTGTATCTCTGCGAATTTGATGTTTTGACCGGATTTTAGGCAAAAGAGTTAAGAAAACAAAAAACGGATTTTGTTTAATTTTAAGGTGTTTTGCTGTCAGGACTTACAACTATCAGATGCCGTAATTTTCTAAGTTGATTTAATATTTTTACTTCAAGGCGTCTCAAAACTCTTTTTCAAACGGATCCTTACTGACTGTCGTAGGCCTAAGCATTGTCAATGTCATAATCAGTAAGTTTATTTAAACGCAAATGTTTCTTTCAGGCACCATGGAAAAGGATTGTAGTTGGAAAACAAAGTTTTTGGTATATCAATGGGGACTACATAGATCAATAGAAGATTTTTTTCTTGACAACGAGGGTAATGGTAGATTATTCATTGATATGGATGAGTATTCTTTTCTACATTTATTTGTTTTATCTATACTTCTATACTAATATTATAAAGAGGAAAGGTTTGGTTTTTTGTTTGTTTGAAATGAATAGGCTCCGAAACTACTGGACCGATTTAAAAAATTCTTTCACCGTGCGTTGGCAAGCTACACTATTACCAAGTGACATAGGCTATGTTTCATTTTCAAAAAAATTAGGGATCCTTGCTGTAAATAATAGTCAGTTTTACTATTAATTCAAGATTTTTTATTTAAGTTATAATTCAGTAATTGGCAAAAAAGAGTAATGTACAATAGCAAGTGAGGTTAAAGAATGAACATGAGTGTGTATATGTCATAATCAATTCAGGGATGGTATCGAGGCCAAGAGATCAGGGATGGTATCGAAGCCAAGAGATGATGCATGACTTCACAAGTAGGTGGTTTAAGAATATGAGGGCCAGACCACATTGCACTTGCCAATGTTAAAAAAACATACTTTTTCCACAACATCAAAAAAAAAAAATATGATCAATTTCATATATTGAAAATTATGTTTGTCAGATGTCAGATCCGAAATTATTTATGTAAATTGAAAATTTATTATTTTATGGATGGAAGCGACACAGAATTGGACTAGCGCATATTTGGAAACTGGAAAATTTCAAAATGGGCATTCGAAAGGAACTCGGAAAACTCATTGGTTTTCAAAGGGTAGGTGGATTAGGAACTCGGAAAACTCATTGGTTTTCAAAGGGTAGGTGCATTGGTTTTAAAATAGAAAATTGCATATTATCGTATGTGCATTGCAATGCACATGGTTTTCAAATGGGAAATTTCAAAATGTGTTTTCAAAAGGAACTCGGAAAACTTATTGGTTTTCAAAGGGTAAGTGCTTTGTTTTATAATGGAAAATTGCATATTATCGCCTGTGCGACGTAGCGGGGTAAAGGAGTCAGCAAGGCTTCGAGGTAACGGGTAGAAGAAGTGGGTAGCGGGGTAGCGCTCAGCGGATAGTTTAGTAGCGGGGTACAAAAGTTTAATTCTTTTACTAATCGATTTAGGCAGTACGAAGACTGCCGGGTCAGCTAGTTCTTAATATTTATGCTATTGTTTTTCTTTTCTTTTTTCAAGAAAATAGAACTTTTACTATTTTGTCCAAATTGAAGCTCTGAGAGAAACTAGGAAACACATTTGGCAATATCAGTAACGTAAGAGTCAACTATGAAATTGATGGCCTGAAGTTGTGGCTGAATATCTTGGACTAAAGGAGCTGGAAGAGAGCATGAATTACTTGCTGAGTGAAAATAATATGGACTTTGCTATGCGACCACCTTTGAGTAAAAGAGAGTTGATGAAATTTTATAATGGGAAATGTTTTGCATCGGGATTGTTAATATGTGATATTTCAAGTTGATAACATTTATGTAATACAATAAATGAATAAAGTGTTGAGCTAATAATGATTTATACATGTGTCTGTTTATTTGGGAGGGTGGATTTCTTACAACACACACAATGGGTCCGCTTCGCCCCTTTGGACTCGTCCTTGAAAATTCGATGAAGAGGAAAAAGTAAGTCTTGAAACTAGAGTGCAGAGCGTGAAAAAGAAATGAACATCCACGTTATAATGATTATAAGATGCTCTGGAAAGAAGAAAAACTTTACAGACAAAAGAAAGCAGCCTCTCAGTGGAAAAAAAAAAAGAGAGATATGACCATACCAGGTTTGAAAGTTTTACCTATCCATCCAAATCATCACCCAGTATGCTTAGTGTTGATCCTTGTTCCGATCTCAAAAACATTCTCAAATGATACAGAATGAATGAAGGAAACAGTCAGCTTAACGAAAAAATAACGATTCCACCATTGCAAGATGGCAATATCGTGCTGCATTGACGAACTTAGAAAAAGCTCTTTACCGGCTAATGGACAACACAGCTGCACGTTCTGATGACATAAATGAAGACGATGACATACTTTATCGTAGTTGTTGTTTACTTAGACCCAATTGCCAAGTTACTGGGAATGGTCGTCTTTATACTTTGCTTTATCCTCGGTTACAATAAGAATAAGACGTCATTACATCCACCTGGATGTTCTCGAACAGGGTTTAAATTACAGTCTCTGTTCTAACCGGCATGTGAAAACCGTGCGAGTAATCGATTGGATGGAATTTTGATAGATCGTTCACCCGATGTTGACTTGTCGCAATACCTTCAAACACGATGTTTCAAAAATCGCATGACCGCAAGTCAAATTTTCTAAATTTTTCCTAAACAGAAAAAGGCTTCGTTAAGGATTTAACGGTTTCTTATGGTTATGTGTGAGTATTCAATCGTCTTTCTGCACAAATAGACGATTTTGGTAGGTTAGTGGATAGGAAGATCGATGATCGGATTTCCTTGTGCCGATAATAATGAGTCTATTTTTTTTGTTTACCAGATCACCCGACCTGAACAAAAACTTGTTTTCTTAAGCTTTAAAAGAAAATGTTCCTACAAATGCAACCAATCACTTAACTCACATTTTTTAACACACCCTTTTAGAAAAATTAAAAAAAAAAGAAAGCAATTTAAAAATGTACACCCAAAGACTGCTTTCACACTCTAATTCAAGCTCAAGCGATATTGAGTGATGGGAATGGGTGTAGGCGTCCACCCGTAATTGCTATTCCCGTCACATCAAAGACGTTCACATACAGGCCATACACAAATTCGAAAATTAATCGAAGAGAGAGTAATTGATGTGTTAAGTCCGTTGACCAAATCAATCACCTCAACACCATCGACAACATACCTAACCAATTTACATTCTCATTCAATTTCCCCGTACGCTTATGCTCAAATATCCCACAAATATGGAACGAGTTACAAGTATACCACAAGCTATAATAACGATTAACTTAAAGCAGCAAATTGGTTACAAATTTTTACAAACCATTTTCCCGCAAATCTCAATGGACCGAAGATATTTCTTATACCATAGTGTTTAACACTTCTATGGATACCATGCGGTATGGGAAGGCTGGTGAGGTGTCGGGACGGTGATGGGAAGTTCAAGTCACAGTCGAAGGTGAAGAGAGGAGATATTACGCGCTAGGAGAGTGCCGGAATGAATAAGGAGCTCTAATGAAAATTACCACATATAGCCATAACACTGCCATCACCATATTGTAATGAAACGTATTCATTACATATATTAATTTCGTTTTGTATATGAATTTGAATTCTAAATTTATAATTCATAGTTTGATTTTGTTCAAAAATCAATAAAGGAACAATAAAATTTCAATAAAATGGGAGATCTTTCGAATATAAAATATACAGGTAGAAATACCTAAATAAAATAGAAAGACTCTCATTAAGTTTTTGAAAAAGGGGCTAGTCCAAAGTTGACGTGGACATAGCAACTTAAAACAGTGTACGACTGCTGTCACTCAGTCTGTGATTACAGTGTACGACTGCTGTCTCAGTCTGTGATAAAGTGTACGACTGCTTCCTCAGTTTGTGATAAAGTGTACGACTGCTTCCTCAGTCTGTGATTACAGTATACGACTGCTGCTCTCAGTCTGTGATTACAGTATACGACTGCTGCTCTCAGTCTGTGATTACAGTATACGACTGCTGCTCTCAGTCTGTGATTACAGTATACGACTGCTGTCTCAGTCTGTGATTACAGTATACGACTGCTGTCTCAGTCTGTGATTACAGTATACGACTGCTGTCTCAGTCTGTGATAAAGTGTACGACTGCTTTCTCAGTCTCTAATAAGAATTGACCTGTTGTTTCACACTATTACTAATTATTGTTACACTTAATTAACCGTTCCTGTTAAATATTGTTGCACTTAACTTATTACCAGTTCCTGTTAAATATTGTTACCAGTTCCTGTTAATTATTGTTACATTTAACTTATTACCAGTTCCTGTTAAATATTGTTACCAGTTCCTGTTAAATATTGTTACATTTAACTTATTACCAGTTCCTGTTAAATATTGTTACACTTAATTGATTATCCTTCCTGTTAAATATTGTCACTACCAGTAATTGTTAAATATTGTTGAAACCAATTGTTATATAATGTTGACACTTCTATTATAAATAATGTACATAATATTTAATTAATGAATAATAAATCTTATAACCAATATTTATAGAAAACCAAAGTTTTATTGCTTCTTTGGTAAAGAACCCTGGAACCGGTGAGTTACCCCAGCCTTTGATAAAAAGCAAAAGGTTTGAGGTTTCTCGAGAGAAACACACTCTTACAAATTGGCGCCCGAGCAGGGACTATTTTGAAGTTCGTCAATTCCGACCGCTGTTGAACGTAGAAGCATTATCAACCGTGATTTTAAGAAACTTCAAAAAGTTCCACCGAATAAGATCCAGAAAACCGGTACTAACTTATGTCTAAACGAATCGTTAGACCAACTGATATTCCAATAAGAAGAAGTAATCGAATAAAAGAGAGACAACAGAAAATCATGTCGAAAAACCAAGAAACTAATCCTGAAACTACAACAAGTCAATCTGAACCGAGTCTTTTGGTCACCAATATGGAAGACTCTTGTTATAAAGAAGATATTATAGGATGGATTTTTCTTTTATCCAAGAAAGAAATAATTGAGCAAATGTCCAAACAAAACATGGATACAAGTGGATCTTTGGCCATGTTAAGGAAAAGAACAAGAGAATTTATTAACGACTCGCTAAATGCAATATCCACCAGAGAGCTATGGGTAGAAATTCAAGAAATCGTAAGAGATAGATTGGAATCTGACGATGAGGAAGTTTCATCACATCCAAGTTCTGAAAATCATGTCACGAACCAACCAAGAATCGAACCCGTTAGTACTGCTATCAGACCAGAAATAACTGAGAATTTGTTATTGCCACCAAATACATATCACCGTATAATTCAATCACCAGACCCTGTACATCATGATGCCGAGGTCATGAACACCGTGAGAAAATGGAATCTTCATTTTGATGGATCAGGGAAAGCGAACGAATTTTTAGAAAGAATCAACGAATTGATAAAATGTTATGCGATTCCACCAGACCAAATCCCAAGAACACTCCCAGAAATATTCCGAGGACCAGCTCTCGAGTGGTTCAGAATTCATAGGGAGGAATTTCAAACATGGGATGCGTTTCAAAAAGCATTCCTCAAATACTATTTACCACCTCGTTACATAAATAAATTGGAAGATGAAATAATGAGGAAAAGGCAAGGACCTAGGGAAACAGTTAAGGATTTTATTCGAAGCATGGAATACCTTATACGACAACACCCTAAAATGAAAATTTCAGAAATGTTTGACAGAATTTACGACAGTCTTCGAACAGAGTACCGTCTTCACATCCGAAGAAGAGATTTTCATTCGCTCGAAGAATTAATCGAACTAGCAGAAGAACTAGAATTCGTTAGAACAGAAGAACGCAACCAGAGACCAGTATTTAATTCCAACACACAGGTAAGGAATCCTCGACCCGGTCTGAACACTAATGTCAATCCATTCAGAGCAACTAATTCAGTACCATACGATCGATCCACTCACTGTTGGCACTGCAAACAAAGAGGACACCAGCAACAGAATTGTAACCGACCATTCCGACTATTCTGTTCATTCTGTGGGGAAGATGGAAGATTGACCAAAGATTGTTCCTGCCATACAGACCAAAGAATCCAACAGAATAGAATCAATAGAACTGCAACCATCAACAATGGATCTGAGACAGAATGCGTTAAGAAATATCGAATTAGACAACATTGCTCTTTAATGAACCGAAGATGGAGAAAAACGAAGTCGACCAGACAAAATTTTCAAAATGCAAACTTCCGAGTGCCGAAACAAACTATTGCCGAAACTTGTGAAGAGGATCCCAGGTATTTCATTCCCATAACAATTGGAGGTGAAGAATTCCGAGCCCTTATCGATACTGGTTCTACCAAGTCATTCATCGGAATAACAATTCGAGAGAAACTCAGTAACACACCAGTAAGGATTGCACCCATGGAAATAAGGTTAGCAAACGGTAATCCAGTGAAAACGAATGAACATCACTGCATTGATTTTAACTACAAGGGCAAACAAATTTGTGGAGAAGTAACATTCTTAAAAGAAATCGGTCAAGATGCCATCATAGGAATTGATTTGCTTCACCAGGTTGGCTTCTCCATGTCTATAGCTGATAGTAAGATAATGGTACGTGACAAATTACAACCAGGTATAAGAGAATGCTGTAAAATAATCAAAAAGGAAGATTTACTCAACATGCAGGAAACCCGACCATCCATCTCAAAATATCAAAAGACAATAAACCCCGCTATAGAAAGTGATATGACAGCTACTAAACGTCCAAAGATAAAAGGAGAAAATATTCAAACTCAATCTCCATTTATTGAGCAACGAACTGCGCCAGCCAAATTTAAACCATCAAACAATATAGCAATTGTGGCTATTGAACAAACTACCCCGACACCACTTTTAGAAAAAGTGATCAAAAGAAGGCAAATGAGGGACACAGCCAAACGACAGAACCAGCAGACTAAAATTCCGAGTTTACCAAAGAAGATTCCAACAGCACCAACCGACGATATAGATGTGCTGAAAATAAATCCGAATAGTCCAATTTCTGCTGATGAGACTGCAGAGAGCGCAGAGAAGAAATGTCAGAAGAAAATGATTGGCTCACAAGAAGACCCATTTAAAGGTATACAAGTGACCAAACATTTCTTATTCCAGAAAGAACTAACCAGACAACGATTTTTTATTCAAAGACCCATTGGAAGAATAAAAATTAATAAAAATAAAAATGTAATAACAATGACCTTCTACGACAAAAAGAAGGTGTTTGAAATATAATTTGTAGATAAACCAGTAACCAGTTTCTACCGCACGTTTTGCGGATACACCCATTGGACACCGACCGAAGGGTCCAAACCCAGTTACCAGTTTTTATCGTGCCATTTGCGAGTACCACCGATTGGACATCGTTGGAAGGGTCCATTCACATTTTTTTTACCTCTCTTACAAATTCCAGACGAGAAGGTTCTCGTATTCAAGGAAGGAGGGGAATGTAATGATACAAATTCATTACATACATAATATATACTTGTTTTGTTTTGACGATGTTAAGACTTTCTAGACGAGAAGGTTCTCGTCTGCGAAGAAGGAGGAGAATGTAATGAAACGTATTCATTACATATATTAATTTCGTTTTGTATATGAATTTGAATTCTAAATTTATAATTCATAGTTTGATTTTGTTCAAAAATCAATAAAGGAACAATAAAATTTCAATAAAATGGGAGATCTTTCGAATATAAAATATACAGGTAGAAATACCTAAATAAAATAGAAAGACTCTCATTAAGTTTTTGAAAAAGGGGCTAGTCCAAAGTTGACGTGGACATAGCAACTTAAAACAGTGTACGACTGCTGTCACTCAGTCTGTGATTACAGTGTACGACTGCTGTCTCAGTCTGTGATAAAGTGTACGACTGCTTCCTCAGTTTGTGATAAAGTGTACGACTGCTTCCTCAGTCTGTGATTACAGTATACGACTGCTGCTCTCAGTCTGTGATTACAGTATACGACTGCTGCTCTCAGTCTGTGATTACAGTATACGACTGCTGCTCTCAGTCTGTGATTACAGTATACGACTGCTGTCTCAGTCTGTGATTACAGTATACGACTGCTGTCTCAGTCTGTGATTACAGTATACGACTGCTGTCTCAGTCTGTGATAAAGTGTACGACTGCTTTCTCAGTCTCTAATAAGAATTGACCTGTTGTTTCACACTATTACTAATTATTGTTACACTTAATTAACCGTTCCTGTTAAATATTGTTGCACTTAACTTATTACCAGTTCCTGTTAAATATTGTTACCAGTTCCTGTTAATTATTGTTACATTTAACTTATTACCAGTTCCTGTTAAATATTGTTACCAGTTCCTGTTAAATATTGTTACATTTAACTTATTACCAGTTCCTGTTAAATATTGTTACACTTAATTGATTATCCTTCCTGTTAAATATTGTCACTACCAGTAATTGTTAAATATTGTTGAAACCAATTGTTATATAATGTTGACACTTCTATTATAAATAATGTACATAATATTTAATTAATGAATAATAAATCTTATAACCAATATTTATAGAAAACCAAAGTTTTATTGCTTCTTTGGTAAAGAACCCTGGAACCGGTGAGTTACCCCAGCCTTTGATAAAAAGCAAAAGGTTTGAGGTTTCTCGAGAGAAACACACTCTTACAATATCTACCACACGACCGCATCGAACAAGATACTTTTCGTAGATAAATGCTAATTATGTTTTGTTAGGATTTCCATTTGTGAAGCCAGTCATATATAGTAAGATGTCCCAGTTTGGCAGTGTGAGGAGGTTATCTTTGATTTTCAGCCTTGATCCCCGTCTAGGAGAAGCCATCCAAGCAAAGACAACAAAATATCAAAAAAAAAAAAAAATCAACCTTTCAATCCACCCAACAAAACGGTTCCGTATAACCTCGTTATTAAGACAGTAACTGTAGATCAAGGAAACTCCTTTCTCCTAGGCCACAATGATCAACGGCTTGGTCGGCTGAATGGCGGCTAGGCGTCTCAAGTCGCGCTCAATCAGCGAACATATATGCAGATAGAGATTATTAACACGTGATTAGGCTGCTCGTTGCTCGTTGCTGAGCGCCAACCGGTCGATGATAGCGCAACATTGAAATGACGTCTTAGTTCAAAATCGCTAAAATAGCCTTACCTACCCGAAAACATGCCAGACAGGGTAGCAGCACAGTGGTTAACCAATTCATCGATGGGTGTAGGTACAACAGCAGTCATTAGACAGATCAGACATATTGAGATAAAATTATTACCAGTAGCGGATTTGATTAAATTTCGAAAAAAAGGAAAGCGGCCATGTTAAGTTTTGCACATGCCATCCTTCGACCTTTTGTATATTGAGACGGACATGATCGTTGCAGACGCAAATTTTCGTAAATTTATTGATAAGGTAAGGAAGACACCACTTTACAAAACTTGCATTTGATATCTGTTATTTTAAATCTATGCTCATAGGGAGGTTACGATGCTGAAGACACATGCGAAAACTTTTTTGGTTTGAATCAAAAAGCTTTGGGGCCTACGTGTAAGCGATAACTTCAGACCTAATTCCGAACAGTCTGAACTCTACTTCAAAGAGTTTATAGGTTCAGGGAAGTTCATTCCTCACTTAGCTTCGACTATTCGGACGATATTTCCTACACGAAGTTCCCGCAGCTTACTGCTTCCAAGTCTCTAAAACCTGGATCAAACAGCGATTGAGCTGTGTATCAAGCTCAGAACAGACTTTCTCCAGAAACTGTTTCCCTCGTTAACAAGCCCAAAATCTATACATTTCCCCCTGATTGTAAAACTTTTTTAATTTAATTTTCTATGGCGTTAATTCAACTAGTTTATCGAAAGCGTTAAATTTAATTTAAGTGCCAAATATGTTTTGCAAAATTAAATGCAAATTTTGAAACCCATTTATTGGAAATGCCATCAATCATATGAAACGGATACAGATGCCTTCATATTTGGGTCTAAGATTTGAAACTTGGCCCAATATTTTGATCTTGTTCATCGTCAAGGTGTGGTCTAATGCGATGCGATTTTGACTTCCGTCTAAGCCAAAGTCGAATTTGATTGATGTCCCCAGATTTGGCTGGGTGATTAAGATTATCATGACATGAGCGTTTTTGTGTGATAATCATATTTTTTGTGGAAATGCTAATGGACTTTTAATTGATTGATGGGGCCACAACTTAAAACATTTGAATTTCAGAGCAATTTGAATATGTTTCAAAATCCTAAACACTTGTACGGGTCTCTGACAGAAACTTGAAGTAGCATAACAATCGGCGGGTAAGAAAGAACTTACTTCACTGGGCGTATATTGATTTTGTTTAAAACTAAGGTAGCGGATAGGGATACCTAGTCATTGCTCTACTGTGCCCGACATATGGTACCCAAACATCGTAAGCCCGATCCTTAAGAAAGGAGATCCTCTGAACTGCACCAATTGCAGAGATATAAGTCTGATAATCATCGCCTACAAAATGTTGTCTGCAGTGCTGTGTGAACATTTAAAACCTTCCGTCAGCAACGTGATCATTCAGGGCCGGAAAGTCCACCATCGATAAAATATTCACACTACGGCAGATCTTGGAAAAGACCCCAGGAACTTCAAATTGATACCTACCACCTAACCTATGTGGCAACGATCGCTTCATTATCAATTCTATGCGACATCACTTACATTTTTGGTCGGATTTTACAAAGTCTCAAAATAGTGATGACTGATGATGAAGGAATAATTACAAAGCAAATTGTTAAATAGTGAGTTCCTATTTGCTATTAGTGGAGCCAACAGGTTATAGAACTCTTAAATCAACTAAGAAAAAATGTGACCGGACTATGGTAAAAACTTTCTTTCTTAACCAATGTTGATCTCGGTCACAACGTCTTACGGTTTTGGAGTCGGAGATTTTGTGAACTGATGGCTGATTGTAGTCAATTAACGCGACGTGGTCCAGCTATTTCCGTCAGAGAGCCTGTAATAATCTTCTTCGATATTGACGCAGTTCAGAGTTTTAATGCAATAGATTCCAGAACAGGAGTACGAGTTGCCCACATATTATAGATAAAAAATAAGTCATCATCAGACATTCCTCCTTGTAACCGGGCTCAGGTCTCTCTAAAAGGGATGTGATTCACATTCACGGCGATTTAAACAGAACCAAAAGGCGTATAACTTGATTTAATAAGAATGCGGGCAGAATAAAGAAGTACTTCAACACTCTTCTTAGCAGACACTTACTTTTCAAGTTCAATGCCTGAATTTAAATAAACTGACACCCACACTGTCCGAAATCCGATCACTTTTAATACTCATAATAAATCTAGCCCTCGAGTGTGTACCGCACGTTTGCATCCATTCAAGTAACACATTATTATTCCTTCAAGGTTAACGAATACATTAATTTCAGTCATTTCTCTCAAGTTCAACAAAATTGAAAAAATGATACTGTCAGCTGTATTCCGAGTATTAAACCATGACTTCGTACACAAGAAGTGATTTATGCCTTCGCTTGAACGAATGTAAATAAAATTTAACCACTCACGCGATCAACTTATGAAAGACATTTCTTAAAAGTTAAAGCACCAAAATCCCCACTGACTCTGACAGCTACACGAAAGGATTTAAATCGCCATATCTGCACTGAGCTATGAGCTGGCACCTTCTTTGGTGAGTCGTTTGTGAACAGATTAACTGCGGCCTTCATATTGTTTGAATGTCCTTAAACCTTTAAGTGGGGCTCTAAATCCTGGCATGAGTAGACTTCGTCATTCGCATTATCATCTCAGTTTTCGACGGCAATGGTGATGGTTTAAGTTCAGTGATTGTATGATCCCTGCTGGTTCCTGGCCCATTGATGTGGACTCAACAAGCAACCTTAATGTTTGAATCCATGTTCCACAAATTCTCGCTTGATAATCAGCACCTTTAAACAACAACCACTGGCGGAACAAGTGTGGTCAATAAATATTCATCAACATGAAGAATAGAATGCAATTAGCCCTAAGACACAAGATACTAACGCAAGTATGTCAAGTCTAATTTTAAAAATCAAATGATGTAAGAGTTTCTTTTGAAAGAAGTTTGCGCACGCGCTTTTGCTCTTAGAAGCGGACGTGATTCCTCCTCATAGATTAAGGGTTTGGGCTGCTCATGGTTATCCAATCCTCCTCGCCTCATGTCATTTGTTTGAGATATAAACCATAACTCAATGCATTTGTCTATCCATTGGAAATAATCGATCGAACACTGCGGATGCAGCAGCGCGTGTGAGAGAAACTAATTACATTCACAATAGGAAGACTTCCTAAGAATTAGAATGCGGTTTTCAGACATCGTGCTCGTGCGTTCATTAATCTGCCGTTGACCCCAACTGACAAGCTGCGTCGCGGCGCGGAGGTTGTGCCAAATAACTATTGGATTTACGCGATGAATAATAATTTATATCGCCAGAAAGTCAGTCAAAACATATTCTTCGTTAATTAAGATATGTTTATTTTTTGCATTCATAATAGGCGGAACTATCATCAATAAATTATTATCGTTTCGCTATCTGCAACAAAAATTTATTACAAGAATTTGTTAACACATGAACGATAAAAGTTGACTGCGATAGCTTCTGGAATATGAGGAAGACAGAAGCTGACATGAAGATTCTTATATTTTAACTTTTAATTTGAACTCATCGTCTAAAAAAGGCTTGAGGAAGCTACAATTCGTTACTACGTTATCGTTGCTAGAACTGTTGTCTGTTCAATCCACTGTATCGGAGGCTTAATTACAGGCGGATTCTTGGTTTGGTTCTTTTGCAGGTAACCAGCCTCAGAATTTACATTTCCTAGAAGGGATTAGCCTTACCATATAAGCTGAATCATCCAGATCCGGTTTTCATTGCCATTTTTAATAAACACCTCAATGAGTAGTCCAGGCAAATTAACTCATTTACAAAGATAAAACAAGAAAAATGTTATCCAGAATTTTAGGTTTTCAAATGGTTAAAAGGGTTAAAGTCAACATAAGGAAAATGAGTTTTGCGTCCAAGAAGGTAAGGGGATGATTTTAGGGGATGAAAAGGGGGGAAAATCGATTTATCTCGTGTTTTTTGCAATTTCACGCAAAATTTGATGTCCTACTGAAAAATGTTGTATACAAAAGTTGTAGATCTTAAAAAAATCTACAACTTTTGTGTGGGTCATTTTTTAATATAACCTCAAAATTTTAGAAAAAAATGCAAAAAATCAAAAAAAAAAATTTTTTTGTTTTTAACTTGTCAATTTCTCAAAAAATAAATATTTTTTAACCAAACTTGCTGATAATACTTCTTTTTATGTCCCAAACAACAGAAAAAAAATTTATACTGAAATAATAAAAACTGTTTGAAATATTCATTTTTTTTCGGTCCGAAGCAAGTTGTTTTCAAGGTTACATTTTACTACATACAATTATCGTAGAGAGGTCATACAGGGCTCATTTTATTCGTTTTGACGTTTTTTTTTTCAATGAAATAATAAAACAATACAGCTTCCAGGGTAGGTGGATTAGGAACTCGGAAAACTCATTGGTTTTCAAAGGGTAGGTGCATTGGTTTTAAAATAGAAAATTGCATATTATCGTATGTGCATTGCAATGCACATGGTTTTCAAATGGGAAATTTCAAAATGTGTTTTCAAAAGGAACTCGGAAAACTTATTGGTTTTCAAAGGGTAAGTGCTTTGTTTTATAATGGAAAATTGCATATTATCGCCTGTGCGACGTAGCGGGGTAAAGGAGTCAGCAAGGCTTCGAGGTAACGGGTAGAAGAAGTGGGTAGCGGGGTAGTGCTCAGCGGATAGTTTAGTAGCGGGGTACAAAAGTTTAATTCTTTTACTAATCGATTTAGGCAGTACGAAGACTGCCGGGTCAGCTAGTTCTTAATATTTATGCTATTGTTTTTCTTTTCTTTTTTCAAGAAAATAGAACTTTTACTATTTTGTCCAAATTGAAGCTCTGAGAGAAACTAGGAAACACATTTGGCAATATCAGTAACGTAAGAGTCAACTATGAAATTGATGGCCTGAAGTTGTGGCTGAATATCTTGGACTAAAGGAGCTGGAAGAGAGCATGAATTACTTGCTGAGTGAAAATAATATGGACTTTGCTATGCGACCACCTTTGAGTAAAAGAGAGTTGATGAAATTTTATAATGGGAAATGTTTTGCATCGGGATTGTTAATATGTGATATTTCAAGTTGATAACATTTATGTAATACAATAAATGAATAAAGTGTTGAGCTAATAATGATTTATACATGTGTCTGTTTATTTGGGAGGGTGGATTTCTTACAACACACACAATGGGTCCGCTTCGCCCCTTTGGACTCGTCCTTGAAAATTCGATGAAGAGGAAAAAGTAAGTCTTGAAACTAGAGTGCAGAGCGTGAAAAAGAAATGAACATCCACGTTATAATGATTATAAGATGCTCTGGAAAGAAGAAAAACTTTACAGACAAAAGAAAGCAGCCTCTCAGTGGAAAAGAAAAAAAAAGAGAGATATGACCATACCAGGTTTGAAAGTTTTACCTATCCATCCAAATCATCACCCAGTATGCTTAGTGTTGATCCTTGTTCCGATCTCAAAAACATTCTCAAATGATACAGAATGAATGAAGGAAACAGTCAGCTTAACGAAAAAATAACGATTCCACCATTGCAAGATGGCAATATCGTGCTGCATTGACGAACTTAGAAAAAGCTCTTTACCGGCTAATGGACAACACAGCTGCACGTTCTGATGACATAAATGAAGACGATGACATACTTTATCGTAGTTGTTGTTTACTTAGACCCAATTGCCAAGTTACTGGGAATGGTCGTCTTTATACTTTGCTTTATCCTCGGTTACAATAAGAATAAGACGTCATTACATCCACCTGGATGTTCTCGAACAGGGTTTAAATTACAGTCTCTGTTCTAACCGGCATGTGAAAACCGTGCGAGTAATCGATTGGATGGAATTTTGATAGATCGTTCACCCGATGTTGACTTGTCGCAATACCTTCAAACACGATGTTTCAAAAATCGCATGACCGCAAGTCAAATTTTCTAAATTTTTCCTAAACAGAAAAAGGCTTCGTTAAGGATTTAACGGTTTCTTATGGTTATGTGTGAGTATTCAATCGTCTTTCTGCACAAATAGACGATTTTGGTAGGTTAGTGGATAGGAAGATCGATGATCGGATTTCCTTGTGCCGATAATAATGAGTCTATTTTTTTTGTTTACCAGATCACCCGACCTGAACAAAAACTTGTTTTCTTAAGCTTTAAAAGAAAATGTTCCTACAAATGCAACCAATCACTTAACTCACATTTTTTAACACACCCTTTTAGAAAAATTAAAAAAAAAAGAAAGCAATTTAAAAATGTACACCCAAAGACTGCTTTCACACTCTAATTCAAGCTCAAGCGATATTGAGTGATGGGAATGGGTGTAGGCGTCCACCCGTAATTGCTATTCCCGTCACATCAAAGACGTTCACATACAGGCCATACACAAATTCGAAAATTAATCGAAGAGAGAGTAATTGATGTGTTAAGTCCGTTGACCAAATCAATCACCTCAACACCATCGACAACATACCTAACCAATTTACATTCTCATTCAATTTCCCCGTACGCTTATGCTCAAATATCCCACAAATATGGAACGAGTTACAAGTATACCACAAGCTATAATAACGATTAACTTAAAGCAGCAAATTGGTTACAAATTTTTACAAACCATTTTCCCGCAAATCTCAATGGACCGAAGATATTTCTTATACCATAGTGTTTAACACTTCTATGGATACCATGCGGTATGGGAAGGCTGGTGAGGTGTCGGGACGGTGATGGGAAGTTCAAGTCACAGTCGTAGGTGAAGAGAGGAGATATTACGCGCTAGGAGAGTGCCGGAATGAATAAGGAGCTCTAATGAAAATTACCACACGCTCCCATATAGCCATAACACTGCCATCACCATATCTACCACACGACCGCATCGAACAAGATACTTTTCGTAGATAAATGCTAATTATGTTTTGTTAGGATTTCCATTTGTGAAGCCAGTCATATATAGTAAGATGTCCCAGTTTGGCAGTGTGAGGAGGTTATCTTTGATTTTCAGCCTTGATCCCCGTCTAGGAGAAGCCATCCAAGCAAAGACAACAAAATATCAAAAAAAAAAAAAAATCAACCTTTCAATCCACCCAACAAAACGGTTCCGTATAACCTCGTTATTAAGACAGTAACTGTAGATCAAGGAAACTCCTTTCTCCTAGGCCACAATGATCAACGGCTTGGTCGGCTGAATGGCGGCTAGGCGTCTCAAGTCGCGCTCAATCAGCGAACATATATGCAGATAGAGATTATTAACACGTGATTAGGCTGCTCGTTGCTCGTTGCTGAGCGCCAACCGGTCGATGATAGCGCAACATTGAAATGACGTCTTAGTTCAAAATCGCTAAAATAGCCTTACCTACCCGAAAACATGCCAGACAGGGTAGCAGCACAGTGGTTAACCAATTCATCGATGGGTGTAGGTACAACAGCAGTCATTAGACAGATCAGACATATTGAGATAAAATTATTACCAGTAGCGGATTTGATTAAATTTCGAAAAAAAGGAAAGCGGCCATGTTAAGTTTTGCACATGCCATCCTTCGACCTTTTGTATATTGAGACGGACATGATCGTTGCAGACGCAAATTTTCGTAAATTTATTGATAAGGTAAGGAAGACACCACTTTACAAAACTTGCATTTGATATCTGTTATTTTAAATCTATGCTCATAGGGAGGTTACGATGCTGAAGACACATGCGAAAACTTTTTTGGTTTGAATCAAAAAGCTTTGGGGCCTACGTGTAAGCGATAACTTCAGACCTAATTCCGAACAGTCTGAACTCTACTTCAAAGAGTTTATAGGTTCAGGGAAGTTCATTCCTCACTTAGCTTCGACTATTCGGACGATATTTCCTACACGAAGTTCCCGCAGCTTACTGCTTCCAAGTCTCTAAAACCTGGATCAAACAGCGATTGAGCTGTGTATCAAGCTCAGAACAGACTTTCTCCAGAAACTGTTTCCCTCGTTAACAAGCCCAAAATCTATACATTTCCCCCTAATTGTAAAACTTTTTTAATTTAATTTTCTATGGCGTTAATTCAACTAGTTTATCGAAAGCGTTAAATTTAATTTAAGTGCCAAATATGTTTTGCAAAATTAAATGCAAATTTTGAAACCCATTTATTGGAAATGCCATCAATCATATGAAACGGATACAGATGCCTTCATATTTGGGTCTAAGATTTGAAACTTGGCCCAATATTTTGATCTTGTTCATCGTCAAGGTGTGGTCTAATGCGATGCGATTTTGACTTCCGTCTAAGCCAAAGTCGAATTTGATTGATGTCCCCAGATTTGGCTGGGTGATTAAGATTATCATGACATGAGCGTTTTTGTGTGATAATCATATTTTTTGTGGAAATGCTAATGGACTTTTAATTGATTGATGGGGCCACAACTTAAAACATTTGAATTTCAGAGCAATTTGAATATGTTTCAAAATCCTAAACACTTGTACGGGTCTCTGACAGAAACTTGAAGTAGCATAACAATCGGCGGGTAAGAAAGAACTTACTTCACTGGGCGTATATTGATTTTGTTTAAAACTAAGGTAGCGGATAGGGATACCTAGTCATTGCTCTACTGTGCCCGACATATGGTACCCAAACATCGTAAGCCCGATCCTTAAGAAAGGAGATCCTCTGAACTGCACCAATTGCAGAGATATAAGTCTGATAATCATCGCCTACAAAATGTTGTCTGCAGTGCTGTGTGAACATTTAAAACCTTCCGTCAGCAACGTGATCATTCAGGGCCGGAAAGTCCACCATCGATAAAATATTCACACTACGGCAGATCTTGGAAAAGACCCCAGGAACTTCAAATTGATACCTACCACCTAACCTATGTGGCAACGATCGCTTCATTATCAATTCTATGCGACATCACTTACATTTTTGGTCGGATTTTACAAAGTCTCAAAATAGTGATGACTGATGATGAAGGAATAATTACAAAGCAAATTGTTAAATAGTGAGTTCCTATTTGCTATTAGTGGAGCCAACAGGTTATAGAACTCTTAAATCAACTAAGAAAAAATGTGACCGGACTATGGTAAAAACTTTCTTTCTTAACCAATGTTGATCTCGGTCACAACGTCTTACGGTTTTGGAGTCGGAGATTTTGTGAACTGATGGCTGATTGTAGTCAATTAACGCGACGTGGTCCAGCTATTTCCGTCAGAGAGCCTGTAATAATCTTCTTCGATATTGACGCAGTTCAGAGTTTTAATGCAATAGATTCCAGAACAGGAGTACGAGTTGCCCACATATTATAGATAAAAAATAAGTCATCATCAGACATTCCTCCTTGTAACCGGGCTCAGGTCTCTCTAAAAGGGATGTGATTCACATTCACGGCGATTTAAACAGAACCAAAAGGCGTATAACTTGATTTAATAAGAATGCGGGCAGAATAAAGAAGTACTTCAACACTCTTCTTAGCAGACACTTACTTTTCAAGTTCAATGCCTGAATTTAAATAAACTGACACCCACACTGTCCGAAATCCGATCACTTTTAATACTCATAATAAATCTAGCCCTCGAGTGTGTACCGCACGTTTGCATCCATTCAAGTAACACATTATTATTCCTTCAAGGTTAACGAATACATTAATTTCAGTCATTTCTCTCAAGTTCAACAAAATTGAAAAAATGATACTGTCAGCTGTATTCCGAGTATTAAACCATGACTTCGTACACAAGAAGTGATTTATGCCTTCGCTTGAACGAATGTAAATAAAATTTAACCACTCACGCGATCAACTTATGAAAGACATTTCTTAAAAGTTAAAGCACCAAAATCCCCACTGACTCTGACAGCTACACGAAAGGATTTAAATCGCCATATCTGCACTGAGCTATGAGCTGGCACCTTCTTTGGTGAGTCGTTTGTGAACAGATTAACTGCGGCCTTCATATTGTTTGAATGTCCTTAAACCTTTAAGTGGGGCTCTAAATCCTGGCATGAGTAGACTTCGTCATTCGCATTATCATCTCAGTTTTCGACGGCAATGGTGATGGTTTAAGTTCAGTGATTGTATGATCCCTGCTGGTTCCTGGCCCATTGATGTGGACTCAACAAGCAACCTTAATGTTTGAATCCATGTTCCACAAATTCTCGCTTGATAATCAGCACCTTTAAACAACAACCACTGGCGGAACAAGTGTGGTCAATAAATATTCATCAACATGAAGAATAGAATGCAATTAGCCCTAAGACACAAGATACTAACGCAAGTATGTCAAGTCTAATTTTAAAAATCAAATGATGTAAGAGTTTCTTTTGAAAGAAGTTTGCGCACGCGCTTTTGCTCTTAGAAGCGGACGTGATTCCTCCTCATAGATTAAGGGTTTGGGCTGCTCATGGTTATCCAATCCTCCTCGCCTCATGTCATTTGTTTGAGATATAAACCATAACTCAATGCATTTGTCTATCCATTGGAAATAATCGATCGAACACTGCGGATGCAGCAGCGCGTGTGAGAGAAACTAATTACATTCACAATAGGAAGACTTCCTAAGAATTAGAATGCGGTTTTCAGACATCGTGCTCGTGCGTTCATTAATCTGCCGTTGACCCCAACTGACAAGCTGCGTCGCGGCGCGGAGGTTGTGCCAAATAACTATTGGATTTACGCGATGAATAATAATTTATATCGCCAGAAAGTCAGTCAAAACATATTCTTCGTTAATTAAGATATGTTTATTTTTTGCATTCATAATAGGCGGAACTATCATCAATAAATTATTATCGTTTCGCTATCTGCAACAAAAATTTATTACAAGAATTTGTTAACACATGAACGATAAAAGTTGACTGCGATAGCTTCTGGAATATGAGGAAGACAGAAGCTGACATGAAGATTCTTATATTTTAACTTTTAATTTGAACTCATCGTCTAAAAAAGGCTTGAGGAAGCTACAATTCGTTACTACGTTATCGTTGCTAGAACTGTTGTCTGTTCAATCCACTGTATCGGAGGCTTAATTACAGGCGGATTCTTGGTTTGGTTCTTTTGCAGGTAACCAGCCTCAGAATTTACATTTCCTAGAAGGGATTAGCCTTACCATATAAGCTGAATCATCCAGATCCGGTTTTCATTGCCATTTTTAATAAACACCTCAATGAGTAGTCCAGGCAAATTAACTCATTTACAAAGATAAAACAAGAAAAATGTTATCCAGAATTTTAGGTTTTCAAATGGTTAAAAGGGTTAAAGTCAACATAAGGAAAATGAGTTTTGCGTCCAAGAAGGTAAGGGGATGATTTTAGGGGATGAAAAGGGGGGAAAATCGATTTATCTCGTGTTTTTTGCAATTTCACGCAAAATTTGATGTCCTACTGAAAAATGTTGTATACAAAAGTTGTAGATCTTAAAAAAATCTACAACTTTTGTGTGGGTCATTTTTTAATATAACCTCAAAATTTTAGAAAAAAATGCAAAAAATCAAAAAAAAAATTTTTTTTGTTTTTAACTTGTCAATTTCTCAAAAAATAAATATTTTTTAACCAAACTTGCTGATAATACTTCTTTTTATGTCCCAAACAACAGAAAAAAAATTTATACTGAAATAATAAAAACTGTTTGAAATATTCATTTTTTTTCGGTCCGAAGCAAGTTGTTTTCAAGGTTACATTTTACTACATACAATTATCGTAGAGAGGTCATACAGGGCTCATTTTATTCGTTTTGACGTTTTTTTTTTCAATGAAATAATAAAACAATACAGCTTCCATTTAAAAACATGTCTAAAAATTGAAAAATATAAAAAAGTTAATTTTGCAAAAACAATTTTTTTGGTTATTGTTAATAATTTGCTATAAATATTTTTTTTTTTTTTATCTAATTAGACCATTGAAATGTACGGGAAAAAACACGAAGAAACATATGTTTTCCTATTTAAATAAATTTTTATTTTTGTACAATACTGCTTTAAACATTGTAATAGCATATTCCGTGTAGTTGAAAGATATTAGGTAAGTACATACAATGCCATCGACTTTTACTTTAACAAGAAAAGTTCCTCATTTCTCGCGATAAAATTAATTAATTCAATTATTTTCTTCATATTTTGATAAATAAATCGTCTTATAATTAACTTTTGTATACAATTATTTAAAACATGCTTTTAAATAATTGAATGATTTTCTTAAAATGAATTCTGAATCTAATTTAACTTGCCCCGAATTTATAATTGAAATTTATATCAACAAAATAGATTGTTAACAATGCCACTACTACTACTGTAAACGTTCGAAATAGTGGACTGTATTTTTAGAGTTTTTAAAGTTTTAAAGTTTCCTTTTTTTTGAAATGATAAAACACCGTTTTAAATTTTCGACCTTCTTGGCTTGAATTCTCTTTTATTGTGTCGTGATAGCCACGACGGGACTTTACAAAAAATTCAACTCAACTTAACGAAGAAAGAGCAAAGAATGACGTAAAGTAAAATTGACAATAGGTGACAAATGATTAAGTAGGTAACACAATAAGTAATTAAAGTAAGTAACACAATGAGTTATTAGAGGAAAAGCAAAATGAGTTATTAAATTTAGTAATACAAAAAGTTATGAAATTGGGACTGGTAAAGAACTACTAAAAATAATAAAAAATAATGGAGGTAAATGACAATAATGAAAAACTCAATTTTAATCAAGTTGATATTTTAATGAAAGAACTGTTACTTACTTTAATTACTTATTGTGTTACCTACTTAATCATTTGTCACCTATTGTCAATTTTACTTTACGTCATTCTTTGCTCTTTCTTCGTTAAGTTGAGTTGAATTTTTTGTAAAGTCCCGTCGTGGCTATCACGACACAATAAAAGAGAATTCAAGCCAAGAAGGTCGAAAATTTAAAACGGTGTTTTATCATTTCAAAAAAAAAGGAAACTTTAAAACTTTAAAAACTCTAAAAATACAGTCCACTATTTCGAACGTTTACAGTAGTAGTAGTGGCATTGTTAACAATCTATTTTGTTGATATAAATTTCAATTATAAATTCGGGGCAAGTTAAATTAGATTCAGAATTCATTTTAAGAAAATCATTCAATTATTTAAAAGCATGTTTTAAATAATTGTATACAAAAGTTAATTATAAGACGATTTATTTATCAAAATATGAAGAAAATAATTGAATTAATTAATTTTATCGCGAGAAATGAGGAACTTTTCTTGTTAAAGTAAAAGTCGATGGCATTGTATGTACTTACCTGATATCTTTCAACTACACGGAATATGCTATTAGCTATTACAATGTTTAAAGCAGTATTGTACAAAAATAAAAATTTATTTAAATAGGAAAACATATGTTTCTTCGTGTTTTTTCCCGTACATTTCAATGGTCTAATTAGATAAAAAAAAAATATTTATAGCAAATTATTAACAATAACCAAAAAAATTGTTTTTGCAAAATTAACTTTTTTATATTTTTCAATTTTTAGACATGTTTTTAAATGGAAGCTGTATTGTTTTATTATTTCATTGAAAAAAAACGTCAAAACGAATAAAATGAGCCCTGTATGACCTCTCTACGATAATTGTATGTAGTAAAATGTAACCTTGAAAACAACTTGCTTCGGACCGAAAAAAAATGAATATTTCAAACAGTTTTTATTATTTCAGTATAAATTTTTTTTCTGTTGTTTGGGACATAAAAAGAAGTATTATCAGCAAGTTTGGTTAAAAAATATTTATTTTTTGAGAAATTGACAAGTTAAAAACAAAAAAAATTTTTTTTTTGATTTTTGCATTTTTTTCTAAAATTTTGAGGTTATATTAAAAAATGACCCACACAAAAGTTGTAGATTTTTTTAAGATCTACAACTTTTGTATACAACGTTTTTCAGTAGGACATCAAATTTTGCGTGAAATTGCAAAAAACACGAGATAAATCGATTTTCCCCCCTTTTCATCCCCTAAAATCATCCCCTTACCTTCTTGGACGCAAAACTCATTTTCCTTATGTTGACCTTAACCCTTTTAACCATTTGAAAACGTAAAATTCTGGATAACATTTTTTTGTCCTCTATATTTAATTTGCCTGGACTAGAGGTGTCATACGAAAGTTTAACATTAAAATTTTGAATCATTTTCGGTTCTTGCAACTCTTTGTTTCTTGTTGCCGTTTGTACTTCCATTTTTGGCAACACTAATGCAACCAGCTCCAACTTATACAAGTTTACCTTATAAATTAAGGAATTTGCCGTTTCGATGAGAAAATATTTTCTTGTCAACTGCTGCATTCATTTTGCCGCAAACGGATCGATCAGTGACAACAACAGACGAATTAACTGGTTCAAAAAGTTGGTCAAACCAAATAAGTTGGTGTGAACCGATCAAAATCTCTCATCAAAAGTCATACCATTTTATTTGTCGGATTTGTGGCCTAGTTGAAGATGATGATAAACAGAAGAAAAAATGTCAGGTCTTTGACTCTTTGAATCCTATCGTACGTGGTCCTAACTGTCGAATGCTTTATCTGAAAATTATACGTTAACGTGTGCCAGTCGTGAGGGTCAATTCTTGACTCAGAAGCAAGCCGAAATGCAGCACGCCTCTGTGGGTGGTTTCAGTTTGTGCGTCTGATTGTGGAATTGTAAATGGAGCACAATAGAGCGAGTTGCAATGCTCAAGGAAATCGACGATTTGAAAAAAAAAAACATATTCTCATTCATCCGCATGACCGTTTGTCTTTGCAGAACACAGCTTGCAACCGAACAAAGCTATTGAAGGAACGTGATATGAAAAACTTTATTCCGGTACACGCGTATTCTATCCATAGTTTAGAACAGACAGCCTTTGGCTTCTTCCAGTTATCTTCAAAGGATTAGCTTAACGTTGAGCCGTTGCTGTTGTCACAGCGGGATACTTAAAATTACAGGTGATGCAATATATGCTTCAAAGTACGAACCGATCCGCTTTGAAGTACGAACTGAATGTTCAAGTCCAAGAAGAAGGATATAAATCTCTGTAAAACATTATAAGAAACTCAATTAATTTTAAGTCGCACTTAATCCATCACATGTGAGAGAGTGGTTCTTGTTGCGATGGCGGTGTTCTTGATTTATGGCCATTACGTCATATGCAAGCAATGGTGGATGCCATCACTAATAAGCTGCCGTTGCATTTGTTGCCGGCAATATTCTTTGCGCTTGCGACACATTTTCATTTTTGAGGTTAATTGAATTCTAGTGTTCCGGAGAAGATAATGCTCCATCGGTTCATACTTGGGTGGACAGAGTGTTGACATGCTATGACGTCTTCTCGTTCAATCAGGACTCTTGTTCGTGACGTTTGATGAAGATGAATCTAGATTTTTTTCTAACGAAGTGAATTTTAGTCTCGGCGGCGGCTACGTGAGCAATCAAATCTGCTTTTCGGAAAACCAGCACCTTCAATGTGTAGCACTTTGAAGTTTGAACGCATTGTAAAACATGGACATTTGTAAAAGCACAACCCACAATACTATCATCAGAACATTCAAAGTTACATGGGATTTTTGCTTCGTTTGGTCTCATATAATTTAAAAACAATAAAACTAATTTTATAGCCCTGAGTTTGTTTTATTACCAATCAGTTTACAGGTCACCTTTAAAATTCCTTTTGTCTCCATTCTAACCCACTCGAATTTCGTTTTTAAGCCATTTTATTATTGAATGTCTGAAATTCATTATCATTAGTATCCAATAAATTAAATAAAAGATCAGGTCAAATCTATTATTCTCTAAACTATAAAACATGTAACTTTTTATTGGCCAGACCTACCGCTGAGTTAGAGAAGAATTAATTCCGCTGCAAGCTATACAATTAATCTCTTTGGTCAAGAAGTGGGTCCAGCTGAAACTGAGTTAAGAATCAGAAAAAAAGAGAAATATGCAACAAGATTTTATCAGACCTATTGGCGCCACATTTTTGTAAGCATATCAACTTTCACTTTTTTTTCTATTAAATGAGTAATAATCTACTTAGCCTTACTCATTTTAAAGTTCTTCCTGCAAATTATGACATGAGAAAGCACTAGCAAAATAAAATAAATCACCCAGCAAGTGATCCGACTGTAGGGCTTCTAGGGTTCCATTTCTGAAGCCAATTGATATCTGTTGTTGTTGCATCTTCGTGTACTTACAACAGGATTTTGTGGTCCTACATTTTTTCAGCACATCCACCCATACGATAAGCAGGAATATTAAATCTTCATTTATAAGGCTCCATCGCCAGCAAGGGATGTTTTTTGGGTAACTTTTCTTTGAAGCAGTAAACCAACTGCTGTAATAAAGAGCAGAAGAGTCATGACGCTTCCCTGGTGTTCACTTATTCTCATATCGAATTCTTGAGTTACCTATTAAAGTAGCATATTTAACTATAGAAATAGAAACCACTCATACATGCTCATGTCATAACTATCCGCACAAAAAAAGTTTTCTGATTTGCTATCTGAACCAGTAGTTGCCCATCGAACACATTTTCAAAATCAACCAACACGATACTATGTAATTCCTCTAAGAATTACCGAAGTTTTCCTCTTGGAGTACATAAATCTTTGCAATTGTTTTTACTCCTACTTTCATTTCAGGGTGCAGCAATCTTCGGATTTGGTTTGTCTTCCCGACATGTCTGAAAATAATCCCAATCGCCACAGCCAACGTACACATTGGCTATCAAAGTTATATTTAGTTATAATAAGGATATGGATATGGACATATGGATGACCACTGCCAGGCAAATCCTATTTGATCGTCAAAACACGTCAATCTTAAACTTTTGAAAGGTTAAAATTGACTTATTCGAGTTGTCATTTGGTATTCACATAAATTGACTAAAAAATTGCATAACAATCAAGTTTATTGCTCAGTTAAAAATTCATGCTCTGTCCATTAAATCGTCACTTACCAACTCAATAAATACTGAATACCAATAAAACCATTACACATCGAAAATTCCATACCATAATCAAGGAAATCAATCGTTAAAATCACATTTAATCAACGAAACAAAGACAAGTTCCTTTAAGCTGAGTGGCGAAGTTTTCCTGTTGGCTCGCGAACAACTGAACCGATATGCAATCAAGTGCAACAAGTGTTGCCGTTTTTTTTGCCAACAGATTTTCATACGAACATTACATTACACCTGAACGAGAATGTGTTAAAAATTAATTGTAAGATAAATGAAAAAAAAAATATAACAGCAAAATAAAAGTCATTCTTCCGTAGCTTGTGGGGTCTTTCAGTAAATCGTAATTGTTTTCACTTTCACGCTAGTGTACCTGCCCTACTTGTCACAATTTCACTCTCGTCTCTCGTGCGATTTTGCTATTTGTCTTCCATTTGTTTGTGGTAATAAAATCGCGGTTAAAAAATTAATCCAGTTCCCTAAATGGATCTGGATTTGTTTTCATTTATTTTATGTGTTTTGGTTTTGGTTGCTTTAAATGCAGTCAAATCAAAGAAAAAGAGTACACAAAGTTGTTTTGCCAATCAATGTAATCGATTTATTTCGGTGCGATAATAAAATACGACCATTAGTTTGTCGACGGGATGATTTTGCACTAACCACTGTACAATGGAGTTCAACTACGATCTACAAAATGAAGCAAGCTTGAGAACAGTTTTTACACTCTAGTCTGTGATCATGTCACGAAAGCCTCAAAATTGAATTACATAGTTGCAGTCGCGGGGTGATCGATGCATAGCTTAAGACTCAATTGTATTGGCCGACTATAATAAAATTCTCGTTCATTGTGACTGGATAGCCAGTTGATTGCTTATATTGTAGTTGTTTTAACATTTTCTTGGCTTGTTGTGAAGACAAAAGAGAAGAACTATCGATGCACTGTCATATGATTTCTTTAGCATCGTGCTTGAGAAGAGAGTGCAAAACTCCACCGTTAAAACCAGAGGCACTTTCTTCCAAAAATCTGTTCAACTAGCGTACTAGCGATGATGTTGACAATATGGCGTGATGTCAATGGCGCCTTTGTGAGAATTGAGATAGAAACGGGAAAAATTGGTTAAGCGGTAAATAAGGGCTTAACGAAGTACATATATGCTTTCTGCGACGAAGGACACTCAACACTGATTGCTTGAACAGAACATCACAATAGACTCATAGAACTTCGAGGTAGTAGAAGAGTTTGTCTACCTAATCTCCGCTATTAACACGACGAAGAATAACTTGCTAATCGCTGTTCTTGGGCTATGAAAGCAGTTGAGTGGTAAGCCCCCCTCTTGATCAACTAAGGTAAAACTGTACAAGATTCTCATCTTCATAGTACAACTGTATTGTGCAGAAGCATAAACAACGAACATTTTTCGAGAGGGAATTTACTTGGGTCTTATCTATGATCCCTTCTGCATCGATGGGGAACGGAGAAGAAGATTTAATAGCGAGCTTTTTCGGATTGCTCAATGACGTGAACTTAGCCAGAAGAGTTAAGATCCAACGACTTATATTGCTTGGTCATAAAGAGCGAATGTTCACCATTCTCGCGAGACGTAGAAGCAGAGATAGCCCGCGACTCAGGTGGCACATTCAAGTGGAGTGAAAAACTGGTGACAGGTGACTAAGGACCGAGTTGACTGGCGGAGACTGTTGGTTGAGGGCTAAGTTCACAACGGATAATTTCATCCTCATCACATTTTATATAAATCTCTAATAATCCTCCTTTTGACCCTTTACTTCAATCTTAAATTCTCACAATTGATTCTCTTCTTTTTATTTCGCATCAGATGTCGCTTATTTTCGGATAATTTCGCCTAATTTAAATTGATAAATAAATTTTTCGAACATAGACTTCCATTACTGGCTTGAAAGCTTTACGGTTTCCACTTTGGCTAGCGCGTGGGTCGAATTACCTTTCTTTCTCCAAACCAAACAACCGCACGTCAGCTTCCTTATTTCATGACCGATGCCATGGTGGTGCTCCGACGTTTCTACTTTGTCCAATTTAAAGTCAATAAATAGTGTTTCATTGGTAGTATTTCAATGTCAAGACCGATTACAGTCCTAGACACAAAATTCTTTTACGAATTCTTCAAAGGAATTCAATCTGTAGCTGCCGTTGTTGCTGCTAGAGTAGATACCAGTACGAGCATCAATCTATCCTCTGTGCTACTTTATTTTGGATACCAAAAGCATAGTCTCACTGCAACGACGAGAATGTCCAAAGTCAAGTCAGCGACTTTGAGCAAAATACTACAAATGCCAACGGATAAGCGGTACGCAACAATTCAAGGCTAAAAACTGGGCCAACGAATCGCATATATCACTGTCGTTTGTGGTTACTGTATCCTTTCCCTTCTACGTTCGTCTGCTAGATGGAGACACTCCCGACATCGGTTCGTCAGATCTATCAGATCCCCATCGATCATAAATTAACCGGCTTCGGCGTCTGAAGTAGAAATTTGATTTTAATATCTGTGGGAGATAATAAACGCCATTTATTCAATTGCAGGTTTTAGCTGAACCAGCTCCTAGGAGTTGAGGATGGAATTAAACAATTCCGAAGCGGATGAGACGTCAGTTAGTCGTTATTTCAACATTCCACACAAAAAAAGCAAAAGGAATTAATTGACTTTAATTACTTAAGATCGAGGTTAAAGAGAACGTGAAATATATTACTGATCGTCTCAAAGTGGGAAAAATGAAATTAGAAGACAAGGAATAACCATGTATTTCTGTTCAAAAATGAAACTAAACAGGGTACGTAATTTGGGGTGATGATTACCCTTAAATTGTTTGTAATTAAGCGTTACACATTTTTGGCGAGAAAGTAAAAAAATGTATTGCAATTTCACATTTAGGGAAGTGGCCAGTTAATAATTTAATTGCAGCTGTCGCTTTGTATCCTTAATCATCGCCAGTGTACACAGAAAGTTGTTAACAAGAATCCAGAAATGTAAGAAAATAACGGAGACTTTCTAGAATTACAGGTTTGCCAAATGTGTGAAAAATATGTAGATATTGAGTTGTTGGAACGTTTTGAGGCTGCACTTTTAGAGGTAATTTTATTTAATACGCAAAAAGTCATCAATTACGGCAGTTGTACTTAAGCAAGCAAGGAATAAACGCACAGGTCTTTAGCTGAATTTAAAAAATTAAAATCGGTAACATTAAAAAATCAAAAAGAGATCAATTTTCAACGGTTCGTGTTATGAAACCAGACGCCCATTCAACTTTTACAAAGCTAATATAGCAATATTGGAGCTGGATCATACTATTAACTTTTGAACAACATGATATGATTAGCAGTTCGAACCAACAAGGTATGGTAAGAAGAAATAATGAAAAAAGTAAATAAAGGACTAAATAAATATTGCGTCTTTCAAAATGTTTTCATGACCTAAAAAAGTCATTTGCACTGCACCGGTATATCTACCGGATGCCTGTTTCTGTTGCTGCAACAACAAACAGCTTTTGCTTCTTCTGTTGAATCGTATGGACGCTATCAGCGCAAAAGTGAAGGAAGCGGGAAATTGAAAACATATGCTCGCTGTGAGTATCCTCAAGTTTGGATAGCAATGGCAAAAATTCATTTGTTACTTCTTATTTGGGATAAATCCAAAATCACGATTTTTTTTTCAAAGCAATAAATTAACATAGCTACGTCTCCAACTTAGAGTTGAAATCCATTTGAATATCTGTCTATGCAAAATAGCAGAAGCCAAGAGAGCAGTTTTATGTTTCAGGTGACCAGATTCTCTCTCTTTTTACCGGTTGACATCCTAATTTTGGGCTTATTTTTCAGGTTAAAAAGAATTACTATAATGATAGCTAGATTACATAATGTTGGAACTTACGGTCAACACAGAAAATTGTCAGTGGACATGGTGTATTTTTGACATTTCGGTGGCTGAGAACTATAAGGTTGCGTACAAAATTTTAAGAGGTATACAGGCAGTTGCCCGTAGCTTAGTGGTTCTACTCGTGCCCATAAAAGTTTTAGTTTCATCTTTTACGGGTACTGCCTCTTGCGAAGAATTGACAAAACTTCCAAGAGTATCAATCTGTCATGAAAAAGTGCTTCTCAACTTTGCCGTTCGGAATCGTCGTTAAATTGTAGGTCCCCTTAATTCTTCACACGCACTCAGAGAATTGTTGATGAGAGTAAGCCACTTAGGCCTTGGCTCTTCAAGAGCTGTCGCGCCACTCTATTTATTTTATATTTATACACTAGTCATAGTTGAACCGAAATTCTTTTGAATAAAAGATAAGAAAATTAAAAAAATATTTGCTGGCTGTCTGACAAAAAACAATTTAAGCCTCCGTTGCATTTGCGCTTCTGTTAGTTCCATTTTCATTTTGCTTTATATAGAAGCTTTTAGTACTAAATACCTACCTAGTACTTACTCAAGGTGGCGCTTGAGTCCAGGTCGAACCAGGACCTCATCTATAAGGGTTCTCCAGCCAGCTCGGTCCCTAACTAGTTGGTTGAGGATGAGGTCCTCTAGCTCCTGTATGCTTTGCAAACATGCAAATAGCGGACTTACTCCCTTCTAGTTAAAATTCAAGTCCAAGAGCCGGAGCACTATTTTCCATTCGCTCTGTACACAACTCAAAAAATCAATTGCCTTCTTCGTGCAAAGAAGCAGCGATTAGATAAAGTAATTCTTCGTTTATTTTCAGCGCTGTTCAATGTTCATCTGTTCATACTGACTCTCTTTCCTTGTTGACAGCATTAACATGCGTTTTAATAAGTGGATTTTTTTTTTAATATGACCGAATCTGGTCACATCATTTGGTTACACACTGCACAGGCTCCCTATGACAAACGACACGCCATCGAGGGTAAATACTGCCACAAATCAGAAAACATCGCTCTTTACCAATGAAATTGTAATTTGATACTGACGCGTGGCGATTAGTCATCATCTCAGCCGTCTATATGCCACAAGCAATAGGACTATGACATTTGCCAATATTCCAACATGGGTGTATCTTAAGCTTTGATAAATGGTAATGTATATGTCTTCTAATGGAGTTTGTCTATCTTTTTGCCATGTGTCACGCTCTTCATGTGACAGACAGTCGCAATGCGCGACTGCATTGAGATAAAAAATGACAATTGTCAAATGATATTTTCTTTGTAGGTTAAGGCCCATACAGTGGACATTTACTTTTGACCATCAAATAATCGATAGAAAAGCTACTCACAATCGACAGTGATCAAAGATTGATAAAGTGCTTGACCCTGCACCCCCTATTGCTTGCAACGAAAATTCACCAAACAAAGAAGTCCCAAGTCCAGTGCCGTAGCAACCCTGTTTTGTGTGTGGGGGGGGGGGGCAAACATATTTTTAACGATAACCTTTTTTTTAGAAATCAAATCATGCGTTAGAAACACAACATTTATGTCAACAAAAAGATACAAGTGAGTAAGAGTGACTATCTATTGTTAAACTCCAGATGACCTTTCAAAACACCTATAATTTGTTTGTTTTTTTTCGATTTTTTGTATCGTAACGCAAAAAGAAAAAAATTTACTCAAACATAACGATTTTGTCTTCGTGGTTTAAATTAACGAATATCAATAAAAAATTCATAGATACATTAGTTTTATTGAACACATACCTATTTAATATCTAATAAATATAATTTTTTTTATTCTAAAAGTCACAGGAAATAGAGATAAAAAGAAATTTACACTAAGGAAATAAAATTCTTATGTAAGGAAAATAACATATACTATACATTTATGTCGTATCAAGTGAATACAAAAGTAATCCATAGTTATTTGGTCTACCAATTTCATATAGGTATTAACTGCATGGTTCTCCGCGGAAGTACCGCCATCTATATTATTGCATACACTAATAAAGTATCTATCCTTAAAATCTTATAGGATTGTAGCGTCACCAATTCAACGGATTGCGGACATAAACACAAAATGTCAATCCATGCAGAAAATATTAGTATTAATTGTTATATATCGGCACAAAGTTAAGCAACATTACGAAGGCCATTCCATATTGAATCTTATAGAGACTCGCTAGGTTGGCGGTTGGCCACTTACGTGCATCTTAATCCATTCTTTGGAATTATGAACAAATCATGGAGACTTTGCCTCAAATCACTGGTGCAGCAGGATTCGACGGTGATGAAGTTGCATTAGGTGCAGGATTGTTCCATGTTATGTCTTCAATAGAATTTGTATTTGCCTTAACGTTTTCGAAGGACTTGTTGGAAATTGTTGAACCGGTCACAAAAATATTACAAGGCCGTGAAATTGGGTACAAATATTCGATAGCACTTGTAAAAGCGGTTTACCAAACAATACAAAATTTTAGATCACAGAACAATTTTGAAAAATATGAATTTGAGAAAAAAAAACCTTTTGAAAAAATGCGTTCTGAAGACGGAGATTTTGTTTCAAGCCGCCCAAATCGACATCGACGACAGTCGAAAATGCTCAACGCTTCGAGTATGTACTCCATACTTTGGAAATCGATCTGAACCAGAAGTCAACCTTAAATCAGCTTATTTTGAAGGGATCATGACGTTAGCTCGAATACAAAAATCTTAACAATCTCGAAAAAAAAATTAAAATTTCGAATGTAAAAATTTCGAACGTACAAAAATCACGATCAAGAATCTCGAAGAACAATCTCGAAAAAAAATATTCGAGATTTTTCAAGATTTATTTATTAATTATATCTGACAGAAAACATGTTTTTGTAATTTAATTCAAAATTCTGTTTTTTCTTATTTTTAACAAATCAACAAAATATTCAATTGACAATAAGGGTTTTGAGCTAAGCTTCTTAAGAAAATAGCTTCTTTTTATTTTTCTTCCATTATAGTCAAAATTCGAGGCATATATTCCCGACTCATATTAAATTCTTCCACAATTTCAAGTTTTTCTACCTTACATTTTGCCTGAACTGACTCCTATACTAAAACATGAATCAGCTTGTACAGGCCAACGTGCGGCCTACCAACTAAAACCTTAAGTCTTCTATGCTAAGACTCAACTTTGTTTTGAGTTCTTGCTTCTGCACAACGTCAAAGACTGAAAATACATGTGTAGATTTCTGGTTTTTTGTTCCTATTTATTTTATGTCAAACCACTTCTCGATTTGCTTTCTACTTTCGGAAAATTGATTACTCAATGCATAGAAATAGTAACGAATTTCACTGAGGTAAAAAAGCTAAGCATTTGAGTAAAAAAGATAAGCATTCGCATTTGTAGACTAAAGTTTTCATCTTACTGTTTAACAAAACTTTAGTTTTCTATTTTTCCATGAATTTATCCCAAATGAACAAGAAAAAAAACAACCTTTGTTTTTATCCAAACAAACTAACTAGTCTCGAAAAAATAAATAATGGAACCATTTTCTGAAAAACTATTTATTTTTTCGAGATTTTGGCATTCGAGATTTTTATTTCGAGATTTTATATTCGAGATTTTTTTCGTTCGAGATTTTTGTTTACATTCGAGTTTTTTGTTTTCGCGATATTTGCATTCGGCATTTCGTGGTAGACCCTTAAAACAATCGACATAGTTATAACGGAAATGTCAAACCGTTTCGTTAAAGATGATAATATTCTCATGGCCATCGAAACAGGAAACGAAATGGATCTTGAAAAATTGCATCCATTTACTGAGTTAGGCATCACAATGCCAAGTAAAATCGAACTCGAGATCGGTAAGGAATATATACCTAAATAAAATTGGAGCTGACCAGGAAAAGCTAAGTATTTTAAGAGCAAGAAAAGAAAAAGAACATACAAAAATTAAAACCAACATTTTAGCAGATTTTTATAAAGTGCGACAAGGCATGGAAAACGTTTACAATCTTATCGCAGCCATAGAAACGTTTCCATCTGGAACAGCTGTATGTGAATCGTCGTTTTCAATATTAACGCAAGCCATGCGGCCACAGAGCATCAATATGTCTACTGACAGACTAAACAATTTATTTCTTCTCTTTCTTTTGCGGTTTAATACGCAGAAAAATCGCAAAGTCCAATTATTTTAAAATGAAAAAATAAAAAAAAAAAAATGATATTTATTATACTGTTTTTTATTTTTTATTTTCTAGTATTGATCTTATATGCAATCAAATGGAGAAATGCGTGGGGGGGGCAAAGCCCCCCCTAGCCTCTGGGTTGCTACGGGGCTGCCCAAGTCCATTAAGGCCAAATGTGCAGACATTTATCGAAAGTCAATCGAACAGCATATTAGCCACATAAATTTGAAAGATTGTCGATTGTGTTGCCAAAACGCCAATGTTGCACGTGTGAGTTGATGCGTCAACAAATGGCGCAGAAAATATATGGTTTTCAATTCGTAATGACCTCCTTGAACCGGGGCGGGGTTCAGGATTAACTTTCTTCGAGAGCGTCGGGTTTGACTGAAACCCAGCGAGGGTAGCACCAAGTTGACGAGTTTAACTAATCGAGTTTTATAACCTATATATAAAAAAACTAGCTGCCCCTGCGAACTTCGTCTCGCCACCTTTCAGGGCATCTCCAGAATAATAAAAATTAACACAGATATTGTAAAAATGCAATGTTATTTACTTGAATTCAAATAGAGAACTACATATCTGAATTTTTCCAAGTCTTACAACTCCATTGCTTTCTATTTTTGTTAATGCATGTAGTAAAATGCAAATATCGTTGAAAAATTCAACAAATTCTCGTTCTTCTGTTGTGTTTTGACTATTTCACACAATCAAAATTCCATGCAACCTTCGATTGCCTAACTTATTTGCTAACGTTGGATTTGCCAAAAAATTTGTTTTTACTCATGAAAATTTAATAAAAATGCATTGAGCGAATAAAGAGTCCCTACCGGACATACAAACAAAACAATGCTCCTCAAATTTTATGCAAAAACTTGATATAAGGTCTTGAAGTTCTTCGTGCTCTCGCGGAGTTTTCCGAGTTCCCAAAAACAAATTTTGCACCTACAATCACATGCAATTTTCCTTTTGAAAACCAATGAGTTTTCCTAGTTTTTCATCAAGAACATTCTATTTTTCATTCGGAAACCCATTTTAAAATTTTCCAGTTTTTCATTTGAAAACCAGTGCACCTACAAATATTATGCAATTTTCAGTTTGAAAACCAATAAGTTTTTTCGAGTTTTTCATCAAGAACTTTCTATTTTCCATTCAAAAACTTATTTTGAAATTTTCATGCACAGAGATTTGAAACTTTTTAAAATATCGATTTTAAAATTTTCTTTTGAACAAAAAATCGTGCCCAAAAATTCGCGTGTAAATATTGTCTTGGTGCAAACGCTTAAGTAGGAGTTCAGCCTTAAATATAATATAGAAGAATGAATTGGAAATGAAATGAAAAATAGAGAGATATTTCAAGAAATTGATGTCGGCTGTCAGTTTCCTAAATTTCTAAACAAAATTTTCGAGTAAATACATTAAAATCAATGTTTTTTCCTATCAATAATTATTTTTTTTACTTTCAGAATATCTTATTGCACATTCAGTTTTCATTTTTGTATGAGACGTTCCGGAATTCTTAAGTTCTACATAAAATCCCCATACAAAAGTAGAACTTTATGTAGAACTTAAATTTATGATTCGATTGAGCAACTGGCCCTCAGTGCATCGAAGAAGAATTCGGCTACATTTGTAAGGTAAGACTTTTGTTTGTTTATTGGTTTATCGACTACAAACAAACAACCGACAAACAAACAAAAGTCTTACTTTATATATTAGTATAGACTCCGAAATCTCAGGAAAAAAATTCAGTTAGGGATGCATCAGACCAAGGTGCAAATACAAAATAAGGTCAACTGTTGGCACTATGACGTATACGTAACAATTTTTTATTGCATTGCGTTATAGTGAAAATAGAAAGTTCTTCATGAAAAACTCGGAAAACTCATCGGTTTTTAAAGGGAAAATTGCATGTTATTGCAGGTGCATTGATTTTTAAATGGAAAACTGGAAAATTTCAAAATGTGTCTTCGAATAGAAAATACAAAGTCATTTTGAGAATGAAGTCATGAACATTATTAAACAAAGCAATTTAGTGGTAGTATCCGTGGCTTAGTGGTTATGTGCGTTGGCTGCTAAGCAGAACGTTCTGGATTCAAATGGAGAACTGGAAAGTTCTCCCATAACCGGACGCCCTCATAACCGGACACGGACACAAATTTTCACAACCGAAATTTTCCAGTTTTCCATTTGAAAACTAATGCACCTACAGTTACATGCAATTTTCTGATTTTTCATGAAGAACTTTCTATTTTCCATTCGAAAATCCATTTTGAAATTTTCCAGTTTTTCTTTGAAAACCAATTTTCATAATGTGAAATTTTCATACACAGAGATTGGAAAATAAAATCCATGCTTTTTTTGAATATCGATGTTAAAATTTTCTTTTGTACAGAAATTCGTGCCCAAAAGTTCGCATGTAAACATTGTTTTGGTCCAAAAGCTTAAGTAGGAGTTCAGCCTAGAAGAATGAATGAAATGAAATGAGATGAAATGAAATGAAAATAGAAAGACGTTTCAAAAAATTGATGTCGGCTGTTAGTTTTTTGAATTTCCAAACAAAATTTTCGAGTAAGTAGATTAAAATCAATGTTTTTTCCTATTAATAATTATTTCTCTTACTTTCAGAATATCCTACTGCACATTCAGTGCATCCCCGAAGAATTCGGCTACATTTATAAGGTATGACTTTTGTTTGTTTGTTGGTTTATCGACTACAAACATACAACCGACAAACAAACAAAAGTCTTACTTTATATATTAGTATAGATGTAGTGTTGGTTTGTGTACGCTCGAAAAACTCAAAAAGTTCTGCACCGATTGAGCTGAAATTTGGATTGTTTTTATCTATTTTTTGCATCAGTCACTAATCACAAACAGTGGCAATGTTAAAAAATAATGCTTTTCCCACTACAACAAAATTAAAACAAAACTGATCAATTTACAAATACTCAATTTCAATTCAAATTATAAATAGAGTGGCGCGACAGCTCTTGAAGAGCCAAGGCCTAAGTGGCTTACTCTCATCAACAATTCTCTGAGTGCGTGTGAAGAATTGAGGGGACCTACAATTTAACGCCGATTCCGAACGGCAGAGTTGAGAAGCACTTTTTCATGACAGATTTATACTCTTGGAAGATTTGTCAGGTCTTCGCAAGAGGCAGTGCCCGTGAAAGATGAAATAAAAACTTGGCCTGAGTAGGACTTGAACCAACGACGTTCTGCTTAGCAGCCAACGCACTTACCAACTAAGCTACGGGCAACTGCCAATTCAATTCAAATTGTCAAACATATTTTTTTTTTATTGTGAGAACAAATACGTGCACAAATAAGCACACACAATAAGACATCGAGCTGTCGGTGTAGTCGTAACCGACTTTAATGGAGCAGCGTGAGTTGTCCATTGTCATTCTGCTCAGACGAATGAGTTTTGTAGGGATGCCAAAACTGGACATGGCATTATACAGTTCTTCTCTACAGATGCTTTCACACGCGACCTTTAAATCGATAAAATGATGGTATGTATGTATGTGTCAATTTGTTTTTTCCAGGACCTGCCGTAATGTGAATATTGACATTGACATTACAGTACTTCGCACATGAATGATACGAACTACAGACTCATAGCAGCACTGGCGGCTGAGGCCATCGGCTGGGACTGAAACAAGACATACGACAGAGAGAGACAGAGAGACACATAGAAGGAAAGAACACATAACATTAACCTACGTGGCACAGAGGAGGAGACATAGATTTATATTGTCTCATATTATCGCACAGGTGGCCTCAGATAAGCTGGCGATTATTGTAGAAAAAGACTGCTGCCGAAGCTGGGGCTTGAACCCGCAACGTTTGGCTTAGCAGTCAACTACACTATCCTCTGAACCATGGCCACCTGCTGTAATGTGAATATTTGATCGATGGTGGACTTTCCTGGTCTAAAGCCACACTGGTTTGGACCTTTCAGTTTTTTGACAAACGGCTTCAGGCGTTCACATGGCACTGCAGAAAAGATCTCATAGGCCTGTATAGTTGGTGCAGTTTAGCGGGTCTCCTTTCTTCAGGATCAGGCAAACAGTGCTGAGGTTCCATTCATCGGGCATGCTCTCTTCCGACCGTATTCTGCAGATGAGTTGGTTCATGCTCCTTTCCAAGTCATCGCCGCCGGCCGGCTGCTTTGAAGAGTTCGGCAGTGATGCCGTCAGCTTCCGCTGTTTTGGGTTCGGTACAACTTAAATTAAAATATTTTCAATCCGATATCGTACAATATGTTGGACAATATTAATCGATCTCATGTAAACTTAGTCTCTTTTTCCTTGGCCCCCATTTCAACGCGTTTTCGTAAGGCGCGGTACAGGAGTTACGGTCAAACTTTAGTTCGAGATATTTTTAATATCTACGCATTGTGCAAGACCTTTGATTATGTTTGAGGTATTAAGTTCGACTCACTACTTTTGTATCAGTGGAGTGTTTGGCACCGAATTTTGAGGGAATGTTTGAGTAGTGGCGTACATGGGTTTTAAGTATTTTGAACAAGCCGTGTGGCGTAGCAGGGGTGAGTAGCGAGTAGCGGGGTAACAGGGCAGCTTGGTAACGGGGTTCCGGGTAGCGGGTAGCATATAAAGTAGCGGATAGCGGGTAGCAGGTAGATGGTAGTGGGGTAGCGGATAGAGGTTAGTGGTTAGCGTGTAGAAGTAGTGGGTAGCGGTTAGCAGGGTAGCTTGGTAACGTGGTACCAGGGTTGTGGGTAACAGGTAGAAATAGTGAGTAGTGGGGTAGTGGATACAGGGTAGCGGGGAGTGTGGTTGCGGTGTATACAAAAGTTTAGGTCTTTTATTCATCGATTGCAATCACAATCAGTAAAGCTTATGGTCAATCTTTAGAATCGTGTGGTTTAGATTTATATGCGGATTGCTTTTCACATGGACAACTCTATATGTTGCGTGTTCCCGAATCGGCAAAGCAGATAGTCTTTATATCTTATACGTAGACAGAAAATATTGTATATCCACAAGTATTGCAAAATTAAACCTATATGAAATGTATTCTTTGTTTTGTTTCTCATTTCTCAACCATTCAATTACATTGTGCCACTGCGAAGCGTGGAAGGGTACAGCTAGTAGACAATAAAATTGAAGACGTGTCTAAAATTGATTGATGGATTGTGGAAGCTTTCGGATCAGGCCGATCTCCTGCACCCACTGAACATGAACTACAGCACGCTACAGAAGAAAAGTGAAAGAGATGAGTTTTTCCTTAGATAAACTTAGATAAATTATTTAATGGGTGATAGTTGAGCTTATCGAATTGAAAGGTGCAATTATGGATTAAAGAGTTTTTATTGAGAGTACCAGCCATCGGATGCTCAAGCAACGGCTATCGTTTGAAAGACAACAAAATAGAAAATTAGATTAGAAAATAGATAAATCATGGTATTTTCTCTGACTTTAACCTTAAGGCCAAAAATCACTTAGTCAGGCAAATAGCTCAATAAAACTTTTACAAGGACCATAAAATAGGATGATTTATAATTAGGTTAATGCCTAAAGCACGTATTGGTACAACATCTGTCTATCTTTTCGAAAAGCATCGTAGTCGTCTTGACTATATCTTGCATTAATTCTCGTGTGGGGCTTGAAATAGCAAAGCAAGCATGAGCATTTATGCGATACTTAAATTGTAAATTCCACTCATCCTGACAAACTTAATCAGAAAAATCATCAAATCAGAAAAATGAAAATGTCTTTACGACTTGTTCAGCTAATGCAAATATCAGAGATCGAGCCTGTTTACTGCGTTTTTATAGCTGACTCAACATCTCGATCTCTTAGTGTAAGGTGCGTAGAGTGCACGCTTTAATTAAGGCTCACACTGCCAAGCTCCTTGGAACCATAAGCCATGTTGGTCGGTCGTTTGATGCATTTTATTTGTCCAAACAAAAAAGTCTGAACACTTTTTCTTGAAAAGGATTTCCTTTCAAAAGCACAAATTTTAAATCTGTTGTATAATTCTTCTATAATATCGGGTTTTACCGAGATAAGTTCGTTTTTATTACGACAAGCAACGATTGTTATTTTTTGTTGATCCTTTGCAATAGGACTGTAATGGAACGTCGCGTCGTCGTCATCCGATCGTTCCTTGACGCTCTTTTTGAATTGTCAAATAGAAATGATCAGTAACAAAGAACAACAAATTTACGAGATTATGGGCAGCATAGAGCACACCAAACAGTCACTTTTTTATGCATAAGAAGTGCTATAGTTTAGGGGCCAAAAATGAATAGGTTTCTTTTTATCCGGGTTACTGTGGGTAATACTGCGCGTACACAGCTAATATCCAATTAAGGTCGGGTATCAGAAAGCTTTCGGGCAACTCGCTTCTAAGTTTGCTAACTCAGACATTATTGTGCTATTGTGAGAACATTTCAGAGCAATATATGACGCTATTCAAGCGCAATCCGAAGGATTTACCGCATCTTTCCTAACATCCGACGAAACATGTGGATCCATTGACTGGTACGAACCAAGCTCGTTAGCAAACGTATTGTTCACAATGTTCACACATCATGTCAATAACCAGCAAGAAGAACAGCAGCCGCACCAAAGACCAAAGCAAAATAATCAAAAACAATTATTGCCATATATTTTATCACCGATGTATCACAAAACGCCCATCAACTCGTTGACATCAAACAGATATCCGGAATTTCATAAAAAAAATAACCAGACCATTATGCCTAATGGCATAGCTGGGCACCGTTAATCAAAAAGTTAACTTCGTTAATCGCTAATCCGTTAATTAAAAATTTAACTTCGTTAACAGTTAAAACGTTAAATTTTAGAAAAATTAACGCAAGTTAACGTTAATCGTTAATCCGTTAACACGCCATAAAAATTGTATTTGGTAATGCCAAATGTTTCTCCGATGCTCATTTGTCGGACCCTTTTTGCCGAACTCTTGCTCGAGCTTGTGCTGGTGCTATTATCAACTTGGTCGAAATTAGCAGTTCTCTTTTTCTGTTTACCGCGGTTCAACGCTGCCTTGACAGTCACTTCAAATTTTGTATACTGGCACTCATCTTTTTACGTGTTGTTTAAGGCTCGATATATGAGCCTTGATTAATTTTTTTTAGGAAACATTGTTTACACGCAAAAATTATTTGATCTCCCGTTCTAGATATAAAGGTCATATAATCACTTAAATGTGGCCACGGATTTTAGTCTATTGCGGAACTCGAGTTCGATTCCATGATAATTTTACAATTTTATTCAGTACAGTTCACAGAATCAATACTCTTTGTTTATCTATATATATAAAAATGAAATCCTGTTCGTTTATGATCGAATAACTCACAAACGGCTGGACGAATTTGGCTATTTTTTTTTTTATTTTGTTCGTGTTAGTCTGTAGATGGTTCTTATGGATTTTTTTTTTTAATTATTGCAGGTGCATTGGTTTTCAAATGGAAAACTTAAAAAATTCAAAATGGGCTTTCGAATGTAAAACAGAAAGTTCTTGATGATAAACTCAGAAAACTCATTGGTTTTCAAAGTGAAAATTGCATATTATTGCATCAGGTGCATTGGTATTCAGATGGAAAACTGGAAATTTCAGAATGAGTTTTCGAATTGAAAATAGAAAGTTCTTGATGAAAAATTTGGACAACTCATTGGTTTTCATAGGGAAAAATGCGTATTATTGCAGGTACATTGGTTTTCGAATGGAAAACTGTAAAATTTCAAAATGAGTTTTCGAATAGAAAATAAAAAGTTATTGATGAAAAACTAAGAAACTTCATTGGTATTGAAAGGAAAAATTACAATGTAATTGCAGGTCCATTGGTTTTAAATGGAAAACTGGAAAATCTTGGATAGGTAAGTCGGAAAACTCCGCGAGAGCACAAAGAACTTCAACACCTAATATCAAGCTCTTGCATAGTATTTTAAAGTGCGTTGGTGTGTTTGTATGTCGGATAGAGACTCTTAATCCGCGCAATCCTCAATGCATTTCTATAAATTTTCACTGTAGGTATAGGCTTGGTAAAAACAAATTTTTGGGACAAACTTACTGGAAATCACTAAATAAGGGGGCCAATCGAAAACTGTATTTATTGTTGATTTTTGTGTAATAGTCAAAACACACCAGAAAAACGAGAATTTGTTAAATTTTTCAACGAAATTTGATTTCTTCTCTCTTTCTGAGAGTAGAAAGTTAGTTTTAAAGCTTGGAAAAACTCAGATATGTAATTTTCTATGTTAACTGGATTCAAGTAAATTGCATTTTAACAATACCTGTGTTAGTAACAATTACTTATGAGTTGCTCTGAAGGGTGGCGAGACGAAGTTCGCAGGGTCGGCTAGTTGTTTCTAAAAAAACACACAATGTATTGATTTAAAACTGAATCTATCACTGACTACCCACAATTGACAAAAAAAAACACTCGTCACTCTCTGAGCACGCGCTAAGGAATAAAACAAACATTGTCGTATCGTCGTATTATATACAATTAGTATGGCAGTTTTCCCACTCACAGCCGCTGGAAAATAGTGGTATTTAAATAACGGCAATAATAACGGCACCCGGAATAATAGTGGCATTTCAAATTTTACTAGGGACCAAACCTCGCCGGCACGGCGGCGCGCGGCGCCACACATTTCGACTAACTCATGATTCGTATAAGAAATGTTGTTTTTTCGCGAAGCTGCGGCGGGCCGCACGGTGAACCTTTTCACCAACAACCCAAAAAAAAAAATCTCACCCTGCATAGCTTAGCGCTTAGATAGCGCAAAAAAAATTTCCATTGGGAACCAACAACAGTTTTTTTTTGCTGGCAATAAAGAAGCCAGTAAAAAACGCTCGGCAATTGAATTTGCGATATTATATTCTGTATACCTATAGCACCCAAAAAAAGGGTGTTGACTAATTTTTTATAAGTTACTAGCTGACCCGGCAGACTTCGCACTGCCTAAATCGACAAATAAAAGATCTAAACTTTTGTAGCCCACTTCACAACCCGCTACCCTGCTACCCTACTACTCTGTTACCCAGTTACCCCGCTACCCATCACCCCACTAAACACTGCCGGCTACCCAGTATTTCTACGCGCTACACGCTACCCCGTTACCTGTTATCCCGCTTCCCCTTACACTGCTTCTAACTACTCACTATCCGTCAACCCGCTACCCGCTTCCCATTACCCCGCTACCCCATCAACCACTACCCTGGCCATTTCTCATGAAAACGGCTTAGTCGGATTTTGTACAAAATACAAAGAACCCATCTACGCCACTTACCGAACATTACGTCAACATTTGGTTCTAAACACTCCACTGGTATAAAATCAGTGAGTCCTCAGCGAATTTGTATGAGATTTTTATATATCTAAGAAAACAACGTTTACTTTGTCGTGACAACTCAGAAATCTTCGTTGCCTCATGCACAACAACTTTGTAAAGGATATGGTCAAATGCATAGTTAACGTTCTATAGAGAAAATTGTGTTTCCACATTTTTTGCTATATCTTATGAACGACTTGGCCGATTTTGTACAATTTTCTTAAAAACCCTACTGTAATAATACTCTAACATATTGTCAAAATTTGATGACAAACGGCACGAACTTTCCATTTTACGAACTTTCCGTTTTAACATTTCAAAAGTAATGCATTTCATTTGAAAGAGTGTTTTTGAGATTTTATTTAATCAAATTTTTTTTTTACATTTCAAATTTTCCATTTTTGTTTTACTTTTTCTTGCATTCTAGTTCCCCATCACAAATGTTCCAGTTTTCCATTTGAAAACCACTGCACCTGCAATAACATGCAATTTTCCATTTTAAAACCAATGAGTTTTCCGAGTTCCTTTCGGAAACCCATTTTGAAATTTTCCAGTTTTCCATTTGAGAACCACTTTACTACAATTACATGCAATTCTCCCCTTGAAAACCAATGAGTTTTCCGAGTATTACATCAAAAAAAAAAAATCTGATAAGAAAAAGACCTTAACTTTGGTACCCTCCTAGTACACTGCCCATTACCCTCCTACCCTCCAAAGCTACCTGCTACCCACTACCCGCTATTTCTACTTGCTACCCGCTTCCTCCTTACCCGCTCCTCGCTACCACACTACCCCGCTACTCCACTTCCCGCTTCCAAGGCCATATCTCAAAAGAAACAAATCTAAAAATGGAAAAATATCGACAACAAAAAAATGTCAAGTAAAGTTTTTTTTTTGATGAAAAACTATTTTTGACAAATATTTTCTTCACTGACATTTTTTTTTTTTGTGATGAAAATAAAAATATTTGACGAAATTTTAAATGAAATTGATTAATCTCAGGTATTATTATTGATATATTTTGTTTTAGTGTGAAAAGCATTATTTTTAACATTTGAACCGTTTGTGATTTAAAAAGTACTAAATTTGTTTGTCTTAAACCATCTACGCTTAATCCTCTTTAGTTTAAGACAAAAATTAAGAAAATCGGCCAACCGGTTTTTATGCCTATATGCCGCAAACGAACGGAGCTAGATTTTTATAATATGTATAATATATAGATATAGATATAGATAAAAATAAGTACCAATAATCTAATTTGAATGTGTATGTGTATCTATATGTTATTTGTGTTCGATTAACTATTAACGGACTTTGGAAAATTTAACGATGGTTAACATTTTTGAAGTTTGAAGTTTTGAAGTTAACTGAAAAGTTAATCCGTTAATGGGAATGTAAACTTCGTTAATTAACGATTAACGGATTAACGAAAAAATGCCCGTTAATGCCCAGCTATGCCTAATGGATATAAGGTGAAGCAGTCGACTTTACGACACATGGAACTTACAATGCTACAGAGATCTGGAATATTGCGTCAGCAGCAATATACTCCGTTGCGACTTGTCACTCTATGAAACTTGTTATGATCCTGTCCAGTTTAAATGTTTCCACTTTTGATTTCAACTTGCAGTTTACCTTGAAGCGGAAGTTAGAAATGGAGGTGGAACATTTAGTGGCAGCTTCCAAGTTCCAACACAGAACACCAGAATACGCGTTCAGGCAAGCGTTATTATACATATACAGATATCGTTGGTCTTTTTGGAGCCCACTGCGATGAATATGCCAAATATGTATATACGAAATCTTAAAAACCAGTAAAGAACATTATTCACTATAATAAGAGTTACGACAACCAACACACTCCTAGCATGTAGTTTGGTTTGAAGGCATTGCATTGATGTGATTTTCACATTCATTCCACCTCATTAAACTCCTCTTCCATAATGTCGAACGGTAGCGTTTTCACACGTTATACGATGTTTGCTGAAGAAACAATTTCGAAGAAGCAATTTCGTTTAATAAATCGTAATGAATAAGGAGTTAGCTTAGACCCTATATGTGTGATCTTAAAGCACATAAATTCAAGTATTTTTCCGTTCTTGAACCGCACGAGTATTACGGCTGAATTGTTCGAGGGGCTCCAGCTATTTCACATGATCCCTGATCGTAAAAGTAATGATAGAAAAGAGTTACGCAAGTGTTACGACCACGACGCGATGGTGGTTTTATATGATACGACCGACGATGTTCCTTTTGCTAATAGTTCAAAATGTCCTTCTTTGTATTTTGTATCCAGGAGGCTAAAGTATAAATATACAGCTGGAGCAATTTGGATAAATTTGGATTATTATTGCGCCTTTTTATGTCATTTTATATTTTTGTAAAAGAATTTTGCTGAGTTAACCGTGATTCAAAACATTTTTTAAACCATTTTATTACACTGAAAAACAGTCCTGGGTTTTTAAATTCTTCTCCAAGTTTATTTCTGGAATACTGTTAATACCTTCGCATTAAAAACAACGTGTTGTCACTAAACAAACAATCAATTTACCAAAAGTTAAGAAGCCAATAAAACGTCTTAAATCCGGAAATCTTCATTTAAACATTCACAATTCAATTAAGTCCCTCTATAACAAAGGCAATGTTCTTACTCATTCCTTGAATTACAAGTTCTTCCCCTTATTCCAGATCAAAAACAAACAAACAAACAAATAAAAAAAAAATAAAAAAAGTCGACCACATTGTTTTCTGAACACAAAATGCAATAAAATATACTTTAATCTTAACACCTCCCAAGGTTCATTTCCATAATTATTATATGGCTCTCCATAATCACCTGCCATTCGGAAACCCTTAGACATTTTATTTTCGATTCCATGAAGCGAAGTCAATGAAATTAATGCCACTGCAGGTGGTATACTAATTTGCAGTGGCGTAGCTACCGCTGTATCAGCTGTATCCATGCAACATGGCCCCCGAGATATAGGGGCCCCCAAAGATACAGAGCACAAGACGTGTGTAAAAAATTCACTTAAATATTTAATAAAGTTTTATTACAAAAAAATGTTCCGGTGATCATTTTTTACATTGTAACGAAGCGTTACAGCTATTTTATTTTGTTCAACAAAATTCAGGTGCGGACCCACCACAAAACCCGAAAAAGTATAAAAAAGCCAACCGCCCGCTTACAAAACAACCTAAGGTGATCCGCCCCTGGAAAAAAGAGAAAATGCAAAACAAAGAGAACACCGAAGCAACATCACCGAACATTATTACCAGAAACAACAACACGTAAACACCGAACACAAGAAAAGAAAACAAGAAGAAACAACCGAAGCAGCGATGTGCGACCGACGACAACGCATGATGATGACTTGGGTGTGATACGATTCACACCCAACGTCGACAGAAAAATGTACAAGGGGAAGTGTTGTCGTCGACACAAATGAGTTCTGACTCCGCTTCGGTAGAGAGAACGCTTGAGCAGTTTGCTAAGATTAGCATCCTATTTTAAATTTAGAGCTACCCACCTGTATTTTGCATTGGGAATATATTTCTTCAAAATATATCCTCAACCGACCGGGGCTTCTCTCCGATCCGATATTTTGCCAACCGATAATTTTGTGTTTTTTCCCTTCTGGAAAATATACAAACAAGAGTAAGAATTGTTACTCAACCGTTTTTCTCAGTTTATTCTTTGATCCACTCTTTCTGAGTGTATCAAGGACAGGGCTTCGGCCAAACGTTTATTCAGTGGAGATTTGCCGCTCGCTGACAGAGGTTTATTTCGTTTACTCTTCCCTTCTGGAAAGTTAACGAACAGGGGCAATAGTCCAAACGTTTATTTCATAACACTTTGTTGTGAACAGGGGTCTGATTTTGACGAGACCTGGTTTATTCTTTGATCCACTCCTTCTGAGTGTATCAAAGACAGGGCTTCGGCCAAACGTTTATTCAGTGGAGATTTGCCGCTCGCTGACAGAGGTTTATTTCGTTTACTCTTCCCTTCTGGAAAGTTAACGAACAGGGGCAATAGTCCAAACGTTTATTTCATAACCTTTTGTTGTGAACAGGAGTCTGATTTTGACTAGACTCAGTTTATTCAGTGGCGACACTGACAGCCGTATAATCCGACTATTTGTCCCCGAGGAGCCACGACTATCCGAGAACCGAGAGGCAAGGAGAAACTCATCGTCGTTGTATTATTAGGTATTATAAGTATTATAAGTAAATTGCCTAGACAATAAACTAGTATAAGAAACCTGTTAGACTTAAGATATCACTAAATAAAAAGCCGTTAAACGATTAGTGAAGGTTGGTTGTGTTATTTGGTTTGGATCTTTAACTCGACGTTTGGTGCTTAGTCGAGAACACCCTGGACAGACTGAGCATACCTCAGCCTTAGAAAGCAAGCATCACAACATGCGTCAAATATTTTTTTTTCCTGTGTATCTTTTTGTTTTTTTCATGTCCTACCAACCAACAATACTAAAACTTCAACCTGCAAACACTTCTTTATCCGAGCTTTCAAAATATATCGTCCTGCCTGACACAGCCACCAACTCCAACATCACACAAAAATATAAACCAGGGACCAGCGGTAGATTCAAAAATACTAAGGTATTTGCATGAACTCACACCTGAAAAATTCAATACTCCATTCCGAACCCTATATGTATCTGCAACCAAAAAAAGTCCGGTTACTTGTCTGAGTGAAAACCTTACCATAAATCAGTTTGACCACAACAAAAAAAGACGAACGAGACGAATGTAAAAATGTTATAAACATTTTAGAGACCTACGACTTTATTGTGTTGATGTCATTTTTTTCTTCGCTGTTTGATATTATAAGTCCAGTTTCCAAAGCCCTTCAAGATTAGGAAAATGACTTACAAAAAGCAAGTATTTTGCTTCAAAATCTTTTAGACGGTCTAGAAAAAGAAAGAAATCAAAAGAAATTCACTGATTTACTTAAAAAGTCCAAAAATTAAGCCAACGATTGGGGAGTGATGCCTGTCTTCAAAAATAAAAGGAGGAAAATAACGAAGCGCTTTTTTGATGAGTTGGCAGAAGATCATAGAATTTCTGATCCGGGAATTTACTTTAAAGTCAATATTTACTTTCCTGCTTGGATATTTTGATTGGACAAACTCAGGCTTTGAAATCCTTTACAGTCTTTGTAGTATGTTTGAAGTGTTGGATCCGTATAAGCCTTTTATCGTTCTCAAATGATGAGATAAATCAAGAATCAAAAAAGCTAGTGGAAAAGTACAAAACAGACATATCTGGTGATTCCTGCAATCAACTAATTGCTCTAAAAACATGCCTTAAATCCGAAACCCTCAAAATTCATTCCATAAAAGAACTTGCTAAATTATAAGTCATCGAATATAATAGTCTTGCTTATTGTTTTTCTGAAGTAATAACAGCATGCTTTCTCTTTTTGACTCTTCCGGTAACCACAGCAACAAAAAAAAATTATCTCAGAACGTCAATGGGACAGAAGAGGTTGTCAGATTTATCACTTTCATCATTGACATTGACATTGACATTTCACAGTAGGTACTGCGCACATGAATGTAACGAACTACAGACACATAGCAGCACTGGCGACTGAGGCTATCTGCTGGGACAGAAGAAGAAATTAATGCAACAGAAAGAGACAGATAGACACATAGAAAGAAAACACACATAACATAAACCTACATACGTGGCTCAGAGGAGGAGACATAGATATTTATTGTCTCATATTATCGCACAGGTGGCCTCAGATAAGCTGGCGATTTTCGTAGAAAAGAATGCTGTCGAAGCTGGGGCTTGAACCCGTAGTGTTCATCAATAGAAGTAAATAATCTTAAAAAACTGAAATCTTCTTCAGGCATGGAAGATTTAATAAATAAATTAGCAGAAAAAAAGGCAAGGAAAGTAGTACCTACTTTGAGAAGAAGTGCAAATATTATTTTTTTAAGCTTTATAAAACATTGTATCTATATATATGTTGTATTCATTTATTTTAAAGTTCCTATGTCATTTTACATTGAATTAAATTTATCTTATTTATTAACGTTAGTGTTTTAATTTAAAAAAAGGTTACAAGGTTATGGCCCAGTTTTGGCAAGAGGTGGGGGGCCCCCGAAAAAGATTGGATACAGGGCCCCCAAAGGTCTAGCTACGCCACTGCTAATTTGTTTGTCTTTTGTCAACTTTAATTACAGGCGACCCAAGAATTTTGTAATACCTATTTGTAATTTTGGTTTCAGTCCCAGTTTGACTTCTCCTCAAGCCCATTTAACGTTATGTCTTACAAGAACAGTTCTGGCACTGGTAATACCTGCCAGACAAAAATTCCTATATTCGAACCAGCTTCTCTGCTTTCTTTCATTCTTTTGTCTAGTTATTTTTAGTTTGTAAATTTAAAATATTAAGAAAATATGTAGGTAATTGGTAATCCCTGATGACCTTCAACAAACGAAAAACAAATAAGATGTTGTCGAGCTTAAATCTAATATGTGTACATTCCTTGATTCGTTGACCCATCTTGAAACTCGTTTCGGTTACCAGTCATCACTAAAATAATAATAAATGTTAGTTAGCATATTGCAAAGGTCTGCTAAAATTTTCTATTTTCATCATCCTGCGAAAAACGATGTAACTTGACAGCAAGATTTTGAAATTTCGGTTTATTTTGTGGGTGTTGAATGTTGGTGGGTATATTTATTATACTGAAGTAAACTTTTCAGTTTTTAAAATAACCGCATGACTGCATTTTGTCGTTTTCCAAGTGTGGTTTGTTAGGTGCAGGGAACTTACTTCACTGGGAATTAACTTCACATAGGAATTAACTTCACCTCAAGTGGGAAATATCTTCACTTTTTTCTGGTGAAGTTATATCCCAACTATGGTGGGAAATTACTTCATCAGAAATTTGTGTGAAGTTATTATCTACCCACCCGTTATTTATAGATGATGGTAAGAGAAACAACCAGCCGAATAAATAAATGCAATGGGCTTAAGTTCATAATTTGAGCTTCAGCTTTTAATAGGTAAATCAAACGTTTTTGTATATTATTTGGAATAAATAATGGTAAAACCAGGAGCTTTTTATTGGGATTGGGATTGTCCTCAGATTTGGTAAAGTATCGTGGATCTTGCAGGTGCGGGTGCATAACTTCACAGGTCATAACTTCACATGGGTCATAATTTCACCTCTAGTGGGTTATAATTTCACTTTTTTCGGGTGAAATTGTTTCCCACCTTAGGTGAGCAATAATTTTGAAATGTTGGTGAAATTATTTCCCACCTACTTAGTCATTCCACGGCATAGGGAATCTGGTCCCGAAGTCAGATGTCCCGAAAATGCTTTTCGGGACTAATGACCCACTATGGTGGGTTGAATTTTATGTTGAAACTGTTACTATTCAGAAATTAAATTCGGGGTTTCTGACCTTCGCGATTAGTTTTAAACATTTTGTAAAACAATAAATTGAGTGGACAATTTTTACATATTTTCAATGTCTTTTCAGTGCAAGACATTTGAAATATACCGCATGCTCTAAGTCTATGTGACGTAAGGGAAACTTTTTCCAATGCAAACGTTCTTCTGAACTTTGATGTTCGGTGAGAGTAGGTACGGCGAGCAAATTGTACTTGAACCCAGTTTCATCTTTTTGTCATCTAAACTAGCTGAGCTGTTTCAATGACTTTAACAGTTCTATCAGAAAGACAATTTTTTAATTGATGGGATGTTTAGTGTCCTTGCATCATGTGAATGCAGACGTAAGAATCATTCAATACTATCAGTCGGCAATTCCTATCAAGCAAACGTATTCATCATTGAGTTTTTCAATACTAAACTGTTGAGAATTTAGCCCTCGCAAATAAAAGATTGGTTTTGATGCCTTTGAGGACTTTAATTCCTGTCAAATATTGTTTATTATTTTCATTTAAGATTTTTGTTTCTTAATTTTATGCTTACATTAAGTTTTTTTGTTTTACTTATTCAATTCAATAATTCTAAAATATTCCTTCTTGCTGAGATTTCCTTTAGATGTTCTTCTTCTTGAGGTTCTCGATTGAAAAGGAAGTTTTTAGGTTATGTTATAAGATGGCTTCTTTTCCGATCTTCTTTTTTGTTTGTGCTGCCACCAATGAGTGAAGTCTAAAAACTTACGTGCTGCCAGCTTTGGTAACACTCCCCCCTGGCAAGGCGGTTCCATGAGTCGGCTTGACATTTTCGCCAAGCTGGCTGACGTCTAGTACGGCGAGTTTTACGGTAGGTCTCGTATAAGTTCCTGTTGATGTTTTTACTGCTGCACTTCGAATATTGCCGTCTTTGCCAGCGAAAGTTTGGATGACAATTCCTTTCGGCCAACAGTTTCGAGGATTTTCAGGGTCTGCAATCACTACGACGTCTCCTTCTTGAATCTGTTTCATCGGTGAATACCATTTTGTTCGTCTCGTCAAATCGGGAAGGTATTCGTTAACCCAGCGCTTCCAAAACCGGTTCGCAAACTGTTCACCAATCAACCAATTTTTTTCGCAAAAGTGTGCCGTCATCACAGAGTTCTCCAGACATTTTATTACCATTAGAAGAACCTAGTAGAAAATGGTTAGGCGTCAATGCCTCTTCATTTTCGTTTCCTAGAGGAACATATGTAAGGGGCCTAGCATTCACAACTCTCTCTACCTCAGCTAACATAGTCAAAAGTAGTTCATCAGTAGGTTTTATCGTCGGTATAATGCAATTCAATGTTTTCTTTACTGACCTAACCAGCCTCTCCCAACTTCCCCCCATGTGAGGTGATGCAGGTGGGATGAAGTTCCATTTCAGATTTGCGCTAGTAAAGTTGTCCGCCACATGCTCCACGTTAATCTGCTGTATGGCCTCTCTGAGCTCATTACTCGCTCCTCGAAAATTCGTCCCGTTATCACTAAAGATTTCCAAAGGACACCCTCTTCGGGATATAAATCGGTTAAGGGCCATTAGGCAAGAGTCGGTAGACAGCGAGCATGTGATCTCGACATGCACCGCTCGCACGGTCAGGCATGTTATAAGGACACCCCATCTCTTCTCGGAATGTCTTCCCACTTTAACGTATAGCGGTCCGAAGGTCCGGTGGCTTGGGAACGCACTTATTATTATTGCAAATTTGGCATTTTCTTTTTAATTTTGGAATATAAGCTCTTAGTCTGGGAATAAAAAACCGCTGTCGTAGCTCGTTAATAACAGTTTCGTCATTCCCGTGGCAGAATCTCTCATGATATGCGCTGAGTTCAGTGATGTAATGCCCATTCTGAAGAATGATTGGTCGTTTTGTGTCAAGCGAGACGCCATAAGCCGCGTCGATTCGACCCTTAACTCTTAATATCGAGTTTTCATCCAAGTACGGTGAAAGCTTGTATAACTCACTTGATCTATCCACTTGCAGCATGCCTGCACCTCCCTCCTTACTTCTTGTCAAAGCCGCAATTTCGTCCGGAAAAGCCTCGTTCTGACACATCTTGAAGCAATAGTTTTCGGCTTTGGCAAAGTCCATGCTAAGAAGATGTTTTTCTGGGGAACTGTTCGTTCTTTTGTGTGAGGATCTACGAATGTAGCGAAAAACTTGTGCCAGTGCTCGTAGAAGGCGTTGCCATTTGCTAAACCGCGAAACATCGATTATATTTTCAAATTTTGTAACATGGTGCATGTAAATGTGCCTGATTTCTTCCAATGAAGAATGAGTTTGCTTGAACTCCTTGGGCCATTGTTCGATAGGTTCATATAAGAAACTCGGACCTTGGTACCATCGGCTACCAGATTGAAATTTAGTATGGCTTTGCCATTTTGTAGCTTCATCGGCGACATTGATTTTGCTGGGGATCCATCTCCAATTCTTAGCCTCGGTCTCTTCAAGAATTTCTCCTACCCGAAATGCTACGAACTGTTTGAACTTCCTGTGGTCTGAGTTAATCCAGCTTAAGACTGTCCTCGAATCTGGCCAGAAGTATCTTTCGGAGATTTTAATTGAGTGCCCCGCTGTTATAATTTTTGCCAATCTCACACCTAATAGCGCTGCCTCTAGTTCTAATCTGGGAATAGATATTACTTTAAGTGGAGCTACTTTTGTCTTAGCAGCTACTAAAACGTTTTTAACCAAATCTCCATCAACAAATCGAAAGTAGCCCACCGCAGCGTAAGCTAGCTCGCTGGCATCAACGAAAATGTGCATTTGCACGGATTTGTAACTGTTGATTGATAATTGCTTCGCATATGGTCATTCAATCATGATTTTTTTAATTTCTGGTATGAGGCTTATCCATCTACGCCATTTTTCGAGATGCATTGGAATTATCTTCTCATCCCATCCGATGGCTGAACTCCACACTTCTTGCAAAAGTATTTTGAGTAATACTAAAAAGTTTGCAATTAGACCTAGTGGATCAAAAACAGTCATTAGGGTTTTTAAAAGTTCCCTCTTAGTAGGCCATGCTTCTTCGGCGAAGGATTCGACTTGAACGAGGTTTGCTTTGATGGCAAACGAAAACGAATCGGATAGTGGTGACCACCACATACCGAGAATCTTCTCTGGGCCCGATAAGTTACTCCAGTTACCAAAGTCTTTCTCGTAACTGGCAGACTTCTCTTTCAAACTGTTGAGTACTACTTGGGAATTTGATAAGAAATTTCGAATGACAAATCCACCTTCATCGTGGATATATATTACTTCACTTGCCACCTGCATTGCCTCTTCTTCGGTGTCGACGCTGTCAAGGTAATCGTCCACATAATGATTCTCTAATATTGCCTTTACTGCCCGAGGAAATTTGTTTTCATAGCAACTCGCGTTCTCGTTTTTTGCATACTGTGCGCAAAACGGAGAACACGTTGAGCCAAACGTCATTACTTTCATAGTATATTCTTCAATTTCTTTACTCTGTTCATTTCGCCAAAGAAAGCGTTGAGCGTGTTGGTCAGAATTTTTTATTTTTACCTGGTGGAACATTTCCTTAATGTCGGCACAGATAGCAATATTACGCTCTCTAAATCGGAACAAGATGGAAACAAGAGACGGAACTATGTCAGGACCTGAGAGCAACATGGAATTGAGTGAAACGTCATTTACCGCCGCAGCTGCATCCCACACAATTCGTATTTTATCTGGTTTGTTCTTGTTGACGACTGGGAAAATGGGAAGATACCATATACGAGGGAAATGCTGATTCAATTCGGTTTGCGTTAGCTTCCTTGCATAATCTTTTTGTACGTATTCTTGTATTTGTGTATTTAGTCTCTTGTAAAGTTGCCTGTCCTTTTCCATTCTTTTTTCCAGGTATAAAAGACGTCGAACGGCCATCGGGCGACTATCGGGCATTACATTCCTTTCGTCTTTCTATAATAGCGGTACTACGAAGTGTTTTCCTTCTTTCGTAATAGTGTTCTTTATTATTTCGATTGCTTTCTCGTCGTCCGATGAACGAAGGACAGTTTTGTTACGCGCACCGGTTGTGTCGATTGAAATAAACTCCTTGAATAGTGAACTCAAATTTTCGTTTTCCCTTTGCTGGCAGTCGCAGATATGAAAATTGAATTTTGGTTTCTCTCTGTCGTTTGACTTTAAAAGAAGCTTGCACGGGCCGTACACAGTCCAGCCAAGTCGTTATTTTGAAGCAGCTGGCTGATCATTCGAACCTTCTCTAGAGCGCAGTGGAATTGTGAGCTTCCATTGGTCTAGACCGAGCAATATTTGCGGTTTCGCATTAGAGTAGGATATTAAGGGTATTCCCTTCAAGTGAGGATATGTGTTTGATAGTGTATCAACATTAATATCTTGAGTTGGGAGATCAAGTGATTTGACGGTGCGTACGTTTGATATGTCGTATATTTTGTCCGAGCGAATTGGTGAAATTTTCATGTTTACGATTTTCGATGTGTTCTCTATTCGATGGGTGTTGGGTGTCCATTTAAGACATAATGGTTTTGTTTCACCTGAGATTCCTAATTTAGTAGCCAGAGCTTCATCTAGTAGTGAAATTGAGGAGCCGTCATCAAGAAAGGCGAAAGTATTAATTTTCAACGCTCCGTTGTACAGAGTCACCGGGACTATTCTGAACAGAATACATTTCTTCATTTCTAGTTGGTGAAAGTTCACTACCTCATTTGAGACAGGGCTAGACACAGATGGCATATCTCGTAGTTTATGGAGAAGTTTATTGTGTTTGTAAGTGCATCCGTTCACACCGCAGTTTTGTTCTAATTGACATCGAGTTCGTCCGTGTTGTCGGAGGCAGGTTCGGCAGATGTTGTGTCGCTTTATGGCGTTCCATTTTTCATTAAGGTTTAAACTCAAGAATTTTGGACAATTTTGGCAGAAGTTGCAATCGGAGTTACAAACCGGGCATTTTTTCGTATCAGAAGAGCGAGGGTCTGAATCGGAATGAAAGTTCATTGCCGCCCTGGTGGGATTTCTATCCGTTCGTGATATTGAAGTACTTGGCGAATTCATGCGCGTTACTTGAGAAGCAGAGCTGGCAATCTCTGCCAACCAATCACTAAAAATTGTGAGATTTGCCGAGGTTATGCTTTTACGAAAACCTCCCCACTCAAGGCGGATTTGTGGAGGTAATTTCTCCACAAACTCACGAACTAGGGACGGATTTGTGCGGACATAATGGCACAAGCGTTTTGCACTGTTAAGGAAAATTGTATAATCGATTGCAGCTTATCAATTTTCGGGGATGGTTCTTTTCGTATTTTGTCTATTAAATCATCGATGATGTCTTCGGGACGACCATAAAGTTGATGTAGACTCTTTAAAACTCCTGGAACTTGCTCGGGAAAGAACAGCCGTATACCCACTGTCTTAAATGCGTCACCTTTAAGGGCATTCTGTAGACGACGCAAGTTATCGCAGTTGGTATAACCGCATGAAATCGTCGTACTGTTAAACCAACTGATGAAACGTGGCCATTCTTCAATACGCCCACTGAACGTCACATTCTCCCTTGACATGATCTGCCTGGCTGCCATCTGCTGCTTTGTGGGAAGAGGATCGTCTGTTATTATGCTCGTGTTGAAAAGATTTGCTTCACTATGGGGTGAATTGTATATTGACTTATTATTGATTGAAGGATGTGATTGTGATGAAACATCTGGGTTGGAGCTTACGGATTTTGCCGCAATTTCGGGTTTCTTCTGAGTTCGAGTGTCTTCGCTTTCGCTTTCGGAGCTCGATAAGAGGTCGTCAAGAATTGCATATTTCTTTCTTAAGAATTCATTGTCACGTTTTTCTTGCAGTGCCCTTTCCTCGTCTAGCCGCTGAAGCAATAACGAACGCTTTTTGGAAGACGATATTTGCTTATCGACCTTCGTTTTACGTTCCGGGGTTTGTGATTGATGCTGAGAGGCTGGACCAGGTGGCTTCTGTTCAACCGAAGTTTTTGATTGATTCTGAGAGGCTGGATCAAGTTGCTTCTGTTCAACCGAAGAATCGTTTTCTTTAGCGCTACCACCAGGGTTTGAAACTTTTTCTGTTGGGGGTGGTTTACATTTGTCGCAACTCCAATCCCGATCTTGGACGCTGTCGTCTACGCCGACACATGTATAGTGGAACCAGTCGTCGCATGCGTCGCACTGGACCATGTCGTCGTTGTCGACGTTCTCACATGCTTTACAATGCGAAGTCATTTTGTTTCACGAAATTAAAGGACTATGTTGTTCTACTTTTATTTTGCTTAGCTTTATTTTTTATTGGCAGACGAAGGTAGAGAGAGAGAGTGAATATAAAAGGTGTTGGACTTACCTTACGCTCCTCTAGGCAATTGAATTTCTTTGTTGTGTAGAAAGTGCTGCTGTTAGGTGCGGATGATCCTTGGAGGTGGTTGGATGGTGGTTGAATTGGTCGCAGAGAGTGTGTTGCTTATGTAACCTTGTTTGTCGTCAATGTGTGGTACAGTGAATAGCTCTTTGTAACACGTGTGTTGATGACTTCAGAGCTGTGTCTACGACACACAGAGTATTTTAAAGATAACCAAAGCTTTTGTAGATTTCACTTGTTTGCTGCGATGAGTTGCTCCTTACAGCAAGTGGTATCAATGTGAGGTTAAGCCTTTGGAAGGTAGGGTATACTCTTTGTGTCACGATGATTTGCCTTGTGATGCACTTGGTGTTGAAGATCGCCACAATACCAGATACGATGAATTTCTCTTTGTAGGCTCGGGGCGATGACTATCTTGCGTGCGGATTAACGTAGTTTAATGTTTAATGAATTAAAGAATGTTGAGAATTTAGCCCTCGCAAATAAAAGATTGGTTTTGATGCCTTTGAGGACTTTAATTCCTGTCAAATATTGTTTATTATTTTCATTTAAGATTTTTGTTTCTTAATTTTATGCTTACCTACATTAAGTTTTTTTGTTTTACTTATTCAATTCAATAATTCTAAAATATTCCTTCTTGCTGAGATTTCCTTTAGATGTTCTTCTTCTTGAGGTTCTCGATTGAAAAGGAAGTTTTTAGGTTATGTTATAAGATGGCTTCTTTTCCGATCTTCTTTTTTGTTTGTGCTGCCACCAATGAGTGAAGTCTAAAAACTTACGTGCTGCCAGCTTTGGCAACACTAAACCTTAACTCTACAAACAGTCTTAAATGTTTAAGAAAATTGTATTACGCATTTTGAGGTTGAACAAACAAATGTAGTAGGTATAATTGCTAGCGAGCGAAGCGAGCGGAAAAAATTTTGCCCAAAAGAGAATCAATTTAGGGTGTGAAAATAAAAAAAATCGCGCGAATTTTTTTATTTTCACACCCCAAATTGATTCTCTTTTGGGCAAAATTTTTTCCGCTCGCTTCAATCGCAATCAAACCAAATCGAATTTGAATGATAAAGATCGTCATCATGCTCGAAATGAATCATTGCACTGCAGCACCTGCTTGCCTGACACTAGGATGCATTACTGTGGTGGTTGCTTTTCTAGCTTCTTACTTCGGGACCAGTTACCCTGCGCCTCAACTCAGTTTTCAAATCGCGCGTTTTATTGTATTATTTTCAGAGTCTTGAAAACTTAATTTCCGAATGAAGCATGTTCCAAAATGTTAAGAAACTTAATCGTTCGGAAATTCAATTTTAAAGACTCTGAAAATAATAAGTAAAATCGCGCCAGAGTAATGCAGTTTTTGGTACACAAAATGATAATTTCTTACAACTGTAGTAAAAAGTGAAATTATATCCCAATTTGAGCGGGACATAACTTCATACAGAAGTGAAATTCTGGCCCACAAAAAAGTGAAGCTAATTCCCACCTTAGATGGGACACAACTTCACCCGAAGAAAGTGAAATTATAACTCACTAGAGGTGAAATTATGACCCATGTGAAGTTATGACCCGTGAAGTTATGCACCCGCACCAACAAAATGCAAAATTCCATTCAAAAAGTGCACACAAATAAAATTTATCGCATTTCCAGACCAAAAGCCATAAATAAAATTTCACACACCCTCCCTACCTTGCAAAAATAAGCAGGGTGGGTGAAAAAATTCAAATTGTTATCATTATCATTCATTATGAAGTTCAACACATTCATGAGATAATCGACCAAAACCACGACCACGAGGTCGGTCGGCCAATTGAGTTTGTCTTTGTTTACAAAAATTCTACTCAAAACACAACATTTATATTCTCTTCCAAACACACTCAAACAGTCAAACATGTTCGATTTCATTTTAACTCATCCAAAATTCAAAACTGACTCACCCTCACTTTTCATATGAGCTCTTTCTCTCGAGTTAATTTGTTTCGATCAAATTGAGTTAGAGTGGATGAGTGCGTTCAGTAGTCAATTTTTGTTTGGTACAATAACAATATTCTTGTGCCCCTCTGGTGCGCGATTCCGATCAGTTGGCTTTAGCTTACGAATGCCATTGATTACGTAGCGGATACCGGACCAAAGCTAAACATTTTTTTCGTTTCTTCGTGTTTATTCGTCCTCGTGTTCGCGAGTACGTTTATTGACAAATAAAAATTTGTTTTTCTATCTCTTCTCTGTGAAACAGCAAACGTGAGTTTGAATAAATTTACAATCTGGTATAATAACGAATTTTCAAGCCGAGTATTTTAATAAAACGAATCGATAACGAGTTCACTATCGAGTGCGTTTGTTGTCAACGTTTGTCGTAGTCGATAACTATTTCCATCGATGTCGCCGTTCCAGTTGACAGAAGAAGTCGAATCGAATCTTGACTGATAACCTATATTATTCCCTATCACTGCTTGCTTATCCAGAGATACGACAACTTCTCTAGCGCCCTCTTGTCTTATCTAAATTCGAATTCGAAAGTAATAGAGTGTCGCGTCTATGTGGTGTTCTGTTTTTCTTGTATCAACTGTCACATTGTTTTGTTGGTACACAATTTATTTTTAATTCATTTCGTTTTACTCATTCTATGTGAATAAGCGCGTGTGCTGGGCTAAACGGAGATACATACATACCTGGTCGGACGTTGGAGGCTCTAATGTGTTTCACCTACATTGAATGGTAATGCGATTGGGTGCTTGTGGTTTTTGTGCATAATAGAGCAAAATAATATAATTTTCCTAGCCCCAATTGAGTTCAATTATACCCTCAAGTCGAACGTAGTTTAAGCTATCAAACAAGGGCAGCCACAGAAGTGAAACAAGAAATAAAAGCAAACTCTACAATTCTACACTGTCCCAAACACATCTGGCTGACAGTTCTAAATCGTTACTTCACTTTATTTAACTGCGTCTTCTAGTTTCTTGTAAAACATGAATTTTCCTGCGAACGCGACACATGTTTGTAATATTGTAAACATGTGCTTTCGGTTTTTATGTGTGCCCCTGCCCTGTAATGTTTCTGTTTCTGTGCATTTGTTGTTCTTTTTTTCAACATTTCTGGTCGCTCGCATTCATAACCAGTAACGATCTGTGACGTTTTCGAATTAACGGTTACAGAAAACAGGGCGCGTTCATTTTATGTGCATTGTTTTTAAAAACAAAGTTCGGAGGAGGTCTGGTTCTATCGTCGATTGCCATTCGTTCCGGATTTGATCAACAAACGAGCGGGTTATTTTTAAAAATAAACAAATGAAGTGTTCCCCTAGAGCCTAGACTATCGAAAAATCATAGAAAATATTATTTCAAATTAAATGTGTAGTTGGATCAAAAAATCATTTTTTAAGTGAAGAAAAAAATCATGAAATATCGTTTTTGTGTTCAAAATTAATTAAAGAAAAAGTGAAGTGTTTTTTGTTGGATCCCCTTGTTTCCATTTCTAGTGGATTATTATTAACTAATGCTGCCTTGAGAAGCAAAATTCAAGAACAACATCGAAAATGGATTAAGTTGACGCTTGTTTCGAAGGTGAGTTTTTACTCATAAACACAGTTTTATAGCTTTTTGAATTATTCGGGGATCGAGGTGAGTTAATTTACAGCCCGATTCTCCCCATCATCACTGATACCTCCAACCTCCAAGTCATAAGAAGAGGTGAAATTGATTTTGTGACTTTTTCGTATTCTCCCTCAAAGTCACAACTTGTGAGAGTCACAAAAACAACCGAAATTGTGATCTCCTTCAGAGCAGGTCATAACTAGAAAATTATTTGAGATATGTATGAGTTAAGTTAAAAAAAGTGGAAGTTGAAATGATTATGGCGCATATTATTGACGAAGTTTCCTCCGCAAATGAAAATTAAGAATTGTACAACATCACATAATTTGAAACAAACTAATAAAATTGATAAGATTGCAGCGAAGATGGCTTCTTGTAACAATTACGTTATGTACATACTTCCTTCCATTTTGCGGCCGACCTGGTGGTCCTATTCATGGCATTCAACGCTTCTCCCAGCTGACCCCATAATTTGTTTACCCTTTCCTGATCGGCTGGGTCATTTTTGTTGGCCATGAGCTGCGGGTGGTCGGTCATGAATGCCACGAAGTATTCTAGTTGCTCCTCCGAAGTCCTCTTACCATCGCGATTTTCTTCTTAAAATATATTAATTTATTTATTTATAACTTCAATTGTAAATATTTCTATAAAATTTACCACCTGTTGCAGACATATTGTAGAGCTGAGTTGTTGATTGACAAATTTGAAATCTTTTAAATTTTTTCAATGAGAAGCTGATGACATGTCCATATGCACCTTGGCTGTGGTGAGTTTCGTTGTGACTTTTCTTGTGAGGATTATGGGAGAATCCGACAAATGTTATCGAATCAAAACAATCCTCACAAGAAATAGTCACAACCACAAGGGCTTATGACTAGTGATTCCTCACAAGGGGGAGAATCAGGCTGTTAGAATGAGTAAAATTTTGATTATCTTATGTTGCGTGAAAGAGATCCTTGGTTTTATTTCTTTTGGCTGTAATTTTAAATGGTTTTATGACGTTTATCGATGAAGGAAAAATGTCGGTCTTATTGACACATGTGGCGTGGTGGCAGACCGTTCGCGTTGGTAGTAGCAAAACGTCACGTAATAGATTTTTTTTCGTTGAATTGTATTTTATGGTCGAATATGTTTTTAGTATTTTTTTATGTGATTCCCTGATGTTTATGTTTTTCTAACTTTTTAGAAAAAAAGGTGAGGTGATTATAGAATTCTCTGTTGTCAGTGGAATTGTTTGAAAAAGGGAAGGTTCTTTTTGAGAATGATTATTGATTACAAACCGGCGGCGGCGGCGATCAGATTATCTTTATACAATGCTAGCATAAGTAATATGATGTACAGATTTTTGAGAGATTCCTGTGAAATGATCTTTGTTGGAATACTGTGGACTTCCTGACATTGTATTAGCTACCTGATTTATTGTAGAAAAGTCACGTACTGAAGGTAGAAATGAAACGATAAAATCAAATCAGCAGAATTAAGCATTTAAGGCTTAAAGGTTGACTGGGACGTTGGACGCAAATTGGTTTGGTGTTATATAATAAGGTACTCAACATGCGTGGATAAAACTGACTGTTGTAGAAAACTTTCTATTTTGAGTATTCCATCACACCAATGCCGCGTATTGATGCTTCTAGTGCGAGAGGGCACACTTAATCAATACAAATTAAACTCCTGAACCAATTTTGCTGAATATAGTCTTGACAAAGGCTCAATCCTCAATGTATCAAAAAGCATTGACAGCGTAAATTTCTTATACATATATCGATTTAGATATTTAGTACAGCAAATTATTTCTAAGACAATTGCTACAAGAATTCGGTGTTACACTTCCACAATAATCCACAACGTCAACAAAATATCCTAATTTGAATTTTCAAATTCAAACGCCGCCACCAAATAAATGTTAAACTCCAGAAATACTAAACCTTAACTAAACTAAAAGAAAACTACAACACTCAAGAGTAATAGAATCTGTATTTAACTAATTTTAGTAGCTGGGCATGAACCCACGAAGGTTTCTGAGTTGGTACGACCATATAGTTTGATAAAGTTTTCAAAAACTTTGTACAGAATTACAAAAATCATCAGTATGCTGACTATTTAAGCGGCAAAAAACATCATAACATCAGCTCAACTATTCAAAATGGAATACCCATCGAAACGACAACATGTTAGCCCATCGATACTGTTGAGAATTAGGACGTTGTAACGGGGTACCAAAGTAGAGGGGGGAGGGTGAATTTTTAGAAATAATTCATATTTCAACTCTCTTAAATGGCGGAAAAACTGCACACTCCATCATTAAACATTTCTTTACAGCGGGTACAACGTCCCGCTGATCGGCTATCTCTTATATTTTCGTATTATGCGCACCCATCCACGATGACATCTTCATAGTTATTTTATTTTTACTTCGAGAACCATTCGGAATAGACAGAAGACAAAAATAACTACTCTATTCAGTTGTTTCCTTTTTCTATTTCAACAATGCCCTTACATTCCAATTGTTGACATTCCTCCTTCATGGGAGGTATTTCCTATTGACACTGTTAAATACACGCACCGGTTTTAAAATCATAAGCTGTTAATGGCTCATAAAATCCGGCGACCCTAAGTCACTCTATGTGTTCCTAGTTTTCTACTACCCTTATGCAAGCAACGAGGAGCCATAAAATATTCCTATTAGGAGTTGTTAGACGACTCTGCATAGACAAAAGAAAAACATTCATACAAATACGAACACAACAACGAATGAAGAACGAAAAACAAACACAAAAAAGATGACGCCCGATACTTTTACAGCCGGACCCGTATAATGCCGTCAACATTTCTAAAATGCCATTTCAATTAAAAAACGATTGCTTGTGTCATTGTACTGAAAGCTATTGACACATGAAGTCGTTAATAGGGCGAAACTAAACATATCAATCGTGTGACAAAACACGAGTCGGTACTCCTATTCAGATGACAAAACTTGTTCTACTTGTAACAACATTCTTCACTTATGACTCTCATAAGGCCAAGATTGTTGCATACAATTAACCTAACAAACTTTGACCAAATGTCATTTAAGCCAGCAAGCTGCATCCAATTTTTCGTTCCATAACCTCAACGTCATTATCATTCACTCTTGGCTGGCTGTTTACTGAAGCTGACCACCTACAAACCAGCTTATTCAAAACAGCAACTCACAATAATACTGAAGAAGAAGGAAACAAACTGCGTTAATAGCAATAATACGATTCCAATCAATTCAACGATTCAATTATTAATAGCTAATGCTGCTCCGACGCGGTACCGGTGTACGTATGAATGAACTATGAAGAGACATGCGCGTCATCCTCGCGGGTATTGTTTTCTTTAATTTGAATATGAAAACCCTCGAGATGGATGAAAGACAACACACTTGAAAGGGGAACCATGCGGGTCTTCGATTGTCGTCAGTCGTGTCTTCAATCTGCTCGCAGATCATCGTCTATCATTTGTCAATAGTCGTTGAATGTTTTTATAAAAAGCGCATTACCTGGCAAGAGTATGAAGATGATGGGTGATGGAAGAAGAGGAGAAGAGAAGACAAGGACCTTCATGATAATGTCGCTCTCTTAAGAGGATGATGATGATTGCTTTTGGCTTCTTGTTTTACATCTACATCGTAGTATACAGCTCTTAAAGTTCCCGGTCGAAATTTTTTGTCATTTGCCATCCTCATTTTCAGCACCGAACATCCGTTTGTTCGCTCAGAATCAATTCCTCATTTTTCTTGTGGTTCGAAACTCAGCGTTTTCGCAAAGATCTGGTAAAATCGGCGTATAATGTAGAGTCTGGCCTAGCCTAAACTCACATAGGTACGCGCCGACCGATGTAAGTGGGACAGAAAAGATTAAGAAGCTCATAAAGAAAGCTAATTTTTAAGAATTTCACTTACTAAGATAGTTCCGCACAATGTTGTTGTTCGAAAATTATAGGTTTATTAAAAGTCTTATAAGAAAATATTTTCAAAAAATGCTGCGCAGCATTTCTTGTCAAGGAAACATTTGTTCACTTGAGAAATTAACTGCTTCCACCTTTCGACGGCACATCAAGTATTCCTCTGAAAGCAAACAAATTGATAAGGAAACAGGAAGTCATTGCATCCTGTGAAAAATTCTTCACTTTACGGAATTAAACAACATCAGACTCGAAAAACGACAACCTAAAAGAATTTCCCAGCGCAAATAAAAACACAAAATTCACGGTAAAGTCCATTTAAGTTTTATTTCTTCGAATTAATGACAACACGCGCAGAGGGCCAGACTGAACCTGGACCTCGACCTACGGAACATTTGTTTGGCAAGGTTCATTGCCCGTTGTCCCTTTATTTCGTGTGTTTGTTGTTGATCATCTTTCGTAAACAGTCTTATGAGATTCCGCTCATCAAGAAAAGTTCATTAACGAACGATAACACTTAAGATTCACATCCTAAAAAAGTCATGGGTGTTAAAAGCGTGCCCTCATGACACCGTACACTGTCAACACCAAATTGTGATGACGAAGATGGTCGCAATGAACGGAAACAACCTCATCACAGATGAATCAAAAGATGCATCTTAAATAAAAATGAACACAACGTCAACGTCAACCGTTCAACCAGTTCAGCCAGCACATAGCCGCAATAAACCTGCCTCCCTTCTTGCTATTTGTTTGAAGGAACAAACAAGAGAGGCGGTTCAAGTATTTAATTTCTTATTTGTTTTTGGCAAACATCTGCTTCCTGGTGAGGTTCATCACCAGACATGTTCATGCCGACTCGCTGCGCTGAGTCACAGAAATCGACGAGGGATACCGTCCGCTGTGTAAAGTAGGTACTTTTTGAAGATTGCGATCGCAATTTTTCCCAACTGCATTGCAAACCATTGGCAATAGAATAGCCAAGCCATCTAATATACCAAGATGTCCATCTGACCAGAGGTTAAGGCTGTAAGTGAGTTTACAGACAGGCAGACGGACAGAATCGCCGGAGCCACTTTTTTCGACTTTTCTATTATCGTAATGTCATACTTGATCAAAATTTCAACTTTTTTTTTCTTTTACGAATCCAAAACTTGCCAAAAATATTCTATAAGTCACAAGTAAAAAGAGAGAAATTTTACAACAGGAAAACAAAACTGCCGAGAGAAGGAACATATTCGTGAAGTTTGATTACAGAACGAAGCTCTTGAATCGAAAACGTTTCAAGCTTAGGTAAATCGCCTCATTTGAAAAAAAGGGAAACTGATAGAATTGAAAGGCAAAATTTTACACACGATTAACCAACCAGACTAGACAAAAAAAAGTTAGAACTAGATCCAACCAAAAATCGAATATAAGTCAAGTTTAATTATCTACATCCAAACGAAGGGGAAAGGAATTCTTAAACACTTTAAAAATAGGGTCTCTACTCTCTACTCTCTGTCTGCATCACCAGCCCACGACAAAAATTCCAACAACTAGTTACTCCTTCCCAGCCATTGTCTCGATTCAAAAGACGACGATGGTGGCCTGCCTAGCGCACGGCAACGGCACACTAAAGTTGCTCACATGGATGCAATCAGAAGACGGGTGTGTCACCACTTTTCTAAATGAATGCGAACAGTGTGTTATTTTAAATAATGAATGTTACTCCGGTCCAACAGTATTGCCTACCAATCCCCGAGCAGCATCACACTCTTTCCAGCACTTTAGTGGCGATCGATGTGGTGCCTGTCCAGACCAAGCCAGAGTAATATCATTTAAACTCTAGCTAGGCATAGCCAGGCAAAGCATAACCTCCTAACGTGAGTCCATACTGTGAGTATTTAGCATACCTTAGTTGGAGGTACCAGGATCCGTAGAGGAAAGTGCCACATCAAAATCGAAAAAAAAACTTCGTGTAACCTCGTTACACTAGGAAAACTCCAATTTACTAGTTAATTATATTGTGCGCTCCTATTAAGCCGATTGAAATGGTGACACTTACAAATAATTGTATTGGACCGGACCATCAGCAAAAAAAGGAAAATCCAATCAAAATCAAGAAAAAATTGAGGATCACTAGAGACAGTTAGTGTTGCATGTCTAGAGAAAATTGTACCGCGAGGCAACGGGCTTTGGTATTTTTATGTCCATTGGTGTTTACTGTTTACACTTTGCGCTAGCTAGCGAATCGAAAGCGAAGGCACTTTGAATATATCCTCACACCCGACTCCGCCTAGCTACGATTGCTGATTGCTGATGTCGTTGACTTGCTTGAACTAGAAAAAATATGTATGTAGTTGCTTGAGTCAGAAGTCAGTTGATGATATTCCGGCTCAAGTGTCAATAAGACAGACATTTTTAGTATGTTGACGCCGAGGATAAATGGACTGATGACAGCAAGATGCTTGATTTTGCTCTATTTGAGCGCATTTATATTGGCAAGTTTGGCGCCTACATATGTATTTTGACCTTATTCGAATTTAAATTCCAATTTGTATACGTGTTAATTAATTGTTTATTTTGTCTTGACTCTTGGCAAACGAAACATTTGTTTTTGATTCCTTCTTTTTTTGTGACATCTCAAATACACACTAGTCAAAACAATTAAAGGAACACTTGAAAAAACTCAAAAATGGAGTGGATTTTTATAAGGGTCTATCTCAGTAGAAAAAAGTCGGATTGAAGTGAAATAAAAAGTTTTTCAAAGGTTTACATTTTTTCTTTTCAAATTATTTTGAGTTAAAAAAGTACCGTTAGTCGTTTTTGCATGAGCGTAAAAAATGTTCACTCAATTTCAAAATCGAAAAAAAAATTAACTTTGAGTTTTCATAAAATGAGCGGAAATTTTTTTTCAATCCAACCAATCTAAGATTCAATTTGAGAATTTTGCTGGCTATAATTTACTGTTTGATTCAGATCGCTACGATTTTTTTTCTAATCAAAAAATGGGTTTACATGCAAAAACACAATTTTTACTTTGGACCCTAATAACTCTGCTAAATATTGATTTACAAAAAAACTAAAGACATAGGTTTGTAAAATTCATTAAGTTTTCTACAAAAAAAACATTTTGAAAAAATAAAAATATTGTTTTATTTCAATCTTTTCTATCAATTTAAAAAAAGGTCCAAAATACGCATTTTTCAACTTTTTCATAAAAACTACCGTTATTTTGTGCTATTCAGTGAGGCTTATTTATTAAAACTCATAAAATTTCCTTGATTTTGGTGAAAATTTCACATTAATACAACTAACCCTTTCTCTGTTTCAATCAATCAAACTTACAAAACACTTTTTTTCAATTTTAAAGAAAGTTTTTTTTGTCTTATTTTTCTGTTCTTTTGAATTTGTTTATTTTTTAATTTTTTTTATTTTTTTCATTATCATTATGACTTTGTGAAATTCGGACGAATTTCCTTGATTTTGATTTCAGATTAGTTGTATCACTGAATAGCACAAAATAACTGTAGTTTTTATGAAAAAGTTGAAAAATGCGTATTTTGGACCTTTTTTAAAGTGATAGAAAAGATTGAAAAAAACAATATTTTTATTTTTTCAAAATGTTTTTTTTGTAGAAAACTTAATGAATTTTTCAAATCTGTCTTTAGTTTTTTTTGTAAGTCAATATTTAGCAGAGTTATTAGGGTCCAAAGTCAAAATTGTGTTTTTGCATGTAAACCCATTTTTTGATTAGAAAAAAAATCGTAGCGATCTGAATCAAACAGTAAATTATAGCCAGCAAAATTCTCAAATTGAATCTTAGATTGGTTGGATTGAAAAAAAATTTCGGCTCATTTTATGAAAACTCAAAGTTTATTTTTTTTTCGATTTTGAAATTGAGTGAACATTTTGTACGCTCATGCAAAAACGACTAACGGTGCTTTTTTAACTCAAAATAATTTGAAAAGAAAAAATGTAAACCTTTGAAAAACTTTTTATTTCACTTCAATCCGACTTTTTTCTACTGAGATAGAGCCTTATAAAAATCCACTCCATTTTTGAGTTTTTTCAAGTGTTCCTTTAATTGTTTTGACTAGTGTAGCTGTTATTTTCGTAGATTTGTGTACACAATTGGATTTGACATTAATGAATAGAACTCGTAATGCTGCTAAAAATATGATTTTCATTTTTGGTTTGAAGTTTTGATCAGAGTATACTCTGGTTTTGATAACCTGATTAGTTTCCTTGGCAAATAACAAATGTAGGAAAAGAACAGAGAGTTGAAAAACAGATGCATGTATATGTGAAGTATTTATTACCGAATCAGGGTCTAGGTCAAATTGAGATATAGCTGATGTAGAACACAATACAAATACAAATACAAATTTTGTTGCTTTAGTCGCGTTATTTTATACCATGAATTTTACCGCAGGGGACTTTTTGCGGCGATTCCTCTTCAAAAATATTATCTACATGTCCAGGGACCAAAAATCTCTATTGTAGTAGCTACCTAATAAAGGGTCCGCCATCTAACGTTTGTTTTTTTTTCAACTAGTGCTTATTTCGTGAAAGGTAACACTAAGGTCATGTCTGATTTGACAGATAATTAGTTTTATCCATCCGCTTAATGAATATGCTTGTTTATACGCTTGAACAGCCAGCGCTGGGAAATATTGCGACATTTACTTTGAAAATCATAGTTATGTTGCAGAATGTGTGTGAAAATTGCGTACGGACTTTGGAAGAAGAGAAGCACCGTCAGGTGTCAGCTCCGTATGTTCGTTACCTATCTTGTGAAAAAAGTGAAAGAAACTGGCATCCTCATCGATAAATCAAAGCGTGAAAAGCCAAAAACAGTGCGTACACCCGAGAATATTCCTGCTGTGGCAGAAAGTGTGCGTGTAACGCCATCAACATCAATTCACCGTGTGTCGTTCTCAACAAATTTTTTCGGAGACATCATTGAGACGAATTTTGCATAATGATCTTGGTTTGACACCATACAAAGTCCAGTTGGTTCAGGAGTTGAAGCCAACTGACCATCCAATGCGTTTTCGCTTCGCTAAGTGGCCCTTCGATCGACTTAGAGAAGATGCCGATTTTGGCAAAAAAATTATCTCTTGAGATGAAGCTCATTTTGATCTTGCCAGGTATGTAAACAAGCAAAATTGTCGCATTTGGGGCACAGAATACCCGCACGCATACATTGAAGAGCCGATACACCCAAAACGAGTTACTGTTTGGTGCGGTTTTTGGTCCAGAGGCACAATTGGGCCATTTTTCTTCGAAAATGAGCAAGGAGTGGCCGTTACAGTCAATGACGATCGTTATCTGGCCGAATTTTTGTTTACAAAAATTGAAGAGGAAGATATTGACAACATTTGGTTTCAACAGGACGGCGCTACGTGCCGCAAAGCCGAAGCTACACTCGATATTTTACGCCCTGTTCTTGAAGATCGCATGTGGGGTGCCGTAAAATATAAGTGCTACGCCGACAAGCTAGAGGCAATTGACACTTTAAGGACAATATTCTTGAAGCCATTGGTGAAATACAGCTGCACACAATCGATAACGTGGTTAAAAATTGGATCGTGTAGGCTACTGCATGGCTAGCGGAGGCAACCATTTGAATGAAATTATTTTCCATTATTATCCGGAAGGATTTGAGAAAATATTCAGTATAATTGTTTTTTTATAGCATTTTCAAAAAAAAAAAAAAAGTTATTTGGCGGACCCTTTATAATTTTCGGGAAGCTGTGAAAGGAGGGTTTTCCCTGTCAATACGTTTTGTGGTTGCAACATTTACATAAGTCTTCCTTTTCAGAGTCACACGCTCTATAATCATCTCGAGAATATATCAGACGTTGGTGTTACCTTTTCGATGTTGTGGCAATACTGATTCCACAGAAGGTCCGAAGGAAGTGGGTGAACGACCTCATGTCTACTAAACTCTGAGGCAGATTGCAGAAGGTGTGCAGCATACGACTGTGAAACCAACTCTGCTCGCCGAAAGGGGGAGCGGGCAAACGATATGTTACTTCTTCATGCCGAAACACAAACAAGCCGGTTTCAAAATTGTGAATGTAAAAGAGTGATTTTTGGGCTCAAAACTGCTCATGAATAGGGATTTGGAACTGTTGTATTGCAAGTAAAATCGTCACTCGTTCTATAATCTCAAAAAAGGCTTATTCCTGATCTTCCTAAAAATATTTTCTGTGTAAGTCCTTGATAAAAAAAAATTGATGAAGTCAAGAAAATACATTCAATCTTGCACAATCTATTGACAGTTTAATAACCCACTTCCATAACAAGCTTTTACAAATTTATTCACCGCCATCTGGTTTATTTTTTATCGAACAAATTTGTAGCTGTCACACTGCAATATTCCATTTTCATGCTTCAGGTTTATCTACAAAACAACAGCTCGTTGTAGAAATCACATTCACGCTTTATGAAAACGTGATAAAATGACCTTCTCTGGAAAAACATTTTCAATAAATAAATAACCTAGACAGAATTCATGACGATGTTTTTTTTTGTTTTTTTTTTTTTAGTTCATTGATGATTGAGAAGAGACTGTATTTTTTCTCATATTCAAGATTCTAGAAACGCCCAGGCACTGTGACAGTTATATATCGTTGCCAATGATTGACAACCATTTTTGTTTAACATTAATTTTCGGAGGTGGATTCGGATGTGCAGTCGATCAATACTTTCTTAAGTGGAGCAGTAGCGCCCCCTAAACCTTTTGCATCTCATGTCAGCTCGGTAACTGCTTCTAAAGCTTTTAACAACCAACCTCCATACTCCACTTGGATATGTTGTTATAAATTAAAATCTTTTACCTCTTGTACGACTTTATTTGGTATGCTGCGATAAATTTAAAGACTTGCTAATTGCATCTTATTTGCATTTGTTGTTGTCTGCCGTTTAACTTTCAAACATTAAACCAAAATCGAGTTTGATTTTGATCTCAAAATGTATGTTACCTTACTAGCCGCAGATCACTCGTCAATTGAATGTCAAAAGCGCGGTGTCTCTAATATCAGCATCCGGTCGGCTGTTGGAATAAATTCAAATCAAAATTATTGAATCGATACCAACGATGTTGTGGATCAAACAGAAGGTAAACTAATTTATTCCCGGGAGGGGAGTTCATTTTGTTTTCAATGTTATTTCTATTTGATAGAAAATTATAAAAGCAGACACATTTCCATACAACAGCCACTCCATTAGATTTCGAAATGGGAGGTTATACCGGTGAGAAGAAAATAAAAATACTCGAAGTTTATTTACATACTAGAATCTCAATAGAATGAGATTCAAACAGATTTGGACAATAACGATGCTTCGAGTTCTTAATGGGAGAAAAACACCATGCCACCAACGAACTCAGTAGGTGGCGGGCAGTGTAAAAAATTGAAGGGCGGAAACTCAAAGCGAGAATAATTTAGGATAGGATCAGAACGGAAGGCTGTTATTATGTTTAGTGTTTACACCCGATGGCGGCGGCTGGCGTGGCGGTTAATGGTAAACGGGCAGCAAAGTGCATTCCAGACACGAACGGATGGATATTACGGGCGATGAATTATAGCAGCCTTATTATAGAGGTGCCAGTTGGCAGTATGGCTCATAGCTATTTAAAGGTCGTTTGATCTAAAAAGATCTGTTAAATGTTGGTGTTTATAAGCTGCTAGAAACCAGAGGGGGTTACCATAGATTTGAGGGAATCGAAGGGTCCTGAAAGAGTAGTTAGGAAATACAACATCGGCTCATTATGTACACAAATTGCCATTCAGTCTTTGTTTTTCATAGCAATTTTTACAAGTTAATGAGCCTCAATTTATTCAGGTTGACTCCATCAATTGAGACCTAGCTGACTTTGTCGATAACCTTACGCGTGATTTTACGAACACCGTCCTTAGTGTTGACGGATTCATTCACTATCTATCCTTATAAAATTTAGGAATAGGTACATTAAGTTTTCAACTTCAAAAACACAGCCGTCCGTCACCCACATAAAAAAAAAAGAGCCGCCATGCAGCCATGTCTGTCTTCAATTTTTACTGTTCTTGTGTGCTCAATAAAATTATTGAAATGCACTAAATGATCCCAACGAGACGAGACCAAAAACACATAATACAAAATTTGTGATCTGCTTGCTGTTTGCATCCACTTCAAAAGCTGCACAAGAGTATTGAGCATTTGTAGCACGACCAAATGCACTTGTAGGTTTTAGAACGATAAAATAGAACAACAAAAACTTCGAACATCTTGCAGCAAAAGCAATCAAACACCAACGCATTGTATGAAAGCAGAAGTTGTTAAACACACTTTACTTTGCTTGCGGCCACATGGAGCTCGCGGGCAGGATGCTCTTGGCAAGATGAACAATCACCAGAGAAAAGCGAACGTTGATGACGATGGTCTAGCTCGACCACAACAAGAACTAGACAATGATGATCGGTCTATCGAGCAGCAGTTAAATAAAAAGAAAAACTGATCTCGAAATAAGACAACAAATTAGTTTCTTTTTTTTCATTTGGAAGGAAAATGAGCCGCCCTTGTATGTCGGGCAAATGACTGTTCAAATTATACCGATCGGGGGCACCAAACTGATCTCTTAAGTCGGTGTGGTAATTACGTACGAACAAGACACACTCTAGTTGAAGTTCGTTTCGGCGATGCTGCCGCTAATCTAACCAGAGGTTCTATACGAAGTCCAAGTAATCTCTTTTGAAGATTTCAATCGTTCTTTGTCAGTTGCGGCCTCTTTCCGAACAGTCGAACTATGCCCATGGCTGAAACTGATCCTCAGGAACGTCTTTAAGGCAACTGAACTTTCAGAGAACAGCGAGTTTGTTCTTGCATGCGTATGTCTCTGAAGACCGAAATGGCACTAATCCAGCCCTGCATAGTTAACCATAATTGTGCGCTCTTATCGCGTTTAATAGAACACGCACATTGCAAGTGTTGATCGGGATCGACAATTATTGAGGTCTATGTAGTTGGACTCTGGGTAGTTGGGGAGCGGACAGATGATCTTCATCTTGCTAAGTTACGATCGTTTTCATCTTGAATAGGAATAGCACGATCGTATCGTACTGCACGCCCCTACCCAGTAGGAAATTTGAAAAAAATCACCGATGAATCACCAACTTCTTCCTCGGTGAATGGAAGCTACACCCTATGAAAACTTGGTGAAAACATCAATGATATTTACATGGGGATTGGATTGGTGTTCACTAAGTGACTTTCTTGGTGACTTTGCAGTGGGGAAATCACAAAGTTAGCGTGTTTTGTGTTTTCCTAAATGCATTACAGTCGATGAAAATTACCGTGAATTCACACCGATGAAATCACTAGGTTAGTGGATTTGGTGATATGTTGGCTCCTTCGTCTAGGTGAAAAATGTGATGAATATTCACCAAGGAATTCACTTTGCAGAAGTGAACTGTGTATTCATAATTGAATATTGTCGAGTGATTTCATAAGGCGAGCTTATGTTAATCATTCATCGCTACAAAATGAAGCTGTGAAATATTGTGAATGTGTATCAAGGAAGTTATACCGTAAATTTGGTTTCTACATTCAACATCGAATTTTTTGACTCAGAAATCTTGAAAAGTCAAAGAATACCAATTTATAAAAAAAGTGCCATGTTAGTTTCAAATTGTTTATATTATTTATAAATATTAGGAATAAACATTAAGAAACATAAAAAAACAAACAAATAAAATTGAAGTGAAATTACTAAGTAATATGTTGTATTATAATAAAAACATCATCTGTATCATCTATCTAATAAAAACATAAAAAACGAACAAAATGAAAATAAAGAAAATAATATTATAATAAAACAAATAAAAACCAAGCAAAATAAAAATTTCTGCAATTTTTAAAAGTTTGAAGTATTGATTTTTAATGCCTCCTCTCTTTTTTTTCGGCAGCAGCTTTTTTGAAGTGCAGGTTTTTTATTCTTTTAAACCCTTGCTGTACGGATTTTCGATAAAGCGGTTGCGCTGATGGACCATCACATTTCACAGCATTTGGAAAAAAAATGGATACTTTTAATTGGGTTTTAAAAATAAATGTGTATTAAACTTACTAAATAAACATAAATTTATGTTCGTAAGAGTCCAAAAAGGATGTTTGCCATTCGTTCCATCATAATTGAATTCCATGGCAATCTCTTTTTCTAGTCCTCCTCCTGATTCCCCAACAATTTTCTTGAAGATGTCGGTCTTAAAAATTAATAAAAAGTTAATAGCATAAATGTTAGAAGCTCTTTCTTTGTTGACTGAAGATTTAAGTCAAAAGATTATCCCCCTAATTTATAATCAAATCTTTAAGGTTTTAAATTTCTTCATGACAAATTTTCAGTTTTTGATTCTTTTAAAGTCTGTTTAAGATTTTTAAGACTCTGAAATATCTTAAACAGACTTAAGAAGATTAAAAAATGAGAATTTTTCATGAAAATAAAGCGGTAAACTAACCCTTAATTTAAAACCTTTAAGATTTGATTATAAATAAGGGATATATGTATTTTTTTTTTGACAAATGTATACTTACGTATTTCTTTGGATCCTCTTCGGCTCTTTTTTTCGAGGTCGTAAAGTTCCAAAATTGTTTTCAATGGAAAATTTTGCGATGCTTCATTTTCGTTTGTTCTATCATATTTGATTGCTTGTTTTCGCTTTTTCCCTTTCTTGCTTTGCCAAGCGTTTCAAATTACTTCTACCAAAACCAAAACTCATTTTCAAATAAAAATTTAGCAAAAACAAATATAAAAATTACCAAATTATTTACTTTCACTTTTTTATATTATTTTCAGATTTTTAACTTTTTTGTTCTTAAATTGCTTTTCACTTTTTATGTCCGAACTTGTTCTCTCTCACAAAGAAGGAATTCAACTGAAAAAATATTCAACAAAAAAGAAAGGTTTCGCGTCCCGTCTTCTAACTACTGGGAAATCCCCAACGCAGTTTTGTTTTTTGCATTTTTTTCATGCAAGGATTAAGTGAAACGAAAACAAAAGCGCGTGGTGGGACCTAATTACTGGAAAACCCAAACGCATTTTTTATCTCTTTTGTTTCTCAAAAAAAATGTATGCAATAAAAAGAGCTATATCGTGGTAATCTCTTCCAGGAAATGATTTTCTCTCTAAAAGAAAATCAGACGGATGAACGCGATCGGTATTTTTTATGACATGTAAAAACCCAAAGACTGCCAAACGTTTTTTTTTTTTGAAAATAAACAACAAAAAATGATCGTCAGTGAAGAACGCATGATTTCATTGTTTAGTGAAATATTTTACATGAAAAAAATAAGGGTGGATTGTATGATAAAATGAAAAAATAAATGAACTTTCTTCAAGGAATTCATTGAATGCTGTTCCTCAATGATTGGAGTAGATGAATTCCTCGGTGTTTTCACACAAAAAATTCACTTATGAGCAAATTTCCTACTGGGTATCCTGAGTTTTGCAATGGGTAATTCTTGTGTGTGTTTTTTTGTACTTAGGCCGTGTGCGAATTGGATGAATTGTGGTTAAAAAATAAAAATGGATGAATTTTTAACCACTACTGTCATATTTTAACCTGCTCAGCAGCTAGTCAAATAATGCGAAGTGTCAAAATTTAACCAAACGTCAAGTTTTAACCCATTTTTAACTGAATTCGCACACGGCCTTAGTAAGAAAAAAATGTGAGCCTTCTGCTTTGTGTTTAATTTACGAACGAACATGTTGTTACAACGAAAAACTTATCGTTTGAGGAAAATATAAAGGTCATCTTTTGGGGTGACTACTGACTATTCTCTTCACAAGATAGGGAAAGGGATATCATGAAATAGTAGTGTCATTTAATTACTTACAAGAAAATATTCTTGTGGGGTGAGAAAATTGTTAATTACACTGACTTGCATGCAAGAAAAATATCACTTTGCGGTTAGAGGAATTTAATGGAAACAACAAAATAAATATGATTAATGAATTGACATTTTTTGCTTCATATTTATGGAAGAGCTTTTTTGGGGGTCTTACAAAAAAGGAACAGCAGTTGCCCGTAGCTTAGTGGTAAGATGCGTTGGCTGCTAAGCAGAACGTCGTGGGTTCGAGTCCTACTCACGCCCTTAAGTTTTTATTTCATCTTTCACGGGCACTGCTCTTGCGAAGAGCTGACAAATCTTCCAAGAGTATCAATCTGTCTGAGTATCAAATATAATGAACTCTTTGACGATGGCAATAACATTTACTGGAATATGATAGAGTAGAGGGAATCTTGTTCCATGAATAATTTCATAAATTAATTGAATAAATCATCAGTTGAGAGTGTTGATATGATGGCTTGAACAGGGCTGGTTAAGAATGGATGTTTTAAAATAAGTCGTTATCCCATAGCCCAGAGTGATATAATTGGAAAGTATTGTTTCACAGTACAATCATATAGCATCAAATCATCGATCGGTATAAATAGAAGAACTTGAAAGATTTCTTTGACCGTGAATTAGGTACTATATCATTTTTTTTTCACACTATCAGAATTGGTCGTATGGGCTTATAGCAAGAGCCATTTTACGACCAATGGTTTGCCAACACAGAAACTTTGTTATACCACCGGCTTATCACTTAGTGTGGTGTTAGTTGTTAGTAGGCAAATAACGAAACTATAACAAATAATACAGCACACATAAATAATAACATAAAATGAACAAAAACATGACAAAATTAACATAAAACATTTAAGAAAGTGGGACACTGGTTTTCAAAATTATTTTTAGTTGAATTTACTTAAATTAAAATCAAAAAGTTTTGAGTTCCAGTTTACCCATACGTGTCAAAGACTCATCCATTCCATAATTAGTTTGGTGAATATCGATTTTAATCAGATCCTGACTACGGAGATTATAACCTCCTCCTCGATAGCAAAACAAAATTTTACAGAAAAGGTCAGGAGCATCAGTGACTCCAGTTATAATTTGATGGAAAAATACAATATCATTATTATTTCTTCACTGTTGAAGTGTTTGCATATTAAGGATTGACAAACGATTTTCGTATGGAGGGACATTTAGGGGATCAATCCACTGAAACCCTTTTAACAAAAAACGGGTGAAATTCCGTTGCACAGATTCCAGTCTTTCAATATAAACATCATATAAAGGGGACCACACCTGTGATGCATACTCTAGATGGGGACGAACCAAACTGTTGTATAAAATACAGGTGACATTAGGATCCCGAAATTCTATTGACCACCGCTTAATAAAACCTAACATAGAATAAGCTTTATTGACTATGCCGTTAATGTGCTCAGAAAAATCTACATTTTGTGCAAAAAGAACTCCTAGGTCCTTAAAGTAAAAACGCGAGTTAAAATTTGGTTTGAAATGAGATAGTCATAAGATTTGACCAAGTAAGATTTAGAGTAACTGTTTCTGAATTTGACTTGATAAGATCTATCTTCAAGGTAAGAGACAATCCACGCAATCAAAAAAAGTGGGAAGCCGTAAGAAATTAATTTAAACTTGATAATCTCATGAGATAGTTGATCAAATGCCTTCGAGAAGTCCGTGTAAACACAATCTACTTCTTGGCTACATTCAAAAGTATGTAAACATTTATTTAAAAAAATAACCAGATTAGTAACCGTGGATGGTTTTTGCATAAAGCATGGTTGATTGCAAATAATATTTCTACAGTTGAATGCAAATTGTCACACACTACTAAACTACATTATCAAAGTCTCTGATGGCACTCCGATCAAAATCAAACACCTTACACTAAAGAATTATAATAAACGTGTAAGTCATCATTTAAGACTATTGGCTCCTTCATAATTATATTAACGAAATTCTTAACCTATCTGTTCACTTTCAAGGTCAACGATTTGAAGTTTCTTAAATGACAATAAAATCAAAAATGCGTTCTTTCCTCATCCAGTCATAAAATTTTGGTCTTTGTATTTTAATTTCATTAAACATCCATAAACATCTCACATAAAATTTATAACCTTTAGCTCTTCCATAAATTTTATCGATTTCATAAAAAAAAGTAAAAGACGAACAGCCCGACTAAAAGAATGTGAGAACTATTTCAAAATGAAAAAAGTAAAAATCCAAGAAGGAAAGATTTGTTTCTTCTCAAAGTTATTTTCGATATCGTTTTTTGAAGGACGCCACAGCCATTAACTTCTTTTGGTTTGTGCCGATAAGAGTTCTTTATTTCCCTTTATTGCCATTTAATTAAGTGTATTCTGTTAAGTATACTAATTTCCGTGCTCTTCTCTCATTCCCGTCTCTCGCATGTGACACATTCAAATATCTTTAAAGACCAAAAGCACAAAGTTTGTGCGAAGTGCGAAGATTGCTGATAGTGTTAGTCTCCACTGAAGCAGGCGACTTTGGAATATTTAATTAAATTAATGTTAATTGTTTTTTTTATTTTTCAAAAGATGGTTATCGCTTGAACTTGGTATTAATTTTTTTTAAAGTTGGAAAAATTGTTTTTTTTTTTTAACTTTTCAAGTGTTTTAATGGACTTGTCTAGAGGCTTCGGTCCTTGTCGTCTACAGATGCTTCTCGATGATGTTTCATATCTAAACCTTTGGGGATTTGAAGATATAACATTCAATCAGCATAGTCTTGCCTCAAGGGATTTTCCTGACTCATTTTGTTCTTATCCAAACTATTTTATTCTCAGAGATCTCAGAAAAAGATCTCAGTTCTCAGCTGAGATTGTTTGTTCCACTTAAAAAATCTCTAAGAGCTCTGAGATCTCAGTGAGATTGAGATGTTGTTAGAAGGAACTGACCTAATGACACTTCATTTGTGCAGAGTTTGACATTTGCGTCAAATGCCAGAGCTAACAACATGAAACTACTTAAAGAGTGATCCTTTATCGTAATCTGAAAATCATTTCCCATAAATTCTTACAAATACCAGGTAAGAGGAAGTTGTACATTCAAAATGTGGAAGTAAACAAAAAATTGTTTAAAAAAAATGAACAAATTAGTTCCGTGTTGTATCAAATAACAAATCATGCAGATTGATGCAAAGCCAAAGTATTAAACAATCAACCCACACAAAAAAAGAAGCCCAATTTTGTATCCACTCGCGAAGTTTGAAATTCACAACCCAACACACCCGTCTTTTTAACTGTTGATACGAAACACCTGCGCATCACTATATAAACCTTCTATGCTTTAACCAACCGGTATTAATATTCAGCTGACGGTAACTAAAAACACTCGATATCCAGGAACCAAGTTACTTACTAGAGCGCAATGAATGCAATTACCATGTTACAAGAAACTCCAATCATATTACCAGGACACCATTAAAGTGTGGGCATACAAAAAACAAAAGACAAAGAAAATGCAAAATAAGAAGGCTACGCCTTAAGCCAGCAATTCTTTACAAGCTAATGAAGGGAACAACGTAGTTTGACGTGCATGCGTACACTAATATCATGGGAGTAAGTAATCAGTTCACCCTGCCTGAATCCTTCGTTTTGCCTTCTTGGCACTTTGTTCGTTCCGGTGTGAAACTCAAACCGCTTAACTTTGCTCTGGACTGTTAATTATTAAAGTTTTGAATCCGTTTGCTCGATGATTTCTCAACATTAAAACTTTTGAACATACACTCTCTTTTCATTTAAGACACGTAGATAATAAACTTGTTAAATTTTTTTTAACACGGCTCAAGTGGAGTACCTATGTTGCTCACATTAAAGCACCGATCACAGCGCCAATAATTGAGGACACGACAGGGGTGGTCCGGTTCACTCGGTTTGCTCACCATTTGTGAGTTTGAATAACTTATTCAACTTGCAATAAAAAATGCCTGCATAATAAACGTTTCTTGCAGTGTTTTTTTCGTGAAATCCACAGAGGCACAGACAACGTTTCTGAATGACCCCAAAAAAAGTTCCATTCAAATGCAAGCTTTCTTAACACTGACATTTTAATTATGAAATCCGCTCCTGTTTTAAATATAGTTAAACAAAGATTTGTGTATATATTCAAGGATGGTTGCAAAACATTTTTATCTCAATCTGTCGGTTCCATCTAATGATTGCTGTTGTACACCCATCGATGAATTGTTTAACCACTGTGCTGTTATCCTGTCTGGCATGGTAGTTCGTCGATGTTCGTCTATTAGGTAGCCTCTGAAGTGCAACTTCGGTTTGGAAAAAGACATCAGTCGTGAGGTCTTGCGGAGGTACATAACTGCTACAGCAGCATGATATGCCAGCCAGCGGCCGCTGCAGTGGCTCGGAACATTGTTGCATGTTGCACACAGCGGCCTAATCAAGTGCTCATAATCTTAATCTGCATATGTGAACTGTTAGTACGCGACGACCTACTACGACGACCCCTAACAAAACCAGCTGTAGATATATCGATATTTGTGGCCTGATGGGCGGAAGGAGTTTCCTTGATCTACAGATTACTATCTTAGCACCGAGTTTATATTATGTGGGGCCGTTTTGTTTGGGTGGATTCAAAGGTGTTGCTTTAAGTAAAGGAAGACTTTCCTCAACCTTCCGCAAAAGCAATTTTTTTTTTCAAACGTGAAATTTACTCCGCCTACACCTTGTGGGATTTTACTTAACCTAGTGGTTTCAGCAAGCCACTAGGTTAAGCAAAATCCCACAAATCCTCCGATGAATGCAAGCTACGGAAATGTGTACGATCTTGTAACAGTAAGATTAGATTAGATTTAGATTAGATCGTTTTTTATTTAACGTTGGTTTCATTACAAATTTTACAAGAAACAAAAAGCATGGCTTTATTGCCGTCTGCCTAGTTGACAAAACATAAATATTATTACATTGAAAATAGATTCTTAATCAAACGAATTTTAATAATAGTAACATTCAAAATCATACAGTTATCGATTTGAAATATTTAAAAACTTTCATTTATAATTCTTTTTCTATAGAGAAGAGCTAGTCTGCAGTACTGATATAATTTTTTAACTTCCATATTGTTAAGCAAGAGTATAATTTGGCTTTGCGTTAGGATATCGCTTCCGAAGGTATTCCTCCTTATTTCTTTAAGAATTGGGCATCTTCCCATAAAGTGGAAAACATCTTCCCTTTCGTTTAAGTTACACAAAGAGCATATTATGGGTAAATCCTCTCTATGTGGTACGAAATTAAGCTGTAATAGCTCTCCTCGCAACTTCAACATCATTGATATTTCAGCAATGCTGTTTTCATCTCTGAAATAATTCTTTTCTTCCAAGCTATGATTTAATTGACTGTAGACTTGTCTGTAAAGAGATCCTGTTGCGTCCATCCAATATTTATCTCGCTGCTTTAGGTCTACTGCGGAAATGAAATGAAGAAATAGAGAACTTTTCAAGGCATCATGATTTAGATCGCTGAGATTTAGTTCCATGCCACAATCCCTAGCTAAATCCATCCAATCGTTACACCAACTTGTTTTCGTTTGCATAACTTGTAGAGCTGCTATCTTTGGGAGCCGGTGATTTCCCATTTTCAATATTTTCAGGATGTAATCTATTTGCAACTTCAGGGTTCGTGTGAAAAGAGGTGATAAACCTGTTTCAAGGATAATGATAATGGGTGTATTGGGTGGCAGCTGAAAAATTCGCTTGATGTAATATCGAAGAAGTTTCTCCACCGTTTCATACTGCTTCGCTCCCCAAGTGTGTGCTGCGTAAAACAAAATTGATTCTGATATTGCCTCAAATATCTTAAACTTGCTGCTATGTGCGATATTTTTGTTATAGAAACATCTATTCCAGGTTGCGCTGATAGCGCCTTTAGCCTTCATCAGTTTCTCTTTGAGATGTCTTTCCATACTTAAGTTTCTCGTTAGCAAAAATTCATTGACAATTTCTATGGCCTCACCATTGTAGCGCCATTTTTCGTTCGCACAGTTACGACCTCCTCCAGCTTTAAAAATCAAAATTTTTGACTTATCCAAATTCACAATCAAACTCCAAAGCTTGCAGTACTGTGAAAGTCGATTTATCATAAGCTGCAATGATTCAGGAGATGATGCCAGAAGTACGATATCATCCGCGAATAGCAGCGCTTTTATCACATGACCTGCGTATTCAATGCCACAGGGTAAAAGATCCACTAGGTCTTCAATAAACAGAGCAAATAAGCTTGGACTCAATGTGCAGCCTTGTCTGACTCCCGATTCCGTTTTAAACTCTTCTGACAACTCTTCACCATTCCAGACCTTAGCCAAAGTGTCTCTATAAAGGTTTTGAATTATTCTTCCAAACTTCCATGACATACCGAGATTATAAAGCTTGTAAATTAGCGCTTGCCGATCAACTATATCGAACGCCGATTTAAAGTCTACGAAAAACGTGTACAGCTTTTTTCCTTTGTGAAGAAATGACTCCGCAATACTTTTAAGAACGAATATATGGCAAATCGTCGAATACCCAGCCCTAAACCCAGCTTGGAACTCCTTAAGCAACTTACAATCATCGATCCATTTATTTAAGCGTTTTTGCAAAATCAGGGTGAAGATTTTGTATGAAGAATTTAAAAAGGATATGCCTCTATAGTTGGACAGTTCGGACAAACTTCCTTTCTTATGAATTGGGAAAATGATGGATTCCTTAAACTCCCTAGGTATCAACCCGGTTTCCATAACATTGTTATATATATCTGCCAGCCTGTTAATAAGCTCCGCTGTGCCATATTTGTAGAACTCAGCTGGTATGCCATTTGAACCAGATGCTTTTCCGTCCTTTAGCTTTGTAATAGCTAAAATAACTTCTTGTTGACTTATTTTAGCATCCAGAGTTTCATTGTGAAAGCTCGGCAACGCATACTGAAAGTTTAATTTCTCTTGGATAGGATATAATAAGTTTTCGAAGTAAGATGCAAGAAGATTTGGGCTTATACTACAGTGGATGGTAAATTTTTTGCCGTTCAGACTCTTTGCGAGGTTCCAAAAATCTTTTGAGCTCCTACACAGTGTCAGTTGCCTAGATTCCGATTCAAAAAATTCTGCCTTTTTTTGTTTACAGATTGCTTTATAAGCACTGTTAGCTTGTAAGTATTGATTCTTGAAATATCCGTCACTTGAAGATCTATAAGCTCTCAACCAACCGAAAGATAATTCCCTAGCTTTTATACAGTCCCCGTCAAACCATGGCGCAATATAGTTCTTCCGAGAGTTGTTGTTGGATATCATTGTTGGGTATGATGCTTTGATGATTTCCTCTAGCTGACCAAGATTGCAGTTTCTTTGCCTACGCAGTGAGTTATCAAGTCTTGCTTGGTATTCTATCGCCTTTGCCTGCTTCCATTTCAGTTAAGGCAAGAGATTCATAACCCTTGCTTCCTCCGACTCCATAGATGAATGTCCAAAAGTCAAAACAATTGGTAGGTGGTCCGAATACGGTACATTTTCAACTTTCATATCAACAATGCGCTCAGCCCATTCGTTTCCTATTAGACTATAGTCTATCACAGAGCTACCCTGGCCTCCAACAAAGGTTAGTTCACCCTCCATATCCGACAAGCTTGTACCATTTTGTATTCTTAGCCCGTAGGAGTTACAAAAATCAATAAGCTTAAGACCTCTTGCATTGCACACTGTATCCTTAGATTTTCGCTCAATTCCAAGTGCATCGTTTTCATTTCCATTCTCGTTTCCAATTCTTGCATTTAAATCACCTAGCACCCAAATATCAGAGGTTTTGCCTTGAGTCATCACTCTCTCTAGTGCTTCGAAATCGTTGGTTGGTTGCGAAAACTCTTCCCATTGATTTGGAGCTTAACATACGTAACGTCTTCATTTACTTCGAATGTACAATTTTTTATATACTTCTTGACACCAAAAACACATCCACCACTAGCTCTTCCCCTTGCCTGCGTTCTAATAGCTGGTATCCACTTTAATTCAAAATTAATAAATTTGCTAACAAAATTAATAAAGTTAGTTTCGGTTACAAATGTTTCATAAAGAAAAACAAATTCAAATTGATTGACAAAATTATAAAAATCCGTAAAAAAACGCTTATTATTTAACCCTGCAACATTATAAGAAAGGATTTTATATTTAAAAGTCTTAAAAGTATTCATATTTTTGGTAGAATTAGCTAAATATTTTTTATTATGGCAGACGGCATTACAACTAAAAATGTCTCGTGTGAACGCTCTCCACAGTTTGAGAAGTTCTGATGTCACCTTGCATTTGGTTTCCACCATAATCATTTCTGTCTTCAAGAGCTGTCAAATCATAAGTGTCACCAGAGGTGCGTTTTTGCGCTGACTATAATCAACTATAATCAACAATGGTTGACTATTTCTCGTTTTTGCACGCCAATAGTTACGATTCGTAATCACAATTGTCGTTTTTGCGGTCTGTGTTGATGTGTCAAATCGTAACTATCTCTAACTATTTCCAATCCATCTCAGGAGGTGAGTTGAAAGTGGTTGGTGTGTCAAAGTGTGACACAAAAACTATAGTCAACTATCGTCAGCGCAAAAACGCACCTCAGTCAATTGTTGAATCATAAACAAACCATCCTCTGCATCCGAAACTAATTTTCCATTCTTATCGAAATAAAACTTTTTTTCTTTTAGATACAGAGTTTCACCTCTTATTTGACTTTTGATGTTGTTGTTTCTAGCTGAAATGTGTGACGCCTTCTACGCTCTCTAGCTGCTGCCGGATAATCCTTATGTATTGTGGTACCAGTGTCTTGTAATTTTGTTTTCGCTCGAAGTATCTGGAATACATCTTCTGTGCTAGACATTTCAACAATGACATTCGTCGTTTTTCCTCCCGAGCTGATTTGACGTGCCGCATTTATTTTTGATTGGTTTGTTGTCTGTAAAAGATCCAGGCAGATTGCTTTGGCCCTCTCCACTGAATTCTGGGCATCATTAGCTTGCGTAGGCTTCAGATGAACCACCAAATTCCTCTCGTTGGCTTTTTTTCGAGCAGTTGTACTTGTTTTTCAAGCAACACACATCGGGACTCCATTTTGTTCAGTTGGGTCTTCAGTTCTGTATTGTTTTGTTTTAAAGTAGAAATCTCTGCGCTGATTCCTTCAATGTCAGTTTTTGTAGCAACGTCTTTCAGCTTGACATCTAACAATTTTGCCATAGAAACTTGGAAAATCTTGTCCAGTTCAGAGAGCGGCACATTTCCAACAGGTGTACTATTTACAAGTGAATTACTCGATGAATGAGATTTTGGTGATGAAAATACTGCATACGGTCGCTTCGATGGGTTAAAATCGTTTGAGGGAGGTGATCGCTGCATCGTTGCAATTTTTTTGATGTTTATAGGATAAACTCACCTAGTTAACTTTTCTCACTGTTACTTGTTTTTATACAAGCTTTCTGAAAATGTACTTTTTAATTACAAAATCGCGGTTTTTAATATTAAAATAAAATTAATTTGATGGAGCTCTAATTATCACTAACTTTCCTTATTCGGCCAGTGTTGCCAACAGTAAGTAACAGTAAGTATTTTGTTCAATGCGGTCGTGTGGCATCAAGTTCCAGGCTATTCTTAAAGTTATCTTTAAGAAAGTTCGAAGATCAGGAGGAGTTCTCTCTTCGTTCTGGCACTTTGGGGTGCTAGATGCACTTCAATATTTCAACAACTAGGTGCTTTTCAAGCAGAATTGTTTAGCCATTTACAGATTTGAGCTTAAGATCGGGGTGGCTGGAAGATCGTGTTAAAAGGAGCCCAAAAAATGTTTTTAAGAAACAGTCAGAAATAGCCATTCTCTATTAGAGACTAAGAAATTGTTCACTGTTTAATTATCAAAACCAAAATAGGTCGATATAGACAAAAGAATCCCCACAGCTATAAATGTTCTCTAAAACCCCGTAATAACTTAATTTCAAGCACAAAAAAAAACGAAATAGAGCAAATCCAAAAAAAACAAAAAAAAAACAAAAAAAACTCCAAATTGAATTTGGGGATCTCATTTAAAAACCATAAAACCGTCAACAGCATTTTGGTATTTTTTTAGCCTTAATTTGTAATTCAAGTATGGATAAAGTATTTCGAAAAAAAACGTGATCCAAAACTTTTTTATTTACAATGCATTGAAATGGTCAATCGATTTCGAATTAGCGTTACCATGGTCGACCACCCTTTGTCAACAATAGGTATCAAGGCATTAAAACTGTATTCAAATTCGCAGAAAGAAAAGAAAAAATAAACAAATATTATAAATTATACCCCTCCCTTGACGTGTCGTGTGTTATCTTATGAATTTTTCAAACGTGCAACCCAAAAAATGAAAAAAAAAACACCAAGTATCAATATACCAATAAAATATAAATCGAATTGTATTTTTCGTAGTCAAACAAAAATTTGAATTTCTGCATTTTGCCAGCGTTGCCACTTGGTAAGAAAAGCAGTATTTTGTAAAACTTAATTTAGGTAAATTCAAATAAGAACTTCTATCTAAGGGGTCAATCTATTTGGAGTCCCTTTATACTTGCTTGTTCGACCATAGTCATGCTGTTTCAACACCCTTTTCTGTTATACAGTTTCTACACTCATTTGAATATACGATTGTCTTTGGGATACGGTGTGCTCCGATTTCGAACGAACTAAGTGTGTGTTGAATTATATTACTTGCCGCTGAATAAATCACTCCTGAGGCGGGACCTCATTTTTTGCCCACACCACTTGGGGTCTCTGTAAAAAATATACAAAGTATGAAAAAACTCAAAAAACGAAAGTGGACAGAGCATCAAAATCCCACAGTTAAAAGTCAAACATTTCAGGTCGTTCCAGTCCTAAAAAAAAAACATTCAACAATAAAGAAATACAATGTAGATATAGGTTGCCCACCACACGCAGAGATGAAGTTTTAAATAGAATGATATTTTAGCGGTGTAACACTGTTTTATGGGGTTAAGTTTATAGGTTAGACATAGAAAGTTTTGGTCAATTCCCCACGACTTTGCCGGTCTTAATCGAGCTTTTGAATGAGAATTCCAGGAAAGATACAAAGAACACGCATGAATTTTACAATGCATCCAAATGCATTTCACTGAAACAAAGAATTCTTCAAAAGCCATGTTTACGCTCTGCTAAGCGATTGTGTTTTTCTGATAAAATGTTATCTCAGTGTCAGCTGTGCAATCTGCAGTGCTTGCTCTGGTTGCTGTGTCATTCAAGTTTAGAGGAAGCAAACAAAAAAGTAATCTAGAAAAAATATAGAAAGGTAAAATAAAAGTTCGAAACAGTTAATTCTACCTTATCTTATCATCTGTTGAACTGATATCGTTTTTTCGTGGGTCTGAACAAAAAAAAATGGAAAGTTCTGCGACTGTGGTCTTTTTTTAGGAGAATCTGAACAACCCACTTCGGCTGTAACGATATCAATGTAAAACTTAATGCAATTAAGTTTGAACAACAAAAAAGAATTATTAACTGATAAGCTTCGGAGGTATTTAGATAGTGCAAAGCGGAGTAGGGGATTGTATTGATTTAAGCTTATCAGCGACACCCATTAAATGTCTAAACTCAAACTCAGTGATTTTTCTATTTGATTTCACTTTTTGAATGTAAGGAATAAGAGAAATCTGATCAGAATTTTTGTTTAAAAGTTTGTGACCATAATGCCAAGCTTGGAAGAGTAGAATCTTTGATAGCGCCGTTGATTTTTTTGCAATTGCCGGAAGACACTCTTTCAGTATAATACACGTGAGAACGTTCCGATGTGCAAACATCGACCCAACCAATCAAAGTTAACATCACAAGAGGCCTTGGACGTCCTGGAATACGCCATTAATCTTTCGCAAATTTGGTCTACCACCCTGTCCCTTACCATAAATTGAACCACTAGGACTAATGGCACCAGTTTGCAATTTAAACGGCTTTGAAAGACTAAAGACAGTTCTGTTGTTTTAAGGCATTCGCCAGTGAATTTCTTTCTCCGCCTCTTATGCTCAAATCATGAATTTTAAAAGGAGGCAGGCCAATCCATCCTTTTGTAGGAGTAGTTTGAAAATGTTGAAGGGGCTGGATAGCTATTCTTCATTTGATTTGTAAAGTTAAATCCTTTCTATGGAATCGAAGAAGGCTTTAAAGTCAGTAAGCAGATGGTATGTTCCTCAGCTTTTCAATATTGTTAGAAAGAGAAGATCGTCTGCAAGACTCTGTGATTTCTTGTTATTTGAATACATGTACTATTACTTCGTTAAGTATGAGTTGATTGATAGTGAAAAATGTTGGAGACTTATATTGATACATGATTACTCATTTAGTTTTCTGACTTTCCGAAATGACATCATGAAAGACATGCCCTCATAATGCATTTCATGACATTTACCATTAATGCAAATATCAACCCGGTATCAAATCCCAAAGCTACTTAATTTCCTTAGCTATTTAAACTCATGAATTTCAATTACATTACTGAATCAAAGCAATAGGTCTTTTCAACTCAGCCGTAAATTAAAACTTCTTCTTACTCATAAATTATTGTCTCATATAACATTGTGATGTTCTTTTGTTTTTTCCAGCTAAGGTAGGTCAGCGGGTCCAGGTTTCTCCGAGGAAAGAACAAGTAAAACTCGGTTTTAAAGAAAGATTCGGTTCAATTTTATTTATTGTAGTAAGTAAGTTTATAAACGGCGGATTCCTAGAACAAACGGCGGGCGGATGGGATTCAATCCCTAGTTCTAGGAATTTAACGGCGGGATAACTTCCCTAGTTCCGACGGTTCATGGGATTCAATCCCTAGTCGGAACAATACCTACTAATAATGCTATAATGGGATAACTTCCCTAGTTCCGACGGTACATGGGATTCAATCCCTAGTCGGAACAATACCTACTACAAATACTATAATGGGATAACTTCCCTAGTCCCGACGGTACATGGGATTCACTCCCTAGTCGGAACAATAACTACTACGAATACTATAATGGGATAACTTCTCTAGTCCCGACGGTACATGGGATTCAATCCCTAGTCGGAACAATAACTACTACAATAATGGGATACTTCCCTAGCCTTGACAGAATGATGGGATTCAATCCCTAGTCCAGGCAATAAAGAAAACAAAGAAATTATGGCATAATTTCCCTAGCCTTGACAGAAAAGTGTAATTTAATCCCTAGTCAAGGCGATAAAGGCCGAAGCAAAAGTTAATTCGAGGCTTCTTATGGCGCTAACCAAAAGATGCCTCAGGAATACTCTTAATATAAATTATTTATTAAACAGAGCATCTAGCCTAGAATGAAGTCTCTTTTTTGTGATCAATATCACTCCTACTTGATAAATTTTGCGTAACAAGTAGGAGTGAATTGAAAGAATACAGGAGAGAAATAATCATGCATTTGCACATGCGACCATGCGACCAACTTCTGTGCTGCTGCCTCTCTGTTTTGTTGTTCGTTGTTCGTGTATTTGTTGTTGTTTCAATTTGTACTCTCCCAATAAACAATTTTTGGTTAAAAGTCGGTAAAAATACCGGCTTATAACCCTAGGTTATTTACCGGATAAGTAACACATTGGTTTGAAACAGGTAGTGGAGACGTTCCAGAAACGTTCCCATAACCGTATTTGGACAGTAACAGGACTACTTGGGTTCTGTAGTGGTTATTTAAAAGCCGGCTAAATCGGTTAGTTTAAAACTACTTTTTGGAGTTAAAAACTAACCGTTTTTATATGGTACGCATTTAACGCTTCTTAAACGTTTTTTTCGAACGTTATTTTACCGCTTATTAATAACCGTTGTATATTGGTTTCCTTGTAACCTATATTTTAGGCTTTTTAATAACCAATATCCTTCGAAAGTAGGGTTTTTTCTGGGTTTGGAAATAACCCTGTATTTGCTTCTAAAATTGGTTTATAAATAACCGTTTTCCAGCTGAAAGTAAATAGGCTTGTAAATAAAAGAAATATGGTTTCAAAATTACTTTTGTTACAATATTTACTGGGTAAAAAATTACTGATACTTAACAGTTGTAAAATAACTTAAAATTATGATTTCAAATTTACTTAAAATAAGTAAAAAAATAACTAAAAATTAATAGTTTTCAAATAACTTTATATTATAATTTTAAATGGACTTAAAACTAATAATAATAAGTACAAAAATAACTTAAAATTAACAGTTTTTAAATAACTTAAAATTTATAAATTACTTGTGCTGTTGGTGATGTTGGTCCTGCTGTTGCTATTGGTGTTGTTGTTGTTGTTGTTGTTATTGTTGTTGTTGTTGCTGTTGCTGTTGCTGTTGCTGTTGCTGTTGTTGTAGTTGTTGTTGCTGGTCTCTCATTATTGTTATTTCTGTGGAAAAGAAGAAAAATGTATGTTTTTATTAAAATATGCAAGTACGCATTTAACTAAATAATTTAAATAAAACGAAAAATTTGGTTAAAGAATGTAGTTAAAAAAATCAAACTGTATAAAAACAAAACGCCTCATAATAAGATTATAGTACTTTTATGAGTTTTATAGAAATGTACTTACAAAAGTTTCATCCGGAAGCGAGCTTGCTTGAGATAAGTCTTAAAAAAGCTAGCGGCATCGATGTCGGAATATTTTGGGTACCGATCTCTCACCGCCGAAACAACTGCTGCGAATACATTTTTATACATGCAAAATTTTTTCTTATTCGCCGTTCCTAGCCGCGAAAATTCACTGAGCAGCCGGTCATCGAACAAGAGTTTGGATATGGTTCGGATCGTTTTGTTTCCGTTCACGCCGCCGAACGTGCCCAATTTTCGAATCTGTTTGAATGAAAAGCAAAATATATAAGCTTTTAGAAAATGTTGCAAGACAATTACATTTCTTTAACAGTTAAATTATAATTAAGGAAAGAAGCTTACGACTAATCGTTTGAACGAAGGGTCGGCCCCAATCCTTTCCTCCACCTGGTCCAACGCTTCTTGCGGGGATATGGGCAGTAAGTTTTCCGGAAAAACTTCAGGTTTTTCCTTACGCCCCATATCCACGCACATCTTGTTCACAATTAAATCGAGTGTAACCTCCGTTTTCGCTACAAAATCTGCGAGCATCTGTTTTATGCTCGAGGTTTCGCTGCGGAGACATTCTAGCGATGCTTCCAGTTGCCTCTGTTTTTCCGCTAATAGCTTCATATTGGCCTGGGTCGTCAATGACTCGACATCTTGGGGTGATTTTGCACTTGCTGGTGGAAAACTTTGTATTTTGCCAGCTGGGCCGTCAAGGATTTTGTCGTCCGAAATGATTTCTGACATCAGCGTGTTCAGGTCGGAAATAGTCACTGAATCGCAGAACTGTGGCGACTGTTCGAATTCATTTTCGTCAGAGGACAACAACTCCGCCGTTTTTTTCTTTTTGGAGTGCTTGTTCCCATGAATCTTAAAAAAATATTTTATATGTATTTATAAGTTGAAAAACTTAGTATTTAATATCTAAAAATTGTTATATAAAAATTAGCTGGCAAAATTTTAAGTCCTACCTACGAAATTTACAAAAATGTATTCTTACCAATTCCATCAAAAATCAAGCGACATTGAATTTGATTCCAGTCGTCCTCAGGATCAATGCAATTTTTCCGACCGTTCAGCTTGTCCTTCCTCCTCAACGGCCACAGCAAAATGGAGCCATTGATGACCCATCTCTTTGGAACAGCTGTGACAAATTTGTCACTCCCCTCCACCGTTTCCACCACTTGGAACATCTTGTTCGCTTGTTGCATGGACTAAGGGATAGAAAACGGATTCTGACTTAAAAGTAAGCTTAAACATCTTAGACATAATGATGTCAATGGGCCAAAACCGAGCCTCATCCATTTCTTCTTTTGACGTGAAAACATTTACAAATTCAGAATGGAATGGCTGTTCGTAGAAATTTGTTTTTTCCTTTAAGCTTTTACCAAAAATAACGGGAATGTCATTTTTAAATGTTGCAAATTCCATTCGAACAATATGATTGGATTTTGTTAAAAAGAAACAATTGGCTTCGCAAGACTTCAGAACAAACTCTTTAAGTTTTTCTACGTGCAGGCTATGAACAATAGTAAAAAAAAACTCTGGGGTAATTTTTCTACTCACTCCATTTGAACACGAGTAAGAACGTTACCAAACAAATAACAGTTAAAGGGAAAAAAAACACCACCATATCAAAATCAAGTAATTTCACTACTCTTTCCATATGAAACATGTAAAAAAATAACCCAAGCAACATACAGCTGGCGTTATTTTTCTACGTGCAGGCTATGAACAATAGTAAAAAAAAAACTCTGGGGTAATTTTTCTACTCACTCCATTTGAACACGAGTAAGAACGTTACCAAACAAATAACAGTTAAAGGGAAAAAAAACACCACCATATCAAAATCAAGTAATTTCACTACTCTTTCCATAACCCAAGCAACATACAGCTGGCGTTATTTTTCTACGTGCAGGCTATGAACAATAGTAAAAAAAATAACAAACACATAGCTGGGGTAATTTTTCTACTCACTCCATTTGAACACGAGTAAGAACGTTACCAAACAAAAAACAGTTAAAGGGAAAAAAAAACACCACCATATCAAAATCAAGTAATTTTACTACTCTTTCCATATGAAACATGTAAAAAAATAACCCAAACAACACAGCTTGGGTTATTTTTCTACGTGCTACCTATGAACAAAAGTAAAAATGAATGTAATTCAAAAAATTGATTACCTTTTCCTCCAAAATTTTCCAATTTAATTTTATTTCGTTTCTTATTTATTTTATTGGTCACTTTTAAAGTTTATCTTTATTTTTATTTAATATTCACAGCACAGATCACACGATAGATTAACTAACAATATACCACCGGACACGATGCGACGCACTCAACTGCAAAACTGAACTAAAATGAAACTGGTTACTGAAAGGAGAGAAACAAAAGACAATCGCGATCAGTGTTACCCCTGCAAATGAAATGTTTGTATTTGGATCTTTTTATGTTTAATGGGATATTATATTGAGCCAAGAAATTGATTCTTCACGGATGTGTGGCAATTTTTTTTCCCTTAAATAAATTAGGGTGGTTTCGTAAGTGCATGGTTGCTTTGTTTACATATGCGATCATTTGAATCATATTAACGTCACACAAAATACTTGCGCATGTATTTTACGCTGCGTTTATGAACACTTTTTTATGATTTGCGTCATTATGTCAAAAGACACCCTGGGAAATCGTTTTTACTATATACCTGTCTCTTTTATTGAGAAAGAAATGCAGATTGCATGTGAGTTTTTATAGTTGCACATTTGCGCTGCAAATATTTGCATTTTGCTTTTATGAACATCTGACATTTATCATTTGCATTTTTGAAAGTTATGCATTCTTCAGACTTTCGCAAATATGGATTTATGAAAGCACCCTTACATTGATGGGAAAAGTATTGAATTTTTTACTGGACGAATTGATTTCTCTGAAATCTCTTTTTTGGAGACAGATTTACACATATTCTCACACGGATTTTCACACAAACTACGAGTTCGACATTTCGGACAGTTTGGTGTTTGTTGCAAGATTTGCTTAAAAAATTATTTTGCCGAATGTAAATTTACGAAGCGTGTTTAAATGCAAGCTAGTGCAAATTTAAAATTGAAGAATAATTAATCATAAATTTGTATTGCTTTCACACTCACATTGAAAAAAGGAATTGCTACTTTTGACTTTACAAATTACATTGAACCCAAAATGTAGCGAATTTTAGAAGCATTTGGGGCTCATTCAAAATGAAACCTGGTGGTAATACTGATTTTCGATGAATATGAAAACTGAGAACATTAAGAAAATACGTTATTTTGAAACCAAACTAACGTGGTTTGTTTTTAACCACTTAAACATGGTTATTGTTTTACCGAAAATTAATCAAAAGTTACATTGCGGTTAAAAAATAATCCAAATTAGAACCAATCTGTCAAAAGAACAGAACTGGTTATTTTGCAACTAAAAAAATAAGTTATTTTGAAACAAATTTCTAACGTGGTTTGTTTTTAACCACTTAAACATGGTTATTTTTTTACCGAAAATTAATTAAAAGTTACATTGCGGTTAAAAAATAATCTAAATTAGAACTACGCTGTCAAAAGTACAGATTTGGTTATTTTGCAACTAAAAAAATAAGTTATTTTGAAACCAAACTAACATGGGTTGTTTTTAACCACTTAAACATGGTTATTGTTTTACCGAAAATTAATCAAAAGTTACATTGCGGTTAAAAAATAATCCAAATTAGAACCAATCTGTCAAAAGACAGAATTGGTTATTTTGCAACTAAAAAAATAAGTTATTTTGAAACAAATTTCTAACGTGGTTTGTTTTTAACCACTTAAACATGGTTATTGTTTTACCGAAAATTAATTAAAAGTTACATTGCGGTTAAAAAATAATCCAAATTAGAACCAATCTATCAAAAGAACAGAACTGGTTATTTTGCAACTAAAAAAAATAAGTTATTTTGAAACAAGTTTCTAACGTGGTTTGTTTTTAACCACTTAAACTGGTTATTGTTTAACCGAAAACTCATCAAAAGTTACATTGCGGTTAAAAATAATCTAATTTTGAACGACGCTGTGAAAAAAAGTTTTTTTAGAACCAAAATCTAACTGAAGCTCACAAATAACCAGGTTTTTGGGTTAAATTCTTACCTGAATTACACTAAAAGTTGAAATTAAGACTTTTTTTTACTGGTAAACAACTACAGTTCATAAATTAACCAATTACAAACCGCTTTATGACCAAAGTTATTGAAAGTAATATTGTTACCGCGGTAATTTTGAAGCTCAAGTTACAAATTGTTAATTGGGCTGTTATTGACGGGCGGTTGTTGTTTTGTATACTTCGACTGTGTGCTTGTTGTTGCTTTCGTTTTCGTTTTTGCTTCTATCGATGGTTGGTGTCGGTTGTTGTTTTTCTTTTCGGTGCTCGTTGTTGTTGGGATGATGGTTGGTGTCGGTTATTGTTTTTCTTTTCGGTGCTTGTTGTGTGTTGTTGGTTCTCTTAATTTGTAACTTCGTTACAACATGGGTCATTAATATCATTCGCTCAACTCATAGTCATTGCCCATTCCATTCCCGCACTGTTTAAGTTATTTACAACAATCAAAATGATCAATTGGTCATAACTACAGAACACAATAGATACAAAATATCATCACCGAAAAGGTTAGCAGTATTCCCTCATGACAATTGAAATTCTATGATGTTTCGAATGCAGTCGACGCGCAGTAGAATTCTTGTTCTAATAATTTATGAATGTCAAATTGGAAAGGTCAGCATAATTAATTTTGTGGTTCTTAAGTTTGTTTTTTAGTTTTTTGGATCATCAGTAAAGTGACGTTGACATCGATTCATAATTTGGGAAAATTTGTGTGGCATTGAATTTTAACATTAGCTTAGCTTCTCGTTTTCCTACAAAGTTGTGAGTCACTGTGTTTTCAAATTTTAATTTCTTTAATGATTAATAGCTTACCCGACGTCACATATAGATGGCCGTAAGTAAAGAATGATACGAGATCTAAGAGATGTCTACCTACAATCATTGGAAATTGAACTTAACTTACAAGTTTTAAACACCTTTAGAAATAGGGTTCTTGTACATTAACAAGATTGTTGGAACCTTATACAATTTTGAATTGTCTGCTATTGGGCTGTTGCCACTTTCTTTGAAGCTGATATTCATCAAGTCAAAACCATACCATTTCTTTAAGTAAAACGCTTCACACATCAATAACGCAATAAACGTGCCAAGCAAGCAACGTAACAATCCCAATCTTGCATTGAAAGTTTCCTGATTTTATTTTTTCGAAGAGTTGATCCCAATATAAGTAAACCGAGTGATTATGATTTGTCCAAAAAGCAAAAACTCAATTTTTAAAACGTACGTTATAATTATTAAGTTTATTTGACAAAAAAATCAAGGCAATACTCAATTTACTTTTACAATTTACGAGGCGACTAGCTTTTTACTTTTTATTGATGTGACACGGTTGGTGGTTGGTATAAGAAGAAAGCCAGTTTGCACACGGTACCAATGATCTGCATTGCAATGTGATAAATAATATTATTCAATAAAGAATTAATTAATTAAACAAATAAATACAAAAGTAAAGTTAATAACAAATTAATAATAGCAATAAATAATATATTGTGCATTTCTCAACATGCCGCCCCCGCTGAAGGAATTTCAGGACATGGCAAGAGGGACAGTTTTGTAATGGGGCGTTTAAATGTGCCACGTTTGGTGCGCAATGTAACCACTCGTACATATCCATCTTCACCTGGATGGATTTCGGTAATTCTTCCTAAGGACCATTGTGACGGTGGCATATTTGATTCTTTCAGAATTACCAGGTCACCAACTTCAAAATTTCGTTTGCCTTGTCTCCATTTTGGGCGTTGCTGCAACGATGTGAGGTAGTCTGTATACCACCTTCGCCAAAAACCTTGCATCATGTTTTGTAGCTGCTCCCATCTTCCCAATCGGTTGACAGATGTTTCCAAATAACTGGGCTCAGAAATCGCCGTATACGGTCTACCTATAAGGAAATGAGCAGGTGTTAATGAATTAAGATCGGAATCTGATAGCGCACAAAGGGGCCTAGAATTCAAAAGGGCTTCGATTTGGGCTAACAAGGTACTCATTTCTTCAAAGGTTAGAACACTGTCACCAACAACGCGCCGAAGATGTGTTTTTATCAATTTAACTCCCGCTTCCCAAAGCCCACCAAAGTGCGGGCTGTGAGGAGGGATGAATTGCCAATCGATGGTTTCTCCAGCCAGCATTTCTGCAACCTTCTCGTTGTGGGCTTGGGACTGCACCAATTTATGCATGTCGGATAGAACACGGGCCGCTCCTTTAAAATTAGTACCATTATCGGAGTACATAACGCTGCATTTACCACGCCGGGCGATAAATCGTTTCAGGGCAGCCAAAAACGCATCCGTGGTCAGGTCCGAGACCAATTCGAGGTGCAGCGCCTTTGTTGTCATACAGACAAACAACGAAATATACCCTTTCGACAGCGTTGGTTTCCTTCCTCTAGCTGAACGAAGAGTTATTGGGCCAGCGTAATCACATCCTGTATGGGCGAAAGCAAAAGAAGGATTCAAACGAGACGATGGCAAATATCCCATAAGTTGCGTTGAAGTAATTTTTCGTTGACGAAAACACGTATGACAGTCATGAACTAATTTTCGAATTAGATTTCTGCTCCCAAGGATCCAATACTCCTGACGAATCAACGCGAAAAGTCCCGAAACACCGATATGTAAGAAGTTTCTGTGGGCATCTAACAGTATTAACTGCGTTATAGGGTGATTTTTGGGCAGGATTATAGGGTGTTTTATCGCGAAGGGAACATCTTTAGCGTTCGAAAATCTACCACCAACACGCAACAAACCGACGGTCAGTCTTAAGAGTTTGGATATCACTAACGAATACTATTTGAGTCCATTTGAGGCAGACTATTTTAGCAAGGCGAAGCTCAGAAAGCGAAAGATATCCATATCTTCTATAGCTTTTAGGCAAACGGCAAAAACAGATGAATCGAAGAATATAGCCAACTATTCTCACAATTTTTCTCCAACTCGAAACATTACGAGAAAGGTTTCCCATTAAATGCTCAGCCACGCCAGAAACGTGAACTGGAAGGGCCTTCTTTCTCTCCTCAGGAATCTCTTCCATAACAGCTTCACAACAATTTGGCCACTTATCAAGGGGTTCAGCCAACCACTTTGGACCATTCCACCACAACTTGTGATCCATCAAGTCCTTAGGTGAGAGACCCCGAAAAGCACAATCAGCGGGGTTTTCAGATGAACCGACATGATTCCAAGACGAACGGGGCAATGAAGACAAGATTTCAGACGTACGATTTGCCACAAACGTATTCCATTTTCGCGGGGACGACGCAAGCCATGACAAGACTATTTTAGAGTCACAAAATGCCGATACGCGAATCGGTTTTACATCTAACGACGACCGAATAAGTTCTATTAACCGACACAAGAGCAGACTCCCACAAAGTTCCAGACGTGGAATCGACAACTGTTTAACTGGAGCAACACGAGTCTTCGCAGCAACTTACTGGATTTCAACACCATCTTCCGAGCAACTTCGACAATAAACCACCGCAGAATAGGCCTTTTCCGAAGCATCCGAGAAACCTATTAACTCCAAGCTTTTAGAATTTTGGGTAAACCTTCGACAAATCCTAAAGTTTTCGAAATAGGACAAATCTTCCCGGTACAGCTTCCATTTTTCTGCGAATTCAAAGGGCAAGGGATCATCCCAATCTATCTTCGTCTTTGCGGTCCACAGCTCCTGAAACAATATTTTCATCAAAATAGTGGAGGGAGCTAAAAAACCCAAAGGTTCGAAAATCCTTGCAACCTCAGAAAGTAGTTTTCTCTTCGTTGGCAATATATCTTCGGCCAAACTAATTTTGTAGGTAAAGGTGTCGTGGTATGGGTTCCAAACCAACCCGAGGACCTTGGTGCACTCCGAAGAACTATCTAGATCCAATGAAACAGCTTCCTTGCAGTTAACCTCTCGCCGTATCTCCCAACAATTAGAGCTCCATTTGCTAAGCTCAAGACCTCCACACAATAGCATCTCGACGATCTGTTTCTTTAGCTCTAAAGTCTCTGACAACGAATCAGCTCCGGTCATAAGGTCATCAACATACATATCGTGCAAGACTGCATGGGATGCTAAGGGAAACTGGTTTTTATAATCAAACGCTACTTGACGGAGAACTTTCATGGACAAATATGGAGCTGGCGAAGTACCATACGTCACCGTAGACAAACGAAAATGAGAAGTCGGGCTATCAGGGGATTCTCTCCAGACTATCCTCTGGTAATCCCGGTGCTTTGGATGCACCCAAATTTGCCGAAACATTTTCACAATGTCAGCACAAAACACGAAACGATGAAGACGAAAACGAATGCAAACGTTTACCAAATTACGTTGAAGAGGAGTTCCTACGTGAAGCATTTCATTATCGTAGAGGAAAGCAGCTTAACTCTCTCCACCATTGACATTTTTCATCCGCCATTGTCGTTAACTTATGCCTACGAACATCATAATTCTGAAGTGCAATCTGAAAACTCATATCGTTTTAATTTCCGAAAAGCTAACTTCGCCCAGCTAAACGAACTACTCAGTAACATAAATTTTGATTTAATTTTGAACCAACCTGTAAACAATAGCATCAATACTTTGACCACTACCTTCTACTCAATAATCTTTGAATGCTTTATTCAATGTGTGCCCTATGCACCACACAAAAATACCTCACCGTCACCTCCATGGTATTCAAGAGAACTTCGTACACTCCGCAACTCCCGAAATAGCCTATGGAAAAAATATTTAAGATCCAGATCGGAAACAGACTATTCCTCTTATTTAGAAGTATACAACGAATTCTCAGCTCTCTCAAAACTCCTCTATGATGCATACATCAATCAAATGCAATTTGATATTATCTCAGACCCCAAACGCTTTTGGCAATTCATTAACATAAAAAAAAAGTCTGATGGATATCCTAATACCCTTAATTATTTAGACCACTCTTCAAATGACTCAAAAATTATAACTAATTTATTTGCTAATTTCTTCTCTCTTGCTTTTTCCGACAGTAATTTTGTACCTGATGCTGACTATTTTACTTATTTGAACAATTGTAACCAAACTTCATTGGTATCGATCAACGTCACTGTTGACGATGTGGTTAACAAAATAAATAAACTTAAAGATGATTTCTCTTCTGGACCTGATGGTTTACCCGCGATTGTGTTAAAGAAGTGTATAGTTAATTTGGCCCAACCTCTTACTACTCTTTTTAAAAAATCTCTTTCCCAAAGAATCTTTCCATCTTTGTGGAAAGATTCTTTCATAATACCAATTCACAAGAAAGGCTGTAAATCAGATATTTCTAACTACAGGCCGATTGCCAAATTATCTTGCATTCCAAAATTATTCGAGAGTATTATCTTTGACACTATGTACTTTCATTGCAAACCATTATTTTCGGCCAAACAACATGGGTTCCTTAAAGGGAAATCAACGACCACAAATTTAACTGAATTTGTTTCTTATGCATTAAACTCAATAGAAAGTAAAAAAGAAGTTGATGTTATTGCTACGGACTTTAGCAAGGCATTTGATAAAATCTCCCACAGTATTATATCTTTCAAACTAAAAGCTTTTGGATTCCCTCCTGGTTTCATCGAATGGATGGAATCATACCTATCCGACCGTAAATACCGCGTTTTATTTAGATCTTCAATATCAGAACCATTTACTGCGAAATCGGGAGTCCCTCAAGGTAGTCATCTAGGCCCTATTATTTTTATTCTGACTATTAATGACGTAGAATCTGTGATTGAAAATTCCCAAGTTTCAATGTACGCAGATGACATGAAAATTTTTAGAATCATCTCTTCACCCGATGATGCTTTACCCCTGCAGGCCGATTTAAACAATTTCTATGTTTGGTGTCAAAAAAAACAATTTAGAACTTAATGTTTCCAAATGCCAAACAATCACATATTCCCGTAAACGTTTCCGTCAGCAAAGGGACTATTATATCATATCAACGAATGTATTGTTCAGAGAGTAACAACTATCCGAGATTTAGGTGTCATTTGTGATAGTGAGCTTAACTTTAGGTCTCACTATGACAATATCGTAGCTAGAGCTAATTCTGCTTTAGGTTTTGTCAAACGTTGGTCTAAGGAATTTTCGGATCCTTACGTTACGAAATCTCTTTACACCACGTTTGTAATAGTCTAAGAGCCGCTGAAGGCTGACCTTCACCGAACTGTTAACCGGCTGAAACTTTTGTTTAAGAAATTTAGTTTGAAAACATATATGAATATGATAGCTTGCCTAACGAAAAGTGTGCCAGGCTATATTAAATTTGACTTTATATTTTAATCAATTACTAACTCCTCCTTCACCCATATGTTAAAACAAAACGTTGTGCCACATAGCCATATGTGTAAGTAGGCTTAAGACAAGAAAAAAATTGTATAGGAGAGGGGGGCCTATTCCCCCCGTTTAGCTAGGAGGGGCAGTTTTCTGAAAAATTGGCTTATTTTTTAAAAAAATATTAAAAACCAACGGCTTCATCTACAACAACGTGTTATACCTTTCTGCAAAGCCAAAAACTTAGGCTTTCATTTTGTATTTAAATTTAATTGTTTTAAATAATAGTTTTAGAAAAATTAATTTTCAAACTTAAAATTTTGAAAAAAAAAATTTTCTTAAATTTCGAACTAATTTTTTCAAAATGTTATGTTAGTAAGTACTAATTTTGTTTTCAACATTCAATGCTGTTTTTAATTTTTAGTCGAACACAGTAAACCGGATTGAAAAATACCTTGCCATTGTCGAGAAATAAAGAAAAAACCAAAATCACTTTTTGCTTTAAGAAAAAACTTTTTTATTTTTACGTTACTGTTTTTTATATTCAAAATTATTAACAGTATTGAATGTTGAATGCAAAATAAGTACTTAATCACATAAAATTTTGAAAAAAATTAACTAAAAATTTAACAAAATTTTTTTTTTTGCAAAATTTTGAGTTTGAAAATAATTTTTTCTAAAATTATTATTTAAAACATTTAAATTTAAATACAAAATGAAAGCCTAAGTTTTTGGTTTTGCAGAAAGGTATAACACGTTGTTGTGGATGAAGCCTTTGATTTTTAATATTTTTTTAAAAAAATAAGCCAATTTTTCAGAAAACTGCCCCTCCTGGCTAAACGGGGGGAATATGCCCCCCTCTCCCATACAATTTTTTTCTTGTCTCAAGCCTACTTACACATATAGCTACTTGGCACAACGTTTTAATTTAACATATGGGTGAAGGAGGAGTTAGTTATTGATTAAAATAAAGTTAAATTTAATATAGCCTGGCACACTTTTCGTTAGGCAAGCTATCATATTCATATATGTTTTCAAACTAAATTTCATAAAAAAAAGTTTCAGCCGGTTAACAGTTCGGTGAAGGTCGGTCTTCAGCGGCTCTCCTACTATAAGGCCTCTACTGGAATACGCCTGCCAAGTATGGTCCCCTTATCACCAAGTCCATATAAAGAGGATTGAAGCAATACAACGTAGATTCCTCCGTTTCGCCTTAAGAGGACTTCCATGGGTTGACAACTTTAACTTACCTCCGTATCAAGAACGGTTACGGCTTATAAACTTACAATCTCTAGAAAAACGTCGTGAAGTTGCCGATATTATCTTCGTACACCAAATTCTATCCGGTGCTACAGAATCTTCCACCCTCCTTGACGCAATGAGTATTAATGTTAACTTTCATTCACTAAAATCGGTTCCCCAATTTCATCAAGCTCATCACTGAACTGATTACGGCAGTAATGAACCAATTACAAGAATGTTACGTAAGGTGAACGAAAACTCAAATATTTTTGATTTCCACCATAGCAAGATCACACAAAGGAAGCTTTTATACTGTACTTTCTTAAACAACTAAAAAAATAAGTAAATACGTATTTGTAGTAGAGAGAAACTGACTCTTTTTTCTTTTTTATATATATGTATATTTTTATTGTTTTTTTGTTTTTTTTTACGAAATTGACAAGTGTCTCCTACACGCTTATTTATTTATTTATTTATTTTTTTTTTTCTTTTCGTCTTTCTATAATTTTCTTTGACTTTAAAATTTTAAAATTTTTGGATTTTAAAATTTTGCATTTTCTCTTTTTTTACTTTTTGTAAAATTTTAATTTTAAATTTAAATTTATTTTGTTTTTCCTTTTTGCACCTGCTTGCATTAAGCAGTCCCTAACTCTTATCTTCCTGATATTCGTATCGCCATGACTTTTTTATTTTATTTATTACAAATAATTTCTAATTAAGTGCCGATACGATTAGCAACCGTAAATGCAATCGTACTCGGTGAAAATGGACCCCAACGCGTGCGGTATCTGGGGGGGGGGGGGAAAGAGGCGTGGGAATAATTAATCAATTAAGGCAACAATTGTTGGAGTCCTTATGAGACCCATCGAAGACAACACGAATTTTATTTGTGACAACAGCGTGGTGTGGCAAATAAAAAACACTTCCCGATGTAGGTTCTATTTGATCATCTGGGATACGCTCCATATGTCCTAGATCCAAGTAAGCCTGCATGAACTTGCAATACTCTACCTTGAGGTCCTTATTACGCAAAAACCGACGTTCCATCGCGAAAAGTCTTGACAAGGCCCCAGATATGGTGTTAGCAAACTTAACGTTGTCGTGTCGAAAAGGAAGTTCTACCATGTACTTATTATCCGGAGTACGACTAAGAGTTTTTGAAAACTTTTCATCTACCTCATCTTCATGTACTGAACACGGAGAACAATGGGGTACCTCTTCAATCTCCCAAAAGGATTTCAAAATCACGTCAAGGTCAACACCTGCGTGCAACGAAACTAACGAACTTCCTGGTAAACAACCCGTAACAACCCATCCAAACAATGTCTCATGCGCAACAACCTTTCCTTCTGGATCAGAACGATGATCACTCAGCAGAATACTCCAAGCCTTGTCAGCCCCCAACAAAACATCAATGGGACCGGGTTTTCTGAATTCTACGTCGGCTAACAAAAGATCGTCAAGGAAAGTGAAGTTGTTTGCTTCAAATGAAATTGATGGAGTTGAGGAAGTGATTTGATTGAGAATATATGCCTCAACTTGCATAGTATGTGGGTGACGCGAGATTTTATCCGTAACTCAACAGAACCTTGAGTCACACCAGCTTCAACAGACGAAATTCCGGTTATGGGTAAGCGAGCATGAGAACGGCGAAGACCAAGCCTTTTCACCAAGGAATCGGTCACGAACGAAATCTGAGAACCGCTATCCAACAAGACGCGCACGAGATGAGTCTTTCCAGAAGCGTCGAACACTTGTACAACCGCTGTTGGTAATATAACCGATGAACGCGAATCATTTTTCATATGGTTGCTTACGACGGAAGCTGAACTTTGGATCGGATCAACGACATTAGCTGGACTTGGGTTATCTAAGTGTACCAGGCTATGATGGCGAGAATTGCAATACGTACAACGTGCTTTAACTCGACATCGATTCGAGGAGTGCTTAGTACCGAGGCAGTTATAGCATAACCGTTGGTCTCGAGCGAAATTGCGACGCGAACTTACCGACATTGACGCGAAATCTGGGCACTGCGGAAGATAATTTTCACCTTTACATTTGGGACACGAGGTGCTTACAACAGCGAGGCTTTTTATATTCGAAGGATTTGACGCACGAGAGTTCTTAACACGAGTAGTTTTCGGATCACTAGCTTCTAAGGCATTAGAGCGTTTTTCGAGGAAATCAAGAAGGTCTTTCAACGTTGACTCTTCTGACATTTGGTTTTGTAAAGCCCAAGCCTTTTTAGTTTCTGAGTCTGTTTTATTGATTAGCAGATAAACAAGCCATGGATCCCTACCTACCGACTTAACCGCTTCCAGCCCACGAATAACCTCATCCGCTTTATCCACTAGCTTACGTAATTGAGAGCCATCACCCGAACCAAAGTTTGGCAATTTTAAGAATTGTTCGATAAGCGCATTTATTATAAAAAGTGGTTTATCGTAACGATTTTCTAATTTCTCCCAAGCGAGCTGGTAATTGGAATCCGAAATGCTAACACCGTTCAAAAGGTTGAAAGCGTCGTCGCGCAGAACCGACTTCAGGTATCTAAACTTTTGAGCACTTGAAAGTTTTGTGTTGCAGTCTACCGTTTGCAAAAACACATCGCGAAAACCTGGCCATTCACGAAAGTCACCAGTAAATGATGGAATTTGCATTGGTTGCAGCTTTATATTGGTTGGGTTTTCATCTTTAGATATGCCCTAACCGATCTAACAATTCGGCTTGGGAAGAAGCTAATTCTTTCAATGAAATGTTCGTTTCACTACTTTTTTCAATCGGAGTAATGTCTTCCAAACGTTTAAGCAGAGCACACTTCGCCACTATGTATTTTGATTCTAAAACCTCAAACTCGGGCTCAGGGTCAACGTAACCCTCTTCAGCATGGAATTCAAAAAGAGCCGTTTGAGAATCACAAATATCCTTAAAAGCCTTCTCAAGCCTTTCTAAACGCACATTCAATTCTAAACTATTCGCATTTTCTGGAATGTTTTGAGCGTATGTATATACTCTTGTAATGGAGCCTTTGTAATGTCCGCGAGCTTGTTTCAGGACTTCCATTTTGGTGTTTAGAAATACCGTTTAAATTCCGTTCTTTTATCAAACAACCGAACACAAGATTTTAAAGTCAATACCGCACAATATGCACAAATTCTCATAAAATGATTCCAGCAGCAACAACGCACAGACAGATCAACAAAAGCAGCAAATCGAGCCCCCAACAAAAAAAGCATCCATAAAATGCGCAGTGGAGCACCAGACAAAATCAGATTTCTGCGATATACTTATTTGTGTATTCAGGCCCGGATTTAGAAATTTGCCGCCCCTAGGCAGTTGCGAAAATTGCCGCCCCCGCCCTACGAAACTTTTTCAATGGTGTAATATGTTTGGTTCGGAAAGTTTTTCAATAAATTAAATGCACCTTTCTGAGAGCAGATTTTTCATTTTATTATAGTCAGTTTATTATAATCATTTAACAATTAGCATTGTGTATGCGATTATTGATTATTGGTTGAAGTTTTTACGTCTCGATTTTCGGACGGCAAACTCATCGATAATGGAATCGAAATCTAAAGACATAAGCAAATCTGACTCTATAGTCAACAAAGCGAGTGCGTTCAATCGTTCTGCAACCAGTTTTGATCTCAAGTAGTTTTTCACTCGCCGCAGTACGGAGAATGATCGTTCAGCGCTACAATTTGATACGGGTGTGCAAACGAGCATTCGGTACGCTATATCAACATTTGGAAAAACTGTGTGGAGCTCATTGCTTCTTAGTAATTTGAGCAGATCCATAGGAGAATTTTTTTCTATATTCTTGTTGACGCAATAACTTTGAAATAAGATCATTTCATTTGCGAACGATATCTTGATCGTAGAAATTTATCAAATGAGCAGATTTTTACGCAATTTAAACTTTCTATTTTTGGTGCTCATAATCGATTGAACTGCATATTGACCATACAATATTTCGTAGAATTTTTCGTCATTTCGTAGTAATTAGCATGTAAGAAATATATTTGTAAAGATAACAAACCTGAGATTGGTGCCGTTGAAACTTGTGACACGTACTGTTGACATAAACAATGACGTTGATGATCGCTCACCAATTTTCAGTAATAACGACAGACAAAAGGTTATGTTTATCAGAATACTGTAGGATGGATATAGAACAAGTCTGAACAAGATGATTTTCGATACAGAAACTTATCGAATATTCGATATTAGGCCAATATCGAGAATTTTCCGAATCGATTTTTTTCGATTCGAGCATTTTACACTCATAATGTTGGTACGCGTGCTGACGAAATAGGCGGGAAATTCAATTCCCACGAATATAACAAGTTTTGAAATTTTCTCTCAAAATTTGCCGCCCTCCAATTCTTGCCGCCCGAGGCAACTGCCTACTGTGCCTGCATGGTAAATCCGGGCCTGTGTGTATTCAAGGAATCCAAAAGCGTAGGAACCACCAACCAAAAAACAAAAAAAAAAGATTCAAAATATCCGTGGCTTCGAAGGACCAACTTTGATTATGATTTGTCCAAAAAGCAAAAACTCAATTTTTAAAACGTTATAATTATTAAGTTTATTTGACAAAAAAATCAAGGCAATACTCAATTTACTTTTACAATTTACGAGGCGACTAGCTTTTTACTTTTTATTGATGTGACACGGTTGGTGGTTGGTATAAGAAGAAAGCCAATTTGCACACGGTACCAATGATCTGCATTGCAATGTGATAAATAATATTATTCAATAAAGAATTAATTAATTAAACAAATAAATACAAAAGTAAAGTTAATAACAAATTAATAATAGCAATAAATAATATATTGTGCATTTCTCAACACCGAGATTTGGAATGTATCACCCATAGACTTTTTTCTGTACCTCTATGACAAACATAAAATCTGTGTCAATGCTCAGCAATTAATTGCGGATGCTATGAAAAATATTAAGACTTAAATTTTCGAATTGGTTTTGGATTTTTTTTTTAAACGAATACGGTGCTACACTCGTAGCCGTGTGGTTGACACTATACCTATTTGAACAAACTATAGACTCCAAGACGACGACAGTAGGATCAGCTAGTTTGTAATTTGTCTTCTATATGTAACAGAGGTACCTACTCTCAGCACATTAACTTACCCAACAAAAAGACCATGGTGGATGGGGGTTGTTCCTTTGGTCTAGTAACTTTGGGTAGTTACTGGTTTCTTAACAAGTTTTAAGTTTGGTGGTTACCTGCTCAATATTTAATACAATTTGCCAGCATGCACGCGACGAACAATTTTCGGACCAAAAGCAGTTTTAGTCATTAGCTTATGCCACACGGGATGATTTGAGTCTGAGCGAAAAAATTTTAACCTGTCTTGTATGGTGTTACTTCAACTGAATTTGACGTTTGATACAACTGTAAACTTTTGTGTATGTAATATTGAAATTTCAGTCCGTTTCATACTGTACACTTCGCTTTCCTTTGACACGTGTGTCACGCCACACTTTATGGGGTTCGTATACCGAATTGTTACTCTAAGTCAGTGTCGAATCCACCTGATTATCTAGGTACACTCTAAGTTTAAAATTTTCGGAAGTATGACCTGTGTACGGGCCAACGCTTACAAGCTCCGCTAGTAATTGAATTTGAAATCAAAACCATTTTCCAATGTCCAAAGCACCTACACAATCCATTCAATCGAAGACCTAAAAAGTGACTACTATAACTATAAATAAGTTGTGGGAAATTATTTTAATTTGTAACGATTCTCGAAGAAATTTCAAAATCGTGAGAATACCTTCATTGACCCCCAAATTCTATTTGATTAATGAGCTTAGCGTCCAAGTAAGCCATTACATACGGTTACTATATGTCTGTAAGGTTCGTTGCCCCAACATGTCCAACAACTTAGAAACCTTATGTCCAAAATCTATACAATGCTCATTGTAATTGTCTTGGCCAAATAAAAAAATAACAACAACTACGAAGAAGAGATATACAACGCACACCATAACATCAATCACTCTTAGGGTGTTATGATCTCATATGTCACGATATGACTTAATATTTTTCGCTCCATAAAAAATGATGTCAGAAACAAACAACAAACAAAATGACAAATCCAAAGGTTAAACCAACTCACACAAATTGCATACTCGGCCGCCTGTAATAAACATTATTTCGAGATTATCTTTTTCTACTGTTTGCGCGCAAGTGAATTGAAGATTAAAGACTTTTTTGTCTGCCATTTGGCAAAGTCGTTTCGGTTGGTTTTGTGTTAATTCAGCACTACGTCAGACAGTAGTCATGTTTTGTGTTTAATTAACACTCAACCGGAAATGGATTTGAGTCATTTGTGATGTCAAAGTCGTTGGCGTTGTTGTTTATTGCGGTTTTTGGCTGGCTGGTAGCGTTAAAAAAGTATTTAAATGCTATTAAGTAATTTTTTATGCTCAACGCAAAGCAAGAAGAAACGCAGGAGTACACAGGTAACGTAATTACTCGATTAATCTTGGTTTCAATTCTTATCTAAAAAAATACAAATTTTTCAATCTTAACGCTCTAGCAACATACCGACAGAGAATTGAAAAAAAAATTGTCTTGATGAAGTTAACAATATACAACTCTGTAAATGGGTGACGATATGGCGCATAGATCAGTAAACAAACAGCCGGCAAGAAGTGACTCAGCGAAGAAGTCTACTCTACATGTGGGTTGTGGAAGTGTTTTCACTGTTACTGGGCTGCGGCTGAGTATTGTAGTTGCGGCATTTTGAGCTTAAAAACACAAAATGTGTAATTTCGATTTGGTTGAGTAAGCGTCGAGATTAGTTTCAGTCCAGGCAGTCAAGCACCATCATGGCCAGTAGCTCTGAATGGCACTTTAAGTATTTGACAAGGTTTCATTTCGAACTCGAATACAGATGATGGCATGGCGAGTCGGTGTGTTTGAGGAAACATGATGCCAGAAAAAGGACTCGTTAGTATGCGGTGCGATCAGTAGGTCATAAAATTAAAAATTCGAAAGAGAAGAAAATTCAAAATTCGATCTGAACAAACGTTTTTATGGGCTTTTAAATAAAGTTCACGAACACCCAATGTGGCTGTAGTGATTGCGTTGGTGCGGTGGTGGTTGAGAATAAAGTGAACAGGCAGCTTGTATGCGGCATGATCTTTTGTATTTGTTACAGAAACTCTTTGTTGAAAGCCGTTTAAATCGTGTATTTGGTATTTTGGACACGATCAAAGTGATTTCCGTTGAGTGTTGCCCATTTTTTGTGTTGATCTGAACGCTCATGCTGAAGAAGTGTGTCACTTAATCATTCTATTAATTCTAACCAATAAACGTTTACAATAGCCTCGTTCTGCCTTAAGCAATTAGCGATGATCGATTGATTCTTGGTTTGACCAAATTAAGATCGTCTGGTTTCTTAAAGTGGAAAGATATATAGTGATACTTATCACCGTATTACGAGCTGCGGCAAAGTCAATTCATTGATTGTACGTGCGTTTTTCCTGAGCCAACGAATCAACCAAGAATGTCTCCCTGTCCGATTTTTGCATAAGAGTTTCCGAGTACAAATGGACATCAATTATGAAGGAGACCAGTTTTAAAATTTCCATGTTCTTACACAGTTTGAAACAACAACAACTTAAATTATTTTGATTTCATATCACCTTCTGCAGTTCTTGGAATTAGCTTCATATCGACAAACAATGAATTGCATTTTATTGCTCGATGATTTGGATGAAGTATGTCAGTGAGCCAAAATCAATCACTGATAAGCTCGTTCACTATAGGTAATCGAACTCCATTCCAAGCCCCAAAATACAAAAAACAAAAAGTGTTTCTGTTTCGCGAAGTGATAAGAGCCTCCTAAACGTATAACTTTAATTTATTTATATGCGCGGCTTTGACATTTCATTTGGCTGTCAAACAATGAATTAAGCACATTCATTGCGTTGCGTTATGCTTAACCCATGGTAATTCAATCCCGTCGCTATCGCATTTGAGTTATCTCAGAAGTGAGCTTATGTGCGTTTCGTGCGTTTTCGAAAGTGACAATCGAATTCGAAACGTCAGCTGCAGATTGCTGGCAGCACAAAATGCAAACGCAAATCTCTCAAGAGATTTGCTTGGTGTTTCATCAATCATATGATTCATGAAAATAACAAAATATTAAATAATTCCCTCATAGTGATCAGTTTGCTATCTGTCAAGGAGTGGTCCGTCTAATGTCAAAGGAGATTAAGTCGAATTCTAATGTCAAACCCTTATGTGAAACAACATATCTAAGGCAAACGTGAATTGATTGATGTGCGTAGCGCTAGAATCGTTTCTTTTTTTCTACTTGTCAAACTTTATCAAAATTCCTGTGTCATAATCAAAATTTGTGTGTAGAAATGTTAATGGGTCTCTAATTGATTGATGTTTTGAATTCAATGCGAAAACATATCGGAATTCAAAACGAGATTGCAAAACGCTTAACACAATCTCCGGTTCCCAAATTGCTACTTAGCATAAAAATGATGTCGCTCCTTGATAATCGTGTTACCAAGATTGAGTGGAAACAACATAAATACTCATTTGTATGCGATTTGCCGATGGTTTCTTATTCACAGCTGAGGTCACACATAAATAAGTTTGAGATCAGCCACACTCACGCGCAACCATCTGGTATCAAAATTATGTAGAAAACTGAAAAGTTAGGGGAGGGATATCAAATATTAATAGTGATATGAAATATCAAACGTCATCTGTCAACTATGGAGACTTTCTAAAGAAATCTTTCCACGAACTACAATTTCCTAGAAACGATGAATTAGCGTTTATCAAGTGATTTCATTTTTTACGGAAATTCATCTGACTTTCATGTTTTAGTGCATGGTAGAATGGTTTTTGCTGGCAATTTGAATTTTGAATTGAAAATCTGCCAAATTGTTGTTTATTCACTGACTGACTCACATTCAGGTTGTGTCTCACCACCAACTGAGTGGGATGTTCTTTTTGTTTCGAACTTGCATCTCGCAAAGAACATTAGAATTTAAAAATTGATTTGCTTTGTGGGAAGACAGGTAAATGGTGTGCGAGACAGAAAGACAAATCATCGCTCTTTAGAGAAGAATATAAAATGATTAATATTTTAGAATGTGGACGCAAAAGGATTTGATATATAAATGAGATTTTTTAAAAGGAATTTTCGAGTGGTCTTAAGAGCGTTTTTTTTGTTTTGGTTGGTATATTCCTTTTAAGTTTAAGCTCCCAACTCTCGAGTCTGTCTGGATTTTTTGATTAGATATTTTTTGTTTTCTTTGATTTTTTTAATTGAATGATCAATTTTAAGTGATCAAAGAGCTCCGGACGGGAAAGAAAATAAGCTGCGCAATTTCCATTAATGAAAGGTTTAATGAACGGAAAAGATGTTATTGTCTGAAAAAGAATGCCAAGCGTTAAGCAACATCTGTTGGCTGATCTTTGTAGCAAATCGTCGATCTTACTGATCTAATCGAACCTTGGGCAAGGGATACGAAGATTTTAATAATCCTAGTCGTTGCGCTATGACTTAATAGTTGATGGAATAAATCGTATAGTTCCTTTTTTACCTTCTCCATTCGTCCTTGCATATTGTTCAGAGCTCAACGATGATAAAGATTAGGACTTTACAATTATTTTCCTCGAACATTTGAACAAATTTAGAGTTCCTCCCGCTTAGTTTTTTGGATTAGCTAAAAAATTTGGATAGGTACCGTTTATTGTTAGGCGACTCACTCCTTATTTTAATTTTCCCATTCACACTCTAAAATATTGCTTCGACAAATTCTCAACCTTCAAATTGGCACACTAATTGCAAAGATAATCTTCTTCTTCTAAATAAAAACAAATTAAAGCTTACGAGTGCGGAAAAGTCTTATACATATAATTGCTAAATTTTGAAAGTCTTAACAGTCCCTTAGGGAGAAATGGTGGGTACTTATTCATAAAATGAGTAACAATATTGAGAAGACGAACCGTTGCGGTATCAAGGTATATTGGTGTCCCTGTTTACACTCCAAGGCTAGAGAATTAACCGACTGATTGACGTCATTCATTGCGTGTTTTCAATTTTCTGTTATATCTTATATATTCCAACTTTACTTATGTTCCATGTACAAAATACACTCAAAACTCCTAGAATGATATCAAAAAACTTCAAGTGATGCACGATGACGATCGGCGAAGGTGAAGATGACACCAAGGTCCGTTGTGTCGTCGTTCGTGCCTTGTAATGTTGCAATAAGACTCTTGATCATTTTTCTCAGAAATAAACATAAACTGCAATTAACTTTAACGAATACGAATGCTAATTGATAAAACATAAGAAAAGTTGTAACATTCATGTACACAGACGTTTACTGGCCCCGGTCCAGTCCGTTCGGTCTTCATTATGGCTTCTAGTTTATAGCTTGACTTGACTGCAAGACCGGCTCTTAAGACACTAACACGGCATAGAATAGAATGTTAAACGCATCATAAATTATGCAGGACAAGGCCACGCAAATATGAATAACTACTACACGCGCTTTTATGCTAGATGCTAATTTATTTCTTTTTGTCTATCTTTCAGATACGTCATAGTGTGGATAACATCGACTTCAACTTAAACTTGATTCTCCATTTCATGAGTGGATTTATTGCCAGCAATCACACAGCATTTGAGGTGAGTTCTGTTTCTCTTTTTTCTACAAGTTGAATCCGTTCTATATCAACTTGCAATTAATTAGCTTTTTGAATAAGAAAATTCACGTAAATCTTAGTGAAGCATGTATGTATCTCCTCATGAATTGCTTGAATTATCTTTCAATAAAATTCATTAGTCGGTATTATTTGACACAGGTGGTGCTGCTGTCAGCTGTGTTCACGTATGCAAGGTAGAGGAGAAGTGAGTACAAGTAGTTAGAACTGTTTCAATGTACATATATGCAAAAAAAGGAAGTGAAAGCGGTGCGCTATAGTAACATTGTATAATAAATATTTGCTTGAGTATAGGCAGCATACGTTACACTAGAGCAACCCGTGCGTGACACCTTGTTTGTTCATGTTCATGAGTCTTGCAAGAAGGGTGACCAAGCTAGTCGTAAGAAAAAGAAATTGGATAGAAAATAAAGCTCAGAGCCTCCGACTTGAAAACACTAGAGGAAAATTTTAAAGTATCAACAGTTTACCAACGATCCTGCTACCACCTTCAAGTACAGAGAGCTAATGGCAATATTGCCAAGATTTCAGTTTTGAATTTCTCATTTTCCCACTGCCAGTCATCGACCGCTACGAACTGGCTTGACTAAATGTGCTGTCGAGCATATGCAGCTTACAAGAGGGATACAAATGGACTCAAGGAAATGCTCATCAGCTATCAAGCTCTTCTTCGAAAGATCGAGCTTTTGCCGTGAAAATCTCTGGTGGAAAATTGGTCACTATTTTTTCGTCAAGACCGCAGCCATGTTATTAGTTGAACCATGACTAGATCATTGCGATATAATGGTGCAGGGAACTAACTTCACTGGAAATTAACTTCACATGGGAATTAACTTCACCTCAAGTGGGAAATATCTTCACTTTTTTCTGGTGAAATTATTTCCCAACTATGGTGGGAAATGCCTTCATCAGAAATTTGTGTGAAGTTAATTCCCACCCGTTATTAATAGATTTTAAGAGAAAGGACCAGCCGAATCAAAAAAAATTATGAATATATGAATTCAATAAAGCCATATTTTTGATAATAAGCTACGAGAGTAGACAAAGGGCTAAAATTCATAGTTTTAGCTTCAGCTTTTAATAAATCGAACGCTCTTTGTATGTTATTTAGACTAAACAATGGTAAAACCAGGAGCTCTTTGTACAATTTAGAAAGATTGGGATTGGATGTCAGGTTTGCTTTAATATCGTGGAGTTTGCACATCCTTCTGCGGATTGCCCGCGTATAATAGAACCAACATCCTTTGAGGTCTTCTTCGGGAAATACAATATACAAAGCTAGCCGAAATTGTTTTTGCCAAACAGAGAAACAATTTGGCAAAAAAAAATTCGGCTCGCTTCGCTCGCTTTTCAGTGCTACAATTAAGTTCTTTTACACAATTTGCACTAACATTTATTTTTTGTACGATAATACATAGTTTAAAAAAAAGAATCTGAAAAAATTTTCAAACGAAATTGGGTACCTACACATTTGTTTATTGATCAACTCAGTTCATATTTTGTTGTAGTATGAAATGTATCATTTTTTAACATTTGTGATTTGAAAAGTATACAATTTGTTTATCCTAAGCCTTCTACATTATTGCTCTTTAGTTAAAAAAAAAGTTAAGAAAATCGATCAACCGGTTTGGCTCGGTATTGAACGTACAGACAAAAAAGCTATTCATTTATATAGATTCAAAGAATGCGGTACTCTTAAAAAATATGCTTAACACCCAATTTAAGCAGACTTTTCAATGCAAACATTAAAACAGAAGAGCACCATTGACCTCACGAAATTTTCTTTTTCCCTACGATTGGAAATAAATTTGTCACTGATTTTGATTCGAAAGTAAACTACAAAACATGATTATAGTGCGTTACTCTTATATACAAAGTGAAATTAATTCCCACCTTCTGTGGGAAATAGCTTCACATCAAAGTGAAGTTATTACCCACAGAAAAGTGAAGTAATATCCCACGGTGCAGGGAAATTACTCCACGGGAATCTGCTCCACATGGGAATTTACTCCACTCAAAGTGGGAATTTGCTCCACTTTTTAAAGTGAAATAAATACCCCTTGCAAGTGGGAAATAACTGCACAATTATTTTGGTGGAATTAATTCCCATCATGAAACTGAGCTCTACAGGTTCTTACGAGGAATGTTAGTAATTATAATGCAATCAATTTATGTGATAAATTCAACCAATTTATTGAATATGAACATAATTTTACAAATTAAACAATTATTTATTTTTCCGCACAGTCTAACTATGGTGGAACACAAGTGCCGAATTCTATTTTGGGACTACAAACCCACTATGGTGGGTCATTAGTCCTGAAATTAAATTCGGGGTTTCTTCGTGATAAGTTTTAAACATTTTGTAAACCAATAAATGGAGTGGACAGTTTGAACATAAATTTTCAAGGTTTACATACCACATGCTCTAAGTCTATGTAACGTTAAGGAAACTCTTCCCCATGAAAACGTTCTTCTGAACTTTGGTGTTCGGTGAGAGTAGAGCATTCTACAAGCACACGGTACCTACTTGAACCGAGCTTCATCTTATTGCATCTTTTTGTCACCTAAAATAACTGAGCTGTTTCTATTACATCAACAGCTCCATTAGAAAGACATTTTTGTATTGATATGATTTTCACTGTTCAGTTTTCTTGCATCATGTGGATGCAGACGTAAGTAGGTACTATTTTTGCAATACTAAACCTTAACTCAGTCTCACATGTTTTAAAATATTATTTCAATAACGGATTTGGAGCTTGAAACAAAAAATGAAGTAGGTACAATAATTGCAAGCGAGCGAAGCGAGCGGAAAATTTTTTGCCCAAAAGAGAATGAATTTGGGGTGTGAAAATAAAAAAATTCGCGCGAATTTTTTTATTTTCACACCCCAAATTCATTCTCTTTTGGGCAAAAAAATTTCCGCTCGTTTCGCTCCCAACCAAGCCAAAACGATTTTAAATGTTCCAGATCGTCATAATCTCTAGAGTCTAGACGAAAGTGAAAAAAGATGTTCAAAATGAATCATTTCAATGCAGCACCTGCTTTCCAGACACAAGCGTGCATTACAAAGGTGCGTGGTGGTTTCTTTTAAAAAGTAAAGAAAACGGCAGCAGTTAGTTATGAAAAATGAATTGCTTTGTCAATTTTGTCCACAAATAGTAAAAAAAATGGTCCTATCTATAATTGTTAAGACTTTTTTATAATTCAAAGAAAAAATCACATTCTGAAATTTTTTTAATAAGAAGTGCAATAATATTGTTTCTCACACTTTTTACTTTTAGTGGACTACTTTCTCACACAATTATGCAGTTATTTCCCACTCGCAGTGGGAATTTATTCCACTTTAAAAAGTGGAGCAAATTCCCACTTTGAGTGGAGTAAATTCCCATGTGGAGCAGATTCCCGTGGAGTAATTTCCCTGCACCATATCCCACCATGGTTGGGATATAACTTCACCAGAAAAAAAGTGAAGATATTTCCCACTTGAGGTGAAGTTAATTCCCATGTGAAGTTAGTTCCCAGTGAAGTTAGTTCCCTGCACCGATATAATACCCGAACAACTACTTCTTGTAAGCGAAAAAAAAATTGTATTATCTCTCTTAAGTAACAATAAATTGATATAAACATGCGAAGGGCTGCCGTTAAAATTTAAGTAGAACATAAGTAGAAAAGAGAATGAAAAAAGCACGCCAACCGAAAAGCAGGCGGTTGAAATTTGTCTGTGGTGAAGCCGGTTAGACGCGTTTAATAAAGAATATTATTTTTGACATTCAAATTTTCAATTAGAAACGATTTAAATTATCTGAGCCCCTAAATTGTTTACTTCTAATCTCAATAACTTTGTTGGCGCCAAATGCTCAAGCGAAAGCTGGTGACCCTTTTTTAGGAAAACATAATATAATAGTGATTTTGATTACTGATTGGATTCTCAAAGTAATATCTGTCTGTGACGTTATGTCGAGGACAATGATGTAAAGCATTTTGACGGCATTAACTTAAGTTCCATTCGTCGCGAATCTCTTCTCTCGATCGCTAAAGCAACACAATATACAAAATTGTTGCCTCTTTTGTTAGATCAACTCTATTGTAGTTTTCAAAAAACTTACAATGAATAACAGATGGTCACCACACTCCAATTGTTTCATAGCTCTTGACGATTCAATGCGGGCGGGCCGCAACTACTGAGATTGGGCTGTCGTTGTTGTCGTGGCCGATCAACAGCAGTAAATTGATCATGTAAATTGCTCGATAATCGGAATGTAGTCCCGCAGTGGAGTGAACTAAAGTAGCAAGTGGAATTCCTTCTTCATGCTTACTGAACTGAACGAGTAAGCAACTGTATTATTGTAATAAAACTCCAATCTGTAAAATCCGAACACAGAAGTAATGATTTTCATTTTCCAATTGTGTCGGACGAGGCGAGGACAGCAAATGGAGATACATTATTTCCTACCGCACCCGCATAACCCGTTACACTTAAAATTCAGATAATAGACGTATAATCTGATGCTGTTTTGTGTGTGTCGGTAGATTATTAAGTTCCGCCACCGCTTACGTCTGTAATTTTTTTTTTTATTAGCAACACCACCAGTACCGACAAGCTCAACGTTGTCGGCATCAAAAGTAATTTGCACGCCGATTTTACTTCATGTTAATGCCAATCATTAAGTTATCAGAAAAAACGTTCGTTGTATCGGTTGTCTCGAAAACAACTCGATTTCGTTATATTCTGGTGTGTGACTAGGTTGTGCTCTTGCAGGTTCGACAACAATGATTTCTTTGTTTCTTTGATTTTTCGTTTTTAGTTGGAAAACTGCTGTTTTCTGCCGAAATTCAAAAATACACGTTACTCGCGGCTATTTGAACGTTAAGTCGTGTTGCTTGCTTAGATGCTGCCTCTAAGCGCGTATTTTTGTCGATTAGAGTTGATTGAGCTGCAAAAGGTACAATTTTTGGTTTGAATTGTAAAGTAGAGGTATGTGGATATAGCAAGATATGTACATATGTTCGATTCGCCATGATTAGCTTTTGTGTTCAAGTCGCATGTCGTACTAAAGTATTGGAGGCTTTGTGGTTAGCTACGAAATATCTTTGACGATGCATAAGGTATCCGTAAGGACAGGAGAAATTGTTCCCACAGAACTTGACATATAGTGATGGTGATTTAGAGATTTGAAAGAAAGCTTTTGTCGTTGTCAATATTCAATAACATATAACGAAGTATGAAGATTGAAGTTACCTCAACTTGACGGTAGTTTTTTTTGAAAAAGAAAGTGCAGGAACTTGTGTGAATGTAAATTGGTTGGTTTTTTCTATGTTTCACATAAATTAAAACCATATAGGTATGTAATATGAGTACGACCCTTGTTTTCTTTTCAAAAAGTAGATGAAATTTATCGTTCTTGTAACCGCTTTTCGTCTTAACAACATTGGGAAGTATTGAACTCTTTGATATAAGAGAAGCGTGCGGAACTTTTCTGTAACATAACTCAAACTTCTGAAGTGACCGCCCAAATTTTTATTTAGTACTAAAGTGTAGGTACTTTTTCTGAGTGATAGATATTGTCAAGGTAATCAGATATCAGACATCGGAAATCAAAACAAGTGTAGGTAGAGCTAGTATGCGAAATGCAAAGTTTGCGAAAGAGCAAATATACACATTTTTTTCCAAGTAAATTAACTTCCAACTTGTTCTGTATGACGAGGTACAACAGAAAAACAAAAAAATTGTATTAATACTCGATTACATCACAGAGAAATTTCTGTGTTACTAGTCTGTTTCTTTTATGCTGCAGTGGTCCCCTTTAGCTGAAGCAAATCTTGTGAATGGCAACAGCCAGCAATGGGATGTGTTACATGAATATCACACACCTGAACTACTTTATTTTACTAGCCGCATCGGAGCCGCTGCGCTGTAACAGCTGAAAAAAATTCTAATTTGCTCACCAGCAAGGGTACACGCGAACGAACGAGCGTGAGATTGAAATGTAAATTGTGAACATTTACTAGTGCAACAAAAACTGGTTTGGGATAAAAGGTCGCTGGAAGCGATACGATAGATGGAGACCTACAAGATAAAACTCATAGCGGAGATTAATGAGGGTGATGGATCATCACTTCTTTCCATCAGCTTCATCGCCAAATATGCGGAAATGGTTTTGAGTTAATTGAAATTTCTGCTTAAGAGGCTTAGTTTTGGGATGGAGTTGAGAGCGCGTTGATTGATTTGGGACAAGCTCAGGTACCTATTCTATTTGTTTTCGAAAAAATGTTGATGGGACTTAAACAAACTTAAGCAAGTAGTTGTTGGGTAAATGGTATTTGAGCTTCAACCAATATAAGGAGTTAAGCCCAGTTCATTCGCGTTTATAACTCAATTTAAACTTGTAGGGAACGATATAAGACCACCAAACATAACACAACACAAAACATTATTAGACTTCATATACATACATACTTACCTTGACAACATATCACTAACTTTACTCTAACCTAAACAATACTTACCCAACACTAATTATAAAAAAAAATGAACATAAAAATACTTACCTTATAACACTTACCATAGAACATTTACACTCATACACCATAATATCTACTTTACTAAAATACACTTTACTACAAATCATCACTCGTCTCTGAGAAACACATCCTGATGAAAATAATAAAACAAAAAAAAAAGATAGAGAGTTTTTTATGAAGTCAGTGAGATAGATTAGATTCGTGTTTTGTTATTTTGTCTAGATGGTGAATATTGTGTAAATTCAGATTGAGAATTTGAAAAGCCATTCTTATTCAATTTAAGTTATATTGAAAAGAAAATAAACAAACAAATCTAATATTCCACCAACATTTATATAATTGTGGAAATTCCTGAAAAGACATATAAAAAAAAAGAAAAAAAAACCTGTAAAAGTCTGTAAAGAGAAATACATATATACATTCGTATTTCTGCAATAATAATGGAAGACTAAAGAGTGTGGAAGAGATTTAATATCATTCCTTAAATCCTACAAAACATGATACTGAATCCCTATTCCTGAAATAAAAAAAAAACTTTCTTAACGAAAGCCTGAACTCCTGAAGTGCCTTTATAACGATATTATATGAAAAAGAACAACAAAAAAAACTCTAAAATTCGATTCAGTGAAATACATACATACATTTTCTATATACTGTTAAACAAATACCTGTTCCTGAAATCATAAGAAAGTCCAAGTGCCTGGAAAGGATCATCAATCAACATTTCTATAAATAAAAAAATATGTGTACTATGTCGTAGTTTTCCTCCCTTAATTTGTCTTTAATATTTTAATTTTCATTAATTCTTTTTTGTATGTACATATGTATATGTAAAGTGTGGTTCTTGTGTTAGCGTTTAATAACCAGAAAATTGAGTATTATTTTTAACAAAAAAAAATAATTTTGATGAGTCCCTAATATAATTTTAAACAAATTAAATAAAAGTTCATTCCCCCCTATCTGAATAACAATAGTTTCAACAAGCAATTCGACGCAGTGCACTACGGCGGATACGCATCTTAAATATCAAGTAAGTAAAATACATAGCATTTCCTTTCATTTTGTCTCTCATGTATAATAATTGTATTGGGACTATCATATAATATTTTCAATTTATTTTTGATATCAGTGCATTAGGAATCAAATAATATTAATAATTTCAATGTCATAACCATATTGCCCAATAACCGCACTAGATTTTACCGGTCAATTTTCATTTCATAGTTTCATTTTAAATTTTTTTTTCTTCTTACCTTCTTTTAATTCTTTTACTCTTTTAAGATTTTTTTTTAGTTCTAATGTAATGCAAATTTAAACTAACTAAAGAAAAATAAAGTATATGTAAATAATTTTGTAATTTAAACAAATCTGTTTGACTTAATGGAAATGATTTATATAGGTTGAGTCCGTTGAATACGATGGCCATGTTGGCTTAGGTTTTAGTTAGTTTTGGTCAAGGGTGGATGCGACCTCAGCTTATTGCTGATGCTGTAGATAGGGGTAGCCGTTGAAGTTTATCCGGTTTGGGGCTGCTGCACAAATAGGAGGAAGCAGCAGCCATGGTGGTATCTTTACGATACATAGGGTGGGAAATCCTCCGAGGGTCTCTAACATCTAGACCCTCCCCTTCGACAACACGCCCTTCCCCTCTTCATAACTTCGGGTCCCCGGAATTTTTCCGAACCCCTTTGTTGATTTTCGGCATGAAAAAGTAACAACGTCCAGCGCTGCGGCTGCAAGAACCCCGCCTTTCCGACGAGCATAGCCTAAGGCACATGCAAGCATGCCGCGTAGCCGTAGCCTGGACACCCTCTCCTTCCTGCTGCCTGGACCGGCCTTAGGGTCCTGTAGTCCTAAGGTCGTAAGGGTGGTATAGGTTGGAGAGGACCGAACAGCTGGTTCCGTTACATTTGTAGGGAACGATATAAGACCACCCAACATAACACAACACAAAACATTATTAGACTTCATATACATACATACTTACCTTGACAACATATCACTAACTTTACTCTTACCTAAACAATACTTACCCAACACTAATTATAAAAAAAAATGAACATAAAAATACTTACCTTATAACACTTACCATAGAACATTTACACTCATACACCATAATATCTACTTTACTAAAATACACTTTACTACAAATCATCACTCGTCTCTGAGAAACACATCCTGATGAAAATAATAAAACAAAAAAAAAAGATAGAGAGTTTTTTATGAAGTCAGTGAGATAGATTAGATTCGTGTTTTGTTATTTTGTCTAGATAGTGAATATTGTGTAAATTCAGATTGAGAATTTGAAAAGCCATTCTTATTCAATTTAAATTATATTGAAAAGAAAATAAACAAACAAATCTAATATTCCACCAACATTTATATAATTGTGGAAATTCCTGAAAAGACATATAAAAAAAAAAAAACCTGTAAAAGTCTGTAAAGAGAAATACATATATACATTCGTATTTCTGCAATAATAATGGAAGACTAAAGAGTGTGGAAGAGATTTAATATCATTCCTTAAATCCTACAAAACATGATACTGAATCCCTATTCCTGAAATAAAAAAAAAACTTTCTTAACGAAAGCCTGAACTCCTGAAGTGCCTTTATAACGATATTATATGAAAAAGAACAACAAAAAAAACTCTAAAATTCGATTCAGTGAAATACATACATACATTTTCTATATACTGTTAAACAAATACCTGTTCCTGAAATCATAAGAAAGTCCAAGTGCCTGGAAAGGATCATCAATCAACATTTCTATAAATAAAAAAATATGTGTACTATGTCGTAGTTTTCCTCCCTTAATTTGTCTTTAATATTTTAATTTTCATTAATTCTTTTTTGTATGTACATATGTATATGTAAAGTGTGGTTCTTGTGTTAGCGTTTAATAACCAGAAAATTGAGTATTATTTTTAACAAAAAAAAAATAATTTTGATGAGTCCCTAATATAATTTTAAACAAATTAAATAAAAGTTCATTCCCCCCTATCTGAATAACAATAGTTTCAACAAGCAATTCGACGCAGTGCACTACGGCGGATACGCATCTTAAATATCAAGTAAGTAAAATACATAGCATTTCCTTTCATTTTGTCTCTCATGTATAATAATTGTATTGGGACTATCATATAATATTTTCAATTTATTTTTGATATCAGTGCATTAGGAATCAAATAATATTAATAATTTCAATATCATAACCATATTGCCCAATAACCGCACTAGATTTTACCGGTCAATTTTCATTTCATAGTTTCATTTTAAATTTTTTTTTTCTTCTTACCTTCTTTTAATTCTTTTACTCTTTTAAGATTTTTTTTTTAGTTCTAATGTAATGCAAATTTAAACTAACTAAAGAAAAATAAAGTATATGTAAATAATTTTGTAATTTAAACAAATCTGTTTGACTTAATGGAAATGATTTATATAGGTTGAGTCCGTTGAATACGATGGCCATGTTGGCTTAGGTTTTAGTTAGTTTTGGTCAAGGGTGGATGCGACCTCAGCTTATTGCTGATGCTGTAGATAGGGGTAGCCGTTGAAGTTTATCCGGTTTGGGGCTGCTGCACAAATAGGAGGAAGCAGCAGCCATGGTGGTATCTTTACGATACATAGGGTGGGAAATCCTCCGAGGGTCTCTAACATCTAGACCCTCCCCTTCGACAACACGCCCTTCCCCTCTTCATAACTTCGGGTCCCCGGAATTTTTCCGAACCCCTTTGTTGATTTTCGGCATGAAAAAGTAACAACGTCCAGCGCTGCGGCTGCAAGAACCCCGCCTTTCCGACGAGCATAGCCTAAGGCACATGCAAGCATGCCGCGTAGCCGTAGCCTGGACACCCTCTCCTTCCTGCTGCCTGGACCGGCCTTAGGGTCCTGTAGTTCTAAGGTCGTAAGGGTGGTATAGGTTGGAGAGGACCGAACAGCTGGTTCCGTTACAGGTGGCGCCCAACGTGGGGCCCGAAGTTTTTGAGTTACGTCAACACCGAGGGAGGTTTGACGCGGGAAAGTGAGCGCACTGTTGAAGTATATTGTATCTTGGACATGGTTTGGTGTATCAGTACTGAAGTATTTGTAGTATTTTGTTTAAATGTAGGTATCATTTGTATTCGTCCGGTAAAGGGGTTTTCTACCTTTTACGCAGTTGCGCATCGCATTTGATTCCTATGCAAAAGGGAATGACAGAAATCTAATTAATTGAAGCCTTAGATAGAATGCAATTTTAGCTCGTCTTCAGTTGTTCAATTTTAAGTTTTCTCTCTTCACATAAATTTTCATATACATTCATTCGATTTTAGGATTGTAAGGGCTTGACTTTCAGTGTGGCTAATAAAGCTTTTGAAGACATGCAGGCCTCATCTTAGTACATCAACCATTTGCCAAGATACAAAACTGACGATACAGTGTGATTATTTTTCCGTGTTAGACTGGTGTGTTGCTGAAGGGAACCCTGTCTTCAGCATCCTCTTCATGTCGCTTCCACCTTGACCTAAATGTTAGAAAAAAGGTTTACCGACAAACATATAATATTTGAGGAACACTCTTCCTTACCATACAAATATACTTACCCAACATACATTCCTTCAACACATATTTATACTCACCTTACAATAAAATATTTAGATACTTAGAAACATAAAAAGAACATATCATACTTACCCTTCCTAAATGTATACTTACTCATATACTTAAATTTATTTTACCCAATTATATATATAAATCTTAACCAATTTCGTCACATTTTTTTTTTACCTCGAATACTTACAAATACTTACACATATTTTCCTTTTTGTAAACGTATACTTATCTCTAATGAAACCATAACCCAACTGTAAATACAAATACACCTAATTTTAATTACTCATAAGTCATAATATAAACACAAAATATTTAGCAAAACTTACCTTTAAGTTATTTTCCCTTAATCCCTACTTTAAATAAATCTAAACAAAAAAAGATGTCGAGTTTACGAGGGCCAAAGAAGACAAAAATATCTTCAACTTCACGTGTTCTTCGGTCCCAAAAACTTCGAAAGTCAACTGTTTCCGATGAAACAGCTCCAGGACTTGACGATCAAGCTTCTTCTAGCCAAAGAAGACCCACAAAACGTGAGCTTATTGGGGTCCAGCCAAGACAATTAACAGGCTATATAGAAAATGTGGTGACCGCAGCGGTTGGTGTAAGCCGCGCTGAAGACTTCCGCATTTTCACGGCTGAAATGGAGCGCACAAGGACGGGATTGAGAGACGAGTTGGCAGGGATCATACGGGATACTTTGGCTTCAGTTCCGACACCTCGTCGCAATTCGGAAAACCCAGCTCCTGCTCCTCGATTTCAATCACCACCGCGGTCATCTCTCAGATACAACACCGCAGCAGTTCATTCGAATATGAATGACTTTCTAAGTCAACTCGATGACTTAACATTAAACGACCCAAATACTGCTTTACAATCTGTCCCTAATCTTTCTGGCCACAGGCTACAAAACTTTCATAAGTGGGGGCTAAAATTCGATAACCACAACATGTCCGTCGACGATTTTTTGTTCCGATTGGAACGTCTAAAGACAAGCTATGGAGCAACGTGGGATGATGTGGTTATTAATTTTCACCACTTCATCACGGGTTCCGTTGACACATGGTTTTGGATGTACCTGAAGGCAAATCCTCATGTTACCTGGTCCGCACTAAAAACTGCGCTCATTGAGCAATTCAGGAGTCTGGAAACAGACTCAGAACTTTCCAGGATGTTGTATGAAAGACAACAGCGGTATGGAGAATCATTTGACGATTTTTTTTCCGCAATACAACAACTGAATGGCAAATTGCGCGTGCCTAAATCGAACGAGGAAATCATCGACGTCTTGAGAAACAATGTTCGGCGTCAAATTGGAATGTTGTTGATCACCTTTCATTCAAACAACTTGGCAGAGATGGTCCACGTTTGTCGGAAGATTGAAAAGTTTATTGCCGACCGTGAGACCCAAAAATCTCGAATGGCAGCTATTCCAACGTCACGTAGAGTTGTTTCCGAAATGGTTGCAGTACCAAGCGAAGTTGAAGAGAACGAAATCTTCCCAGAGCTCGAGGCCATCCACCCTAAAAAGGAGAGAGATACTCGCAGTTTCACTTGTTGGAACTGCAAGGCAAAGGGCCATTCTTTTTTCGAATGTCCCAACCCTCAGAGGACTCTCTTTTGTTTTAGGTGTGGCATGGAAAACACCACGTCACCCCAGTGTCCCCGATGCTCGGAAAACGAGCCAAAGAGCAGTTCGAAACCCCGGGGGAATTGCTCTTTGGAGAAGAACCCGGATCGCCAGTAAAAACTTTTGCGACCTCTTCTGACAATCATTCCGATTCTGTCCCCGACCTTTTAACCAGCCAGACTACACCTACACCTACATTTACATCTACACTAACACCTACACAGATACAAATTCTGCCCCGTCCACTGCACACCACTAACATCGAAAACCAAACTCCACCAGCTATTCCCAAACCACCGAAGAAAACGTTTCACGAAAGACTTCAGAATTACCATGAAGTGAGAAAACGTATTTTTGGTAGCCAAAATACGATTGTCTCTGAAAAAATCGCGAAGCTTAGGCAAAAATTCTGCGAAAAGAAGCTATCATACAGGGCAATTGAAGCAACCACTTTGTGCTGCTCCGACGATCCGCGCCCTTACGCCAATGTCAAAATTTTTGACGAACCGCTTTTGGGCTTATTGGACAGTGGAGCAAGCATAAGTTGCCTTGGTATGAATGGAATCGAGTTTCTCCAAAAACACGGCCAAGACTATTCCAAACTCACATCTGGTGTTAAGACTGCCGATGGGAAACATCAAGCCATAGTAGGCAAAGTCTATGCGGATGTTTCCTACAAAGGGACGACGAAAAAAATTCCTCTGTACCTCGTACCGACTTTGCAACAAAGACTTTATCTCGGTATAGACTTTTGGAGAGAGTTCGACATCGCTCCTCATTTGATGTCGGAATTATCCTCACCTCCCACCACAGACTCAAATTCAAATGCGCATGTTCTTACTCAGCAACAGTCCAGGTGTCTAAAGGATGCCATCGATCTGTTCCAGTCCAGTGCCATTCAAGGCTTAGGGAAGACGACGTTAGAGGTGCATACCATTGACACAGGAGATGCTGAGCCCATTAAACAGCGTCACTACCCGATTTCTCCAGCGGTACAGAAACTCATATATGAGGAATTGGAGCGCATGCTTAAACTCGGTGTTATCGAGGAAAGCAATAGTGCATGGAGCTCTCCTGTAGTTCTAGTGCGAAAGCCCGGCAAAAATCGCTTATGCATAGACTACAGGAAAGTAAATGCCAAAACGAAAAAGGATGCGTATCCACTTGCTCATATAGGAGGATTGCTATCGCGACTTTCAGATACACGCTTCATTTCGAGCATAGATCTGAAAGACGCTTTTTGGCAGATCCCATTGGAGAAATCGTCAAGGGAAAAGACTGCGTTTACTGTGCCTGGCATGCCCCTGTTTCAATTTACGGTCATGCCCTTCGGCCTTTGTAATGCGCCACAGCGATTGGTCAGGTTGATCGACAAAGTAGTACCTCATCAATTGAGGGAAAGAATCTTTCCGTACCTGGATGATTTGCTGGTAGTGTCAAGTACATTTGAAGAGCATGTGGAGTTGTTGAGGATACTTGCCGGACGATTGAATGAGGCGGGATTGACGATTAATATCCAAAAGTCGAAGTTCTGCTTCAAAGAGCTAAAGTATTTGGGATATATCGTTGGCGACGGCTGTCTTAAAACAGATGTGGGAAAGTTGACGGCCATTTCTGACTTCCCAACACCTACTTCGGCAAAACAGGTGCGACGTTTTCTCGGAATGGCAGGTTGGTACAGAAGGTTTGTCAAGGACTTTTCGACCTTGGCAAGTCCGCTGACCGAGACTCTTAAGAAAGGGAAAAAGTTTGTTTTCACAGAAGAAGCGTTAAATGCGTTCAACAAATTGAAGATTGCGCTTACATCAGCTCCATTGCTGGTGAACGCGGATTTTTCAAAGGAGTTCTTGATACTCTGTGACGCGTCCAACACAGGTATTGGTTGTGTGCTTGCCCAAATGGACAACGACGGTAATGAACGGCCCATTTGCTACCATTCGCAAAAACTCAACAAAGCCCAGCGCAACTACAGCGTGACTGAGCGTGAGTGTTTGGCTGCTGTTATGGGAGTTCAAAAGTTTCGAGCTTATGTCGAGGGGCATCCTTTTAGGATTGTTACGAACCATTCGAGCTTGAAGTGGTTGATGAGTCAAAAAGATTTGAGTGGACGGTTGGCTAGATGGAGCTTAAAGCTTCAAGGTTTTGACTTTTCCATCGAGCATCGTAAGGGAACACAGAACGTTGTACCCGATGCACTTTCACGAGTGCATGGAGTCGACGCTCTGCTTTGCGATGTTTCGGTGGGGAAGGATTCCTGCGAAGTATTGCATATAGATCTTGAGGACCCCAGTTTTCAATCTGAGGAATACCGCAAGATCATTGACTGCATAAATCAAAGCAATCAGCTACCTGACCTTCTTGTGTCGGAAAATTTCGTCTACAAGAAGGTCAAACACTGCACAGGAAACCCAATTGAAGACGATGAAGTTTGGAAGCTTTGGGTTCCTGAACAGCTAACCGACCGTTTGATCGCACTGGCTCATCAACCACCAAGAGCATCGCATGGTGGGGTTGCAAAAACGCTTTATCGGCTAAAGCAACAATTCTTTTGGCCAAACATGGCAGCCCAGGTTAAGGCATTCATAGGAGACTGTGATGTCTGTAAGACCTCGAAAGCTCCAAATGCCACCCTTCGACCTCCGATGGGTAAAGCATTTGTGGCTGAGAGACCTTTTCAGATGATATTCATGGACTTCCTTGGACCTTATCCCCGCTCGCGACTCGGGAATACGCATATAGTTGTTGCTCTGGACCAATTGACTAAGTTCGTGGTAGTGAAGGCACTTCGCAAAGCGACAGCGGAGACTGCGTTGAGATTTCTCAATGACGAAGTGTTCTGCGTATTTGGAATCCCTGAATGTGTTCTGACAGACAACGGCAAACAATTTGTCAGTCGAGATTTTGCAAAGAGTATGTCGACATTCGGCGTTACTCATGTCAAGACAGCGGTTTATTCTCCACAAGCTAACGCTAGTGAGAGAGTAAATCGCTCAATTCTCGCAGCAATCAGGGGTTACATTGACGTGGACCAGAGGAATTGGGACACTCATTTGCAGTCTATTGCTAGTGCTTTGCGAACGACCGTTCATTCTGCGATAAACATGTCGCCGTATGAGGCCTTGTTTGGGCAAGCCTGTGTTGAGCACGGTGCGGATTATCAAGTACTCCGCAAATTAAATGCACTTAACAATTCAGAAATGAAAATGATATCGAAAGCCTCGAAAATGAACATTATGCACGCATACATCAAAAACACTCTTGCGAACACACATTGTCGCTATGAGGACAAATACAATTTGCAGAGCAAGAATGTAAAGTTTTCGGTTGGGGATATCGTGTTCAGAAGGAATTTTGCACAGAGTGATGCAACAAGGAAGTTTTGTGCGAAACTTAGCCCCAAATTTGTCAAAATGAAGATTTCCAAAGTTCTCGGAAATTGTTGTTACGAACTGGAAGACCTGAACGGCAAAAAGGTGGGCGTATTTCATGCTAAAGATTTGAAAAAATAGACATGACATTTCAGCCCGGCTGCTAGTCTGTGCATAAGACCTCAATAAGCCTTACCCGGATATTCCATTCACCTTGTCGTTCCTTTTCCTTCTCCTCTATCTGCGAAGGATTTCTTAGACAAAGGATAAGTTTTGTAGGGAACGATATAAGACCACCCAACATAACACAACACAAAACATTATTAGACTTCATATACATACATACTTACCTTGACAACATATCACTAACTTTACTCTAACCTAAACAATACTTACCCAACACTAATTATAAAAAAAAATGAACATAAAAATACTTACCTTATAACACTTACCATAGAACATTTACACTCATACACCATAATATCTACTTTACTAAAATACACTTTACTACAAATCATCACTCGTCTCTGAGAAACACATCCTGATGAAAATAATAAAACAAAAAAAAAGATAGAGAGTTTTTTATGAAGTCAGTGAGATAGATTAGATTCGTGTTTTGTTATTTTGTCTAGATAGTGAATATTGTGTAAATTCAGATTGAGAATTTGAAAAGCCATTCTTATTCAATTTAAATTATATTGAAAAGAAAATAAACAAACAAATCTAATATTCCACCAACATTTATATAATTGTGGAAATTCCTGAAAAGACATATAAAAAAAAAGAAAAAAAAACCTGTAAAAGTCTGTAAAGAGAAATACATATATACATTCGTATTTCTGCAATAATAATGGAAGACTAAAGAGTGTGGAAGAGATTTAATATCATTCCTTAAATCCTACAAAACATGATACTGAATCCCTATTCCTGAAATAAAAAAAAAACTTTCTTAACGAAAGCCTGAACTCCTGAAGTGCCTTTATAACGATATTATATGAAAAAGAACAACAAAAAAAACTCTAAAATTCGATTCAGTGAAATACATACATACATTTTCTATATACTGTTAAACAAATACCTGTTCCTGAAATCATAAGAAAGTCCAAGTGCCTGGAAAGGATCATCAATCAACATTTCTATAAATAAAAAAATATGTGTACTATGTCGTAGTTTTCCTCCCTTAATTTGTCTTTAATATTTTAATTTTCATTAATTCTTTTTTTGTATGTACATATGTATATGTAAAGTGTGGTTCTTGTGTTAGCGTTTAATAACCAGAAAATTGAGTATTATTTTTAACAAAAAAAAATAATTTTGATGAGTCCCTAATATAATTTTAAACAAATTAAATAAAAGTTCATTCCCCCCTATCTGAATAACAATAGTTTCAACAAGCAATTCGACGCAGTGCACTACGGCGGATACGCATCTTAAATATCAAGTAAGTAAAATACATAGCATTTCCTTTCATTTTGTCTCTCATGTATAATAATTGTATTGGGACTATCATATAATATTTTCAATTTATTTTTGATATCAGTGCATTAGGAATCAAATAATATTAATAATTTCAATGTCATAACCATATTGCCCAATAACCGCACTAGATTTTACCGGTCAATTTTCATTTCATAGTTTCATTTTAAATTTTTTTTTCTTCTTACCTTCTTTTAATTCTTTTACTCTTTTAAGATTTTTTTTTTAGTTCTAATGTAATGCAAATTTAAACTAACTAAAGAAAAATAAAGTATATGTAAATAATTTTGTAATTTAAACAAATCTGTTTGACTTAATGGAAATGATTTATATAGGTTGAGTCCGTTGAATACGATGGCCATGTTGGCTTAGGTTTTAGTTAGTTTTGGTCAAGGGTGGATGCGACCTCAGCTTATTGCTGATGCTGTAGATAGGGGTAGCCGTTGAAGTTTATCCGGTTTGGGGCTGCTGCACAAATAGGAGGAAGCAGCAGCCATGGTGGTATCTTTACGATACATAGGGTGGGAAATCCTCCGAGGGTCTCTAACATCTAGACCCTCCCCTTCGACAACACGCCCTTCCCCTCTTCATAACTTCGGGTCCCCGGAATTTTTCCGAACCCCTTTGTTGATTTTCGGCATGAAAAAGTAACAACGTCCAGCGCTGCGGCTGCAAGAACCCCGCCTTTCCGACGAGCATAGCCTAAGGCACATGCAAGCATGCCGCGTAGCCGTAGCCTGGACACCCTCTCCTTCCTGCTGCCTGGACCGGCCTTAGGGTCCTGTAGTCCTAAGGTCGTAAGGGTGGTATAGGTTGGAGAGGACCGAACAGCTGGTTCCGTTACATTTGTAGGGAACGATATAAGACCACCCAACATAACACAACACAAAACATTATTAGACTTCATATACATACATACTTACCTTGACAACATATCACTAACTTTACTCTAACCTAAACAATACTTACCCAACACTAATTATAAAAAAAAATGAACATAAAAATACTTACCTTATAACACTTACCATAGAACATTTACACTCATACACCATAATATCTACTTTACTAAAATACACTTTACTACAAATCATCACTCGTCTCTGAGAAACACATCCTGATGAAAATAATAAAACAAAAAAAAAGATAGAGAGTTTTTTATGAAGTCAGTGAGATAGATTAGATTCGTGTTTTGTTATTTTGTCTAGATAGTGAATATTGTGTAAATTCAGATTGAGAATTTGAAAAGCCATTCTTATTCAATTTAAATTATATTGAAAAGAAAATAAACAAACAAATCTAATATTCCACCAACATTTATATAATTGTGGAAATTCCTGAAAAGACATATAAAAAAAAAGAAAAAAAAACCTGTAAAAGTCTGTAAAGAGAAATACATATATACATTCGTATTTCTGCAATAATAATGGAAGACTAAAGAGTGTGGAAGAGATTTAATATCATTCCTTAAATCCTACAAAACATGATACTGAATCCTTATTCCTGAAATAAAAAAAAAAACTTTCTTAACGAAAGCCTGAACTCCTGAAGTGCCTTTATAACGATATTATATGAAAAAGAACAACAAAAAAAACTCTAAAATTCGATTCAGTGAAATACATACATACATTTTCTATATACTGTTAAACAAATACCTGTTCCTGAAATCATAAGAAAGTCCAAGTGCCTGGAAAGGATCATCAATCAACATTTCTATAAATAAAAAAATATGTGTACTATGTCGTAGTTTTCCTCCCTTAATTTGTCTGTAATATTTTAATTTTCATTAATTCTTTTTTGTATGTACATATGTATATGTAAAGTGTGGTTCTTGTGTTAGCGTTTAATAACCAGAAAATTGAGTATTATTTTTAACAAAAAAAAAAATAATTTTGATGAGTCCCTAATATAATTTTAAACAAATTAAATAAAAGTTCATTCCCCCCTATCTGAATAACAATAGTTTCAACAAGCAATTCGACGCAGTGCACTACGGCGGATACGCATCTTAAATATCAAGTAAGTAAAATACATAGCATTTCCTTTCATTTTGTCTCTCATGTATAATAATTGTATTGGGACTATCATATAATATTTTCAATTTATTTTTGATATCAGTGCATTAGGAATCAAATAATATTAATAATTTCAATATCATAACCATATTGCCCAATAACCGCACTAGATTTTACCGGTCAATTTTCATTTCATAGTTTCATTTTAAATTTTTTTTTTCTTCTTACCTTCTTTTAATTCTTTTACTCTTTTAAGATTTTTTTTTTAGTTCTAATGTAATGCAAATTTAAACTAACTAAAGAAAAATAAAGTATATGTAAATAATTTTGTAATTTAAACAAATCTGTTTGACTTAATGGAAATGATTTATATAGGTTGAGTCCGTTGAATACGATGGCCATGTTGGCTTAGGTTTTAGTTAGTTTTGGTCAAGGGTGGATGCGACCTCAGCTTATTGCTGATGCTGTAGATAGGGGTAGCCGTTGAAGTTTATCCGGTTTGGGGCTGCTGCACAAATAGGAGGAAGCAGCAGCCATGGTGGTATCTTTACGATACATAGGGTGGGAAATCCTCCGAGGGTCTCTAACATCTAGACCCTCCCCTTCGACAACACGCCCTTCCCCTCTTCATAACTTCGGGTCCCCGGAATTTTTCCGAACCCCTTTGTTGATTTTCGGCATGAAAAAGTAACAACGTCCAGCGCTGCGGCTGCAAGAACCCCGCCTTTCCGACGAGCATAGCCTAAGGCACATGCAAGCATGCCGCGTAGCCGTAGCCTGGACACCCTCTCCTTCCTGCTGCCTGGACCGGCCTTAGGGTCCTGTAGTCCTAAGGTCGTAAGGGTGGTATAGGTTGGAGAGGACCGAACAGCTGGTTCCGTTACAAACTAGCCGAACTGTACAGGCTCTAAAGCAACACTGGCCTATAAAGATGGAATGAGTCTTGCGCCTCAAATTCTTGAAATCTCAATGTCGAGCCAGCTGGCCAGGTAATATCATAGATTGAAGCCCTAGTCCGACCGTGTTATTAAGTGAAAGAATTCACCTAGCGGACTTTGGCTTGATCAAAGAAGTAGACATCTACTGTAGCGTATAAGGGTTAACCAAGAACTATGTGGTACCAGTAAGTGCATATTATCCAGATAATCCATCTTTTAGAACTCATGTTTGAGATGACCAGGAAGGCAAAAGCTTCGCTACAACAACAAGGCAACTGAGGTTGCCAAAAGCACTTGGTTGTGATGAATAGAGAGCCTACGCGACACTTCTACGTTTTTTCTGCCCTGGAATTAGATTATTACTGACTGAAATATTTTATGTGAACATTTTCAAGACGAACATTTTGTTTAGGTAAAGAAAAAATAGAAAATGTCAGAGAACGCGTCATGTTCATTCAAATATTCACACCATGGTCACTCGGAATCACCAACTAAGGTCTCATATGCATGATTGATGCCAACACAACTCATATAATGTACAAACCTTCAAAGTAACATCATTGCAATATCTTGATTAAATTAATAACAATCTACAATCGCTATCCTAAAAATAGTCAACACGAATAATGATTTTTCTTTTTGCATCTTTCTTGTGCATGCTGACACAATGTGAACATTACACAGAACAGCTCATAAGTAAGACTGCAAATTTATCTTTTGAAACCTTGAACCTCTATAATGTACCTGGCCTTTTTAGTGCCTGTATGTAGCATGTGGTAAATTATGTTTGTTTTGATAAAGTTTTATGAATTTGTTGTTTGATTAATATTGAGATTCAGTGAACATACTTTTATAAGTTTATCAGATGGCCACATCTGTGTTGTTGTAAGACTCGAAATGCCACGTGAGTCCATCGACCATTTTTCCATATTTATTGAAGCTAAAATCACAAAATTTATGAAGTGGTTTGTGGGTTAATTTATATGCAAATTGATTTGTTAACACAGCAACACATTCACATGCAATTTTATCTGTGAGCATTTTGGACAACACTCAATACAACCGACCGACGATCGGAGTCCAAGCGCACTTGACATTTAAGTCAAGGACAAAGCAAAGTTTACTGAACGCTGCCATCGTCATCCACTTTTTTGGTGGTTTCGACTAAAAATTAACAAACACATTGAATTTTTAAAACAAAATTAGTACTTAATTACATAAAATTTTGAAAAAAATTAGTTCAAAAATGTTTTTTTTGCTTTTTTTTTGAAAATTTTGAGTTTGAAAATTTATTTATTTTAAACTATTCGTTAAAACAATTTAACTTAAAATTAAAAAGAAAGAAGAAGTTTTTGGCTTTTCAGAAAGGTATAGCACGGTGTTGTAAACGAAGCCGTTGATTTTTAATATTTTTTTAAACAAAATAAGTCAATTTTTCAGAAAATTGCCCCTCCCGGCTAAACGGGGGGGAATAGACCCCCCCCCCTCCCATACGATTTTTTTCTTGTCTCAACTCAACCTACACGCTCTAGCTTTTTGGCACAACGCTCGTGAATCACCCTGTATAACAAACAAAGGAGAACCGGCATTTTGGTCTAGGATCCAATAACGACATGATATATATCAATGGAAAGGTCTTTTTGTCTACTTTAACTTTCACTATGGCAGTAAGTCCCAAATCATTGTGTGGAAAAAGTTATTGCACAATTAAGTCATTCACAAGTAATAAGTGTTTTCTTGTTTTCATCTTGACCTTGGAACCAATAACGACATGATGTATATCAATTGAAAGGTTTTTTTGTGTACTTTAACTTTTGTTTTAACAAGAAGTCCCAAATCACTGTGGGGAAAAAGTTATTGCACAATTAAATCATTCACAAAAAATAAGTGTTTTCTTGCTTTCATCATAATAGAAAATCATTACAAAGGAAATCAAAACAAAACTTTTTTTTTGTGAATGAATAAATTGTGCAATAACTTTTTCTCACACAATCCCAAATGACAAAAATAATTATTAGAAAAAGTTTTAACCTACTATTTGCTAGGCTAAACTCACAAATTATTACGAATAATTTATAAGTACCTAAGCAAGTACAGGGTGGCTGATGAATATTGCTGCATTAAGGAACTCAAATAACTTTTTTTTCAGTGTGAAATTCATTTTAATTCTTTTAATATTAAAGTTCATTAAATTTTAATAAATATAGCTTAGTTAGTTTTAAAAATAATGGATTTTAAGGTGCCGTGAACGAAGGCCATATGAACTAACGCCATAATGGCTTTAATTCTCATTCAAATGTGAATTAACGCCATAATCCGATTATGGCCTAAATACACATTGGAATGAGAACTAAAGTAATATGGCGTTAGTTCATTTTAAGAAGTGGCCCAAGTAGGGGAGACCGGGGATAGTAGACACAAAATTCACTTATCTTTTTCTAAAGAATTAACTAAACAAGATATCAACACGAATTAAATGCCTTTTTACTAACCGTTTTTTGTGCTTTATAAAAAAAATATGTCTTCTGAAATAATTTAATTTGAAGACCTTTTTTTCCTAAATTTATAAAACGGCCTCAGGTGGATCAACTAACCCCAAACCCGGGGTAAGTTGACTATGACTATGGGGTCAGTTGACTATATCATTTTTTCAGCTTTTTGATACTTAAACTATAAGAAAATTGCACTCAAATTAATATAATTTGGCACAAAAAGTAATATTAATGAGACAGCCCGGCAATAGAGATTGAGGGATGCCCTAACTTTTTTTGCTTAAATTTTTGACGTTTTGTGCATATCTTTTCATCGTTTTGTAGCGAACCCATAGCAATGAGCATCAGATCGTATGCTTTTACCTTTTTCAAGAATAATTTTTGGACAAAAGCTCCAAAACTGATTTTTCAGTCGCCTCGTTGTTGTTTTTCTACCAAAAACAACTGAGTCGATTTACCCCCAACAAAAAAAGTCAACTTGCCCCGATCGGTCTTTCAACACTTAAAGAATTTTTTTCGGTACTAAGAAATAAAATAAATATATAACTGCTAGTGTTGTTAATACAAACACTCACTTGCTCTTATTCTTAAAAAAAAAATTACCTTAAAAGCAAACACCTTTACGAAAGAAAAAAAATAAAATATAACAAAAAAATTACTCACGAAAGCAAAAAAGTGTTTTTTTCGCGATAACTCTTGAACGGCTCTAGACTTTATCAAAAGACAACATGTAACTAACCGGGCTGCTGTGCTCAATGTAATAACAAGGACAAACTTGAAAGAAATTGTTTTGTTTTGAAGTTATTGGCAGTTAGTCTACTTACCCCTGAGGCCAACTATCCCCGGTTACCCCTACTCATTTCAATGTGAATTAAAGCCACTCGCAGCAATCCAGATAATTTTAATATGATATAGGTACGTAATGTAGGCAAATATATAGTTTAACGAAAAAAGGATGAACGCTCTATTAGTTAAGGGGGCGTAAACACATATTTTAAACACGGGTTACTATAAATCAAATATAAGAACCAATAGTTCCACATTTGCTTAACTTTTTTCTTCACGCTCATAACTTAAAAATTTTGGAAAAATTTCTTTGTTATTTATACTTTCGCGGTCCCCTCAGTTTTTGGCTCCAGAATCGAAAATAGTCCGTTTTCGATGATATTTTTTAAATCTTCGTTTTTCGGCGGAGTTATGCACAAATTTACGAGGATGGAAAACAAATGAAATCGTTTAATTGTTGATAATGTTTTGCAAAGTAATCGAATGAAGTTGTTTTCTAAACGAATAAAAAAATCAATACAAAAATAATGATTTTTCATATTTGTATTGAATTTCAGAATGAGTACCTAAGTTTCTCAATATTTTCGTAGATGCTTCATTCGGAAAATTAGTTTTCCACAATTTGAAACTAATCAAAAAATCGCGTACTGCAGTACTACTAGAAAGCGAGCGAAGCGAGCCGAATTTTTTTTTGGCAAACAGAGAAACAATTTGGGGTGTGAAAATAAAAAAATTTGCGCGAATTTTTTTATTTTCACACCCCAAATTGTTTCTCTGTTTGGCAAAAAAAAATTCGGCTCTTAGAACGCGATTTTTTTCATTACTTCAGAGTCTAGAAAACTAGTTTTCCGAACGAAGCACCTACGATCACCTAATTATTAGGTGTAGCACAATTTTCAAATTTCAGTGAGATTCCTTGAAATTAATATTGTTAACTCATGATTACGTTCAAATGGCTGACCAAGAAAACGGATCAACTCATTTTTTTCTTTCAGAAATTTTAAAAGAAAATATCAGCACTCGCTGAGAGTGAGATCTCTTGTTCCATTTTAGAAATATCTGAGGTCTCTGAGATCTCGTTGAGATTTTGTTAGGTAATTACTTGCTATGCTAACTTTGCTTCAAAGCTCAAAGCATGTTATGGCATCAATTCTCATTTGAATGTGAACTTACCCCATACGGCGTAAGTTCTCATTCAAGTGATGGCTTTAGTTCTCATTCGACTGTGAATTAAGGCCATAATCGGATTATGGCGTTAGATCACATTTGATTGAGAACTAAGGCCATTATGGCGTTAGTTCATATGGCCTTCGTTCACGGCACCGATTTTAAATGTCCCCCCGCTCGTTGATGCATGTGCGACATCTAAACAAAAAGTTGTTCATTACTGCTTGGAGAGTTGACACTGAAATAGCCGCTATTGTTTCTTGAATGGCTTGCATTAATTCATTCAAATTTGTTGGTTTTGACTTGTAGACTTCCTGTTTGCAATAACACCACAAAAAAAATCAGGTGCAGTAAGGTCAGGTGACCTGGGGGCCAGCGGAATGAGGAGTTCCTGGATATCAGCTTGTTCGGAAACATTCTTCGCAATTCTGTCATAACAGGCCTGGCTATGTGACGGGCTGCACCATCTTGCTGAAACCAAACAATTTTGAAAGAAATTCTCTTTCGACGTAATTCTGGATAGAAACACTCTCTCAACATGGTCAAGTAACGGTCTCCAGTAACCGTAACGGTGTGACCATTTTCTTTGAAGAAATAGGGCCTGACAATGCATCGTGACGAAACTGCACACCATACTGTGTCACGAAATTCTGTTTCATGGAGTATCTGTAGGTTGGAAGCACTCCATATTCGACAATTTTGTTTATTCATGTTGCCGTTTAAATCAAAACGAGCTTCGTCAGACATAAAAAGATAGTTCAACATGTTTCCGTCCTCTTCCACCATTTGGAGCATCTTCTGGCAAAATTCCAAGCGAATTGGAAGTCTGCTGCATTCAGTTTGTTGACCATTTGGATTTTATAAGGGAATAATTCCAAGTCATTGTGCATAATTGACTGCAATGAATGTCTGCTTATACCCATTTGAGCAGATAAGTTTCTTGCCGAAACTCTTGTATTATTTTGTATGGCAGCAGCTACAGCAGCTATTGTTTCCTCAGTCCGAACTGAAGGATTTCGATGGTAAGGTCTTCTTTCGACCGTTCCATGCTCGGCAAAATTCTTGACAAACCTCATTATAGTCCATCTGCTCGGAGGATTGCCGCCAAACGTGCGCCTATATTCTCTTTGAACCAAAATTACGGACTTCAGTGCATAATAACGGCAGACAATCCATTTTTATTAAATCTAAGAATCAATCTGCAAAATAAAAACAAAATTATTAGATTCATTAAATAAAAAAAGGTAATTACATTTTTTTTGTAGCAGCTATCGTCAGCCACCCTGTATATCCAACTAATATCAACTTTGTCAAGCGTGGTTTGGCAAGTTCAAAAAACTCTCCTCGATTACCACATGCAAACAACTATCCAAACTGCCCAAGTAGCCTTGAGCAAAATTCAATTTCGTGTATCAACTAACAAACGAAAAAAAAGTTTGCCTATTAGGCTCACTCAAATTTGACTGAATAAATTACTTAGAACCATTCAAACACAAAGATGAGATATGAGATAATTGGCGTAAGAAAATAAATACAATTATATTTTTTTTTCAAGCCAATGTCTAATTTTGGTAGTTTTCTGAAAATAAAATTAACAACATTCTCTTCTTTGTACTCAAATTAAATCTTCCAATAGATTCGATTGATGTCTTAACCAGTTTTTTGTGATTTTTATATGCGCATTAAATCTTATGCTTTTTATGCCAGGGACACGAATCACCATACCCGAGGGACGAAACACGGAAGTTTGCTGTAACAAGTCTTACTTTGTGAATTTTGTTTTCATCGATTTGCTGTAGGTGAATGCTTATTTCATCAATTATCTGTGCTTTTTTTTAAGTACCACTTAAATTAATTACCGAATTGGTTGAAAGCATTTTTATTGCTGGAAATTGACGAAGCGTTGAGCGAAGTGAATATAGCAGTTTCGCAGAAAGGTCATTAGTTAAGATTAGTTTTTTCTTAAATTAGTGTTGAGTTTGGAATGCTTATATAAATCTATAAACTTCTTATAGGTGCTTACTTAGACATAAGATGCCTTTTGCGGTAGTTAGCAAGTGGTTGATTTGCCTGGCCGTTATCTTGAGAAGCTTCAGGTGCTTCAAAATCGACTGGTTTTAAGTCGTTGTCAGTTTACGTTATTTCCCAAAAGGTATTTTTTTTTCAATTTCAGTCTTGAAGTCCCCAACGAACTAGTCAAGGAATTCACGGAAATATAACTTGCATGATTCCAGAATTGTACTCTTCAGTACTAATCATTATAACTACAAGATCAAAGATCTGAAATTCATTCTCCTTTCCCTAAACAGCGCCATCAGCTCTAGCATCTTCTTGGGCAGTTACTCAGTTAGCTCACAAGCTGCTTCCTTGTTTCTTTGTTCTTAAGTTTATTTTATTCATTTAACATTTAACTATTAATTTACTTCACCTTTTTTTTGCACTCAAAAAGTGCCTCAACATTTCATCTTCAACCAAAGAACCACACCTAACACCTAGGTACCTTCATCAACAAGATATTCTTTCTCAATACCCACTTTGGTCAGAGATACCGCCACTTCCACACGTCACTAAAAACCTATGAAGAGTAAAAGCAAACACGATTCTGTCTTGACACATTCGGATAAGGTTCTGATGTAATAATAATAGGATTAGGTGCGCCATTTGAAGAATACAGGAAGAGAACTCCAAAAAGTTGCAATAAAATGTTGAAAACCCGGCGAACGCATCGCAGCAGAAAGATCAGCTTAACCTGGATTCGGTTTTCACTCTCTGATTCGATTCGATTATGTGTGTTTGCAGTTGAGTCTTAAACATTGCGAAGACTTAAACGTGTGCGGTCGGTCGTCAGTTGGTTAGTTGATGCAACACCAAGTCGAATCGAACTTAACTCGGCGATGGAACTCTTTTGTGATTGTTACACAATAGGCCAAATGCAATTTGCTGAAGAATCAGATAATCCCCATGATGACGGGGACCACTGACAGCGAAGAACCGAGAAACCATGGCGCTGGATATTGCTCTGGCAGCGATATGGAGGCCACCCACCTACATGTTGTTATAAATTGGTCTATCAAGTCTTGATTATCATCTGATGATGATGATTGCGCTGCGTCGAAGCTGTTGGTGTATTGTATAGTCAAAATAAGCGGAGTTTTGTGTTTTCTTGGAGCCATAGTTGCCAACTTCGAAACCATACATTCAAAAAGTTGAATACGGTTTCTCACAAGCAAAAGTCACCAACATAACACATTTAGGAAATTCTTGATTTATAGACGATTGATTGTTGTGTGGTGTGATGGCTATCCTCAATCCTGCTATCCTGCTTGAACCGATTCTGGTAAACAGAGCCACAGTTGGCCGAAAAGTGATTTAAAGTTTTTTCCCGACAAATATTTTGAATTATGATGCAGCTAAGTTGAATACGGTTTCTCACAAGCAAAAGTCACCAACATAACACATTTAGGAAATTCTTGATTTATAGACGACTAGCCGAAAATACCCTGCGTTGCCGGGTTTGAGAATTTCTGCGAGAGAGCTATAGGTAATAACGCCAAAAAATTCATCATTCATCAATGTTTGATGTCTAAAAAGTTCATCTATGTGCTAAAAAGTAAAGAAAAACTATCACTCAACAGATGATAGAGAAGTCGAAAAAAGTTGGTCCGGCGGCGATTCCGTCCATCTGTCTGTCTGTAAACGCACCTACATCCTTAACAACTGGTCCGGTTGACTTAAAACTTGAAAATTAAAGGTTTGAACGAATTCGCATTTGACGTTTCTTTATTTTTTTTTTTAAGATCAAAATTTAGTGTAATATTGGGGAACAATAAAAAGCTTAAATTTTCTCAGAAACGATACCTTCCATAAAACCGTTTTTTGTTATAAGATTTTCTTCAAAATTATATATCCGATCAATGTATTTTTTCTCTGAAAGTACGTATATATTATGTTGCCCAAATATTTTGCTTTCAAAAGTAATTCCAAAATTTTCAAACTTTTTTTTTTTAATTATATTCTTCAATATTTCATACAAAATTAATTAAAAAAGAAAAGAAAACAGCTCCAATGGTTTTTTTCTTTAAATTTAAAAATTAAAAATTTCTTATGGTATTAATTTTTTTCTGATTGAATATATTTCTCGAATTCTTCGAATTCTTCATCAAAATCAATCATGGAACATTCTGATTCTTCGGATTTATTGTTTGATTGATTGCTTAACTTGTTTGATGCCATATCTCCTTAAAAAGTTACAAAACATAAAATGTAATTGCAAATAACAAAATAAAAAATAAATACCAACTAACCTGCTGCTTGTAAGGACTTATGGAGTCCAATATAAGCTTGCTTGTAAAATTCTATTCTGGCTACATTTTTTTCAACATCCGTTAAATTTGATGTTTCTAATTTGTAGATTAATTTTAAGACATTCTGTTTTAGAGTGTATGGTTCCATCTAGATAAGCCAAATATCAATATTTAATTTGAGTTTAGCCAATTTTCTATACATAAATAAATGGGTATATGTATGTTTGTTTTGTTCGATTAGAAGTAGATTTTAGTGAAATAGAATAGAGCACGCTTTAATGAAAGTAGAAAGGTAGTTGTAAAACTTGGAAAAATTCATATAAATGATGTTCTGTATTTCAATTGGATTCAAGCAATTCAATATCTGTGTTATATGGTTCTATAAAGATTCCTTTTTTTTCGGAACGATGGGTTAGGTGCTCTGACGGACAAAAGCATTCAAATGTTCAGATTAACGTTGTTTTATTTGATTCTAATATTAATTGTGAAATGTTTGACGTCAAGAAATATTATTGATTCGGATTTACTTACATGATTTACAAATTTGAAAGAAATTGTCAGAGAGTGAGAGAGAGAGAGAAGCCTAGATTTAGTTGAGTACCTCAGGGTAAACTACATTAGGTGTTTGCTCATTTGACACAAGAATATGCTGTGCGTCTCTTCTACCAACCCGTGAAAGAGCAACATACAGCTGACCATGCGAGAAACATCCTTCTCTGAGATCAATCCCGACACATTTAAACGTTTGACCTTGAGCTTTGTTTATTGTCATAGCAAAACAGTTTTTAACAGGAAATTGTAGTCGTTTAAATTGGAATGGATAATCAGATGGGATGATTGGAATCCTCGGTATTATGGCATTTTCACCGGCTGCAGGTCCTGTTAAAACTTTTACTTCAATAATATTGTTTTTGAAACCCATTACTCGGAGTCTTGTCCCGTTACATAACTTGGGTGGATCGAGGTTCCGCAGCAACATTATTGGAGAGCCTATTTTAATGAAGAGCATATGCGATGGAACTCCAGGAGCATTGAGGCTTTGCAAAAATTCCAATGGAAAGTTCACCGCATCATCCGTATTAACTACGCTGTCGATGGAACGAAACGTGGTACTTTCCGCGGTGAACTTTTGCAGAATTATTTGATTAATTTCATCTGCAGACGAATTTTTTGGTGTTATTATTGCTCTCTCGCACAGATACTCGAACCCCTTTGACATTAAATTTTCAATATCAGGATAAACGTTCTTAATTAGCTCATCAGGATTTTGCACCCTTATTCCAATATCATTACTAATAGCTATGTTACTTCCTGATTTACCGGTTCCAATTTCCAACAACCTTTCAGCAAATGTCAAATCGTCTCGATCACTTGACAAAACAGCACGCATATTGATGGTAAGTGATAGTTTTTCTACTTGTGACCATAGAAATGAACTTTTAAGATACGCACCGACAACATTAGCTCGAGTACCTCTAGGTATAACAGGTAGTGTTTGACGAAAGTCGCCACATAGAACAAAAGTTAGTCCCCCCATTACTTTAGAACAGGATCGTATATCTTGCAAGGTTCTGTTAACTGCTTCTAAATGTGCTCTGTGGCTCATAGTGCACTCATCCCAAAATATAACCACAGCCTCTTTTAGCATCTTAGCTAGGGTTCCATTTTTTCGTATTGGGCAGACTGTTTCCTCTTCGGTTACGATCTTCAATGGCAATTTAAAAGTTGAGTGCGCTGTTTTCCCACCACTCATAAGAGTCGCTGCAATTCCAGATGATGCAACACCTACTGCAACCATCTTAACAGCACGCACTTTGGCCAGAAGCAAATTAATTAAAAATGTCTTTCCAGTACCGCCGGGTGCATCAATAAATAAGAATTTGCCTTTGTTGTTGAAAACGCTATCTATAATTGTGTCATAAACAACTTGCTGATCTACGTTAAGTTTTCTTTCATTCATTGAGACATAGTTCTGTAAGTCAATAGTGTTGTACCTTTGGAACATTTCAATGGAATCAGATATTATAGGCACAGGTAAATTAAAATCGCTGAGACATTTTTCGCTTAAAATAGTGATTTTTCTTTGTAAAAGAATTAATCCTTTATTGAAAATTTCTTCAGAAAATGCTAACTCAGGATTTTGATTTAATTGGCGCTCTTCATGAAGGATATCTTCACACATGGATTCCTTGAACTCATTCCAAAGTGAAAGTGGGTTTGACGGTTGACAAAATATTAGAATGATAATAAACAATTCTCGTATATAAATAGGACATTGCGCAATTACAGCTTCTTTCAACGTCAGAGACCACTGTTGATCAGATTCCAGTAGTCCCAACTCTCGGCAAGCCTCTTGGTAAGTAGGTAATACGGTTCCATTAACTGTGCGAATTGCCGAAAAAGAAACCGGACCTTTGACGTAGTGTAGCAGCATTCTAAGGTAGAAACATTCGGTGAGACTGGGATGAATAGTGTAAACTCTGCCAATCGCACTATCTTTTTTTATTTCTGGATGTCCAGGAACTTCTTCACCTCGTTTGCGCCTCTGGAATTTATTATCTGTCCATGTATAATAGGAAGGAACGTCACTATACAAAAGTGTTCTTGCGAATTCATCTCTGACACATAGATCGAAGAATGCCATTAGTGTAGTCTTAGGTGGACTTTCAAGTCGCTGTATAATGTTACTTGGATTGAAGTAAATCCGCTGCCCATTTTCAAGATGGACAGACAGATGCACTACTGCTGGAAAACGCTCATGAATTCGAAATTCAAGGATTCGCCAGGCTGCCTCTGCGGAACTAATATAGCGACCATTTAAATATAAGTCTATTTCATTGGATTGTACGGTTGCTGTAGCTTGGTCAGTTCCTTTGTTGATGTACTTACAAACATATTTTATTGCTTTTATTGAGTGGCAATACTCCATATTAATATGTGCAGAAAAACAACGACTAAGCATTGGCGAATATGGCACTACCCATCGGTTATCAACCTCAACTTTTCCATGCGTTTTTAAAACAGCTACATGACCGCCTTGTAATGGTGACCGTCTCCGGTACTTTGGGAAACCGTCAGCACCTGTTTGCGTTTCCGTCGAGAACTCTCGTGGGTAGTTTTTACTACATTTCCCATTGACCATACATGGACTGTTTCTATTCATTTCGCCGCAGGGTCCATGAATCATGTTCCGACACACAATTTCATACAGTAAAGGATCTTGTTGTGAATTAGGGATTTCAGCACTTATTATGGAATCAATCTGTTCGGGTTGTATTCTAGTTTTTAGCCAAAGCAATATGTGAGCATGTGGTAGTCCTCTTTTTTGCCATTCTACACTATACATGTAGCAAAGAACTTTACCATAAATACAATTTTTTGTTAGGAGGGCAATTAATTTCTTAAGTTTAAGATGAAAAACCCTTGCAATGAGATCATGTCTATCAGAAGACTTTTGACCTTCAAATAGGGAATGTCGAAGTTCTACCCATTCCGGATTTGTAGTAAACGTAATAAACAGATCAGGTCGACCATGTTTTCTGACGTATGTCATTGCGTCCTGTGTTTTCTCATGCATATACCTTGGTGAACCCGTGAATGAGGATGGTAATATAACCCGTTGTCCAATACTTTGAGGATCGACATTTGCATCTGCGTTCAAGGCATCTTGAAGATGCACATAGCTTTCTGCTCTAAGTTTTTTTTGATTATTCCGAATGTAATTCAATCTTTCGGATATTATTTTTGCCATCATGTCAACAATGTATTGGTTAAACAATTGTCGGTTATACAGAAGATAATTTGTTTCATTTTGCCTTACCATTATTCTATATGCATAGAAATTCATGCATGATACAGTTTTATTTGGATTTTCTGTATTCATTGTAGGATCATTTAAATTAATGTTGATGCAATAACCACCATCCCCACTTACGAACATAAGAGGATATTGTAAAGGGTCATATGATCTATGCAATTCAGATACTCTGTGCAACTTATCATCGCGGCCATGTAACACTATGTCTCTCGGCCCTTTGTCTTCATCTACCATGAGTACAGCGACTTCATTTGCACAGGGTGCATTGTACCTGCCTCTATGTTGTTCTGTTGGAACTCTATCGGCATGAATTATTAATTTGAAGTCTGGTGTATCTGGCTGTATAGTTTCCATGGTGGTTTTAAAACTCCGAAGATAAGAATTATGCTCATTCAAAATATTCTGCAACATTTGAATCAATTCTGGTTTTAAATTCGATTTTATATTTTGGCGCAAGGAAACTTGATCAGCATCCGAGACAAAATAAATTTGTAAAAATTTTGGACTGTCGGTAACAGGAAACAAACTGCCAATCAGGTGATGAACTTGTCCTTGAATCTTAAAAGTGGGCATATAGTTACCTTCTCTAATTTCCTTAGCTCCAAATGATGTCATTTGAAATAAGGTATTATAGTGCCTTATGTTGTCAAAAAAATGTTTTGACAGAGGATGAGAGTTTTTCAACAAACTTTTAAGAGGCTCTGGAGGTTCTGATAAGGGATGCAATTTAACTTTGCCACCAAAACAGCACATGCCCTTAGGTTCATCTGACCATTTTATTGCTTTACAAAATATGCAAACAGTGCTCATTTCACCAATACATACATTTTTACTGTGAATATAATCAAAGCTTGGGTTGTAATTGAATGCTGAGTTAGGGTTTAGTGCTGTTCGTGTGCGTTCACTTATTTGTCTCAAGGCATGACGTGCATTTTCTTCAGCTCTTCGAGTCCTAGTTTGTTCGTCTGATTCAGCATTTCTAGCACTTGTTGATCTTGTATTTTGTAACATTAAACGCTCCTGTCTCTCTGCCTCACTTTCTGCGTCCCTGTAACCTGCCGTCCGAATTGCTTGTAGTTCTAGTCGTCCCTCTCTCTCTGACACCGATTCTAATTTTCTTTTAAGTCTTGTGCGATGAGCTTCATTTGACAGCCGCTCAACTCTATCTGACTGGAGTTCCTCCCTTCTTTTTTGGGCTATCTCTGCAAGTCGCCTGCCTTTTTCCATATTAGACTCATTTTTTCTTGATAGAGCCAATCTAGCTGAGTTCATTGCTAAACGCGCCTCTCTTTCGGGCTCACTTTCCTGATTCCGTTTAATTTGAACATAGTTTCGGGAGTTATTTAATCGAGTTTCTTGATCAACAGAAGATTCTTGTTTACGAATTACAGCTGCAGGGCAAGACCGCTTTTTTTTTGCATAAGGTTGGATTTTTTTTTTTGGCATTTTGAGAAATTTCGGAAGGAAATCCTACTGAAAACCAGATGATCTTAATTTTTTTTATTTGAGTCAAATAAACATAATGTATACAATGTACATATATTGTTTCTGGAGATTAGTGGCTTGCGAAGATGATGTATGAATGAATAGGAAGTCTAAGATACCAGATATAGCTATCATTGAAATGGATCCGGAAAAATGTTTGAATGGATATTTAACTTTATTTTCTTTTGAATTGAAGTGCAAATTATATACAAATCGATCGAAAATCACTCCTACATACTTTTTAGACATCAAACATTGATGAATGATGAATTTTTTGGCGTTATTACCTATAGCTTTCTCGCAGAAATTCTCAAACCCGGCAACGAAGCACCTACGATCACCTAATTATTAGGTGTAGCACAATTTTCAAATTTCAGTGAGATTCCTTGAAATTAATATTGTTAACGTTCAAATGGCTGACCAAGAAAACGGATCAACACATTTTTTTCTTTCAGAAATTTTAAAAGAAAATATCAGCGCACTCGCTGAGAGTGAGATCTCTTGTTCCATTTTAGAAATATCTTAGGTCCCTGAGATCTCGATGAGATTTTGTTAGGTAATTACTTGCTATGCTAACTTTGCTTCAAAGCTCAAAGCATGTTATGGCATCAGTTCTCATTTGAATGTGAACTTACCCCATATGGTGTGATTTGCAACCGGAAAATGTAAAAACACATTTCAATGGAAAAGTGTGTGGGTACAATTGAACATTTTTTATCAAAAAAAATTATTGTAGTTATTTCCTATCCCAATGATAGCTTTTACTGGCCCTTATAAGTTCATTATTTATTAGGGATCGGATTTCCAAGCAAATGCAAGTTTTTTATGAACATCTTAGAAGCAAGACAACTAATTATGTATACGAATCATGAAATTTCCTTCGAAATGGCATTTAATCATTAATGCATATTTTTGCATTTCCATAACCTAAAAACTAATATCTTTTTCATCACGATTTTCCAACCCCAACATTATAATGCATTTAATAAACATGGCCGCATGTATTTACTTGACTTGGTTATGTCCTACTGCACTTACGCCAGTTATAACTAACAACATTTTATTAAGATTTCAATGTGACTTTGACAAAATCATTTAGTGGAACATAATTCTGAATCCTCAGTGAGATAGTTACGGTGACCTCACAAATGGAATTGAATTGAATCCAAAATATTTTCATCTCCGAAATATCAAGAAAAAAATTTAGTTAGGGATGCATCAGACCAAAGTGCAAATACATAATAGGGTCAACAGTGGACACTATGACGTATACGTAACATTTTTTTTATTGCATTGCGTTATGGTGAAAATAGAAAGTTCTTCATGAAAAACTCGGAAATCTCATCGGTTTTTAAAGGGAAAATTGCATGTTATTGCAGGTGCATTGGTTTTCAAATGGAAAACTGGAAAATTTCAAAATGCGTTTTCGATGAAAAACTCGGAAAACTCTTCGGAAATTTGCATATATTTGAAGGTGCATTGGTTTTCAAATAAAAAACTGGAAAATTTCAAAATGGGTTTTCGAATGAAAAATAGAAAGACATTTTATGAATGAAGTCATGAAAATTTTTAAACAAAGCAATTTTGTAGTGGTGCATTGCACTGGTTTTCAAATGGAGACCTGAAATTTACATAATGGGTTTTCGAATGAAAAAAAGAAAGTAATTCAAAGAATGAAGTCATGAACATTATTAAAAAAATTAATTTTGTGGTGGTGTAGGTGGCTTAGTGGTTATATGCGTTGGCTGCTAAGTAGAACGTTCTGGGTTCAAATGGAGAACTGGAAAGTTCTCTCATAACCGGACGCTTTCATAACCGGGCACGGACATAAGATTTTTATAGTCTTTAATACATACTTTATTTGGTTCTATCTTTTCTTCTTATCAGGCTTTCAGTTCTTGACACCAATTTTTGATTTTCACTTTTTTCAATTGATTTAAATTTAAATTTTAAATTTTTTTCTCTTCCTTTTCAAGAGAACAATTGAAAACCAACAATGAAAATTAATCTTGAATTTTATTCGTATTTCAACTTGTAAACTTCAAATAAAAAGTATTCAAAAAGTAGAAACTTCTTGAAATCAGAACAACATGGGAAATAAATATGTAAGGGCCAACCTACATTCACTTGATTAATTATTTAATCAATAGATCTGATCTCTCTTAGATTTATGTAAATCGACTAAAAGTATATTAAGTGCAATAAACCGACGACGTTTTTTTTATGAATAAATTCCTAGATTTATTACCAAAAATTAAAATTAAATAAAAAGAGTGGCACGACAGCTCTTGAAGAACCAAGGCTTAATTGGCTTACTCCCATCAAATATTCTCCGAGTGCATGTGAAGAATTGAAAGCACCTACATAATAATTCCGATTCCGAACGTCAAAATTGATAAGCACTTTTTTCATGACAGATTAATACTCTTGGAAGTTTTGTGAGTTCTACGTAAGAGGCAGTGAAATAATAACTTTATGGACACGAATAGGATTCGAACCCACAACGTCCTGCTTAACAGCCAACGCACACAACCACTTAGCCACGGACACTACTACAAAATTGCTTTGTTTAATAATGTTCATGACTTCATTCTTAAAATGACTTTCTATTTTCTATTCGAAAACTCATTGTGAAATTTTCTAGATTTCCGAGTTTTTCATGAGAACTTTCTATTTTCCATTCGAAAACCCATTTTGAAATTTTTCAGTTTTCCATTTGATAACCAATGCACCTACAGTTACATGCAATTTTCCCTTTTAAAACCAATTAGTTTTCCGAGTTTTTCATGAAAAATTTTCTAATTTCCATTCGAAAACCCATTTTGCAATTTTCCATTTTTCCATTTGAAAAACAATGCACCTACAGTTACATGCAATTTTCCTTTTGAAACCAATGACTTTTATGAGTTTTTCATGAAGAACTTTCTATTTTCCATTCGAAAACCCATTTTGAAATTTTCCAGTTTTCCATTTGAAAACCAATGCACATGCAATTGTCCCTTTTAAAACCAATGAGTTTTCCGAGTTTTTCATGAAGAACTTTCTATTTTCCATTCGAAAACGCATTTTGAAATTTTCCAGTTTTCCTTTGAAAACCAATTTTCATAATACGAATTTTTCATGCACAGAGATTGGAAAATAAAATCCATGCTTTTTTTGAACATCGATGTTAAAATTTTCTTTTCTAACAGCAAGTCGTGCCCAACAGTTCGCATGTAAACATGGTTTTGGTCCAAAAGCTTAAGTAGGAGTTCAGCTTTAAATATAACAAAGAAGAATTAATGAAATGAAATGGAATGAAATGAAATAAAAATAGAAAGACGTTTCAAAAAATTGATGTCGGCTGTAAGTTTTTTTGAATTTCCAAACAAAATTTTCGAGTAAGTAGATTAAAATCAATGTTTTTTCCTATTAATAATTATTTCTTTTTCTTTCAGAGTATCCTACTCTACAATCAGTGCATCGCAGAAGAATTCTATTACATTTATAAGGTATGACTTTTGTTTGTTTGTTGGTTTATCGACTACAAACATACAACCGACAAACAAACAAAAGTCTTACTTTATATATTAGTATAGATTGATTGTTGTGTGGTGTGATGGCTATCCTCAATCCTGCTATCCTGCTTGAACCGATTCTGGTAAACAGAGCCACAGTTGGCCGAAAAGTTATTTAAAGTTTTTTCCCGACAAATATTTTGAATTATGATGATGCCACGAATCCCCAAACCGCACTTTACTATCAGGCACTCCACAGAAGTATTGTATATGAAAAAATTGCGAGTTCGTCCTGGTTTCAAAATTAACAGAAATCTCCAAATGCCGCCCCACTCAAATGCGATTCAAACTCCGTTGACAACAGTGTTTTCGATCATCAATTGATTTTGACTTTGGTAGCCCACATGCGTGGTAAATCGATCAATTGTTATTTTCTGGTGTCGGCTTGATTTGGACAATCTACGTACGTAAACACGAGAGATGTATAACGTTCATGTTCATTACCTTTCACTTGAATTGGACGAGTGTATTCATTTTTTTCAATTGTTGCATTTGCTATGTTTTGGCATTTCCACAAGCTTTGTATTGTCTTGCTTGCGATGATTACTGGGTTGATTTTTACATTATGCTGCCGGATGTATGCGATTGTTGCATGTGGAGGCTCTGTGTGCACTAGGATATCTGTTTTACGTAATACCATCACTAATTGAGCCACTTAATTTAGGCGGGAAACTGTGGATAATTTGAAAAAGTGTATAGGTATGATTTACGTAATGTTATGGGTACTACAAAACTGGCAGATATTAAATAATGTTTGGTAATTTGCATTTGAATTTGTTTTAATTGTATTTTTAGGGGAAGGTACACCATGACGGGAACATTGAAAAATTAGTTAATTAATCAAGTTGTTTCGTGACTTCCAAGAGACTGAAACAGAAGTTGGTGTTTTTTAACGGATATTAACAGTTTCACAGTTGTCAAAATTATTAACAATCTTAGCATGATTTTTAGTTGATTATTGATTGCAATAAACGGACGATACGGGTAGTTGGAAAAAGTGGGTCCCTCAGTTCAAGACCTGAGCCAAACATCTAAGATGATCTCTTTTAAATGTATTTTGAGTTCCTTTCTCGTCAATTGATTTCACAGCATTACTTAAATCTATGTATGTTCTAGTTGATGTTTTGTTGTTGTTGTTGTTGCTGTTGTTATTAAGCCCGCCTGAAATTATGATTCTGGTTATTGAATTGGAATAAAAGTAATCTATAGAAATATCAACGACAAGCTATCATGAATCCACGATGAATTCAATTGAATAATTCCAAGAACAAAATGACAACAACAAAAAAACGTCAAGCTTGGAATCGACTATTGCTGTCATTTTATTATGTTGATCGGTGTAGGAATGTTTGTCAACTCGAATCGGCGCGCGGTAGATCGTGATTAAGTGACGTTCTTTTCAGTCAAATGGGGGTTTCCAAGGACTTATTGTCTCTTCTCTCCTTTTTATTTCTCGTTCTTAAAATAAATAATTTGATTTATTCAAGGCAATGGTTCAACGCCATGGGGCTTGTTTTTAAAACGTCAAAATATGTGATTTTTTCTTCTTTGAACCTTTTTGGCGAATAAAACAAACAAATAGAAGTGTCAGACATTTGACGACGATTTGTAAGGAGTGGTTTGAGCTGGAGGACTATGTAGAAACTTGTTTGTTTTTCGCAATCCAGCAGGAATGTAGCTACAGTGCTTTGCAAAAGTATAATCGCACCATGTAAAAATGGTTTTGTGTAAAACCGAGGACTGCAGCAATACTAAAATATTTTTTTTTTAAAGACCCTCATTAGATAAGAAAATTGAGAGAAAAAAAAATTACCGTTACTTTCGCCTCTAATGTTTAGAAAAGAAAACAAGTTTTTTTCTTTGTTGCATAAGTATAATCGCATTCTCTTATTTTTTCAACATTTTTTTTATTTTTTGAAAGATTAGTGTGGATTCTTACTACGCCGATTTTCAATCAAGTTAAAATACTCGATTTGAATTACTCTCGACCAGTTTTTTTAATTAGGAATTGTCCAACGAGTTCCATTCGTGCAGTTTTGTCTCTTGGAGCTCAGAAACACTACAAAACTGCCTGTTATTTTATATGGTGCGATTATACTTTTGCAAAGCACTGTATATAATTGAGTACCTACGTATGACATAAATCCACAGCTCAAGCTATTATGTAGAGCAACTACTTCGATTCTTTATTAGAAAAATGTTTTAACTACCATTTTCCTGTCCGAACTTTGTAAATGTGTTTCACAAACCCTTCTTGCTGTCTAAAAAGATGCAGTGATCTTATGGACGTTGACTCTTCTAGCTTATTCCGTGTACAACCCATAAAGCTCGCTGTCGAATTTTCTTCTCCATTCTCCATCAATGCACACTGGACCATAGAGAACCCGTGGATTTTTCTTTTTGAAGCTGCCTAGTGCACTTTCATCTGATTTTGACAGTGTCCTAGCCACTGTACTATAAAGAAGGACTGGGATGATGAGGGCCTTGTATCTACAGTTTAACAGTTTAACAGTGCTGTTGTTATTGCCCGTGTGAATAGCGAAGCCTAGGTAGATAAACTCTTCTACCACCTTTATATTTGAAAATCGATAAAAAGGTGGGTGACGATTTGGAGTTCATATGTTTTTTTTTTTCAGGGACTGCCGCAATATGAAATTTGGTATATGATTGACTTTTTCTGGTCTGAAGACAGTAAACGAAAGGCTTCAGACGTTCATTCCTACAGAAAGGTTCTTAAAAACGATGTCAAGTTGGCTGATTCTTCTGTAGGTGACGCAGTTTAGGTTATCTCCCCTTTTCAGGATCGAGCAAACAATGCTGAGGTTCCATTCATCGGTCATGCAATTTTCCGACAAGCAAGATTCTGTTCGCTGTTGCTTTACACAATCTATACTAATAGTCTTTCCGAATCCTTAAGATCGACTGCGATTCTACTATGATGTCCCCTTGCTCATCTCTGTAGGCATCAGTTCTTGCTCGATGACCTTGAGACAGCTGTTTCAACTTCCGGTAAAACTTCCGCACTTCATTCCTGCTGTTGGCTCTCTCAACATCCTCGTTTTGAAGCTTCCCTTTTTTATGTGAAAAGCAATCGAGCACTTAAAATTATTACTATCTAAAAAATAATCCTAGAAAATAATCGTCGAATCTTTTTCTGTCACTTTCAGTAATGCTCATCGTCATCAGTTTACCCTCGAGTTCTACTTTGGACTTACGGTTAAGTACAGAGATTAAACGAATATAAAACTACACTTAGTTGTCTACAATATTCACGAATCTACGGAATTTAAAGAAAGTCTAAAGTCCAATATGTTTGCAATGTCATTAGGGGTTCGATTAGAAGACTATCCGGGCAGAGAAGAATTGAATAAGAACGGTACAGATTCCGTTCTTATTCAATTCTTCTCTACTTTTATTCTCCTTTTATACTGACCAGGCCCCAAAATCAGCTGCACAGTTATCTTTTTGAACTTTCCTTAGGGATTCCAGACGGATGTGTCAAAGACATTTCTCGCTGATTTTCCACACTTATGTCTGCCAAAAGACTTCTTAAAAGATTTTAAGAAAAGGCTTCGTAGTCTGACATCAAATTTTCATGCGCTGCCCTCGTTAAGTCGTTCGATGTTTTTTCCTTCGTAGAGTGCTAAAATCCCGTACGCTGTTCATTAATTGAAATGCAGTCAATCTGGAAGACGGTTCATTTTTGGTCCGTTTCATAGGGTATTTCTATCAGCAAGAAAATGACATTACAAAGTGACATTGTAAGAATATACTTACTTCAAAAACTGACCTTCATCACATTAAAATTTATATCATCCCGACAATTTCTTTCATCTCAAAAAGATCGCTATCACTCAATCCATTTTGTCAAGTCCGCACAACCCGCAAAGAAAACCTTAATTCCATTCACGTAACCAAAAGCGTATGTCTTTAGCCCATTGCAACTTAAAATCCGACACTTAAAGGCACTCTCGTGCTGATATGGCTGTCAGATTAACTCCGCTGCAACCAGTTTTCGATCATTTTTTTTAGCTTCTCGTTTTACGAGTACCTATATCTTACAAGACACTAATAAAAAAAAAAAACCAGCCGACACACTTCAAGACCCAAGAGTACAAGTTTGAAAAAGCAGAACAAACAAAATATTACAACAATCCTTGACCTTTACCGATTGCCCTCGGCTCTCGGAAGTGAGTGCGGTGCGGCGAACGAAAAACTCCAAAGACATGAAAAATAAATAAAACCAGCAACAACCCACAGCAAAACAAAAAAGCCTGTTCCGAGTCATTCAATCACTCAAACTCTACTCAAAGTCTTGACGGTTTGCCCATTAAGTGAATTGTGGATGTTACACAATCTCGAAATACTTGAGGGCATTTTTCGTTGATCGTTTGTTTTTTACATTTCTAAATTCTAACGCCTATTATTTCTTGTGCTGTGTTATTATTTTTTTTGTTCTTCTTTGTTTTTATGGATTTGAATTTTTCTTGGTCGCAATTGTTTCTGCGGTTATTCTGTAACCTCAAGTTCGATTACTTTGAACAAATTCTAGGATATTGAAACGACCACGATGACGACGACGCTATGACTACGGCACAGGCACTCCAAACATAGTAATTGGCTCATTAAACTCATTAGGTTACATGCCATGTATTTCGTAGTATGGCAAATAAACAAATTTCCTTGGTTTTGGATGAAACTCCATACGAGTTGGTCGGAGAAAAACTGCTCTTTGTTGTGGCATAGTAATTGCTTCACAAGTAAACCAGAACTGCGGAGAAGGTAACCTGGCCTCACTTGGAATGAATAATGGAAATGAGTTATGTAAAGTAGACTTTGAGAAACTGCCGAATGGTACAAAGTTTGCTGTGAGAGGGAAAACAAGATATGTAACCGAAAAAACTCCAAATTTATTTCCGTAAATTTGGAGGAATAAGCAATGTCGAAACTCAAAATTCTAGCAAGATCGTTTGTACTTAAATAGACTTATGAGCTATTTGCTATCGTATTCCAGATTTCAAGATATAATTTTTTTAATTCGTCTGCGCTACAACCGGGATCCGGATACGGACTGAACATGAGCTTCATTTAAAAAGTTCTTCATGTCTTAATGATCCCGAAAACATTTTTTAATTAAGCTTTATCAAGGAATTCCACACCATAAGTTTAACAATCGGTTCAACTTAATCATGTCCGTCTGCTTACTGACAATTATTAAATATCTACTAAACACACCCATTAATTTCACTACTTTGTCAATTTATTGCCACTCGTTAAAATTTTATTAATACCTCTTTCTCTTTTTAAAAATAAAAAAACACCACACGAAAACCAACAATTTTCATTTCGATTAATTCATCAAAGCTCATTCATTCATTGCCTGCTACAATCGATTACTTTTTCTTTCGGAAGCGTTTATCTTATCTCTTGAGCCACCTTAACTGAACACTGGACAGTGGACACGCATCTGGGCAAGAGATTAATGCTGTACAAAACCACGATAATCTGTTAAAGAAAAAGTCAATTTAAAATTCAATAATCAAAATAAAACGATATCCTCGCGCTCACATAATATGCGTCGCATTGACCATGGGGGTCTTGCATGTGGCTAACCAATAATCGTGGTTACTTTCTGCACTTTCGATTTTATTCTTCCAGACATTAAGTCATTTGACAAAACTGGACATCGACGGCATGCTAAAAAGTCATCAAAAATGATGATTCAACATCAATTACACTCGTAGTATAACTCTTGCGAGATATAGTCTGACGGGTGAAATTAATTTTCCAAGTGATAGAAAGAAAAACTGACAGATTGAAGAATATATCTCTTGATACAACGGGAACTCTCAGACTATAAAATTCAATTCATTAAAAATTGCATAATCCAAGATGTACGGGGACCAACTATCCGTCGGAATTCAATCGATCTGATCAATCTCGAGCCAATCCTCATCTCAGGTTTTTCTCACCGGTAATTGATTACCTGTCAATATGAAATTTTTATCCACAAAAAAAAAACAAAAACCATCAGAATCAAAAATAATGAATGAAGACGTAACCGAAGCGATGCTGGAGCGCTAATCGGCTGCACACAAACCGAAATCGATTTAATATATGCAGATGACCCGATCAGATACTTTCTCGATTATTACTGCATTCGCATGGTGTTATGTGATATTGCTTTTTTCGAAACGAAATCGCTCGTTATTCTGAAATCGTACACTCGTCAGTCGTCAAAGTAGAGATCCAATATAGATTAGTGTCATATGTCAAGTTGCAATATGTAATATTGGAAATTCAGTAAATTCTTTAAAACACCAATTAAAATTTTGAATTCTATGACAAAATCAGAAAATGTTTACTGCAGACGAAATTGGAGAGATTCAATAATTGGAAGTATTAAGTTGCAACTGCATTAAATTTGGAGTCAAAAAAAATTTTGGGATGATATCTTTCAAATAATTTAAAAATTAAATGAGTGGAAGAGAAAACTCAAACAAAAGATAAGGAAGCGAATAATAGGAAGCTTATGAAAATTATGTTCTTTCATTATATTAAAAAAATTGTATTCATGGATCGTTCAAATATTTTGTGTATCAGAGTTAAACAAAAATTGAAATAGATCATATGACGAATCTTCTCACTTTAAAGCGGGTTGATAAGCAGCGTTAGTCCGGAAACTATATTTATTATTAAGAAATCGATTACCGTCAGAGCGGGTGACTTTGGCCACTTTCTCAGATTGAAATGTGAATAACTTTTGCAACAGTTTTTTTTTTTTTATGAACATTTTAACATTTTTACCTACTTCGCTTACTCTTTAAGTATGCTAAGTCTGGAACAAATCGATCGAACAGTTTTCCAATACAGAAGCTAAAATACGGGTGGCCAAGTCCTCCCCCCCCCATTCCGGGTGGCGGGTGACTTTGGCCGGGAAAACTTTTTCTTAATTTTCTAAGAAACTACGAGCAGCAAGTCAATTTCACCAATACCAAATGAAAGAGCAGAATTTTTCTCTATATTTAAGTATTTTGTTAGTAGCTTACACTGTATTTTTGGTTTTAAGCAATTTTTTTTTTTTATTATGTTAATTTTAATTTACGTTTTGATATCCTTGATATTGAAAAAAAAAACAGTCTCTCTCGGCGATCCACTGTTGGAACAGGAAGTTTTTTCTCCAGATCACTTTTGTTCACCTGTGCAACATCTTATCTTTCTGGATATATAAAGCTCCGCCTAACACGTCCTCGTAAGAACGAGGCTGTTAATTCATCGTTGTATATTTTTAAGATACAGCCAACGTAATGTTTTACTTTTTTCTTTACTGGAAACCTGACCAAAAAAAAATCACGAACACTGATAGAAATGGGTCTATGAAATAACTCCCACGAAATAAGTCCCACTTTTAAAAACGAAATAAGTCCCACCAAAAATTGCTTACAAAAATGAAATAACTCCCACTTTTGAAAACGAAATAAGTCCCAACAAAATGAAATGATTTAAAAATTTACTTTTCCCACTCAAAATAAAATAACTCCCCCTTGAATAATATATTTCTTAAATGAATTAAGTCCCACTTTCATAAACGAAATAAGTCCCACTTTTTCATTGTTTAATGCGATTTCAAATAAGAAGTATTTGGCTCCTCGAAAAAAACACACGTCGAAGGGGTATGAAATAACTCCCACTTTACAAAACGAATGTATTCCCACTCAAAACGAAATAAGTCCCACTTAAAATAAAAACGCGTAACGAAATAAGTCCCACCAATTGACGAAATAAGTCCCACTTTTAAAAACGAAATAACTCCCACTTTCAAAATAGCAATTTTTGGTGGGCCTTATTTCGTTTTTAAAAGTGGGACTTATTTCGTGGGAGTTATTTCATAGACCCGATAGAAATATCCTTGTTGGCCGTTATATCATCGTCACTAATGATTTTTGTTCTTGCCATTCAGCGAGGTTAATCCTATTTGAGTCATCCAAAGGTAAGGACTTCATTGAGTTTAAGGTTGTATTATGAGTTGATGATTCTGATGAAACGATGACCTGTTAATACAAATAGGTATACCTTGTTAATTTACCAATTTCATTCAATGAAATAGTTAAATAGGTATACCCATTACGATAAGACGCAGCAAGGTCTTCCAGTTGCGACATAATTTTGATGGACCAAGTTCATCAGTATACATATCTTCAGTGAAATCTTCATTTGCTTGTATACTGGAAGACACTGTTAAGACGTTTGATGATGTTGTGAAGTCTGCAATGGTGATACTGATGCCAGGTTTTCTTTCTTGGCTTTCTGGTTGAGGTATCTTCATATAATCCAAAACTGACTCACATACGGTGGTCACATTTTCTACATGGGTTGGGATCAATTTTCTCCAATTTAGATATAACTTTTTGCTATCGCATGGATAAATTCCAGTTGCAAGGTAGCCGGGTATAAAATCCTCATGTTAGCTATCCCAGAATTTTCCCGAAGTCTAGGAAACACTTCTTTGGGCATGGGCATTGGTTTGTTTTTCGGGTTTGCCAACTTGTAGTTTTTAAAGTTTTTCTACCATAATGCCTTCAAACGTCGAAAGAAGGCTACATACCTATAGTGGTTGTGCTATGTGAGTGCAATTGGATGGAAGACAAATAATTGTAATATCATTTTCTTCAGCTAGATAACATCTTCTGAGAAATGGCTCGCAAAATTGTCACCAAATTACCAAATTTCACCAGATTACCAAATTGTTGAAGAAGCAGGATATTGTTGAAATTGATATTGCTCTTCTTGATATATGTAATTATATTTTGGCATACTCGCGATTTTATTATAAAAAAAAAAATTTATTGGTTACTAGCTGACCCGGCAGACGTCGTCCTGCCTTGATTTGAAGAATTAAATGAAACTCCCGAAGGTTTCTGGGATGGTACAATGAATTTTCAGCTGTTGGCTCCATAGTCATTCCAATGAATTTCAAAAACTCCTTGACGGAGTTTCATTTAATTCTTCAAATCAATGCAGGACGACCGACGTCTGCCAGATCAGCTAGTGCGCCACGGGACTCATCTGTCAAATGAGCTACATATTAAACTTATATTTTCTGTAAGAGTTAGAGTCGCCTCTGGCCACCGATATGGCGCTAGTTGACATGTGTCAAAATTCCCTTAGCAAGTTAATGCTTCCATAGGCCGATTGGTGCGCCACAGTACTCATCTGTCAAATGAGCTATATATTAAACTTATATTCTCTGTAAAAGCATGAGTCACCTCTGGCCACCGATATGGCGCTAGTTGATAAATGTCGTAATTCTCTTAGCAAGTTAGTGCTTCCATAGGCCGATTGGTGCACCACAGGACTCATCTGTCAAATGAGCTGTATATTAAACTTATATACTCTGTAAGAGCTATTGTCGCCTCTGGCTACCGGTATGGCGCTAGTTGACATGTGTCAAAATTCCCTTAGCAAGTTTATGCTTCCATAGGCCGATTGGTGTGCCACAGGACTCATCTGTCAAATGAGCTTTATATAAAACTTTTATTCTCTGTATGAGCTAGGGTCACCTCTGGCCACCGATATGGCACTAGTTGATACATGTCGAAATTCTCTTAGCAAGTTAATGCTTCTATTGGCTGATTGGTGCGCCACAGTACTCATCTGTCAAATGAGCTATACATATATTAAACTTATATTCTCTGTATGAGCTAGGGTCGCCTCTGGCCACCGGTATGGCGCTAGTTGATAAATGTCGTAATTCTCTTAGCTGATTGGTGCGCCACAGTACTCATCTGTCAAATGAGCTATATATTAAACTTATATGCTCTGTATGAGTTAGAGTCGCCTCTGGCCACCGGTATGGCGCTATAAACAAAACAAATCAAATTCAACTGAATTAAGATGCAGTTAAGTTTTAAATGCAAAAATGAATTTATTGAACAATATTTCCATTTCGTTGTTTTGAATTTTTGTTCATCAATTTGTGAACATAAAATATTTTTAAAGTGGCATCACTTTCGCACCAGAATTCGCTCTATATTTGCCATCTTGGATTTTATTGGACAGTTCGAACTTGACAATCTTCAGGAGTATATTACCTTTGGTACTTGTATCATGGGTTTCCCCTCTTTATCTAGTCTGTGGCTTGCATTGACATATTATAATATGGACTACTAGTTGCCAACTTCACGCGTGTTCAGCGTAAAGAGCGCTATTGGTTCAGGGTGGCCAAAAAAAGAACGATTCCAGCTGTCAAAAATGAACAAAAACAAAAACATAAACAACGAGGTCGCTGTGCAGTGTTACCGCAGGGAAAAATATTTTCGAGTCCAAGATGCTTGAAAAACGAGTCCACGTAAAAAAGTAAGTGTACATTTAAAGCGTGGCCCGTCAATTTGCCTAGCTTCGCGGCAAAATACCTTGGGTGGTTTTCTCTCTGTATCTGCTCTGTGGTCAATATATTGAATGAAAATATCGATAAATCAACGAAATTATCGATAACAATTTACAGGTACCCAATTTTTATTTGCGTTTTTCTCGCACGTAATTCAATAAAAATTAGTTTTTCCAACTCAGGAACCATCCCGGGTTTATGCACAACAACTTTTCCAAAGATTATTACATGATCAAATGTGTAGTTTATGAGTCTATTAGGTAATATACAAACCAACATTCATTTCATATAATATATACATATATAGATAAATAGTTACAAGGGTAAAAGTAGGAGGATTCAATTTGAAAAACAATACATATTATCGGAGTCAAGGTCATTTTGCAATCATGTTTCTGCAGCATGTTGAAAATATCCAACATTTTCAGGTGATTTTTTTGTGAACATTTTTAATAAAAATAAAAATTGGTATATATTTTTACTTAATGTTAGTTAAATAAGTCTAGTATGGTCATTTTTTAATCCATTCAAATATACAAATTTACAAAGAAGTTTGGAAAAAATCAAACCACTCCTTCATGTTTTAACAATTATTCTAAAAAGTATTCATTCAGTGGCCAAAGTCACCCGCTCTGGCGGTACCTCTTGTTCTATTACAAATCTGTGGAATATGAGTGGAATAACCTTTTTTTTTTTATTAAATGTGGCTATAAACTATTTTAGGAACTAATTCTTTTCATTAAATTGCTCGCTTTGTTCTGGAATCTGGACTGCTTTCGCCAGCTTGATGCCTTTTTCATAATATGGACTTATTCACTATTTGAGCTACATTTAAGTTAAACAATTACACAAATTTGCCTTAAATTGTTTAGAAAGTTACCGTACCTTCTCAATAATTAAAAACTAAACCACTTTTTGTATTACTTATAAGATTTATCAAACTGTGAGAAAATGAATTGATATGCTTAATACAATACAATACAAAAAAAAAAAACAAAGACTGACAACAGCACAAAACATAAGAAACACTCAGATAACAAATGGAATGCATTTTTGTTTTTTCATATCTCTTGTTTCTTTATTTGAAGAATTATTTCCTCAATCAAATGCGACGTAGAGACAAACCAGTTGGGGAATTAATCTTTTTCGAAATTTCATTTCAGTTTCATTTGTTGTTTTCATTCGTTTCGTATTCTCTTACCTAAAAAGCAGTTGTCAAACCTTTATTTCGATTGAACTCACAACAAGCTGCTGTAGCCCTCTTGAAGGTCATATTGCTAGCTGTGAACTCACGTGTCGGTCGAAAAAATAATGTTTAATGATTAATTCGTTAACTTTTTGATGTTATAATGTGGATGATGAAGTCGAGAGATAATTTGTATATCTGCAACACAAAGTCAAGGTTTTGTCGCATTTTTAATTTGGTGTTTCATCATTTCATCATCATTCAATGTTTCGCGTGGTCGATGAGATACATATCAATAAATAGTAAAAGCGTTTCAATCGGATTAAGATAGAAATAACTTACTTGCATAGCTGGGCACCGTTAATCAAAAAGTTAACTTCGTTAACCGCTAATCCGTTAATTAAAAATTTAACTTCGTTAACAGTTAAAACGTTAAATTTTAGAAAAATTAACGCAAGTTAACGTTAATCGTTAATCCGTTAACACGCCATAAAAATTTTATTTTCTATTAAAAATGGGAAGTAAAGACAAGTAGATTTTTAACTTCCCAGAGGAAGTTATTGTAATGGGGCCGATTTTATGAATCTCCAATTTTTGCATATCTCCATGTATCGAGCTCACTAGAATCCGAATCAACCGTTTTTATGATGATGTGTGTGTGTGTGTATATGTGTTCGTAAGTGCGTATGTGCGGACGTGCGTTACGTTTTTTCAGCTCAACTATCTCGCGAACCACTCATCGTATTGTCATAAAATTAGTGTCATTCGACGCGGTATTGTATTGTTAAGAGCTGGTTAGGTTTTGAGCGAAATCCGGTTAGCGGTTTTTTAATGGCAATTAAAAATCTAACACAACCCTAATATAATGAAAATTATGATAATTTCTGCAATAATTTCAACAATAGTGCAAAAAATCTTATAGTTAGTGTGAAAAAAAAACAAAATTCAGGAATATCATGGACTATATTTGATTACTAGCTGACCCACCAAACGCTGTTTTGCCATTTAATATTAATATTCGGAAATACTAATCCGATTAGAAAAATGCTTTCACTAATAGAAAACTATACAATATTCAGAAGTAATATAGGCGCTACTGTTATTCAAATGAACTTATGGAATTTAACTTTGAAAACAACGTGCGTGTACAACTACAACGGAACGCATCGGCTGGAAATTTGCCTCTAGAAAGTTAGTCGTGTAGACAACATGGGTCGCACTCATATTTTTTTTAATATAGTAAATTATATGTTATAATTATAAGAGTTTAAATGTTAAAACAACAATTTATTCAGTCATGTATATGAATGTGATTGTTCCCCTTCATGAACATCACCATGTTGAAATTCTCGAGGCTCTTTTCGACTGAAGTATATCCTTGCCCGTGGAGAAGAGACGTTCAGCAGCAGCGCTTGATGGTATGGCAGTATTGTGTTGGATAAACAGATTTGCCAATACTTGTTCCCCGAGGAATGCCGCTACATTTAACGAGTCTTTTGACATCAAATCTAGCCCCGTTTTTACGAAACCTTGAGCTTTACTTCTTAATGATTTGTTGTTTTTAGGTTTTTCTGAAGATTGAGTAACAGAGTTGAAAAAGTCATCCTCATCATCGTCGTTGTTACTCGCGTTGCTGCCTCCGCCACTTACACTCTCTACGTTCTTTGATATTTCGATACCTTCTTCTTGTAACGCTTCTTCTACCTTTTTTTCCATGCATTTTTTCACTGCATTTACACGACTGTTATCATATTTCTGCAACCATATCAACCGAAACTTAGGATGAAAAGTCGCAGCAAGTTTGCACTGTTCATCGTCCATAAGTGGTCCGAACCTTCTATCTATGCCGTTTAATAAAGCTTTGACTAAAGCTGTGCAATTTACAAAAAACACAGAAAGGCAGCGAAAAAGACAAGTCGCGTGCCGTTGTGTTTCCTGAAGGGTGTTGACTTTTATAAGCTATAAAAATAATTGTAAACTTTAACTAATGTTGAAACATACTATAAAAGACTAAGTCTTACTGTATTATCCAATACTGAAACTGAATTACCAATAATCTAATGTGTATCTGAATGGTATTTGTGTTCGATTAACGATTAATGGACTTTGGAAAATTTAACGATCGTTAAAATTTTTTTGAAGTTAACTGAAAAGTTAATCCGTTAATGGGAATGTTAACTTCGTTAATTAACGATTAACGGATTAACGAAAAAATGCCCGTTAATGCCCAGCTATGCTTACTTGGAATTCAAGGGCAAACGTCCAAGGGCTACTAGTCCAAATATCGCGAGATAACTCTTTTGAAGGATTTAATTCCCCTAGGTATGACTTAGTGTGACAATAATCCTTTAAGAAGTTGGAGCGAGAGGATTAAGAAATGTGATTTAGTGTACATATCGACATACAACAAAGTTGAAATATATTAGGTACACTAAGAACACTAATTCATTCATATTTAGTTCACGCTTTGTAGCAGGCGATTATCACCTTGATGTCAGAGAAAAACCGTATCACGATATTCAACGATTTTTGATTTTATAACTCACGACTTGTCGTTTTTTGCGGATATTGATACATGAAATTGCAGGGAACCAACAGGGTTTCCCACATTTTACCCGATAGTACAGGTTCTTGAAGCCCAAAAAAAAATATCCCAACTGCTTTTCCATGCCGCGGCAGTGTAATTAACTAACTACTCAGGCATAAAAACAATCAGATCACTGTTAGAGATGAGACATGTCAAAATAACTTCAGTTATGCTAATGCACCTTTCCATGCCTGTGAACCTATCCGTGGCCCTAGCTAGAATGATGATGATACTTCTGTCCCTTTTTGTTTCCTGATCGCTTTTCAGCTCATATGGCTCGCGAGTATTCCCACAGTGGGACATATTTGTGCCATGGAATCACAAAGCAACATGCTGTAGCAGCCCATTAAGATGCATCATCAACATCTTTATGTACCGGAGACCACCATCAACGGTCTGGATCATGCTTTGACTTAAAATAGCTTTAAGTCGTGTTTCACATTGTACCTACTTACATTCTGTTGGGTTGCACAATTTCTTTCATGATCTGCGAGTTGCAGCAACATGTGGAATAAAAAATCTGGAGTTTTCGTCAAGAACGGTAATAAATACTTTAAACTCACTTGAGTATGCTTTGTAAGACTCCAAAGCTGGATATTTTTGGGTTTTGTATGGTGTGCTTGTAATAGAACAAAGCTCAGAGGCTGAGGTGGTTCCCGAAGTACGATTGTGCGGCGTTGTTTAGTGAAGTTTAAGTGGTGCGGAATTATTTAATTCTTGCAGCTTGCTTCGACTTGGAGCTATAGTTCTTTTCTAACAAGACATTGTTAAAGTGTTAGCGTCCAGGTTTTTGTTCTTTTTCAAAAATATACGCTAATGGACGAGTTGTGGCTAGATTTTCACAGTGAATCGGTTTGTTGGCACTCCATTGTTGAAAATAAGTGGTTTGAAACTTTAAATTATGTGAATTTACGGGAATTCAATACAATAGGCAAAAGTAAGCTAATATTTTCGTGGGTTGTGGTTCAAGATGGGAGGAAACAATAGGTTTCAATATGGTGTTGAGACTGAATGTGATCATTATGAGTTAGAAAAAGGTGTTACGGGCAATTTTATGACTCGAGAAAAGTAAACAATGAAGGGAATTATGTTTCAAGAACAAGAATTCCCGGCAGACGAAGAATATTGATAAGATTAATTTGGTCTGTGTGTTTTGTATTTTGCAGCAAAAAAAGTGTCTTGTATAGAGACTTTCCTTATGCTTTGATTCTCTTTTCTTTCCCTTGATATTTGGGTGCTGCAGTTTCAAATTCCTTAAAGAACATGAGCAGAATAATTAAACTGAATCAAATTAATTGTTGACTTAGTGACAATTAAAAATTGCCTGTTTTTAGGCTAGCAATTTTTATTTGTTGTCAAAAAACTGTGCAATTCAATTTAGTGATCGAGGCACTCGGGCGTATACTTGTTATTTTGTTTGCCTTAAAATTAAAATTGTAGAGTTATAAACCCACGTGTAAGGTTAAGTAAGATGAAGTATATTTTATTCTTGTCATTTCCAAGTCGTGTGCAGCTCTTCCGTCTCCTTTCCAGTTTACGAATTTTCGGAAAAATAATGAGTTTCCAAATTCGGCGTTATTCCACGGCACCATCATCATTGACCACTTTGACGAAGTTCTTGCATGCTTGGGCTTCCTTAACCATATTCTACCTCCAATCTTAATCGTTTCCGTTTGTCGTATCTATCTGTCTATCTCTCTCTGTTGTTTTATTGTCTTGTTCTGTCTTAGCCGATAGCCTCAGTCACCAGTGCTGCTACGTGTCTGTAGCTCGTCACATACATGTGCGAAGTACTGTAATTTCAATGTTCAATGTTCAATATAAGACTCTTCACTCGAGCGCGGCTAAGTGTTCAAATTGCCTTTGGCAACACTCAAATGCCCATTACAATATAAACATCAAAACGAAACCTCCTATTGGAAAACATTGAAGGTGCTTTGATCTCAATTGCTTACTTTCCGTACGGTTTGGATCAAGATTAAGCGTATTTTGAAGCAGTTAATCCCACTTCTCAAATGCCTATCAATTAAAGATCAGCTATAAATGATACACACACTCAATCGTTAAGATTTGAATGATCTCTAAGAGCCAAATTACTTACTTTGAGCTTCAAACTGCTCTGATAAACCAGAGCCCTTGAATACCCAATTCCTTTTTTTAACTTTAACTCAAATAAAAATTACAACATCATTCAAGCAACACGTTTTGATTGAATCATATCGTGCCACATTACTCAAGAAGTCAATGTCGAAGTTCAAGTTGCTTTGAGGAAAAAAAAGTAGACCACCACAAAACAATGAGAGTAACGCAAATAAGCCATTGCCCTCATTGTCTTCAACCATTACTTGTTTCCACAGCGACGCGATGGCATAGTTTAGATTTCTTCTTCCTATTTTCCATCTTTCTTTGATCGTCACCATTTTCCATTCATTCAACAAACATGGAGTTGCAGCCGCAAGCATCGGGAGGGTTACCCGTCGCGTTTTTCAATTCAAGTCGTATAAATCTGTCACGATAAAATCAAAATCGGCCTTAACTTTCGCGTACCTTGGCAACTCTCAAAGTCAGTTAGGACACTTAAAACAAACGTACACACAATCTACAAAGCGGAAATCGTGTAACGATAATCGTTCGATCAAAACTCACCGAAGATCATTCACAGAATTTGTTTGTGGTTTGCTGTTGGCGATAATTGGTTCGACTGTGAGAAATAGCTCCGAGATGCTGCAGCCTAACAAATTTAGCCGCCAAAAGCTGCCTAGGTCCAAGCTTACAAATTTCTGTTAGTCTATTGGGTATTCGACAATAGCTAGAGCTATAGAGAAAAGAGTGGTGCGAACTCCTAAGTCCATATTTGGAGGGTTTTTCTATGGATAACGATACAATGTTGATGTTGACGATGATGTCGCGCCGAACTGTCGCGTAGTCGTCTTTCAGTGATACAACACGCTTGGTTGTTTTGCCGTGCCATCATTCAGCTTATATCGATAGTTTTGTTTTGTGAATCGATTAATGGCCAATAAGCTGTCGAAATCAATAGATAGCCATTGGCGCTTTGAATTTGTTAACAAATTGCATGCAATCGCAGTCTTTTGCCCAACCGAAATCATCTGCATCGCAGCCAGCCGGCAAAATAAACCAACTAATTGTCTCTCGATTACATTGGATATCATTAGGCTTTTAAACAAATATTGTCATTTCCCTATGACGTTTGTATTTGCATACGTGCAAAAGGCCTCTATTTCATGGTCCAAACAAGGAAGAGAAGATTACAAGCGTTTGATATCCCTATTGCCAAAATGAAAAATGTACGTGCTGACGCTGAGCATGCGCAAGACGTCTAGACCTTTATTTTTATGACTTTCAGCAACAAACAATCTTGTGGCGATTACCTTGTAAAGCTTTTCACACTTCTCTGTGGGTTTTGGTCTATGGACTGGTTGTTGGTCAGTTTGGGCTTAGTCAGTGGAAAAAAGATAGCCGCCGACACCTTTTATGCGATGTTGATAAATATTGTGGCAACAGTTTTTACGACAACAGCGTGTAAAGTAATCCCTTTTGTCCAAAGCGCAGAGAAAGTGAGAGTTTCGACTTTGGAGTTGGACATTGCGAAATGGTATATAAAGTTAGTTCGGTCTGTTAGCATGTTGCTACTTAGTTGCAATGGTTGTAATTGATTCGAATTGAAATGGAATTTTGCACTTTTTGGAAGAATTGAACAACCAACTTAATGTTATACCGTGGAACATTTATTATTTTTGAAGAACAAGCACATAAATAGTTGTTAAAAGGACTATCAATAAGACAGTATACTGAATTTCATTGTTTCATAAGCAAGGACATCTTTGCTTATGAAACAATGAACACTGTACGGGCGGCGGGTTTCGAAGTTACTACTATTTCAAATTCACGTAGAATGTTATCAAATATGGAAATCCTTGTTTGGCCGTCTTAAAGTGGTTTCTGCGGATGTAAAAGGTCAATTGTGCAATTTGTTTCATAAACTCTACGACAGTCTTGTGTTATAGTTAAGGCCACGATATTTCGTTCAAGAAAAGAGAAATAGAAAATGCTATTGCAATATTTGCTTTTTTAATCTGTGTACTTGCTGTTTATTCATTTAATGATCTCTTTGAGACTCCACTGGAAAACAGCATCGAAATATTATAGACAATGCCAAAAAGTGTTTTCTGAAATTCATTTTTATTGTTGGCTGAGATGCTCTTCCACCTGAAATTCAGTCATTCCCCTCTGCGTCGCCTTCCAGACTTGAATCCAAAGTCTTTACGGGTCAAAGCTCACGTCGTTGCAGCTATCTACGCCACCTTAGATCTTGACTCTCCTGGCTAGATTGATTTCGCTAGTTGAATCTTCGGTTCCGTTCTCCTTTTTTGCTGGGGTACTGAGAGACCCGAACAAATTTCCTCTCGCAATATCCGTGTCCATGGTGCATTCTTCAGAGAGGACCTTACTGCTCAGTTGCTTTCTTACTGCAAAGCAGCAAGCCATCTGAAAAATTATTCTACGTTTGATTAAAACACTGCGGTGTCCCTATCTTGAAATTTAAGCTGTCCTCAGTGACATCTTGTTCAAGATGTTAGATGTCCTTTCTTCTTGACAATTCCATCGCAGAGCTTTGACTGTCATCACAACTTGTTATTCCAAATATTTCAATATCGCCAGCGGCGGCGGCGCGGCGGCCGGCGGCGTACCGTAGTAGTTGTAAAAGTATAGTTGACGTGAGAGTATTACACAATTTCTTCAAGACAAATGTTGACAAAGTACGACAGACATGGTCTTGTATACGATTTTTAGGAGACTTTCTTCTCCCTACCTAATTGGTGAAGTTCGGGGGAGCCTGTGTTTCATTGGGTATATTTTATCCTCTACAAGTCATTGTACCAAACCATAATAATATCAATCCATATTTTTTTTTTGCGGCAAAACAACTTTCCTGCCCGACTCATACAAGCGCCGATCACCATCCCACACAGCTCTGACTGCCAGCTCGTAAACAAAGATGTGGTGACACGTTCGACTAACTAATACCTAATCATTGATCTGCCACAAGATACGGCATCGAATCCACTCGCACGATATCATAGTTCAATTATATCGGGTTTCCCGTTCATCAGACTCACCATTCTCTTTGTTTCACCTGAAAATCACACCAGACTGCAACGAACGTCCGTTAGAACTTATCTCCTATCCTTAGCACAAACTTAAAGAGAATCAACACAAATCCAAATAAAGGAAGGAAACCCCAACTGACAAATGACCTACCTCAATGGCGCGGAAAGAGTCATTGCCCCTCTCGCAGAATGAATGTTCCTAAAGCCTAACTCATTTGTGTGTGATGTATTTGGTATTCTGATATTCTCTATGTGATCAGACATTGTCTCGATCGGTGGTGTGTGGCAGAAATTGGCAAGACAGATAGTTCTCTTCAGCTGGAACGAATAATGACAATTTCCCTCAGCACAAATGTGTAAATGTATCTGAAACTGTAATCCGTTATGGCAATGATCAATAAGTCAAAACGTGAGCAATAAAGATAGAGGGGCGATACACTACTACTTTTGCAAATGGAGCACCACAGACAGCTGATCTTGTATTGTTTTTGATGGTTGAGGGTATAACAGACTTCTCTTGAGACTGCATCCATGAACAACAAAATAAGTGGTGCCTGAGAATTTAATTAACCTAGATTTCTCGGATCACATTCAGTCAGTCATTCAGTCAATGGTCGTGCAAACAATTCCGCACCAAACCACATAATTACTCTTTAATGACGGAAACGGTGACATGAACGTCGATCTTGAGCATAGTGGCTAGACTTGTAGTGTTGGTCTTTGTTGAGAATGGGGAAGAGTTGGATTGAAATTGGAGATCGGAATTAAAGTTGCTTGTATTATGTTTTGTTCAAGGCTCTTGCTTTTAGTTCCGTGCAGCAGTGGGGCCTTTAAGGAAATCAGAGGCAAAAAAAAAAAGAATTTGATTTTCTGTGTTATCCGTTTCTTAGCTTATTTTACAAATGTTTGAGGCAATAGAAGAGTAGAAATGCTGCCGAGAAAGGTTATTCAGTAACTTGAAAAAACGATGTGTAATGGCTCTCACGAATTGTAAAATAATGTGAAAAATAGCCTTGAAATGTTGGCAACAGTTACAGACATTTATAACACTTGCGTCTTAATTTGAACAACAGGTTGAGACGGAAACTAAACTCACAGACACTCATTTCCTGCAATAGAAAGCGATAGGATAGAAGTGGAGGCACTGCTGATAAATTTACAAACGTAAGAGATCAGCGTGCTTCAGTGTCAGAAGATACCATCATTCGCCCTGATACCTGATACCAACATCACAACAATATTAATTTGTGCTATCTCTGAATGTATTTATTGACATTGACATTGACTTCACAGTACTTCGCACATAAATGTAACGAACTACAGACACTTAGCAGCACTGGCGACTGAGACCATCGGCTGGGACAGAACAAGACATTAATACAACAGAGAGAGACAAATAGATACATAGAAGGGAAGAACATACAACATTAATCCACGTGGCACAGAGGAGGAGACACAGATTGAAATTGTCTCATATCATCGCACAGGTGGCCTCAGATAAGCTGGCCATTTTTGTAGAAAAAGAATGCTGCCGAAGCTGCGGCTTGAACCCGTAGCATTCGGCTTAGCAATCAACTACTCTATCCTCTGAGCCATGGCCACCTGCTGAATGTAATTATATATCAAAGGTTTGAGAGGTAGTGTCAACAATTTTGCAACACATTCTATAGCACGTTATTCTTTTTGCGTATTGAAAGTCTCTTCAATCGAAATTTCCTTGGCATATGTGGAATAAGTGACAGAACAGGTGAAGCTTACTAGAACTGAAAGGCTCACAAAGTTTCATATCTCAAGGGAGCACTTAACCTTCGTAAAACGTGTCCTTTAGGACACTTCATTTATCTTCTTCCATCCCGCGCTGATCTCGATGTAGAAGGTATCATAACTTTTCCACGTGACTGCGTTTCAAATTTGTGATCAGCCCCTACGGTTCGCCGCAGACATAATTGCATCCTTTTCTTCTATGTATGCAGTCGTATCGGAGCGTTTTTGTATGATATTGCCTGCTTGTCGGTTTCTCAGGGTTTCATTCAAACTTAAATTCTGTTTTAGGGCTGCATGGATAAAAAGATGAAACAACCTATAAATCCTTTGTACCGAAAGAACTCTCAACTCTATTAGAACAAAAATTGTAGGATCATCATCAGTTGTACATCTTAACATTCGATCTTTCAATGTCACTTATAAAAGCGCTTTCAGTTTATTTAAACATATTTTCAAGTTCTGCCACTTAAAGACCTAAATGTTTCCCAATTTTCTCTATTCTATTCAGATACTTCTAAACAATTAGGCCCAGAAAACCATTTTAAATGCAAGAAAACCCAGAACAAAACTGAAACCCTATCTTTCACATTCTTGATCTGTATGCCTTTTCTTTGTATTCTATGTTTTCTCATTGGATGACGGACATATATAGATGCCGAATGAAACTGTTCAATGAATAAACAAAAAAGCCAATACAGAAAAAACAGGAAGTTTTTCTTGTATAATTTTTCCCATCTAACTCAGATAACCCGGTCATTGAGACTTTGAGACGCAGATGCACTGGCGATGGCGATGGATGGCATCGAGGTTGGAACGTTTTTCCCCATTCTTGCTCAATGATATCTTGTGTCTGATACCTTTTGCTGGCAGATCATTGACTGTGTATTAAGTCGCAGAGTGTAATTACTCTCTTGCAATTACTAGTTTTTTCCCCATTCCGCAATTGTTTATTTTTATTTACAAAGAGACCACTTAATTTTGTGGTATTTTTCTGGGCTGGGACCCATTCAAAAGTTTGTGGTTAGAATTGAAATTAAGTTCCAAATAGTGGGAAAGCTATAAAATTGTTTGTTGCATTACTTCGAGGTTGGTTACGCTTGTTCGGTCGATGTTGGTTGAGTTTCGTGGACTATGGCTTATTATAATTATTGCAAACAAAAAACGGTACACAACCGACGACCGACGCCAGACGTCAACGTTGTCATTTCGTTATCCTTCAATTAACAAGGCGCGGATGAAAAGCTATAACGTCACCACGCAACACAAATTGTCGACAAAACCTTCAACATACAATGCCATTGCAAGATGCCCGCCCTCAAGTCCGTCGAACTGTCTTCCTCACTTTTTATGGAGAAACGCTAGTTATTTGAAAATTTATGGAAAGTTCATAAGGAGTGTTTGCTGTATAGGGAACATGCGAAAGTCATTCCATTGCATACAGATACCTAAAGAAAGTGGTAAACATAAACATAAATAAAAAGAGAGAAATAGAAATGTCATAAAAAGTTTATTTTCTTTTAGGGAAATTTTTGTCATCGAACTTAAGCAACAACTAACAAATTATTACTACTCACGCCCCAAAACCAAACCTCGTCAAAAAACAACAAAAAATAATTGCATCATCAGAAATGCGTCTTTAATGAATAAATCAACATTAACGGTGTCGTTTTTCGTCAATGATACTGCCAGTCCGAATAAGGGAAATTTATACATTGTTTGACTTTTGATTTTATTTTTTTATTCTAATAAAAAGTTTTTGTTCCTTGCATGGGTGGATTGGTTGGATATGTCTTTCTATTATTTCTGAAATAGACTGTACTTTAATTTATTGTCTAATCAAAAATCCAACGACACTTTCGATGGCACTCAATGGCAAAGAAGGAAAATAAACCTATTTACTATTTAGCGTTCAAGTGGGACTATTAAAACATTGGGTTGGGTTATTTACTGCATTAAGTGGTTTTGAAAGTGTACATACGGTAAAAATTATTATGCTCGTAGCTCGTTAGATTAATTTATCTTGGAGATCAGGAATGAGATACAAATTTCACTTTTTGTTTATAGACAAAATCTATTTTATGACACCTCATAAGACGTAAGTTTCTTTTAATCTCGATTTATATATCCATGAAGATTAAACTTTAAAAGATAATGTTGACTTTTGATGCTTTTTAGTGTTCAAGAATGAATTTTTGTTTGCACACAGTGAGGCGGATGCAACAAGAAGCAAAAAGAAATATGCAATTCTCAGTTCTCAGGCATTGAAATTGGATTGAGTCTCTCTAGCCAAGTCTACCAATCGTCTCGAACCAGGGAGTTCTCTTCTCTTTCCGGTTGAAACATTTTCAATACTCTTTACTCACTTGTATACGTGAGCGAATATCACTATTTACGTATCAAACATGGGGTTGTACTGAATCTCAAAAAGCCAAGGCCTTCTGATGAAAAAAATGTGCATGACTGGGTCGACGAATTTGTTCCTGTACTCCAAATTGTAGTTTAAAAAACCCTTTAAAAATAAAAAACTTGTAGGTAAAATTCTTTATGAATGAAAATTTAATTGAAATATGTATGTAGGGTAAGGTCGAGATGATTCGACATGGAGGAGGAATTGACATTAGCCCTTTTCTTAAAAACTATTCATTTCGCAAAATTTTAAGTGATGAACAAATGAAGTAAGTTATGATGAGTGTAAGTGGTAAATAACTGATCAGTCATCACTATCAGTTTTTCTTTGAAAGCTGTGTAAAGTGGAGGTGTGTTTATTTTTTTTAATCGGTCGATCTAGTTTTTGATACTATAAGTAATCCAAGCTTTCGACACTTCAGTTGCAATATTGGGGTGCACCTGCATTTGACTAAAACGTATAGGTAGAAAAACTATTTTTCTTTTATTAGTGTCTTTTAGAATTTTGTCCAAATGCAGACTGAAAGGAGGTTTTGACAATGGTTTTGTAGGAGCAATTCCAAAATCGTGGAATGTAAATAAACTAGCTGGAAAATCTTGGTTTGCGGGTTTTATGCGACGAAACAGTTGCCTTAGCTTAAGCTAGGCATGAAATACGAATTTGGCACGTTTTTATGGCTTTAATATAGCTATAGTGGAACTTTTTTTTTCAAACTCTCAGAAGACTACGTGATGCTCCTAAGATGAAACAACTTTTATTTCTATAAGAAACTTTACAAAAACTTTTATAATTTCTATAGGTTATTGCGGAAAAGGGATTTTTCAAATGCTCGTCTCCTTGTTAAAACCTCCTAATGTCAGTTTCAAATCATCCTTATCCGAAGGGGAATTGAGAATTTGGAAGGGTTTAAGAAAAAGTCTTTAACTCAGATAAAAATGTTTAAATCGATACGTAAACGAAGTGTTTATATTGCGCCGCTTGGGTAAATATTTGTCGTATGTGAAAATTGAGGTTTTGAGCTTTGAATGCAGTTTTGGTAATAGATTTTTTGTCTACAATCCTGTAAAATCCGCGTTTTTCTATCTATTTTAGTGCCCGAGATAATCAGTGTACTTTTTGTCCAATCAATTTTTGTCGTAAGTGTCAAAAAAAGCTACACATACGACAATTATTAAACATACGACAATTTTTCCCATGCAAAACCAGTTAAATGTTGACTTGGAAAATAATTGTCGTACATACCTTTTCTTTGAATACATACGACAATAAATTACTGAAGTCTGAGTAGGCCTTTGTCGTATGTCCCATAACATTTTTGAGCTCAGTTGCAATGAAGATGTCCTGAGACATCGGATATGAATCAAACGAGGTAATTTTTTTATTTAATTTATAAGAAGTATATGAGGTTTTATTATTGTAAATAAAATAACGTTTTACTTTTCTTTTATTTATTCGTTAGGAATTAAGTTTCTGTTAATAATCGCTGACGAAATTACCCTTAGCTTTTCATATTACTTTCCCAGAATCGCATCCCTCCTCTTCGGATGTGCGAGTGCAACGTCAAAATATGATAAGGTCATTGAACTCTAACTTAAACAGCATTGCTTCGAAAAACCAATGCTCTCTTGAATCATTGAAGGGAGATACAACCCCATGAGTGGCACTTTCATCAATAAGACCGAACAACTTGAAATTCTCAGTGTGCACTTCACCAACCACCTCTTGTGGAACGATCACATTTGCAATATCGACGAAAATGAGGTAAGATGTTTGGGTAACGTACGTACGTAATGTTTCTCCCCTTCTGATCTGGGCTACTAGACTTTATTTTATTTATTAAACTTATATCCGTCCAAAGCTTGAGTACACTTCCATTTTTGGGCGGGTGCTCCAGCTATAGCCTCTCGAAAGGTATACAAAAAAGGATGTTAAGAAAAGTTGGTGATAGAGACATGAATCATTTACCTGATTTGAACAACGTCGTAACGTTTCGTGTGTTTCTGTTTTATCCTTACTTCTACGGTCAGTGCCCTAGGAAAATAGCCAGTTGCATTCCTCCCCCTAAACAATTCACCAGTAATATTCTCGCTTCTAGGAATGCCGATCAGTTAGCCCTAGAACCCAACATTAGACGTACTGTCAAGTACAGTGATTTGTTCTTCAGCTGTACGACGACATGAATGTGGAATGATTAGCCTAACACTGTTGTTCCCTCTCATTGCAACATTCAAGAACTCCAAACCAATGTACATACATCGACTCCTCTTCATAAAAATTGTCGTTTTGTCATATGTTGAAAATATTCCATTCAAACATTTGATTAATCTCTGTCGCAAGTGTTCAAATTTTGTTGTATGTGTTTGGGAAACTAGGAGACTTGGCGAAGTTGTTACATACGACAGGAGCATTCTTAGCAAAATTGACTCTAAATTGTTCATTAATAACTATTTAAATTTTATTTTAACGTTATTGAACTAGCAATTTTGCTTGACATAAGTCATTCAATTTTCAAGAAAATCTGACGTATGGTTTTTGAGAAAAAAATTCTTAACTTTGATGTCGTTTTCCCAAAAGTAGCCAAATGTAACATACGACAAACATTTATCCAAGCGACGATTTGCTAAAATGATATTATAACTATTTAAAATTTCTAAAACATGAAGCTGTTTTTGGATTTTGAGATATTTTGAAAAGTTTGTTAACATTGCATCCCAACCTTACCCTACTTCATAAACACATTATTTCTTAAAAATCTTCATGTCAAAAGATTTCTTAAGAAATTTAATTTTTTTCATTTTTTTTTAAATTCCTTATAGCTTTTTTTATACATATAAAATTTTTCAAAAATGTCGTAAGGTAAATATGAGTATGCAGTATTCAAGAGAAGGTATGTTTATAAACGTCTTAAGTTTGAATTTAAATTTTTAATATTGTGCCGTTTTGGAGCAAAAATATGTTTTTTTACGTTAAAAACATCAATTTTCGAAAGAAAAATTAATAATTAATTAAAAATCGTCGTAAAGGGCAAAACAGATGTGCAGAATTGCTGCGCAGCAAAATCAAAAATACACAGGCTCTTATGGGAGCAAATTCTGCATGCAGAACAGCGTTGCGTGATGTCTCTATTTCTAAATATTCTGCCTAGTTTCATTGCAGCCATAATTCAAAAACAAAATTTTCAAAATAATTGCTATCTGGCACTACTTAAATTGAAAAAATTGTTGACCCTGTTGACAGTTTATTTTTATTTCAACTTGTCAGTTCGTAAAATATATTTAAATTGAAAATAAAATTCCGCAAATCTGTTCTGTTTTGAGCATAATGCATAACTTGTTTAAAGGTATTTAATATGCAAAATTTCACAATATTATAAAAAGATCAAAATTCTCTTTAGTATTTTCAGATGAAGCCGAAAAAAATGTTTGTTTTCAAGCGTGCCACCTCTACCATATGACCAATGCAGCAACCAGTGAAAAGTCACCTGATTTGTTTATGAAACGTGTCAAGGCCGATGGAGATTGGTCGCTCATGTGTCCGCACAAATATCCCAGATTGCACGAAGTCTTGGGTGAAAAAATCGAAGCTTTACACTCGCTATAAGAAGGAGGGTCGCGCCAATCGAACAATTATAGCTTAAGAGCCCGTTCACACGATTCGGTATTTTCGCCGTATCGGATATTTTCCCGATTCGGTGTCTTTCGGTTGGAGTGTTCAGACGGTACGGTAATTTAATCGTACGCCGTACTCAACCCTACACCGTACTCGGTTTTCAGTTGCGTTCGTATCGTATCGTACTTCCCTCCATGCCGATTCTTTTGCTGTCTTATCCTTATATGTATCAATTGTCTTATCCCACAATGCAGGTCTTGCTTCGACCAATGATATAAGTATATCCGTATTTATATCATCCATTTTATTTATATTTTCCGTTCACTTCACAATTTAATAACTAATTGTAATTAAATTTAATTAAATTATTAGCTTATATGTACCACAGTAGCCCAGACGAAAAATTACGCACTTTCGGTCAAAATACCGAATCGTCTGAACGCACTGTATGTAAATACATTGCCACTATAAACCGAATCGGTTTTTTTGCCGTACGACCGAAAACGATTTGCAGTGACAAAACCGAATGACAAAATCGACCGAATCGGTGATTTTACCGTATACGGTTAAATGCCGTATCGTCTGAATATACTCATTTAAATTATATTGCCACTGGCTTATACGGCTAAATCGCCGATACGGCAAAACCACCGATTCGGCATCGTGTGAACGGGCTCTAAGCCTTCTGGTTTGCCTCCAATCACAAATCGAATCAACAGAATATCGGAACAATCAAATGCTTTGAATGCTTTTTTCACGCCACAGAAGATATACCATTTCCAGAAGCTCAAAGAAGTCACAAGTTACTCAACCAACAGATTGAACAGACGAAACATACGAAGGCTCTCCGGTGAGCAAGGGAATCCTGCAATAGGATATGTGGAATAAAAGTCCATTTATCTATTTTTAGACTTCTTTCAATCTTCTAATATTATTTATGAGATGGAATCACGCAACGTTGTTGGTCTAACCGATTTTTTAAAGTATAGTACATTTTCGAAATTATAGACACCAATAATTGCAATTCCTATTCTGTTGTTTCTGTTTCTATTTATTAAGAGGGCAGCTCTAAGGTCCTTTGCGGTCCACAAAACCTTTCCTTCTCCTACTCGAAGACCATAAAATAAAAATAGAGTGGCGCGACAACTCTTGTAGAGCTACTCTTGGAAGTTTTGTTAGTTCTTCGCAAGAGGCACGAGTAGGACTTTAACCCACAACGTTCTGATTAGCAGCCAACGAACCTAACCAGTAAGCCACGGACGGACAGTACTCGACAAGCATACCTATTCAAAATGAATACAAAAAATTTCCTTGATGACGAATTTCAAATTTTTTTAAACACAAAACAACAGGTGTCAGGTGTCGTTTTTATCTTGACAGAACTTGGCAGAGTTTCTGCACGTGTGTTTTGCTTGAAGCGCTGCATGCAGCGCTGCGTGCAGAAATTCTGCACATCTGTTTTGAGCATAAGACAGTTTTTGACAAAATTGAAACTTTTTGTTTTTGGTCAAACAATTTCTAGGGGCTTCCCTTAGTTTTGACCTTCAAAATAGAATACAAGAAACGACCCACGGGAAAACCTCTAATTTTTAAGTTTGACGTTAATCGGATTGCAAGTCTGTTTACAGACAGACAGATTGACGGAATTTACCTAATTCTTACCATATATTCCATTTCTCGCAAGTAAAAACAATGTCGAAGAAAATTAGAGAGGTGTTATAGTCAAGTAAATCTATGATTAGAGTTCAAAAGTTTTAAATAAACTACGTAACATTTTATTTTTGTAATCCTAATCTGTATGTTGTTTTTTTAATTTTTTCATATTATGAAGTCAAATCTGAGTAAATGGTCTTTTATAGTACCTTATATTTTTAGTTGACACATTTATCTACTTAAATTGATATATACACTGGTGCACATTTCCTCGTTTGGGATCAGATTCGTGTTTCTTAACAAGTCAACTTTAATCATTTTCACCTTCAAATTATCAGTTATTCATTCAATTACGTCCTTATCAAACAGTCTCCATAGCAAAACATCCTCATTCTTATGATGTAAATTTATCTCCTAAGATCGTATCTGCAATATGATTAGTGACAGCAATACAAGTGATGTGTCGGACCCCTTTTTGAGATGAAAATAAGCATTACTCATTTGCTGCAGTTAATATTTCATTACAAAACCAGACATGAATAATGGAAGCTACCATCTTTAGTTATATTTTTGTCATGCAAAGCAAAATGACAACTCATTCACTCATTAGACCATTAGTAAAAAAAACTAAACACCGAACACATTCCAACGCGGAAGTGTCTTGACTTGTTGGCGCCATGAAGCACGGATCATTCACGACAGTATTCAAACAACATGACAATTTCCAAGCTGCTCTGTGCCGTGTACTCGATGAGTGCTCACTTCAGTTAATTAATTTAAATAAAAACTATTACACTAATAACCACATAAGCGCCTAAATAACTTTTCATGAACTCCTTTCACAATTTAACTTCTTTTTTTTAGCAAAGAGTCAAGCTCATATTACTTAAGATGCAAGCCTTTACTCCAAAACCTCTGTCATCTGAATAATAAAACTTTGTAATGTCTTGATGTTAAGCTTAACACTTTTGCATACATCGTTTTAAAAATAAGATGGAAAAAATCACTTGCGAATTCACGTCAACGTCAACTACAAGACACTATACGCGTCTCATTGACTTCTCATAAATTCACTCTTTTTTCATCAAGTTTTGATCAATTATTTTAGCTACGAATCTAGCTATTTTCGTTAGAGCTCATTTGAATATATAACGGTATTTATTCGCACTGGTGTAATTGGCAACAATTTAGATCAAACCGAACTTGATCTATGACTTTATAGGCCACAGCAAACGTGTCTTACATGAGTCACAAATCTATACTTTAAGAGAAATAGTAATAGCATACATTAATCAAGCAATTGAAATGTAATAAACCATTTGCATTTGGCACAATCAGAAAGTAATAGATAATTTTGGTGCGTGTAATAAATAAGAAAGGGGTGGAACACTGTCCGCGTCGCGTCAATTCGAAGTTTTCGAAAGGGGACACACAATTTATGTAACTTAATAAAGAGGTTTAATGGTTATGCTTTGAAAGTTTATTTTTGACAGTTATTTGAAACTTTAACCAGGAAGTTCTGTTTCCGTTATCCGTACACGGTTGCAATATAATAAAAACGACATTTTAACACCTGCAATATTGAGTGAATTTTATTGCTTTCGCATGACATTACATTGCCAGCGAACTGTCACTGCTCTGTCAGAATTAATATCTATGTCATTAGGCCAGTTCCACAAACAGAAATCTCTGAGCCCTCTGAGATTTTTTTTATGGAATATAAAATCTCAGCTGAGCGCTCACTTTTCTGTCAGAGATTTCTGAGACGAAAAAATTTAGGATTCGTTTTCTCTCTCAGCTATTTTGACGTGGCTGACAGATTTGCAACAATAATTTGTAAGGTAACCATTTTATCTCAATGAAAACTGAGAATTATGTTCCACCAAATGATTTTGCCTCAGTCAATGTGACATTGAGCGCTCAGTGAGATTTTTCTTTGTGGAACTGGCGTATTGCATCCCCAAATGAATTGTCATCGTCGCTGAAATTGGCTGTCAAGCGCCAATAAATTGTCTTTCATTTAAAATGCTGATGATGTCTTTTTTTAATGTTTTGTTTAAACTATATAATTTATGTATTTGTTTATTTTTTATTACAACTTTGTTTGACAACAATACGATTGGTGCCAATTGATTTGGAGTTTGTTAGTGATTTCTTTGTATGAATATTTATTTCATTGGGTTATAACAGCGAGGTTAAGTTTATAAATAATGAAGACAGAAGTAAATTTATTACTTTTATTGCTAAACAAAATGTCTATTTTATATTCAATTGTTATGGTGTTTTATTGGCAAATAGAACATTAGACTTTTGGTTAGTTCGTTTTTATTGTAACGATTCTTTGAAAAGAGAGCAGTTCATCAATTGATTTGACTGTTGCAAGTGAACGTTATTGCTGTTATTGAGACATCTTTGTGTAAGAAACTATTCAAAGGAGGTGTGAGTTTGGTGTTTAAGGGTTTTCTAATAGATTTATTCAATACTTAACGTGTAATTATACTCTTTGTACGGAGAATTCCGAAGTGTTGGAAAACAGTAGACTGAAAAACTAGAAACTTTTTAGAAGAGCAGAGTAGAGTACTGTCATAAGCGTACTGTGCTAAGCGAAGTCTTGGACTGGAATCGAAGTATCAGACCTCCATCATCATCATCGGCCCGGGCCTCTTTCAGAAAGTTCTTCTATATATTCCGATTGTTGGTCGACACAATTCAGCTTATAGCAGTCCAAAGTTTCAGTCGTATTAGCCTACGCTTTACTTCAAGTTCAAGTTTGGTCTGTCAAGCTGTTTCATACCATGAATTGTGCATCAAGGGACTTTCCGATCCGTGTGAAAGATGTCCAGCCTACCAAAATCTACCAAGCTTTTGCTTTTGCTATCACTGCATGCTGATGAATCTGCACCTTCTCTATCTCCGGCTGGAAGTATCACCACAGCCTCCACGAAACGGTCGCTAGAAACGGAAAATTCGGTTAATATGGAGAGTCAAGTTCCATCCAAGAGAAGGTTAGGCTTAAAGCTGGTAATTTCCCCCTACAAAAAAACCAACAACTATACTGTAACAAAGCGTCACACTTTACGCCCTACTACCCCGAACATCATCAAAAATTAAAAAAATGGAAATAATACAACTCCGTGCACCTGGATTATAAAACAACTAGCAGCCGTACCTCCCAGGCAATAAATCACCTCTACTCATATGCAGGTGACGTCATCGAAGGCAACAACATATTTTTAGAGATTAAATTTTTCTGTCTTTTTACAATTCACTGCTAGTTTTTACCGAAAAGTTGACAAGTAAAAGTGAAATTAAGTAGGAAATTCCAGCAACTTATTCCTACGATATTAGTAGCTCTCCCACCGCTACAAATTGATGAGCAACGTCTTATGGTGCTTAGGACAATATAGATTGTTCCTAATTTTGACCGATGTTAAGTATATTGAGGTTCTGCGATAACAGATTTTGTCTCGTTCCGAGAATCCCTTTCACTTTGAGGCTGCGGCTCATTTACTTCCTTCCGTGATTCCCCCTCGCTTTGGGGTTGTGGCTGAATATTGTTAATAAACAAAGGCTAAATAAAGAAGAAGTTGAAAACAAATTGGGAAGAATTCGGTGTTTTTTTTAAAGACAGAGCTTTCCTTAGACAGACCTTTGATTCCGAAGAGTATACCCCAGCCCTTGTAAACTAAGCACACGACCTGACAAAAAGTCTTGGATTTTGGATATGATAGAAGTTTCAGAACTTATATAGCAGTTAAATATGAAGAACGGAGCTTGGGGTCAGAAAACATGTGTCTTAAGAGTATCGGAGTTAAGCACGTATATGGAAATTCTACGGAAATGCTGGCTTAAGTTGTCTTGTCTAATATTTTGAATTGCATAAATAAATGTCCATCGTTAAGGCAGTTATAGAAAATAAGGCTCCTCTGTTCAACGCACTTAAGGGTATGTGTCCCAGAATAGCGAACTCAGATTTCATGTAAATGAATTTATATGTGTTAGTGGCCTCTACTCGTCACCGATTCCTTTTTTTTATCTCAGACGAGAATTTGCAAGAACCAGTTTCCACGATCACGATCAGGCACATGAAGGAGAAAAAAAGGCAATATACGCAGACGAGACGACGCACGTCTAGGTAGAAAAGGAAGCAAATTCATATACATACACATACATGCAATGCAATAAAAAAGACCCAAAAAAATAGGATCAAGTGAAGAAATGTGCACATTTTTTCCTTTTTTTCTTTGAGCTAGGAATATGTATTATGAAAACAATGCATGTAAGTAGGTACAAGAAAAGTGGTATCATAGATATTGTTGTTGCAGCACGAGACATCGCGATGTGATAAACGGTGTCAGGACAGGCCGTACCCGGACAGGTCGTACCAGATATAATTATGGCAATTATGGTTGTCATATTTGCTAGAATCCACAGTGGTTTCATTTTTTGCTATCTTTTGCTATAAAATGTGGATGGAAGTTCTTTTGAAATTCAAACTTTTTTTTGTAAAGCTTTTCTTATTTCTTGACGATTTTTGATTGGTTGAGGCACTTCTTTTTTGTTTGTTTGTTTTTAATAGCTAAGCCTTTGGCGCATACTTTTCTTTGTGTTCTTAATGAAATAGGCGTGACGTAACTTTTTTCTTGTTGAGTTGCTGCTGAAGAAGCAAAATTAATTTCGGAACTTCATTTTTTGTTGTGGAATTCATTTCATTGCTGCCTTGCAGTATGCGAAAAAAAATGTGTGTGCGCTTATACTTGGTGTGAGAGCAGAGGAAGCATTCAAGTTCTTTTTTCTTTGAAGATATGAACGACGACGACGGCGGCGACGACGACGACGACGACGACGACGACGACGACGCGTATTCTTGTTTGTGCTTTTATTGAGCTAATTAATTTCGTTTGTAATTGGTTTGCGTTGATTTTGGTTTTTTGCCTTGTGTAAGGTGTAAGTGTAAGGCGTATTGACGACTGTGCTAGGAGCCAAAGCGAGTCAATCGTTATTCGGTTCGTTTTCTTGATGTATTTTCGTGACATTAAAAATCAGATTGCATCGAGTGTGTGAGGTTAGCCCCCTTTTTTTTCGAAATTCCAATTTTTGAAAGTTGTTCCAGGTTGTTCCCGGTTTGTTCCGGATTGTTCCAATTTTTTTTCGAAAAATATTCAAAAATGGGGGTTTTAGACGCCAAAAACAGTTTTTGACCTATAGTCCTCCTTTTTTCGAAATTTGAAATTTTGAAAATTGTTCCGGGTTGTAAAAGTTGTTCCTAACAACTTCAAAATTTTTGATTACTTGGACCCACGAAATTCTGGAAATTTTTGAAATTTCGAAAAAGGACAAAAACATTTTCAAAAACTATTTTCTTAGTGGAGTACTTTTTCGTGCCTTTCAAATTTTGTTCAAAGTTGCGCATTAAATGATTTTATCGATTGCAAGAATCAAAACTGAAATAAAAATTTCCAAAAAAAAATTATTTCAGTTTTTGAAATTTTTTTCGAAAATTCATAACTTGAAATCCGAAAGTGCTTTAATTCCAATTCTTTGGCGCAATAGTTGGAACAACTTTAACTATCGAAAAAAAAGCTTTTTTTCAAAATTTGGCTATAACCTTACTTAACGATATATCGAAGTTAGAGGTCCAAAAATTTGGAACAATGTTAGAAACAACTTTTACAACCCGGAACAGTTTTCAAAATTTCAAATTTCGAAAAAAGGGGGGCTAGGTCAAAAAAGGTTTTTGGCCTGGGGTCAAAAGCCCCCATTTATGAATATTTTTCGAAAAAAATTTGGAGCTATCCGGAACAAACCGGGAACAACCTGGAACAACTTTCAAAAATTGGAATTTCGAAAAGAGGGGGGCTAACTTCACACACTCGATGCAATTTGATTTTTAATGTCACGAAAATACATCAAGAAAACGAACCGAATAACGATTGACTCGCTTTGGCTCCTAGCACAGTCGTCAAGACGCCTTACACTTAACAAGACAAAAAAACAAAAAAAACAACGCAACGACCGACGACGCATCGTCGTCGTCGTCGTCGTCGCGATGATTCCCACTTATCATGCATTTTACTATCAATGTTTATTTTTCTAGCCTTTTGTTCATTCAATAAAAATATAGACATAACTATTTCAAAAAGTATAACCCAATAAAAACAACAACATTAGTTGTAAGTATTCTGTTTGCCATTATGTTCAAAGAAAAAAAGACATAACATTCTTCCTCTTACACCAATTATAAGAAAACACACATTTTTTCTTCATATTCATACTGCAAGGCAGCAAGCCAATTACAGATGAATTCCACAATAAAAAATGAAATACCTAAATTAATTGACCAATTCTACCTTTTCCAGCATCAACTCAACAAAAAAAAAAAGTAAATCACGCCTGTTTCTATAGGAGCACAAGGAAAAATATGCGCCAAAGGCTTAGCTATTGAAAACACACAAGCAAAAGAGCAGTGCCTCAACCAATCAAAAATCGCCAAGAAATAAGAAAAGCTTTACAATAAAAATTTGAATTCCAAAAAAAGCTTCCATCCACATTTTATTCCCCAAACTTTTTTAGGGTGGTGAAATTAGCTTGAAATAATGCTATAAAAACGATATAAATAGTTTCGGTACGACATGTCCAGGTACGTGCTGTCCCCGACCCGTGATAAACGGTTAGGTTTTTATTTCTTTTTGTGTTTGTCTAGTTGAAGAAATATAAAAAAGATGAACCTTTATGAGAAGATTATTTATTTATGTTTCCTCTTGCGAGGTGTAAATAAATAATTTTTGAAGAGGCAGGATAACTATTTTATATGAAATGGAAATTCTTTTATTGGGCGATGATTGCGTTTGTAACAGGCAGGTACCTTTCATCTTTTAGACATATGAACAGTTCATTCAAAAGAGTCATGAACCTATTATTGAAATTTTTGACCTTACGCAATAAAACGATGCTAGTAGAGGGTGTCTCAGTAAGAGTGCTCTTTTTAACATTGGAATCTTTTTTTTCATGCGAGTGGCAATTCTGAAATTTGACATCTGCCACCTCTGTTTATTCTGACTATTAAAATGGAATGCTTTTCGAAAGAACAACGCGTTATATTTGTGAATATCTACTCTCGCAAACTTCGCAAAATTTTCTGCCGAGAAAATTAAAAAAAACATATTTTATTCCATACTTAATCGGAATATATCTTCTTTAGAGGCCAGTTACAGCTTTAATTGGTTTTCATCATTGAAACACATCATTTAAATTTTTCTGATAGGTCGGTTATCATAGCAATCATTGAAAATTTCTGTCAGGAATTTTTTTCCTGACGTAATTCAATCATTGGAACTGTGAGAAGTTGAACATATATGTAGATCATTAAAATTGTACAAAATTGAAACGAAAATCATTGGAATGATTTGTTTAATTTTTTGACATAATACAATCAGCTGTTCAGGAAAATTATTTTACAACCGGAAAATAGAAAAACACATTTAAATGAAAAAATAAGTGTGCAATTGAACTTTTTCATGTAAATAAAAATTCTTGGAGTGATTTCCGATCGATTGGTATATAATTTTTTTTCAAAAGAAAACATATGTCAATTTCCATTGAACCACATGAAATGGACGGCCCGTCGCTACTAAAAATCAATATTTTTTGGTTTCAATGGAAAGGAAAAACGTAGCAATATCTTTTTGTAAGTGTATCTTCGTCCTCGGATGAGGAATGCTTGTAATGATGTCAATGTTATGTGTACCTATTCTTGAGAACACAACGATAAACCTTATTTATTTTCATTATTATTCTTTATTTTCATTATTATTATTTATAATATTCACTATTCTATTATTTATCGTAATTATAACATAACAAAAACGCACTCTCTTCTATTTTCTTTTTCAACACATAATTATTCCATTTGCAAAAACTGTCAAGTTTTTAGGATGTGTTAAAATCAGTGTGAAAATCTGTGTAGATTCGTCTCAAAAGACGAATTCAAAACGAATCAATTCGTCGGGAAAAAACATCAATACTTTTCCCATTGGAAAACGTTTATGAAAAAAATATTGCCGGCCCGTCGACGGTACATCAATGTTTTGGTTCAATGGAAAACCACAATAGTTAAATATCCATTCAAAGATTTTCCGGATCCATTTCAATGATAGCTATAACTGGCCTCTTACAATACAATAAAAATATCACAACTCTGTCATAAAATACTTGTCTTTATTTTTAAATGAAAAAGTGCACTCTTACTGAGGCACCCTATACTTATTTGTTCCAAACGAATTAAAAAATTAATTGGGTTCTCCCATTTATTTGTAGTACCTACGACCTTACTTCTTACTACCTACCTACCTACACAACATTTTTGAGCTATACAAGGTGTCGCAAAAAAATAATACATATTGCACTTGTACTTGTCATATATTCTAATAAATCGCAAATCTCCCTCGCAACCACCAAAACAAAAAGATATGATAAGAAATTATCGCACATGTGCGATATGCTTTGTACCTCATTCATTTTCTTATTTTGTCATCTCCAACAACAAAAAACAAAAAGAAGCCACTTACTTACCGCATTCTTTTTATGCGCTTTCTCTATCTCCCGCTCTAACCCTTCTTCTATAATTATGTCATCTGCACATATCTATTTTCTCATCTTGCATCTTTCTTCTACTTCTATGTAAAGCAATATCGAGTTTTCTTCACACTTCTATGAATTGAAGAACAAAAAGGACATTTTCTGTTGAGGAGAAAAAACAACATCTTTTGTAAGAAAGAGAAGAGAAAGCAAAACAAATTGCAGCACCACCTAGTGGCATTCCTTTGAACCCTGCTTTTTTGTGTGTGTGATCGACCATTCTTTTTTGACAAAAAAAGCAAAATAGACGATTTTTCAAAAATTAAAATAAAAAAGACCATTAGCAAACAAATTATTTTGTTATTTGAAGTGAATAAAAAAAATACCAGAAAAAATAAAAAAAATATTTGCTAGTTTGTTTGCCTATATTTCACTTACAATGACCTTATAAATATTGACATTTTGAAGTTTATTTTTAAATATGTTACAGGTGAAAAATTAAAAAAAAACAACGACGTTTAGTAATACATATATTAATCTTTCATAAAAAAAATATTTCAAAAAAATCAAAAATATATTAATCAATTTCCCGGGCAAACGCGCAAAATGCTAGACAAAAAATAGGTATTTTTTATGTTTGTGTTAACAAAAACATTTGACAAACATAAAAACAAAAATAAAAAAATTACTCCGTTGAAATTACATATTTAAAGCTTTGAAAAAAGTTGATTTGATTTCACTACCTTTTATATTTTAGAAGTTATACTAAAAAATGCTTTCATACTTTTTACGTAATTTGCTGTATTTTTCATTGTTTTTCGAATTTTGTGTGGAAAAAATTATAACGATAATCGAAAAAAAAACAACGACGTTAAGTAACATGATATATTGTCATTATAAAAAAAATATAAAATAAATAAAAATGTAATATTTAACCCATTTCCCATTAGTTAGCGCAAGCGTCTTTCAAAATTTTATAGTTTTTCCGTTTGCTTGTCGGTTTTGAGGTACATCGAATTTTTATTTATTTTTTTTAATTGCACAAACATTTGACCCTATTTAATATCAATCGAAAACCGTTTGTTTTATTAAAATATTCGAAAAATTGCGAACGCTACACAGTTTCGCGCAAAAGTCCAACCAATTTTTACATGGGAAACCTCCCCTTAAGCTGCAGTGAAACTACGAGTAAACAGTAAACCCTTCCAAGAAAGATGTCTTAGTTACCAATAGAAGTAGCTTGGCACCTACTTGGTAGTTTTTCTTATGACATGAAAATGCCGTCAGTTCAACTGTGATGCATTTTCGTCCAATACCAAGACGTGACGAAAATTTTACAACCAATTTCAAATAAACAAAATGAAAAACTTAAGTCCCACTTATTCCCAATTTGAAAAGATTATAATTTCATTTCCTCAGCCATGTCTGGATGCAATAAATATCATTTTGAAATAATCCCATATAGCAGCTGCATTCTCCGTCACCAATCTGTCACGGCACAATAATATAGGCCAACACAAATTGCTCCCGCTGCTGCCGCACATAAATCATAGGTACATCCACGCCCTACTTCTACGAACGCCAGTCTAAAATAAATCTGAAAACCTATCAAAACAACACACAATCCAATCGGCAAGCTGGCTTCTTAAGGCCTAGCCACAAATCAAAAGTGAAACTTAAACTCAAGTCTCATAAGTCACAAAGAGCATAAATGACGACTGAATTTCCTCCTGCTGTCTTAAAAATCTTCACCATTTAGAAATCCAAGCCCAAATTCGAACCCGCGTAAAGCCTATAAACCTCGACTCGACAACAGTCCAGATTAAACCGACTTCAATTAAACGCACTAGTGTAACTTGTAGAAAACACATGAAGTACACATGTAGCGGACAAAAGCTACTTACTGAACGACAACAAAAATGAAAAGTCGCGTCGTCGCCGTTCGTCGTATTACGATCTGTCTGGTAGAGTCTAAGACCAAAAACAGCGATGACTTGTTTTCTCTGTTTAACAGGCTTTGGGTGAGGATTACTAAATTGAGTTTTCATACTGCGCAACCGCATTCTATGTGACGTATCACTCAATGGATTAATGTTCACTGCAATCTGTGCCATTGCGCACACGCGCCGCGTTCGTTTTCACAGTCTTATGGTTGCGCCTCGGTGGGTCACTGGTCGGCAGGCTTGTAGTAATTTTTGGTCAACAAGCCTGCGGCCCCCTGTGCACAAATAACGATCGTAATTTTTCAAAATCCAAAATTTGATCAAACATTCAAAACGCGAAAATGCGATCGGCTGTCAAGATTTTTGAATTTTGAAAATTAGATCGCCCGTTCGTCAGTGTTGTTCGTCTAAAATTGGGTTAATGCGAAGTTCAGGTGTCTTTTTTGCCCACTTAAGCAGCATTTGTTTTTCACCATGCTATCGAACTCACGGTAAACCTGCAAAGTTACTGTTTGCATCGCGTTTAACGTCGGGTTTTAGGCGGGACCAAAATCTCGCGTTAGGTCATACGGGGCGCATGGAGCACGGTTAAGTGTGACAAATGACAAAATTTACATCGACCAACGATTGTTCGTTAAGGCTCTTTGTAAAATGCACACATAGCCTAACATCGTTGATCGAGTTCGAGGGACGACCGAATTAACTTGCTGCACTCGCAAAACGGAGGTTGTCACAACTTGTTTCACACTAAACTTTTGTAAGCGATTGGCATAAAATTTTGTCCGGAGTCTCTTGTGCACCTGAGTCATGAAATGTTTGGGATTCTGAAGTTGAGTGTTCCTGATCTTTTGACAGTTTGTTGTTTGTTGCTTTTTGTCTGTCTGATGGTAGATTTGAAGCCTTTGTTTGTGGCCGATTGACAGAATGAGGCTTTAGAATTCGATATTTTGAAAAGCTGCCACCTGTTGAGCGTAAATATGGCGGTTACGGATATCTCTTTGTGGATTTTGAAAGGAATTAACAGCAATTCGCATGCTAATTTAATTTTGAAATCGTGCCTGGTTATGGTTGATTGAGTCCGATACGACCGCATAAGTTTAATCGAACATGGGTTCTGAATGGGAGCTGTCATGTTAATGTTTCCACTGAAGTGAGAATGATATTTCGATTTGTTTTTGGTCTCGTTTTATTCTTGTCTTGGACTGAGGTAGACTGAGAGAATTCTGCGGAAGGAATTTTCAAGATTTGACGCTAAGAAAGCGCAATAAGAAGATCTGTTCAGGTTTCCGCAAACAATTGCTTTGGAAAGCAATGTTTGTAGGTGAGCCCATAAAAAAAGTCAATGAGGACGTGGGGCTACAAAACAGTTTCAATGTCCATGCATTTGAATTATTTTCTTTTCCATTGCTGTACACACAGCGCTCCCAATGTTTCCTCCTTAATTTGCTCCAAGCAAACAAACCAACCTATGTATAGTTTAAATGGAACACCAGCAGCAGTAGCTCTGTAACAAAGAAGGCCAAATTGGCAAAGATACCAACGCATAACCCTTCCTACCGCAACTACTCTTTGTCCACAAAAATACCTCCGTCCTATAACACTTCTATAAACCTATCTAGCAATTCGCAACGAAAGTGTTTTTGGCACGAGCTCTGAGATGCGTCGCAGATGAGCCAACTATATTCAACTACAGCATGCGAGTAGCACGACCGGCCGTAATACCAATCATCGTACTTTTGTCAGATCACGTTTAGTAAATATGGTCAACTCTTGAAATTTTGAAGTCGTTTTTCGGTCATCGTAAGTGAGTCAGGCTAGTTGCAACCCATCATACAGCTTATGCAGTGCTACGGACGGACGCATATGTTGGCGATGATATCCGACGTAAAAAAAAAAACTCAACTTAGGTTCAAATGAGTGCTTTGGAAGTCCGGGATTTTGTGTTGAAATACACACATTGACGACCCATGCGGACGGTCAAGTCTTCTCGGTGTCACTTCAACTGTACAAAGTGATGCGGCGCAAATAGACAGCAGCGGCACTTTTGGTTGTTTCAGTTCTAAATAATGGTAATTAGCATTATTATCACTGAAGATTGCTCCTCTAACGCTACGTTAGATAAAGAGTTTCAAGGTCGACTATAGTAACAGAGTGGATACACAGCGGGCGCCCTCTAGCAACTTCTGTCATTTCCAATTTCAATCAAATGTCGGTTAAGGAATTTGCTGCATTTTTTCAACAAACAAAATAAAAATAAATTTTATCAACAATGTTGAAAGAATTTCATAAACCTGAACAGCTAGTTTGAAATACGAATGGGAATTGTGCTCTTGCTGGTTTTGCTAGAGTACCTGACTATCTGCTCAAGTAGGAATACAGGAGCAAATTCGTACGACCCAGTCGTGTACATTTTTATTAGAAAAATAATGAAGCACATTAAATGGGCTTGGGAATTCAAACTGGTACTGAAGATATTCCTTGGTCGGTTTTGGTTTAATAAAAGAAAACGGTATATTGTTGTTAACGACCGCGGCGAAATATTGCATTTTCTTCAGATAGGAATTCAAAGGAATGTAGAAATGGCGGAATGGATTCTGATAATTATGAAAACGAGCCTTGGAAATAGTTTTTTCCAGATAATAATGTTTGAGCATTAGGTTACTCTGACGTCAATGACCTCGATTATCGATTAATTATGCACTTTTCGCTGCGGCGCGGCGCGGCTGGCGGCCGGCGGCGCGTTTGTACTGCAAAATCGAAAACACCTAGAAGTTATAAGATTGTTTCATCAAAATTGATGCTCTGTTCGGGTGACATGACGTTCTGAAATATTGCCGTTGTCGATGAGAGCATGAGAGTGTGCAGAAGAATTCAGTCAGTGAATTGCACGTTGCTCACAAAAATCTAGCTGAATTTTGCATTGTTTGGTGAAGATTTTCGGCTAGCGGCGTTATAGGTCAGTATTTCTAAAGGTCGCTGATTAAAAACCTGATTAAAAACTTCCTCATAACAATAACTGGTTCCAACTGAATCCTCTTACCAAGAACCATATAACAAGTTAACTTGTTATATGGTCTTTGTTCTTACGTTTCACACAGCTCATAACACATTGGACACTCTGTAAGTCCTTTCGGTCAATTCACTTAGAACTCGTCACAACCAAACTAGCACAAAAGTCATTTGGACTTCAGGGCCAAATTTCAAATAGGAAGCTCAAAACTATTTATTTAATTTCATTAAAAAAATATAAAAGCTGAAATAAATAGTTGGAATAAAAACCGGTTGAAACATTGCATCTTATCACATTCGAACGGTTTTAAATTTGAAATACCCAATTAAAGATTCTTAAATAAAAAGCTTAGCTCTTAATTTCTGGTGCTCTTTAAATGAGGCTAACATCAGGTCTAATTTTTCAATCGTTGAAATGTCGCCTATACCATTTTACGAGAATTTAACAGTTTGTTATATAAACGCTCTTTATTGCAGCCACTAATATTCCTAACTGGTTTGAATGTTTGATGGTGAACTCCGATCAGCATTCATTACAAAATAAAAAAAAAAAATTAAAAATTTCATTGTTTTAAAGAATACTTTGAAGAATTAAAAAGTTAAAAAGAAGTAATAAAAGTTGTATAAAATGTCATGATATTAAGAGACTAAATACATGTTTGTCCCAAACCAAGTCTGTGAACTAAAAATGCGTATTCAGTGGTTGGTTATTATAGCGTTTGTGTATTTACTTAAACATTTATTTTTTTATATAACTTTTTGGTTTGTTTTGAACGAAGTAAACGTCACTCTTGTTGTTAATTATGTGACATAATGGAAGTGGAACTTATAGACAGCATAATGGTCCAGGCTTGGATGTTAAGTTTTAAGAATTCGGGTTTGTTTTTTTTTTTTTTAAGAAGAAAATTGAATTAACATTAGCCTCCCGCTATAGAATAGAGATAATAAAAAATACATTCTTTCTCCTAGTGTAGTCAATCAACTAGGAGAAGAATACTTGATGATATTCTGTGTGTTGCATGCAGTTCAATGACACATTATACTTCTAATTCTCTTTGAAATAGTTTCACCTAATTGGGTGAGGAGACTTGACACTTAATTTTGATCGGGATGAAAACCCTTGGTTTCTGAATCCTATTCAAGGGATTTAGTTTTGTGTTATATTTGGCCAGTTAATCATGTACGAGGGTGAAGTGATAAGCAATAAGCCTACAAAAGAAAAACAGAAATTTTGGAACAAAATTTGTTCGATTCATTTGATAGAGTAATGTTCCAATTTTTTAACCGAAAAATACGTTTTCTCGACATCTGATGCTATAGGTTTCTGTGACCTCCGCATTTGGCCAATATTTTTGCCAGGCGAATCAAATTTGTGTGTCTTGAAAGAAAAAAATGACTCCGAACGGGGCACAATCTAGAGAATACGGTGAATTCAGCCTATTTGGTAATGGCGATTACTGAGGTATGAGCTGGTGCGTTATCATGGTGGAGGAGCACTTTTTTTTCATGTAATAGTTGATCCCAATGTTTCGATTGTTACGAAGCTCCTTCCGATTGCGCTAAAACAACATCAAACACTGCTCGAAAGTGGTCTCCGTTTGCGGGACAACTGGATATGGTTCATCAACGACGTGCGAACACGTTGATATAGTAAGAGTCTCCCTCCATAAACCAGTTCTTGACGATCACAATGGAGGGAAGGCTCTTTGATTTTGTTGCTTAGTACGCGGTCATTGCTGAATTTTCGACATTAGCAGTCGAAGTTCGACGGAAGTGTGCTAAGGCTATGTGAATGCAGAGTCCGCAGCTATAAGGACTCTGCATTTCTTAGCTTCTAAATCCCTAAAAGAAGATAAACAAGACCTCAAACTTTAATAAAATTCATTTCAATATATTTTCTGATATTCTGATGATAGTTTATTCAGTTTATTCTTTCTCATTTCGTTTCAGGTAACTAAATGACTTGAAGTGACTGATCACAAACGAAGAAGGTATGTAAGTCAGCCATTCAGTCATAAAATCAATCTAATATGGGTATTTCCATATTGCTTTTTATCATCCACACAGCTTACTTTGATCTAAGAAATGAAAAATAGAAACATGCGTCAGTTCGCAACCATTTAAAATAAAATCGGAAATAGCTATAACGATGTTTTTTTTTATTATGTACCTCTGCTCGTCACATTGCTGAAAGTACATATTAAGAAACATTCCCCGAAAGAGACATCTATTTATCTACAAATCCCATCTCACATTTATTTTCTCATGAACATCCGAAAAACACGATTTACCGATTAGACACTTCAGGGCTTAAAATTAATGATAAAAAGACATGTTTTGTTTATAATTGATTTTATTGATTCGCATGGAATTCAAATTCAGACATTTAACATTTTATCTACAAGTAAATAAAAAAAATCAGCATTTGGAACTTTCAACTTGTAGAAGAACTATAAGCCTGGAATAATAAATTTGCCGAAACAACAGTTTGTATTTGAAAAAAGTGTGCAGATCCGAAGGTTAGATTCTGATGAAAAACAATCAATTAAAATCTAACTACCTAATTTATAAGATGTATAACTGTTGGACATCCCTGTCAATTCAGGATCATGCATACCAACATTTATAATTTATAATTTTCATATTTGTGTTTTGTCATAATTATTCTACTTGAATTTTTCATAATTATTATTCACTCTGAATTTTGTACTCATCGAGTGAACATCTATTTAATTTTCTTAAATTTTCTTCATTCAAAATAAATCTTTGTGTTATTAAAACATCCTGCGGTTTCAATATTTTATTTCATCCTTCGTTGCTTGAACGAATTCCAGATATCGGCTTAACAATAACAGTCAAAAGTAGGTAAAGCTTCTTCCACTTCATAAATTTAAATTTTCGAATGAGGACTTTGACCTACATATTTCGCTCTGAGTTTTTGTTGTAAGCTACACGATCAACCCTGTATATTAGCTTTCCCCTATGAGACGCTGTTCTGTAATTAATACAAATAATCGAACTTTGTCTTATGCAAAAATTATTTCGAATTGCATTTCCGTGCCAGTGCACAATCATACTTATCTATTAAAGAAACTTCCAATCCCACTTAACGTTGTAGCCCTGCAAAGGACAAACAACAAACAACCATTTCAAACACATAAAAAGCAAATTCCCCGTCATAATGCCTACAATGTATTTAAATCATCTCACTAAATGACCGATAAAACTTCTATTCCCGAAGAACATCCCGCAAGACAACATAATAACTAATAACACCAGCACTTTGCAGATACATATTTCAAGAAGTCTCTCATCTTCCTTGTGTTCAATGTATTCACTTTATGGCTTTGAAAAGATAAAGTCGTTACGTTATTGGTGTAACACAACTACTCACTCTCTTTTCCACCACAGATTAGTTTCAAGACTTGGGTTTCTTTAAAAGCGCATTAGAACTGGTCACCCAGTTTGCCAGATGAAGCGCTTCAATAGAAATCTCCAATCATAAAGCAGAGAAGCATTCTGTAGGTGCGCAGCGGGCTACTCTCTTAAGGTCTAAGTGTAGCTCTGAAAAACTACACTACTCATAGGAGTGTTAATAATAATAACTTCATGAGTTCTTCGGTCACATTTATTAATGTAGATTATTATCCTCAAGGGTCAGCAAAGATACTGCATGACAGCAATAAAAACATATGTGTGTGCGCATTTGTGCGGACTTAAATGCATTTTGCAGTGCTGTGTTAATAAAAATGCAATTTTCTAGGTTACATTCAACTACAAAGTAGTGACGAAAACACCATATTTGGTATTGGTATTGAAGATCTCTTTTTCGCAGAAGTAAACGAATTTGAACATAATACTCCTAGGTTGAGGTTATCCCCTTACACATCAATAAGTATATTACCTACTAAGTTGCAAGTGGATTTGGGCCTCATTCAGCTTGTTCCCCAGCTCGCTCTTTCCTTTTCTATTTGTTTAAATGCACACATCCCACATTTATTCTAACTGGATGATACTTTCTTATTCGTCTTCTAATCAAGCACAACCAGAGTTCATCCATAGAACTTTGCGCTGAAAGATGTCCAAGGTATCATCATCCGTCTATTACAGGGTTCAAAATTCTTCACAATGGTCACTTCAAAGAGGGGGAGGCCGTGTTTCACTTAACTTGCCACACAACGCTGTGTTCAACTAGCGATATTTTGGTATTCATAAGTTACTTTTTCATATTATTCTTTGCACAGCACTGTTGGATGCAATACCATACCCGTTACAAGCTTGAACTGCTGTATAATATTGTTGGCTAAAGATGACTATGTATTTTCAAAGATCCTCCATTTGCCACTCAATTTCCAAGCGCACAATTGTGTCTTCTTCTCTTCATAATTCCTAGGTATAAGGCGTTATAATTTAGGATTTGTGAACATTTCCTCCATATCCAGCTTATTAACCGCCCAGCGAAAACGTAGACGTTGCACCGAACGCTTCGCTTAGTGCTTAGTGCAGTGAGCATGCGATTTATCTAAATCGCTTCGTAGAAACGCACAATCGGTCTTCCATTAAAAGGAATGGCAATCCTCCTTTTCAAATTCTCTTCTACGTCGTCATCATTTTGATACAAAAAGTGAAACTCACTGAATTGGGAAAACAATTTATGAAACTCAATAATAAACAGTGATTAGCTTCAATATTTTCTGATTCTAGCAATTCCTGAAGCGTTTGAGTGGGAGGAGGGGTGACGACGAGGACGAGAACAGAAGGTACCCCAACCGACAAATAAATAAACAGATTATGACTAAACTAAAACTGACAGTGTTCTTTGGGAGGCTCAATCTCAAGCCATTTGGCTGTGTAATGATCTCTTTGGTTAGGAGTCGCTTAAAGTATAGTTAAGTAAGGCGATCATTGACTTTGTCGAGATTTAGGGAGGGGAGGGGAGTTGCCAGAGGTTGCAATTTGACTGCATTTTCCACCGTGAAGTGGTCGCTGGAAGGTGTTAGTAGTCGTTTTGCTGAATTACGTGCTGTTGTCGTTGTTTAGATATCGAGTTGCACGCGTTTAGCCAACTCAACAAAACTGCTTCGGTTCGAGTAGAGGTTTGTGATGATTATGATTGTGGTTTTAGAAGTAGCCTACGCATTTTGTCGTTCTGGCTTCAATATGGGCAATGATGTCACTCCTCAAGCAGTTCGGTTTTTCTTAATGTTCCATTTCAAGGTGAACAACAAGATTGCACTTTTAATTTGTAATACAGTTGTTGTTTGTGGGAAAAACAAAATCTGATGGAAATGAAAATTTGTACATTTAATGGAAGAATTATTTTTCTGATTTTGTTCGTTTCAATACAAGTTTGGCGATCCGTATGCTGTCCCTTTTGGCTCGTAGTTCGTAGAGCTCGCGAGCGGCTCAATTCCCTCTTTGCAAGGGAGCTATGTATGCCCCTTGTGTTTTTCTTAATAGCCTATTTCATTGATAAAAAAAATGTTAACAAAATTCCAATGCACAGTTGTTTTGAGAATTCAATAACAAATCAAATATTCATTTACAACCATTCACTTACATTATTGAATCCTTTCGAATTACAAGCCAATCCATTTGTCCATCACATTTCGTGTGTCGCGTCAGTTGTCTGTCTCCAACTAAAAAACGTGTCGTCTACAAAAGTGCATTCACATCGTCACTCGTCAGCCATGAGTTCTGTCAAACATCACAATCGAACAGCAAACATCCAACGAATAATCACGCCATATTCTGTGCAGGGTGTTCCCAGGTTTTCAAAAACAAAATCCCCCTTTTCTGACACCAAAACACTTATTTTTCCCCTTGAACGAAAAAAAAAATCCCTAATTTTCCCCTAAAAAAGTTATTAGGATTTTCATGTAATTTTTATAAAATTTTATTGTTTATTTTTTCATACATATTCATACAAAAAGAAAAACAATTCAAAAAGGGGACTTCAGTACGAAAAAAACATTATTTTTTATGAGTTCCATCACAATAGAGTTGAATAGATAATAACTTAAGGAAATACAAAATCAATTTCAAAAATATTTGGAATACTATTTAAATATTCGCTTTTAAAAAAATAATCAGCAAGTGTCTTAAGTGTCAGTTCAACTCGGTCAAGTAAAATATGAATTTAAACGTCCCGATTGCATTTCAAGGTTCAGTTTCGTAAAAAAACGGTAAGAAGAAATCTAAAATTTCTAAATATAAAACCGTGGTTGGTTTTCCAAGAACCCCGTATGTTTTTTCACATTGAATTTTGTTAATAGAATCTTCCAGATAACTTTCCAAAAAATACAATACTAAAGCTTGGTATTACTCAATAAGTCTTTTGATAACCATATGCAGGGACAACCATTGTGTTTGCGATATGGCTTAACGTTGCAAAAGGCTTGAAATTCCTTAAAACCATGTTGTCTTTTGCCACTGCAATTGAAATGCGAGAAGATTTCGCGACAACAAATTTCTATTTCGTCAGGCAGGAATTTCAAGGCGTTGTTTGCCACGAGATGGAACGAATGGCACACACACCGCATGATGAACAAATTATTTGGAATGACATCTTTGAAAAGTTTCGAGACAGAATTTTGTTTTCCCACCATAACACTGGCACGTCCGAAGCAAATGCTACTAAATTTTTTTCAAATGGAATATTGTGCTTTTAAAAAAAAATGTTTTGTTTTCATTAAAGTTTCAAGCTGTTTTCCCCTTTTTTGGATTTTTTCCCCTTACTTATCCCCGTCCCCTTTTTTTCCCCTTTAGCTGAAAAAAATCGGCAAGAATGGTGATTTTCCCCTCAACCTGGGAACACTGATGTGCAGCGTAAGCAAAAAACGTATATACCGCTACGCAACGCTTCGCATTAAAAAGTATCGCAATAGCTCCGATGGCCGATTCCCCTTTACCATTCTCTCCCATCTTTGTTGGCTACTACAGTGGCTGCCATAATTTCTCTCAATCGATATCGAATACAAAGTCGTCATTTGTCAAAGTGTCTTAGTCCATTATGCCGGTCACGCACTAATTCTATGTTCGATGGTTCCCCTCATCATTGCTTCTGAATGACCAAGTAAACTGAACGCATCCTAAAGCATTTGGAAATTCAGTAAAATCAACTTAAATTGTCACGTTTTATCGAAAACAACAACAACAAAAACGATGACACAACATAGACCAGCAAATGTTAGACACATGGGGGCTGATTGGGTGGCAAGCGGGCGGGCGGGCGTCTTGTGGCTCAATCACCATTTAGGCTTATTAAAGGGAACCCTGCGGCATTTCAGTGTGACCAAATGTCCGTCCCGTACAGTCCCGTCGCCAGTGGCTGTCAATGTTTTTTTTTATAATTTTTATGTTGTCAAGTTACCGCGTGTTTGTGAAGCAATAATTCATTTTAAAAGCCCGTTTAGTGCCAGATAACACAACAGCCGCCAAACTGATCGACAACATCGATCTTCACAAAATATTCTTTTTATGGGTTCGATCTGTTTAAAGCAGCGAGATGTTTCAGCGCTTTGGGAACCTCTATGGTAGAAGAAGAGAAGACCGATGCACAAACGACCGACTATAACACGATGATGTGGTCATGGGGTCCAATGGTGTCGGCCTACTTAATGGACGGACACACATCACAGCTTTTGTGAAACCGACTAACGAAAAATTTCAAACGAAATGTCAAACATGAATTATCTCGATCCACCTTCATGGATTCTGACAGAGGCGTTGCTGCCATCGCACGTTGCACATTTCATTTACAGCTGTTCATCAAGTTGTGCTGTTAGAGTGACAGCTAGTTGGGTTGGTTTGTGGGTGCTAGCGAATCTAGTGAAATTGATTGCTTGTACACGGAGAGAAAAGGCCGATGACCACAATTGTTTCAAACCAAAACTCGCTTAGGTCATATCTGTTTTTCATGCTTATCATAAAAACATGTGTCCAAAAACTGTTCAACGTTGCAGTTGTCTTCAAAATGTTAACCTTAAACCTCATGTCAAAAATGTTGCGAAATCACATTTTTATTTTTTGCCAAGTAGCCAAAACTTTTTCAAACAGAAAATCGAGTGACCATACAAGTCGACTAGACCACTGTCATTTTTTGACAACTCACTGCCGATTCTTGATGCTCAAACTTGAATATCAAATAAGGAAAGTGCTTGGCTTGTCCGTCTCAGATTACAATACAGTGACACACCAACGTCGATTAGAGTTGTAGAACGGTGTGAAGACGGATATGTAAGGCTTGATGTTATTTTTATTTTAGGCAAGAATAACAGTTATTCTTGCCTAAAACAAAATAACATCAAGCTTTGAGTTACTCAAAGTTGTTTATCGAACGAAGCAAGTTTGTTTTGTTAAGAACACTTTCGTTTTGAAAAAAATTAATTGAGTTGTGTGGATCACACGGAGATTATGTATTGGCTTTGGCTTTGGTTTTTGATTGATTTTCGGTTGCTGGATAGAGGGTATTGTATAAAAGGCATGAAAGTGCCTTAAACAGATGGTAGATTTATGTTTCGTTAATTCTAGTTACGAACTTTAATTGACGACAGGAATGCAATACGTAATTTGATGAAACCATCGATTCAATGAGGTAAAACCATTTATGTGGGAGTTCCTCCGCCTTTAAGTATGGATCTTAAATCCTGTTTATAAAGAGGTTCAGCGAACTCAGGTTCATCATCTTTCAAATTAAAGTGCGGACTTTTCTCAAACTTAAGAGCTCTTTAAGTCTGTGCGATGATTTTGTGCTGTTGCTCGGATGATATTAGTCTTATGGGGTTACAAAAATGATCAAATCGCTACTCCGAGTTGCAAGCCAGTGTGTGGCTTAAAATGCAAGACAATATAGAAACGGATTTAATACTGTAATGAGTCGACTCTGATCCAATTAAGACGTTAAGTTAGAAGCAAAAGTATTGCTCATTGACTTTTGAAGAGGATTTGGTAAGCAAGTGACGCTTTTACCAACTTGAAAATTGAAATAAATATATTCACTCTGTCTGGGTTCAAAGTTACTCACTAAATTAAAAATATGTTTGATGACATTTTGTCAAAATATCAGCAATTCATTCTCGCTGCAATATTATCACATTCCAGAAAATTAATTTATTGACTATCGACAAATAATACAAAAAAGCTTTCATTCCCCAACAGCACGTTGACAGCCAAAGCAAAAGCACTGCAAGATGTTAAATGTCAAATAATAATATTGACAGTTAACAGCTGAACTAACAACATAATATGTCATCAAGAATATGACTCACACCATCTGTCATAAATAAACTAAGTAGGGTGATAGAATTGCGCCTATGATTGCCATCACAGATCACAAAAGTGAAGAAACGGACATTTATTGGGTCTTTTTTCGTTTCTATCACTATGCACCAGGTACAGAATTCAGTTGCATTGAAATTGATATTCCAATAAAATAGGTCGGGCCCGGCTGTGACTTGTCATGTTTAAGGGAATAGAGTTGGGAAATGCACAGACAATTCCAACAAGCCCATTTTTATTCAAATCGAAAAAAATAGTGCCTCCCATTTTTCCGTGGAAGAAATTATTTCTCACAGCATTCGAACCGTCGAATCGCTCTGAATTCGGCAACTCAGTGTGGAGAACAAAACAAAGCGTTTTGTTGTTTTTCCTTGAGATGTAAACGCAGTGCGTTTTGGGTCGCACTCCACATGTAGTGCTGCCGAGATGAGATGGCTTCTTCCATCGAACAATTTCTTCGGATCAGGCATCACTTGCACAGGCGCGAAAAGAACAGAGACTCCTACGCACTGTAAATGAGGTTGTATACGAGGTAAGACTCCTCCATATAACACCGAATGGGTGTGTTACGAGTACGCATGTTGATGCCAGTGCCTGTGCCCGCGTTGTTTTATTTCTGTCGGGGGGCACGACCGCACAACGCAGTTCCGCTTTGGCATTTCTTAAGGGGGTAGGTATATTTTTTGTGTAACGTTATGGTGAGAGTATATATATACAGGGTGATTCACGAGCGTTGTGCCAAAAAGCTAGAGCGTGTAGGTTGAGTTGAGACAAGAAAAAAATCGTATGGGAGGGGGGGGTCTATTCCCCCCCCGTTTAGCCAGGAGGGGCAATTTTCTGAAAAATTGACTTATTTTGTTTAAAAAAAATATTTAAAATCAACGGCTTCGTTTACAACACCGTGTTATACCTTTCTGAAAAGCCAAAAACTTCTTCTTTCACTTTGTTTTTAAATTAAATTGTTTTAACGAATAGTTAAAAAAAAAAAAAATTTTCAAACTCAAAATTTTCAAAAAAAAGCAAAAAAAACTTTTTTGAACTAATTTTTTTCAAAATTTTATGTAATTAAGTACTAATTTTGTTTTAAAAATTCAATGTGTTTGTTAATTTTTAGTCGAAAACAGAAAACCGGATGCAAAAATGTCTTTTCGTTTTTGAGAAATTAAGAAAAAACCAAAACCACTTTTTTCTAAAAAAATCTTTGTTTTTATTTTCACCTATCTGGACTTTTAGTTTAATTTATTAGTTTAATTTATAAATTTATTTTTTTCTAATTGGAGTTTTATGAGGACTCAATAAAGTAGAAAAGTATTGGATTTTCCCTGGATTAATCATTTTGTTCATTGATAACGTCTGCCATTGACCTTTCACTTCTAGCTCTCAGTGCTCTCGTCGGCGGATTCTTGAAAACATGATACGACTTGGGCGCCATCTATTGGGATATCTTTCAGCGTAGAGTCTTTCGGCTTCCCGACCTCGACAATAAGTTAAACCGTAGCAGAAGTTCCTGTCCGCTAACTCTTCTCGAGCGTATGAGTTTGTTATTGTTATGTGTTGATGAGTTAATATTTTAATTGTAAATGGTTGTTTAGTAAATATGCGATGCCTTTTATTTACCTTTAGGTTGTTAATTGTTTTTTCATTCAAGAAAAAATGCGCTTTAATTATCTTAAGCCCCTAGCAGGGGCCGGCGAGTGGCCACGGCCCCAGGTATAGTAAGAAAAAATTAGAGGTCAGTTTTCAGACGTTATCAATGAACAAAATGATTAATTCAGAGATAATGTAATACTTTTCTACTTTATTGAGTCCTCATAAAACTCCAATTAGGAAAAATTAAATTTATAAATTAAACTAATAAATTAAACTAAAAGTCCAGATAGGTGAAAATAAAAACAAAGATTTTTTTAGAAAAAAGTGGTTTTGGTTTTTTCTTAATTTCTCAAAAACGAAAAGACATTTTTGCATCCGGTTTTCTGTTTTCGACTAAAAATTAACAAACACATTGAATTTTTGAAACAAAATTAGTACTTAATTACATAAAATTTTGAAAAAAATTAGTTAAAAAAAATTTTTTTTGCTTTTTTTTGAAAATTTTGAGTTTGAAAATTTATTTTTTTTAAACTATTTGTTAAAACAATTTAATTTAAAAACAAAGTGAAAGAAGAAGTTTTTGGCTTTTCAGAAAGGTATAGCACGGTGTTGTAAACGATGCCGTTGATTTTAAATATTTTTTTAAACAAAATAAGTCAATTTTTCAGAAAATTGCCCCTCCCGGCTAAACGGGGGGGAATAGACCCCCCCCTCCCATACGATTTTTTTCTTGTCTCAACTCAACCTACACGCTCTAGCTTTTTGGCACAACGCTCGTGAATCACCCTGTATATTAGCCGCCTCGTTAAATTCGAATGGGATGTTTTATTTTCACATCTGTGAGAAGCGATTTCACAACACTTTTGATGAAGGGTAACGATTTGTTTTCGTAGCGGTATTTCCGTTTTGGATTGCATCCATAAAAATGCGTAGGGGTTTTTATTGGCAAGATCATTTGCAATCCAATTGGGAAATTGGGAATCTTGTCAACGATGAAAGTTTTCTCTTGTACAGGGTGTGGGAAAACGATTAATTTATTTTCACTTCCTTTCTGAATTTCTTGCTTAAATTCGATTTTATTTGTTTCAAAGATAAAGGATATGCGAAATGAAAGCAACCCCATTAGACGCAATTCGTATATGGACTAGGTCCAGATCAGGTAAGAGAAGGTATATCCAATTTAAAATCCAATTTAAAATTAAGCATCCATTTATTCAATCAGGCTCATTTGAATTAATGAACACCTTTTAGTTTTCTGTAAATAATTTTAAGAATGATAGCTTTCACCTTTCACAAGGGTAAATATTGACTTACGGTATTCTATTGACCAATAATATCAACATTGATGAACAGCTAATATACCATGAGTGATGAGTCTGTGAGTTCTAGAGTCTAGGGAAAGCAGTAGACAGGAATTTGATGCTTCATTTAGACTCTAAGAAAGCTTCCCGAATCCTGACGAAACTGTTTCAGCGATTCAGCTTTCATGTGTATTTTGTCAAAATCAAACGGCACCAAACAACATTCCAAGGCTCCATTCAAAAAACGACAAAGGTTCTCCCTCTACTACCAAAATGTAAGAGGACTTCGTAGTAAAACTACTACAATTTTTAAAAATTCACAAATATTTCCACATGACGTGTTTGCTTTCTCCGAGACTTGGCTCAATGCCACAATATTGGACACAGAACTCTTTGATCAAGAGTTCGTAGTTTTTCGAAGAGACCGTCATGTGGATGTAGGGAATTCAGTTGGTGGGGGAGTTCTTATTGCCGTTAGAAGTAATTTCTTTGCAGTTCAAGTTGTTTTCCCTTTCAACATATCAATTGAGCTCTTATGCATACAAATAATCTTACAAGAGAAATCTATCTTTGTATTAAATGTTTACATTCCACCTAAAAGTCCAATAGCCGTGTTCATGGAACTTTCCGAGGCACTCGACTTTATTCTTGGTATCGCCAGCATTGATAGTTGTGTCCTCCTTTTAGGCGATTTCAACCTTCCTAACATCGATTGGGTTAATTCTGACGACGAATCCTATTTCGAAGCTTCCACTTGCTCACCACAACTGGAACTTCAATCACTGGGTAATATTATTTCAGCTGATTTACAGCAAGTTAGCTGTATTAAAAATCATATGAATCGAGTGCTTGACCTGTTACATCTGACCCTGTTAATACAGTAGTGGTAGAATCTTTTTCTGCTATATCTAACATAGATAAATTTCACCCTCCCCTTGACATTTTTCTTGACTTGAGCGATCACTTACTAGCCCATAGTAATTCTCATGATAGCTCATACTCGTTTGACTTTCGGAAAGCCAATTTTCAACAGCTTTCTGAACTTTTGAGTAATTCCGGTATTGAACAAGTACCGGTACTATCTGATACTGAAGCAGTTGTTGAAAGGTTTTATGGTATCTTAATGAAATGCATATATCAAACTGTTCCCATAAAAAGATCCATACAATCTAATGGTTCATGCCATCCTTGGTACTCGAAAGAGCTTAAAGCTCTTCGCAATAAAAGAAATAAGGCTTGGAAAAAGTATATCAAATCCATGACCTTTGAAGACCAAGTGGTATACATTTCTCTTTTTGAAGAGTTCAAGAAAATTTCTTACGAACTTTATAGCGAATACATGCTCACTGTAGGAAGCTCTCTGAAATCTGACCCAAAAAGTTTCTGGAAATAAGTTAATTCGAAAAAGAAATGTGATGGTTATCCAGTTAATTTTATTCATAATAATGTTACCCTTACCACAAGCCCTGAAATCTGCGAAGGTTTTGCAGATTATTTCAGTAAATCTTTTGCTGATTCTCCAAATTCAGTTGACAAACTCTACTTTCAATATTTAAATAACTGTCCTCAAGTTTTGTTTAGTAGCATTTCAATAGAGAGTAATAGAATATTTGAATTTCTTTCACTTCTTAAAGATGATTATTCATGTGGTCCAGATGGCATTCCACCTATTGTTTTAAAAAAATGCAAATTTGTTTTAGCTCTTCCTTTAAGGAATATATTTGAGTTGTCCCTGAAAACAGGAATATTTCCTTCAATTTGGAAGAATGCATTTTTAACTCCAGTATTTAAGAAGGGATATAAAACTAATATTACAAATTATAGACCTATATCCAAACTGTCATGCATCCCTAAGCTGTTTGAACAAGTTGTATGTGATACGTTAGCATTTAATTGTAAAAATATTATCTGTAGCCAACAACACGGATTCATGCAGAAACGTTCTACAGTCACAAACCTTCTTGTCTTTGTGAACAAATGCTTGAACTATATGGAGTGTGGTCAGGAAATAGATTGTGTCTATACTGACTTCTCGAAAGCTTTCGACCAGTTATCCCACGCGATTATAACGTTCAAGTTGAACGCATATGGGTTTCCCCCTTTTTTCATAAAATGGATATCTACATATCTTTAAGACAGGTCCTATCAGGTAAAATTCAGACATCATGTCTCTAAATCATTTATTGCTAAATCCGGCGTCCCTCAAGGTAGTCACTTAGGACCCCTACTTTTTATATTGGCTATTAACGATGCTCCGCTGTGTGTTCAGAATAGCGATATTCTTATCTTTGCAAATGATATGAAGTTGTTCAAAAACATATCTTCTGCGAATGATAGAATTCTTTTGCAAAATGACCTTGACAGGTTTTCTCTGTGGTGTGAGAAAAATAGTTTAAAATTGAATCCCATTAAATGCCAAACAATGACTTTTTCTAGGAAGCGAGTACCGACTTCTTATGACTACACAATCTCACAGCACATTTTGACTGGTCTTGTCACTGTAAAAGATCTCGGTGTTTTATTCACATCTAGTTTAGACTTTTCTGAGCATATTAACAGCATTGTTAATAAAGCCAATTCAATGTTAGGATTTATAAAGCGTTGGTCAAAGGAATTCCGTGATCCGGCTGTCACTCGTTCTCTATATAACTGTTTTGTTCGTCCTCATCTTGAATATGCTTCTCAGGTTTGGACACCTTTTTATGATACTCATATTGAGAGGTTAGAATCCGTTCAACGGAATTTTACTAGGTTTGCCATCAAAGGTATTCAATGGAGCGATTCTTTACACATTCCTCCTTATGAATATCGTTTGTCAACTCTCCAGATGGAAACATTGTCACAAAGAAGAACCAACAATGACATTGTATTTTTTCATCAGATAATTATGGGTATAACTGACGCTCCGGACTTGTTAGGCCTTATTTCATTTAACCATAGAGGAGGAGGTTACAACTTTCGTGGTAGGGACATGATTAAAGAACCTAGGCATCGGACAAATTACGGTATGCATGAGCCCTTGACACGAATGAGCAGACTTTCTAACTGCAACTCAAACTTATTTGATTTTAACTTAAGTAAAAATCATTTAAAATCGTTATTAAAAGCCAGTGTTCCACGCGCTTAAGTGTTTTGTTTGTGTTATGTATTTTAGTTGTTATGTTACTTTTATTTTGTTGTTTTGCTTGTTTAAGTGTTCGTTTGTCCTATTGTTAAAAATTTTGTTTTCCCTTTTTGTTCCTGCTTGTATTAAGTAGTCCCTAACTTAAAAAAAAAAAATCGAAAGGCATTACGTAGTTTCTTATTTAATTGGTGGATTAACATGTATCTGGATCTGCATCTTTACTTCTGCACGAAAGAGCAATGCAAGCATATTAAACTCATGCTCGATAAAGAGGGAAAATCAATATGCAGAACATCGTGATAAATACAAATAGGGAATAGGAGAAATCAAGATCAAGATTAGTAGCCGTGTTTTATTGGGAACTAAGCTTAGCTTAGCAATAGGAATTCCAATAAAACGCTATAGTCAGTTTTGAACAGAGTTTCGTTCACCAGAATGTCAAAAATCGAAACATTCCAAACGCCATCTTTACACCTATCTGAAACAATTTTTTTTACATTGAGTTGCTATGGTGAAAAACTATTTTCTTCAAAAGGTTTTGACATTTGATAAACGAAAAACACAACGAAAAACTCAAGTGTCGAATTGCTGAAACTTATCTTCAGGAAATTCCTAACTAAAATTCCTAACTTATTTTTACTTAGCTTTCGGTTGGTGTTGTTTGACATGTAATTCCTATTGCTGAGCTGAGCTAAGTTCCCAATAAAACACGGCTATTGTAAAGACAAATTTGTTCATCTATATTATAACGTCTTATTTTTCTGCATTGGGAAGCTCCTTTAACTGCGTTCAGGTCTCAGTGAATCTCATTTTCTCACTTGAACGCATAAAAACCAACAACTGTTAGGTACTGTCAATTTTTCTGAAAAAATTGAAGCAAATCAGGTGGAGAAGTGCTATAAAAAATTAACAATGAAGTGAGAAATATTAAACTTCCAATGAATTTACTCAGTTAATAATTTACAAAGGAGAAAATAATGAAGGAGCTATCAATGGACGTGTATGATAGTTGGTTCGATTTATTTCTTCTATTTGTACTGTAGGTATATTAAACAATTTTGTTTCGTTTCAGACTTTTTCTATTATGAAGTTTTAGACGAGGACTCAAGACCAATCGAATTAAAGTATCCAGAGTCAACGTGTGACAATTTTGCCAAAAGACATCCAGTTGGCCAGACGTATTTGTGGTGAACGTGGTTGAGTTTTATTTGATCAAATTCATAACAAAGGTCCTTTTCAGGACCAAAAAAAAAATCAAAAAGAGATACACGAAAATTTCAATATTTTCTTATTGCTAAAAATTTTCAGATCAAGATGTTGCAGGTAAACATGTAAGAGCCGTTTTCTTCACTATTGCTCAACTTGTAGGAAACTCTCAAGTTGGCCAACTCAATAGTTGAGAAAAACTTGAGAGTTGAGGGACAAGTTGAAAATCGTTTTTCTTCACTAATCACTACTTTAAATCTCAACTCGAGAGTTGAAATTCAAAAGTTGGATTCTCTACTTTTTTCAAAATTTCCCTGTGATATTTTTGACAATTACGTCTATTTCAACTTTTGATTTGAATTTATGTCAAATAAATGTGTACATTCCGTTTTTAATTGTGATCAATGTAATTTATCTGTAGGAGTACATGGAAGACGCATCATTTTTTTTAATTTGTTCAACACCTCAACAACAACTGAACCAGATACAATTCACCAAAGCAGCTGATAAGCTAACAACTGGTATACCTACGTTATTTTGTGTTGGTGTTATTGATGAAACTTCGCTACTTACTTACTTAAGGTGGCGCTACAGTCCGGTGTGGACTTGGGCCTTCAACAACAGTCTCCGCCAGTCAGCTCTGAACATAGCTAGCTGTCTCCAGTTTTGCACTCCAAGTTGATTGAGGTCCTCTTCCACTTGTGTGCGCCACCTGAGTCGCGGTCTTCCTCTCCTTCTGCGTCCCTCGGGAATAGTGTCGAAGACTTTCCGGGCCGGAGCATTGGTGTCCATGCGCTCTAAATGACCGAGCCATCTGAGTCTCTCGACCTTGACCCTTCTGACTAGGTTCACGTCGTTGTACAACCCGTAAAGTTCGCTGTTGTATCTCCTTCTCCATTCCCCATCAATGCACACGGGGCCAAAGATGACCCGAAGAATTTTCCTCTCGGAACAGCCTAAGGCACATTCATCCGATTTTGTTAGGGTCCATGCTTCTGCACCATATAGCAGGACAGGGATGATGAGAGTGTTGTACAGTTTTACCTTAGTTGCTCGAGATAGGGCTTTTCCACTCAGTTGCTTTCTTAGCCCAAAGAAACAGCGATTAGCAAGAGTAATTCTTCGTCTTATCTCAGCGCTGGTGTTATTGCCCGTGTTAATAGCGGAGCCTTGGTAGTCAAACTCCTTAACTACCTCGAAGTTGTATGCGTCTATTGTGACGTTCTGTCCTAGCCGTCGATGTTGGGTGTCCTTTGTCGAAGACAGCATGTAATTCATTTTTCGCTCATTTACCGCTAAACCCATCTTAGCCGCTTCTGTCTCAATTCTCACAAAAGCGCCATTGACATCACGCTGTGTTCTTCCCATTTTATCAATATCGTCGGCGTACGCGAGAAATTGAACAGATTTATAGAAGATAGTGCCTCTGGTGTTGACGGTGGAGTTTTGGACTATCTTCTCAAGAACGATGTTAAAGAAATCGCACGACATTGCATCGCCTTGTCTGAATCCTTTTTTGACGTTTAATTATTCCGTAAGCTCATTGCCAACCTTGATGGAGCAGCGTGAGTTCTCCATCGTCATTTTGCACAAGCGAACGAGCTTGGCAGGGATGGCAAAACTAGACGTACAGTTCGTCTCTGTAGATGCTGTCATACGCGGCCTTAAAATCGATAAAGAGGTGGTGGGTGTCGATTTGGAGTTCATAGGTTTTTTCCAGGATCTGCCGCAACGTGAAAATTTGGTCGATGGTAGACTTTCCTGGCCTGAAGCCACATTGATAAGGACCAATCAGATTGTTGACGAAAGGCTTCAGACGTTCACATATTACGGTAGAGAGGATCTTGTAGGCGATGTTAAGCAGACTGATTCCTCTGTAGTTGGCGCAGTTAAGAGGATCTCCCTTTTTCAGGATCGGGCAAACAATGCTGAGGTTTCATTCATCGGGCATGCATTCCTCCGACCATATCTTACAGATGATTTGGTGCATGCTCCTATCTAGATCGTCGGCTGCGGCTTTGAACAGCTCGGCAGCTAGACCATCTGCTCTAGCGGCTTTCTTGGATTTCAGCCGTGATATTGCTGTTTTCACTTCTTCTAGGTCGGGTTCACGGAATTGCTGGCTATCATCGTGTATGATAAAAGGCTCCTGTCTGATGGCGGGGTTCTGTTCGTCGTCACCGTTATACAGTCTACAGAAGTGGTCTTTCCAAATCCCCAGCACTGACTGCGGTTCTACTATGATGTTCCCTTGTTGATCTCTGCAGGCATCGGTTCTTCCTCGATGACCTTGAGCCAGCTGTTTCACCTTCCGATAAAACTTCCGAACTTCATTCCTGCTGTTAGCTCTATCAACATCTTCGATCTGACGCTTCTCATGCTCTCTCTTTTTTCTCCTGAGAAGATGGCGTTCTTCTCTCCTCTTTTGCTCGTAGAGCTCGAGAGCAGCTCTTGTCCTTCTTTGCAGCGCCGCTTTGTATGCCTCCTGCTTGGCTGCATGGGCCGGCCTGCATTCTTCGTCAAACCAGGGGTTTCGTTTTGGCGGCTCTGTGAAACCCAGCACATTAGAGGCGGCATCTCTTACTGCATTCTGGCAATGTTGCCACTGGTCTTCGATACTTGATGTTGGCAGCATAGGACTCCTTAAAAGGTTACTTGACACTCGATCAGAGAAGGATCTGGCGATCTCTTGCGATTGTAGCCGTCCGACGTCGAATTTTGATGAAAAATTGCTTTGAAGAAAATAGCTTGAAGAATATCAAACGACCGACTTCGATTAAGAATACACTGCGACTGATTTTATTATTTAGAGAAAATATAACATATAAGTGAACAATATTTTCAGTAAGAGTATAATCAATTTTAAAGTAAAGTATTCAAATAACAACAGGTAATTCATTAATCATTACATATGTTCAACAAATTTTCTTGCAGCATTTCTTTGTTTTGGCCGTTGTCGGGATATTCGCAGCACTACCTTGGCTACGACGAGGTAGTGGTCCGAGTCGATGTTGGCTCCTCGGAAAGTTCGAACATCTTGATTGATCAGGAGATCTCCAAGTACCTTAATGGATGTTGAGATGTGGGAACCAGGTGCTTGCTACCACAACATTTCGCCCGCAGCAAAATCGATCAGCCTGAATCCGTTGTCGGAAGTGGTGTCGTGCAGGCTGTGCTTTCCGACTGTTCTTCCAAAGATGCCTTCTTTTCCCAGCTTTGCCGACATATGTAAAAAACTTCAACCAACGTGCAATTTGGGCCAGTCGCGTGCCAAGATGAATTAAATTTTGCCGAGTAAACGTTCTTTTGGAAAGCAACGAAATGCGCCAGAATTCTATGCCCAGAACGTACTATTGCTCTGCCTGAACGAGCGGAACGTGATTCTTTTTTATTAACAGCTTGGTGGAGGAGTGATTTTAAGACAAATTTGTTGTGTGCAGGAGAAGTAGACGCTAGTGGCTATTTTGCAAATGCTGGCAAAATACTAGTTTTCCCGAGATTTTTTTTTATATTCAAATAATTTTTATTCATAATGAAAATAATTTTAAACAGGAGAAATGTATTTTATGAAAAATTGAATTTGAGAGAAAACTCTCAAGTTAGCCTCTCAACTTCTTTTTTTTCGGAAGTTGAGAAAATCGGAAGTTGATTAACTTGAGAGTTGAGAATCGAAAGTTGAAATTGTCAAATGTGAGTGAAGAAAACGAAAATCACAAGTTGAGAATAAAAATCCTCAAGTTGAGTTCAACTTCTTGTGAAGAAAATGGCTCTAAATCCACTATCATATTATCACGATTCCTTTACACAACATTACTAGAGTAACAGATCACACACTAAGAAAGTCAAGCTCCATTGACTGTTGATTTATTTACTTGCTCAGATTTTCCATATTTCAAAAAAAGTTGCACCTCACTCTATGCATTTTTTTTTTCAGATAGAAAATTCGAAATCAATCTACCACTTCCGCATTGGTTCGAGATTTGAAAAAACCAATAAGCCATTATAATCAATTTTATCAATTTCAACAAGGTTATCTTCTTTATCGATTCTCATATAAAACAAAATATGATCACGTCATGACGACGATGTTTAAAATGTTGTCATTTCCTTCTCAGTTACAATTGATGAGACATTGACAGAATGACAGCTGATGAAGTCATGATTTTGGAATTAAAAAAAAAAAAAGGTATCACAAATAACGAATTTCACACATTTTAGAATCGAAAGAAATTCGAACCTCAATGAAACCGATTTTAATATGAAAAGAATCGTTCTGTTTAATTTCATTGTCAACAAAGTGTGTCGACTTTGAAATTTTCAGTTGCATTCGATCACTTTGACATTTCGTTGGAACGGAAGAAAATAGAGTACCTACATTTGAAAATAAAACGCCTGACCTAGTTGCATGCTTTTGTTTATGACCTGCAAACTTGTATGCCCTTATCAAATTGAGAAGCTCTTCTGAAGCTGAAGAGTTTGTTTGTTCGTTTGTTTGAACGTGCTAATTTCAGGAACTACTTTTTCGAATTGTAAAATTCTTTTTGTGTTGGATAGTCCATTAATCGAGGAATGCTTTAGGCTACATAACATTAAGCTACGACCAATAGGAGCAAAGAATAAGTGGAAAATGTGGAAAAAACGGCAAAAAGTACTCATTTTTTGTGTGTTTGAACGCGCTGATCTAAGGAACTACTAAATCAATTGAATAATTATCTTTGTGTTAAATAGTCCATTTATTGAGGAGGGTTTTAAGCTATACAACGTTACGCTGCGAATAATAAGAGCGGAGCATCAGTGATAAGTAAAACGGGGAAAATTATTCGTATTTGACAGCTTCGAGTTAAGAAGAATTTCGACTTAGAGAGAGTCGACTGTTATACGATGCACGCATGATGCACAAGTCAAGACGCACCTCTGGCCGGTGGTGGACGAAGTCGCGGGCAATTGCTAGTTATATATATTTCCAAAAGCCAACTCAACGTTAATTGCTTTCACTTTTAAGTCCATGCTACTTATGGCTTAATCCTTTTCAACTGTCCTAGGCCATTATGCTTCTTAATAGTGAAACTCTTTTTCTACATAGCTTGTGTGAGCAGGTTTCAAAGTTTGGTCCTAGCTAGCTGTCTCTACTTTCGCATTCTTCGTTGGTTGAGGTGCTCTTCCATCTGTATTTTCCATCTTAGTCGCGGTTTTCCCTTCCTGCGACGTCCGTCAAAGATAGATTTGAAGTCTACGAGCTTTTAACTCCCTCAAACTTAAATCTCTTTGTGCAGGCTTTTGTTCCTCAACGCCGATGTTGGGAGTCCCTTCTTGCTGACAACATTTTTTTTAATCATTGATGTTCCAAAACTTCTCCGTTACTTCAACAATTTGATACCTTTCAATTTTCAATATTTTAAGCAAACAAAGTTCGAGACGATTTGAAAGTATTGCAGTAAAAAAATAATCTCATAAAACATCAGAAGCAAACTTCGAATCATGGATTCATCTCCATCTGAGCTAAGATTTAGCATTCATTAACTACTTCCTGCATCCTGCCACCAACAAGAGTTCAAATTCCTTCTATCTCTGGCCTTAGACAATGAATCCAACATTTTTATTTCTTCTCTCAGATAGTGATAATTTTCATAATTTAAGAAGGAGGTTGATGGATGGATGACATAGTGAAGCGTTCGCGAAACGGTCGGCGCGCGCTGTGCGCATAACCAATTTCCTTTGTTCAACATCTGTTATTGGTTTGAAAGGTGTGTGCATCCGCTTGACTATGCAATTTCTGTTGTGAATTTTAAAACAAAGTACATTAAATGTTTAAAGTTTAGGAAGCCGTAACCAAAAAAAAAGGAAGAGAAAAATATTACACTCGATACTTTATTATTATACAAGCGACCAACGCGTGGAACAGGCTAGCAGAAGTGTTGGCGGGTAATATTGGCTGATGGCTGGTGTATTATTGTGGGCGCAGTAAATAAGATGCACACATAACCATTTCTGCTTTCCCGATGAGCAATCAAAATGTCATTTTGGTCTCTGTAAATTGTGCCTGGAACGTGGAAAAACGTTCGAAAGGAACGATCAGTTTTACTACGAGCTTCAACAATAGTACTGAGAGTGGCAACATTGTCGCTAAATTCACTTGCCAGGTTCAGCATCAGCATTGATAAGGATCTGCAGCGGATGCAATAATGTCACCGGCTAAAGAATCGCCTCTTTCCATGTGTAAGTTCGTTGTCGTTGTCCCACGTTTTCGTCGTTGTCGCTTCGGTCGTTCCGCTGTGCGTCGCTCTTAGCGATGAATGAAACTGTCCAATTTATTTTATTATTCTGATTTTATAGTAATGTGTTGTGACGTTGTGAATGTTTTAATGTTGTCCCATCGTTCATTTTAAGGACAATTGACGATTATTATTGTAAGTGTTGCCGGTGCTATTATTCGACGATGAAGACGATGCGACGCACGCCTTTGACAGGAAATGCACTCGCAGGCTTAATTGAAGGACGCACTTATCGCAAGTTTTTATGGTGGGACTTCCCATTACATTTTTTTAGGATGGCATAATGACGCCCAAGAGCTTCGCTTGCAAGAATAACGCTTTTACATTTTAGTAAATCAGTTTATTTTATGGTTTTATTGGTTAAGTCTGTCAGTAAATAAGTAAGCGAGAAAAAACCGTAATAATTATATGCACGCTTGTTGGCAATGCTATTTCTAGTTTTTATGGTCATTTATGGAAGTTTAAGACATTGACTAAAGTGTGTTAAGCGGTAGGTAACATGTGTTGCGTTTTAAATGCATTCGACGTCAACTGCCACTTGCGTCTCGTTGGCCTAGTTAAAAATTCCACCATATGCTTTGGTTAATTACGTTCCTCCGTTTGGTTGCTTTACAGGGTAATTTCATTTGTAGTTTCGTTTTAAAAACCTGCCCACTTAATGTGTTTGGAATTTCCAAAGCAGTAGGAATTTCATTTTTTTTTCTCATAAATAGCAAGTAACTGAGTCTCAAAAATGTTATTGTTCACACGATTATGTTTTTTTTATTGCAAGTAACTCGTACAAATATATTTTTAACCATAAAGTAACTATAAATTGGTGTTGGTTTTATAGAGGTTATTTTTTAAGGAGTACTTGAGAGAAATATGAATTAAACTTTGATGACTATTTAAAACAGCAAGTGTGTTTCACTGAAGAGAAAATAAAGTTGTGATTACTTATCGATAGTGTTTCCGTGACCTATTTTGGCCAAAGATATCAGTTTTTTAACCCACACTTTTGAGTACACTGTGCTGCTAATATGATGCAAATGCAAATGACTTTCCAAGCCGATTCTTTTTCACTCATACGAGGTAGGTGTGCCGCCCAACGGAGTTTTCAATCGAAGCAATTTATTCTTCGGAGAACTTTTCTCTCGTACACGACCAGAAGATCAGTATACCTTTCCTTAAGGACCCAAGTTTCAGATCTCGAAGGAAGTTGGTACCGGTATGACCTTAGACATGCAACGGAATATTCCAAGGGCAAAAGAGGGTCCTTTCTATTTGCTTCAAGCTGCCGCCCATAAACCAGTGTTATTCGAAATCGTGACCTCAATAGTTATTGATTTTCTTATTAAAACTTGGTTTTCTCGATCAACTCTATCTGGAGAGAGATCTGTACAGCTTCGAAATCATCTTAATAATTAAATAATTCGATGAACTTGTTAACGAAAGCCCCTCCTGAAAATATTCCTGAGTTCCCTAGCGAAGTGCATTGAAGATGTTAATGTGTTGACGGGGTTGGATAACCATTTAACCGGCTATGCCATTGAAATTATTACCAATCCAACCGGAAATAAAGTCTACTACTACTTACTATTATTACTCTTACAATCTACTTTATTCCACGGCATATACAAATTCGATCACATCGTCTGATATGCCATCGGCACCTGAGGTTTGTTTTTTTTTTCTGGAGGTTTAAAATCCTTTTTGATTTAGGTGATGATAGTGACAGAGAGAGCGCAAGAGTGGACTTTACTTTTCAATTGCTTTCTCATTTCAAAGAAGCAGCGATTGGCAAGAGTGATTCTTCATTTGATTTCAGCGTGAGTTTTCCATTATCATTTTACACAGTCGGACGAGTTTTTTTCCGGGATGTCAAAAATCTATGTCCATATAGTTGGCCTCTTGAAATCGATGAAAAGGTGGAATGTATCGATTTGAAGTTCCTAGGTCCTTTCCAAGACCTGCTGTTGATTGAACAGTGAGTAATTGATGGTGGACTTTCCAGGTTTGGGTCCTTAACCCATCAGGTTGTTGTCGAAAGGCAGTATATGTACTGCAGACAAGATCTTGTCTCTGTAGTTGATGCAGTTCAGAGGATCAGGCATATTATAACGCTCCATTCGCCAACAAAGTTAGTCAAACTAGTGGATTCGTTGTCATGGCGATGTAACTCTAGCACTCCATGGCACTGTGAGGGCTGCTTGGCAATGTTGCCACTGATTCTCAATATCTTGTAACGAAGCGTTACACTAAACAACCATAACGCTCCCATATATACACTATACTCAACACCGCCCGCCGCCGCCAACATTACATTACCATAAAAACCACAAAAACGAACCACAACAAAACCACAGCCAACTACAATCAACCACCAGCCGCCACACAAACCACCGCCGCGCCGCTCGCCATATAGTTTTATCAAACACCAAGTGCAACAACCAACAACAACAGAAGTGTGAGTAGTTTTACGTCGGCACCTAGCAATTAAGCCTTTTCCGACGTGTGACCATTCACATTGGTATCTGTTTGTTAGAGTTGATACTCTCCCTTAATAATACTGTTTGAAACTCATCGATATCAAACTTTTGCGTATTGTAGTATTCGGCTTGGTCCGACAATTAAAACTTATTCACTTTTTAAATAAAACACAAATTCACTTAATTCAAACCACTCACAAACTTATTTATTCAACACTTTCAATTATCACTTTGCAAACACAGTATCTTTACTTTATCGCAGTTCACAATCAATTATCCCGCTTCGCTTTCGAATCGGGTATTTATAGTTCTGATAATGGTTCTAGAAACTACTAAACCGAATGTTCCAGAAGTTCTCTTTTTAACCACTAGATGTTGCCCCTCATTTTTAACTGTCATACACATAAGTGTTTACTACTACAATTAAACTTATTGCTACATACTTATTTGCTATAAAATGATATTAGAGTTATAGTAAGTAAAGAGAGTAAGAATAGTATGTACATTAAATAAAGAAAGAGGTACAGAGCGTAAGAGATAATAACGTATACACATTAGACATTACAATAGAAGGAGATACAGAGCGTATGAAATAAAATAAAGTGTATACACATTACAGTATGTTATTCCTTATCGCTTTTAATATAATTAATTTCTTTTGTGTTTTTAAGTACCATTTTATTTCTTCCATGAAGAAACCATAATGGTAAATGTTTTTCTATCTATATAATTGGAACTTAGAATAATCAGTGCCAATTACCGAGAACGGATTTCCCGACAACCACAGCCACTCTGAAACTCCCAAAAGGGGGCCTACCGCGACTGTAGTTGACATTCATGTGATAGGTCATGAATGGGGCCTCAACTACCCTAGAGCACCAATTTATTCAATAGACCTGGTAGTCTTTCTATTGATTATATGTGCTCTTACGTTACACTTTTTCAATAGGAGTTTTCCCAACCAACAACAACAACCGACAATCCCCACGCCAACACAATTCATCCACATACCACACTAAACACCGCCGCCGCCGCCGCCGCCAACAATTTACCAAACATCGCCGTCATCAACCAAAAAGCAAAGCAACAAAAATATAAACCTTTGCAAAATAAAAATTCACACCCAGTTTTTACCACAAACGTTATAACGGAAAGGTAAAAATCAACGAAAAACCGAAGCTTGCTACCGAAGTAGTTGACGTTTATCGCCTCTAACACCGAAGTGCTAGTTTCCCTCGATATTCCCACTCGTGGGCCTGTTACAACAAAAACCGATTTTATTGAAAATATGTATGTGTTGACAGCCTTACAGATCAGTGGTTTCCGAATGCAAATAAAACAAACTTTGTTTCATCTTTTTCCCGACGTTACGTTGGCTTTTTCCAACCGATTTTCCCTCTCACTCCTCAAGTGGTGGGCACTTCAAACCGATATTCCCTCGCACTCTTAAGTGGTGGGCACTTTAGCCGATATTCCCTCGCACTCTTTGAGTCGTGGGCACTTTGACCGATAATCTCTCGCACCGATTTTCTCTCGCACTCTTCAGTGGTGGGCACCTATTCCGACTTTTCCTCGCACTCTTCAAGAGGTGGGAACTTTAACCGATATTCCCTCGCACTCTTCAATAGTGGGTACCTATTCCGATTTTCCCTCGCACTCTTCAAGTGGTGGGCACTTATTCCGATTTTCCGATGAGTGGACCTGGGCACTTATGTATTCACAATCTACATTCGTACCTTGGCTTCAAGTCTTCAAGAAGATAGTGCTCCGCCTCCGAGTCAATGTTGGCACCTCAGAACGTGAGGACTTCTTGCATTCTAGAGAAGTTTCGTGCGTTGATCGCAATGTGATCACTCTGGTTGACAGATGGTAGATCAGGGGATTTCCTTTTCTCCTTAGGGATATCGAGACTTCGGAGTCGTTTTCTTAGTACTATAACCCCGCAGCGAGGGCGATTAGCCTGAATCCGTTATCGGAGGTATTCGTTGAGGCTATGTCGTCGAACTATATCAGTCCTTGAAAAAAAAGAGTGGCATTTTTTTCCAACTTCCAATTTCATAAATTTTCATAAGATTACTCATCAAATAAACAAAAAAAAATTATCTTCCGTTTTATTTCCTCATAAACACTAAATAATCAAACAACCAGCATCAACGCTGTCGCCTGAGTCCTGACCTGAATCACAACTCAGAAAAAGTTACTTTAACAAATTGCTTTCGATTCGACCGTTTCACAAAACTGAAGCCGTTTTGATAAATTATTGCAATTGCCTTTGTCATCGTCAGAGTCGTCGTCGTTCCCTTTATTTTCCAGTTTCCAAAGATTTCCTTACCATTTCGTTCCCGATTTGGAATAATTTTTAATTGAGCCATTTGTTGCCATCAAAAATGTGAGACGATCGCAATGATGCTATAAGACACCAGCTGAACCCGGAAGTCACACAGTGCAATGAAAATGCCGAAAAACAAATGTCTTCTGCCAAAAACAGATTACGTTTGTTTTTTGTGGGAATTAAGATTTTTTCTTTAAATGATTGTATGCTCTTTGATTGAGGAAAACAAAAGAGAAGACAAAGTGGATGTTATGATACTCGTATCCAATTTTTTCGTTTGCATGGCTATGGAGTTTTGGAAAACGTAATTTCAAAGCCTTTACTGAGCTGAGCCAAATGTTGCTTAAATAATGTTCCAAGTAAGAAATTGAGAGTAGGGTTCAAGTGCTAAATTTTCATCACGCATTTTTCTAAAAAGTTGTTGTTTATTTTTAGGTTTTGCTTTCGTGTTAAGTGTAAAGTGGCTAATAAAATCGTTGATGCTCTCAGGTAGTTTTTGATGTTTTGTTGTATGTTGTTGTTTTATTGAAGTGACAATTTTTAGTTGACCAACAAATAAGTTCAAGGACACAGAATGATGTGCATGTGAATGTGGATTGTTTGTTACTTAGCACTCGATTTCTAAAACTGAAGCACAGATAATAAATTTATACAGATGTCTCACCCTTATGGCGAGAAATGATATATGAAACTGAAAGCTACCAAAAAAAAAAGCTTTTTCCAAAAGCTAAATGCATTCAAAATCTATTTTCGCTCACCTCATTGCCCATAAATGAATAATTAGGCAAGGAAAAAAGCTTCCAAAAGCACCTTGTCTGTTAAGGCTTTGCCTGTTAAGAGTAAAAAATCTTTCATATTTTTCTGCAGGGATGAGACATCTGTATAAGTTTATTATCTGTGACTGAAGTCAATAGATTGCAAATATTTATTGACCTTCGATTTCATTAGATAACAATTTGAGGTTATGTTGATCGACGGGATATTTGTTTATTGATTACGTGCAGATAAGTCAGCTTTGTTTGTTTTTAATACAAGACAATGGGTACTTAATTTCAAATAAGTATTTCTTAACTTTAAAGAAACTACACACTATCGTTTTTTTCATTTTTTGCTGAGATGTTCTTTTTCTGACGTAATTCGTTTGTATAATTTTTGTGCTTAAAGCTCAAATGAAAAATCTACATTAAATTGCAAAAAGAGTTGAAATTCAATCTGATTGTATATTTGTCTTAACGAAGTTTTAAAAAAGTATTAAAAGATCATTATTTTGGGAGTCGGAAAATCTCCGTGCAATCATCATCAAAAATAGTGGTGTAAATAATAGTTCTTGGTCGAATGAGCTCACGGCTTTTCAATCGGATATTTTTCATCCATGAGCCGATTGCTGATTAGCTTGGATTCATATTTGCCTCGACCTCATCTGATATACTAGTATGACGGTTCTTTGAGTCATTATTTCGGCTTAGTCGTCGACGACATTGTTGCATAAAAGTCAGGTCGATTTGTGAACCTAGAAAATAACCAGACGCTTTTTTGGAGGCCTTATGCCCAAATATTGAAAATATTGACTGACACACATTTTTGTATTGTTAATTGGACGAAAAAAAATGAACTGTAGAGTAACAAGATAACAATCAATAAATAAAAAAACTTAAGGGTCACAACTCATAAGCAAATTAAAGCGTATAGAATAAATAAAATCTGTTAAAAATACGTACACGCCCGAGTGAACATTTTTAGTTTATTATGTAGTGAGTATGTTTTATTTATTTCTTTGGACATTTTCGACAGCTTTGGTTTAAAATTGAATTGAAACTGTTCGACGGGTTTTCGAGAATTTTGCATCACTCACACAGTGTTGCTAAAATTTTTAAACGAAAAGATCCAGAAACCTTACAAACTATCTTCAAGAAGTGCTAAGAAGGATCAGAGCTATATTTTTTTAAAGAAATTAAAAACTATTCAACACTAAATTCACTTTCTTTAACCATTTTATATATTCTGTTACATTGAACAACGCGTTTTACGTTCTAACATTTTTATTTAGTCAATGATCCCGAAGAACTCGTCAATAGTACGAGAAACCCTTGACGTAGTTTGTTTCCAACTGCATCATGAATGAAAAAGACATTTACAAACAATGCACCCATCAAATCTGTTTTTTTCTTTTTTTTGCTCTGAATTGGTATAGCTCCAACATTTCTTATAAATTGAAAGTTAAATGAGAAAGAAACATTCCTCAGAAAAATTCAATTGGCTTGACTATTGCGCTGCACTGACAGTGTCCCGTCGGATGTCAGTAACAACGCTTCTAAGCTAGTGAACAGGGAAATTGACTTGTTTCTGGAACATCGCATCGATTCAATAAGACTGAAATGCCAATGGCCTAGGTTGTCGACGCGACGGACTAACAGATACAGATACAGCTCTTGTGCTGAATTCATGTAACATGCCACCATCGTTTTATCCATTTCGATGCGCTCTGTGAGAAGAAGATTGATGCGTAAGAAAATTGAAAGAAATCGAATAGAAAAAAATAATAAAAAAATTATTAGAACATCATGTTTCCTCAATGAATGATCAAACAATATTGTGATACTTCAAAGGGTTGCCAATGTTGTTTTTAAATGTGACAAGAAAATTAAGCTGGTACCAACTTCCAAGCTATCACCATCTGGTTCTATCAGAGAGAAGTGATACGACAAACGACAATACAGAAAAAAAGAACAGCGTACGGCATCAATTTGACTGACTTCAGTCAGTCAGTGCAGATGCGTTCGATAATGCGACGACGCTACATCTTCTTTTCATGACCTTCTTTATCAGGATGCTGTACGGGTACGCAATGAAAAAAATATCAATATTCGGGTCACGTATGGTTTCTAAAGAATCATAAACAGTTGGTTCATGTCTAGAGTCTTGACACAACCCCAACCCAGCCAACGAGACGGGATATCACAGTTTCGCAATAATTGATCGCATTTGTGACTGATCTCGGACGATCAATCTTCGAAAAAGAATGCACCAGAAGTTAGTCTACAAATAGCTTACAAATTCTGTGAAAACCCCAAAGGGTGCGACCGAATGAATTAAACGAAATCGAATAGTTCAAGTCTCAATTGACTGTTTTGATTGATTTTCCATCAGACTATGATTCATTGAACAAGGACATTAAAACTGGAAAATATATCAATTGAAATCAATGAACCCGACAGAGTCTCAGCTTCCATGGAATTGGCAAGAAAATCTGTCTGCTGTATTTGGCGCCAAACAGACATCGTAGGTGCGATTGACCCATTCTGACTACTTTTATGGATGAACTTGAATAACCGATGTAATCATCAATATCATGGGCCCTCTAGAGTCTAGACCTTATTTTTTCCATATATTGTCTTGATTCATTTCCTATTCAGAAAGGTTTTTGACTCACGTCAGCTACAGTAAAGAATCAATTCAAACACAATGGGCCAATTCATTCCAAGCTGCATTGCTTAACTCTCTTGCCTTTGTTGTCTTTGACTACATTTATCAATTGTTTTGACGGGAACAGCTTTTTATTTAGAGCGCATTCTGACGTCCGCTTTTTGTAATATGTCAGTGAGCAAACAGGCTGCCTGATTTCGTTGGTTGTACATTTTTAAGGCTTCGGGGCTTAAACTTCCGGGACCAGTTTTTTTCAAAGTAATTTCTTTAGAATCGATGATTTTCTCGCGGTTTCGTCATAAGTCTCATGAGAAATTACCACCCATTGGTCCTAAACGCAATCACAAATAACGGAGCAGCCAGCACTGCTCGCAATGACATTGTTGTTTTTGATGTCGACGATTTGCAATTAGTCTTCCTTTTTCCATGTAGCCCAGGGGCATTTCGTTTCCAACAACTTTTCTATGTCGAAGACGAAGCGTATACGAGGTTACACTTTGGGTGGCAGAGTGATCAGCTACGAATATCTTTGTCTTGTTTATCGTCTATAACTTCAATCTTTAGGCTCTGCTTTATGTGTCTCAGTTTCATGTGTTGCTACCACAACATTGCATTGTAATTAATTGTCACTGTCACTGATCACTTAAAGGTTAAAGCCCAATGGTGCCCAGTGGCACCATTCCCATTTACAACGCACAATCTATACTGTGATCGTTGTGTGATTAAGTACACGAGATCGTGCACCCACCAACATCATGTCAACCCGAACCTTGGAAAAGAGCAAAATCCCGGTAAGGTCTAATGGGCAGAAGTATCGAAAAGTAATCGAACAGCTTATTAGCCAAATAAATTGGTGAGATTGTCGATAACGTTTGGTTGCCATCACTATCGAAACATTTGCACACGTGTGCCTCGAAGCAGCAGCAAACTATGCTATTCAATTTGTAATGACCTTTTTGATCCGCCATCCATGTCGGTCGGAATGAACTTTTTTAAAAAGATTGTTGGCGGCTGCACGGGCGGCGTATCTACTCGGTCGTCCATAGAGTCAATGCTAGACAAACAGCTCAGCGGGTGAAAAGCGCTTCACTGAGTTTCATACTAATCGAATGGCATAATGGACAGTTCGATTGAAATTATAAATTGTAATTTTTTGTGTGAAATTGATTGATGAGTTTTTGGAGGTCTGAAAAATATGGCAACGACTGGCGACGGACAGAATGGGGAAGACTAGAGTGAAAGACGGTGTGATAGTTGAAGAAATTAATTTCTCTACGGGACTAATTCGGAAATTTGGTCAGAGTTGACTGCTAATTAAATTTATTAGGTATATTCCATGCCTGCAGATTCATATTCGGAAGTGTGTTTTTTTTGTCCTGTTCAACAAACCAATGATTGATTGATTGAGTGCCGCCAGGCAGATAAATATGAACTCAGATGAACCTTTTTTTTGACACAAACCCTGTTTGGGCAAAATATTCATTAGGTACAGTCTTATTTTTAAAGACAATTTTTTTTCCTATATGATGTCACCACTCTACAATTTGTAGCAAATTGTCGGGTTTTACGTCCTAAAATGCCACATTTTGTTTTTAAAAAGGTGAGTTTTGTCCTTAAATTTTTGTTCAGTTCAAGCTGTTTTAAGGACTTGATTGCGATGCAATATCGAAGTGGATGGTTAAGCGCCTCCATTGGACCTTGTAAGTGAGTGACCCTCTACATTGAGAAATATTTTGAGCTATTGCAAAATTAGCTACAGATAAGGAGCACTGTCGTCCAACATAACTTGAGTACAGTAAGTGAAATAAGTTTTCAATGTTCTAAAAGTTTTTTCAAGAGCAAGGTGACATTTTCCGTTTCCCCCATCAGTGATAATGCCCTTACCAGCATTTTTTCGTCGATCACTTTAGTTCACTAAAATTTAGTGCTTCCTAAATTAAATATTTTATGAACAAGTTTCAATTCCCTGTTAATTGATGTCTAACTATTTACAGATCTGTCTAAAAACCCAGTGAAAAGCTTCCTGATTAGCATAAGAATCTAAAACATAATATTAAAAAATCTAAAATCATAATGTCCCCCCTTAAATTCTCTTGTGTAAATATACACAAAATGCGCTTCACTTCATTACAAATTCAATAGATTAGAGATTAACAAGCAAAACGTCACGATAAACGTTATACCCACGAGCATCCTTATCTCATTCATCTGTCAAAATAACAAGAAGAGAAGGGTGCGGGGAAATAACTCCACGGGAACTAACTCCACTGAGGGATTAACTTCCCACCAAGTGAGAACTTACTCCACTTTTGTAAAGTGTAGTTAGTTCCCATGTACAGTGGGAATTAAATTCTTCAAAAAATTAGTGGATCTAGTTCCCTTCAAATTTGAAATAATTTGTCACTTTAATTGAGAAAAATTTAAAATAAGAATTCAAGTATACTGAGTAATTTTGTTTGTGAAATTAAAATTAATGTCTTAGAAACGAAGTCATTCCGAAATTCAGTTTTTAAGACTGAAAATAATTTTAAAAAATCGTATGTACAAAAATATTGAGAAACTTAGTCATTCGGAAACCCATTTTTAAGAATCTGACCCCCTATATTATGGTATTCATTAATTGTAAACATATACCGCATGCTGTAAGTTTATGTGACATAAAGAAAACTTTTTCCAATGCAAACATTCTTCTGAAGTTTGGTGTTCGGTGAGAGTAGGGCATTCTACAAGCACACTGTACTTGAACCCAGTTTCATCTTGTTGCATCCTTTTGTCCCCTTAAATAACTGAGCTATTTCAATAACATTAAAAGTTCGATCAGAAAGACATTTTTTTACTGACTCTATTAACTCTACAATCCCTCTCAAATGGTTTAAAATATTGTATTATTAAGGATTTGGAGCTTGAACCGAAAATTGCAAGCGAGCGAAGCGAGCGGAAAAAAATTTGCCCAAAAGAGAATCAATTTGGGGTGTGAAAATAAAAAAATTCGCGCGAATTTTTTTATTTTCACACCCCAAATTGATTCTCTTTTGGGCAAAATTTTTTGCGCTCGCTTCGCTCCCAATCAAACCAAATTGATTTGAGTGTTACAGATAGTCATCATCCTCAGACCAAGGTGAAAAAAGATACTCAAAATGAATCATTGCAGTGCAGTGCAGCAGTGCTTTCCAGACACTAGCATGCTTTCCCAAATTAAAGGAAACGGCAACAGCTTTGAAAATGAATTGCTCTATCCATTTTGTCGACTAATAGGTAGTAAATAAAAATGATCTTATTTATTTATAAGACATTTTGGGGTTGTAGTTATGTATGTATACACGAATGACCCACCATAGTGGTCCCATTTTCGGGACTTCTGACTTCCGGACCAGTTTCCCTGCGCCATGTATAAATGTGTGAACTTAATTCCCATTAGAAAGTGAACTAAGTTCTCACCGTACATGGGAACTAACTACACTTTACAAAAGTGGAGTAAGTTCTCACTTAGTGGGAAGTAAATCCCTCAGTGGAGTTAGTTCCCGTGGAGTTATTTCCCCGCACCGAAGAGAAGAACTTTTAAAAAAGTTCTCATATCATTTTGGAGAGATTACAACTGAAGGAGTTTATATCTCTTTCAGTTATTAACTCTCAACTAATGGTATTGGCTTATTAATGGTCGTTAATAGTCGTTCGCCTTAAAAGCCCTCACATTTCCCTAAAAAACACTTAAATAATTTTCAAAATGATGTCATAAGTTGCAATATGGACACTAACTTGCGTGTGGTTATGAAATTAAATGAGAACTTAAATAATTCAGCCCACACTACCCTTGGGGGTTCTTTTGCTTAGCTACCAATACGCCAGCATGGGCTGTAATTATTACATCAGAACCCACAAAATAAAGAATCATGCTCTCGCTGCATGATGTCTTAATACATTTTTTTCTTTTATCATTTATAATACATGAAGGATGGACTTTTAAAGATTCGAAGAAAAACATCGAGGGAGACTGCTAGGAAGGCACTATAAGACGATTAAATGCACATTCTTTTAGTGGTCCTGCCCACATAGTGATCTCAACATAAAGGGAGCCAAGCACATACCTACTAAAAATGGTTTTATGAGGTAACAAACGGTATAGGTTGATTCTGTTTCTCTAATGGACTGAACGTGTAGTGTTAAGTTGGAAGGTGTTATATTTCATTCATGTTTAAAAACATTGATTGAACGGAAAATTGTATGCAGCTTAAGGGTGTTCAACTACATAAAAGAAGAGCAAGTCTAACATAAAACATTTGGAAAGCTTCGAATGAAATTGCTGAAGTTTGCTCAAACTAGAGACCTATTGAGAATTACTGATACATTTTTAGATCCGCCACTTTACCTGCAAGCAGGCTCTCAAGGACTGTTATAAGGACTTAGTGATCTAGACACTTCCTGGTGAACACCTACTCTGATTTTGAATTCTTCGGTGAATCCAACTGCAGAACAAATTTTAAGTAAACCCTCATCATACAAGTCGAGGCACATAAGTTTCTGGAACTCCTCGTTGTTTTTCTTTCTTCGAATTGGTATAAAGCTTCGCGGATTCGATATGATTTTGCCGTTAGAGACGTTTCTTAATGACAGTGATGATTTATTTCATGTTTATATTTTTTTTTCTTCATAGATATTATGATTTTACATGATTATGACAGAATAAAGGAAACCATCAAAAGTCAAGAGTAAGAAAAAAATAAATAATGAAAAATTATTGTATTGTGTAATAAATCTATGAAAGAAAAGGTTTGGTCGTGAACTCTTTTGTTTACTGCGTCAGCCTGTTTAAATTTGATGATGTATACAAAATTGATGTCATTTTTAAAGGCAATGTCATTGAACAGGAATTCTTATTTCATTTTGTTAATTTCGATAGTTTCAAATAAATGACATCGTTTAGAATAATATCAAATTAGCTCAGCGGAAACTAGCACCCATTACAAGTAAGTGCAAACGATTAAAATCAACTATTGGTCTTTCACTTCCAGTTTTGAATATTTTCACCTGTTAAATGCCGCTCGTGGATATGACCTCAATCATGAGCGATTACAGACAACTTACCTTTTTATTATATTTTTCCATCAACGCCAAAAGGAATTTGGCTCATCATCAGGTAGATACTAACACATTTTTGCAATTTGTCATCGCTCTACCTACTGATGTGTCGAAAAAAGAAATGCACGGTGTGCACTGAACTATTCGCAGTGACAATTATCAATAGTCAACAAAACTATTTCATGATTATTTCTTGCTAGATGATTGAGTAAACCTCAAAGTCTAAGTGGCTCACTGTCACAAGATGTTCAGACGGTACTCCATGATTTATTATGTACCTACTTTGTTGCCTGGCATAATTTTCAACATTAAATTGCAGTTAGTCTTTTTAGTTGGAATCTGTGATTTTTCATTCAGGGACGATGAGAAGACATAGTGCCATCCACAAGCTTGCGATCTCTGGTTTGACAAAAATCTATAAAAAATAGAAATATGTAGCACACTGCAGTAAAACCGTTGAACTCCGGTGAAAAAGTCGTGAAACAGCGTCGTGGTTCTGGGGTAGTAATTTGATTTTGACACTTCAGGAGTGCAAATGGAGCACTTTCATTAAATGTTCCATAGATCCCTGCAGTCAGCCGAGGAAATTTCTGTTTGGAATTTGGTTAATTTATCAGGCCTACACTGAAAAATTTTATTAGTAAAATTGCTACGAATAGCATTCGTACGAGAAAAATTCGTACATTGAACGAATATTCGTAGATTGTACGAAGCTTTTCTGTAATAAGAAAATTACGAATGTATTAGTAAATTTTGATTAAATTTTTGGTAAAATACACGAATTTTTTCGTTCTATGTACTAATATTATTCGTAAATCAAAATTATGAGTACATTGTACGAATTTATTCGTGTATTGAACTAAATCATTCGTAAATCATCGTGTACGAATGGTTTCGTAATTTTTCCAAATTCATTCGTAAGATTTACTCATGCATTTGTTAAATGTACGAAGCAAAACTAATATTCGTAAAAAATTTAGTCTCGAAAATTGACCTTACGAATAATTCGTAGGATTTACTCATTATAAGTAGAATGCAACTTCTTTATCTGTATATTCTACTAATACTTCGTATATCATAACCTCCATTCGTATATTTACCAAACGCATTAGTAAATTTTACTAATACATCGTACTATTTTTCCTCCATTCTAACACTAAGCGAAACATTAGTACATTTTACTAATGACTTCGTAATATTTTTCCTTCATTCGTATATTTACCGAGAGTATTAGTATATTTTACTAATACGTCGTATTATTTACACTCCATACGTACATTTATCAAGAGCATTAGTACATTATACTATTATTAAGTAATATTTACACTCCATTCGTACGTTTACCAATAGCTTTTGTAGATTCTACTAATACTTCGTACATCTACCAAGAGCATTAGTACATTGCCGCTACTCGAATCGGATTGCGTCATTGTTTTCAAATCATGGCAATGGCTCATTTTGGTTGTGATTTTGATCGTGTTTAGTTTGGTTTGTGAGTTTTTTTTTTAAATAAAATTAAAATAACATAAAAAGCGTGCTAAGAGTGCTAAGTATTTGATGACAGAAAGAACGAGTAGGTAAGTTGTATTTGAAGAAATTTAATAGGACACCCAAATTAACAGACAACTTGCGGAAAGTTTTGGTCGAGGCTGTTTTACAATTCTGTATTATAAAAAACCACGATCTCAAAACAAACGACTGCGATGCTCTTATTTTTATTTATTTTTATTTATTATTTATTTATGAAAATCGCTTACAAAGTAAGATAATACATCTTGTGAGTTATTGCAAGCCTTGAATAATATTTAACGTTTAATATTAGAAGTAAAAAAAAAACAAAGAAACAAAAAAAAAATAAATAAAAATTAAAATCAAATGAAAAAGAACAAAGAAAACACAATTGAAGTATTTTAAACAATATCAACGATATCAACGATTTGCCAAATATGTGAAAAGTAAAGATTTAAATCTCCTTATGCTTACCACTCCCCTTAAAGTAATTGGCAGAGAGTTCCAAAGGCCAATGACATGAACAAAGAATTGACGTTGAGAGTTAAGGTATTTAAATCGTGGAGTTATAAGAATGAATGACCTCGTAGAATTAGGAAAATTCAGCTTACTATACAGATAGTTCGGTTGTTTTGATTGTATAATAAGATGCAGATAGCAAAGTGATCGAAATTTTAGAAAATTATCTAAACTACAACCACACAGTTGTTTAGAATAAAAAGAGACGTGATCAAAAGAACGAAGGTTATACACGAAACGTGCAATGTTGTTGAATGCAACATTAAGTCTGTGCATTCAACAACATTGCACGTTTCGTGTATAACCTTCGTTCTTTTGATCACGTCTCTTTTTATTCTTACGAATGGTAAGTATATAGTACGAAGTATTAGTACAATGAACTAATGCTTTTGGTTGACTAACGAATGGCAAGTAAATAGTACGAAGTATTAGTACAATGAACTAATGCTTTTGGTAAATTTACGAATGGTAAGTAAATAGTACGAAGTGTTATTACAATGAACTAATGCTTTTGGTAAATTTACGAATGGTAAGTAAATAGTACGAAGTATTAGTACAATGAACTAATGCTTTTAGTTAACTTACGAATGGCAAGTAAATAGTACGAAGTATTAGTACAATGAACTAATGCTTTTGGTTAACTTACGAATGGCAAGTAAATAGTACGAAGTATTAGTAGAATGAACTAATGCTTTTGGTAAATTTACGAATGGTAAGTAAATAGTACGAAGTATTAGTACAATGAACTAATGCTTTTGGTTAACTTACAAATGGCAAGTAAATAGTACGAAGTATTAGTAGGATGAACTAATGCTCTTGTTTAATGTACGAATGGAGGGTAAATAGTACGAAGTATAAGTAAAATGAACTAATGCTTCTGGTTAACATACGAATGGCAAGTAAATAGTACGAAGTATTAGTAAAATGAACTAATGCTTTTGGTAAACTTACGAATGGCAGGTAAATAGTACGAAGTATTAGTAGGATGAACTAATGCTTCTGGTAAACTTACGAATGGCAAGTAAATAGTACGAAGTATTAGTTAAATGAACTAATGCTTCTGGTAAACTTACGAATGGCAAGTAAATATTACGAAGTATTAGTAAAATGAACTAATGCTTCTGGTAAACTTACGAATGTCAGGTAAATAGTACGAAGTATTAGTAAAATAAACAAATGGTTTGTTTTGAATTTACGAATGCAGAGTAAATAGTACGAAGTATTGGTAGAATATAATAATGCTTATGCTGTTTTTACGAATAGGGAGTAAATAGTACGAAGTATTTGTAGGATGAACTAATGCTCTTTGTAAATTTACAAATGGGGAATAAATAGTACGCAGTATTAGTAGAATGTACTAATGCTCTCTGTTAATTTACAAATTGAGGGTAAATAGTACGAAATATTAGTAGAATGTACTAACGCTCCTTGTAAATGTACGAAAGGAAACATAAATATTGTCATTCCATTCGTACAATGAACAAAGCTCTTTATTTAATATACGAATATGAGTTTATTGTACGAATTTTTTCGTGGCTGAAAACTACGAAAAAAATTCGTAAGATTCACTCATATTTTTGTACTATTTATGCATGAAAATTTTTGAGTGTAAGAGTACTGTCATAAGCGGCTTTGAAACTTATAAGAAAATGATAGCTTTCGTATGAAATTCATAAGAATCGCCCATATTGGGTGCTTTAGAGTCAGTCTTACTAACAATCCCTAGCTTCTATCTTCTGCTGCTGGCTCGTGTTTCAAAGTGCAACCAAAATCTTGAGGACTGAACATTGTAGACTAAGGATATATCTGTCATAAAATAGGTTTAATTCACTTAAACTTTATTCACGTCTGTATTTTAATTTCAATTAATATTTTGAGCAATCACTGTTTTTCATTCTCAATAAATATTTCAATTTATAAGCAGCATATCCGTCTCTGCGTAACTTATTATAAAACAATACTATCAAAAGTCAATTCAGTTTTACCAACTCTAACTACCAATTGTTGAAGTCAAATCAAATTCCTCTTAACGAGTTACAGCTTTCTCTTGCACCGCTATGCTTGTTCTCACTTTAAATCGAAATTTCCATGGACTTTCTTCTGCAAAGCCTTGAAGTTAGACTCCAATAAAACTCACATCAAAATAAACCCCATGATGCTTCTAACAGAAACAATTGAACTGAATCGAATGGACAAGAAGATAATGACAAAGTAAATTAGCTAAACAACCGCGAAAATGTTTTCAAATTTTTACTGCGATTGGATTCGCAAGTAAATTGAATTTATAATGCCCTCCGGTAAAAATTGATCATTAACAAGAGTGTTCCAGTTGTAAGCTCGTTAAATCATTTCTTTTTTATGTTCGCAAATTGTGGTAACAACTTTAATAGGAATAAGCGCCACCTTAATCGTCATATTATATTATTTGAGTTTCTACTAGCATTTGTCCCAATACAGGAGCTGGAAAGTGGATAAGTACATTTACTCCGATTGTAATACAAAAATGAAGACAAACTAGATCAATGGCTGAATTTCAGTTGAAATCGATTTGTCAATAAAAAAAAAGCACACATACGCCGTAGTGTCCGCAATTATTTTAATCAGAGTGTGATGTTCTTTTATTTGCAAAATAATTATCCATGGATACATCAAGGTGCTTACATCGAACGATTTATCTAGCGTGGAGGTTGAAGGTCATTCAAACGACTGCGAAATTTCACCAATAATGATTAAATAAGGACAACCTAATATATTGTCCTACAATCCCAACCCAATCCCAGAACAATGAATCAAAATTGAAAAATTCAGAAGCAATATCAACAAATTTTACAGAAACGACCACAAAACTGCACATCAACTCTTTTCCAAACAACCAAAACCAGACAGAATCAAATGGGAATGTCATTAACGCAGGCGAATCACAGCAATGCAATAGCAGCGATGACGGTTTAAAAAACGTCATCAGTTTGAGCACACCCGAAGACATAGCAAAAACAAAAAAAAATTGGGAAACCTTGGAGTCGGAGTTGGACGCCTTAATGTCCGCTTGGCCGGAGTCCACGAGTATCACCGTTGTCCCATGATCGTCTTGCTACGATCACTGCTTGTCATTTGGGGTCAACGTCATACTAACCAACCAAGCCCCAAATCATATGCATTCTTGCGAAGCCTTTCTTCTTGAAATGCAATAATTATAGTCCTGCTTCCACAATGTCCGCCCCATCCTCTGATGGATGATCAATCAACGCATTATAGTTTAAGTCTTACACAAATGACGAACGTGAGTCGATGTAGAGGGCCCTTTAGTACGAAAAAATAGCCTAACCCTTTAGTCGTGAGTAGCTCAGTTACCAAGAGGAAACACTTCCTTTTCCATCCGATCTCCACTGCTGGCATGCATTGTTTTTCTAACCAGTTCAATTGAATTAAAATTAATTCAAAAGAGTTGCTATCGCCCTAAGAAACTCTTACATCATTCAGCAACGGTCTGGCCAAACTGACTATCCTGAAATTGCGTGTGTTTAAACTCCCATACCTATACATGCATAGGTGCGAGTAATCATAGTCTATACTTCTTAGTTCATTCTAATGGCCATATAATAACCGCATTCGCACATCCATGAATGCGCACTGTGCCCATTAGGCTGCGAAACGGTTTGATTCGCTGCGAGATATTGATATAGTTTAAGCCAGCTGTCCCGCGGGTGTAGACATTAAAGATTTTCGTTGCGTTAACATTCACTACAGTGGCCACTGGGTAGTGTTATGCAGCCGCGGCATGCGGCGCGCGGCAGCTTCGAAGGCGATGATGTAAACCATCATCATCATCATTGAAAAATATGACGAGACAACGGCTTAGAGCTTGTCTCAAGACCAAATTGAAGTGCTGCTAAATGGCTTGAGGACATTCGCACATCTCTTTTTGTGTCCACAAAGAAGATGGCTTCACGCAAGCCATAGTCAATCTTCTTGCCAACGAGTGTCGAGTTAATCCTTTTGTGAACTTATATGGGCCCAAGGAGGCACATCAAATAAGATGCCATGTTTGCTAGCTCACAGCTCAGAGACAGTGTGACGAAGAAACCCTTTCAGTTTGTTCTTGGTGTCAGTTGGTTCTTATTCTTAACGAGATGGGATTAAACATTCTGAAATTTTATGCGACGGTGTTCTTAAACATACGGAGAAGAATAAATGCGATGGATGTTTAAGCTTTTCTCATGAGTTAACGTGAGTGGGCGTGATTTATTTAATTCATTTTTCCAAGGAAAGACTTAAATCACATTGTTAAGAATAGGGGTTTTTAGGTTTGGACATTTTTTGAAATAAATTCGTTTAGTTACCTTGAATCAATAATTGAATCTGGCAATGTGAGGTTATTATTTTTTGTTGCCATCCTGCAATGCTGAAAGTAGCTTATTTTTAAGACAGTTGGTCAATTATAATTCTCTTTAATGTTTGTTCATCGAATCGAATACGGCTAAAGGCTCAGAGTACATTTGACGCACGCATGTGACAGCAACACCGTATCAACTTAGTATTATAGTCTTTTCTTCCAAAAAGCAAAATCTCTTCTAAATATTAAAATTTCAATGCAGTCAGAATTTAGCTGGGCCTTACTGCTCCGTTTCCTAACAATATTATCGTACAAAACTTCACTTATTGACTAGAATGACAGATCACACTTAACGCTTTAATAATCCCAAGCTTTAGAGAAGTTTCTGTGCCTAACAACTCGATAATTTTTTTCAAATGCTCTCAAAGCTGGTGTAAGAAATTATTGAATACCTATTCCATTTTTTTTCTGCAAAAAACCTTCTTCTTAAAAACACTTCTAACCCGATATCTTTCTTCCACCGGCCAGCGGTCCGGTGCTGCCACTCATAAACCACAACATAACCTCTGGCCAGTTGACATTGTCTACCCACGAAAGCGCCGCCGCCCAAGCCGCGGTTCATTATTTCTCAAGTAAACCTAGAGCACAACTAACTTCGAAACTGAATATGTGTCGTATCGCAAGCAGCTTTAAAATTATGATAGCTAGCGGTTGTCCCAGTTGCGAATGAAATAACTATGACCATTAATAACTAACGCGGCAGCCACACCCTCACTTGAGTGATAGATTAAGTGCGAATTAAAATTAATTGAATTCGTACATTTTGCAGAGTGCAGATACAAGATATCGAATTTCCTTGGCTTTTTCTATTTTTTGCACTGAGTTGGGCAAAAGAATGAAATATCTACATTAGATATGTGCGCCACAATCCGTGTTATGAGAATATTTTTAAACATATGCATCTTACCTATTCACCATTCATTGGTAGGTTCAAAATGAGGCACAGCATGTACTCGCTTCAGAATATCTTGTTTCATATCAAGAAGAGTAATTTGTTGTTGTAGCTGCAGGTTTTTTTTTCGTTTTATTCTTCTTTTTCAGAATGATACACGGGTAAATAAAAAAAGTTTTTTTTTTTAATCACAGAATCTGTTCTTAAAAGGATGGGATTGTCTTAAAAGGACAGATATACCTAGAATATGAGACCTCCCATAGCGAAGTGCACCTATTTCAGGGGAAAAGCGAAGAGGAGATCTGTTCTATTCAATTTGATTGAAATCAATAATGCCCTCATATCTTATCTTCAATGATCCTTGAATTAATGAGAGACAAGATAAGTGTGCGGTTGCCTTAAAAGAGAAGGGTACATCAAAGTTAGATTTTCTTAAATCGTCAAAAGTGATGTCATATTCAAAATCAGACTTTATTGTAGAAGAATTTTTTTCTTTGAATTTGACCAGGAATCATATATCATTAAGGATGGCAGACGAATTACCGAATTACCAGACACCCTGTATTTACTAATTTACCATTGTTGCAATTCTCAAATATTTTCTGCGGCGCACATTCAAACTAAAGCAATTAAAAACACTGCGAACAGTTCAAACAGGGCTGCCATATGTACTGTAAGGTTCAATGAAAAAAATTTCTCATGCGAATTGAATTAAATTTATTTGTATGAATGAACATGCATCAAGACAAAATCCACATTGATCACATTGAGTCAATAAGAGTTCCATAAAAAAAACAAAATAAATAGAGTGGCGTGACAGCTCTTGAAGGGCCAAGGCCTTACTGGCTTACTCTCATCAACAATTCTCTGGGTACGTGTGAAGAGTTGAGGGGACCTACAATTTAACGCCGATTCCAAACGGCTAAGTTGAGAAGCACTTTTTCATAACAGTTTTATACTCTTAGCAGTTCTGTCAGTTCTTCGCAAGAGGCAATGTACGTGAAAGATGAAATAAAACTATGGGCACGAGTTGGACTCGAACCCATGACGTTCTGCTTAACAGGCAACGCGCCTAACCACTAAGCCACGGACACTAATAAGAGTTCCATTTAAAATGGTAATCAAGACTCTCAAGCCCTACAAACCGCATTTATTTTGTATTCTCTTTAAGTGTAAATGTTGCAGATAAACTTTTATGGTTAGAAACAGTTTAAGGAATGCAAATCGAAACTGTTCTCAATTGGGCGGGTCGTTTATAAAACTGGCTTGTTCCGTTTTATTGGTACCAATGATATGTAAATACCGTAATGGTTTGTAGTTTGTATTGTGGTGAAGAAAAATCGGTAATTAAAATTGGAACCTAATAGATTGTTACTTCCAATCGAAATAATAGCTCATTTGATTTGAGCTGCAGAATGAAGTTCAGTGACACTGTATAACAGCTTAACTTACATCCCAGCCACCACAACCGCAGCAACGAGACACATGGGAAAACGACATCACGTTGCAGAAAAAAGCAATAACAAATTCAGGAATCATAATAGATATATATTAGGAATATGGGTTTCGATATTGTAGGCTTGGTGTTAGTTCGAAATGTTGGAGAACTAATGCATGGCAAAACTACGAGATGGAAATGCTTTTAATATTCATATACCTAAGCTCTGAAAGCGAAAGTCAGATTAAATATATCAACAGGACAACACTTTCCAAATTATTTTTAGCACAACAACTATTATCATCATGATCTTAGCCCTTGCGATTGCTGACTAAAATTGAATTGTTATACTACTTATCAATATCTTCCAAAGCAGGGCCTTAGGTGTTATTGTTAACTTAACTGTGGTAGGTAGATATGTTTATCCGAGCTTGAAGGTTGGATGTATTGGCTCTGTTGTTACCAAACAGTGCTCTTACACCATATCGATGAAATTTGAGTTCATATTGGCTGGTGAACTTGGAAAGAACACAAGATTGGCTGCTAAGCAGAACGTCGTGCGTTCGATTCCTACTCGTGCCCATAAAGTTTTTATTTCATCTTGGCTCTTCAAGAGCTGTCCGCCACTCTATTTATGTTTTTTTTTGGGTACCTGAACACTTACAAATTTCTATTTCAACAAATTAACAAGGTATTACCGTATAGCTGCTAGCATGTGTTCCCTGAGGGGTTTTCAAGAAAAGTTAATTCGATCAAGTCTGTAATACTCGCGCTTCTAGGAATGCCCATCAGTTTACCCTTGAGCCCAACTTCGGACGTACTCTCAAGTATAGAGGATCATTTTTTAGCCCTACTACGCGAATGTGGAACTCTCTTAAACACTTTGTCTTTCCCGATCATTACACCGACACCTCCTCTCCAACCCCTTCATTTCTTCCTAATGCACTCACTGTGTCCCTGGCATAAAAGGGTATAAAAAATCCCTTAAGTGGGTGCAAATTATAAAAAAAATATATACCTATAAAGGAAAGGAATTCTTTTTTTTACCAACAAACAAGTTCAATTTTCTCATTGGACTGCTTTCTATGATTTAGTTGAATAGCAATAAGATTCCATCATGTTGTCTCTCTGTCATGATTGTAAGCAGCTTGCCATGTCTAAAGCACATGCATAATCCGTTCGGAACGTTTAACACCTATTAGCCCTGTCAAGAATAAACATATGAGACTGCGGTAGGTGACCTACTTAATTGATGCCAAAAAGACAACAATCATGCTCTATGCATTTTTTGCGTTTACATTATACAGAGGAGGATCAGTGCAATTAATGAATACACGACCACTGACAACAAAAGACCGACAACGAATCAAATGATCTTCTTATAAAAAGAAATTAAGCATATTCCCTCCCTGTCATGTCCCAAGTCACAGTTGATCGTTTTATTTGATTCGTCCATATCGTTGGTATGGTCGTCCGTCTTCGTCATGGGGGGGAATGATCATCACTTGGACAAGCAATTCTAAATTGTGTACGTTACGTCAACGAAACGAAATGAAATGAAATACTTCACAACATGCTCAAAAATTAAGACAGCAGTAAACTGGATCGTATACATGGGATGTTGAAAAGTTGGTCGTTCATTACATGGTGGGCGTTCGGAATACCATTTCTTGTTGCGATCATCGTTCACTTGCAGTTACGTTATATTTTGTGCATCCTGAATTAATTTCATTCATTAATTAATTAATTTCATTAATTTCGAGGAAAAGTAAAAACCGAGAGAAACACTGGAGACTTACCAAACAAAGCAAACACCGCTATCACCCAACCTCGACCCGCATTTTTTGATTTCAGATTACAGATTTTCCAGTTTTGGGATTTTGCGTTCAACCTCCCGTCACGTCATAGTGACTCTTTTCATCTTTTCCTCAATAAAGTAAAGTTCCACACCAAAGAGAAAATTAGCATTAAAACTGGATATGGAGTTTCGCAAACAATTTCGTCATGACTGCTGCAAACTACGCATGAATTTTCGCAAACGTATGATTGATTGTGGCGATGATTGGAATTGTTTGATGCGGGACATCATTCTTTCATGCGAACTGAACAAAAATGAATTAATTAAAATAAATGCTACCCCGAAATGGCCGTCGTTGATTGAACATGGTCATGACAATAAAAATTGAAAAAAAAGAAAACACTTTTACTTGCGATTTTGAGCAAATAAATTTTTGGTTGTGGTGGTTTTTGTCTTTGAACGATGACTACGAACGACAACACAAAAGGGCAACTGACTGCTGTCATATGATATGTTGATATCACCCAGTGGCAAATTTCCCAATTTTCACCAAGGAATCACCATGCGATTCACCAAGGATTGGTAGCTTCACCCATGAATTTGAAGGTGAATCATTTGGTGAAATTAACACGGGGCTGTCATTGGAGTTCACCAAGTGAATATCTTGGTGAATATGCATCAGTGAAATCATTGAATAAACGTACTCTGTGTTTTCATTTGTTCTCTAACTCCGATGAAATGTTAAATGATAGCTCATTTGTGAACTCATCTCTTTTTTGAAACAACTTTCACTACTTTTTTCATGAATGAAAAATATTATGAAAATGCAGCTGTGAAATCTTGAAATCTTTTTCCTTTTTAAAAATAAGAGTTTTTTGAAATAATTACAGTGATCATAAATATCAAAACAAATTTATGATTTTTTTTTTATTTAAATACATATTTCTGAAAATATTGTTTTGAATAATATTATATGTATAGGCACAATTCAAATCTTTGCTGGATCTTCTACTTTTTTTCAATTTTTTCCGCTAAACGACTCCATTTAGGTTGCTCCACGTCCACATGCCAGATTCCAGAATACCTTTAAGAAATGTTTAGTTTAATTTAATTTCTATATGTGTCGAAAATAAATATTTATATTTGAATACCTGGTAAATACTTTCGATTATCTTCTGTGCTGTTTATTAGATACAATAAATTCACTTTAAAAAAATAATTTACACTTTCACGTCAACCGTCTCTAACTAAGATTTCGATTGTACTGATTTAACATAGAACAAAACATTTTTTTGACTATCGCAAACAAAAAAAGACAGTGGAAAAAACCAAAAGCGTTTCGTCGTCATCGGTCGTGGCGTCTTCCTCGATCAATAAAGGTAGAAAGTACAATAATGTTTATATACACGGAATCTTGCAGGTCATTTCCACCCTTAAAAGAAAACAAAAAAAACTATCAGCTGCGCTAGCGCTAGTAGCTAGAAAATATTTGTGTTTCTTTTTTGTTCGTTTATTCTTCTTTTATGAAAACAACACACAGCGCTCACTCAATGCCAATTACGAACTCGTGAAGCTGTGCAGGACTTTTCCTTACTGAAATCATAACGTTTTGGTATGCGAAGAAACGAAAGCGTTAATAGAATAGAGAAAATGTACAGACGAAAAAGTGAATTACTTTGTTCCTATGAAATCATTACCTTATTTTTCCTCTTAAAAGTGTGGAATGAATTCCTTGCTCTTTTCATCGAAATTTTTCATTGAGGATGAAATTTGCCACTGGGCAATGGTTAATTTTGTGAAGTTGCCTTTCCGTTTCATGAATATTTGGAGAAGACAACCCACAATACGATACTCTTTTACTTTTGCCTGTTAATCGTTACTATAATTTTGTTTACACTGAAATCAATCAAGTAACATTTTTGATAGAAAATATGAATCTGAAAATTAATTAAAATTATTCCTTGTTAAACTGTCATTGAATGTGTTTCATTTAAATACTGTAACAGGAACCTCTCCTGATATGACTTTGCTCTGAAGTAGTTCTACAAAAAGGTGTTCTGAAAGTAGTTCATCCAGCATCCAGGCTGAAATGCTCACCCTACCATGCTTACTGTTGTTAAAGGATCACCATGTTGAGGTAGCAGTCTTTTCATCGCCAAAGTGCATGGTATCAGGCTAATGTGACCATACCTATTAGCACACTTCACACAAAAAAAATGATAATGCATATTTCAGGTTCCTTATCTAAAAAGCTCTAACAAGCCACAACTAACTTTTATGTTTTGATTCGAAAACTTCTTAACGCATTTTATATGCTTTTTATTTTATCACCTCGTAAAGAGGATTTAAATGTCAAATTTATAACAATTCTTTCAGCCTCATCCATCAAAACTTATTTTATGATTTTAAAAGGAAATATTCTCTTCGCCAAAATTGAACCTGACTTAAGAACCATAAATAAATTAACTTAACGCAGCAATAAATAAAAATACATGAAAATAGTTTTTGCTTTAAATTTTTTATTTTTTTATGATATTTTCAATAAAAATCTCTCCCTTCTTTTATGTTCATCTGTTGAGTGCTTCATACAAATTATCAGACATTTTCGTAAAACATTAAGAGGGAAATAAGCAAAATCTAATTTGTGAAATAATAAGAAAACCCTAGCATTCCATATAGTGCGTAAGACCAGAACACACGACGACCGACGTTCATCATCTTCTTCCTCCGCACACATTTAAGCCGGCATAATAGCTACCAGATGTGTTATTACAGTTCGCCAAATCAAGCTGTTCTGTTCTCCATGCTAGGAACTTGTACGGATCCTTATCGGCACTGTTCATATGGAGTGAAATGTCATCATCTTTGTGCTGTCTATTTGCTGAGGACTTTTCGGACAAAACTATTGAATTGATGGTATACTTTTTTGTGTTAAAACTTAGAATTCCTTGATTGATGTACGATATGAAATAAATTTTATGCTGAGGCGGGTGATCCATTCAAGCGAGGAGGATAACAATAATGACTAAGTATGATTATGGGTATCAATTAGATTCGATTACCGTACTGTATTGGTGAAGTACCGAGTTTCCTAACAATGAACATTTCCACCAGTTGGGTAAATTCACTGAGAATTATCTTGCTTTCGAAGAGGAAACAAAAAGAGTTTGCTGCTCAGCTCTTTCGTTTGTTGTGTTTCTCTTCGAAAATGATGTTTTTGACCGGATTTCAGGCGTTTTACTGTAACGACTTACAACTATCAGATTTCGTCATTTTCTAAGTTGATTTAATTTTTTACTTCTAGGCGTGTCAAAACTCTTTTCAAAACGGATCCTTTCTGTATCCATAAAGAGAAGTTCTGACTGCAGTAGGCCTTAGCATTGTCAATGTCATAATCAGTTAGTATATTTAAACGCTTGTAGTTGGAAAACCAAGTTTTTGATGCATCAATGGCGGCTACATTGTCAATGGAAGATTATTTTCTTTATAACGAGGGTAATGGCAGATTATTCATTGAAATGGATGAGTATTCTAAAAAAAAAAATTGTGCGTGTCAGCTCCGACGCGCGACTGGAGTTTACTCAATAAGAATGATTTGACTACCTTAAAATATATAATACGCAAAGGATTGAATTCATATATTCATACATCTATTCACAATAATTTGATAAAATATATTATACTTAGATACTTATGTTAGCAATATGAATGTCAACAACTTTGTTTAAAACGTTCTTACGTATTTCTTAATAAATCAATGTAGTTACTTCTACAAACATTTTTGTAAATAATGAAAAAATCTACAAAACTGCATCATTACATTTTCAGAACAGTGACATTTCTTATCAACTTTTCATTAATTAAAGATGAAAATTCAAATGGGTCCACATTTATCGTACATTATTGCATACAAAATGGAATTGCATGTTGATAAATTCTACATTGAATTAAAGCCTGAAGCTTCTGTGCTTCTTAAGAGATCTTAATCTTGAAGATCCGATTATTAGAACGCACGCTAGGATGCTTTTAATCGAAAAACACCGATGGAATTTTGGCCATAGCGGGATTCTCCCACAGGTGATGTGTCATTTTGTACGAACCAAGCAGGTCGTTTGTGTGCAATTATATTTATTTTAAAATCGAGATTGTGAGGCTTGTGCTAGACGTATCCTTACAAATAAGGTATCAAAATCACCGTTATTTCATGTAGGTTAGACTTATGGAAATTTCAACAACCAGTCTATAGGATTAAAACTTATATACCAATTTATGTGAAAATGTCTTAATTGGCCATATTAATGAGTTACCGTTATAATTAAAGTATAATAAATTGAAGAGCATGAAATTCTGTATCATGTGTGAAAATTTCACCGTTCTACGTTGAAATCTCTGTTCAATAAAATAGATTCGAAATGGCACTAAAACTTTAACCCCCTATTTTCATCCCCCCCCTCGGTTAATTTTTTTAAAACTTTGAATGTCTTACTTATTTATGTTTAGTCAAAAGCCATATAAATAAGTTTTAAACTTCTAACCTAATCGACCTCCATACAAACTTTGACCTAACATTTCAACCTTTAGTGACCTTTTCAACCCCTTTTATTGCGTACCGTATGCCCTTCCACAGGTTCTACTCTGTCTTACTATCAAATTTCATCTTAATCGATCCAGTAGGTTAAAAGTTATTAAGAGTTAAAAAAAAGCGTTGGTAGTCAATTTTTATAACGCTTTTTTCAATGATTGATTTTACTATCCATAATTTTTTCATACCGGGGTCTATATATGAATCGATTCTAAAGGAGTAAACTCCAAAAATAAAAAGAGTGGCGCGACAGTTCTTGAAGAACCAAGGCCTAAGTGGCTTACTCTCATCAACAATTCTCTGAGTGCGTGTGAAGAATTCCGAACGGCAAAGTTGAGAAGCACTTTTTCATGACAGATTGATACTGTTGGAAGTTTTGTCTGTTCCTCGCAAGAGACAGTAGCCGTGAAAGATGAAATAAAAACTTTATGGGTACGAGTAGGACTCGAACTTACGACGTTTTCTGCTTAGCAGAGCTGTAAAAGAATGCAATCATTTTTGTATTGCAGTGAAAAGATTAAAAGGAATTATTTTTTGAATATTTTGACTTCTTGTCAGTACTTACCTTTAAAAGATATTCTCAGTTAATTTTGAATTCTTCCTTAAAAAAAATCATTAACAGCCGATTTTTCAATCGTCAGATAAACAAGCAGATAGTGTTTATTCGACAAATAACAAAATATTGGAATTTTCAATTGTCAGATAGACTTTATCTGAAGAAAAACGTTCTTATTTATTCGAACGATGAATACTCAGATAAATTTATTTGCCAGTTTGTTATTTTTATTTTTGTTCGATGATTGAAAAATCGGCTCTTAGAGTAGTTAAAAGACTTGAAGTCAAAAGAATTTATTACTTTTTTACTGCTTGCATTCTAGGAAATCTTGTAAAAGTCTTTTACATTCTTTGCAGTCATTAAGTCTTTTGATTGCATTCAATGTAATGTAGTCATTTAACTGCTTGAAGTCTTTTTACTGCTTTGAAGTCTAAAAGACTTGAAATCTTTTAACTGCTTTGAAGTCTTTTAACTGCTTGAAGTTTTTTTTACTGCTTGTAGTCTAAAGACTACTTAATATAAATGTTTAGTGCAGAAAGGATAGTAGAAAACATGTATATAAGGTGGCTTTTATTAAAACAAAAGAGAAAGCAATCGTCGTTAGACAATTTAAAGCACTTAAAATACTTCAAGCAGTTAAGAAGACTTCAAGCAGTTTAAATACTTCAAAGCAGTTAAAAGACTTCAAGCAGTTAAATGACTGCATTACATTGAATACAATCAAAAGTAAAGAAGAGAGAGAGATATGACCATACCAGGTGGGAAAGTTTTACCTATCCAAATCATCATCCAAATCATCACCCAGTATGCTTAGTGTTGATCCTTGTTCCGATCCCAAAAACATTCTGAAACGATAAAGAATGAATGAATGAAACAGTCATCTTACTGAAAAAATAACTATTCCACCATTCCAGGATGACAATATCGTGCTGCATTGAAGAACTTAAAAAAACTGTTTACCGGCTAATGGACAACACAGCTGCACGTTCTGATGACATACATGAAGACGATGACATACTTTATCGAAGTTGTTGTTATTTACTAAGACCCGATTGCCAAGTCACTGCGAATGGTCGTCTTTATACTTAACTTTATCCTCATTGACAATAAGAATAAGACGTGATTACTTCCATATGGATGTTCTCGAACAAGGTTTCAACTACAGTCTCTGTTCTGCCCGGCATGTGAAACTGTGCGAGGAATCAATCATTATTCATTGTATGGAATATTGAGCATCTCACATCCGATGTTGACCTGTCACAATACCTTCAAACACCATATTTCAAAAATCGCATGAAAGCAAGTCAAATTTTCTAAATTTTTCCTAAACAGAAAAAGGCTTCATTAAGGATTTTACAATTTCTGTTGGTGATGTGTGAGTCTGAGTATTCAATCGTCTTTCTGCACGAATAGACGATTTTGGTAGGTTAGTGGATAGGAAGGTCGATAATCAGATTTTCTTCTGCCGATAAAAACGAGTCCTACTTTTTTGTTTACTAGATCACCCGACCCGAACAAAAACTTGTTTTCTCAAGCTATAAAAGAAAATTATTCCTTCAACTGATTTCAATCACTTAACTTACATTTTTAACACACCCTTTTAAGAAAATCAAAAAAAAAACACAAAATGCAATTTAAAAATGTACACCCAAAAGACTGCTTTCACATTTTGAGCCAAGCTCAAGCGCTATTGAGTGATTGGATTGGGTGTAGGCGTCCACCCGTAATTGCTATTCCCGTCACATCAAAGAAGTTCAGATATTACACCATACACAAATTCGAAAATTAATCGAAGAGAGAGTAATTGATGTATTAAGTCCGTTGACCCAATCAATCACCTCAACACCATCGACAACATAACCAATTTACATTCTCGTTCAATTTCCCCATACGTTTATGCTCATATATCCCACAAATATTGAACGAGTTACAAGCATACCACAAGCTATAATAACGATTAACTTAAAGCAGCAAATCGCTTTCAAATTGGTTAAAAATTTTTACAAACCATTTTCCCGCAAATCTCAATGGACCGAAGATATTTCTGATACCATAGTGTTTAACACTTCTATGAATACCGCGCGGTGTGGGAAGGGTGGTGTGGTGTCGGGACGGTGATGGGAAGTTCAAGTCAAAGTCGAAGGTGAAGAGAGGAGATATTACGCGCTAGGAGAGTAATTACATTGGAACTAGGGATTGCAATCCCGGAATGATTTTTCAATCCCGGGTTTTCGGGATTCAAAAATTTGGATCCCGGGATCCCGGGATAATCCCGGGATTTAAAGAAAAAATAAAAGATATTTGTGGAAATTTTTATTTTGTTTATTTGACAACTTAAAAAAGAAATAACTCAATAAAAACTCTTAAAAGCAATAACTCCATGATTATTTAACAAAAAATATTAACTTCTTAAGCCTAGTACGCAGATCGAGCTAAATTTTAGCTTCCATACGAAATTCTCTCCAAAATTTAGCGGAGCTAAAATTTAGCTGAGCTTTTTAGCGAAGAGGTACGCAGCTCTAGCTAAAAATATTATATTTTTTTCGTAACTCTACACATAATCAAAAATCAAAATTTGTCAAAATTTAGCTAGTGAAATAAATGTCCGGTACATTATTCTAGAGCTAAATTTTGACATTATTTGACATTATTGTTTCATTTGCCTCTGACTAGCAAAATATTTTTTTTTTTCAGAAAACAGCTCTTTTTGACACAAATTCTGTAGCCTTGTTTGTTTACTGCCTGATTCTATTGACATGATTGAGCTCAAAATCTGTAAAACTCCATATAAAAAAAATTACAATGATAGGATTTGTGAGTTTCAGACTTTCAGAGTAGTACCCGAACAAACTGTTCCATAGTCTCCAAAATAATCTTGTGTCAAAATTTAGCCGGGAATTTAGCTGAGAGAAATTCGTGAGCTAAAATTTAGCGCGATCAGCGTACTAGGCTTTAAAAAAACTAATTCATAAAAACTCTTAAAAAAAACAAAAAGAAAAACGTCAAATTTCCACACTCAATATTTTTAATTTTTTTGATTTTTTCCTTCCCCTTACGTCTTCTGCAAGCAACCCCGTTTACCATCACTAATCAAATAAAAATTTCGATTTCCTTCTCGTGTGAATAAGGCCATTAAGATTTGTTTGACGGCAGAAGCACACACAAATATTTAAACTAGCTCTTTAAATTGTATATCGGGTAGAGGTCAAATAACACGTTTATACCTTTATAAGTCTTACTGCAGATTTCATAGAACATGGATTAAGTATAAATTGAAACCCGATTTGCTTGCAATTCGTTACTGATAAAGCCTGGTATTTATATAACAAAATAAGATTTCAAACAAAAGCTTTTCAGATGTTCAGCATTCTTAATTAGACAACGTTTTTTTTTATCACCATTTTTGATGTCCGAAATTCTACTGCTTGATACATTTGATGCCATTTGCTGCTTTTACGCAATTTTACTTTTTGGCTATCTTTTTGCACATATCCCTCTTCTGCTCACTTTTACTCACCTTTCGTACGTTAAAACTACAAATTTTCAAATTTACCGGTTAATTTACTCCCCAGATGGGGTGCCTAAGTTTACTGAGATAGTATTGGTAAAAACATGCATACTCTTGCAGTAAACTTGGACCGCAGCTTGCAGACATTGTCATTTTGACAGCTTGGTTGATTATACTAGGTGTCTTTATATACAATGATTTAATCTACCAATCCCGAAAATCCCGAGATTAGATAATACAATCCCGGGATTTGAAAGATTGAAAAATGTATCGGGATCCCGGGATTCGGGATCCCGGGATTGCAATCCCTAATTGGAACCCATCATGCATACCTTAGTGCCGGAATGAATAGAGAACTCCTATTGATCTTTTCAAGAAAATTGCCAACGTACTTGTCGATAACTCTAATGAAAATTACCACACGCTTCCATACAGCCCTAACTTAACACAGTCATCACCATGTCTACCACACGACCGCATCGAACAAGATAGTTTTCGTTGATAAATGCTAACTATGTATGTTGGAATTTCCGTCAGTGAAGCCCGTTATATAGTGAGATGTCCCATAGAGTTTGGCGGTGTGAGGAGGTTATCTTTGATTTTCAGCTTTGATCCCTGTTTAGGGGAAGCCATCCAAGCAAAGAAAACAAACCAAAACAAAAAATTGTACGTGCCAGCTCCGACGCGCGGCTGGAGTTCACTCAATAAGACTGATTTATCTTAAGGCCGTGTGCGAGTTCAATTGAAATTAAATAAAATTGTGTTAAAATTAGACCAGCTGTGGAGCAGGCTAAAATATGACAATAGTGGTTAAAAATTCATCAACGCGGCCTAAAATATATACATATATATCGCAAAGGATTGAATTCATGTACTCATACATCTATTCATAATAATTTGATAAAATATATTACTTAAATACTAATGGTAGGCAATATGAATGTCAACAACTTTGTTTAAAACGTTCTTTCGTATTTTTGAGTGAATCAATGCAGTTACTTCTACAAACAATTTTGTAAAGAATAAAAAATACTACAAAACTGCATCATTACATTTTCAGAACAGTGACATTTCTTACCAACTTTTCATTATTTAATGATAAAAATTCAATTGGGCCCACATATATCATGCATTATTGCATATAAAATGGAATTGAAGGTCATTGAATTGTACATTTAACTAAAGCCTGAAGCCTTGTGCTTCTTAAGAGATCTTAATCTTGAAAATCCGATTATTAGAACGCACGCTAGGATGCTTTTAATCGAAAAACACCGATGGAATTTTGGCCATAGCGGGATTCTCCCACAGGTGATGTTTCATTTTGTACGAACCAAGCAGGTCGTTTGTGTGCAATTATATTTAGCTATTTTAAAATCGAGATTGTGAGGCTTGTGCTAGACGTATCCTTACAAATAAGGTATCAAAATCACCGTTATTTCATGTAGGTTAGACTTATGGAAATTTCAACAACCAGTCTATAGGATTAAAACTTATATACCAATTTATGTGAAAATGTCTTAATTGGCCATATTAATGAGTTACCGTTATAATTAAAGTATAATAAATTGAAGAGCATGAAATTCTGTATCATGTGTGAAAATTTCACCGTTCTACGTTGAAATCTCTGTTCAATAAAATAGATTCGAATTGGCACTAAAACTTTTACCCCCTCTTTTCACCCCCCCTCGGTTAATTTTTTTTAAACTTTGAATTACTTACTTATTTATGTTTAGTCAAAAGCCATACAAATAAGTTTTAAACTTCTAACCTAACCGACCTCCATACAAACTTTGACCTAACATTTCAACCTTTTGTGACCTTTTCAACCCCTTTTATTGCGTTGAAAAATACCGTATGCCCTTCCACAGGTTCTAGTCTATCTTACTACCAAATTTCATCTAAATCGATCCAGTAGGCAAAAAGTTATTAAGAGTTAAAAAAAAGCGTTGGTAGTCAATTTTTATAACGCTTTTTTCAATGTTTGATTTTCCTATCCATAATTTTTTCATACCGGGGTCTATATATGAATCGATTCTAAAGGAGTAAACTCCAAAAAAAAACTCGACCTTTCAATCCACCCAACGAAACGGTCCCGTATAACCTCGTTATTAAGACACTAACTGTAGATCAAGGAAACTCCTTTCTCCTATACAATGATCAACGGCAAAGTTGGCTGAATGGCGGCTAGGCGTCTCAAGTCGCGCACTTTCAGCGAACATTATATGCAGATAGAGATTATTGACACTTGATTAGGCCGCTATGTTGCTCGTTGCTGAGCGCCACCAAATCGAAAAGAGCGCAACACTGAAATGACGTCTTAGTTCAAAATCGTTAAAAAAGACTTACCTATACCCGTAAACATGCCAGACAGGCTAGCAGCACAGTGGGTAACCAATTCATCGATGGGTGTACAACAGCAGTCATTAGACAGATCAGACATATTGAGATAAAATTTCCGCAACCATCTTTGGTTGTGTACAGAGTATTATTACCAGTTACCAGTAGCGGATTTGATTAAATTTCGAAAAAGGAAAGCAACAGACAAGTAACAGGAATGTCATTCACTTTTGTGCGAAACGGTCATTTTATGTGTTTCACATGCCTTCGTTCGACCTTTGGTATATTGGGATTGAAAGAAAGACCCCTACATGCGGACATCACCGATCCCTAATTTTGCAGACACAAATTTTACGTAAATTCAATTTAAGTGTCAAATATATTTTTTGCAAGATTAAATGCAAATTTTGCCATCAATCATGTGAAACGGATACAAATTCCTTCATATTTGGATCTAAGTTTTAAAACTTTGCCAAATATGTGATCTTTTTTATCGTCAAGGTGTGGTCTAAGACGATGCGATTTTGACTTCCATCCAAGCCAAAGTCGAATTTGATTAATGTCCCCAGATTTTGCTGGGTGATTAAGATTATCATGACATGAGCATTTTTGTGTCATTATCATTTATTTTGTGTGGAAACGCTAATGGACTTTTAATTGTTTGGTGAGGCCACAATTTAATAAATTCGAATCATTTTTGGAGCCATTTGAATTTGTGCCAAATCCTTAAATGTATTGATTTTGTAAAAAAAAAATTGCCAAGGTATTTTGATTCGAAATTTAAGCTAGCCAACTGAACCAACTACAGAGGCATAAGTCTCCTAAACATCGCCTACTAGATCTTGTCTGCAGCGCCGTGTTAAAATTTGAAGACGTACGTTAACAACCTGATAGGTCATTTTTAGTGTGGCTTCAGACCCGGAAAGATCTTGGAAAAGACCCAGGAACTTCAAATCGATACCTACAACCTTTTCATCAATTTCAAGGCCGCGTGTAAAACAGTGTCTATAGAGACGGAGCATTTCAATTTCAAAGTCTTCTTGTCATATTTAAGAAATTCCCACTAGGTAATTGAAATAACTTCGTTAATTCGTTGAACTTCTTTCATTATGTAGCCCGTACTCTAAACTTTGCATCCACCAGGAAATGCCAAGTCGATATCTGTAATATGAAAGGGCACACGGCTAAGGTGATAGGTACATAGCTTCTGTCTGTTAATTGCAGATTAAGTTTGACATCATTTAAAAGGTGTACCTAAAACTGTAAGATGTTATGCAACACAGATAAGGTAATAATAATTCTTCAACACCATTTGGCAATAAAACTTAAACCAAAAAGGGATGGCTTTTTCGGTTCCGTGTTGATGATTGGACAGTTTATTACCACAGTAAGCATAAAGCTATTATTTAACCACGAACCAACAGCGACGATGTGAAGACAAATTTGGGAAAACAAAAGCCTATAGAAAAGTGTGAAAAAACTTAAGTAATAGCCTCAAGATTTTTGTTGTGCGGCTGCTGCTGTCGCGTGCTGGATAGAAAGTAACAAAAATAAAATTGTTGCTCAGGCTCAAGGTCAGCTCACAAATTTTTCATTTGCTGATATCTGACATTGGTATTCTCTTCCTTGTTTGCTCAAGAAAGCGTTAATTGAAGCACGATTATTATAAAATAAGTATGAATTTCACCATGAAGTGACGAATTATTTGGGAAGGTAATAACCATTGTACACTTAGTTGTCAAAAAACGTATTGAAATCAGAAAATGGAAGTTCAAGAAAAGGCTCAGTCATTGGAATCCAGGTACAATTGTTGGCACCGTAAAATTAAGAGAAATACCACTTATACTTTAATACTTTTGCCATGGTCAGCAAAGAGTCCAGATCTTAATCCCATCGAGCATTTATAGGACCAATTAAAAAGAAGCCTCAAAGAAAATCACAGTCATGTTAACACTAAGCAGGAGCTGATGAACGCGTTAAAATCTGTTGGGAGCGTATACCTGAACAAAATTTAACACATCTGATCGAAAGCGTACCATATAGGCTAATAGAGTGCATACGAAGAAGAGGAGGACCTACTCGCTATAACCAAAACAATTCAACAGCAAATCTTTAAGAAAAAAAGTTTTATGTGTAGTTTAATTTTCTTTATTTTTCGTCAATTTTCCCATAAAATGTCTTTTTTTTAACTTCAATCAAAAAAAAATTCTGAACGCTAAGGAAACAAAAATTTGGAAGAGCACGCGCAAAGTAGGAAAAATTTTATGATCAAAAGCTTGTTAAGCATCCCAAGCTTTGTATATTATATTCTTGGGTAGTGTCATGATTAATTTTCTGCTGGCAGAAAAATTTATGTAAGAAAAAATTGCTTCTGTGGCATTTCTCAAGGGGTACTTCAATAGATTTCCATCTTGGAGGAACTTCCCAAGAATATATACAAAGATTCGTAGAACAGTAATGCTTTTCCAAGTCCCATTTTATTTTCCACCTTTTTAATTCGGATACTATATATTTCTCTAGAACATTTTTGGAGATAGGTAACCAAGCTGTTAAAATCACAATGCCTATACATACTACGTTAATTCAATGAATTGAAGTTGATTTTGTTATAGGTATTATGTAAGCAAATTTTTTTTATTTTTAACTTCCCAGAGGAAGTTATTGTCCTTTTTTGTGAATCTCCAATTTTTGCATCAAATCATTTTATATGATACGTTTTTTCTGCTCGAATATCTCGCAAACTACTCATAGAATTGACATGACTCATGGACTCATCGCATAATTTAGAACTGATTAAGTTTAAGCGATTTTTTAATCGGAATTAAAAACTCGGAATTAAAAACAAATTCGTCATATATGCATGAAAGTTATTATTATCTCGCGAACCACTCATGGTGTTGACATCAAATTGGCCTCATTCGACGCAAACCTACAACTGAATAAGTTCTTAGCGGTTTTTTGGAAGGATTGAAAAAAACTGAAAAAATCTTACAAAATCTGAAAATATTCATCATTTATTCATGAAAATTTTGATATTTTCAGCATAAAATGCAACAATAGTTCGAAAAATTTTGTTTATCGATGTTAGAAAATGTAGGTAGGTATTACTTTGCAATAATTCGTTATAAACAATTGGAAATGTGTTTAAGTGGATATATTTTCGTGGTTTCAAGGAAAAGAGGTCTATATGAGTAGGAATAGGATAATCATAATTTTAAACCGGCGAAAACGCCGGTCGTACTCATATTTCTAACTTCCCAGAGGAAGTTATTATAATGGGGCCGATTTTGTGAATCTCCAGTTTTTGCATTTCTCCATGTTTTGAGGTCACTAGAATCCGAATCAAGCGTTTTTATGATGATGTCTGTGTGTGTGTATGTGTTTTCGTATGTGTGTATGTGCGTTACGTTTTTTCAGCTCGATTATCTCGCGAACCACTCATCGTATTGTCATGAAATTGGTCTCATTCGACGTGGTATTGTTAAGAGCTGATTAGGTTTTGGGCGAAATCCGCTCAGCGGTTTTTTAATGGCAATTAAAAATCTAAGGCAACCCCAATAATTATAATGAAAATTATGATAATTTCTGCAATAATTTCCACAATAGTGCAAAAAATCTTATAGTTAGTGTGAAAAAAATATTCAGGAGTATCATAGACTATATTTTATTACTAGCTGACCCACAAAACGCTGCTTTGCCATATAAATATTAATTTTCGGAAATACTACAGTATTCAGGAGCAATATAGGCTGTATTTTACTGTGCAAATTAGTTTTACGTGAGTCCACGAGTTGGTACGACAAACTTTTGACAGATGGCGCCACTGTTATTCAATAAACTTAATTTATTTCCTAAAATCATCAGTTTTATGGAATTTGACTTTGAACCAACGTGCGTGTACAACTACAACGTAAATTATCGGCTGAAAATTTTGTAAAACAACTAATGTTTTTACGGATTTTTCTACTGATCGCTCTGTCACCCCCCCCCCCCCCCCCCCCCGAGGCAGCCATTTGAATGAAACTATTTACCGGAATTAGTGTACTTTCAAATAAAAAGAGAAATTTGAGAAAATATTCAGTAGTTTTTCTTATAGCATTTTCAAAAAATAAGTTATTTGGCGGACCCTTTATAATATTATTAACTTATTAAAGCTTGCTGATTGTTTTCTTCTCCATATAATTGTGCCTGTTTTTGCCCCATTTTTAAAGTTGAAATGTATAACTGATACGGGGTACAATTATTGGCAGTGCCAATAACTGATGTCCCAAAGCATGATTGATTGCCCCCCCCCCCCATGCCAATAATTAAACCACAATTTTAAATGGGACAAATTATTGGCACCCCTACTTTAACAATTTAAACATTTTTTTTCACTAAAATAAAATTAAGAAAACTTTATCTATACTAATATTATAAAGAGGAAATGTTTGATTTTTTGTTTGTTTGAAATGAATAGGCTCCGAAACTACTGGACCGATTTAAAAAATTCTTTCCCGTTGGCAAGCTACACTATTACCAATTGATATAGGGATCCTTGCCAATATTAAAAAAACATACTTTTTCCACCCCATACAATTTCAAATATTGAAAATTATGTTTGTCAGATGTCAGATCTGAAATTATTTATATAAATTGAAAATGTATTATTTTATGGATGAAGGCGACACAGAATTGGACCAGCTCATATTTGGAAACTGGAAAATTTCAAAATGGGTTTTCGAAAGGAACTCGGAAAACTCATTGGTTTTGAAAGGGTAGGTGCATTGGTTTTAAAATAGAAAATTGCATATTATCGCATGTGCGACGTAGCGGGGTAAAGGAGTCAGGAGGGCTTCGAAGTAGCGGGTAGAAGAAGTGGGTAGCGGGGTAGCGCGGGTAGTTTAGTAGCGGGGTACAAAAGTTTAATTCTTTTACTAATTGATTGAGGCAGTATACGAAGTCTGCCGGGTCAGCTAGTTAATTATATTAATTAAGAAAAAAAATATTCATTTAAAAACTCAAAAGAAATTGAAAAACGGACAGTTACAAAATTGAACCTCGTTGGGAACACTGTATTTTTAGCACTTTTTTCATGAATTTAGAACGACTTTACTTTTTTACTGACAAAAAAAAACTGAAAGTGAAATAAATCTAAATAAAAATAAAGAATTGTAGAAAATTGAAAAAACATAATTTTTAGTTCCTGGACATATTATAGATTTTTGGAAATTCATAATTGCATGAGGGGTGCCAAAGATTAGTACAAAAATTAGGGGTGCCAACCATTGTACCCGTTACGCTGGTTCACAAACTGATTTCCTTTAACTTCTAAAAGTATTTAAGAACCTCCATTCAGTACTTTTTACCTTCTCAAATACCATGCTCAATAAATAAAAGCCAATAGGCAATAATCTTAAGGCCTCAAAATATTGTAAGCAGTTTTATTGAAAAGTCGTTAAATCAACTAAAATAGGAAAGAATATTTCTTAGACGTAAAGGTTTTTAGGTTCTTACATTAACGGCATTCAATCGGTTTAATGAGGTTTAATTCTAATAAAGCCCAATTAAGTCGACTGTGCCTATAAGAATTCAATTATGATACATAGACCAATAGATAGACAAAACAAATTTTTCTCTTGATTGAATTAAGCTCTTTAATATTTATGTGATTTACAATAAAGGTAAACGCTTTGGTTTACCATAATAATGCCTCTCTATCCAACCATCAAGTAGTTTATAGCACAAGCGCTATATCTAAGTACCAAACGATTTTTGAATTGTAAAGCCGTTAATATTGTACACTTGATCGGACATTGAACTACTTTGCTCTGCTGACCCAGTCAACGTGCAATAATAACCTCAAATTCAGGTGATCTACATTTTCCTACTAAAGTTGAAAAACAAATGCTTGACAGACATTCCCTACCTACTTGCACAACTTTTCTTCGAATCGAGAGTATTTTCGGCATGTAGTGCGCCCCTTCATCTGTAGGTCGACCAACTTAGACTTTGTCACCATCTATCATCCTATCATGATGTTTGCTGTAGGTGTTGTCATTGAAATCACAAATGTATGTGCATGGTGCACAGCATGACAATCATGGAACTATTGTTAGATATCGCTTTTGTTAAATATGTATAGGTAAAGCTTTTATTCACGGGTTTTCGGTCAGTCAGGCGGATAGCCACCGGTCATAAAGCGAACTTGGCCGCTAACAAACCACATTTGGAATAGTGGAAACGACAAAATGCGGTCATGTGGTAATTTTCCAAACTGAAAAGTTCATTTCTGTATAATAAATACCCACCAACATTCACCCCGAAATTTCAAAATCTTACTGTCAAGCTACTTTGTATTTCGCAGAGTGATGAAAATAGAAAATATTAGCAGACCCTTACAACGGTTATTAACATTAATTAACCGGTAACCGAAACAAGTTTCAAGGTGGGTCAACGAATAAAAGTTTGTGCACATATTAGATTTAATATCGAGCTCACTGGCGTCCCTTCATTTGTTTTCGTTTGTCAAATGTCATCAGAGACTACCTAGACTTACATAAATTTTCTAAATACATAAAATTTACAAATTGAAAATGATTGGACAAAAGAATCAAAGAAACCAGAGAAGCTGGTTCGAATATGGGAATTCTTGTCTGGCAGAACCAGTGCCAGAACTGTTTTGTTTTCTTGTAAGACATAACTTATGCCGCACGTTAAATGGGCTCGAAGAGAAGTCAAACTGGAACTGAAACCTGTCAAATATCACAAAATTCCTTGGTCGCCTGTTATTAAAGTTGACTAAAGACAACAAATTAATACTATCTGCAGTGGCATTAATGTCATTAACTTCGCTTCAGGGAATCAAAAATAAAATTTCTAAGGAATTCCGAATGGCAGGTGGAGATGGAGCATTTGAGAGCCATATAATAGGTAATTATGGAAATGAATCTTGGGAAGTGTTAAGATTTAAGTATATTTTATTGCATTTTGTGTTGTTTCTTATTGATTTTCTCTTATTTTATTTTTTTTACATCTGGAAAAAGGGGAATAACTTAAAATTCAAGTATGAGTAAGAACCACCAAATGGAATTATTGTGGTTTTGTTATTTTTGGCTTTGTTAATGGAGGGACTTAATTGAATTGTGAATGTTTAAATGGAGATTTCCGTATTTAAGACATTTTATTGGCTTTTTAACTTTTGGCAAATTGATTGTTTGTTTTGCAACAAAACGATATTTTTCATGCGAGAGTATAAACAGTTTCCCAGAAACATACTTGAAAAAGAATTTAAAAATCCAGGACTGTTTTTCAGTGCACTTAATAAAATGTTTTTAAGATTGTTTGGAATCACGGTTAACTCAGCAAAATTCGTATACAAAAATATAAAATGACATCAAAAGGCGCAATAATAATCCAAATTTATCCAAATTGCTCCAGCGGTATATTTATACTTAAGCCTCCTGAATACAAAATACAAAGAGGGACATTTTAAACATTAACAAAAGGAACGTCGTTGTAATACCATCGTGCGTCGTTGTCGTAACATTTGCCTAACTCTTTTCTATCGTTACTTTTACGATCAGGGCTCATGTGAAATAGCTGGAACCCCTCGAAAAATTTAGATGTAATACTCGTACGGTTCAAGAACGGAAAAATACTTGAATTTATGTGTTTTAAGACCTCACATAGTGTCCAAACTAACTCCTTATTCATTGCGATTTATTGAACAAAAACCGTGTGAAAAGCTACCGTTCGATCTTATAAAAGAGGACATAAATGAGGTGGAATGAATGTGAAAATCACATCAATGGAATGCCTTCAAACCAAACTACATTCTATAAATTTGTTGGTGGTCGTTACTCTTAATAGTGAATAAGGTTGTTAAGGTATCGTATATTGCGCATAGTCAATGCAGTGGGCTCAAAAGTGGCCAACGATATCTGTGTTCAATAACCCTGGCCCACGCGTGTTCCGGTGTTCCGTGTTCGAAACTGCCACTAAATGATCTAGAGTCCATTTCTAACTTCCGCTTCAAGGTAAACTGCAAGTTGTACTCAAATATGGAAACATTAAATCTGACAAGTCGCAACGAGAGTAAATTGTTCTGATGATGCAATGTTTTGTGTTTCTGTAGCATTCGTCGTAAGGTCGACTGGTTCACTTTATATCCATTAGACACACGAACACGATATACGATCTGGTTATTGTTTGAATACAGTTTCGGCGATCTGTTTGATGTCAACGAGTTGGCAAGCATTTTGGGATATTTCGGTGATAAAAAATATGTCAATCATTGTTTTTGATTATTGTGCTTTGGTCTTTGTTGCGGCTGCTGTTCTTGTTGTTGGTTGTTGACATATGTGTCAAGATTGTGATCAATTTGTTAACGAGCTTAAGAACACAATATCGGGTTTGGTTTTTTTGGTCGCGATCTGTTGTTGCCTCGTTAACAAAAACTTAATACACTGTGACTGCTTGCAACTTTTTTTTGGAGGGTAAAATTGCATTTGAGGCATACACAAGCAATGGTTTTTAAGAATAAACATTACTGACACTTTAAATTCTCTAACAATTCTGTCACGGTCCAAAATATGGTAGTAGTGCATAGCCCAGCTCGAACAATTTTGCCATGACGGAGGTGCGAGCCAGGGCATACTGTTATGGTGGAAGATCAATTTTTTCTTTGCCAACTCAAGTCGTTCATTTCATCGTCGATTTGCCCAATTAATTCGGCAACTTAGGTTGAAACTTGCGATGCCAATTTTCGACATTCCCTATTGAAGGAGAAGAGTCATCGTCTACAGTATCCAAGCGCTCTTTGATTTCGCTTCGCGATTCCTCTTCAAAAACCAAAAATGACATCATCACCTTCCTGAATGCTTTTCCGTCGACACGCAGCTGATAATGTGACATTTCTTTTTTTTAATTTGTTGTTCTTTTTTACAGATCATTTCTATTTGACACTTCAAAGAGTGAGTCCAGGAACGATCGGATGACGACGTTCAATCCTGCAAAGGTTCAACAAAAAATAACAATCGTTGCTTATCGTAATAAAAACGAACTTATCTCGGTAAAACCCGCCATTAGAGGAATTATATTACAGATTTAAAATTTGGATAGGAAATTCTTTCCAAGAAAAAGTATTCATACTTTTTTTGTTTGGACAAAGAAAACGCATCAAACGACCGACCAACACGGCTCATGGTTCCGAGGAGCCTAGCAGTTTGAGCCTTAATTGAAGCGTGTACTCTACGCACCTTTTACAAGGAGATCTCCTACAAATTAGCTATAAAAACGCAGTCAACAGGCTCGATTTATGTTGTTTGCGATACCCGAACAAGTCTTGCGATGTTAAATTTTTTTTATTTTCCTGATTTTATGATTTTTCTGATTAAGTTTGTCAGGATGAGTGGAATCTACAATTTAAGTATCGCATAAATGCTCATGCTTGCTTGGTTATTTCAAGCCTCACACGAGAATTAATGCAAGATTTAGTCAAGACGACTAGGATTTTTTTCAAAGAGATAAGCAAATGTTGTGCCAATATGTGCTTCAGGCATTAACCTAATTATAAATCATCCATTTTTATGGTCCTTGTTCAAGTTTTATTAAGCTATTTGCCTGACCAGTGACTAAGTGATTGTTGGCCTTAAGGCTTAAGTCAGAGAAAATACCACGATTTATCTATTTTCTAATCTCTTCTTTTTGTTGGCTTTCTAACTATAGCCTTTGCTTGAGCACCTGATGGCTGGTACTGCCAATAAAAACTCTATAATCAGTCACCGAAACTCGTAGATTAGGATCACACTAATCATAATTGCAATTTTCAATTCTATCACCCATTAAATAATTTAAGTTTAACTTTTAGGAAAACTCATCTCTTTCACTTTTCTTCTTCCGCGTGTTGTTCATTTTCAGTGGGTGCAGGAGATTAGCCTGATCAGAGAGCTTCAACAATCCATCAAAATATAAAATTCGATTTGTTAAACTCGTCAAAGTGGTGCTTCCCTCGCTGCGTTTCAGTCAAACCCCGACACTCTCGAAGAAAGTTCATCTTGAAAACCCGGTTCAAGAAGGTCATTATACAAATTGAATGACGTATTTGCTGCCGCATCAACTAACACGTGCAGCATTGGCGTTATGGCAACACAATCGCCAATCTTACAAATTTATATGGCTAATATACTGGTCGATTGACTTTCGATAAATGTCTGCACATTTGGCCTAAATGGTCTTGAGTTTTCTTTGTTTGGTGAATTTTCGTTGCAAGCGATAGTGGGCACATGGTCAAGCACTTAATCACTCGTCGATCATTGTTGATTGTGCGATTATTTGATGGTCAAAAGTAAATGGCCACTGGATTGGGCTTTAACCTACAAGAAAAAATCATTGACAGCAGTAATTTATCTAAATGCAGTCGCGCTTCGACTGCGAATGTCTGTCACAAGAAGAGCGTGACACATAGCCAAATGATAGACAAACATCGATAGAAGCTATAAACATAATATAGCCATTTATTAAAGCTAAAGATACACACATATTGGAATATTGGAAACTTGCCGTTTGCAACTGCCACTCAAGGAAACCGAACCTATTAATCTGAATAAAGAATTCAACAGCAGTTCATAGTCCGATTGCTTGTGGCCAGTCGGCAGGCCTAGAGATGATGACTAATCACCACGCGTCAGTATCAAATTGCAACTTCATTTCGAAAGAGCGATGTTGTGACATTTGTTATAGGGAGCCTATTTAACTAGCTGTGACCAGATTTGGGTATCACCCAACATTCATTTTTGAACATAAATAAACATTTATTCTTTCTCTTCTAATTTTTAACTTTCCCACTTGGCATGACGATCAGGAATGAATTTCACGTTATCCTTTAACCTCAATCTTAAGTCATTACAGTGAATTAAGTCCTTTTGCTTCTTTATATCCAAGTTATATGAAATGTTGAAATGACGATTGACTGAGGTCTCATCCATTCCGGACTTGTTTCATTTGATCCTCATTGATGTAGCAACTAGGAGCTGGTACAGCAAAAAACGTGCAATGGAAATGGCGTTAATTATCTCCCACTGCAATTAAAACGAAATTTCTATTTCATACGCCGAAGCCGCACAATTAATGATCGTTGGAGATCTGAAAGATCTGACGAACTGATGTCTCCATCTAGCAGACGAACGACGAAGGGAAGGGATACAGTAACCACAAACAGTGACAGTGATATATGCGATCTGTTGGCCCAGTTTTAAGCCTTGAATTGTTGCGTACCGCTTATCCGTTGGCATTTGTAGTATTTTTCTCAAAGTCGATGACTTGACTCTGGACATTCTCGTCATTGCAATGAGACTATGCTTTGGAATCCAAAATAAAGTAGCACAGCGTATCGCACAGAAGATACATAGACTGATGCTTTTGCTTTAACTGCTGCTTCTCTAGCAGCAAAAACGGCAGCTACATACAGATTGAATTCCTTTGAAGAATTCGTGAATAATGTTGTGTCTAGGACTGTAATCGGTCTTGACATTGAAATACTACCAATGAAACACTATTTATTGACTTTGACTTGGACAAAGTAGAAACGTCGCGTCGGTCGTGAGGAAGTTGACGTGACGTTTTTTGATTTGAAGAAAGAAAGGTACCTAATTCCACCCACGCGCTAGCCGATTAAAGTGGAGATCGTACGGCTGTCAAGACAGTAATGGAAATCTATGATTGTGAAAAGTTTTTTATCAGTTAAATTTAGCCGATCCGACCCCCTGCAGGGGTTATTTCCCAAACGAAAAGGAAATAACCCCTGCAGGAGTTATTTCCTTTTTAATATAATAACCCCTGCAACAAAAAGGCATTTACACCTGCGGGTGTAATTGCCAATTTGAATTGGCTATAAGTCCCACACATGGATTAAGCGTAACTCTCCATTTAACAATTTTAATAAAAAGCAAAAACGTAAAATATTACGTAAACTAAACCGCAGGACCGTGTCCTTGGCTTAGTGGTTAGATGCGTTGGCTGCTAACGGAACGTCATGGGTTCCCATAGTTTTTATTTCATCTTTCACGGGCACTGCATCTTGCGAAGAACTGACAAAACTTCTAAGGCCCATTTGCTGATTCGAAACATAAATTTATGTTCTACATAAAGTTTTCATTTTTATATGGGACGTTCCGGAATTCCTATGGGGATTTTATGTGGAACTTAAGAATTCCGGAACGTCCCCTATAAAAATGAAAACTTTATGTAGAACATAAATTTATGTTTCGAATCAGCAAATGGGCTTAAGAGTTCAACCTATCATGAAAAATTGCTTCTCAAATTTGCCGTTCGGAATCGGCGTTAAATTGTAGGTCCCCTGAATTAATTCTTCACACGCTACCAGCAAATCGTTGATGAGAGTAAGCCGCTTATGCCTTGGCTCTTCAAAAGCTGTTGCATTAATGAAATTACTTGATTTAAAATTTAAATTAAGAAAAAAAAATAATCGTCATTCGCCCAGCGGAAAATTTTTTTTTGCCCCAGAGAGAATCAATTTGGGGGTGAAAATTTTTTTCAATTCCCTGTTCGATTAATTAATAATTGCATCAGTAAAGTTTTGGTTTTCAATTATGAATAGAAGGCGCACAGACCTTTGTTTTCTTGTGTCATTTGATGTGGACTTCCTGGAAAAATTGTGTAATCTGGCGATTTGAAACTGCCGGAAATATTCAGAAGCCATTGTATAGTTTTGGTTTATTTATCAGGGTGGATGTTGATTAAACATATGGAATATATGCATAAGGAAGTTCTAAGCTTTTGCAGCTTAAAATTAAAGTTTGACCAGTCCTGTGTTGCTTATTATATTATTGACTATCATTAAAAGTGGATATTTTCCGTGAGTTGGTAAACATGGATAAAATTGGGCATCGTTGGATGACCGTCAAAACAATATAGAAAAAATATGCACGACTCGGTGGTACGAACTTGCTCCTGTATTCCAAGTTATAACTCATTAAAAAAAAATTCCTAAATAAAAATTTAAATTGAAATATGTACCTCAAAACAAGATTCAATCTTCAAACAAAATTGATGTCATATGATTTCTTAAGAAATTATTGATTTTTCAATTTTTTTTTTTAAATCGTCGGAGCGGTTTTTTTTAAAATTAATTTTTTATATATAAAATTTTTCGAAAATGTCTTAAAATTAATTTGGGTATGCAATATTCAAGAATGTGTAACTATACATTTTATAAGTAAATTTCAATTTTTAATATTGATCCATTTTTGAGATATAGAATTTAAAAAAAAAAAGTTTAAAAGTATTTTTTAAAAATCCCAAAAACTTTTTGAAATTTTTTTGAAAACAAAAAATTATTTGGACAATATATACTTACTTTAAAAAAAAATTAACCTGATCAGACTTTTATTTTTCGAGAAAATCTGATTACAAAATAAGAGATCTATGGGAGGTAGGTACCGCTTTGGAGCAATACAAAAATATTTTTTTTTTACATAAAATACATCAATATTTTAAACAACAATTTTCAAAGAAAGTTTAAGAAAAATCGTAGGAGCCTTTTTGAAAAAAAGTGAAACTTTTGGTTTTTGGCCAAAAAAAAAAAAAACGAACCACGCGAATTCACTCAAACCTCTAATTTTCAAGTTTGAAGTTAATCGGACCAGTGGTTAAGGCTGTAGGTGCGTTTACAGACAGACAGACAGACAGACGGACGGAATCGCCGGACCCACTTTTTTCGACTTCGCTATCATCGTAATGTTGAGATATGACATCATCATCACAATTTTTGTTTGTGGCGATGAAGAAATGGTGGGTGCACCGATTTAAAGTTCATGGGTTTTTTTTTCAATATCTACCGTAAGGTAAAGATTTGGTCGATGGTTAGCTTTCCTGGTCTGAAGATATAAGTATGAGAAGGACCAAGCAGATTGTTTATTGAGGCTTGAAGCGGTCACTAATTAGAACAAAAAGAATCTTGTATGGGATTTTAAGAAGCATTAACAAACATCATCACAAAAAATCAAGGAAATGTAAAAACAACTAAAATATAAGCGATGAACTGTACAACCAATGGAATGCACGAGAATTTAAATCATAATCGGCCAGTTCAACTGAGTCTTAAGCAATGCATCGATCACCCCGCGACTGCAACTAAATCAATTAAAAGGGTTTCGGTGATATGATCACAACCTAGAGTGTAAAAATTGTTCCCAAATTAGTCTCATTTTGTAGATCGTAGTTGCACTCCATTGTACAGTGGTTATTGTAAAATCATCCCGTCAACAAACTTACGGTTGTATTTAATTATCGAACCGAAATAAATCGATTACATTGATTGGCAAAACAACTTTGTGTACTGTTTTTCTTTGATTTTACTGAATAAAAACAAATCCAGATCCATTTAAGGAACTGGATTAATTTTTTAACCGCGATTTAATACCACAAACAAGTGGAAGACAAAAAGCAAAATCCTACGAGAGTGAAATTGTGACAAGCGAGAAAGTGAAAACAATTACGACTTACTGAAAGACCCCACAAGCTATGGAAGAATTACTTTTATTTTGCTGTTATATTTTTTATTTTATTTTTTTCATTTTCTTACAATTAAATTTTAACACATTTTCGTTCAGGTGTGGTGTTCATGTTCGTATAAAAATCTGTTGGCGAAAAAAAGGCAACACTTGTTGCAGTTGATGGCATATCGATTCAGTTGTTCACGAGCCAACAGGAAGACTTCGCCACTCAGCTTAAAGCAACTTGTCTTTGTTTTGTTGATTAAATGTGATTTCAACGATTGATTTCCTTGATTATGGTGGAATTTTCGTTGTGTAACCGAATTAATGGTTTTATGGCTATAGTGTTTATTGTGTCGGAAAGTGACGATTTAATGGACAGAGTATGAATTTTTAACTGAGCTAAAAACTTGACTGTTATGTAATTTTTTAGTCAATTTATGGGAATATCAAATGACAACTCGAATAAGTCAGTTTTACACTTTCACAAATTTAAGATTGACGTGTTTTGACGATCAAATAGGATTTGCCTGGCAGTGTCCATTTATGTCCATATCCATATCCTTATTATAACTACCTATAACTTTGGTAGCCAATGTGTATGTTGGCAGGGGGGATTGGGATGATTTTCAGACATGTTGGGAAGACAAACCAAAACTGAAGATTGCTATATATGGAGGCCTCCAATACTACATCCTGAAATGAAAGTAGTGGTACAACATTGCAAGGGCTTATAGGTACCTACTCCAAGAGGAAAAATTCGGGATTTCTTAGAGGAATTACAAAGAATCGTTTTGGTTGATTTTGAAAATGTATTCCATCGGCAGCTACTGATTAGCAAATTAGAAAACTTTTGTTGTGCAGGTAGTTATAAGCATGTATGAGTGGTTTCTATAGCAAAATGTGCTACTGGAGTAACCCAAGAATTCGAAGTGAGAATAAGTGTACACCAAGGAAACGTCGTGATTCCTCTGCTCTTTATAACAGCCGTTGGTTGACTTCTTCAAAGTAAAGTTACGTACCCAAATAACATCTCTTGCTGACAATGGAGCCTTATAAATGAAGATTTAATATTCCTGCTTATCGTGTAGGTAGATTATTCTGAAAAAATGTAGGACCGAAAAATCCTGTTGTAAGTAGATGAAACCCTGCGAACCTCACAGGCGGATCACTTTTTGGGAAAATGAATTTTTTTGCTTGTGCTTCCTCATATCATATTTGCAGGACAAATTTTGAAATGAATAAAGCTTAGTGTACACGATTGCCAGGTCTGACAATCATTGTCAGATCTGCAAACGTCTGACAATGTGTGAAAATGAGCTGACAATGAGCTGAAAATTTAATTTGTGTGTACACGGTTTGCAGATATCTACAAACATCTGCAAATCTGTTGCCAAATATTTGTCTGACAATGTCGACAAACTAATTTGGCCAAATAGCTAGCAATAGATTTGTAAACATTTGTAGATTTTCTGCCAACCGTGTACACACCAAATCAAGTTTTGGATCTGCAAATTTATATTCAGCTCATTGTCACACATCAAAAACAAATCAAAATATTTTGTGTTTTGAAAATTAAATAAATTTAAAAAAGTCTGCTTTCAAAAATGTTTTTTATTGGAAAAGTAAAAAAGTAAATTCTTCCGATACGATTTCTTAATTATTTTTTTTGCAAGTTTTCAGGCGGCGGTGACCGTGTAAATGCCTCAACCGTAATGGGCTGAAAATGTTCAGCACTTTCTTTTTCAATAAAAGCATCCATATCTTAAAATAAATGTTAACGTTTTTACACATTTTCTTTGAAATGAAAAAAAAACACCTTAAAATTTACCTTGTAGTTTTCGCCAAATTTGTCTGCCAATGAATAAATTTGCAAATGTTCCTCAAACGGCATCTGCAAATTTATTCGTTGTCAGACATTTGCAGAAACGTCAGAAAATGAAAAAAAATTGGTGATCTCCCAATGAATTTTGTGTACACACGATTGCCACATCTGCAAATTCATTTGTCTTCAAAATGATTGATGAACAAATTTTTCTGCAAATCAATTTGGTGTGTACACGGTTGTCAGCTTGCGTGTACACGATTGCCAGATATCTACAAATTAATTGGCAGATATTTGTCTGCAAATTAGGAGCCAAACCATTTGTCTGCAAATTAATTTGGTGTGTACACGATTGTCAGCCATTCGAGACAAATTTTTCAGTGACAGATCTGGCAATATTTGCAGATCTGGCAATCGTGTACACTTAGCTTAAGGCTAAAAAGAATGCTACGACATTCAAACTCATGTAATAGAAAAAAAGGTGAAAGTTGATATGCTTAAGAAAATGCAGCGCCAGTAGGTCTGATAAAATCTTGTTGCATATTTCTCTTTTTTTTATGATTCTTAACTCAGTTTCAGCTGGACCCACTTGACCAAAGAGATTGATTGCAGTTTGCAGCGGAATTAATTCTTCTCTAACTCAGCGGTAGGTCTGGCCAATAGAATTATAATAAAAAGATACATGTTTTATAGTTTGGAGAATAACAGATTTGACCTGGTCTTTTGGATATTAATGTATTTAAAGCATTCAATAATGAAATGGCTTGAAAACAAAATTCGAGTAGGTTTGAATGGAGACAAAAGGAAATTGAAAGGTGACCAATAACTTGATTGGTAATAAAATAAACTCAGATTAAGATGAGGGCAATAAAAATTAGTTTATTGTTTTAAAATGATATGAGACCAAAAACGAAGAAGCAATTCTCATGGATCTTTGAATGTTCTGCTGAAAGTTTTGCGGGTTGTGGTTTTATAAATGTTCGTAAGGGAACAAGCGTCCTGATTGAAGGAAAAGACATCATAGCATGATCAGCACTCTGTCCACCCAAATAATAACCGTCTGTATAATCTGTATCATTACCTTCTACGGAAAACTAGAATTCAACTAACCTCAAAAATTTAAATGTGACGCAACCGCACAGAATAATGGCGTAAACAAATACAACGGAAGCTTGTTGGTTTTGGCGTCTTACCGAGTGGTGGCCTGCATATGACGCAATAGCCATAAATCAGGAACCTCGCTATCTCAAAAGGAACCACTCCTCTCCCGTAGATGTGATGGTTTAAGTGCGAAATGAAATTAATTGAATTCATATAATGCTTTGCAGAGATTTCCCCACTCCCCCTTGGACTTGAACATTCATTTCGTATACCTACTTTAAAGCGAGTGGGTTCGTACTTGGCACGAACTTTGGAGCACATATTGCATCACCTGTAACTTGAAGTATCTACCTCGCTCGACACAGACGCAGAGACATGCTGCATTTCGGCTCGCTTCTAAGTCCAGAATTGACCCTCAAGACGAGACTGGCACACAGTACGTAATACATTTCCAGTAACGATTGGATTCAAGGAGTCAAATACCTGACAGTTTTTCATCTGAGCATCATCATCATCAAGTAGGCTACAATTCCGACAAATAAAACGACTTTTGATGAGGAATTTGAGCGGTTCACACCAACAGAATTTGTTGCCAAAAAGGAAGTACAAACGGCAACAAGAAAAAAAGTTGCAAGAACCGAAAATGATTCAAAATTTTAATGTTGGAATTTTTGTAATATTTTTATTTAAACGAAAAAGTGAAATTAAACACTTTATTTTTAACAAACACCTTATTGTTTCACACAGAGAACACGAAGTCAAATTACGATAAAAAAAATATAATAAGACTTACATCAAACGTGAACGGTTCCTTGTAAGAAAAAAAATTTACTCGTAGATTATCAATTCTTAAATTCAGGCAACGTTGAGCTGCAAGCCGAGTAGAATCAACACCCTCTCAACCACGAACTGCTGTCAGTTACCAAACTCTCCAAGAGACGGCCGCTAGGAACGGTTGATGCGGCCAATTTGTTGTAGCTAGTCCATTCCGATCAAAGAGTGTTAGATAGACCTGTGCAGAGTCTTGTTAGTATGGTGTACCGCAGGTGGAACTAACAAAACCACAAACCTACAGCACAACTTACATGAATGGGGTTGCAAAATAACCCCAATTATAAACGTGACATCTACATGATGTCGTCTGCAGAAAAAGTTGACTAGAGAAGACGGACATGTGTTAGAAGAAGTACCTACCATACTTCATTTAATCCCCGCAGTCAATATAAGACTACAGTCTTACCGATACTCAGAGATGCGAGAATAAGGTGGTTGCTCAGAAGCACTCCGAATCCGAACTCTTAGTTTTGTTGTTGCGTTGGAGAAAATAACTATTCTCCGAAAGACTGGGCAATAGTAAGCCCCGTTTGTGGCGAAAGACGGTTTTGGAGGCAAAACTATCATTCGAGCTTTATCAAATATACCGCGAAGAGCAAAAAGAAGTAGGGGCCCGTGGTGTTGGACACCCAGCTTTTGAGTTTTAATTTTGACCGAAGAGTGGGAACCAAGAAACGAAACGAAACCTTTATATGTCCTACATGTGTTAACAAATTCTTGTAATCAATTTTTGTTGCAAGACCACGACACTATAATTAATTGATGATAGTTCCGCCTTTGAATGCAAAAAATAAACAAAACTTAACGAAGAAGCTGCTTCGATCTTCTACCGCTATTTATTATAATTCAAAGCGTAAATCCAATATTTATTTGGCACAACAGCAGCGCCGCCGTGCGTAGCAGCCGCTTGGTATTGGCGTCACCGGCAGAATAATGAACGCACGAACACCAAGCCTGAAAACTGCATTCTATAGGAAGTCTTCCTATTGCGAATGTAATTAGTTCTCTCACATGCGCTGTTGCTTCCGCAATGTTTGATTATTTCCAATAGATAGGCAAACACAATGAGTTATGGCTTGTGTCTCGAAAAAATGACGTGAGGCGAGGAGGATTGGATAGCCTTGAACTGCCCAAACCCCTTAACCTCTGAGTAGGAAACACGTCCGCTTCTATCCTAGTCCGTCCGCATTGCGTCTGATTGATTATGATTCACATAAGTGCGTGTGCAAACTTCTTTCAAGACAAACTCTTACATCATTTGACTTGGGAAAGTAGACCTGAGATACCTGCATTGGTATCTAGATTCATAAGCCTCATCGCATTCTATTCTCCGTGTTGATGACCATATAATGACCACACTTGTTCTGCCAGTGGTTGTTAGTTAAAGGTGCTGATTATCAAGCCAGAACTTCCGGCTAACGGATTCTGACACTAAGGTTGCTTGTTGAGTCTACATCAATGGAGCAGTAACCAGCAGCGATCATACGATCGCTGAACTTAAACCATCACTATTGCCGTCGAAAACTGTGATGATGATGCGAATGACGATGATGACGAAGTCTCCTCATGCCAGCTTGTAGAGCCCTGCTTAATGGTTTAAGGGCATTCAATTTTATTTACATTCGCTCAAGCCAAGGCATAAATCACTTTTGTGTACAAAATCATGTTTAATGCTCGGAATAAAGCTGACAGTATCATTTTTTTGATTTTGTTGAACTTGAGAGGACTAACTGAAATATATGCATTTGTTAACCTTGAATGGATGCAAACGTGTGGTACACACTTAAGCGCTGAAAGTGATTCGATTTCAGGCAATGAAGGTGCACCCAAAAAAAATTGCTGTAAAAACGTTCAAAAACGCTATTAATTCTACTGCATTAATTGTCATAAGTGACCCCACATCCACTGCTTTCATTTTAACAAGGCCATAGTTGTAGAAATTAAAAAATTACATACATTTAAAAATAAATACATTTTGCACTGTTTATTGTGAAACACACAGCAAAATTTGTCAAATATACTCCATTGTAAACGTTCGAATAGTGGACTGTATTTTTGATTTTAAAGTTTCTAAAAGGTTTCCTTGTCAAAATGAAACACCGTTTTTAAATTTTATGACCTTCTTGCTAGACTCTCTTTTTTATTGTTGTCGTGATAGCCACGACGGGACTTTACAAAAAACTCAACTTAACGAAGAAAAGCAAAAGAATGACGCAAAGGAAAATTGACAATAGGTGACAAATTATTTAAGTAGGTAACACAATACATTATTAAAGTAAGAAACACAATGAATTATTACATTAAGAAGCAAAATGAGTTATAAAATTTTAGTACAATAAGTTATGAAATTGGGACTGGTAAACACTCATTTATTTGCAAATATAACAAGTTGTAAATGTAACTCTCATAACATTATGCGATAGAAAAAGCCTTTCTTTTGTAAAATCTGCATTTGAAATTGTAGAAATAACAAGCAATTCTCTTTTATTTTGATACCTCTTTGCGGTGAAATGTATAGGTATTTAATTTGAAAAAATAAAAATGCATTAAATATTAAATTAAAATTTTTATTCATTTCAGAATGTAAACAAAACATAAATAACATATATACATTATATACCTAATATTAAATGAACTTATTTCTAAAAACTTTTGTACCATCAGTTATTAAATTTAATAGTACAATAAGTTATGAAATTGGGACTGGTAAACATCCTCCCGCCGTTGAAACCTGTTTCAACTAAATATCTATGAATAATGGACATAACTTGGAAATCGGTCGCTTTGCTTCTCCCTTTGATGTTACAACGGATACAACTCGAACTAAGCCATCAGTTCCTGGATATATGGCGCATAATCAAAAAATGCGCGGGCGTAAGAGGGTCAGCATCTCCTTCAAAACGGGAACACAGCGGTCGAGAATTGGCGCAAGCTTCTATCTGGCAAAGTATCGTAGCAAACTCTTCGTACGTAACAATTGTATTGCCTAATATTCTGCGAAGGTGGAACTTGACCGTTTTGACCCCGGCCTCCCAGAGCCCGCCGAAATGTGGAGCATGTGGAGGTATAAAACGCCAGTTTATGCCCTGGCTCGTCAATTCATCTGTGACATGACCTTGGAATTGGTCTGATAGAAACTGCTTGGACCATTCGCGAAGCTGATTATTGGCGCCGACAAAGTTGGTGCCATTGTCACTGAAGATGGTGTGGCAGCGGCCACGCCTGGCAACGAAGCGTCGTAAAGCAGCTATAAAGGCTTCTGAGGTCAAATCCGTAACCGCTTCCAAATGAAGAGCCTTAGTAGCTAGACAGACGAATAAGGCGATGTAGGTTTTAAAACGTTTGGCACCACGACCTTTCCAAGAAGTAACGGTAAAGGGACCACCGTAATCGACGCCGGTATTATTGAAGACTAGTCCTGGTTCCAGGCGCTGTCTGGGTAAATCTCCCATCTGCTGCTTAAAGGGAATAGCACGCTGTCGCATACAATCTGGACATCTGTAGACGCATCTCTTGACTGCGTGTGTACATCGACGATGAAATGATTCAAAGATAACAAGTATGTCATTTGACGAATTCCAGCATGAAGATAGCGTAAATGACAATCAAGAACGATGAGGTATGTAAATCGATGATTCTTGTGAAGAATTACAGGAAACATTTGATCAAAGGGAATCTCGGCGTTCGACAACCTGCCGCCTACGCGCAGAACACCCTCTTCATCAATAAACGGATTCATCTTAAAGATTTTGCTTTTCACAGGAACGGGTTTGTTACTAAGCAAACAATCAATCTCATTCGCAAACGATGTTCTTTGTGATATTCTGAGTAGAGCGATCTTAGCCGAATTAATGTCACTCGGTGACAGACAAAGACTAACCAATGGAACCCTAGGCTTACGGAACCTTCGAATTAAACGTATGCAACGCGCAACGACGCGAAGAAGTCGTTGTAGGCTTCCAAAGCGTTGAAATATCTCCTACTCGGGCTCTTCTGGACTGGCGAAACATGAAACTTCGTGTTCTTCGACTACTTCTTTTGAATTAGGTAGCTGGGTGAAAATAACTTCAGTTTTTTGTAGGAATAGCGGTCCTTTCCACCACAAATCCAATGAAGTCAACTGATTGGGCATAATTCCTCGAGTTCCACAATCTGCGGGATTCTCTGCAGAACGGACATAATGCCAAGAGGAAGATGGCAGCTGAGCAGTAATTTGGGCTAAACGATTATCGGCAAAAACGTTTCTAGGGCGAGGATATCCTTGGATCCATTGCAACACGGTGGAAGCATCTGTGTATGCAAAGCATTCGATGTTATGTGAGTTGAATTACTCTTTAGTCTTGCTAAGCAGCTTGGTTAGCAGTAAAGCGCCACTTAACTCGAGTTTGGGAATGGTCAACTTCGTTCTGACTGGTGCGACACGCGTTTTAGCACAAATAAGCGATGTGGAAACGCATCCATCAGTTCTTATAACGCGACAGTATACTGCTGCAGCATACGCGGACTCAGACGCATCTGCGAATCCATGCAGCTCAATCACTTTTCCCCTTTCATGCTGGATCCATCGAGGAATGCGTAAATACGCAATGTATCTTAAGTCAGCCCTAATATCCGCCCATTCTTCGAATAATTCTGAAGGAATGATTGCATCCCAAATAATTCCCTTGAGCCATAATTTCTGCATAAAGATTTTCATTTTGATTATGGTAGGTGAAAGCAAACCAAGCGGATCAAAGATCCGAGCGATGTCAGATAGAACTTCTCTCTTGGAAATACGAGCTTTAGTATCCCAGACCAACCCATGCAATTTAACGCTAGCATCACCCATTGGCAGGTCTGTTGAAATTTCGAGACTTTCGGCTTCAAATGTTGATAGGAATTCCGAAGAGTTAGAAGCCCATTTCCGAAGCTCCATTCTTGCTTCCCCAAGGATTTTGAATAAATCGTTCTTTGTTTGAACCGCGTCTTCAACCGAATAGAAACCTTCATTATAATCATCGACGTAAAAATGATGCTTTAGGCTGTTACTGGCCTGAGGATACTTCATGGCACCGTTAATACCTATCTGCTTGAGAACCCTGGTAGCAATGAAGGACGCAGGAGCGGTTCCATAAGTCAACGTCAAGAGACGGTAGTCGATAGGCTCCTGGCTAACGTCCACTCGCCAAACAATTCGTTGGTAGTTAGTGTCACCGTCGCTGACCATAATTTGGCGATACATTTTAGCAATGTCAGCCTTCACTGCTACGGCGAATTTTCGAAAACCTATTAGCGATGTCACAAGATCATTCTGTATGACCGGTCCTACCATCAAGCAATCGTTGAGCGAGATGCCATTACTAGATTTGCAAGAAGCATTAAATACTACCCTCAACTTCGTCGTCGTGCTAGAGGGCTTAAATACTGCGTGATGAGGCATATAAAAAGACGGCTGGTGTAACTCACTCGGGAGGACGGCTGCCATGTGCCCTAATAGCTCATACTCACGCATAAATTTGATATATTCTTGTTTTAGTTAAGCATTATTAAGAAATTTTCTTTCCATCGAATGCAGAACACGAAGAGCAGAATTCCTTGAGTTTCCGAACTCAACGGCTGACGTTTTGAAAGGAAGACTGATGACATAACGACCATCGGGTCGAACAAAGTGGGTTGAAGCGAAGTGACTTTCGATCTGTTCGTGTACGTTGGATTGAGGAGAGCGGATCTCTTGTACTTCTTCATATTCCCAAAATCGTTGTAAGAGGTAGTCGAGATCATGGAGATCAACCGTAGTTTGAAAAACGTTTAAATGCTGATGACTGTCAAAGGAAATGTTTCCTGCGAGTATCCACACGGAAAGAAATGAAAAATCAGTAATCACGAATTTCTATGTCGTAAATTATGAAAAATCTTTTTTTTGTAAATCATCCCCCTTTTTTCGTAAAATAAGAATCAAAATTGTAATTCAATCTTTATTCCGTCTAAATTTACAAAACTGTATAATTTGAGAATTACGAAAAAATGTCATGATTTTAGATTTCCATTGTAAGAGCAATTTATAAATTTTGTATTCGTAATTTTAAACATTTGGAGCATGATATAAATTGTACGACTAAATAACTCTGATTTACAAATTCAAAGATCGAGATTTATGATCTCAATATTCTAAAAACAAAGCTCTTGAAGCTAAATGAACGAATCGATCTTAGACAATCGTAATTTACAATTTACAAAAATATTTCCTGAATTAAAAAATAGGTGTTTATTAAATCATGAATTCTTATCGCATTTTACTACTTTTGAATCCAAACTGTTTTCTTTTGTTACGACTCGTGAATCGTAAAACACGATAAACACGATATTTCCTGAATGAAGAAAAGGTATTTTGTAAATCATGAATTCTTATCGCATTTTACTACTTTTGAATCCAAACTGTTTTTTTTTTTTTGTTACGATTCTTGAATCGTAAATTACGACAATATTTCCTGAAAAAGAAAAACGTTTTGTGTTGTTTATTTATTCCCTAGTTTTCATGCGGTCGAAAATCCATTCCAATTTTATAAAGCGTCAAGTAGCTCAGTGGGTAGAGGCAGAGACAAAAGGAGATCGGAAACTGACTTACGTTTCACTCCCTAGATCCCGCAATTTTCATTTTCTTTCATTTTATTTTCTTCCTTGTACATGAAAAATACAAAAACAAAGAGATGAGGTGGGATTTTTATATTTTTACAGTTCTCTTTTGTTTGTTTTCGCAATTTCAAATTAAGCGTAGATTGCTAGATTGAATTTTCAAATTGGCAAACACGTTTTTTCTTAAACTCACCACGAAAATACTAGAATCCATGATTGGGGATGAGTTCCGAAACTTTTGGCCGAAAACCTACTCGTGCCTTACATTGGCCCTGTTCCCATGTGAAGAACGATTGTGTTAGATTTTTTGTAGATTTTGCCTACTCCTTAATTTTTTTTTAGTTTCTTTAAGATGACGCAGAAACAGAAAAAAAAGAAAAGAAGAAAATAAAAATGAATTAAAGCCGTTGATATAAACAGTTTACTTGTGTTCGACAAACAAATATTTTGGATATGCGGGCCGAAGAGAAGAACACAAGGAAAAGCCTCAAATTTCTACACTCCATATTTTTAATTTTTTCCTTCCCCTTACGTTTTCTGCAAGCAACCCCGTTTGCCATCACCCATCACTAATCAAAAAAAAAATTTCGATTTCCTTCAGGTGTGAATAAGGGTATAAGGCCATTAAGATTTGTTTGAAGCAAAAACACACACAAATAGTTAAACTAACTCTTTAAATTTTATATCAGGTAGAGGTCAAATAACACGTTTATACCTTTATAAGTCTTACTGCCGATTTCATAGAACATGGATTAAGTATAAATTGAAACCCGATTTGCTTGCATTTCGTTACTGATAAAGCCAGGTATTTATATAAAAAAATAAGATTTCAAACAAAAGCTTTTCACATGTTCAGCATTCTTAATTAGACTGAAAATAAATAGAGTGGCGCGACAGTTCTTGAAAAGCCAAGGCCTAAGTGGCTTACTCTCATCAACAATTCTCTGAGTGCGTGTGAAGAATTGAGGGGACCAACAATTTAACGCCGATTCCGAACGGCAAAGTTGAGAAGCACTTTTTCATGAAAGATTGATACTCTTGGAAGATTTGTCAGGTCTTCGCAAGAGGCAGTACCCGTGAAAGATGAAATAAAAACTTGGCCTGAGTAGGACTCGAACCAACGACGTTCTGCTTAGTAGCCAACGCACTTACCAACTAAGCTACGGGCGACTGCATTGCATGACTGAACATTTGTTTTTATTTTCTTTTTTATTCATTTTTGATGTCGGAAATCCTACTGCTTGATACATTTGATGCCATTTCCTGCTTTTATGCAATTTTACTTGTTTGCTATCTTTTTGAACATATCCCTCTTCTGCTCACTTTTACTCACCTTTCGTACGTTAAAACTACAAATTTTCAAATTTTCCGGGTAATTTACTCCCCATGTGGGGTGTCACACTTTGCTGAGATTGTATTGGTAAAAACACGCATACTCTTGCAGTAAATGTTGACCGCAGCTTGTAGGCATTGTCATTGTGACAGCTCAGTTTCCCATCTCCCTTTTAAACTAATCTGTGGGTAGAGGTGCCGATCAAGAGACCGTCGTGCATTCTCATGCCTGAGTTCGAATCCCAGCAGTGCGGAGTGACGGATTTGTAAAAAAAAAAAATAGTCGCCACTAAGCAGTGCAGATTGAGAAGGAAGTACGGAGATTGATCGGTGAGGTGAGAGGAAGGGAGAATATAGTACCGGGGGAAGGGCGAGGAAGGGAGAGAGAAAAAGAGGCCAGATCCCCCCGAAACGGGGATGGTGGGGGGGGGGGGGGAGGAAAAAAAAGGATAATTTACGTAATTGACAACTGGCTGATCGTAAATTACGCTCCTGAATCGTAAATGCTTTTTTTGGTTATGATTCAAAAGTGTAGAATTACAACTTTTGAGTCGTAATTCTTGACAAGCTAAATGTAAATTTACAACTGGCTGATCGTAAATTACGCTTCTGAATCATAAATGCTTTTTTTTTGTTGCGATTCAAAAGTGTAGAATTACAACTATTGAGTCGTAATGTCTTCATTTTCCTCTTTTTCGTAAATCACAAACATGAATTCGTAATATTTGATTCCCAATCCAAGGTCCATAACTAGATTCATTTTTCGTGATTTACCGCTTGTTTTTCTTGATTTGATCTTCGATTTCTTTCTGTGCACCCGAAAGCGGTGCTTTGGGCTGTTGGCGAACCCGACGGATGAACAATTTTACCATCTGTCAGAATATCGAAGAAAACATCAGACCCAAACAAAATATCGATTTTACCGGGTAGAAAACATTGCGGATTAGCAAGTTGTGGAGTCTCGAAAAACGCCAGCTTTGATTTTGGAATCGATAATGTAGGTAACTCGCTGGTCAATTTCGATAGTACGTACGCTTTCGTAGAAAGTATGTATTTTGACTCTCCTGATGAGTGTAAATTCAAACTTGCAACTCCTCTCGTTCCCAAGGAACTTCCGTTTTGTCCGATTCCAGGAATAGGAATCTTGGCATGGGATCTCTTCAGATTTAAACGTTGTGCACAATCCTCCGAGATCAGAGTTGACTGCGAACCGGAATCAAGCAATGCTCGGCATTGATGGAGTTGGCCGCGATCGTTAACGACAGAAACTAAAGCCGTCGGCAAAAGTGTGTAGCACTCCCGGAGTGCATGATTAATTGAATGTACCGACATTCCACACGCGATATTTTTTGAACATCCCGGAATATTTACTTCAGGCCCAGCGTGACCTTGATGTAATAATGTATTATGTTTTTGCGAGCACAACCTGCATGCATCTTGCATCATATTTACACTCGGAGATGCTGTGTTTCACGCGAAGGCAGTTTTCACAAATTTTATTAGTCTTCACAAATTCAACGCGAGGGGGGTACCGACAGGTTGCGAAATTCGTTACACTGATATAGATAATGATTTCGTTTGCATTTAATGCACGGTTGAACCGTTGTGGTATGAACGCGTTTACTCGGAGTTTTGTAAGGAACCTTTTTATTAACACGAATGTCCCGCGATATGGTTAGGCTTTCGAGCGGAAGTCGAGTATTCGAGTTCACTTTTGTTATACTGATGGGCCTAGGCGTTTGTTCCCATACGCTTTTCAACATTTCAGTTAACGCGCACTGATTGTCTGTTAATACCTTGAGCGATTGATTAATTTCATTACACATGGTACCGGCAAAGGGATTAGAAACACCTGCTGGCTCTATTATATCCGATAATATAGCAGCATTATTATAATACGCGTTCTCGAACTCGACCCGATATTCGGTTTCGGATGATAAATCCTCTTGCTCGTCGAACAACAATTCGATTTCGTTTTGGATTCGCTCAAAATCAACCATATAACCGTCTAATTTAGTTTTTAAAGCCCGTGCTTTTGACACTTGTAATGACGGTGTTTGACAAGCAACCGAAATTCTCGTAACTTGCCCCTTCAACGCAGCACGTTGACGTTTTAAACCTTCCATATCGAAATCAAAACAAATATGTAAGTATTAAACGTATAGAAAAGGTAAATGAAAAAGTACTTTGGTTAACAACGGTGGCGGCACTGAGTTGTTTGACTTTTGACGAAACTCAAAATGCACACACATACACACACGTTTGATTTTCTTTCCCTCTTTCTATTTATTTGATTCACACGCGCGCGCAACTGAACACACAAAGTATATAAAGAGTATATAAAGAGCACCGTTAGAACGCGTTGAAAGAAAGTAACGGTCGTTAGCACAGATTTCGATTTGCACTTGCTGCTTTTAATAAACGAAATATGGGTATACGAAATGTTTGATTGTTGGTTGGGTATGCAAACTATGTTGGTTTTGTTTCAGATATTTCGTACCCACAAATTCACAAACCACCACAACACAACCGAACCGAGAGTCTTTAATTTTAAGCAAAGTTGATAATTAGGTAGGTATGTAATAGGCACTACCGTTGCAAGAAAGGTAACGGGTTGTCTGCAAAACGATGTGCACTCGTGACTTCAATGAAAAAATGAAGATAGAAACACGAAATGATTAAACAATTTTGGGGGTTGGTTTTTGCACTTAATAGAGGTGATTCGCACCCACGATTTATAATAAGTATTGCCGAAAACACAACCGAACCGACAAAAAATGTTTTTTGTTTCGTATCTCCCGCCGTCGACGCACACCGTAGCGAAAATGAGACTAGGAAACTCGACAAAATATAATTTTCAATTGTTTTATTTATTTTCCGCACTTATCCGGCTCGAAGGACCAAAAATGTAAAACGTTCGAATAGTGGACTGTAATTTTGCTTTTAAAGTTTCTAAAGTTTTAAAGTTTCCTTTTCGAAATGAAACACCGTTTTAAATTTTTAAGACCTTCTTGGCTAGACTCTCTTTTTATTGTGTCGTGATAGCCACGACGGGACTTTACAAAAAACTCAACTTAACGAAGAAAAGCAAAAGAATGACGCAAAGGAAAATTGACAATAGGTGACAAATTATTTAAGTAGGTAACACAATATATTATTAAAGTAAGAAACACAATGAATTATTACATTAAGAAGCAAAATGAGTTATAAAATTTTAGTACAATAAGTTATGAAATTGGGACTGGTAAACACTCATTTATTTGCAAATATAACAAGTTGTAAATGTAACTCTCATAACATTATGCGATAGAAAAAGCCTTTCTTTTGTAAAATCTGCATTTGAAATTGTAGAAATAACAAGCAATTCTCTTTTATTTTGATACCTCTTTGCGGTGAAATGTATAGGTATTTAATTTGAAAAAATAAAAATGCATTAAATATTAAATTAAAATTTTTATTCATTTCAGAATGTAAACAAAACATAAATAACATATATACATTATATACCTAATATTAAATGAACTTATTTCTAAAAACTTTTGTACCATCAGGTAATGTGTTAAGGTGGATAGGTGGATAGGTGGACTGGTGAATTTACTAATAGGTAAAATTATATAGTTTTCAAAAATTTTTGAAAAATCCACAACGAAACAACAATAATGATGACTTAAATACAGTATTTTATATTCACAGCATATTAAATACATTTTTTTATTCTCATCAAGAACTATATGAAGAATCTCAAAAAAACGTTTTTCATTGTTTTTAATTATACATAAGTTATTTGTTACCTTGTATCGAGTGCCTTTATACACAAGCAATTTACTAAAAGTGATTTTCTTAATGTTTAAGTTTGCTACATCACTTAAAACTCGAAAAAATGGTGAAGTTTCACAATTTTCATTGAGGTATCTTCAACTTTTAAAATATTTTCTATTTCAAATCCATTTTCATTTAATAAAAAAAAAAACATGTATCTAAACACGAAATAAAATTATTTTATAAGAGTGTCATCGAAATATATATAAAATTGGTTAATATTTAAAATATCTTCACCCGCAGCAATAATTGAAGGCTGGTAGGTTATTTTGTAGTCTAAACTCTTACTTTTTTGAACTTCGATCAGTCTTTTAACGTCGTTGAGCTCTTTGCTATGCAATAGAAATGCGTCTTCACCATCCTTGATACTGACTCGCCAAGGTGTTTGTCCTGCACATTTAATAAGTTGCGCTGGTGGTAGCACAGAGTTTAAATAATACATCAGTGGACAAGTTTTATAACCTATACAAAAATTAAATGTACGCAGAATATAATTAGAGTTTGAAATAAAATAACAGAAGATAAAGATTCAATGTAGAGATTTCTATTTACCTTCATCAAACAAGATCACGGAGGTAAGTTGGTTCTTATAATCTTTATTTTTGAGTACCTACACCTTCTTGCAAATAATAGTTTGTTAATAAAGAGTTTAAAGTGGAATGCGCTGTAAATAGTCTGTTTGATGACTCAGGATATAGAGAATTAAAATCTATGTTAATCTATTAATTGACAAATTAGAAGAAATGTTTTTAATTTTGAATATAAAACTACCAATGAAAAAGAATCCGCATGCTTATATAAGTGCCATTCGGTTAGAATTTGTGTACAATTTTTGTACCTATGTGTTTTTTTTTCATTACGCCTGTCGAAATCTGTCTGTTCCCATTTTTCTTCTATAAGTGCCCAAGGACGATCATTAAGGCTAGGTTTCCCATTGAAAATTTCGTTGGTCTTTTGCGTAAAACTGTGTAGCTCCCAAAATATTCCGAATATTTAAATAAAATCAACGGGTATAGATTATACATTTAATAAGCTAGGAAATTATTTAGCTAAAAAAAATATTAAAAATATATTTCATCCCAAAATGGTCATGCGTAACGAAAAATTATGAAATTTTTGGAGACGTTTGCAGGGGAAAAGTTTTGTTGCCTTAAAAATTTATTTTTTATTCTTTTTATATTTTTTATCTATTCTTAAAATGTCTCACGACTCAGTAACGTGGCCTTTTTTTAATATTTTGTCCAGTTTCGTCAAAAAAAAATTAACAAAATCACGAAAAATGGGTGAAATTTAGCAAAAGTAGGTCTGATTTATTTGGAATAATTTCTAAATTAGAAAAGATAAAAAATTGAAAATATTTTTTTTATATTGTCGAAATATACATAATATCACAATAATTTTTTAATTTTTTTATAAAATATTTTACTAGATTTTTTTTAAGTGCAAAGTAAAAAAATGCATGTTTTTCTTAGAATATTCTACGGCGAACAAGATTCCAGCCCCATTTAGTTTGACTCAACAACAAAAGTATTTTTTTATGAAAATTGAACGTCTCTGCGACTCAGTAACGTTTTTAGAAAAAAAAGAAAAAAATTAAAACATATTTAAAAATGCATTTAAAAAAGTCAATATTTGTGTATCAATTATGAGGAGAATGCAGCAAACAATATTTTCAAAAATATTTTTTTTATTTTTTTTCATATTTTTTATATAGAAATCAGAAATTAAAATAATTTTACGATATCCCGTTTATTTTATATTAATATTGGAAAATGGGTATTTTTTTAGATTTTTACAAGAAAAATCGCGTTTGCTCACACACACTAAGGTACTCAGTTCAAACGAATTGAACTAGGTGGCGTTGTTTTATATTTCATTTTCTTCTCCTTCGTTTTATTTTTATAGGATAGAGAAAAAAATGTTCATACCAAAAACCAAACGTTCTCATAGAATTCGTTTGAGAATGAAAATTAATTTTTTTATACTTCTGGAATGTTTAGGATATGCAGACATATAAATGTAGATAGGCAATTGTGATCACTACTTTGTACTTTGTAGGTATTCGATGAAAAAGTTGTTTTGAATACTGTGATGTGCTTTTTTGTTTCCCAGCCGAGGTTTTGCTCGTCGGTGCCAAGGTCTAATGAAGAAAACACGAAACTTCAATGATAGGTCTTTCGAACCTAATGACAAATTCTTTATTAGAAACACTAAATAACTACAATTATTAATATTAACGTAAATTCAATAGCTTTTGGTTTTGGTTCTTCTTAATGCGTCACTTCCGGTATTGCGATCGGACTTAGATATTGCTGCCGCCTGTAGAGTGACTGGCTTCCTGGTCGTCTTGGTATGGCTTCACTACTGGGCTTCCTGTTCCTGTTTCCGCTTGAGCTTGTGGTATTCGTTACTCGACCGGTTTATTTCCGGGGGATCAGCAGGTACGTTTAAGGCCCCTGGTGGCACTACACGGCAGGCAATAGCTCTGGTGGATCAGCAGGTTTATTTAAGGCCCCTGGTGGCACTACACGGCAGGCAATAGCTCTGGTGGATCAGCAGGTTTATTTAAGGCCCCTGGTGGCACTACACGGCAGGCAATAGCTCTGGTGGATCAGCAGGTTTATTTAAGGCCCCTGGTGGCACTACACGGCAGGCAATAGCTCTGGTGGATCAGCAGGTTTATTTAAGGCACCTGGTGGCACTACACGGCAGGCAATAGCTCTGGTGGATCAGCAGGTTTATTTAAGGCCCCTGGTGGCACTACACGGCAGGCAATAGCTCTGGTGGATCAGCAGGTTTATTTAAGGCCCCTGGTGGCACGCAGCACGGCAGGCAATAGCTCTGGTGGATCAGCAGGTTTATTTACGGCCCCTGGTGGCACTACACGGCAGGCAATAGCTCTGGTGGATCAGCAGGTTTATTTACGGCCCCTGGTGGCACGCAGCACGGCAGGCAATAGCTCTGGTGGATCAGCAGGTTTATTTACGGCCCCTGGTGGCACGCAGCACGGCAGGCAATAGCTCTGGTAGATCAGCAGGTTTATTTACGGCCCCTGGTCGCACGCAGCACGGCAGGCAATAGCTCTGGTAGATCGGCAGGTTTATTTACGGCCCCTGGTGGCACGCAGCACGGCAGGCAATAGCTCTGGTGGATCAGCAGGTACGTGAATGGCCCCTGGTGGCACGACGGACAAATCTCCTTCGATATTTAAAACCCCTTACCGCTGGTGGGGGGCAGCTTTAAAATCGAAATTGCGGTTGCTGCACGGTCGGTAATGAGGACAATTTCCTTCGCTATTAAAACCCCTTACCACTGGTGGGGGAAGCTTCAACAACGAAATTGCGGTCGGTGATAGTGGTGATTTTAGTACGAAAGTACTCATCACCATATAAACTTTACCACAAAACATGAATGTGAATTGTATGAATATGAAAGTTAAACTTTCATGTGTTTCGGTATAGCTTGCTGCCACGCAATAATAATGTTATCGATGATGAAAGTAAACTCGCCATGTGTTAATGAGTCATACGATATGCTTTGTTTATGCACTGTCTGGTATGGATTCAAGGCCAAATGAAATGTATGCAATATATGCACGAATTAGTTTTGCCTGAATAGGGGATTTTTAAAGCGAGCGTGAATTATATGAATTCAAAATGCAAAATTGGCCTGTGTATTAAGTATTTGATGGAAAAATTGATGTTGTTGTACGAGAGCATGTAACGCTTCGTTACAATACCTCCCTACATTTGTCATATTTGCAGGCATACATTTTGAATATGTATGTGAATGCGCGTATTTTTTGAAAATGAGTCAAGCGCAAGGGCAAGGTAATAATATTCTCTATGTGCAAGGGCTTGAGAAGTAAAATCCTGTTACGCAATGAGGAAACGATCTTTTTTCGTGGTGGTGTGTGCCATTTCTTAGGATTATGTAAAGGGTTTTGTTTCTTTTTTGTTTTTGTTTTGCTTTTGTTTTTGTAGCAATGACATTTTTTTCCTATCGTTTCTCTATGCTGTGCTGGTGGGATCGTAATATTCTTTTTGAAGAAGAACAAGCCGATGATTTGAATTATGGTTATTTTATTGTATTTCAAATCGAATTCTTGCGAATTCTTTGTTTTATAGAATTATAAAAATCAATCTAGTGTCTAATCTTGACCTTATCTTGTTTTGTAAGATAACTAGATGACAAAAAATAATTTTTGATTCCTTGGAATCATTTTTCTTCATAATATTATTACTTGCAGGTGTAGGTAGGTTTAGAAAAATAAATTTTATTATATTATATTATATTCATCAGCCGATGGCCTCAGTCGCCAATGCTGCTATGTGTCTGTAGTTCGTTACATTCATGTGCGAAGTACTGTGAAAAGGCAATGTCAATATCATATTCCTTGAAACCTTAAGAAAATAAACCCCAATGCATTTGGGAATAATAAAAAAATGTTATAGTTTGAGTATTTGTTTGCCTATTTAAAAAAAAAATAAATAAATATATAAATAATCTCCCATCCGTGACCAAAATCGGTTAAAGAACAATCGTAGTAGTTGAAGACAATCGGGTAACTTTTGCCTAAATACCCAAGGAAAGACAGAATTGAGGCAATCACTTTTTTGATTTTTCTATCATCGTAAGATCATGTTTGATCAAAATATCGTCTTGAACTTTTTTAATTGTTCATAGCTTGTCAAAAAGTACCTCTTCGTCTTTTTATAGATAAATATAAAGATGAAACCAAAGAAAAATTAAAATCGTTCGTCAGGACCCCAAAAAAGAAACAATTCGAACACAAATGTCAGCAAAACTCAAAACCATCAAAATCCCAAATTACAAAATTTGCGTAGAAAAAAGAAAAACAACAATTCATGAATGCTACTCCTACTCTAAGTGCACATAACATAATACGAACATATGCATCTACATTGCATTTTTGTGTATGTCCACACCACAGTCCATAATTCCACATAGTAAATAGATACATGCGAAAATACCTCTTCTTTTCATCCCTATTTTGTGGACCTTCGTAAGCGAAACTCATTTCTTACATATCGCTCACTGAAACTGAATTCTGAGTGAGAAAAAAAAAACGAAAACTAGAAATTTCAAGTGGCTATGTGAGACGGAAATAAAAAAAAGAAAGGGAAATATTCACTAACACTCGTGCATGCTTTTACACGAACTCGGAGTTCAAGAAAAAAGGAAACCCAGTCTTAAGCTAGCCCTAAACGACAAACATGTTTTCCGAACATGCTTGTGGGCGCTATAAATTCGTCGTGTAGGGGATGGTTTGCGAACTGTTCGCTGTTGGCAAAAATTTTCGATTTTCTTGTGTTCGTCCGTTTCGTTGTTTGCCATGTAGGGAGATGTTAGCGAACAAATCTCATTTTTTCTATGAGATAACCATAAGCGCAATGACTTGCTTCTCTTTTTGACACATCCTCACACTTTCAAGAATCAACACGAAATGATGTTCGCCAATTATGTATTTGCCGTGAAGGGATTAGGGAATAACGCAAACGAGCATGTTCGGCAAACGTGTTTGTCGTTTAAGACTACCTTTAAATTTAAGAAATTGTTTAATGTCTTCAAATTCTTCTTCATCGATATAATGTTCATTTTATAGGAGCACTTTCTAATGATGTATCGGTTAGTTCGTCTTTAAGTTTTGCTGTATGCTTGGTTCTACCCCTATTGGAATTATGGTAGGTGTTGTACAAAATTCCGCTGGGATGGGAATATTTTCCGTGTGCTAGTACTAAGTAAGTTCCCTGAACAAAAATTACCATTATAATTTTTCAAGTTTGATTAAAAGTAAAAATTTATTCTCACCTTTTCTTCCCTATGGAATGTTGCTGCGATGTCTTTTGCGATTATGTTTAGTTCGTCTATGTGAAGCTTTTGGAATTTTGTTACACAATAAGCTGCACAATTTTGTCGCTGATTAAGAACCTTGGTAGAACTGTAACTTTCCAAGATATTTCTTCCTATTAAAGACAGTGCAAGAATATCTTTTATTGGCTATTAAAAAAAAATTATTAAAATTAAAATTTTGTGTAAACAAACCAATAAATCCGTGGAGGAATTAGATAGGAGGGAGCTAGTTGTAGATTTAAGTGTTGCAGTGGACTCTTGTGACAAGCAGTCAATCCAATTCTTGGTGCTTATTTCGCTTGAAACCGTGCTAAACATGAAAATAATTTAACTTTAAGATTGCATGTTTCTAACTTTCATACATGTAAAGAAAATAGGGTTAGTATACTACTTACTTCTTTTGCTTTCCACTTATTTAATTCGTCTTCAAATTTCAATTGAAGACCTAGTTCTGAATCTGGAAAGATTTTTGACAAGTGCTCTGACTTGATAAGCAATAGGCTTGTTTTTGTATCCAGATTCCCGAACACAAATCCATTCGATAAAAATGTTTTCAGCACAATGAAATAAAACTTACCTGCTAAAAATGGGGCAGCACTTTTAAATAATGTGAAATTGTTTATAATTTCAAAAAACTTCTGCGTCCAACAATTGAAGCTAACTATTCTCCTCGTCTAAAAATTCACTACTCATTTTGCTTAAGCAGAGCACAGATATTATTTTTGAGTTTTAACTAGCTTGCACTGAAACGCGAGAATCAAATGTGAAGGAGATACAGGGTGCGGCAAGAAAACTTGCTTATTTGTTTTTGGCGCAAAGCGGGGGAGTGGTCGGATGTGGGTGGAGAGTGTCTCATTTTTTAAGGGGACTTCCTGAAGTTTCATCTACACCACAGTCAGTCGACATCATGCATTGCGTCGCTTGGATAAATGTTTGTCGTATGTTACATTTGGCTACTTTTGGGAAAACGACATCAAAGTTCTAAATTTTTTTTCTCAAAAACCCTACGTCAGATATTCTTGAAAATTGTATGACTTAATGTGAATTATCTGTACCTACATTCAACAATTTCTTGATGTAAGTATAACAAATTTATTTACTTACTTTTTACGAATAAATTTGACAACACGCTGTCGTTTCTACACCAAAAATATGCAGTGATTTTCACATCTTTGGTGCAAAAAGAAAAGCAATTGCAGTAAGATAAGCAATTATTTGTTAATTTGATTACAATTGCAGTGTATTACACAAACTTGGCATATAACTCCACAAAAGTTATTACTTCGTCACTTCGCCATCCAGATGGGTCAGGCCAACCTTTAGGAAGAACAACCGAGTCCTTTTGTACTAGCAACAATAGCAAACACAAACTCAATATTTAACAACATGTTTTGTATTTATTCCTCCTGAATCACTTAGGGCTATCGCATAGAATTGATAATGAAGCGATTATTACCACATCAAAAATTCAAACAGATAGCTCGAACCTCGCAATGAGGAAGGAATAATGATCACACAACAGTCTTTATGTACCTACGGCAAGAAAAAGGACAACTCATTTCCGTTTCGTATTCACTAGCTATAAGAAAAATAACTTAAGTAACAAAAACACAAAACAACTGTGTTTAAACAGCTACACTCATGGTCCCTTGCTGAAATCAACAATCGCGAAGTGTAAGCAAACATGTCCCGTCTCCCGGTCCCGGCTGCTTAGAAAAGACTGAGTGACCTGTACGTGCTTCTCAGTAAAGTCGTTTCAATTTACAAAATTCATGCTGTGTTGACAAGGGCAAGACACATTAAGGAATCAAGAGGGAACATGGATGTATTGGTTTACCTGTTATGGAATCAAGTTATTTGAATAGGGCCTTGTTGCTTGATAATTATGATTTGTGGGTGAAGCTAGAATTCTGTTTGTTAACTTCGTACGACCGACATACAGCAGCATGCAACATTAGAGAGTACGGTTGGTATGAAACACAAAGCTCTTGTACTTGAGTATTGTATAGTGTTTACAAATATGCACGGCATTCAATAGCCTTGATAAAATGATAATGAGCCAGTTTGTTCCATTTCTTGTCTTTTTTACGCGGTTTTCTCTCATGCAACTATATTTTGACCAAGAATACTCACTGTAGGTTTACTTTGTATTGGCATTTTATGATCGAATCATATCGAATATTTTGAAAATGGCAGCATATTAGCTTTGAAGACAGTTTAAAGTAGTTTTACTACACCAAACCAGTTAGATATTCAAAATGTGAATTTTTGTTTGAAGATTTGTTAGTGTTAAGAAACAAAAAAATTAAAAAAAAAACAGAGTTTATTTCTTATTTAAATTACTTTATATTAGCTTTGTTGTCTTAAAGTTGGGTTTTGTTGAAAAATTCTTTCTAACGCAATTCACATAGTAATTGCCTTAATTTTATCTCGTTTTTCACCAAACGTCAAGTTTTAACTCAATTGTCAGAAAAATGGTAGAAAATAAAAATAAATATTCAATAGAACGATTAATCATTCCAGACCAGGGGCGAACGCAGAAAAAAATTTCTGAGGGGGTTTCCAAAAATATACAAAGAAACAAAAAGTTTAAACTTTCGGTTTTTCCCGATGTTTCGGTAAAGTAATATCAAGCAGAAAAGTCTTTTATCTGCGTAGACATGAGAAAGACCGCTCACTTGTAGCCACAGTGTCACACCGATTTGCATATCATATAGCGATCAAGTGTTTTAAATAAAGACACATCGCAAACATTTAAGGTGTCTATACAGTTTTTAGGCCGTTTTTCATTTGACATACTAATGCAATGTCTTCAACAATAGTTCGTTTAACATTGACCACTTTAAAGAATTTATAAGAAAAAATAATTAAATTTTTACCTGCGCCAAATTCTCATTTCAACTAGAAAATCATCCAAATATCTTCTTATATCATCTGGCCATTCATGAGCAAATACCTCAACAGTTCTTTTCATGTATTCTTCATCAAGCTTGCAACATTTTTCTGGCAAAATATTTTGAATTTTGGAAATTAATTCACGATGGTCGAGGAAACGATTTTTTCGCTGAACCAACAAATGGTCCAAAAAAGAAACATAGGCAGACCGACGAAAATTTACTTCCGGACCACCCGCATAATTGTATCGTTTTGTCCGTTTGGCAATAATTCGTGGGACTACCAATTGTAAATCCATTTTATCAGCCATTTCCTTAGCTGCAGTAAATATCTATGTTACCAAATCTTGTTTCGGAATTATGTCGCAGTTCAATAACTTCTTCGTAAAGATGGGTGGCATATTCTTCGCAGCAGCTGAGATCGCAATCTTTTTTTTTGGAGAAACTCACTAAGATTCTTCAAAAGGCTAAAAATTGGTTTTTTCACTGTTAAGGAAACAATATAAAGTGAGCAATTTGTATTGCTGTTAATAAAGTGTGAGGTTTGACTCCATCCTGGATAAACAATCCAGGATCTCTTACGAGCAACAGATATGCTCATAAACGTCATAAAACAAACTAAGGGGGTCTAAATGCTCAACCCAACTCGTTTCGCAAAATTTTAAAAGTCGTGTTTGTTTTGCTTTTGGACAGGAAGCGTGTATTTGGTCTTAGGAAAAGAAAAAAGCTCCCGAAAGCTCCTTGTCTTAGGTGTTTTAACCCCCAAAACCCCCCCTGCGTTCGCCCCTGTTCCAGACTCATACTTAGTGTACTGCAGCATGATCTAGACGTAGTGTTGCATAATGATCAAATGATCAATTTATTTCATTCAAACGAACAACGGCTGAATACTCGACGACGCAAAGTAACGCACTGTAATTTATTGTTTTCTCACAAAATTTTATTGCTTCGACTGACATAACGCACTGGTATGATATGATAGTTTTGGACACTTTCATGTGCGTACATTCTCAGAGCAATTAAAATTTAAGTGCTCTGGCGTTTCAATTCATTTCTTTGTTCTCTGTAATGTCTTGGAAAACCAACGTTTATGTGGGAAATTGTTTCTGTTTCGTGCACCGAAAATCTATTTATAAGTATTTTGGTCGTCAGGGTTGCAGTGGAATACAAAGAGTGTTTTTAAATTTAAGGAAAGAAGGAATATCAAAACATGAAATCATTTCAAAGGATCACTTATTATGACGATAAGATACCAAGATATCGGAGCGTGGAGGAATTGAAATCCAGACAAGGATCCCGACTGCAGATGCAGATTCTGAGATTCTGAAGAGTATTTATTATTATGAAGGGTGTTGTTTAATATGATCTGTTGAAGGTATCGCGTCCGTTCTTTTAAAACCAACCGAACTGGGGCAAAACAAATCAACATCAGGTTCAAATACGGCAGGAAAGGATAAAATGCCCATATTGCCAAAAAAAAAATGATTATTGCATTTCGAACAACAAAAAGAATATACTGTAATTTTCCAAAGCCAAAGGTAGTTAGAATCTATTGTATTTGAAGAAACCTGTGGAATACCCCCACATCAGGGCTTCCAACACTTTGTATACAATGATACTCCAACTGTTTCTTCTTTCGAGAAAGCTAGATGATTGTCATTACTGGAGAGCGTTCCGTAGCGGGAGGGCCCAGATGATATTCCCGCTTTTGTTCTGAAGAGCTGTGTTTTCACGCTTACTAGAAATCTGCGAGTAAGCTTTTCCATCTATCCCACTTTTTAAGTCTCGCTCGGAGGAGAATTCTCCTTTCTCTTTAACTGCCGGTCGATTTCAATAACGCCCCTTCTAAGCAAAGTCTTGAAAACGTTGATTAAATCCCTGCAGTTGTGCGTCGCAGTCGCGCGGTGCGCGGATTATAATTGTATCTAATCTTTTCCACCAATGATTGTTCTATTTCTATTTCTATTTCTATTTCTTAACTATTGATAGAGCTTTTTTGTCTCTTTTAGTACTTGCACATTTGAACTCGCAGATTGCAGTTAAATATTAAATATCTTAGTTTGCACTTATGGTCATTGAGTCCTAGTCCCGGCCGTGTGTGGTCGTGTCACGTAAGCTTTGTGAATTCCAGACTTTCAGCTGAGATTTACCCACGATTATGGTAAAAAATCCCTTTTTTACCCACGCGCTTTAGAAAAAAAAATCCTCAGTTTTCGTCACAAAGAAGCGAATTGAATTAAAACACAAACTACATTAATATGTACTTTTTGTACTTCACCTAACCAAATATGATAACTGACAATTTGCTCTGAGCAGATCATATTCGAAGTCCTCCGATATAATAAAGAAACAAACCTGAGCACCGTAATGTAGTTTTTTATTAATTATTTTTTTAACAACTTTTTGCTTACCTACAGTAGACGCGCTACTGTCTTGGGAATCCATTTTTAATCCTGTGATTAATCTGAGCTAAAAAGAGGACAAATTGGCCAAATGAACAGAAAAGCGAGAGGTTCTTATGCTGAACACAAAACATGGTTTTGAAGAAATGGAAACGTGAAAAAAAGAAAAGTGAAGAAATGGTTGGCTTTAAGCGAGGAATTGACTTTCCTTATTTCTTTTATTTTTTGCTCTCGAAATACTCGAATGCTGTCAATGGTTTTTTGATTTAAATGAACAAAACTCGAAAAAAAATAACAAACAAATTGCCGAGTTTCGAAAATCTATGTGCACAAATACCAAAAGACCGTCGCATTAGAAAAAATAGAAAACGCTGCTCGAACTGCTATGGAGAATTTCCAAAAATTATGGGATGGAATTGAATGAGTTAGCAAAAAAGGTTGAATGCTTTTAAAAAAGAAATTGAATTTTTCAATAAAATTCTTATCATTCCCTTCATAACTGTGTTCAGCAGTTCGAATAGCAAAAAGCCATTCATGTCTTATTTAAGACACAGATAATTTTAAACCGTTTTAGTCAAAAATTCAAATGAAAACACATCAATTTATCTAGATCAAAAATATTCTTTATTAAAGCACGAGTCCAAATACCACACGTCCAACCGATTTCACTCATCCACTGACAAATTTTAACTAACTCCTTTTCGGTTGGCGTGCTTTCTGTTCTCTTTTCTACTTAAATTCTAGTGGCAGCCTGGCAGAGTGGCAGGTGGCAGCCCTTTACATGTATTGAGTTTGAATACATTAGTTTAGTATGCCGGTTATATCTTTGGTTTGTTGCTACTTAAAAGAGATTACACTTAGCTTAATGATTCACTAATTAATTTATCATAAGCAACATCAAAAATTAGATTCAAAAAGTACGCACAAGCATCCACAGACCAAAAGCCAAATACAATTTCACACACCCTCCTTACCTTGCAAAAATTCAAATTGCGTTATCATTATCAAGTTCCACTCATTCATAAGGTAATCCACCACTACTACAACCACGAGGACCGGCCAGTTGAGTTTGTTTACAAAAATTCTACTCAAAACACAACATTTTTATATTCTCTTCCAAACACACTCAAACAGTCAAACATGTTCGATTTCATTCCAACTCATCCAAAATTCAAAACTGACTCACGCTCACTTTTCATTTGAGCGCTCTCTCTCGAGTTAATTTCTTTCGATCAAATTGAGTAAGAGTTGATGGGTGCGTTCAGTAGTCAGTTTTTGTTTGGTACAATATTCTTGCGCCTCTCTGGAGCGCGATTCCGATCAGTTGGCTTACGAATGCCATTGATTACGTAGCGTATACCGGACAAAAGCTAATCATTTTTTTTCGTTCTTCGTGTTTATTCGTCATCGTGTTCGCGAGTACGTTTATTTACAAATAAAAATTATTTGTTTTTCTATCTCTCTTTTCTGTGAAACAACAAACGTGAGTTTTGCATAAATTTACAATCTGGAATAATAACGAATTTTCAAGCCGACTATTTTAATAAAACGAATCGATAACGAGTTGACATCGAGTGCGTTAGTAGTCAATGTTTTGTCGTCGTCGATCCCTATTTCCATCGATGTCGCCGTTCCAGTTGACAAGAAGTCGAATCGAATCATGACTGATAACCTATATTAGTCCCTATCACTGCTTGCTTACCCAGAAAATCGACAACTTCTCTAGCGCCCTCTTGTCTTATCTAAATTCGAATTCGAACGTAGTAGAGTGTCGCGTCTGTGTGGTGTTCTGTTTTTGTTGTATCAACTGTCACATTGTTTTGTTGATACACAATTTATTTTTAATTCATTTTGTTTTTCTCATTCTACGTGAATAAGCGCGTGTGCTGGGCTAAACGGAGATACATACATACATACCTGGTCGGACGTTGGCGGGTCTAATGTGTTTCACCTACATTGAATGGTAATGCGATTGGGTGCTTGTGGTCTTTGTGCATAATAGAGCAAAATAATATCATTTGCCGTGCCCCATTTGAATTCAATTATACCCTTAAGTCGAACGTAGTGTCGGCAGCAACAGAAGTGAAACAAGAAATAAAAGCAAACTCTACAATTCTACACTGTCCCAAACACATCTGGCTGACAGTTCTAATTCGTTAACTTCACTTTATTTAACTGCGTCTTCTAGATTCTTGTAAAACATGAATTTGCCTGCGAACGCGACACATGTTTGTAATATTGTAAACATGTGCTTTCGGTTTTCCATGTGTGCCCCTGCCCTGTAATGTTTCTGTGCATTTGTTGTTCTTTTTTGTCAACATTTCTGGCCGCGCGCATTCGTAACCAGTAACGTAACGATCCGTGACGTTTTCGAATTAACAGTTACAGAAAATAGGGCGAGCTCATTTTATGTGCATTGTTTTTATCAACAAAGTACGGAGGAAGTCGACTGTCATTCGTTCCGGATTTGATCAACAAACGAGCGGGTTATTTTTAAAAATAAACAAACGAAGTGTTTCCCTTGAAAATCGAAAAAATCATTGTTTAAAAAAATTGTTGTGTGATCAAAAAATCATTTTTTAAGTGAAGAAAAAAATTATGAAATATCGTCTTTGTGTTCAAAATTAATCATAAGAAAAAGTGAAGTGTTTTTTGTTGGATCCCCTTGTTTCCATTTTTAGTGGATTATTATTAACTACTGCTGCCTTGTGAAGCAAAATTCAAGAACAACATCGAAAGTGGATTACGTTGGCGCTTGGTTTGAAGGTGAATTTTTACTCATAAATTTAGATTTATATCTTTTCGAAATATTTGGGTTGAGTTAGTTGAGAATGAGTAAAATTTTGATTATCTTATGCTTCGGTTTTACATTTTTTTTGGCTGTAATTTTAAATGATTTTATGACGTTTATTGATGAAGGAAAAATTAATCAAATAGCTGTCAGCGTTGTTGACACATGTGGCGTGGTGGCGGAGCGTTCGCGTTGGTAGTGACAAAACGTCACGTAATAGAATTTTTTTCGTTGAATTGTATTTTTATGGTCGATTATGTTTTTAGTATTTTTTTTATGTGATTCCCTGATGTTTATGTTTTCAAACTTTTAAGAAAAAAAGGCGAGGTGATTATAGAATTCTTTGCTGCCAGTTGAATTGTTTGAAAAAAGGGAAGGTTCTTTTTGAGAAGGATTACAAAGCGGCGGGGACGATCAGATTATCTTTAGACAATGCCAGCATAAGTAATATGAGAGATTCCTGTGAAATGATCTTTGTTGGAATATTGTTGACTTCCTGACATTTTATTAGCTACCTGATTTATTGTATAGGAAAGTCAGGTTCTGAAGGTAAAAATGAAAGGATAGAGCATGAACTTAGTTAAATTTTCTGATTCTTAAGCAGAATTACCGTCAGAGCGGGTGACTTTGACCCAAGGCGGGTGCCTCTGGCCACTGAATGGATACTTTTTAGAAAAATCGCGAAAATATGAAGGAGTGTAGCGGATAATTTAATCAATGGGTTAAAAAATGATCATACTAGCCTTATTTAGTTAACATTAGGTAAAAATATAGGATGTCAATTTTTATTTTTCTTAAAAATGTTCACAAATAAATCACCTGAAAATGTTGGATATTTGCAACATGTTGCAGAAACATGATTGCAAAATGACTTTGACTCCGGTATAAGTATTGTTTTTCAAATTGAATCCTCCTAATTTTACCCTTATAACTAGGAATTTAATAAACAATACATTTTATTTTTTTTTATAATAAATGCCAAATGGTAAGGCGGCTTTGGCCTGTGTTTCAGATGACTTTGGCCGAGTAAAAATGTAAGCAATTTTGTTTATTGCTTTGGCATGTGTGTGTTGGTATATTATTCATTTTTAAAAAACAATAAAGACACCCCAAGCATATAAAAAACCGGGCACGAAAAGCCTAAAAAATCTATAACTCTAAAACCTCAGAAAGCCCTTTATTGCAAGTTCGAGAAGGCAACATGTCATTGAACAGGGCTTCAAAAGTGTTTGAAATATCAAAATCCACGCTCCTAAATAAATTTAAAACGTGCACACAAAAAACGCCAAGTTCAGCAACAATATGCCAGGGATGGACTTGCAAGTTCATTTTTAGAAAGGCACAACTACTAAATAAAATCGCGAGATTGCCAAAATATAACTCCATCAAGAGCAGCAATATCAATTTCAACAATATGAACAATATGAAAAAGTTTCAACAATTTGGTAATCTGGTGACATTTGGTAATTTGATGACAATTTTGCGAGCCATTTCTCGGAAGATGTTATCTTGCTGAAGAAAATGATATTAAATTTATTTGTCTTCCATCCAATTGCACTCATATAGCATAACCACTATATGTAGTCTTCTTTCGACGTTTGAAGGCATTATGGTAGAAGAACTTAACAAACTGCAAGCCCGAAAAACAAAACAGTACACAAAGAAGTGTTTCCTAGACTATTGAAAAATTCTGGGATATCTAACATAAGGATTTAGTACCTGGCTACCGTGCAACTGGAATTTATCCATGCGATAGGCAAAAATATATATCTAATTTAAACACGACATCTATGGTCCAGTTGCCCTGATGTCCTTTATTGTGGTAATATATAAATTAATTTTGTAAGTTATCTTTGTTAAATAAATAAATAAATAAATAAATATATCTAATTTGGAAAAAAGTGATCCAAACCCATGTAGAAAATATGATCACCCCATGTGAGTCAGTTTTGGATTATTTGAAGAGCCTTCGGATCCCATTTACATCAACCAGAAAGCCAAGAAAGAAAACCTGGCGCTAGTATCACCATGGCAGACTTCACAACATCACCCAATGTCTTAACACAGTCTTCCAGTATACAAGCTAATGAAGATTTCTCTGAAGAAATGTATACTGATGAACTTGGTCCATCAAACATGTTTCGCAACCGGAAGCCAAGACCTTGCGGCATCTTACCGTAAGGGTATACTTATTTAACTATTTCATTGAGTGTAATAGGTAAATTAACTAGGTTTACCTATGTGCATTAACAGGTCATCATTTCATCAGAATCCTCAACTAATAATACCACCTTAAACTCAATGAAGTCATTATCGTTGGATGACTCAGATAGTATTAATCTCGGTGAATGGCAAGAACAAGAAATCATCAGTGACGAAGAGGATATTTCTATCAGTGTAGGTGACTATTTTTTGGTCAGGTCTCCAGTAAAGAAAAAAATAACATTTTACGTTGGCTGTATTTTAAATATATAGGTTTGTACAGCGATGAGTTAACAGTCTCGTTCTTACGAAGAGGTGCAGGGCGGAGCTTTATATATCCAGAAAGGCAAGATGTTGCAAAGGTGAAAAAAACTGATCTGGAGAAAAAACTTCCTGTTCCAATAGTGGATCGCCGAGAGAGACTGTTTTTTTCAATATCTTTTCTAGGATATCAAAACTTAAATTAAAATGAACATAATTGTATTTGTAAAAAAATTGTTAAAAACCAAAAACAAAGAGTGTAAACTACTAGTAAAATACGTACATAGATATACAGGGTGATTCACGAGCGTTGTGCCAAAAAGCTACAGCGTGTAGGTTGAGTTGAGACAAGAAAAAAATCGTATGGGAGGGGGGGTCTATTCCTCCTCGTTTAGCCGGGAGGGGCAATTTTCTGAAAAATTGACTTATTTTGTAAAAAAAAATATTAAAAATCAACGGCTTCGTTTACAACACCGTGCTATACCTTTCTGAAAAGCCAAAAACTTCTTCTATCACTTTGTTTTTAAATTAAATTGTTTTAACGAATAGTTTAAAAAAATAAATTTTCAAACTCAAAATTTTCAAAAAAAAAGCAAGAAAAACATTTTTGAACTAATTTTTTTTCAAAATTTTATGTATTTAAGTACTAATTTTGTTTTAAAAATTCAATGTCTTTGTTAATTTTTAGTCGAAAACAGAAAACCGGATGCAAAAATGTCTTTTCGTTTTTGGGAAATAAAAAAAAAACCAAAACCACTTTTTTCTAAAAAAATGTTTATTTTTATTTTTACCTATCTGGACTTTTAGTTTAATTTATTAGTTTAATTTATAAACTTAATTTTTTTAATTGGAGTTTTATGAGGACTCAATAATGAAGAAAAGTATTGGATTTTCCCTGGATTAATCATTTTGTTCATTGATAGCGTCTGCCATTGACCTTTCACTTCTAGCTCTCCGTGCTCTAGTCGGCGGATTCTTGAAAACATGCTACGACTTGGGCGCCATCTATTCAGATGTCTTTCAGCGTAGAGTCTTTCGGCTTCCCGATCTCGTCAACAAGTTAAATCGTAGCAAAAGTTCCTGTCCGCTAAATCTTCTCGAGCTCATTAGTTTGTTATTGTTATGTGCTGATGAGTTAATATTTTAATTGTAAATGGTTGTTTAGTAAATATGCGATACCTTTTATTTACCTAAGTTGTTGTTAATTGTTTTTTCATTCAAGAAAAATTGCGGTTTAATTATCTTAAGCCCCTAGCAGGTAGAACTCTTCGCCGGCGAGTGGCCGCGGCTCCAGGGATAGTAAGAAAAAATTGCAGGTCAGTTTTAAGACGTTATCAATGAACAAAATGGTTAGTCCAGTTAAAATGTAATACTTTTCTACTTTATTGAGTCCTCATAAAACTTCAATTACAAAAAATTAAATTTATAAATTAAACTAATAAATTAAACTTAAAGTCCAGATAGGTAAAAATAAAAATAAACATTTTCTGTGTGGTTTTGATTTTTTTTTTATTTCTCAAAAACGAAAAGACATTTTTGCATCCGGTTTTCTGTTTTCGACTAAAAATTAACAAAGACATTGAATTTTTAAAACAAAATTAGTACTTAAATACATAAAATTTTGAAAAAAAATTAAGTTCAAAAATGTTTTTTTTTGCTTTTTTTTGAAAATTTTGAGTTTGAAAATTTATTTTTTTAAACTATTCGTTAAAACAATTTAATTTAAAAACAAAGTGATAGAAGAAGTTTTTGGCTTTTCAGAAAGGTATAGCACGGTGTTGTGAACGAAGCCGTTGATTTTTAATATTTTTTTAAACAAAATAAGTCAACTCAACCTACACGCTCTAGCTTTTTGGCACAACGCTCGTGAATCACCCTGTATATAGAAAAATTCTGCCCTTTCATTTGGGATTGGTGAAATTGACTTGCTGCTCGTAGTTTCTAAGAAAATTAAGAAAAAGTCCTCCCGGCCAAAGTCACCCTCCATTCCGGGTGACTTTTGCCGGGAGGACCCATATTTGTATTGGAAATTGTTTGATCAATTTGTTCAAGACTTAGTATACTTAAAGAGTGAGCGAAGTAGGTAGAAATGTTAAAGTTTTCATAAAAAACAAAAACTTGTTGCAAAAGTTATTGAAATTTCAATCTGAAAAAGTGGCCAAAGTCACCCGCTCTGACGGTACTTACATTTTCCTTTTCAAACCACTAATTTTGGAATACATTCTCTACAAAATCAATCAGTAAAGCATTTGAAATTCTCACGAATGCAAATATTTTTCGTGTCAAGTATCTAGTCTTACAGCCAATATAAAATATTCAAGATCTGACAAATCAAATGTGACAGTGGTGACGGTTTTGGTATTTCCAGTTTTAAACATATTTTGATATGCCGTCAGACCGGGTGACTTTGGCCACTTTTCAGATTGAAATGTGAATAACTTTTGCAACAATTTTTTGTTTTTTATGAAAACTTTAACATTTTTACCTACTTCGCTCACTCTTTAAGTATGCTAAGTCTTGAACAAATTGATCGAACAGTTTCCAATACAGAAGCTAATATATGGGTGGCGAAAGTCACCCTCCATAGCGGGTGACTTTGGCCGGGAGGACTTTTTCTTAATTTTCTAAAAAACTACTAGCAGCAAGTCAATTTCACCAATCCCAATGAAAGAGCAGAGTTTTTCACAATATGTAGGTATTTTAATAGTAGTTTACACTGCATTTTAGATTTTTAACAGTTAAAAAAAATGTAATTAGGTATGATAATTTTATTTTAAGTTTTGATATCAATGAAAAGATATTGAAAAAAACAGTCTTTCTCGGCGATCCACTGTTGGAATAGGAAGTTTTTTCTCCAGATCATTTTTGTTAACCTGTGCAACATCTTGTCTTTCTGGATATATAAAGCTCTGCCCAGCACCTCTTCGTAAGAAGGAGACTGTTAACTCATCGTTGTATATATTTAAGATACAGCCAACGTAAAATGTTACTTTTTTTTTACTGCAAACTTGACCAAAAAATAGTCACCAACACTGATAGAAATATCTTCGTTGGCCGTTGTATCTTCGTCACTCATGATTTGTTGTTCTTGCCATTCATCGAGGTTAATACTATCTGAGTCATCCAAAGATAAGGACTTCATTGAGTTTAAGGTGGTATTATTCTGGGGTCCGAAGGCTCTTCATATAATCCAAAACTGACTCGCTTAGGGTGATCATATTTTCTTCAGGCGTGTTTAGATCGGTTTTTTCCAATTTTGGTATACTTTTTTGCCTATTACATGGATAAATTCCAGTTGCACGGAAGCCAGATATTAAATTCTTCTTAGCCTTATTGTCCTCATGTAAGCTTTCACAGACTTTTTTCAAAAGTCTGGGAAACACTTCTTTGGGCATTGTTTTGTTTTTCGGGTTTGCCAACTTGTAGTTTGTAAGGTTTTTTTTTTAGCTTATTATCTTTTTTCTTCCACAATGCCTTCAAAGGTCGAAAGAAGGCTACATCTAGTGGTTGTGCTATATAAGTGCAATTGGGGGGAAGACAAATAAATTTAACATCATTTTCTTAAGCTAGTTTGATAACTTCTTCTGAAAAATGGCTCGCAAGATTGTCACCAATGATTGCCTTTGGACCAATTAACTTCCGGGCGTGAGGGAGATAGACAGTTTGGAACCAATCGGAAAACACTTTGATGTCAAACCAACCATGAGACGTAGCATTATATCGGCATCCAGATGGACCACCTTCCATCCAGTTCTTATAAACATTTTTGGCTTTATAAACAACGTATAAGGTTAACAATGTTCCAGTTGCTGTGCCACAAAACATTATCGAAGTTGAACTTTTAGAATGGGCCATAACTTGCTCTGGATATTTAACACCTCTAGAAAAAATGACTTTTCTGGCTCCTCGATCGTCTGATAAATTGGTTTCGTCGTAGTTACTGATGTCCAGCTGCAGTTTTCTAATATACCAACACATACACTCAGGTAGGATAATTAGGATGCACATAGTGCAGCTGCAGTGTTCTAATATACCAACACACAAATATAGCAGAGCAATAAACTATATTGCTTACAATTTATCAAACAAAACCTAGTGCAAAATTTAAGAGGCTGACTTTGGCCACCCGGCCAAAGTCACCCGAAATACCGGCCAAAGTCACCCTCCCATTTGGCATTTGAAAATATCCAACATTTTCAGGTGATTTTTTTGTGAACATTTTTAATAAAAATAAAAATTGGTATATTTTTTTTCCTAATGTTAATTAAATAAGGCTAGTATGATCATTTTTTAGTCCATTCAATTATACGAATTTAAAAAGAAGTTAGGAAAAAATCAAACCACTCCTTCATATTTTAACAATTTTTCTAAAAAGTATCCATTCAGTGGCCAAAGTCACCCGCCCTGGCCAAAGTCACCCGGTCTGACGGTGCATCACACTAATATTACAAAGAGATTTTGTATGTTTGTAATGAATAAACTAGAAAACTACTGATGCGATATCGAGATCAGTGTTCCAGTGTTACTCGTGCCCATAAAAGTTTTTATTTCATCTTTCACGGGTATACTGCCTCTTGCGAAGAATTGACAAAACTTCCAAGAGTAGGTATTAACTTGTCATGAAAAAGTGCGGCGTTAAATTGTAGGTCCCCTCAATTCTTCACACGCACTCAGAGAATTGTTGATGAGAGTAAGCCACTTAGGCCTTGGCTCTTCAAGAGCAGTCGTGCCACTCTATTTATTTTTTTTTTAAAACGTCCCGCAGATCGGCTATATGTTGTATTTTTTTATTATGCGCACTCGTCAACGATGATATCTTCATAGTTATTTAATTTTTACTACAAGAACCATTCTGCACAGACACAAAGCAAAAATAACGACTCTATTCAATTCTTTCCTATTTCTATTTCAACAATGCCCTTACATTCCAATTGTTAACATTCCTTCTTCATGGGAGGTATTTCCTATTGACACTGTTATAATACACCGGTTTTAAAATTATAAGCTGTTAATGGCTCATAAAATCCAACGACGCTAAGTAACTCTATGTGTTCCTACTACCCTTATGCAAGCAACGAGGAGTCATAAAATATTCCTATTAGGAGTTGTTAGACGACTCTGCCTAGAAAAAAGAAAAACACTCATACAAATACGAACACAACAACGAATGAGGAACGAAAAACAAACACAAAATAAATGACGCCCAATACTTTTACAGCCGGACCCGTATAATGTCGTTAACATTTCTTAAATGCTATTTCAATTAAAAAACAATTCATTTTATTGAAAGCTATTGACACTTGAAGTCGTAAATAGGGCGAAACTAAACATATCAATCGTGTGACAAAACACTTATATTCAAATTCCTCAAACCAGCACGAGAAGGTACTCCTATTCAAATAAAAATACTTGTTCTACTCGAAACAACATTCTTCACTTATGATTCTCATAAGGCCAACATTGTTGCATACAATTAACCGAACACAATATAAGATAAGAAGCTGCATCCAATTTTTCGTTCCATAACCCCAACATCATTATCATTCATTCTTGGCTGGCTACCTGCTAAAGCTGACCACCTTTTTTAAAACGGCCCCTCACCGCAACGCTAAAAAATAGAGGGAAACAAGCAATAATACGATTTCAATCAACAATTCAATTATTAATAACTTATACTGCTTCGACGCGGTACTAGTAGATACTAGTGGAGTGAATGAAGAAGCATGGGGTCATCCTCGCGAGCATTATTTTCTTTAATTTGAATATGAAAACCCTTGAGATGGATAAAAGACAACACACTTGAAAGGTGAACAATACGAATTTTCGCTTCGTTCGTCAGGAGTATCTTCAATCTGCTCGCAGATCATCGCCTATCATTTGTCAATATTGTCGTTGAATATTTTTATAAAAAGCGAATTACCTGGCAATAGTATGGTAATACAATTCAATTGAAGATGATGGGTGGTGGAAGAAGAGTTGCCAGATGACTAGTACCTTGATGATAATGTACCTATACGTATTTTTGAAGAGGATGCGCTGATGCTGATGAATGCATATGATTGAAGCCCATGAAGCACGATGTGATTTTGTCCAAACTATCGAAGTGGCTGATCCAATGAAGGCGTTGCTTTTGGCTTCCTGTACTACATCCACATCGTAGTACAGCTCTAATAGTTCCCGGTTGAATTTTTTTGTCATTTGCCTTCCTCATATTCAGGACCGAACATCCGTTTGTTCGCTCAGAATCAATTCCTCATTTTTCTTCTCAAAACTCGGCGGTGTCGTAGGGATCTGGTAAAATGGACGTATAAAATAGAGTCTGGCCTTGTCTAAGCTCACATTGGTACGCGCCGACGAAAGTGGGACAGAAATTATTAAGAAGCCCACAGGGAACGCTAATTTCTAAGAATTTCACAATATTACTGTTCGAAAATTACAGATTTATTCAAAGTCTTATAAACAAGGACTTTCAAAAAATGCTGCGCTGCTAAGAGCCTACCTTGAAAAAGCAATTCTTATCAGAAATCTCAAGGAAACAGTTGTTCACTTGAGCAATTCATTGCTTCGACCTTTTCGACGGCACATCAAGTATTCCTCTGAAAGCAAACAAAATGATAAGGAAACAGGAAGTCATTGCATCCTGTAAAAAATTCTTCATTTTACGAAATTAAACAACATCAGACTTGAAAAACGAAAACCTAAAAGAATTGTCCAGGGCAAATGAAGAAAAGAACACAAAATTCACAGTAAAGTCCATTTAAGATTTATTTCTTCGAAATAATGACAATACGCGACAGAGGGCCAGACTGAACCTGGACCTCGACCTACGGAACATTTGTTTGGCAAGGTTCATTGCCCGTTGTCCCTTTATTTCGTGTGTTTGTTGTTGTTCCTCTTTCGTAAACAGTCTTTTGAGATTCCGCTCATCAAGAAAAGTTCATTAACGAACGATAACACTTAAGAATTAAGATCCCGCCATCAAAGAAATAAACGCTCACTTATATTGGGTGTCAAAAGCGTGCTCTCATGACACCGTACACTGTCAATACGAAATTGTGATGACGAAGATGGTTACAATGAACGGAAATAACCTCATCACAGATGAATCAAAAGAACATCAACAACTTTTTAATTTGTTCTGGTTTTTCTGAAGAAGAAAAATACGATAAACAATGTCAGCCGTTCAACCAAGCAGTTCAGCCAGTAGACAACCGCAATAAACCTGCCTCCCTTCTTGCTATTTGTTTCAAGGAACCCACAAGAGCAGCGGTTCAAGTATTTAATTTCTTATTTGTTTTTGGCAAACATCTGCTTCCTGGTATGGTTGATCATCGCACATGCCCATGCCACCTCGATACACTGAGTCACAGCAATTGACGATGGAAGCCGTCCACAGTGTAAAGTACTTTTTGAAGATGGTGATCGCAACGTTTCTAAGCTTGCACTACACCCCGTTGGCTATAGGTTTAACTTTATGCCATATACCAGAAAGGGGTGAGTTTTAATTAGTATTGGCTGTGGGAATTGTTAGGCTAGTTCGGTCTCTGTTAATAAAACTAATTAAAATGTTCATGCGAACATTTTATTTCAATGAAGACGGAATAACAATTCAATGCCCTGAGTACAAACAAAAGTCCTAATTCTCATGACACACTTTAAGAGCTCAACTGTTATGTTAGTTATGCTATGCGCCAGTTTTAATATGTTTTGTTTCATTGATCACGCCATCTATTGTTGGTTTCATTTTCAATTGTTGCTAATATTATTAAGATGAAAATTCTTCTGCATTCGGGCGCATTAGAAGAAACGAAGTGTTCAAGATTTGTCTCAGGTTTGACAAGGTTATTGCTTAGCAGATTTTATTGATCTTTGTAACACGAAAGGAATTGGGTTATTCACTCAGTGCTTCTTTTTCGGGAATCACTGGGTTGTGGGTTATAGGGTGCTCATAACTGGATTCATACAGGAGGTGGTCACCACCTTCCACTCGAAGTTCAGCATGCGGAAGGACCCTCAGAACATCCGACCAGTCCCGAAGAATCTTGGCAGCCCCCGACATCGGTCTTCTCCGAGGTGCCCCTCGCCTCCACAGCAAGCCGACCATTCCAACATGGAATAATTCCTTCGCCAGCTGCCCAATCTCACAATAATCTCACAATAAATGGGGCTCTACCAGCCAGAGCGTGCGTCGTAGCGGCCGGCCAAAACTTTGGCTCCAAGAACCTAACCCTAAGACCAACTAAGCCCTTAAATTATTATGCTTAAAGGCGGCTGGAGTATGAAAATTCTTTTATTTCCTGCTGCGCGGACCAGCCTGATACGCCTGTATAGGCATGGGGTTGTAAGGGTGGTCTACAAGGTGTAGAGGGGGTGAAACTCGAAATCCATTACATGCTCTTGGAGTCAGTCTTTTTAGTCTTCCAGTCTTACAAGAAAAATGAATTGGGCTTGAAATTGTAACTTTCCCAAAACCTTTAAAAAATCCACTGGCCTCTTTTCTGACAAAAAACAAAATCATTTAAAATTCATTATAAACAAATAAACTGATTGAGTCTCAAGCTTACATCGCATCGCCTCATTTGAAGAAATAAAAAAAAACCCGATCGAATTAAAAGGCAAAATTTCAATCTAGCTGAAAACTAAACACATGATCAACCAACCAGAATAGACTACAAAAAAAAAGTAAGAACTAGATCCAACCAAAATCGAATATAAGTCAGGTTTTATTATCTTCATCCAAGCGAAAGGGAAAGGAATTCTTAAACATTTAAAAATAGGGTCTCTTCTACTCTCTGTCTGCAACACCAGCCCACGACGAAAATTCTATCAGCCATTGTCTCGATTCAAAAGACGGCGCGGCTGTGGTGGCCGCAAACAAAGCCAAAGTGCATATCACTTCGGGCGAGTGTGGCACTGGATCAAGCCTGACTAGCGCACGGCACACTCAACTTGATCACATGGATGCAATCAGAAGACGGGTGTGTCACCACTTTTCTAAATGAATGCGGGCAGTGTGTTATTTAAAATAATGAATGTTACTCCGGAACACGAGTATTGCCTACCAATCCAGCTATATCCACGAGCAGCATCACACTCTTTTCAGCACTTCAGTTGCGATGTGCTGCCTGTCCAGACCAAGCCAGAGTAATATCATTAATACTCTAGGTAAGCATAGCCAGGCAAGGCAGAACCTCCTAGAGTGAGACCATGCAGAGACTATTTAGCTATTTAGCATACCTTAGTTGGAGGTACCATTGAATCCGTATAGGCAAGTGCAGCATCAAAATCGAAAAAAAACTTCATGTAACCTCGTTACCACTAGGAAAACTCCAATTTACTAGTTAATTATATTGTGCGCTCCTATTAAGCCGATTGAAATGGTGACACTTACAAATTGTATTGGACCATCAGGAAAAAAAGGAAAAACCAATCAAATCAAGTAAAAACTGAGGATCACTAGAGGCAGTTAGTGTTGCATGACCAGAGAAAATTGTACCGCGAGGCAACGGGCTTTGGTATTTTTATGTCCATTGGTGTTTACACTATGCGCTAGCTAGCGAATCGAAAGCGAAGGCACTTTGAATATTTCCTCACACCCGACTCCGCCTTGCTACGATTGCTGATTGCTGATGTCGTTGCTTGCACTAGAAAAAATATGTAGCTGCTTGAGTCAGTTGATGATATTCCGGCTCAAGTGTCAATAAGACAGACATTTCTAGTTGACGCCGAGGATAAATGGACTGATGACAGCAAGATGCTTGGATATGCTCTATTTGAGCGGATTTACACTGGCAACTTTGGCGTCTTCTTCTACATATTTTGACCTTATTCGAATTTCAATTCTAATTTGTATGCATGTTAATTAATTGTTTATTTTCTTTAGGAAAACGAAACATCTGCTTTTGATTTTTTTTGTCACACCTTTGTTAGCTGTTATTTTCGTAGATTTTTCTACACGAAATGGGATAAGACATCTATGAATAGAACTCGTAATGCAGCTAAAAATAAGATTTTCAATTCTGTTTTGAAGGCTGCATTATAATTAAATTTGATTTGTTTCCTTGGCAAATGACAAGTGTGGGAAAATACACAGAATTGAAAAATGGATGCATATTTTTTCCGATTCAAAGTCCCTTATTTTATGTATCTGGACTTGATTTTTTAAGCTCAACTTAAAATTGAGGTAAAATAAATTTACTGCTGATGAAGCTTATGTGATTGGGGGGAAAGGTACTAAGATCTTCAATCTCTAAGGATTAAGTAAAATGCAGTAGAGGAAGACTTAAGATGAATTATTAGTAACTGATCTGGCCGTAGCTATCTTAGGTAGGTAAGTAAACAAAAAAAAACTTTTAATGGATGCCAGGAGTCTGTGTGGCTTATCTACCCTTTTGATAGAAACTCCTGATTTGAGTGCTGACATACTTTATCGACTCATCTCAGATCTCGGCTCATGACTTTCCCATTTTTCCAATGGGTTCGGATCTTTGCATATATGCCCTTGTCCTTTAAAACGAGCACCAGCAATTCTTTGTTCCTTGCAGCGAAGGTTCTCTATTATCTTTTCCACATTCTGATAGAACTCTTCTTGGTGGTAACTGACTCATCAAGCCCCGATCCATGTAGAATCAGAGTCTGAAATATTGCAGTCCATCCGAAGTTGCTTGGTCTTCGTTACGATTCGAACTTCTTAACTGCATCGAACTTCGAGACCAAGAGAAGACAAGTTCTCGGTTGGAGAGATTTTGTACTGTTTCCTGCACATCATATCCATATCGTGGTTGATACAGCTCGTATGGTTCCAGGTTGAACCTTCTTCTCTATTTGTTTTCCTCGCATATGGAACCGTATATGATTTTGAACTTCTACTACTGAGCCAAGCTTATTGGTACTATGGTCGTAAAAATATTATGCACATTGTCCATGGGCATTTCTCCACTGCCTTTTCCTTGAACTTTGGGCATTTCTTCAGCGCACCTCGTCTTTTAAATGAAGAGTTTTGAATAGAAATAGGAGTAGCTGATATTCGTCAATTTTTGGCAGATTTTCACTAAGCGGCAGCTACAAAATGCAGAAAAGTAAGGGTTTGGTATAATCTCAAAAAATGTTTTTTTTCCTAAACTACCTAAAATCAATGCAGGAGAAAGACAAAATATTTTTACTGCATAACCTACCCTTGATCATAAATGCTAATTAAATCAAGAAAATATAGGTACACAAACTTCAACCTTCATTTGACAGTTTAATAACCCACTTCCACAACCAACTGTTAACAATTTGTTCACCATCCATCCATCTGGTTTACTTTTCTATCCAACACACTTGTAGCTGTCACACTGCAATATTCCATTTTCATGTTTCAGGTTTATCTACAAAACATAAGTTTGATGTTGAAAACACATTCAAGCTTTATGAAAACGTGATAAAATGACCTTCCATGGAAAAATAAATTAGACATAAATCTAACAACGAAGTGTTTCTTTTATTTTTGTTTTAATAATTCATTGATGATTCAGAAGAAACTATTTTTTTCTCATATTCGAGATTCTAGAAACGCCCAGGCACTGTGACAGTTATCTATCGTTGACAAAAAGTGACAACCATTCTTGTATTACGGAGGTGGATTTGGATGTTTTAAAGGCCTAATGCTGTCGAGCTCGTTGCCCTCTAAAAGTAAAGCACTTCTCTTGCATCAACATAACTTCTAATCCAGCTCGGTTTCTGCTTCTAAAGCTCTTAACAACCAAACTCTATTCTCCACTTGGAGATGTTGTTATAAATTAAAATCATTAACTTTTTGTACGACCTTATTTGGAATGCTCCAATAAATTTAAAGTCGCGATAATTGCATTTTATTTGCATTTGTTGTTGTCTGTTGTTAAGCTTTCAAAAATTTTAAACAAAATCGAATTCGAACTCAAAATGTAACGTACAACATTTTACGAGCCGCAGCAGATCACACGTCAATTGAATGTCAAAAGCGCGGTGTGTCAGCATCCGGTTTGGCTGTTGGAATGGAAATTGAAATAAAAATTATTGAAACGATACTAACGATGTTGTGGGTCAAACAGAAGGTAAACTAATTTATTCCCGGGAGGGGAGCTCATTTTGTTTACAATGTTATTTCTATTTGAGAGAAAATTACAAAAGCAGACACATTTCGATACAACAGCAACACCATTTAGATTTCGAAATAGGAGGTTATACCGGTGAGAAGAAAATAAAAAAAGTCAAAGTTTATTTACATACCAGAATCTCAATAGAATGAATTAGGTACTTTTCAAACAGATTTGGAGAATAACGATGCTTTGATTTCTTAATGGGAGCAAACACCATGCCACCAACGAACTCAGTAGGTGGCGGGCAGTGTACAAAATTTAAGGGCGGAAACAGAAGGCGAGAAAAATTTAGGATAGGATCAGAACGGAAGGCTGTTATAATGTTTAGTGTTTACCATCCGATGGCGGCGGCTGGCGTTGCGGTTATGTTATGGTAAACGGGCAGCAAAGTGCATTCCAGACACGAACGGATGGATGTTATGTTGTTTATTGATACCGGCGATCAATTATAGCAGCCTTATTATAGAGGTTCTAGTTGGCAGTATGGCTCACAGCTATTAAAAGGTCGTTTGATCTATAAAGATCTATAAAATATTGGAGTTCCTGAGCTGCTAGAAACCAGAGGGGGTTACCATAGATGTGGGTGAATTAAAGGGTTCTGAAAGAGAAGCAACGAAATACTACATCGTCTCATTATATACACAAATGGCCATTTAGTCTATGTTTTTCAAGAAGAAACAGAGCATTTTTTGACAAGTTAATTAGCCTTAATGTATTCAGATTGACTCCATCAGGTGAAACCTAGGTGACTTTGTCGACATCCTTACGCGGGATTTTAAAAACACCTTCCTTGGCGTTGACGGTTTTTCCGCAAACTATCTACCCTTATATATAAATTTAGGAAAAAATAATGTTTTCAATTTCAAAAACACAGCCGTCCCGTCACCCGATCTACAAAAAAAAAAAAAAAAACAGACCTCCATGCAGTCATGTGTGTCTGTTTTATAACGAATACGCTTAAAATATTCTTTTGTGCTCAAGAAAATTATTGTAATGTACCAAACGAGACGAGGCCAAAAACACATAATGCCCAGTACAAAATTTGTGCTCTGCTTGCTGTTTGCATCCTCTTCAATAGCTGCACAAGAGTACTGAGCAGTTGTAGAACGACCAAATGCAGTTGAACATTTTAGAACAATAAAATAGAACAACAAAATATCCGAACATCTTGCAGCAAAAGCAATCAAACACCAACGCAAAACAAACTCATTGTATGAAAGCAGAAGTTGTTAAATACACTTTACTCAGCTTGCGGCGACGCGACGACACGTGGAGCTCGTGGCCAGGGTGCTCTTGGCTATAGAAAGATGAACGATCACCAGAGAAAAGCGAATGTTGATGATGAGACATGAGAGTCAAGCTAGACCAAGGCAAGAACTAGACAATGACGATCGGTCTATCGAACAGCAGTCTTATAAGTTAAATAAAAAGAAAAACTGATCTCGAAATAAGACAACAAATTAGTTTCATTTCTTTCATTTGGAAGGAAGATGAGCCGCCGTTGTGTGTCGGGCAAATGACCGTTCACTTGATACCGATCGGGCGCTCTCGCACCCTGCGCAGCACCAAAGTGATCTCTTCACTCTGTGTGGTAATTACGGACGAGCAATACACACTCCAGTTCGTTTCGCCGATGCTGCCGCCAATCGAACCAGAGGTTGCAAGTAATCTCTTTTGAAGCGTTCAATCGTTCTTTGTCAGCTGTGGTTTCTTTTTAAACAGTCCAACTATGCACATGGCTGGAACTCAGGATTATCTGTAAGGCGACTGAAGTTTCACGGAACATCGAGTTTGTTCTATGTCTCCCACGACCGAAATGGCACAATCCAGCCCTGCGTAGTTAACCATAATTGTGCGCTCCTATCGCCTTTAATAGAACACGCACATTGCAAGTGTTGATCCGAATCGGCAATCGAGTTCTATGTAGTTTGACTGTGTGTAGTTGGGGAGTGGACAGATGATCTTCATCTTGCTAAGTTACTATCGTTTTCATATTGAATACCAAGATCTTACTGCATACCACCTCTGCCCCTGTTTTGTGTCCTCAGAACATACATAAAGTTGTTCAATGCGTAATTACTGCGTTTTCTTCGCAGAAAAAAAAACAAAATGTGGGCCTTCTGCTTTTTGTTTAATTTACGAAAGAACATGTTGTTACAACGAATAAGTTATCGTTCAAGGAAAATAAAAAGGTCATCTTTTGGGGTGACTCTTCACAAGATAGGGAGTGAAAATTCCATTTTAAATATCATGCAACAGTAGTGGCATTTAATTACATACAAGAACATATTCTTGTGGGATGAGAAAATTGTTAAATTACGCTGGCTTGCATATAAGAAAAATATCACTTTGCGGTTAGAGGAAACTACAAAATAAATTATGAATAATGAATTATACACTTTCTTGCTTCTCATTTATGGATAAGAGCTTTTTTCGGGGTTTTACAAAAAAGGAACGGCACTCGTTTGTGAGATGATGTCACTTTTAACTGTCAGTGGGTGTTGAATTACGAATGACAAAGTGGTTTTTTTGTACCAAAAATAAAATTGTAAGATAAGGTGCAGCAACTACTCAAAATATAATGAACTCTTTGACGATGGCAGTAACTTTTACTGGAATATGATAGGCGAGATGGAATTTTGTGTCATGAATAATTTCATAAACTTATTGAATAAATCATTTTCATTATGCAAAAAGATTAAAGTTGAGGGTGGTGACTTGGCTTGAACACAATTTGAATTACGGTTGGTTAAGAATGGATGTTTTGAAATAAGTCGTTTTGCTTTAGTCTACAGTGATATAATTGGAAAGAATTGTTTCAAAGTACAGTCATATATCATCATATCATCGCACAGTGTGGCCAAAAGTAGAAAAAGTTGGCAAAAATACCTTTTTTCTCTCTTGAACTCATTAGAAAAGTATTGATATGGTAAATAGAGGTACTCTTGATCTACACAAAACCGGTTTTTGTTTCATGATAAGTGCAGAGGAAGCAAAGTTATAGTAATTTGAAGTTCGACTCTTTTACAGGTTATTTGTTCTTGATATTCATGAAATGCAAGAGGGTGTTTACCATTTTAAGTCGCATTTCTTTAAACAAAAAGCTATCAACTTGAAATAAAAAACGGATCCACAAGCATGTAGTAAACTTTTAATTGATATCACATTTATATATGTTTTGTTTTAAAATTGTGTTAAGAAATATGTTCGAAGTTTACGTTATTTAAAAGCATTATTTTAAAAAAGTCCTTTGAAATCGTTAACAGAAAGTATATATAGCCGTGAGATGGCGTAAAACTGTTTGTGTCCTGTTATGGTCCATAGAGTAGGCTTTCGTGTGAAGTTTAAATATTTTGCCCGTATTTGCCCCTCTTAAAGAAAATTGTATTTTTGTGTGAGCAAAATTGCGTCAAATATTGGATAATATCAAGGGTTTACAATTTTTGTTTTAGGTTCCAACATTAGCTATCACACAAATTTTTATTTGAAAACCTTATTCAATCAGGTAAACGTTCAATTCGAAATAAAACTGTTTTTTTGACCAAATACTTGGTAAATCGTACAAATTGTTCAAAACCAAAAATGCAAGATCTGCGTTTAAAAGTGTTTTATTTTGTATCCAGCTTTAAAAAAGGTGGTTGAGTTCGAAAAGTATCCGTGGTACCATTTGTCTCCTACCATGCAGAAAATGCTAATTTATGGTAGTATTGTTATAAAAAAAGCGCTTGTTCCTTATAGGACATTTGAGACACAAGAGGCAAACAACAATTTAAATAAATATATATAGAGAGAACTTTTCACGCAAATACTCAAGAGAAAAGACCAATGAAGATGTTCTTTGTCGACTCCTTATTTCATCTTCATATTTGTAACTAGTATGCAATAAACAATAAGCCGAAAAATCAATTTAGACTCATAGTTATAGAGATGTTAGAAGCTCCATATATCATTGACACTTCAAATTATCCGGACTCGGGCAGCGATGAATGACTCAAATTAGAACTAGTTTTATTTTTTCTTTAATTTTGTAATATAATTTGGTGTTTTCTGATTTTTTGTTACATATTTTCATGAATTAAATTTTTTTTTATGATCTGCATTCACAAATAAATAGTTATCACAAAATACGCAGTTTTAATTGTGAGCTACATAACTACATACATATTCACGTAGGTATCCTAAAATCTTATTTTTCAATAAAAACTGCAAAAATACTGATGTAGGCTAAAATTGATTTGGGGTGTTTGGATCACCCAATGCCCCTCCCTTACCGACATAAAAAGTATCCTATCTGCTATTCCAGACTAAAATCTATCTCTGAGCCAAATTTTATCTAGATCCGTTCAACTGCTCAGGCGTGATTGAGCAACAAACATCTATACCTTCACAAATCCATTCATCCAAACTTTAACATTTATAATATCACTAGGATTTATAAATATTTATTCTCAATATTTTAATAATTGTTGAACTACTCAACATCCATTTTTCTTGAACAAAAATAAATGAAAACGATGAAAAATAATTTTTGCCAACTTTTCATATACTTGGCCACACTGTGCATCGATCGGTATAAAAGGAAGAACTTTATGAAAGATTACAATCAATAAGAAGGAGTTAATTTAATGTTTTTGAATCCACTCTGTGATGTGCTGCTTTCCAGCCGTAGTTTGTTCGTCGGTCTCGCAAAGTTCCCTTCGCAAACTTTTTACAATGTTCTTAATATAGAAAACACTTGAATTTTGGTACAATTTCCGGCTGTAAAGATTTGTCTGGAAAATTCTTGGTGAATATACGGTGGCTGCTCTAACGGTGTTGTATATTGATCCTGATGCGAAAATGAGTACTATTCCTTAGCAGGTACGATGTGACAGGTTTATCGGCCCTTCGTTTGGTGTAACTGTAGATAATCATCATTCAATGCTCCTGGAAGCAATTAACATACCAGGCCAAAGCTTTGATCGTGAATCACTTTATCGTATCAAAGCCTCTGATGACACTCCGAAAAAAATCTTCAAAATCGAAACACCTTACGCTAGTGATGGAAGAACCGATAGTCAAATGTTTGGACGGTTTTAGGACGGAATGGTATTATGAATTGGGGTGATTCTAGTACGAAGATTAATGTGAACTCTATATGAATTACATTTTGAAAGCATGTAACGCTTCGTTACAACTAATAATTATTGCTAGTTGCTTAAGATTAGTTTAAGTTTTCCATTGTGATACAACACCCCAGTTGTTATAATTGCGATATCAGTACGATACGCATTCTAACAAGTGCAGTATCAAAATTACGGTTATTTCATGTGGATTAGACATGTGGAAATTTTAAAAACCATGTCTATGGGATTTAAACTTATGTGAAAATGTCTCCATTGGCGATATGTATGAGTAACCGTTACAATAAAGGAAATAAAAATTGAAGAGCATGAAACTATCTATGGTGTGCGAAAATTTCACCGTTCTGGGTTGAAACCGCTGTGCAATTTGTTTTTTTTTATAAAATAGTAAAGACATCTTCTATTTTCACCCCCACGAGGGTTAATTTTTTTAGAAATTTCGAATGTCGTATTTTGTTTATGTTAAATCTTAATCCATAGACATAACTTTTAAACTTTTAGCCTTATTAAGAATTATACAAAATTAGGCCTAGTATTTTAACCCCTTGCAACTCCTTCAACACTTTTTATTGCGTTAAAAAATATTCTTTCCCCTTTCTCAGCCTCACAAACCCAATCAAATAGATTGTATACGATGTCAGAACACTCTTGATATGTGCCGAACAAATATCAGTTCTTAGCCGATTCAAGCTTTGGAGAACTGACTATTTCTCCAACATTGTCTTCTAACGAGAAAGGTGGAGAGATGGTCAATCTTAGTTTATGTAAGATTTGTTCTGTAAATTTAGTTCTAATAGTCCCGTGGAAGGGTTTACTTCGTGTCTATAATTTAAAGTAAGTAAAACTAAAGCTAAAACTGAATTATAAAGAACGTGTAGGTATATCTGTTCACTTTCAATGTCAATTAAGAAAAGTTTCTTAAATGACAATAAAATCAAAAATTCATTCTTTTCTATGACTGGATGAGGAATAAATTTTTGTCTTTGTATTTTAATTTCATTAAACAGCCACAAACATCTCACATAAAATTTATAACCTTTAGCTCTTCCATAAATTTTATCGATTTCATAAAAAAAAGGAAACGACGAACAATCCGACGAAAAGAATGTGAGAACTAGTTCAAAATGAAAAATAAGACTTCTGAATGGATGCAGAAGTAAAAATCCAAAAAGGAAAAATTCGTTTCTTTTCAAAGATATTTTTGATTTCGTTTTTTGAAGGACACCACAGCCATTAACTTCTTTTGGTTTGTGCCGATATGAGTTCTTTATTTCCCTTTATTGCCATTTAATTAAGTGTATTCTGTTAAGTATACTAATTGCACTGCTCTTCTCTCATTCCCGATTCCCGTCTCTCCCATGTGACACATTCAGATGTCTATACAGACCAAAAGAAAACACTTTGTTTGGGTGCGAACGCGAAGATTGCTGATAGTAGTATCAGTGTTGGTCTGCACTGAGGCAGGCAACTTTGGAATACTTAATTAAATTAATGTTAATTCGAATTCTCTTTGAAAAAATTGCTTGAACTTGAAACAGGAAGAATTGGAAACACTGTTTTTGATTCACTTCTTCAAGTATTTTAATGGACTTGCTCGGAGGCGCCAGACAATGTCGACTAGAGATGCTTTTCGAGGTTCTTTTATATCTCCTTAACCTTGGGAGAATTGAAAATATCACAGTCAATCTGTATGCTCTTGTCTCAATGCATTTTCATTTTGTTCTTATTTAATCTTCGTCTTCATTCGTATTGATCTTGAATAAATTGAAAGATTAGAATCTTATAAGTAGAATTTAAATAATGAGAATTAACTTAATGAACTTGGGGAAAATGCTTGCGTGCAGCTCCCAAAATTTCAAGTAAGGGCTTTGAATTTTTTTGTATTAATTAAAATTAATTTGAAGATCATAATCAGTGTCATGAGGCTAAGCAAAGGATTTTTGTTCTGCTTTTTACGTCTTGTAAATCAAGCAGATAAGCGAAGAGATAGTGTGGAATTATTATTAGATATTCCGGTTATATTAACACTTTTACTAGAGGTCGCTTAATAGTCGCACTGCCGTTTATGATAATAAAAATAGGAAGTCGTATTTTATCAGAAAAATTAAATTAAATTTTTGATAAAATGCATGAAGATAGATAGTTCTTGGCATGCATATTTTTTCATCGATAGATGGGGAAACAATACATTTATCGATTTAATTTTGTTTTCTCAATTGAGTTACACTGGTTAGACCATGTCAAGTTAAAGCCAATCATTCTCCGAAGATTTTTCAGTTTTCCTTAGAAAGTCACGCAAATGTTCTTGATTCAAAGAACCTTGAACCTTGGTTCTGTTGGTTTCAAACCGACCCTTCTTCTTGGATGTTGTTATCCGCTTTACTACCGATTACTGAAGGATGTCATAACCTCGAATTAGTGCCAAGAAAAAGAAGTGTTAGGATCAATAGAAACAACTGTCCATGCAGCAAAAACACAATTGATTGTGAAAAACGTAGATGCAAAATCCAAAAGATCTTACAACATAAGATAGCTAACGCTTATGTTCCTTCCAATTTCTTCACAATGTTATCGCTTGCTTGTCCGGTCGATTTTGATATTATGATCATGGTACAATGCGTAAAGAGCCTACCTTCATAACAGCTCTTAAGTCGTGTGTTTTTATGAAGTTTAAGCGTGTTGACAAACATAGTGATTAGTGACACTTCATATAACAACAGAGTTTGATACTTCTCGTCAAATGCCAGAGTTAACAACTTGAAACCTCTGAATGAGTGACACTGTATCGTGATCTAAAAATATTTTCCCATAAATTCTTCCAATTACCATGGTAGTAGGAAGTTGTTCATTCAAAATGTGGAAGTAAAAGAAAATTGTTTCCTGTGGATTATGAAAAAAATATGAACAAACCAGTTCCTTATTGTATCAAATTACAAATCATGTAGATTGATGAATTGCGAAGGAATTAAATAACAGTCGGCCCACGGAAAAAAGGATACCGCTTTTTTCTCCTTTCACGCAGTTCAAAATTCCCTATGAGTCGACAACATTAACTCTGTCTTAACGTAACACCTGCGCATCACTATATCAACCTACAATCAGTATTTATATTCTGCAGACGGTAACTAAAAACACTCGATATCCAGGAACCAAATTACTCACTTAGGCGTAATGAATGCAATTACCATGTTACAAGAAACTCCAATCCTATTAGCAGGACACCATCAAAGTGTCTACATTACATACCTTGTTGGTCCAAAAAAAAAGAGACAAAGCAAATGCAAAAGAGGAAGGCAATACCTTAAACTATAGCAATTCCTTACAAGCTAATGAAGGGAACAACATATAGGTTGACATGCATGCGAACAATAATAACATGGGAGTAGGTAATCAGTTCATCCAGCCTGAAGCCATCCTTTGGGCTTCTTGCCACTTTGTTTGTTCGGTCGTAAGACTCGCTTAACTTTGTTCAGGATTGTTACTTATTTAAGTGCCCCACAATTTTAAGTGCTCATATGCTCAGTCCATTTGGTATATGATTTCTTAATTTTAAAACATACATTCTCCTTTCATTTAAGACAGGTACCCAATAAATTTGTAAAGATTTTGTAACACGACTAAAGTGGAGGATATCGCCCACAATAAAGACCGATCACAGCTGAAATAATTGAGAACACGACATGGCTAGAAGAATTTGCATTAAGAAAGTGCCAGTATAAAAAACGTACTTTAAATCCGCTCCTTAAAAACAAAAAAATATTAAACAAAGATTGTGTATAATAAAGGATGGTTATAAGCTTGCAACATTTTTATCGCAATCTGTCGGTTCCGTCTAATGATTGCTGTTGTACAACCATCGATGAATTGTTGAGCCACTGTGCTGGTACTCTGTCTGGCATGGTTATTCATCGATGATGGTGGGTTAGTTTCTCAAGTGCAAAATCGGTTTTCAAAAAGACATCAGTCGGGAGGTCTTGCGGGAGGAGGTAACTGCTTCAGCAACATGATACGCTAGCGCTAGCCAGCCAGCAGCGGTGGTGTTTGTATGGAGTATTGTTGCACATAGCGGCCTTATCAAGTGTTCATAATCTTAATCTGCATATGTGAACTGATAATACGCGACGAGCAACTATGACGACCCCCATTTTATGGCCTGGGCGGAAGGAGTTTCCTTTTTACTGTCTTACCAACGAGATAATGATATGCGGGACCGTTTTGTTTGGGTGGATTGAAAGGTGTTGCTTAAGGAACATGAAATTTACTCCGCCTAGACCTTGTGAGATTTTGCTTAACCTAATGGCTTGCTGTTTGCTGAGCTCCGATGAGTATAAACTACGAAAATGTGTACGATCTTGTAACAGTTAGTACTTTGTTCAATGCGGTCGTGTGGCATCAAGTTCCAGGCTGGGTTTGGGAATCTTGTGGTTATATTCTCAATGTTATTGACAATAGTTAAGAAAGATCGAAGATCAATAGGAGTTCTGTGTTCGTTCCGGCACTTTGGGGTGCTAGATGCACTCCAAATTATATCTCTCTTTTCACTGGTGTGTTACCAAATAGGTGCTGTTCAGGAAGAATTTTTTAGCCATTCTGTAAACCAGGCGCGGATCTAGAATTTTGTTTTGGAGGGGGTCACAGGAGAGAAAAGAATCAAAAATAACAAAAATAACAAGAATAACCAAATAAACAAAGCAGGAAAGGTTAAAACGGTTGGAAATTTTTCATAAATTCACATATTCAGAAGTTATGAGCAAAATGGATTTTCCAATAAAGTCAAGTTTAGTAATTTTAAATCCCAATCTGTGTAAAAATTCCTAGTGAGCTAGATCTTTGTGTACACCTTTATTACGTAGCTCTTATGAGTTGGTTATTTTAGTAATTTTAAACAGAAACTGAAGATTTTGATATAAAAGTCCCTCTAGTCCCTCTACTCCGAAAACGGTTAATTTTATAGAAATATGCCTGAGGCATTATTTTTAGAAAATCTCAAGACGAACAATTTGACCACTATTGACCTCCGGGCAAAAGGTCGCGAAATATTAACGAAAAACTGAATTTCGCGACCTTTTGACCACCATAACTTTTTTAGCCGGCACGGCACGATATCAATGTCAATTTTCACATCTTCATAAGAGGTACGTAATAAAGATGTAGGTACACAAAAATCTAGCCCACTAGGAATTTTTCCGCAGGTGAAACCTATAGGTAATGACTGGATTACGTTTTTGAAAAATAAAAAACAAAGTAATGTATTTACTTTTGTTCAATACACTTTGGAATTAATAAAAAATCAATGTTGAAAAGAATAAACTAGCTTCCCGTTTCTTTGTTTTAAGCACCCAAACAAATATTTATTCAGAGCCAGTTCGTCATAAGGTTTAAAGTCGTTTAAAAAAGGGTTTTGACTGTGGTATCAAATTAAATGCTTAGTGCCATAATTAAACAAGTAGTTAGTGAGAAATAAAAATATTCAAACAATTATAGGAAGTATCAATAGCGGTGACGTGAAATAACGTCCGACGAAATAAGCTATTTCCTGAAAATGAAATTCTCGCAATACACTTGAATGTGAAATTGAAAGTACCACGCGTTGTTTCTTGTCAAAAACATCGATATAACGACTAACAGAATCAAACCCCGGAGGAACATTTCTGGAGAGCAACTTACATTCCTCTGTTGGACAACGTTGTGACGGACCTCAACGAAAGGCTCTTTCCAGACGTGATAAAGCTTTTTGGGTTTACAGTGTTTCTGCCTTGAACTTCCTATACAGCGGAGGACGTTGAAGAAGTTCAGCTTGTAGCAGAAACGTAGCTACCATGATGCTTTTGAACTCCTCTTCGAGCATTATTGCCGAATTTGACCTGTGTGTGAACCGAATTGTTGAAGATGGCGGTGAACTCCCAGATTCGGTTCCTCTCGCACTTGATGCGTGTGTTGAAGTAATTTATCCGGCTATTTATAGACTGCTTACGATTTTGGAGGCGCTCCCTGTTACTGAAGCCACTGCAAAAAAGAGTTTTTCAATTCTCCGTCGCCTCAAAACTTGGTTGAGATCAACTATGGCAGAAGACCGACTTACCGGGCTTTGCATTGCTACACACCAATCGTGCACATCGATGCCATCATTAACAGATTTGCGAAATAAAATAGAAGATTGGATTTTTTTTTCAATGGGCAAAAAAGTAAGTTAATCGTGGTCTTTTGGTTAGTTCCCGGTTCTTAAGTTTGCAAAAACTAGGTTTTGTTCGTTTGGTTTTTTTTTTTATTGAGTTTGCAAAATATTAGTTCAGCTCTATTTTTTTTAAATATGGCCTGTTTGGGGGGGGGGGGGTCATGCCCCCCTTGCCCCCCCTCTGAATCCGCGCTTGCTGTAAACTTGAAAATATCGTTTGATAAATTTCTAATAATCACCCCTGATTCAAGAGAAGGTATTGAAGAGTAGGTACTCGCAACTAGAGTATTCTAGGTGGACTCAGCTAATCGACTGATAATCTCCGCAAATCAAAGAACGAATACGGAAAGTCAAAGAATTTTCACGACAAATGAACAACAGAGCCAGGAAAAACGACATAATCTGGTCACTCAGTCAAATCAATATTGTTTGGATTAGTACATAACCTTGCGGCGCATCCGACAAATATACTTTTGATTAAAGTCAACTAAACTTAATTTTATAGGTCGTTAGTGTCGCAGCAGATGATCTTCTCTGTGCTGCAGACGGACAGATGATTATAAATAAAATAAATAAAAATAAATAGAGTGGCGCGATAGCTCTTGAAGAGCCAATGCCTAAGTGGCTTACTCTCATAAACAATTCTCTTAGTGCGTGTGAAGAATTGAGGGGACCTACAATTAAACGCCGAAAGCCAAATGCTATTGGAAAATAGCTTCATAAAAGAAGATGTACTGCCTTGTGAGTTCTTCATCTACCAGAGTAGATAGTGAGTTATCAATATGGGAAGCACTGTTTTCGGGCCTCGAGCCTCGGTCGTTTTTCAAAAAAGAAACTTCGATTTTAATCACACTACGTGAGTGTGGACTGTTTACCTTACTCTTTTTTCCCCGATGCGTGCTATATTCAGGAATTCAAGACCAACGTACACCAACACCTCCTTTCAACTTACCTCCTTACCCATCCTTCCTAATGCTCGCGTTTTCAAGGTAGCTAAGGAGTTCACCTATCTCGGAACGGAACATATATATAACTGACAGGTTTTAGTTGAAGAACTGTTAATGCGACCACTGCTACTTCACTTCTATCGCTGAAGCATTTAAGGTTTTTCGGCCGATGATCATAATACCTGCGGAAGAACTTGTTAAAGAAAAACTTAAAAAAAAACTTATTATAATCGACTCTCAAAACATTGTTTTGAAGCTTCCGAAACCGTGAGAAATAGTTAATACCTAAATGAAAAATAATTCCCACTATTCAATTTATTAAAACAAAATTTGGTCGATACAGACACAAGAACCCCCCGCACCTTTTAGAATTCTCTAAAGACTCGCAATAACTTAATCGCTGCAAACTTAAAAAGCAACAATAGACGTATGCAAGAGAGCAAAAAAACAAAAAAAAAACAAATATTTCCAAAGTCAATTTGAGAATCGCATTCAAAACCTATAAAACCGTCAACAGCATTATTTTTGCTTTTTTCCCTTTTATTTGTTATTCAGGTATCGATATGTATTTCGAAAAAAAACGTGATCCAAAACTTTTTGATTTACAATGCATTGATGGTCAATCGATTTCGAATTAGCGTTACCACGGTCGACCACCCTTTGTCAACAATAGGTATCAAGGCTTTAAAATTGTATTCAAATTCGCAGAAAAAAAATAAACAAATATAATAAATTATACCCTTCCCATGACGTGTCGTGTGTTATCTTATGAATTTTTCAAACGTGCAACTCAAAAAATAAAAACAAAAAACACCAAGCATCAACATACCAATAAAAAATAAATCGAATTATATTGACAGACAAAAATTTGAATTTCAGCTTTTTGTCAGCATTGCCACTTTATAGGAAATTCAAATTTTGCATTTCAATTCAAAAGAGAGTTGTCTTTCTGAAATCTCAATATTACTTGATTGAAATCATTGTCCACTTGCTTGTTCCACCTAACCCATGGTTTTCAAACACCCCTTTGCAATAAAGTGGCTACACTTATTTAAATATGCCATTGGACGATTGTCTTTGGCGTATTATACGGTGTGGTCTTATTTCGATAGAGGTAAGTGTGTGCAGAATTATATTACCTTGCCGCTAAATAAATCACTTCTGGGGCGGGACAACATTTTTTGCCCACACCACTTGGGGTCTCTGTCAAAAATATACTAAGTATGAAAACACACACAAAACGAGAGTGGACAAAGCATCAAAATCCCGCGGTTAAAACTCAAACGTTTCAGGTCGTTCCAGTCCTTAAAAGAATACATTCAACAATAAAGAAATACAATGTAGATAGGTTGCCCACCGCACGCAGTTAGTATGATACTTTTGCGGTGAACCACTGTTTTATGAGGTTAAATTTATAGGTTAGACATACAAAGTTTTTGTCAATAGCCCATGACTTAGTCGGTCTAAATCGAGCTTTTGAATGAGAATTCCAGGAAGATACAAAGAACACGCATGCATTTTACAAGAGATGACTATCTCTGTTCCAAATGCATCCCTCTGAAACACGACGAATTCTTCAACAGTCATGTTTACGCTCTGCTAAGCGATTGTGTTTTTCTGATAAAATGTTATCTCAGCTGTGCAGTCTGCAGTGCTTGCTCTGCTTGCTGTGTCATTCAAGTTTAGAGGAAGCAAACAAAAAAGTAATCTAGAAAAAATATAGGAAGGTAAAACAAAAGTGAGAAAAAGTTAATTCTACCTTATCTTATCATCTGTTCAACTGATATGCATTTTTTCGTGGGTCTGAACAAACAATTTTGGAAAGTTCTGTGGCTGTGGTGTTTTTAGGAGAATCTGAACAACCCACTGCGGCAGTAACGATATCAATGTGAAGCTTAATGCAATTAAGTTGGAACAACAAAAAAAGAGTTCTTAACTGATAAGCTACGGAGGTATCTAGATAGTACAAAGCGGAGTGGGTGACTGTAGGTACTGCTTGGATATTATAGTAATCAGCGACACCCACCAAATATCTGAACTCAGTGATTTTTGTAATAATTTTTGTGGTTATGATTTTTTAGGACTGTTATGGAAAAGAGAAATCTAGCAAGAATTTGTCTCCAATGTTTGGGCGAGTGAGACAGAAAGTTTGTTAGGCATTTGCGCCATGTACCTTTCTAATTAAATCTAACATCATCTTCATCAGCCTTGACGATAAGATTTTACCTTCATACGTGCGCCACAACCTGGATTCGGTTCACGACTACTGTAACAAGTTTTTCCTCTGTTTGAAGGGCCTTGAAAGCCTATAAAGAAAGTTCTGTTGTTTTAATGCAGTAACCCGCCATTTTTTTTTGCTTGATTCATGGATTTGGTGACGATTGTCCTTCTTGTAGATGTTCCAGTGTAAGGATTGCTTTTTCCAGCGCCAGATTGGGTAGGGCAGTCCATCATCTTATAGGAGTTTGTTTTGTTTTTGCAAATGTTGGCGGGTCTGAATAGCAATTGTAATGTATCATTTCATTACCTACTATCGCTTCCCTGCTAATGTACTTTAGGTACGACTTTGCACCCATAAGTAGTGCAATAGCAATGTATCAATTCATTCATACTATCGTTTGCATACTAAAATACTTAATGTATGACCAAACTGCATAATACCTTTGCTATGCTACACTGTACCAATAAGTAGCGTACTAGAAATTGGAATATAAATACAGCTGCTACGACCGACCAAAAATCATTCTGGCGCCGATCTTCATCGAGGCAAGTCGTTCCGCGAGAAATTACTAACAAATAAGACTTCCCCCCACCAGTGGTAAGGGGTCTTATTAATAACAACCATTTGCCGGATTTATCCGTTGACAGCCGGGTTTGCCCGTTGATTGCCAGGTTCGCCTGTTGATAGCCGGATTCGTCCGTGAAAGACGGGTCCACCCGTTGATTGCCAGGTTCGCCTGTTGATAGCCGGATAGTCCGTGACAGCCGGGTTCGCCCGTTGATTGCCAGGTTCGCCTGTTGATACCCGGATTTGTCCGTGATAGCCGGGTTCATCCGTTGATAGCCAGGTTCGCCTGTGATAGCCGGTTTCGTCAGTGACAGCCGGGTCCGCCCGTCAATTGCCAGGAAACAACAACTGAAACTGCTACAGCATCGGACACCATTTTCTACAGAAGATCACTAGTACCCCGGACCAATACACCGGAGGGATTCCAAGCCCGGACACTGGGAGAACGCATTGCTTGGAGCCCCATTTTAGCAATATATTATATATTATTGATTTAATTAATTTAAGATATTCTGAAGCAAAATAAAGAAAAGACCTTTAACTTAAGTTTCGTACTTTCTTAAGTAACATCCTGGACATACTGGCGAGTTAAACCTCAGCCTTTGACCAAAGGTACATCACACAATTCGGCCTAATCAGTTTATTTAGGATTCTCTCATGGATTTGTTAAGTTCTTTCTTTTGTATACAATTGAAGACGGCCTTAAGGCCTGTAAACATGGTTTGTCAAATTTCAGGCATACTTAAATCGCCTACCAATAAGCGTGGTCTGAAACCACTTGTTACTTGCTGGTTGTGGTATTCATGTTAGATAGAAAAAATGTGTGCCTTTTAACCAGTCTTCCAAAATTTCTTCATCGATGATAGATAGATAGTAAAAAGTGTTAGGGAATTATATTGATCCCTGGATTTCATATTAAAGTTTTTAACTTTTCAAAAATGAAAAGCTCTTCTAATGCATATTGTGACATTTACCATCAATGCAAATATCAACCCAGTGTGAAGTCTTAAAGCTACTTAATTTTCTCGGCTATTTAAATTCGATATGAATTTCAATGCCTTTATTGAATGATATGAATATGCCATAGCAACAAAGTTGAAATTTCTTGCTCATAAATTACTGTCCCATATAACATGGGTCATTAACATCACTGGCTCAACTCATAGCCATTGCCCGTTCTCATTCCCACTCTCTACGGTATTTACAACAATCAAAATGATCAATTGGTCATAACTACTGAACACAATAGATACAAAATATCATCACCGAAAAGGTTAGTCGTATTCTCTCATGACAATTGAAATTCTATGATGGTTCGAATGCAGTCGACGCGCAGTAGTATTCTTGTTCTTGTAATCTATTAGTGTCAAATTGGAAAGGTCAGCATAATGTGTATTGTGTTTTTTGAATTTTTCCTTTACTTCTCTGTGGTCTTTTGGATCACCAATAAATTGACGTTGACATCGATTTATAATTTAGGAAAAAGTTTGCTGCATTGAATTTTATTATGCACTTAATTTGCTGACGAAATTAGCTCTAAAGTCAGTTTTCTTAAGGAACTGTGAGTCATAGTATTTTAAGGTTTTAATTTCCTTAATGATTACTAGCTTACCCGACGACCATCGTTCCGTCAAATATATTGCGAATCTCGAATAGTTGTTGATCACAACTAATAGATGTTGAAGACAACTGATAGATGTTGATCACGACAACTAATTCTATCAATGCTATGAAAAGCATACAAATATAAATGTGTGGTTTGGTCTTGGTGCTGCAGCTGCACTGATAACGGTTTTATAAGGGAACCATCACCACTTGAGCAAACTACCGATTCTAAAACAACGATAGTCGGGTCAGCTAGTTCGTGATTTATCTTATTTATGAGACTGAGGTATGCTTCTTATTTGTATTAAGGACGGTCTTTGTGAAAGTTTGGTTCAAGCTCTCCACAGGGATTTTCCTGGTGTAGTAACTTCCTAGTAACTGGTTTCCTAGCAAATATTAAGTAAGTTGGTCAGCTGACTGCAATTAACTTCTTTTGTGCATATAAATATTTCTATTGTGTTTGACATATTTGACAAAACTGGAAGCGTTTTGTTTAGGTATGTGTTAGTTTCAGTTTATTGATCCTTAAAATTTCGGGTTGAATTTCAATTTGATTGCATTCTGCAGCCTCCTTTTTGCTTGCCCACCAGTTTCAAACCTTATGAAATGATCTATTTGTGTCTCTTTGACACTTGTTTGTCAGTCATGCGAATTTCCATAGGGTCCGTTGGTAGTGGTCTGAATTGTTACCCTAAGCGTCTAAGGCTTAGACTCAAAGCCATTGTCCAGCTCATCCGAGTTATTTCAAACATGCGCAGGGCTTAGACAAAGATATGCGCTCCCATGTGATTTCTTTAACATACTCCTGGAGCAGATAGTGCGACGTCATCGGTCGATCCAAGAGAGCTGTGCTTGAGGCCTTCACAACGATTGAAGAACAGGCGAAACTCGTTGGTCTTGAAGTGAATGAGGACAAAACAAATTACAACTAATGAAGCAACATCTGTCCACCGCCTAGGACAAAACGCCACTGTTGGTAGCAGCAATTTCGAAGTAGTTAAGGAGTTCACCTACCTTGGAACAAACACCAATCCCACAAACGAAACCTTAGTGGAGATCCGAAGAAGAATAACCCCAGCGAACCGCTGCTGTTTCGGTTTGGGCACTTTCGAAAGAAAAATTCTTCGACGGATTTTCGGTCCCGTATCCGACCATGGCGAATGGAGAAGCAGGTTCAACCGAGAACTATATGAGCTGTACCAAGATGTGAATGTTGTCCAGAAGGCCAAAAAAAGACGACTACATTGGCTCGGCCACATCGTGCGAATGGACGACAACGCTCCAGCCAAGAAAGTCTTCTCATCCCAGCCCCCAGGTTCGAGACGACAAGGAAGACCGAACCAAGTGACTGCGGATGCCAGAGCGCTTGGTTTCGGCGACTGGAGAGTGCATGCGAGGGATCGTTCACGATGGAAGGCTGCAGTATCTCAGGCTGAGATCCTTCATGGATTGTGAGCCGGATAAGTAAGTAAGTAAGCCATTGTCCAAAGCATACTTCATGGCTGCAAAAGTGACATAACCATATAAGTCGTGGGAATTTTTGTGTTTTCGAAACCATTCTCGAAGATTTTAAATAACCTCCTTGTCTATTTATACGAAAAAAATAGAAGATCGTGGGAACACCTAAATTGACCCCCGAATACTATTTGATTAATGAGCTTACCGTCCAAATAAGCCATTATATAAGGTCTGTGTCTTTAAGGTTTGTTGCCCCGACAATCCGAAATGTCTCACAATTTAGAGACAATGTCCACAATGTATTCAATGGTTTAAAAAAACAGCAACTACGAAGAAGAAAGACACAACGCACAGAATAACATCAATCACTCTTAGGATGTTATGATCTCATGTGTCAAGATTTGACTTAATAATTCTTCGCTCCATAAAAAATGATGTCAGAAATAAACAACAAACAAATTCAATAGTTAAACCAACTCTACACAAAGTGCACACTCGGCCGCCTGTAATAATCATTTTTTCGAGATTATCTTTGTCTACTGTTTACGCGCGGGTAAAGAGTTTTTCTTCTGTCATTTGGCAAAGTCGTTTCGGATGGCTTTGTGTTAATTCAGCAATTCGACAGACAGCAGTCATGTTTTGTATATATTCTATACTCAACCGGAAATGGATTTAAGTCATTTGTGATGTCAAAGTCGTTGGCGTAGTTGTTTGTTGCGGTTTTGGCTGGTTGGTGTCGTGTTGACTGCTAACAAAATGTATTTGAATGCTATTGAGTAATTTTTTACGCTAAGCAAGCAGAACTGCAGAAATACAGACACAGGTGCTGTAATTACTCGATTTTATCTTCATTTCCAATTTTATCTAAAAAAATTCAATCTTTGCGCTCTAGCGACATACCGACAGAGAGTTGAAAAAAAGATTGTCTCTATGAAGTTATCAACACACAACTCTGTAAACGAATGACGATTTGGCGCATAGATCAGTAAACAAACAGCCGGCGAGAAGTGACTCATTGAAGAAGTCTACTCTAAATGTGGGTTGTGGAGGTGATTTTCACGCTTACTGGGCTGAGTATTGTAGTTTCGGCATTTTGAGCTTTAAAAAAACAACAAGCGTAATTTCGATTTGCTTGAGTTAGCGCCGAGTTTAGTTTCAGTATGTACCCGCACCAGGCAGTTAAGCACCATCATGGCCAGTAGCGCTGAATGGCACTTTAAGTATTTGACAAGGCTTCGTTTCGAACTCGAATACAGATGGCACGTCGAGTCGGTGAGTTTGTGGAAACATGATACCAGAAAAAGGGCTCGTTAATATGCGGTGCGATCAGTAGGTCATTAAGTTAAAAATTCGAAAGAGAAGAATTCGATCTGAACAAACGTTTTTATGGGCTTTTAAATTAAGTTCACGATCACCCAATGACGCTGTGGTGGTTGCGTTGGTTGTATTGGTTGGGAATAAAGTGCGTAGGCAGCATAATATGCGGCATGATCTTTGTCTATAGAAACTCTTTGTTGAAAGCCGTTTAAAGCGTGTATTTCGTATTTTGATCAGTGTTACAATTTTTTGTCTGTTTTTATCTAAACGCTCATGTTGAAGAAGTGTGTCATCAATTAATTTATTGGTTAGAAAGAACTAAACGTTGACAGAAAACTTGTTCTGTTGTTTACATTTATCAATCGTGTGTTAACCTTGTGCCGGATTTTAAGTCTATAAACCCCTTGAGGAAAGTGTCAGTTTAACCACCTTGGTCAACTTGCTGGATCAACCTGCTCGTTCTTGTGCATGTCGCTTTAGCTTGAAGAACGAGGGGCAATTTCCTAAATCCCGTGATATTGAGGAATAGGTAGTAGGTAATAGACGATATCGAGAACTTTAGCTAATTGTGGACTCTTAGCGGCATCTGTCCTGCATCAGACAGATCTATCAAAATAGAGAAATTCCTGTGGTGTCGTCATTTAACATTATGTAGGTAAAATGTCCTAAAAACCTTTTTATTTGAAGAAGTCGTAGATCAATCAAGGAAACCTTCCTCTCCAATTTTTGCATAGAAGTTTCCAAGCACACTTTAACGACAATTCTGAGCAAGATTAGATCTTAACCTTTACAATTTCCATATTCCAAGTTCGTATTTTGAAACAACAAATTAAATTATTTCGATTTCATATCACCTTCTCCAATTCGTGGAATCAGCTTTATATCGACGAACAATGAAATGCATATTACTGCTCGATGGCTTGGATGAAGTCAGCGAGCTAATATCAATCACTGATAAGGTCGTTAGCTATAATTCCACTCCAACACCTAAAATAAAACAAAAATTGCTTTTGTTTGATGGAGAGATAAGAGCCTCCAAAACCCATAACGTCAATTTATTTATCTGCGACTTTGACATTTCATTTGATTGTCAAATAATGAGTTGAGTACATGCATTGCGTTACGCTTAACGCACAAACATTCCATCGCATTTGCATTATCTCTAACGAATGAACGTATGTGGGTTGGGTTTCGTGCGTTTTCCAAAGTGACAGGCGAATTCCAAATGTCAGCTGTCATATTGATGGGAGCAGAAAATGCAAAACTTAACAGATTTGGTTGGTATTTCATCAATCATAACATTCATGAAAGTAAGAAAATTTTTCCTCAAAGTGATCAGTATGCTATGTGTCAGGAATTCTAATGTCAAACAACCTATCTAAGGCAAATGAGAATTGATTGATCATTGATCTCGATGTCCGTAGCGCTATTGTAGAATCGTTTTTTCCTCCACTTGTCAAACTTTATCAACATTCTTGTGTCATAATCAAAATCTGTGTGTGAAATGTTAATAGGTCCCTAATTGATTGATGTTTAGAATTAAAAATGCGAAAACAGATTGTCATTCGACACGGTATTGCAAAACGCTTAACATAAAGGTCCGGTCCCCAAAACGCTACTTAGCATAAAAATAATGTCGCTTCTTGATGATCGTGTTATCAAGATTGAGTGGAAAAAGCATTAAAGCTCATTTGTATGCGATTTGCCGGTGGCTTTTTATTCATAGTTGGGGTCACACATAATTGAATACGACATCAGCCACCGCCGCGCCACGCCCACGCCACCATCAAAATTATGTAGAAAACTAGACAGTTTTCACTCAGAATTTCAAACGTCATCAGTCAATTATGAGGACTTTCTAAAGAAATCTCTACACAAGCTGCAATTTTCTTGAAACGATGAATTAGCGTTTAGCGAGTGATTTCATTTTTACAGAAAATCATCTGACTTTTGTTGCATGGGAGAATGATTTTTGGTGGCATTTAATTTTAATTTAGAAAATCTGCCAAATTGTTGTTTATTCACTGACTCACAGACAGGTTGTGTCTCACGACCTACCGAGTGGGAGGTTCTGTTTGTTTCGAACTTGCATGACGCCATGAACATTAGAATTAAAAAAATTGATTTGGTTTGTGGGAAGACAGGTAAGGTGTCCGAGACAGAATGACAAATCGCTGCTCTTTAGAGAAGAATATAAAAAGATTAATATTTTTGAACGTGGACGCAAAAGGATTCGATAAATAAACGAGATTTTTTTAAAAGACTTTAATGAACTTTTTCGAGTGGTTTTAAGAGTTTTTTTTATGTTTTTGATCTTGTATTCCTTTTAAGTGCAAACCTCTCCAATCTCAGTCTGTCTGGATTTTTTGATTATTTTGTTTTCTTCGATTTTTGAATTGAATGATCAATTTCAAGTGATCAAAGAGCTCCAGACGGGAAAGAAAATAAACTGCGCCTTTTCGATTTATTCGAGGTATTTGAGTAACTCTTAATAACATTTTTGTTTGCTCTCCAAAACAAGGTTATTGTTAATGAAATGTTTAAATGAACGGAAAAGTGTTGTTATGTTCTAAAAAAGAACGCCAAGCAATTTAGCAACATCAGCGGGCTGATTCTTTTTTTTACCGAATCGTCCATCTTACTGATCTAATCGAACCTTGGGCCAGGAATACTATTTGTGGGCACTCAAAGCGTTATGCTGGAGATGTTGGACAAATTGACTGCTCCACAAATAAATACAGTCGCAATACCATCTTCAAATGCAAATAATCATTTTCACCAGGTACGTTCCCTTCCTAACATACAACTGCCTATCTTCAAGGGAGATTATCAACACTGGCGGAACTTCCATGATCTCTCCAATGATTAGAAACATTTCAGCTCTTTCGAATGTAGAAAAATTTCACTATCTAAAAACAAGTTTGAGGGACGAAAATGCACTCCTATTTGCTAACATATCTGTTTGAAATGAAAATTTTGCGCGTGCATGGAATGTTCTTGAAGCCAGCTACGAAAATAAACGACTCTTAGGCCCGGTGCACACACGCGATTTTTGTCGCGGCGATATCGCAGCGATAGTTTCACGCAAAGTTTCACCAAAAATCAAAATAAAATCAAATAAAAAGAAACCAGCATCAAAATCATCCATATTTTCCCTTTCAATTTGATCAAAACTCGCGGTAAAAATCGCATGTAAGCACTGCATAATAAAAACAATGTAAAACAAGACACAAATGCGATTTTTGTCGCCGCGATATCGCAGTAACTTTTGCGACATTTTACCGCAGAAATGTCGCAGAAGTGTCGCTGCGATATCGCAAGTGTGTGTGCACCACTCCATTTGATTGTGAGTACCTTATGTCGTAAAAGCGAAATCGCAGCGATATCGCCGCGACAAAAATCGCGTGTGTGCACCGGGCCTTAGTTGATACACATCTCGACAAAATCTTCAAACTCAAGCCCGTTAAACACAAAGCAGCAAGTGACCTCAAGAATTTGTTTGCCGTAACAAAGGACTCTCGTGGGGCTTTGAACCTTCTAGGCGCTCCTACTGATCACTGGTTTTTTTAATTGTATAATTATATCATAGTGCGTCATCTAGATCTATTGTCTCATGAAGCTTGGGAAGTTCATCGAGTTTCATCGACTTTGTCTGCTACTTTCGATGAATTGGAAACTTTTTTGACCGGCTGAATTCGTGCCCTTGAGATTGTCGAAAACAGGCATTCAGAAAAAAACGTCAACAAATCATTTAAGCCCGAATTTAAACCATCAATTAACTTTTCAGCGAAGGTTCATGTTGCTTCCGTTCAAGATTCTACGAAAACTCCTCAAGTTACTCATCGTTCCCAATCAAGTCAAAAATGCTCAACGTGCAACAACTCTCATTATTTGTCCATCTGCACATCACACACAAATCTCAAGCCTGACCAACGTCATGACTTTATCAAAGAAAAAGGACTTTGCTTCAATTGCCTTGGTCCTCATCGGGTTTCAGCTTGTCGTTCAACGTAGCGATGTCTTTTATGCAACAGGCAGCATCAAACTTCAATTCACCATTCAATATGTAACAATCAAAATCAATTATAGTCCACTGAATCAATTTCAAACACAAATTTAACAACAAAACGAATAATCAAAACTATGTTCTTGAAAATGAATCTCAACCAGCTCTATCACATCAAGCAATTCCTCAAGAAATCATCATTAGACGGGTCAAAACGTTGCTAGCTACAAGCTACAGCTCTAGTCCGAATTGTATCATCAAACGGCATAGAACTTCAAGTTCGTGCTCTAATTGATCCCGGCTCTCAAATAACTATCATAATCCGGCTCGAAGGACCAAAAATGTTTAGAGAAAAGTCTTGAGAAAGGGAAAAGTTCGATTCTATTCCAGAAATAAAAAAGATATGCATAGATATTTTCTATTTTATATTTATTTATAAAAGATCTTGATTCTTCAGTTGCTTAGTATCGAATTAAAAAATAATTTTCTTTGATTGAAATTTACAAACTCGTTTCCTGCTGATTAAAATTTAATTTACAAAAAAACCGAGTTATGAAAAAGCTGAGTGATTTTGATTCAACAGATACGAATATTTTGATAATCCTAGTCCTAGTCATCGCGCTATGACTTGATAGCATAAATCGTATAGTTCCTTTTTAATCTTCTTCTATATTCGCCCTTACATATTGTTTAGAGCTTTACGATGAGAAAGATTAAGACTTTACAATATGTAATTGTATTATAATTGACAATTATTGTCCTCGAACATAATGGACAAATGTTGGGTTATCCACGCTAAATTTTGGATTTGATAAGAACTTGGATACTGTTATTATTTTGTTTGGGAACTCACTTATTTTTTTAATTTTCCCATTCACACTCCAAAATATTGCTTCAACAAACACTCAACAGGGTTACCTTCAAATTGGCACACTAATTGCAAAGATAATCTCCCCATTTCCTTTATGACCGCTTACACCTATTTCTTCGCAAGGTAAACATAAGGCAAAATATGAATCCACTGCCTCGACACAGTTACGAACAAAATTATATTTACTCAAGTAATTATCGGACTAGAGTACATAAAAAAAATGAATAAATAAAAACAAATTAAAGCTAACGACAACGAGTGCGGAAAAGTCTTATGAAGTTGCTCATAATTCCAATTTTTTAAAGTCTTAAAAGTCCTTCAGGGAGAAAAGGTAAGGGTAGGTACTTATTCAAAAAGCCAGTAACAATATTAAGAATATCAACCATTCTGGTATCATGGTGCCCCTGTTAACACTCCAAGGCTAGACCATTAAGCGACTGACTGACGTAATTCATATCGTGTTTCAATTTTCTGTTATTTTTATCTATAACCACTTTACTTAAGCTACATTTACAATACACTCAAAACTCCAAAGATGACATCACAATACATCTAGTGATGCACGATGACTATGGGCGAAGATGAAGACGACACCAAATTCCGTCCGTTGTGTCGTAGTTCGTGTGTTGCAATACAACTCTTTACTATTTTTCTCAGAAATAAACATAAACCGCGACTGACTTTAACGAATACGAATGCTAATTGATAAAGCATATGAAAAGTTGTAATATTCATGTACACATATGCGGACTGGCCCAGGTCCAGTCCGTTCGGTCTTCATTATGGCTTCTAGCTTATAGCTTGACTTGACTGCAAGACCAGCTCTTGAGACACTCACACGCCATAGAATAGAATGTTAAACGCATCATAAATTATGCAGGACAAGGCCACGCAAATATGAATAACTACTACACGCGCTTTTATGCTAGATGCTAATTTATTTCTTTTTGTCTATCTTTCAGATACGTCATAGTGTGGATAACATCGACTTCAACTTAAACTTGATTCTCCATTTCATGGGTGGATTTATTGCCAGCAATCACACAGCATTTGAGGTGAGTTTAGTTTATTTTTCTCTCTCTGTCTCTGTCTCTCTTTTTTCTACAAGTAGAATCTGTTCTATATCAATATGCCATTAATTAGCTTTTTGAAGAAAAGAATTCTTAGTGAAGTATCTCATGAACTGCTTGAATTAGGTGGTGCTGTGTTCATGATCAGGTACAGTAGAAGTAGAATATAGGCTGTTAGCAGGGCTTTTTCAGACACTATGTCTGTATGTAAGAAATGGCAGCGAAGGCGGCGCAGTACCAACCTGATATACCTAATAATAAATATTTGCCTATTCGACAGTTGGCAGCACATTTTGTCTACACGAAAAGTCGAGAACAACCCGTGACACCTTGTTCATGTGCATGAATTAGGGTGACCATGCTTTTTGTAATAAAAAGAAATTGGATAGACAAAAAAAAAACTCCGACTTCTTATAGTCAAGGACAAAATTGAGTTCATTGCTGACTCGGAGCACTTCTGGTCGCAGACTAAGTATAAAGTACAAAAAATATGGATATCCTGATGGTCGAAGCCAACATTAGGAAACACTAGAAGAAAATTTGACAGTATCAACAGTTTACCGACGACCTTACTTCTGGCTACAAGAGAGCAGAGACAATACTACCAACCAGACATCAGGAATGTCAGCTTTGAATTTATGGTTTCCCACTGCCGTTTGGAACTGGTGCAGCTTACAAATAGACGCAAGCAAAGGTTCGTCCGCTAGCAAGTTCTTCTCTGATACAAATTTTCACGACTGGACCGCAGCTAAGTTATTCTTTGGAACATGATTCAGTCAGAGTCGATTAACATCCCGAACAATTCATATGTTTGAATCTTCACTGCTTATCTCCATTTTTCTCTCGGTTCCAAATGCTGAAGCGAAAACTGGTGACCCTATAAGATCTGTCTTTGGTGACGCTATGTCGAAGATAATGGTGTTGAGGGCCCATTCTTGTTGACAGCGTTAATTTGGCATTGACTACATTAACTATCAAAAGTTCAATCTATCTTCATCGATATATAGTTTTCGTCGGACGAACTTTTGAAAGGTGAACGTCGCATGAGAGTGTGATCGGTGTCGGTGGTGGACTTTGTTGGCCTAAAAGCAGAATGCTTATTGAGGCCTTGTAGGCTATCTTGGCTAGACTTAGGTTTTGGATAGGTAAAACGGTTTAGTGAATTTAGCTTTTCATGACAATCGGGCATATAATGCAAAGCTTCCATTCGTCGCTGATTTCTTCTCCTGATCTTTTTACACAATGTACCTCTAAGGCAACACAATACATTAATTATAGCACCTTAACACCTCTTCTGGTAGATCAACAACATAGTAGTTTTCAAAAAGTTTTGAATGAATAACAAACAGATGGTCACCACACTACAATGGTCTTGATGATTCAAATGTGCGCGGGAACCTGCTTTTCAGCTGATTCAAAGCAGTTGCCGCAACTACTGAGATTGGTTTGTCGTGGATCGCCCGCAGTGAATTGTTTAATTTGTAATTTGCTCGATCATCGGAATGTTGCCCAGCAGTGAATGAACTAAAGTAGGTAGCAAGTGGCATTCCTTCCTCATGCTTGCTGAGCTGAACGAGTAAAGAACTGAGATACGATAATTATGTTTGTAATAAAGCTCCAATCTGAGAAGTCCGAACAGAGAAGTAAAAAATAATGATTTTTGTTTTGCGATTGTGTAGGGCGAGGACAGCAAATAGAGATACATATTTCCTACCGCACCCTCATAACCCGTTACACTTAAAATGCAGATAATAGAATACAATTGGTGTTGTTGCTAATTAAGTTCCGCCACCGCAACGACAACAGGTATTTTTAAAAGATCACGTGAGTCATATCCTGTATGAAATTTTTGGCACGAGAGATTGACTCCGCGTTTGCTCATGCCGGACAACCGTAAGACCCCTACAGAACAGTGTTTGACGCTGATCAAGCGAAATGCGAAGAAGTTTCGTAACAGTGGACGACAATTAATTTGGATCAACTGTTACATACCTAAGACCACGGAACAGCCGGAGCAGAGGATTTACGAGCGTATTCCGAAGAGAGTGGAGAGTGCCCAATGGGCCGGAAATATGAAGGTCACCGCTTTCCGGGATATAATATGTACATCCACATCGACTTCTTGACGAAAGGCGAAGGTTCCACTAGAACAAATTATTGGATCGATTCAAAGATGAATCGAAGAGGAAAAAGACTCTTAGCGAATGAAAAAAAATGCTTCTACCATGATAATCAATCTGTTTATATCTCACCCATCGCCATTACCAAATTGGTCGAATTCATTATATTCTATTGATTAGGACCGTTTTTCGGTGTCTTTTTTCATAACCTAAGAAATTCAATTGCCGGCCAGAAATTTTAGTCGAATGAGGAGGCCTATTGGAGACGTTGCGACGTGTCGTCAAGGTATCGGATCCAACGGTTCGAAGCAAATACGACTTTTTTCCAAAATTTTTGTCCATCGCTTAATATCGCATAATTTACTTCCCGAATCAAACAGAATTAGTTTCAAGTCAAAGATGCTTACCTAAATTTGATTAAACTGTTTTAAAGAGAATTAGGAGTATGAAGTGCCATTGAACTCAGAAAACTATCACGTATTCATTTCATTTTCTCTATTCTAGAGCGCGAGTCAATAGCTAATTGCATCATGAATTCAAAAAAAAAATACCCAAATACTCAAATTCTTAAAACGCAATACCTACCCACGCCTGGGCCATTAGGTTGTCTAAGTTCTACTTTTATTATGTCACAAAATTAACAACAATAGTGACGAAAAGAAGTCACGTTCGTTTTGTTCAAAAGAAATACAAAATAAACGTTATATAACGAACCATTGAAACGCATTTTTAATTTCTTCACAGACTTTGTTTGGGACAAGCCAGTATTAAGTCTCTAAATTCATGACATTTTATACAACTTTTATTACGTTATTTAAGTTCTTAATTCTTCAAAGTATTCTTTGAAAACAAAGAAATATCTAATTTTGTTGTTTTTTTAATTTTTAATGTAGGTATGCTGATCGGAGTTCACCATCAAACATTCAAACCAGTTAGGGATAGTTGTGGCTGAACTGAAGAGAGTTTACAAGACAAAATGTTAAGCCATTTATGATTCTCGTATTCGACAATTCGACGATTAAAAAATTAGACTTGATGTTAGTCTTAATGAACACCAAAAATTGAGAGCAAAGGTATTTATTTTAGAATCTTTAATCAGGTATTTAAAATCAAAAACGGTTCGAATGGGTTAGAAAGGAGGCAGAATGATTAATTCAACTCTGAAGATTTCCGTTTTTTCTCAACGACTTATTAAGTTTTTATTTTTGTATTATCGATTCGATTCGAAACAGCGTCTATCAATTGGCCCTGCCCATAATTTTCTTCCGCAAATGAGATATCTTAGGAACTGCAATTAGTAACCTGCAATTTTATACCGACTCCGAACTTGTAAGAAACATTCTTTCGCAACAAATGATACTCTTGGAAACTTTGTCAGTATTTAACAAAAGGCACGAATAGAGTTCGATCTAGTTCTGGTGAATAGTTCACATCAGTGCCATGTGAGATGACCACGACCCTTAATCGTTCGTCCAGAGTGCCCAATCCCAATGTGGCATGCACTGTGTGGCACGTATCAACGTCATGTTGAAATAAGATAAAGTTGATTAATTAATTAGTTGGTAATCAGCGAATCATAAATCATAAATTTAAATAATGACCAATGACGCTGCCTGCTGAAAATTTATACCAAACAATGTCCTTATCAGGATGCAAAACTAACTGAAAATATGTGCACGACTGGGTCGTGCTTCTCAGGGGAAAAATAAGGGAGTTGGAGAAGTGTCAGATCGAGGATGTTGAGAAAGCCAACAGCAGAATCGAAGTTCTGAGGTTTTATCGGAAGGCAAAACAGCTGACTCAAGGTCATCGACCCAGAACCGATGCCTTCAGCGATAAACAAGGGGACATCATAGTAGAATCGCAGTCAACGCTGGGGATGTGGAAATACCACTTCTGTAGACTGTGTAACGGCGACGACGAACAAAAATCCCGTCGTCGGACATGAGCCTTTTATTGGACTCGATGATAGCCAACAGTTCCGTGAACACGACCTAGAAGAAGTGAAAACGGCAATATTACGGCTGAAATACAACAAAGCCGCTGGAGCAGGTGGTCTAGCTGCCGAGCTGTTCAAAGAAGCACGCGACGATCTAGATAGGTGTGCACCAAATCATCTGTAAGATATGTTCGGAAGAATGCATGCCCAATGAATGGAACCTCAGCATTGTTTGCCAGATCCTAAAATAGAGAAATCCTCTAAACTGCGCCAACTACAGAGAAATCAGCCTACTTAGCATCGCCTACATGATCCTCTCTGCCGTCTTTTTGGTCCTTATCAATGTTGGGCTTCAGGCCAGGAAAGTCAACCATCGACCAAATTTTCACTTTGCTGCAGATTTTGGAAGAAACCTATGAACTCCAAATCGATACCCACCAGCTTTTTATTAATTTTAAGGCCGCGTATGACAGCACCTACAAAGACGTATTGTATAAAGTTTTTTCTAGTTATGGCATCCCTGCCAAGCTCGTTCGCTTGTGCAAAATGACGATGGAGAACTCTCGCTGGTCCATCAAGGTTGGCAACGAGCTTACGGAATCTTACGATGTCAAAAAAGGATACAGACATGACGATGCATTGTCGTGCGATTTCTTTAACATCGTTCTTGAGAAGATAGTGCAAAACTCCAACGTAAGCACCAGAGGCACTATCTTCCAAAAATCTGTTTAACTTCTCGCGTATGCCGATGATATTGATATAATAGGAAGAAAATAACGTGATGTCAATGGCGCCTTTGTGAGAATTGAGACAGAAGCTGCAAAAATGGGTTTAGCGGTAAATGAAGGAAAAACGAGGAAGGAACGTCAGAATATTTGTATAGTGGCTACCCTTAGTTTTGATCTTTAAACAAAAAAATAAAAAAAACGATCCACGCAAATTTGCTCAAACCTCTAATTTCTAGTTTGAAGTCAATCGGACCAGTGGTAAAGGCTTTAGGTGCATTTACAGGGAATCGCCGAACCCACGTAATTCGACTTCTCTATCATCGTTATGCCATATTTGATCAAAATCTCTGATGAATTCAATATGACAATTAAAAATGACAGACTACCGAATACTACATATTATTAGATCCTCCAGTACATAGACGTCGCAGTAAATTAATGTCAATAAATTTTCATCTTTAAAGAAATATTTCAAAGACTTCTTCTCAACACCTAGCTCTTCTAATGTCCATAGTTATAAGAATCTATATTCCGCCACCTTCTTTCTCATTTCCACATTTTTTTTATTTATCTGAAGACTGAAGAATGCAGTTTTTCTTTTTCTTCTATTAAACCAAAACCGACGAAGGAATTCTTTGATATTTTTTCTCAGCTCTCAGTACAACTTTGACTCCTCAAGCCCATTTAATGTGCTTCATAATTTTTGTAATAAAAATCACTTTAACAGCTACTCCAGCCAAAACCAGCAAGAGCACAACTCCCATTCGGATTTCCAAACCAGCTGTACAGGTTTAAATGAAATTCTTCCAACATTGTTGATAAATTTATTTTAATTTTATTTGTTGGAAAATGTAGAAAATTCCTTTACTGTTTATTGAAATTCGAAATGACAGTAGCTAGAGGGGGCTTGCTGCACGTCCTCTCTGTCACAATGATCGACCTTGAATCTAACGCAGCGTTAGAAGAGAAATTCTCATCAGTGATAATATATGCTAATTACCGTTATTTAGTACTGCAACAAGCAAAAGTGCCGCTTCTGTCTATTTCCATCGCATCACGTTGTTAAGTTGAAGTGACAGAGAAAAAACTTGACTGTTGTCTCACTCAAGCTATAGCGTGGGTCGTCGATGTGTATTTCGAAAAACAGAAGCCCGGACCTCCAGCACTCATTTGAGCCTAGGTTGAGTTTTTTTTTTTATATCATCGCCGCTATGCATTAGCACTGTATCTGTATGATGGGTTTCAAGTCGCCTGAGTGACGTACGATGACCGAAAAAGCACTTCACAATTTCAAGAGCTGACCATATTTACTAAACGTGATCCGACAATAGTACCATGATTTGTACATTACTCAGATCGTGCTACTCGCATGCTTTTGTTGTATACAGTATACACATGCAACTGTGAAGACGGATGAGGAGGTCAGTTGGCTCATCGACGATGCATCCTAGAGCTCGTGCCAAAAACACTTTCGTTGCGAGTTGCTAGATAGATCTATAGAAAAGGAATAGAACGGTGTTTGTTTTGTGGACAAACAGTAGTTGCTGTAGGAAGCGTTATGCGGTACCTTTATCAATTTGGCTTTCTGTTTTGCGGAACTGCTGATTTTCCTTTTAAGATATTTTTGGAGTAAATAAAGGAAGCGCTGTATTGTGTGTACACGATGGAAATTATAACTAACCCGTATTGCTCTCCAAAGCAATTATTTGGGGAAACTTTGACAGATCTTCTTATTGCACTTGTGTGGAGGACTGTATCAAACCTCTTATAGGCCTTTTTTCTTAGCGACATCAGTTCTTGAAAATTCCTTCCATACAATTCTCCCAGTCTCTACCTCAGTCCAAAACAAGAATAAAACGAGAACAAAAACAAATCGAAATGTCAAAAAATTAACATGACAACTCTCATTCAGAACCCATGTTCGATTAAACTTATGCGATCGTATCGGACTCAATCAACCATAACCAGACACGATTTCCAAATTAAATTAGCATGCGAATTGCTGTGAATTCCTTTCAATATCGACAAAGAGATATCCGCAACCGCCATAGTCAAGCTCAACAGGTGGTAGCTTTTCAAAATATCGAATTCCAAAGCCTCATTCTGTCAATCGGCCACAAACAAAAGCTTCAAATCTGCCAGACAGACAAAAAGGCACAAACAGCAAACTGCCAAAAGATCAGGAACACTCAAATCCAGAATCCCAAAAATGTCATGACTCAAGTGCACAAGAGACTCCGGCCAAAATTTTATGCCACTCGAATGCAAAAGTTTAGTGTGAAACAAGTTGTGACAACCGCAGTTTCGGGAGTGCGGCAAGTTAATTCGGCCATCGCTCGAATCGAACTCAACCAAACGATGTTAGGCTACGTGAAAATTTAACAGAGAGCCTCAGCGTGCAATGTAAATTATGTCATTTGTCACACTTAACCGATTTGTGCCCCATGCGCCCCGTATGAGCGCAGACTAGATTTTAGTACCACCGAAAACCGACTTTAAGCGCAATGCACACAGTACCGTCGTAGTTTTACCGTGAATTCGATAGCATGGTAGAAAACAAAATAATGCCGCCTAAGTGAGGAAAAGCGAAGCCTGAACTTCGCGTTAACCCAATTCGAGACGCACACCATGGACCGTCAGACGAACGGCCAATCGAATCTTTATAACTCAAACATTTAGACAACCATCGCATTTGCGCATTATGAATGTTTGATCAAAATTTGGATTTCGAAAAATTACGATCGTTATTTGTGCACGGGGGGCCGCAGGCTTGTTGCACCAAAAATTACTACAAGCCTGCCGACCAGTAACCCACCGAGCCGCAACCACAAGACTGTGAAAACGAACGCGGCGCGTGTGCGCAGTGGCACAGATAGCAGCGCACTCTAATCCATTGAGTGATACGTCACATAGAATGCGGTTGCGCAGTATGAAAACTCAATTTAGTAATCCCCAGCCAAAGCCAGTTAAATAGAGAAAACAAGCCATCGAAGTTTTTGGTCTTAGACTCTACCAGACAGATCGCAATACGACGAACGGCGACGACGAGACTTTTCATTTTGGTTGTTGTTCGGTAAGTGGCTTTTGTCCGCTACATGTGTTTGCTACAAGCAACACGAGTGCGTTTAATTGAAGTTGGTTTAATGTGGACTGTTGTTCGAGCCGAGGTTTATAGGCTTTAAATGGGGCTACGCGGGTTCGAATTTGGGCTTGGATTTCTAAATGGTGAAGATTTTTAAGACAGCAGGAGGGAATTCAGTCGTCATTTATGCTCTTTGTGAATTATGAGAATTGAGTTTAAGTTTCACTCTTGATTTGTGGCTAAGCCTTAAGAAGGCAGCTAGCCGATTGGATTGTGTGTTGTTTTGATAGGTTTTCAGATTTATTTTAGACTGGCGTTCGTAGAAGTAGGGCGTGGATGTACCTATGATTTATGTGCGGCAGCAGCGGGAGCAATTTGTTTTGGCCTATATTATGTTGCCGTGACAGATTGGTGACGGAGACTGCAGCTGTGTTATGGGATTATTTCAAAATAAAATTTACTGCATTTAGCCATGGATGAGGAAATGAAAAAATACTCTTTTCGAACAGGGAATTAGTTGGATTTAAGTTTTTCTTTTTGTTGATTAAAATTTGAATTTTCATCACTTCGCCTTGGTACTGGACGAATGTAATATGAAATACTATCAACTACCAAGCTACTTCTAATGGTAAATTGAGACATCTTTTTTAGAAAGGTTTAGTGTTTACTCGTAGTTTCACTGGTGGAGCCTTATTTCCTCTAACTTCCTTTATGATCATGTCGATAATGCAATTAAAAATATTAGACATGACAACACAAGCCAGCGTTTCGGCAGAAATCACATTTACGGGTTTAAGTCCGATACTCCTAAGATATATGTTTTCTGACCTCAAGCTCCGTTCTTCATTTTTAACGGCTTTATTAGTTCTGTCAGGTCGTATAGTTGTTGGTTTTTTTTGTAGGGGAAAATACCAGCTTTAGGCCTAATATTCCCTTAGAAGGAACTCGCGTCTACATATTAACCGGATTTTCCGTTTCTAGCTACCGTTTCACGGAGGCTGTGGTGGGACTTCCGAGCGGCAGACAAAACTTGCGCTTGAAGTATAACGTAGACCAGCTGAATAGCGTCGACGAACAATCGGAATACATAGAAGAACAACACCATCAGCATGTCTTCCGTGTTCAACAAGCTCTCAATCAGTCACCATTGCTTTCTCTTCCGACTTCCAATGCGAAAACAAACTTGAGCATCTATTATCAAAATATGGGTGGATTCTCTTCGAAGTTAAGAGATCTTGCTCTCTCCATCGATGCTTGTGATTGCGACATATTTGCCTTCACTGACACTTGGCTTCATGAGCATATTAAATCAGAAGAGTTATTTGATCTGTCAATATACTCCGTTTTTCGTCTTGATCGACGTGATACAAAAAAACAACGAGGAGGAAGTGTTTTGTTCGCTGTGCGAAGCTCAATTGTCTGTACGGCTGTTGATCTATGTATAATGCGTTATGACAATTACAGTAGAATTGAACAACAATGCATTAAACTATCTTTTTCTGGAATTGGACTTCTTCTATTTCTCAGCTATATTCTGCCTGACAGTGCAGCAGCTATTTACAAAATGCATATTGGAAATATTGAAAGGGTTACCAACTTGTCCGAAAATGCAAATTGTAACATCTGTGCTCTTGGGGATTTTAATTTATCAAATTTAATTTGGTCTAAAAAGATGATAATAAATTAGTTCCAGTTTTAATAAATTCTGAATCTGAAATTTTGTTAGTTGATTCTCTTTTTTCCTTGAATTTAAATTAGATAAACCTTATTGTGAATTCAATAAATAGGATTTTGGAAATTTCACGTTATAAATACGCAGCCCTATTAATAAACACAAAATAAACCTAACACAAGACTAACTCGTATCTCAAATAAGAATTCCTATTAATAAACGTGTGTTAGCCTTAAATGACACTTGTTAGCAAACGGATAACTTATTTCATTGATTTTTGTGTATAAAGAACGAATATCTTTTTATTTTCAAAATACAATCTTCTCTAAATAATACTCCTGATGCATTAATATTGTTTGTTTATTTTATTTGTGATAATTCCCCAAGGAATAAGATAAATTTAAATGTTCCAACGGTTGCTAGGCTGTCAAACTAAAAATGATAGATGACTGATAATGGTTGATAATGTTCCATTGGTCAAAAGGAGTAGTTCAAATAATTTTGTACGCCCTGAATTTTTCTAATTAAAGGTGTGAATAAAAGCACATTTAAATTTATTGAACCCGAACACAAATTAGCAGCAGACATTGCTCCAAAGTACATTGAATATCGCTTATTATTTTTTTTAAAACAAACTTAATAAATGAAACGGAATTGATTCTGAAATTAATTTCCAAAACGACATCACTTTCTTGACAACTAACCTTTATCCTTAAAAAAATACTTGATTATCTAGTACAATTTTCATGCTGTTCAGTGAATAGTTACAATGAGGAAAAAATATGTTTATTAATTAACTTATTTACAGTAGATGACGGATATAAGAAAGTCCAAAAAACCAGAGAATTCCTTTCTTATATCCGTGTTTTCTTATAGAAAGAAAGTGGATATAAGAAAGAAAATTTCTTATATAAATACAATTGCATATAAGAAATAAAATTTCTACTATAAGTCAAAGCATGTTTGAATAGAAAATTTCTTCTTAGCAAGTTTTAAAACAAAACCAAATAAAATTTTTTACATACATTGCATGTACATCCTATATTTTAAGTATATAAATCATAAATAAATACATAACATAAACAAAATAAACATTAAATTATTTGTACTTCTTTCAAAATCACATTGAGTAGGTAGTTAAAAATAAAGTAATTCATCACTCATATAAATATATAAAATCACAAAAGGAGTTTACATTTTATGATCCAGCACAAAAAATCTACTTATTTTAATTTGTAAAAGTCTTCAATTTTCTTTTGCACAAGTGCCTTATCTTGTTTTTTAAAAAGAAAATCTTCAATTTTGCAAATAATATCAGTACCCTCATCGATTTCCAAATATTGCTTTAAAATAAAAAAGCCTTAACAGCTTCTTCTCTACTTGGCTTTGGTGGGGCAGTTAATTCGCCAACAAATTCCACATCAACCACTTCATCACTCTGCATTTCATTGAGAAGTTCTTCTTCATTTATTTCACCGAAGCAATCATCGTTCTCCTCTTCCTCCAGCTCATTAAAAAATTGTTCGTGTTCATCATCTCTATCATCGTCGTGGTCTGGTTCAATTATTAAACCTTCATTCTGTTCTTCCTTGCAGACCACAGCTTTTCTGAAACAATTTTGAATGGTCTGTGGGGTAACTAGCCACCAAGACCGTTTAACAACATATAAGGCCTTTAAAATACTAAATCCTTTTAAGAAAAAGTCCATGGAAGCATTCTCAATTGCCAAAACTTGCTTGCGGATTAAACATTTTCTGTATTGAGCCTTAAAAGACTGGATGATTCCTGTTGTAAGGATTAATGTTTAAAATTGAATTACGACTCGGAATAATTAAAACTAAAACAACTTACCTTGGTCCAATGGTTGGATGAGGCTTGTGGTGCAAGGCGGCAAAAACAAAATTTCAATGTTTGTTGGTGTGAAGTTCAATTTGTGACACGACGCATTATCTATGAGTAGCAAAATTTTCTTCTTTTTCTTTTTAAAATTTTCGTCAAGTTCTCTTATTATTTCACACCAAATGGTGCTGGTCATCCAGGCTTTTTTATTAAATTTGTAGGGAAGAGGAGGTTGTTTTTCTCGGAAGCACCGTGGTTGCTTCGATTTTCCAATTGAAAATACATATTTATCTAAACCTGTTGCATTGCAGATAAAAAGCAAAGTTATCCGATCTTTTGGGACTTTTTGCTTCACCACGGTTTTGCTTGCTGGAGCAAGTGTTCCAACAGGAAGAGCCTTGAACATTAATCCAGTCTCATCCGCATTGTAGATATCATCAAGCTCATATTTGCATAACTTGGCTGGAAGGACGTTTGCTGTAAATTGATCGGCAGCTGCTACATCGGCGGAACCGGCCTCTCCGTGAACTTTTTTGAAAACAATGTTTTCTTGTTTCTTCCATCGTTGAAGCCAACCAGAATTGGCTTTAATGTCATGAATTCCCAATTTTATTGAGAATTGTTGCGCTTTTTCCAGTAGAATCGGCCCACTGAGTTGTGCGTTCTTTTCGCTCATCTGCGCAAACCATTTTGACATTGTTTTGTTTAGGATTTCATATTGCAGATTTCTGTTTCTTTTTATGTTTAAATTTTTTCCCGAATACTTTTTACTTTCAAGTTTCTCTGAATTTTTTATTATTTTTGACAAAGTGCTTTCCGCGACGTGAAATTCACTACAAATTTCTTTTCGTGTTTTTCCGAATTTAATTTGATCTAAAATCTTAAGTTTTGTTTTTATAGAAACAGTATTTCTTTTCTAAGACGACATTTTAGCCACAACAAACAACACACAACAACAGTAAACAAGTGTGGGTTGTTGTTTTTCTTTCTTGTTCATCCTCTGTCTGTCAGTTTTTTGGCAGTTCAATAAGGGTGAGTTAAGAAATTTTGTGGAAGTTTACACGATGCATCATTTGCATGTTTACACTGGAAATTTTCTTATACACGTTTTATTTTCTATGTAGTGAATAAGATTTTACATCAGAAGAAGTTTCTTATATCAGTGTTTTTCTTATAAACGTTTTTCTTTTATGGGATAAATTTAACACACAATTTAATGAGAATGTGCATGGTGTTTTGAAATGTCTGTCTTATATCCGTGTTTTTCTTATATGAGACTTTCTTATATCCGTGTGCTAGGAATAACGTGTGTTATCCAGTGGATAGGTTATTTTTACTAATAGGGCTGATGATAACTATAATAAATTCAATAATTCTTGTTCTTCATTTCGTAAATTCAATTTGAATAACTTAAATATTGTGGAATCTCAATTAAGATGTATAGATTGGTTATCTGAATTTAATAATAATTTACTCGATGTTAATTTCTTTAAATTTAAAAATTTTGTAAACACAGCCTTCAATTTTTCGGTTACTCTTGTTCCTCAAAAGTCGTCTTCTATGCCAAAGTGGTACAACTTCCGCCTTAAAAAACTAAAAAATGCAAACAATTTAGCGCATAAACGTTATAAGTACTCTAATTGCGTTGAAGACTATGCAGTTTACTGTCGCTTAAGGAAGGAGATGGCATTCCTTTCTAAGTTCTTGTACTGCAATTATGTGCAGTCAATTGAATCAAATTTTAAATCAAATCCAAAAAAGTTTTGGAATTTCATTAATTCAAAACGCAAAGTGTAGGTTTTCCTTCGAATATGTAGGTAATTCAATAGGAATTCTTCCTGTGATCCACACGTAATTGTTAATATGTTTGCTGATTTCTTCCAAAGTATATATCACTCTACGATAACTCCTTAACATCTTTCTAAAGTATCAATCGATTCTAATGATGTATTCAAACTACTAAAAGAATTAGAACCCAATCATAAGCCTGATATTTTAGGTTTTATTTCTCTTGTTTTAAGTCACTGTGCAGATTTTCTTTGTATCCCACTCACAATACTGTTCAATCAGTCAATATCTTCTGGCGTTTTCTTGGATGCGTGGAAAGTAGGCCTTTTTTAAATCCGAGAAAAAAGATGATGTGTCAAATTATAGACCTATTTCTAAACTTTCCATTATTCCGAAGATGTTGGATTGCCTTGCAAAAGATATACATATTTATAAATCTTATAAAAGGGCTTGTATCCAATTTCCAACACCGGTTTTGGAAAGGTAGATCTACTGTCTTTAATTTGGTTGCATTTACAAATTTCTGCATAAATACCTTAGAGAGCAATAAACAAATTCATGCGGTTTATATACTGATTTTAAAAAAGGAATTTAGTCAAGTCATTCTAAAGATACTCTTGAGGAAGCAAGAGGTGTATGGAATAAGTGGATCCTTCTTGAACTGGTTTGCTTCATATTTATATGGTCCTAAGCAGTTTGCCTGCATTGAAGATATATGTTCTAAAGATATCTATGTTACCTCTGGTGTTCCTGAAGTCATCTGTTTCCCCCTATTTTATGAAGATTACAACTTTTACAACTTTTTGAATCGTTATATTTCAAAAACGGTGGCTCGCAGAGAAAAAGTGTTAATTAATTTTTTGTAGATAATTTTATGATCTACAATTTTTGTTGATATATTTTTATGATAAAACTTACCGTTTTGCTGAAATCCCGAAAAACTCATTTTTTACCCTTGACCTTGAATAAAAAAATGTCCGTACAGGGGAAAGATGGGGAACTTTCAAATTTTTTTTTTAATGATATTGTAAGCAATCTTACCGATTTTCAGCTTGGTGGGAATTTATGTAACTTCGAATGTCTAAATTGACCGGACTATAAACTGTATTATTTCTAAAGCTAATTCATTGTTGGGATTCCTGAAAAGAAATTCGAGTGAATTTAAAGATCCTTATATTTTAATGAAGCCTATTATAACCTTGATATAAGTTTAGAAAGAAGTATTTTTAAAAATTTGTTGTTATAATATAAGTATTTTTTGTTTTGTTTTTGAATCTGTTGATTGTACATTAGGGTGGTCCTTAAGATAAAATTATTGAAGACATCCGCTCAATCGTCTCCAAATAAATAAAAAAAATCATCTAACTTTTTCAGATTTTTATCTATACCTAGTATGACCATGTGTCCTTTTTTACGGAACATGTCCCGTTTTAGTAAGCATTGTCCCGTGTCCCGGAGCGATGGTTCGGGACAACAGGACATCCTAAAAATGTTCCAACTTGCGTGGTTAAGGTTTTATTTGTTTTAATACACAAATTCAGTTCACAAAATTTGTTTGCGATGAAACTCAGAAGAGAGTTTTTCTTGCTAAGTTGAAAAGGCAGCATTAATTTTTATTCAAATTTTGTATTAAATTAGTCTAGTAGATGGGGGAGTAACACAACGTGGAAAACAATGTTTACGCCAGAATACGTGAAAAAAAACACAATTTGATTGGAATTGGGTATTGCGCACATTATTCATAATGCGGCACAAGCTGGTTGTAATGGAATGCCATTTGACGTCGAGCTGATACTTGTGAAAACTTATTCACATTTCAGCCACTTTACTTATCGTGTAACACAATTTGAGATATTTTGCGGTGAATTCGACGTTCAATTTCAGAATGTTTTATTTTCATATCTATGCTTCTTTAAGGCATCGGTTTTCAATCAAACCGTGTTGAAAGTAGAGGGCGATAATATTTCTGCGATGGAGATGGGTTGGGTATTACTTTGGCAAATTTGATCGAAAATCTTAACAGCAGAAAACAAAACAAATTTCTTTCTTTCTTCCATGTCAAAAGAGACGGAATATTAATGATCGCCTCAGCTTTCTACGGTATTTTTCATTGTAATTATCGAATTAAAATTTTAATTCAAATTTTGGTTCTATATAGATACTTGTATTTATTATTTGAAAAAAGGACTGAGCAGTTTGACGTGGTCGAATCGTTTTACTGGGCACTTCTGCAAGATGGTTGGCAATGGGAAAGCATCGACACAACATATAAAACTATGTTGGAAAATAGTGCCTTAATTGATACAGATTCCAACGTTGATGTTTTCGACCAATTTGGCTGTTTAATTGAATTTCTCGGTACCGAAAAAATAACGGAAAGGAAAAGGGATAAAGAGCCAAGTATGCGCTGGGTTGGTGGAATGTTTTAAGCAATTTTCAATAAATCCCTTACCGTACAAATTACTAAACGATATAGTGCAGTTCGTTTACTGTTTACCTGGAATATCTGCATCAGTGGAACGTTGTTTTTCTATGATCAATAGCATTTGGACGAAAGAAAAAATGCGCATTATTTTCATTAAACGCAACTTGCATGGAATTTTTCGACTTGCTTCGAAATTCTCCTGAATTGACCAGAAAAATTGCAAGCAGTAAAAAGTACCACCAATGCCACCAGTTAGCACAGAGGCAGCAAATCCTAGTTATAAGAATTATTTTCAATTCTTTTTAAAGAAGTTTCATTCATGTACATATACAATATTTTGTAAATTCAAAACGTTTTTTAGTAAAAAAGAAAAAATATCCCTGAAAGTGTCCCGTTTCTTAATGCAAAATGTCCCGGAATGTCCCGTTTTCAATTTCTAAATGTCCCCGAGTGCTCGAAATTGAGATGGTCACACTATCTATACCCCTTACTGGCCCTGTATCGAAGTGAAATTCTAATACTAGGGACTTTGCGGCTGATTTTTTGATTATTCCCGTATATCTCCATTTCAGCGTTACCGATTTTGTTAAAATTTTGCACAATTATACTTAACATTATACTTAGTGATATTGCATTCCAAGATTCTATTTAAAATATATTCTTCAATAACAAACAAACCGGAAGAGAGATACATTTTTATAATACCTTTTGGGTTTATAACACTCTTTTCTGGATTTCTCAAAAACGTTTCAGCCAATTTTTTTTAAATTTCGTCAACAAGTTTATATGCAATGTCTTAATAATGTTGCATGCCAAAAAATTGGTGACGTGAAATAACGCCCGACGAAATAAGGTCCCATAGGGCTTTATTTCCATTTCTAATGGAAATAAGACCCCTACAAGGGTTGCGGTCTTATTTCCATTGCAACTTAGAAATAATGCCCGTGGGGCCTTATTTCGGTTTTTCTGTTTTGATTAAAAAGTTGGCGCAGGGAAACTCGTCCCGAGATCAGAATTCCCGAAAATTGTTGTTTTCGGAACCTCTGATCTTCTATGGAGGGTCATAAGTGCCGACTTCGATTTAGGGATTATTAATCCACTATGGTGGGTCAATGGTCCCAACTAGGTTTTACTTTTAATGGGACAAAAGTCAAAATAAAAAAAAAGTAGAACACGAATGTTCATGCTAAAAAAATAAATAAAAACCGTAAATTCCTGTATGTAGGTATACTACACTGCAAAAAAATCTTACAAGCAATTAGGACCACGTATCTTTATTAGCCGTCGACAAAACGGTCAGAGCAGTTCGTTTTTCAAAGCTGTTGAGGTTTCCTTTGATTTGGAAAAGCAACCACTACACATCCTGTAATGCAAAGAAAGATTTTCGCAAGAATTTCAATTATTCATTTTCAGCATCTTTTTGAATTTCGACTGAGGATGAGGCCGATACGAAAAAATCAAGATCGATTTGATTAAATTGCGAGCGAAGCGAGCGGAAAATTTTTTGCAATTTGGGGTGTGAAAATAAAAAAAATTCGCGCGAATTAGAGGATTTCTTTTTTATTTATTTGGAGACGATTGAGCAGATGTCTTCATTAATTTTCGAAAAAAAGCAAATAAGAACCACCCTATATATCGTAGATGGAATAAATAAATAAATATATATATAAGAACTTTCTGACGGAGGCCCGGACCGATCATGATAATGGAGGTCTGAAACTTCGATTCCAGTACTCTTAGTTAAAGCCTACTTGTAATCTACACGATTCGTTCTATTAATACAGCCTTTGTCAATCAGACGTTTAGTGTTAGTTAAACACTATTCTCACACCTCCTTTGAAGATGTCTTAATAACAGCTTCGATCAAAACAATTGCTCAATTTTAAATTAAGTTCAAACGTTCACTTGCAACTGTCAAACTAATTGATGAACTGCTCTCTTTTAAAACAATCGAAACAATAAAAACGAACAAACCAAAAGCCTAATGCTCTATTCGCCAATAAAACACCATAACAATTGAATATAAAATAGACATTTTGTTTAACAATAAAAGTCATAAATTTACTTCTGTCTTCAATATTTATAACATTTACTCGCTTTTATAACACAATGGACCTCATTCACAACAACAACTGGCACCAATCGTCTTGTTGACATCCAAAGATGTCACAAAAAAATATAAATTATTAAGTTTAAACAAAACCATTTAAAAAAAGGCATCAGCTCCTTGAATGAATGACATTTCATTGTCTCTTATATAAAAGGCATTTGACAGCCCATTTTATGGCGACGATGACAATTCTTTTGGGCAAGCAATGACATTTCTGCAAGATATTATTTATTCTGTAATAACAATGACAGTTCGCTGGTAATGTAATGTCAAGCGAAACCAATAAAATTCACTTAATATTGCAGTTGTTCAAATTTGTTTTTTATGAGTTAAAACCGTATAAGGATAACGGAAACAAAACTTCCTGGTTAAAGTGTCAGATAACTGTCAAAAATAAACTTTCAAAGCAAAACCATTAAACCTCCTCATCAAGTTACATAAATTACGAAAGCTTCGAATTGAATTGACACGAACAGTTTTCCACCCCTTTGTTATTTATTGCACGCTCCAAAATGATCTACTACTTTCTGGAGTGTGTCAAATGCAAATTGTTTATTACCATGTCCATTGCTGTGCTATTACTTTTTTTAAGCATGGACTTGTGACTCATGTAAGACACATTTGTTGCAGCCTATAAAGTCATAGATCAAGTTCGGTTTGAGCTAAATTGTTACCAATTACACGAGTGCGAATAAATACCGTTATACATTCAAATGAGCTTAATAGAAAATAGGAACATTCAGAGCCTTGTAATTTAGCAAAAAGTGATGAAGAAAATAGAGTGATAGAAAATGTGAATTTATTATTAAGCGTCAATTGCCGAGACGCGAAGTGCCTTGTAATTGACGTTTCGAGTTGAATTCGCATGTGAATTCGTTTCCATCTTACTTTTAAGATCGTGTATACTAAACTGTAAAGCTTATCAACGAGTCACAAGACATTAGAGATTTTAAGCATTCACTTGACAGAGGCTACGGAATTTCAACCTGAATGCAAAATAATATGAACTTGCTGTTTTGCTAAAAAAAAAGTAAAATTGTAAAATTAGCTAGTCTTATAAGGTTATTTGTGTATATAAATAAGCTAAGACAAAAAATGATTTTTTTTTCAATTAATTATCTGAACTGAACACAGCGCAGTGTAAGCTCAAAACAGAAAAGAGACATGCATAAGAAAAAATAAAAGTAGAAATTTTCATGTTGTTTGAATACTGTCACGAATGATACGTGCCTCACATGGCGCCAACAAGTCAAGACATTTCCGCGTGGGAATGTGTTCGATGTGTAGTTTTTTACTAATCGTCTAATGAGTGAATGAGTTTTCATTTTTCGTTCGCATTTCTTAGCTCGTAATTGCTACTGGAATTCGACATGAATATAACCAAAGTTGGTATCTTCCATTATTCATTGGTGACTTTTAAATGAAATATTAACCCCGGAAAATGAGTAATGTTTATTTTTATCTTGAAAAGGGGTTGGCTGGTTTATTAGAGACATCACTTGTTTTGCTGTCACTAATCTTATTTTAGATACGATCTAAGAAAATAAATTTACATCGTACGAATGAGAATGTTTTTGTAAGGAGATTGTTTGATAAAGGCGTTATTGAGGAGATTGATATGTGATAACACTCGTAGGAGAACCTTGTTAAAATTGACTTCGGAAACAAGCCTCTTATCCCAAACGAGTGTACATACACACGCGCAGTAGTTAAAGATCTTGAGTAAATATCTTCATAAGTAAGCATTAAACAGTACTTACTTGTTTCTTATTTGATAATGAAAACAAACAAAAAAACACAGATTGGGTGGTCGCTTGGGCGTATGCGTAATTTTTGTATGCAAAAATAAAAATTGAAGACTGTTCATATATGTGGGTACTTTATGGTTCAGTGTTTTGCAAGTATTTTCAGTTTGAAAAAAACCCAATTACAACAGAAGTCAGTCAGACATATAGAAAGGTTCTATTTCGACCGGAAGATAGAGCCTGCGAACTATGCCTTTTGAGAATAGTTAACAGTTAATAGCAAGATTTTCAAACTCAACATAATTTATTGTCCTTCTGCTCCAGAGGTTTTTAAGGACAGACAACACCAATACTGATATCAAACGAAGAACTAACAAAAGTAAAGTGTGATCTCTTGGACCAGAACTATTTGTTTCAATATTCTATTTAAGTACCAGCATCTGGCTGCAAAGGTCCAACGTCTGAGATGGCCTAAGTAGAAACAGACACAAGCAATCTAGGTTAGGATAAAGTAAGCTCAGGTCCGTGCTGGATAATGTTCATATCCAAAACGGAATATGGATTATGAAGTAAGAAAGATCCTTGGCCACTATTGATCAAATATCCGCGATACATGCACTTCTAGAAATGATTGACGGACTTAACGTTGGCTTGGTGCAACGTAAAGTCCACTTCCGGTTCTTGAGTTATGATTAATTCTTCTTGACTATTCGTTGCTAATTTTTTGATTTGCGGTCGAGGAAGTCGATTGTTGAAAAGGTTTCTACCGGCATATATAGGATTTAGAAATTCAAATTCGAAGACCACTTTGGGTAGACTAGATCGAGAGCAGTTGCTCGTAGCTTAGTTGGTAAGTGCTTTGGCTGCTAAGCAGTCCTACTCAGGCCAAGTTTTTATTTCATCTTTCACGGGTACTGCCTCTTGCGAAGACCTGACAAATCTTCCAAGAGTATCAATCTGTCATGAAAAAGTGCTTCTCAAGTTTGCCGTTCGGAATCGGCGTTAAATTGTAGGTCCCCTCAATTCTTCACACGCACTTAGAGAATTGTTGATGAGAGTAAGCCACTTAGGCCTTGGCTCTTCAAGAGCTGTTGCGCCACTCTATTTATTTATTTTTTTAGATCGAGAGGAAAAATGGTAAACCTGCATCGATTCCCGTCTACCAGTTTCGAAACAATCAGGAGGACAGAAACTCTCATTATTATTCGGATTAATTTAGTAAGACATTACACTGCTTCTCTCTTAATTTCAATGAATTGAAAGCAATCAAAAGACAAGAACAAATATTTTTCTTATTTTCAGTTTAAGGTGGAGCCAAAAGTGCAACAAAGAACAAGTGAAATTTTTCTGATCTCCAAGATAAAAATCAAAAGCGCATAATCATACTTATTGTGTGTACACTGAACCAAAAAGGTATACCATATTGATAAAAAAGGTCATCTATATGATGTAGAATTCATCAATTTTAGTCTAGTGAACCTTTTCATCCATATGATGAAGCATTGTTCATTAATATGATGAAAATTTTCAGCGACAAATTTCGATCATCATTCATCAACTTTGTTCATCAATATTATGAAAAATGATGAACCAAATTTTGATTTATTTGTACATCAAAATGATGAATTATTTCATCGATCTGATTATCGTATTCATGAATATGATGAAAATTTAAGCAAGTAAATCATCAATGTGATGAATGCATTCATCATATTGATGTTTTTTTTTCAGATTGATGATCGTATCATCGTATCATAACCAAAAAAAGCATTTACGATTCAGGAGCGTAATTTACGATCAGCCAGTTATCAACTACGTAAATTATCCTTTTTGTTTCCCTCCCCCCCCCCCACCATCCCCGTTTCGGGGGGATCTTGCCTCTTTTTCTCTCTCCCTTCCTCGCCCTTCCCCCGGTACTATATTCTCCCTTCCTCTCTCTCACCTCACCGATCAATCTCCGTACTTCCTTCTCATTCTGCACTGCTTAGTGGCGACTATTTTTTTTTTTACAAATCCGTCACTCCGCACTGCTGGGATTCGAACCCAGGCATGAGAATGCACGACGGTCTCTTGATCGGCACCTCTACCCACTGAGCTACTTGACGCTTTATAAAATTGGAATTGATTTTCGACCGCATGAAAACTAGGGAATAAATAAACAACACAAAACGTTTTTCTTTTTCAGGAAATATTGTCGTAATTTACGATTCAAGAATCGTAACAAAAAAAAACAGTTTGGATTCAAAAGTAGTAAAATGCGATAAGAATTCATGATTTAATAAACACCTATTTTTTAATTCAGGAAATATTTTTGTAAACTACGATTGTCTAAGATCGATTCGTTCATTTAGCTTCAAGAGCTTTGTTTTTAGAATATTGAGATCATAAATCTCGATCTTTGATTTTGTAAATCAGAATTATTTAGTCGTACAATTTATATCATGCTCCAAATGTTTAAAATTACGAATACAAAATTTGTAAATTGCTCTTACAATGGAAATCTAAAATCATGACATTTTTTCGTAATTCTCAAATTATACAGTTTTGTAAATTTAGACGGAATAAAGATTGATTTACAATATTGACTCTCATTTTACGAAAAAAGGGGGATGATTTACAAAAAAAAAGATTTTTCATAATTTACGACATAGAAATTCGTGATTACTGATTTTTCATTTCTTTCCGTGAATATGATGAACATTTTTCATCAATTCAGTGAATATTTTCATCAATAAGATTCACATTTTCATCATATTAAAGATCGTATACATCAATATGATGAACATTTTTCATCAATTCAGTGAATATTTTCATCAATATGAATAATAGGATTCATTCATGCAATGATACTATTCATAAATAAAAAGCGTTTATATTCTTCTTCGTACTGATGATCGACTTCATCAATATTGAGGTATATAATGGACATGATGAAAACACAAGTCTGTTTTGTTCATCAATATGATAATCATTTACATCACCTAATTTTCTTCCAAATTCAAATTGAAGTCGATTTTTTGATGATAGTCTTCATCAATATGATGAAATAAAATTGTCATTTAAATATGATGAATCAATTCATCATATTGAAGAAGAAATCATCAATGGGATGTAAAAACATTTTTTTTTCGTCAAATAGATGCTTTCATCCTATTGACGAAAACTTTTGATGAACTGATGAACTAAATTTTTATCAAATTCTGACGAAATTCTCCCAAAAAAAGTTGATGAATGCACTTTCATCTTATTGATGACTGGTTCATCCGTCATCAAAAAGTTTTCATGAATTTATACATAATATGCAAGAAAAGTACATCTTATTGATGAATTACAGTTGATGAACGCCATTCATCAATATGATGACGGCTTTTTTTTCAGTGTACACTCTCGAAAAACACTTAATCCAGTCAAATATCCAACCCAATGTTTTGATAGACACACTTGAACGCAAAATCTAACTAGGTAGGTATACTTTCCTTCTTTGGGATTGCGTGCCATCAAAAGTGTTGATGGATTTTGAATAGACAATAAAATAAAATTACAGTCTAGGATGCTCTACTTTCAGAAATAACACAAATGACAACCATTCCCAATCAATCCACCTACTTAATTAACAAAAACTGTTTCTTTGAATAAAAACAAAAACAAAAGTCAAGCAATGTCATATAAATTTCCTTTGTGCGGGCTGGGAGTGTCATTGATGGAAAACGACACCGTTAATGTTGATTTATTCATTAAAAACGCATTGGTGATGATGCAATTATTTTTTGTTGTTTTTTGACAAGGCTTGGTTTTGGGGCGTGAGTAGGTTCATATAATGTGTTAGCTGTTGCTTAAGTTCATTGACCAAAATTTCCCTTAAAGAAAATATACTTTTAATGACATTTCTATTTCTCTTTTCTTAATTATGTTTATGTTTACCACTTTCTTTAGGTATCCGTATGCAATGGAATGACTTTCGCATGTGCCCTATACTGTAAACACTCCTTCTGAGCTTTCCATAAATTTTCAAATAACTAGCGTTTCTCCATAAAAAGTGAGGAAGACAGTTCGATGAGGGCGGGCATCTTGCAATGGTAGGTACCTATTGCATGTTGAAGGTTTTGTCGACAATTTGTGTTGTGTTGTGGCGTTATGGCTTTTCATCCGCGCCTTGTTAATTGAAGGGTAACGAAATGACAACTTTGACGTCTGGCGTCGTCGGTCGTACCGTTGTTTTGTTTGCAATTATAATAAGCCATAGTCTACGCAACTCAACCAGCATCGACCGAACAAGCGTAACCAACTTGAAGACCTTCGAAGTAATGCAACAAACAATTTCACAGCTTTCCCACTATTTTCAACTTCATTTCAATTCTAATCACAAACTTTGGAATGGGTCTCAGCCCACAAAATTAAGTGGTCACCTTGTGGAAGGTAGTAAATAGAAACAAAAAATTGCGGTATGAGGAAAAAACTAGTACCTAATTGCAAGAGAGTAATTACACTCTGCGACTTAATACACAGTCAATGATCTGCCAGCAAAAGGTATAAGACACAAGACACCATTAAGCACGAATGGGGAAAAACGTTCCAACCTTGATGCCATTCATCGCCAACGCCAGTGCATCATCTGTGTCTCAACTCTCAAGTCTCAATGATCGGGGTATCCGAGTTGGAAGTGAAAAATTATGCAAGAAAAACTTCCTCTTTTTTTCTGTATCGGTTTCTTTGTATTCATTGAACATTCCCATTCGGAATCTATCTATCTCCGTCATCCAAGGAGAATAAAAATAGAAAAGGCATACAGATCGAGAATGCGATAGATAGGGTTTCATTTTGTTCTGGGTTTTCCTGAATTCAAAATCAAAATGGTTTTCTGGGCCTAGGAAATTTCTTACAAGAATGTGAATAGAAATGAGGAAATTGGGAAACATTGAGGCCTTGAAGTGGAAGAACTTGAAAATAAGTTTGATAAAACTAAGACACTAAGAGCGCTTTTATAAGTGACATTGAAATATCGAATGTCAAGATGTACTTACAATTGATGATGATCGCGATAGAACTCTACAATTTTTGTCTAGTAGAGATGAGAGATCTTTCGGTACAAAGGATTTAGGGGTTGTTTCATCTTGAATCCATGCAGCCCCAGAACAGAATTTAAGAATGAAATCCTGAGAAACCCGACAAAAAGGCAATATATTTTTTTTTTTTTAAATCCCACGCCTCTTTCCCCCCCAGATACCGCACGCGCTGGGGTCCATTTTCACCGAGTACGATTGCAATTACGGTTGCTAGTCGTATCGGCACTTAATTACAAATTATTTGAAATAAATAAAATAAAAAAGCGATGGCGATACGAACGTTAGGAAGGCAAGAGTTAGGGACTGCTTAATGCAAGCAGGTACAAAAGGGAAAAACAAAATACAATACAATACAATACAATACATACAACAACGCTCCGATAAAGCTTCGAACATAGAAGAAAAGGATGCATTAAGACTCCGGCGAACCGCAGGGGCTGATCACGAAGCAGACACCTGGAAAAGTTATGATCTTTTCTACATCGAGATCAGCGATGGAAGGAATAAGAGAAATAGAGTGTCCTTAAGGACACCTATAAGTGCTTCCTTGAAATATCAAACTTTGTGAGCGTTTCTGGTCTTAAACAAGCCACACCTGTTCTGTCACTTAACATATGCCCAGGCAAATTCTGTTGAGGAGCCAGTTTCCGTTACAACCCGCAAAAAGAATTACGTGCTATAGAATGTGTTGCAAAATTGTTGTTTTAGAGCCATGCTCTTGGTTCGTTTCCATGAGTATGCCAAGTTCTATGCACAATTGCACCATAAGGATTGGTGTCCTATAAAGTAATTGATAAGAATTTAAATCAGTTCTAGGCACAGTGATCAGCAACCTGATAGTTTTAAATGTCTGTAACTGTTGACAAATTTCACGGCTATTTTTTGTACAATATTTTACAATTCTTGAGAACCGATACACATCGTTTTTCCTTGTTCCTAAATAACCTTTCTCGGCAGAATTTCTACTCATCTATTGCTTCGACTATTTGTGAAATAAGCTCAGGAACGGGAAGAAAAGAAAATCAAATTCTTTTTCTTGCCTTTGATTTCCTTAAAGGCCCCACTGCTGCACAGAACTAAACCCAAGAGCCTTGAACAAAACATAATATAAGCAATTTTAATTCCCATCTCCAATTATTTTAATCCAACTCTTCCCCATTCCCGACAAAGACCAACACTACAATTTTAGCCGACGACTATGCTGAAGATCGACGTTCATGTCACCGTTTCCGTCATTAAAGAGTAATTATGTGGTTAGGTGCGGAATTGTTTGCACGACCATTGACTGAATGACTGACTGAATGTGATCCGAGAAATCTAGGTTAATTAAATTCTCAGGCACAGCTTATTTCGTTGTTCCTGGATGCAATCTTCAAGAGAGGTCTGGGATCCCCTCAACCATCAAAGAAAATACAAGATCAGCTGTCTGTGATGCTCTATTTGCAGCAGTTGTATTGTGTCGTCTCTTTTTATTACTCACGTTTTGACTTATTGATCAGTGCTCACATAACGGACTTCAGATGTTACACATTTATGCTGAGGGATATTGTCATTGTTCGTTCCAGCTCAAGTGAATTCTGCCTTGTCTGCCACACACCGCCGTAGATCGAGACAGTGTCTAATTGCATAGAGAATATCAGAATACCCAATGCATCACACTCGAATGAGTAAGGCAGGCACATTTATTCTGCGAGTGGGGACAATGAGACAATAACTCTTTGTGCACCATTGAGAGATTGAGGTAGGTCATTTGTCTGTTGGGGTTTCTTTCTTTATATGGATTTGTTTTGATTCTCTTTAAGTTTGTGCGCCAGCACTGGATAGGATGTTAATTCTAACGGACGTTCATTGCCTCAACGTGGTGTGATATTCTAGCGGAACAAAGATAAGACAGAGTGTGATGAACGAGAAACCCGATAAAATTGAACTATGATATCGTTCGAGTGGATTTTTTTCTGTATCTTATGGTAGATCAATGGTTATTGGTTAGTCGAACGTGTCACCACATCTTTGTTTACGAGCTGGCAGTCAAAGTAGTGTGGGACGATGATTTTCGCTTGTACGAGTCTGGCAGGAAAGTTGTCTTGTTCAACAACAACAAAAATTGGATCGTATATGGCAACATTAAGGACTTTAATTGGCCTTAGGCGGGGTGTATTGTATGGGTTGGCATTATTATGGTTTGGTATTGTCAAAGGTTATAGAATTGCATATCTTTCCCAAGATAAAAATAGAAATTGTAAAATGTATTATTATGGCGTTGGGTTTTTAACAATTTATTTATGGTCCGGATACAATTAAGCGAAAAAAGTTATCGCAATTTTAAATACTCGAGAGGTTTCCTTTTATGCGAAATACACTCCAAGTTGCACACGGGGCCAAAGATGACCCGAAGAACTTTCCTTTCGAAACAGCCTAAGGCACATTCAACCGATTTTGTCAAGGTCCATGCTTCTGCGTCATGTCATATACAAGGACTGGGATGATGAGAGTGTTATACAATTTTACCTTACTTGCTCGAGAGAGCAGGGCGCTATTGACATCACGCATCATTGTGTTCTTCAAATTATACCAATATCATCGGCGTACGCGAGGAGTTAAACACACTTTTGACAGATAGTGCCTATGCTGTTGACGGTGGAGTTTTGCAAGAAAAATTTTAAGGAAATCGTATGACAGTGCATCGCCTTTTTTTGACATCGTAAGATTCCGTAAGCTCGTTGCCAACCTTGATGGAGCAGCTAGAGTTCTCCATCGTCATTTTGCACAAGCGAACGAGCTTGGCAGGGATGCCATAACTAGAAATTGCTTTATACAGTACGTGTCTCTGTAGGTGCTGTCATACGTGGCCTTAAAATCAATGAAAAGCTGGTGGGTATCGACTTGGAGTTCATAGGTTTTTTCCAAAATCTGCAGCAAAGTGAAAATTTGTTCGATGGTTGACTTTCCTGGCCTGAAGCCCAACATTATTAGGACCAATCAGATTGTTGATGAAATGTTTCAGACGTTCACATATTACGGCAGAGAGGATCATGTAGGCGATGTAAAGTAGGCTGATCCCTCTTTTTCAGGATCGGTAAACAATGCTGAGGTTCCATTCATCGGGTATGCATTCTTCCGACCATATCTTACAGATGATTTGGTGCATGCTCCTATCGAGATCGTCGCCTTCTGCTTTGAACAGCTCGGCAGCTAGACTACCTGCTCCAGCGGCTTTGTTGGATTTCAGCCGTGATATTACCGTCTTCACTTCTTCTAGGTCCGGTTCACGGAATTGTTGGCTATCATCGAGTCCAATAAAAGGCTCATGTCCGACGGCGGGATTTTGTTCGTCGTCGCCGTTATACAGTCTACAGAAGTGGTCTTTCCACATCCCCAGCTTTGACTGCCATTCTACTATGATGTTCCCTTGTTTATCTCCGAATGCATCGGTTCTGTCTCGATGACCTTGAGTCAGTAGTTTTAACTTCCGATAAAACCTCCGAACTTCATTTTTGCTGTTGGCTCTCTCAACATCGTCGATATGAGACTTCTCATGCTCCCTCTTTTTTCCTGAGAAGCCGGCAATCCTCTCTCCTTTTTCGCTCGTAAAGCTAACGAGCAGCTCTTCTCCTTCCATACAGCGCAGCTCTGTATGCCTCATGCTTGGCTGCATAGACCTGCCTGCATTCTTCGTTAAACCAAGGGTTTCGTTTTGGTGGCTGTGTAAAACCTAGCACATTAGAGGCGGTACCTCTAACTGATTTCAGGCAATGTTGCCACTGGTCTTTGATACTTGATGTTGGTGGCATAGGACTTCTTAAGATGTTACTTGACATCAGAAAAGGATCCGGCGATCTCTTGCGATTGTAGCCGTCCGCCGTTGAATTTTCTTCCAGCATTTTGCTCCATTAAAAGTATCTTGTTTTCTCCTCGAAACAATTGTGAATAATTTTAAATTACTTTAAAAGTGTGACAATAAGTGATCCTGAGCCTTGAGTCAGGATTTGACTTTGACTTTGTGTATTTCTTTAAATTGTTCAAAATCTTGAAAAACAAATATTTTGTAACATTTTGTGTTTTGGTTTTTCTGTGACATTTTACTTTTTTCTCCCACAAGTTTATTTCTGAGAGAAAATAATAATAATAAATATCGTAAACATTATCACTCAAAGTTTCGAAATAATACATACTGTATGAGTACCTCCCTTCACCAAACCTAAATTCACTACTATCTGTTTTACGTGTTATATTAACTATCGTTGCATACTTTGAGGAGTAAAAATTCAAATTCAATATCAAAACCGATACCAAATACACGAACCATTTGCACCCTCCAGCAACGTCGTCGCTACATACACTCAAGCAAGTATACTATCATTCATACACTTAAGTTCATCCAATATCACTTCGGACATATAATAAACTCATCATAATGTCATCTTGCACCATATGCCATCAAACTACGGACTACCTGATTGATTCAATAATATGTCATGGCAACTGTCGACGATCATATCATATGAAATGTATTGACGCCCCTTATAGTACTATTAAGCTTTTCAAGGAAAGGAAATCTTTTTACTATTTCTGTGACGAGTGCGATCCGTTTGCACAGATTAACATTACTCGCGACATATTACAAAATAAATATAATCTAGAGAAGCTGCATAACCAATTACTTCGCCTTACCGAAAAAGTTGACAAAATAACCACTTTGTCACCAATACAAAATATTGAATCTCAAAATAACGAAGTCGAAATGACTAATAGTGGATCGCTAAATGACACCTCATCTTTAAACCAATTAACAGAAGAAACTGATACAATTCATAATATGGAATCTCATAGTGTCGAAAATGAAATGACTCATACCCGATCGCTAAACGATGCAGCACCATTAAAGCGGAAAATTGACGAAAGTGACGCCGAATATAGTGAAGCTAATCCCTCAACCAAGAAGCCTGCCAGGTCTGCTTCTCCCTCTGCATCTGTACTTCCTTCTCAACACCTTCAATCAACTCTAACATTATCAAAATCTTCTGTCCCAATCAAAGCAAAAGCAACTTCACCATCATCAATAGAGCCATTGCTCGCAAATGCAATCCCATCATCACCAACGTTAGCAAACTCATTGTTATTTTCATCTCTTTCAAACAAAACTCATCCAAACTCACCTATCTCATGTGGATTGAAAGTAGTAGAAGGCCATCGAACTTTATTCTTATCCAAACTTGACCCTTCAACAAACGCCCTCGATATTAAAAACTTTATTTTGAACAAGACTGGTACGTCGCTATTAAAAGTTGAGAAAATGATTCATCGTAACCACTCGAAATATGCATCTTTTAAGATAAGAGTCCCAGATTCAATCTTCCACCTTCTAAACTCAACATCGCTTTGGCCAAAAGGGATCATAATACACGAATTCGAGAATAAACAATCATCCTTTAACCCTTTTCGAGAGACCCGGACAATGCATTATTATCGAAGAGGCAGCTCCAACAAGTTTTGATTTATTACCAAAACGTCAATGGTCTAAGGACAAAGATCAATACGATCTATAAAAACATTAACAATCTACAACATGACATAATAACTCTTACAGAAACATGGCTAAATAATTCTTTCATAGATACCGAACTCTTTGACTCAACTTACCAAGTTTTTAGACGAGATAGGCACCAATCGAGCGACTCGGAGACAGTTGGTGGTGGAATACTATTCGCGGTAAAAAACTACCTTATATGCACTTTGGTTGATACTTTTGATCTTTCCGACGTCGAAATGCTATGTATTAAAATCAAATTGGAAACAGGTTATCTCTTTATCATCTCAGTATACATACCTCCAAGATCTACCAGTCTTGTCTATGAAAATTGCATACATTTAACTGAGAAGATCCACGACCAAATGGAACCTAATGATGAACTGCTGATCGTAGGTGATTTCAATCTTCCGAACCTGAACTGGACAAAATCATCAGACCTCAACTATTTTACACCTATCAATCCAACGAGCACCAATGAATTCTTAATTATTGATGGTTTAGCTTCTTGTGGACTTGTTCAATTTAATGGGGTTGCCAATCAATACAACAAATATTTGGACCTAATATTTTTCTCCGACACGATAAATACTGACGTAGCTGTATCTCCAGCCGATGTTAAACTAGTAGAAGAAGACCGTCACCATCCAGCTTTAAATATATCACTAAATATAAACGTGTGCAATATCCCTAATACATCAAATGAAAAACTTGAATTCAATTTTATAAAATGTAACTTTAATGAACTAATTAACTTATTGTGTAATGTTGACTGGAATCAACTGCTCCTAAATCGTAATATTGATGACATGTGTCTAAATTTTTATAGTATTCTTTTTAACTGTTTTTATGAAACTACGCCATTACGAAAATCTCGCTATAAATCTAAAACTCCTCCATGGTTTGACACTCAATTAAGAAACCTAAAAAATAAAAGAAATAAGGCATGGCTAAAATTTAGTAAAACTAGAGCAGAAGAAGACTTCAGGATTTACTCCGAACTTAAAAATATTTTCATTGGCTACTCCAATATTCTATACTCTGACTATATTATAAAAATTGAAAATGAATTGAAACAGACCCCAAAAAACTTCTGGGATTTCGTGAAAAGTAAAAGAAAAACTGACGGTTACCCAAACTCTATGTCTTTTAATAACACAACAAGTCATGACTCCCAAATAATTTCAAATATGTTTGCTAATTTCTTCAAAGATGCTTTCGACGTGCCTCCTTCCTTTCAAATTCCCGATTCGTTCTTTCCAGCCCAAAATTATCCACACCTTAACTCACTTGACTTGACAATATGTGAAGATTCAATTGTTCGTTGTGTCTCAGAACTTGATGACTGTTTTCGCCCTGGCCCTGATGGAGTACCATCATGTGTTTTAAAAAAATGTGTGTCTCATTTATCGTACCCTCTGTTTGTTTTGTTCAATGAATCTCTTAGAAGCTCAATTTTCCCACTATTATGGAAAAGTGCATTTATAACTCCGATTCATAAAAAAGGGTCTAAGAATGAAATAACGAATTACCGTCCGATTGCAAAACTTTCCGTTATTCCCAAACTATTTGAATCCATTATCTGTAAGATGTTATCGTTTAATTGTAAATCAATTATATGTGAAAATCAACATGGTTTCGTCCAGAATAAATCAACAATTACAAACCTACTTCATTTCACTTCTTTCTGCCTTGACTCCTTCGAAGATCGTAAGCAAGTGGATTGCGTATTCACAGATTTCAGTAAAGCCTTTGACAAATTATGTCACAAGACCTTAGTCCATAAACTTAAGGCCTTAGGGTTTAACGACAAATTCTTGACGTGGATCTCGTCTTATCTAAAGAACAGAAGTTATAGCGTTATATTCCGAAATGAACTCTCCGACCAATTTTACGTCAACTCTGGTGTTCCACAGGGTAGCCATTTAGGTCCTTTATTATTTATCTTATATATAAATGACATAACATCCGTTATAAAAAACTCCTCCGTTTTAATATACGCTGATGACATTAAAATTTTCAAATCTATTAGTTCAATTAATGACTGCTCACAGCTTCAAGAAGATCTTCATAGTTTTAGGGAATGGTGCAATACAAACCGACTTTTATTGAATATTGACAAATGTAAAACTATGTGTTTTACACGCAAAAAAACAATTATAGATTATAACTATTTATTAGATTCTTCCTCCCTTTGTAAGCTTTCCGTTTTCTCTGATTTAGGTGTTATTCTTGACAGTAAATTAACGTTCTGTGACCATTATAACTTTATAGTTAAAAAAACTAACAAGATTCTAGGTTTTATTAAACGTTTTTCTCGTGACTTTCGTGACCCCTACGTCTTAAAACTTCTTTATGTATCATTTGTCAGGCCAATACTTGAATATGGCTGTGTTATATGGGCACCATACTATTCAGTCCATGTAGACAGACTTGAAAGTATCCAAAAAAGATTTATGCGTTTTTGTCTTCGTTTTCTTCCGTTTTCCCAAGTATTCACACCACCTCCTTATTCTCACAGACTCTTGCTAATAAACCTCCCTACACTTTCACAACATAGACAATATCTCCAATTTTGTTTTATTTTAAAATTAATTAATGGTTCTATTATATCCCCAACAGCTCTGAATCGTCTAAATTTTAGCTATAGTCAGACAAGCATAAGAAGACAGATACCTTTATGTCCGATTTTTAGCAGAACTAACTATGGTACGAATAGCCCTTTAAATCAATTGATTTCAGTCTTCAATAAATTTTATAATTTAATTTCATCTGTTAATGACAATGTTAAAAGTAAACAATTTAAAGAAAGCTTTTTTAATATGTTATAGTATTTATTTATTTCTTGTTAATTAAAATTTTAAATTAAAAATTATGTAAATAGCTATAAGTTTATACTAACGTTAGATAATTAACGGATTAAATAAATAACAATTTCCTTGTTTTGGCCGTTGTCGGGATATTCGTAGCACTACCTTGCTTTGCGTTAAAATCAGCGAGCACAATTTTAATTTCTTGCTCATGTGTTTTGTTGAGGACCTGGTAGAACTCGTCTTTGGTGTCGTCGTTTTTCTCTTCTGTGGGGGCACGTACTCATATTAGGCCAATGTTGCCGAATTAAGTCTTGATTCGGATCGTCGTGATGCGTTCGCTAACACCTTTGAAGCTCAAGACTTTTTGCCTGAACCTGCTTCCGACGACGAATCCGAATCCAAAGAGCCGCTGTTGTATTTTTTGGTAACAATTAACATACCATAAATGTCGCAGTTTTTCATCCTCCTTTTGCCAGTTCCATCCCATCGCATTTCCTGGATAGCGATAATGTCTGCCTTGTATCAGTTGAGGGTCTCCGCTTATTGTTCGGCAGCACGCGGTCTATTAAGGGACCTAACATTCCACGTGCATATCCGAAATTCGTTATCCTTGAAACATTTGCTTGGGGCGTCATAAGTATATCCGTCCGTTTCCGAGGCCTGTTGTTGCTTCGCAACTAAATGTTTTTCTACGTAGCCGGGTAGTCACCCCCACGTACAACCCCCAACCTGGAGTACCAGACACTTGATGGGACTGCAAGTACAATAGCCGGAAAAACCGCTCCTCTTCCGGCCTGGGCTTCAAATAAGTCGAAGTAGCCCGTAAACGTGTTCACCAAGTAGTTCGGCCTAACTGGAACTGAAGACGCCACCGCTGACTGCCCGAACCTTTTGATAAAACAATTTTATCATTTACACGTGCTTGAGTTTGAATTAAACATCCGCTATCCGTTATTTTTGCAGAAAATCTGAAGTTGTTCGAGATCGTTTCAAATCGATGTTTTGTTGAACTTAAAACGATCTGTGTGATGTTACAGTCTTTTTAAATGCATTCTTACTTGAATGAAACTCATTCATAGTCATTTCAGATTTAGCTCCAACTATCGATTGTCAAAATTCGGAAGTCCCTACTGCCCTTTATCTGGGACACGGTTAGGACAAAATGATATGAGATTCAGCTCTGAGGATGAGCGGCTGTCGAGAATCAAAGTTGAATGCGCTCAAGCCCCCACTGACCGTGAACGATGAAGACAACAAAGACCACTCTCGTCATCAAGATTTATGAGCAGTGCAATAACAATGATATGCCAATACCATTATACCAAGCTATGTTATGAAGAAATAATGAACGGAATAATCCGACGACATGTCAGACCAATAACGCCAACAACGTTGGCTGATCGATGTGGTGTATCTGGCAACACCACCTAATTCCTTTTTATTGTTGTAATGGCAACACCACCAATTCACCAATTCCTAATTCCGAAGTTTTCCGTCTCTTCGGAGTCAGAGTTAATTTAGATCATAGATGCCACTACTTCTCTACAAGTTTGTACCATAACAAAAGCTGCTGATAATCCCACTCCAAAGCTTTTTCAATTATCTAATCCGTACGGGACAGTTCTCGAAAAATACAAATGCCTAACATCACCTCCAAACTATAATCTTGAGGTAAAACATGATGTCGTCCATCACATTCATACGAAAGGTGAATTACCTTATTCCAAGCCTCGGAGACTAGATAAAACGAAATACGATCAAGCTAAAACAGAGTTTGAATATATGTTGAGCCTAGGACTATGTCGACTTTCCTCTTCACCAGTTTCATCTCCTCTGCATCTAGTTAAAAAGAAAGATAGCAACGATTGGAGGCCCTGTGGCGATTATCGTCGCCTCAATGCACAAACTATACCAAATCGTTTTCCATTAAGGCATACACAAGATGCAAACATGCATATAGAAGGCTGTAGTGTCTTTTCTAAAATCGATCTAGTTAGGGCATTCCATCATATTCCAATCGCCCCAGAAGATGTTCATAAAAATGCCATAATCACTCCATTCGGTCTTTATGAGTTTATGTTCATGCCTTTCGGTCTGAGAAACGCCGAACAAAACTCTCGAAGGTTTAAATTTCATTTTCGCATATCTTGATGATATACTAATTTTCAGCAAAAGTTTAGAAGAACATCAAAATCATTTAAAAATTCTTTTTGAACGTTTAAGTGCATTCGATGTTAAAATTAATATATCAAAATGTGTTTTTGGTGCAGAGAGTTTAACATTTCTAGCACAACTTCGGTGCCGGGCGAGACGTAATGGTTGCAACCAGGAAAATTCAAATCATTTGATCAGTTACCTAAACTATCAATCAGATTGACGGTATATTGGCGGATCCCATTCTTCTTAAGCATAGACGTTCATTACGAGCCAACAAGCTAAGATCAATGGATGGTTTCACGCAACTGCCTCAAAAGAACCATTAGTTTGACGATGAGTGCAGTTAATCAAGAAGTTAAAAAATGTCTCTCGTCAGGTCTACGGGCTTAGAAATATGTCAAATTGATGGAAACTCATGAGTTATGACCCTTTAAACTGAACCAATTATAGAACTGAACCAATCATAGACGAGAAAGTCTCCTTATCATCGGTTGCAGGGTCATTGCGAACGTCTAAAGAATTTGGTTTGTAACAGTGTGGTTTCAAAACAGCAAAGTTCACAACCGATCATATTTTCACTTAGTAACTGCCTATTTTAAATTAATTTCACATCTCAGGGGAACTTTACATTCCCTCCTCAACCGCTGGATCATGGAAAAGTTTTAGTCATGCAACTTCTTCACCATAGCTGTTGAAAAAGTGTATGTAAAACTCTCACGTCAACTTCAGCGGGGACAGTCATACTTTTGGGACCCTCAGCATAAAACGAGGCTCAAGCCGAAGATTCAACAAGAAATTGTTCGTAACGTACCTACAGCTTAATCGATCTAGCCAGAAGGGTTAACTTGGAACGGCTAAGATGGCTTCACAACGTCTGAAGGGTGAAGCAGCAGAGGAAGACCACATCTCATGCAACAGGAAAAGTGTGGGAAATTGCAAAAAAAAATATGTTATATGTCAAACTTATCCGTCAAAACTCAAAACTGTTTCAAAAAAGACCATCCGAAGGACACCGTCTTTTTAGGATGTTCCATTATTGGAAGGTTATTTCCAGTCAAGTCACTAAGCAAACAGAAATCCAAGAAAAGGAAGTAAAGTATTGTTATGCTTATGAGCAATGCACTTTCCTTGTACCATATTTGACGGCGGCGGCGGCGTCAACTACGAAGCCCAAGATAGTCATTATGCTTACGAAACAAATTGCACAATTGCACCTTTTGCATCCGCAGATACCATATTTGGGAAGCCAAACAAGGATTTCTATATTTGATAACATTGAACCCGAATTTGAAATACTAGAAACTGCGAAGCCCTCCCGTATAGTGGGACAATCTTCATAGTTTATGAAAAAACTAAACTCAGTTAACAGTTTCGCTAACACTTCTCTGCATGAATGAACTCATTCTCTTTTCTCGAAAAATAATAAATGTTCCACAGTTTGGCACAAGGCGGGTTGTTCAATTCTTCCAAAAAGTGCAAAATTCCATTTTTATTCGAATCAATTGCATCTAAGTAACAACATGCTAACAGACCGAACTTCCGTTACACCATTTCGCAATTCCAACTCCAAAGTCAAAACTCTCACTTTCTCTGCGCTTTGGAAAAAAGGGATAACTAACAATGTTGTTGTCGTAATAACTGTTGCCACATTATTTATCAACATCGCATAAAAGGTGTCGGCGGCTATCTTTTTTTTCACCGACTAAGCCCAAACCGACCACCAACCAGACCATAGACCAAAACCAACAGAAAAGTGTGAAAAGCTTTCCTAGGTAATCGCCTCAAGATTGTTCGTTGTTGAAAGTCATAAAAATAAAAGTATAGAAGTCTTGCGCATGCTCACCGTCAGCGCGCACATTTTTCATTTCAGCAACGGGGATATCAAATGCTTGTAATCTTCTCTTCCTTGTTTGGATCATGAAATAGAGGCCTTTTGCACGTATGCAAATACAAACGTCATAGGGAAATGACAATATTTGCTAAAAAGCTTAATGAAATCGAAAGCAAATTAGTTTGTTTATTTTGCCTACTGCCTCATAAGTGGCTGCATTACATACTGGGATCGAGTTGCAAAACTGCATGAGATGCATGAGATGCAGCAGATGATGGATGGTGGGCAAAAGACTGCAATTTGTTAAAAAATTAAGAGCGCCAATGGTTGTCTATTGAATTCGACAGCTAATTGGCCATTAATCGATTCATAAAACAAAACTATCGATATACAGCTGAATTATGGCACTGTAAAATTGCCAAGGGTGTTGCATCATCGAGCGACGACCGACGACGACGCGACAGTTCGGCGCGACATCATCGTCAACATCGACATTGTATCGTAATCCACAGAAATACCCTTCGCTGGAACCCCAAATATGGAATAAGGAGTGTGCGCCAATCTTAACTCTAGCTATTGCTCAATCCCCAATAGACTGGCAGAAATTTGTTAGCTCGGACCTAGACACCTTTTGGCGGCATAATCTGTGAGACTGCATCGTTTCAGAGCTTTTTCTCACAGTCGAACCAATTATCGCCAACAGCAAACCACAAACAAATTCTGTGAATGATCGATCCTCTTTAGCGGGTTTTGATCGAACGATTATCGTTACACGATTGCCACTTTGTAGATTGTATTTGTTTTTGCTATTAATGCTCTAACGTGCCTCTAGAGTTTCCGAGGTACGCAAAAGTTTAAGTCGAGTTTGGTTTGTTCGAGTAAATTCAAGCGACTTGAATTGAAAGATGCGACTGGTAACCCTCTCGCTCTGTGCGGCCGCGACTTGATCTTTGTTGAATGAATGGAACGATTAACGAAAGACGAAAAGGTAGGAAGAAGAAATATAAACCATGCCATCGCTTTGTTGTGGAAACAAATAAAAATTTAAGACAGTAAGGGCAATGGCTTGATTGCGTTACTCTCGTTGGTTTACGGTGGTCTACTTTTTTTTCGTGAAAGCAACTTGAACTTCGACATTGACTTCTTGAGTAATGTGGCACTATGAGGCAGTCAAAACGTGTTGCTTGAATGATGTTGTAATTGTGACTTGAATTAAAATTTTACTGGGAACTGGGTAATCAAGGGCACTGGTGTTTAGCAGAGTTTGGAAGTAAGAAATCATACATATTTTAGCGATTAAGTCTTGATCAAGCATTTTTAGCGCAGTTTCAATCAATAGGCTTTAACCGAGACCGAAGCAACTACAGGGTTTTCCAATAACAGACCACGTTTTGCTTTTGATGTTTGGTTTGAGGCACCAACTTTTCAACTTTATATATCCACCGAGTAATGAATGTGCCTCATCGCTTAGTAAAGTATTATTTGAAAATAAGTGTTGTTGTCTTTTGTTCTAACAACCAAGAAGGGTATCTACGGCTTTGTGAATGTGAATTTCGTAAATTGTAAACCATTTCAAACGAGAGTAAAATTTGACACGTATCAAATGCCAACTTGAAACCACGAAATGAATGGCTCGTTCAAGACATGGGTGCATAGGCAAGGCACTCTGAACTCAAACCGACGTTCGAGAGAAAAGTCTTAAGGAGATTAGTTGGCCCGTTTGTGAGGAAGTATACTATTCTGGATACCATAATATAATCTTGATCTGTTAAGTTAGGTAAAGTCCGGGCTGGACACCTTGCTCGTATGAATAGCATAGAGCAAGACGACCGAAGCCTTATGGTGCAAAATTGGATTCCGTCGGATAACGATGACGAAAGGTGGAAGAACTTGTTGAAGGATGCCGGGACCCTAATGGCTTTGATTAAGTAACACGGTTAACAGATAATAGGTGAGTAGGCCTTTTCTTAATACGTCTAAAAGATGACAATAGTTATAATGTTAACTTCAATCTGTTTACTTTTTGATACAGCAATTTTATTTTAATCACTAATAATACCGTTTAGACGGTTGGCGTTGCGTTGCGTTGGTTGGAAAAAACAACAAGTATACGCCCGAGTGGTTCGAGCACTGAACTGAATAGCATAGCTTCAACCCACCAGACAAGAAGTTGCTATTCTTATTACAGGCAATTTTAATACCCAATTAAGTTGGTACTGTTATGTCCTTGAAGCGGCCGGGAATTACAGAACTCTTTGTTTTGATTTGAAGACCACTTAAGGTAAAATGAATGGAGAATCAATAGCAACAAAAGGTAGGAACTTCTTTTCGTAAAATAATTCTCTTCGTTTTTAACCTTGCGCAAGTCATAAAATTGCACGTTACACCTTTGTTTAACACATTAAAATAGCACTCAATCTCCACACCAATTTAAGTGCCATTGTTCCCTCCCATCATTAAACACAATCCACGATTTAAGCCTGGTCTCCCGAATTTTTCACAACGGAATGCCAACAAACCGATTCACTGTAAAAAGTCTAGCCACACCTCATCCATTAGCATATAGTTTTGAAACTTAACAATATCTTGTTAGAAAAGAGCTGTGACTCCTAGTCCAGGTTAACTACAAGCATAGACCAATTCTGGACCACTTAAGCTTTACTTAACAATGCCACACAATCAGTGTGGGGGAGGGGGACCGCTTCGGCCTGATTGTTGTTTTGCAACACATGCTCACACACCAATCAGAACCCAAAAGAATTCAGCTTTGGAGTCTTACAAAGCATACTTAAGTGAGTTTAAAAGTATTTATTACCGTTTTTGAACAAAACCTTCAGACTGTTTATTCCACATGTTGCTGCAACTCACTGATCATTGAAGAAATTGTGCAATCCAACAGAATGCAAGTACAATGTGTACACGACTTGAAGCCATTTTAAGTCAAAGCATGATCCAGACCGTTGTCGGTGGTCTTCGGTACAATAGGCTGCTACAGCATGTTGCTGTGTGATTCTATGGGAAAAATAAGTCCCATTGTGGGAATACTCGCGAGCCATATGAGCTGAAACGCGATCAGGAAACAAAAAAGAACAGAAGCATCATCATCATTCTAGCCAGAGCCAGGGATAGGTTCACAGGTATGGAAAGAAGCATTAGCATAACTGACGTTATTTTCTAACAGTGATTTGATTGTTTTTTTGGCTGAGTAGTTAATAACGCTGTCGCGATATGGAAAAAAAATTGGAAGAGTTTTTTTTTTTCTAGCCTCAGGAACTTGTACATGGTTAAATGTGGGGAACCCTTCTTCAGTTCCCTGCAGTTTCACATATCAATATCTCCAAGATATACGACAAGTCGTGGTAATAAAATCAATAAACGGTGTATGTCGTGATGATTTTTTGAAAGACATCAAGATCACTTGGCGTCTGTGTGTCCAATTATTTGGGATGTTTTGAGTATTTGGCAATTGTCTGTTTCTTCGTATAAACTAACTATACGATGTCGATATGAGTTTCCTATTAAGATATCCGGTATTTTGTATGTCGATAGAATTAATCACATTCCTTAATCGTCTCCCACCAACTAATTTAAGGATTACTATCACCATACCTACTTTATCATCCCTGGGTGAATTAAACCCTTCAAAATAGTTATCATTTTATTATGTCGATCGGCGGCGTAGGAATATTTTTGTCAGCTCGAATGGGCGGTAGATCGATATTAATTACGTTCTATTCAGTCAAATAATGCTTTCCAATGTCATACTGTGCTTTCTCTTGTTCTTTGTTTGTTCCTTTTAAAACGAAGTTGATTTATTCAAGCCAATGGTTGAACGCCACCGCACCGTGCCTTCGTCGTATTCGCCGTAGATTTTTTTTAATCCGTCAAAATATGTTGTCTTTCCTTTTTTTGGGATCTTTTTGGCAAATAAAACAAACATGAGTGTCAGAGATTAGATGACGATTTGTAAGGAGTGGACCATGTCGAAATGTGTTTGTTTTTTGCAAAGCAGCAGGAATGCGTACGGGTAAAAATTCGTTGGAAAAAATATTTCCTTTCAATTATATTACTTTGATTGGACCTGACGAATGACTTCGATTTAGGTGTTCAAGCAGAATTTGAAATACGCATATAACATTAGAAGCTTTAACAATTAAAAGTGGAGATTGTAAATAAATGTAAATAATATGTGTTCCTACAACTTTAAACTTAACAAAAAAAAAAAAAAAAAACAAACAACATTAGAAAAGATTACAAATATTTGTAGTTATAAACCGGCATTTAAACAGCCAATTTTGAAAACGGTGAATATTTTCAACCCTTCTACTGATAAACTATCAGCTTAACAAATACCATGTAAATACCAGGTAGTAAGGTTTTGGCAGCAATTAGTCCACTTGTGATCCAAACAGTGGAAGAAAATCTTACCATATCATTTTGGAGAAAGATTATTGCGCTTGACTATTCAAATGCATTGCTCGCTTATCGAAAATTCTTGCTTTTAGTATCGACGATTCCATCCTTCATTGGATTAGAAGCAAATTGTATTGGAAGGATGCCTAAAACCCATTACACATATATTATAGACCAAATAACGATGTTTCACTAACCCCAATGCTTACACTTTTGGAAAGTGTTTCTTTGCAGTCTTCTAAAATGATCGTCTGTGGTGATTTAAATAGGAATCTTCTTTCTGACAACTTTTTTGTTGGTAAAATAAAAACATTTAATTTATTTCCAGTCAATACCACCTATGCCACGCATTCATTTCGTAGGTAGATCGCAAACACTTTTGGATGGCTTCTTTGTAAGTGATATCACCAGCTTTCTCAAACCACGATCTCATTTACTTGCCGTTCGATTTTAGGATTCACCGTCTGGAAACCGCATTCGAGTACCGAGATAAAGTAGATTATTCTCGTCTGGAACAAAATATTCAAAGTATTGAATGGGAAAGTGTTTACTATCTACCATCTCCCAATGCTCAGTTAGAATATCTGAATTCAAATACTTTAAATCTATTTGACTATTTCGTTCCAATTATCAAGCAACGTCCGTGGTTTTCTAATGAAATTCGACAGCTCTTATTTCAAAGGGATCAAGCTTATAAAAGGTGGAAAAGGTTTAGATTAGAGGTTCAACATCATTATTATCGTTCCCTCCGCAACCTAGCTTTAAGAAAAATAAAATCCGCTAAAATTGAAATGTATAATAGTAAGCTAGGAACAACATCAAACAAACGTCAATTATGGAAAAATATGAGAGAAATAGGAATGGAAAACAAAACACAGTTTGCAAGGAGGGTATTGTGAAGATGTGGAAAAGGGAGCTAAACGAAGTTCTGATTAAGTTCAGAACTTCGTTTAACTCCCTTTTCCACATCTTTCTAGTTTTTCTTCTGAGCTCGATGAGCCTCTCAATGTTTCTCACGCAGATAATCCTTTTGAATTTGTTTATGTTGAAAGCACAGATATCGTTGAAAGCTTACTATCTATCAAGTCGAACGCAATTGGAATTGATAATATTCATCCAATTTTCGTAAAGGCCATTTTACCATACATTTTGCCCTGCTTAACGCACCTATTTAATAGATACTATTTTAATGACTGGTATATTTCTTAAAGTGTGGAAACAAGCTAACATTTTGCTAATTGCTAAAGGAAACAAAATGATAGAGTATAGACCAATTTCTATACTCCCTTGCTTGTTCAAAGTTTTCGAAAGAGTCTTACAAAAACAACTCAATGATTATCTAAGAGCTCAAAATATCATGTCCCCTATGCAATTTGGTTTTCGTCAGCAGCATAGTTGCACCACAGCCACAGCTATTGTAAATGTTGTTGACAAAATTAGATTGGCCTTAGACGATGATCTTGTAACTTTTTTAGTACTGCTTGATTTCTCCAAAGCCATCGACACGGTGGATCATTATAATGTATGTTATATACTCTCTTTCCAATATGGTTTATCATCTGCTGTTCATTTAATAAAAACGTATTTGCAAGGACGAGAGCAAGCAGTCACTATTAACAATAAAATTTCGTGCTTTCTTCACACAGTTAAAGGTGTTCCACAGGGTTCCATTTTGGGACCCCTTCTCTTCTCGTTATATATCAATGAACTTCCAGCTAAGATCTCGGGGTGTTAAATTCAAATGTATGCTGATGACGTTTAGCTGCTTTGAAGCTGTCCTCTCGGACTATAATCGATGATTGTGCGCATACAATTAACAATGATCTTTCTGAAATACTTATAGTTGGTGACAGGATAATTCCTAAATCCACTCAAGTCAAAATGCATAGTAATTAGTAAAAAAGTGCTTGATCTAGACTATTTCCCAAGTACATATCTTCTTGAATGGTACACCAATCGCATATACATCACATCCAGCCAGCGCAAGAAATCTAGGTATGTTGTTTAATAGGACGCTGGCTTGGGACAGTCACAGTCATATAAATGCGGCCGTGGGTAAGGCCTAGGGAACCCTTAGAATGTTCTGGCATTGCTTTATTATACGCCTCAGAACAAAAATTTTTCATCTGGTTTCAGAAGGGAAAAGTTAAAAAAAAAATGTGCAATATTTTCAATTTTAATGTTAAATAATTTTTAAATTTTTATAGATGATGCAGCTTTTCTCCATTTATTTAAATGTTTTATTTGCAGAACACTAATTTATAAGATTCTTTTTCTTACTGTGTTTATGCATTCAATAAAAATATATTATTATTATTATTATATGTAAACGTATCGTTACGTTTGTTATCCATCCCTCTTCCAGGAATGGACATGAGTTCACTCTTAAGCCTTATGCGTACTTGTTTTTGAATTCAGAGATTCGTCATACTACACACTACAGAAGACCGATGTTTGAACACTGTTTTTCTAATGCAAGTTCAGATTGGATTTGGATTCCCAGATATTCCTTGTAAGCCTCTATGGAATTCGTAACCTTTGTTCTCTTTTTATGTTGATCTTGAAATCAGTCTTAGCACTATCCTTCATCCACTAGTGTCAAAGTCCTTGTTTCTGTATCATAAATGAGGACTGGTTATGATGGGATAGAAATAGCATGTTCATTTCTGTTTGAAACTAGTTCCTGTTGTGCCATCGATCGCGCAATCTATTGTCCTTCTGATACATATTCCCTTCATCTCTAAGAGTCACTTGTGGAAACCAAGAAACTTCGGCCAGCCTTAATTTGCAACTTTCATAATTTGTATGTGATAATAATTTCACTTTAATTTCTGAATGATGTCATCTGATTGATATCATCAGAAAATTACATTAAAAAGTGACAGTGTGTGACAGGAATATAGGCACCGACTTCAAAAGCTGACCTTAATCAAATGAAAATTAATATTCTCCTGACAATTCCTTTTACCTCAAAAAGATCGCTATCACTCACAATCCATTTTGCCAACTAAAAAAACATGAATCCCCACAGCCCGTGAATGGTCTGCGAAGTAAACTTAGCCATTAAGCACAACATCATTATGCCAAACCTCTAATTTTCATTCACGAAACCAAAAGCCCTTTGCAACCTAAAATCTGACACTTAAAGGCACTCTCGTGCTGATATGGCTGTCAGATTAACTCGGTTGCAACCAGTTTTCGATCATATTTCTTAGCTTCTTGTTTTACGAGTATCTCTTACAAGACACGACAAAAAAAAACACGAGCCGACACACTTCAAGACCCAAGAGTACGAGTTTGAAAAAGCAGAACAAACAAAATATTACAACAATCCTTGACCTTTACCGATTGCCTTCGGCTCTCGGAAGTGAGTGCTGTGCGGCGAACGAAAAACTCCAAAGACATGAAATATAAATAAAACCAGCAACAACCCACAACAAAATAAAAAAGCCAGTTCCAAGTCATTCACTCACTCAAAGTCTTGACGGTTTGCCCCGTTAAGTGAATTGTGGATGTTACACAATCCCGAAATACTTGAGGGCATTTTTCGTCGATCGTTTTTTCTTCACATTTCTAACGCCCATTATTTCTTGTGCTGTGTTTTTTTTTTCTCGTCTTTGTTTTTATGAATTTTTCTTAGTCGCAATTGTTTCTGCGGTTATTCTTTAACCTCAAGTTCGATTACTTCGAACAAATTCTAGGATATTGAAACGACCACGACGAAGCTATGACGGCACTCGAAACATTGTAATTGGCTCATTAAACTCATTAGGTTGCATGCAATGTATTTCGTACACTGAGAAAAATATCAAACAGATTCATATTCAAATCAAACTCAAACACCTATGATTTGGCATGGATTCGTTTTGAGTTTGATTTGAATATGATATCTATTAAGTTTTAGTTGAGTTCAATTGAACTTAAATCAGTTTATGTTAACTTCGTTTTCTATTTAAGATAAACATTTTTATATTTATTTTAATTTACTTTATTCAAAGTTGATTTAAATAGAATTGTATTTATTTTTTGCTTAGTATTTCCATGTTTAAATCAAAGACGTTTCGGTTTGTGCCAAGCAATCTCATGGTCAGGTTCATTAACCACAAATCTTATTTGTTCAACCATTTATTAGTTTGATTTTATTAAACTGTTCGGTTTACATAAATTAAAAATCTTTTTAAGTTGTTGTATTGAAAAAAGAAAAAAAAATGTCCGCCACATCCACGATGGTGAACCTTCATTTGTGCTTCTTTGCGAATGTTGTTAAGCGAGCTGTTGGTGTGACCACGCTGCTTGGAATGCACATTATATATTTTATTTAACTTACATATATCTGCCTGCACTCCGACAAAAATGGTTGTTTGGGTCCTGTCACTCATCTTTGAACTATTGTCATCGATGTTGAACTATAACAAAATTACGTTTTCCATTGCATGATAAATATGACAATTTAAAAAAATTAGTAAACTTAAAGGTTACCTTTTTTGTAAATTTGGAATGAAGTCCCTCCAGGGTTAAATCTATGTCTGTCTTGTGTCACTTCATTTTCTAAAATACATTACACATGACTTGAAAAATTCAAAAACAAAATCAAGTTGTCTAAAAAATACTTACAATAAAAACGGAAACCAAAACGAGACAATTCCATTGTTTTTATTTGTAAAATGACACACGATTCAATTTCACAATTTACACTGAAAATAACTTGTCAAGATGAGAACAACAAAACCATATCGACGACGACGACCCACGCCAGTAATTTACAGTTATGTGGTTGTATTTTACTTCGTTTGGGTTCATTGTAAATTGCTTTGAGTTTGAATCAAACATAATTTATTTAATTTTTTTTTCATACAAAATCTGAAGTTGTTCGGGATCGTTTCAAATCGATGTAAGTTTGAAATTAATATGGTCTGTTTGGTCTTATTGTTTTACAGATATTTCAAACGCCTTCTTACTTGAAACAAACCGAGCATCATCGATCGTTGACCGTCGCCATCTCTTTTACATCCTTAGGTTTTGGGCTACCTTGTCTATGCTATTCTTAGATGTCAAATTTGGTCTGCTATCTTGTCTTCGGCTAGTACCTCATATTTCATGCTAACTAAAGGACGAATAATATAACCATTAGTACACACCCATCACCTTGGTGCAGTATCGTTCCCCCATGTTTGATCAACTTTTCGTTTACAATGCTTAGGGTATTCTGAAATGTTGTGCCTGGCAGTAAAAAAATCATTTAAGTGGTCTTTTAATGTCGTTATACGTCTAAACGATCCCGAAAACTTCCAAACTGAGCTTATAGTGCGCCTGATTTTTCAATAGAGTCAGTAAACAAAACTAAATTCTTTTCAAAAGTCGTAATAAATCTTTTTTCAACACTTTCCTTTAAATATAAAAATTTCTCCGGAATTCCCGATCATAACTTTTCTTCAACTTAATCATGTTCGTCTGCTAACTGACAATTATTAAAAACTAAACACGCCCATTAATATCAATACTTTGTCAATTTATTGCCTCTCGTTAAAATTTTATTAATACCTCTTTCTCTCTTAAGAAAAAAAAACACCACACAAAAACCAACAATTTTCATTTCGATTAATCCATCAAAGCTCATTCATTGCCTGTTACAATCGATAACTTTTTCTTTCGGAAGCATTTATCTTAACTCTTGAGCCACTTAAACCGAACAGTGGACACGCATCTGGACAAAACCACAGCTTACGATTCACGCCACATCATAATTTTTTTACGGTAATCTGCAGAAGAAAAAGTCAATTGAAAATTCGATAATCAAAATAAAACGATATCCTCGAGTTCACATAATAATCCGTTGCATGGACCATGGGGGTCTTGCATGTTGCTAACCAATAACCGTGGTTACTTTCAGCACTTTCGATTTTATTCTTCCAGACATTAAGTCATTTGACATATCTGGACATCGATGGCATGCAAAAAAGTCATCAGCAATGATGATACAACATCAATTACATACAGTCGTAGTAACACTAGTGTGAGGCTAAATTCTGGCTGATGAAAATGAATTTTTCAACTAGATACTGTCATTTTGCAAAATGTATCATTTGATACAAGTGCTCTCAGACGGGGTACATGTATTCGAATTGCTTGCATAATCCAAGATGTCCAACTGTTTTTCGGAATTCAATCGAATCGGATCAATCTCGAAGCGATCCTCATCTCTGGTTTTTCTCACCGATAATTGATTACCCTTTCGATATGAAGTTTTTGTATAAAAAAAAAACAATAAAATCAAAAATATTTAATGAAGACGTAACCGATCGCATGCACTGCTGGAGCTGGCCGGTCTGCACAGAAACCGAAATCGATTAAATTTATGCAGATGACCTGATCAGATACTTTCTCGTTTTTACTGCATGGTGTTATGTGATATTGCTTTTTGTTCGAAAAAACTGCTCGTTATTCTGAAATCGTACAATCGCCAATCCTCAAAGTATCCGATATAGATTAGTGTCATTTCGAGTTCCAATTTGTATTATTGGAATTCCTTGAATTTTTTAATATTATGCCAAAATTGGAAAATGCTTTCTTGTAGAAAAAATTTGACAGATTCAATAATAGGTTGCAGATAAAACGGTCTCAACAATAATTATTGGGCTAAAAACCAATATTTAGTAAATTATTTAAAAATTAAACAAGCAATAATAAAAAACAAGGAAGCGATTTCTTGGAAGGTCATGAATTTGAATGTTTCTTATCAGAGTTTAATAAAAATGAATACAGATTATAAAACAAATTATAGAACTTTAAGTTGGCATTACTTAGCTGTCAAGTGATTTATTTTCAGTTTGGTTTGGCAATTCATCATGAATAGACTCACGCCTGAACAACGCTTGCAAATTGCGCAATTTTATTTCGAAAATGATGATTCTGTGCGGAATACTTATCGCGCACTATGTTCATTTTATCGTCGACAAAATCGTCCATCAGAGCAGTTAATTCGATTAACCATGGAACGTTTTCGCGGTGCAGTGCATTAACGCCCATGGAATTAACGCCCGCGGGTGTTAATTCCAAAAACAAAAGGAATTTACCGCCGCGGGTGTTAAATACTTTTTGAATTGGCAATAAAGCCCACCATAAAAAAGAACTAACGACCGCGGGTGTTAATGCCATTTGAAATTGGCACTAACACCCGCGAGTGTTATTTTCTTTTGGAAGAGATCTTTTCAACCTCGGATGTGAACACTTGCGCTGGCATCCTAGACACCTTGGCCACGTTAGTAGAAACAAATTAAACATCACAAATGGAATTTACAAATTTTACATTTCTAACTTCGTACGATTATACTTTTGGTCATTCAAGACTTATTCGGTTTGTGAATTAAATTTTTTTTTTAAATTCAAAAACCGAATAAATCTTTGGGATGTCAAAGTTCGGTGAGGATATGGCATTCTACAAGCACACTATACCTACTTGAAGCCAATTTCATCTTATTGTATCTATCTGTCACCTAAAATAACCAAGCTATTTCATTTACATTGAAAGATGGATGGACACAAGCGGAAAAAATTTTGGCCAAAAGAGAATCAATTTGGGGTGTGAAAATAAAAAAATTCGCGCGAATTTTTTTATTTTCACACCCCAAATTGATTCTCTTTTGACCAAAATTTTTTCCGCTCCCTGCGCTCGCGGTCAAATCAAATCGATCTTAGATTTTTTGTATCGGCTTCAACCTCAGTCGAAATGATGCTGAAAATGAATCAATGAAATGCTTGCAAAAATGTAAAACCACTACTTTTCTAAATAAAAAGAAACCTAAACAGCTCTGACAATTTTGTCGACAGCTAATAAAGAAACGTGGTCCTATTTATTTCGGTGCCGTGAACGAAGGCCATATGAACTAACGCCATAATGGCTTTAATTCTCATTCAAATGTGAATTAACGCCATAATCCGATTATGGCCTTAATTCACAGTCGAATGAGAACTAAAGCCATCACTTGAATGAGAACTTACGCCATATGGGGTAAGTTCACATTCAAATGAGAACTGATGCCATAACATGCTTTGAGCTTTGAAGCAAAGTTAGCATAGCAAGTAGGTAATTACCTAACAAAATCTCATCGAGATCTCAGGGACCTCAGATATTTCTAAAATGGAACAAGAGATCTCACTCTCAGCGAGTGTTTCTGAAAGAAAAAAATGTGTTGATCCGTTTTCTTGGTCAGCCATTTGAACGTAATCATGAGTTAACAATATTAATTTCAAGGAATCTCACTGAAATTTGAAAATTGTGCTACACCTAATAATTAGGTGATCGTAGGTGCTTCGTTCGGAAAACTAGTTTTCTAAACTCTGAAGTAATAAAAAAAATCGCGTTCTAAGAGCCGAAATTTTTTTTGGCAAACAGAGAAACAATTTGGGGTGTGAATATAAAAAAATTCGCGCGAATTTTTTTATTTTCACACCCCAAATTGTTTCTCTGTTTGCCAAACAAAATTTCGGCTCGCTCCGCTCGCTTTCTAGTAGTACTGCAGTACGCGATTTTTTGATTACTTTCAAATTCTGGAAAACTAATTTGAAAATATTGAGAAACTTAGGTACTCATTCTGAAATTCAATACAAATATGAAAAATCATTATTTTTGTATTGATTTTCTTATTCGTTTAGAAAGCAACTTCATTTGATTACTTTGCAAAACATTATCAACAATTAAACGATTTCATTTGTTTTCCATCCTCGTAAATTTGTGCATAACTCCGCCGAAAAAACGAAGATTTAAAAAATATCATCGAAAACGGATTATTTTCGATTCTGGAGCCAAAAACTGAGGGGACCGCAAAGAAATTTTTCCAAAATTTTTAAGTTATGAGCGTGACGAAAAAAGTTAAGAATAAGGCAAATGTGGGACTATTGGATCTTATATTTGATTTATAGTAACCCGTGTTTAAAATATTTGTGTTTACGCCCCCTTAACTAATAGAACGTTCATCCTTTCTTCGTTAAACCATATATTTACCTACCTACATTATGTTCCGATATCATATTAAAATTATTTTGATTGCTGCTAGTGGCTTTAATTCACATTGAAATGAGTACTTGGGCCACTTCTTAAAATGAACTAACGCCATATTACTTTAGTTCTCATACCAATGTGTATTTAGGCCATAATCGGTTTATGGCGTTAATTCACATTTGAATGAGAATTAAAGCCATTATGGCGTTAGTTCATATGGCCTTCGTTCACGGCACCTTTATTTCAATGTGTACTTAAACAATACATACATACAAGAATTTAAGTTTTTTGTTTATTTGTTCAGCATGAACGTTCGTTGTTTCACTTTTTTTTTCATTTGGTACTTTTGTCCCATAAAAAGTAAAATTTAATTGGGACTACTGACTGGCCATAGTGCGTTAATAATCCCTAAAACTATTTCGGTACTTTTGAGTCTCCAGAGTGGCTCAGAAGTTCCGAAAACCATTTTCGGGACTTCTGACTTCGAGACGAGTTTCCCTGCGCCAAGTTTCTAATCAAAACCGAAAAAACAAAATAAGGCCTCACGGGCATTATTTCTAGGTTGCAATGGACATAAGACCGCAACCCTTGTAAGGGTCTAATTTCCACAAGAAATTGAAATAAGGCTTTATTTCGTCAGACGTTATTTCACGTCCCCATTTGTTTCACGTGTGGGTTTTATTTCCAATTAAAATTGGAATTAAAGCCCACCAAAAAAAGGAATTAACCCCCGCGGGTGTTAATTCCAAATCAAAAAAGGAATTAACACCCGCGGGGGTAAATTCCTTTTGTTATTGGAATTAACACCCGTGGGCGTTAATTCCATGGGCGTTAATGCACTGCACCCGTTTTCGCACCACGTTTACTCTAATTGATAACTTGCATCCCCAGAGACGCCGTAAGGTGCGTACAGAAGAAGCTATTGCTACTGTAGAGCGTAGCATTGAGGAAGACCCGAATGAATCCATCCGCCATCGAGCACAGGAATTGGATCTGTGTCCACCCATTTTATGGAAGATTTTGCGGAAGGATCTTGGTTTGCGTGCTTACAAAATCCAACTCGTGCAAGAATTGAAGCCAAACGATCATCAAGCAAGGCGTAGATTCGTCGAATGGGCCCAAAACGAGATGGCCGTTGTTCCCGATTTTCATAAGCGAATTTCGTTTAGCGATGAAGCGCACTTCTGGTTGAATGGCTACGTCAACAAACAAAATTGCCGCATTTCCTCAAGTGTGTGTCGAAACACCGTTACATCCGGAAGAACTGACTGTTTGATGTGCTTTATGGGCTGGTGGAATCATGGGTTCGTACTTCTTCAAAAACGATGATGGCCACAACGTTATAGTCAATGGTGATCGGTAAAGAGCGATGATTACTTACTTTTTCATTCCTGAATTGGACAATCATGATGTGAAGGAGCTGTGGTTCCAACAAGACGGCGCCGCGGCGCAACATGTCACACAGCTCGTGTCACAATCGATTTATTGAAAAACACGTTTGGTGACCGCCTAATTTCACGTTCTGGACTTGTGAATTGGCCTCCAAGATCTTGTGATTTAACACCGCTAGACTATTTTCTGTGGAGTTATGTAAAGTCATTGCGTCGCTTGGATAAATGTTTGTCTTATGTTACATTTGGCTACTTTTGGGAAAACGACATCAAAGTTCAGAATTTTTTTTCTCAAAAACCCTACGTCAGATATTCTTGAAAATTGTATGACTTATGTAAAAAAAGTCGTTAGTTCAATTACGTTAAAATAAAATCGAAATAGTTGTTAAGGAACAATTTAGAGCCAATTTTGCTCAGAATGCCCTTGTCGTATGTGACTATTTCACCAAGTCTGCTAGTTTCCCAAACACATACGACAAAATTTTTAAACATGCGATACAAATTTATCAAATGTTTGAATGGAATAGTCTTGTACATACGACAAAACGACATTAATGAAGTTGAAAAAAGAAATAAACGTAATATGATTGCAACAATTTATAGAAACAAAGTGATGTACAGGTGGGGCCCAATGCTCTAGCAGGTCTTGTTATGCCATTTTTTCCATCATACGGAAGACCCTGCTCACGAATACTCTTTCTTGTTTCCATAACGATGGGTTCTTCTTTCTTTTTCTGGAAGTGGTTGGTGTTACACTGCATGCTATTGAAATTAAATTTCTACCTTTGATTTGATACAAACGAAACGCATCTGCAGTTGTTGTTAAATTTTTTGTATTTAGAAGTTGGTCGCTGCTATCATTTTAAAGACGATTATTGAATTTTTGCTAAATTCTATCCGCAGTATGATTCAACTTCTACTTTTATCGGCAGTACCGTGTTGTTTTTGTAATCTACTACTGTGGATACGGAAAGCTTTGCCAAAAAAACCACACCTATAATCGGATAGCAGATTTCGCATTTGGATTTCATTCGAATCTAGAGTTGGCAAAATCAATTCATTTGCATGCTCATAAATTTATTTAAGGAATTCGTTTTGTCTTCATCGTCAGCTGAAAATTCCTCACCTAATATTTCGGCACTCATGCTAAGAAATTATAACAAACCAAATAAAAGTTATTAAAACAAACATTTATTTGCTTGCAATATCATAGTCATTACGCATAAATTTCTTCCGACAAACTCGGAGCAGAAGACTCGGCGTCCGACTCCTTTGACATCGTGATTTCAACTGAGACCAAAAATTGTTAATTGTTATGGGAATGGGACATACGACAAACGCACACTAAGCCTTCAGTAAATTATTGTCGTATGTGTTCAAAGAAAAGGCAAATACGACAATTATTTTCCGAATCGACGAAAAACCGGTTTTGCATGGGAAAAATTGTCGTATGTTTAAAATTTGTCGTATGTGTAGCTTTTTCTTACACATACGACAAAAAAATGACTCAAATCGTTAGTGACCTTGGAGATACGACAAAACGAACACTGAATATCTCGGGAACTAAAAAAAATATAAAAAAACGGATTGCACAGAATTGTAGGCAAAAAATCTATTACCAAAACTGCATTTAAACCTCAAAACCCCATTTTTTCACATACGACAAACATTTATCCAAGCGACGATTGGTCTATGCGGATAAGCCAAAAACGCTTGACCATTTGGAAGACAACATTCGCCGTGTTATTTCCGATATACGGCCACAAATGTTGGAAAAAGTAATCGAAAATTGGACGTTCACATTGGACTACATCCGACCCAGCCGTGGCAGTCATATGCCAGAAATCATATTTCAAATGTAATGCCACAAGATTATCTTTCGAATAAATAAAAAGTCATATCAATCGAATATTCCATCGTTGTTTTATTGCAATTTAAAGTTCTATACCTCTACAAAAAAAACACCTTTTATATACGTTTGGATTTGTCTGCTCGATTATCTGGCGAACCACTCATGGTATTGACATGAAATTGGTATAATTCAACGCAGAATCGCTTCATTGAGAATTTTTTAAATTCAAAAGACGTAATTTAACGTATTTAACAAATTATTTTCAATAAATATCTCGCTTCGTTTCGGACTTCTTTCACGAACTTGTATGAACTTACTTATTCAATATTTTAATTACATTTTTATTAAAAAAAATCCTAAAATTTGAGGCAAATTGCAATAAGCTGGTGAGCGAATAGTTTCATAAATGTTTGACCAACACTTTTGTAATAGCACTGTATATTGATGACGTCATTGTGTATTTTTGTGAGCATTTCTTATAAAAAAAAGAAACAGTCGCTCAAGAAATAATACATCTTGATAGTTTAATGCTTCTTTAAATCTATCAAATTTCGATACAAAGACTGACAACAATACCAATTTAAAAAGAAATTAGTACTCAGATAACAAATGGAATTCTTTGTTTTTCGTATTTCTTTTTTTTTTGCTTTAATTACATATTTCCTAAATCAAAAGCAACATAGAAGCAAACCAGTTGGCGAATTAATCTTTTTCGGAATTTAAATTTTGTTTCATTTGTTGTTTCCATTCATTTCGTATTTTCTTACCTATTTAAGGCAGCTGTCAAACTTTTATTTCGATTGAACTCACAAGAAGCAGCTATAGCCCTCTTGACGGTCAAATTGCTAGCTGTGAACTCGACCAGTCGATAAAAAAAATGTTTAATGATTAATTCGTTAAGTTTATGATGTTATAGTGTTGATGATGGAGTCGAGAGATAATTTTTATATCTTCAACACAAAGTCAAGGTTTTGTCGCCTTTTTAATTTGGTATTTCATCATTCACTATTTCGCGTGGTCGATGAGATACATATGTATTAATACGTAGAAAAAAATGTTTTAAACGGATTAAGATAGAAATAACTTAATTCGAATTCAAGGGCAAGACGATGATAGCGCCACTAGTCGATGTCAAACTTGACATTTTTTTCTTTTTTTTTGTATAGACTATCAGATAAAGTCGAAAGAGATTTTATAGCGAGCAACATCTAACGACCAATAGTCTAAACTCAGAAAACTGTGTTATAGACCAGCTCATCACTTAGTGAAGTGTTAGTTGTTAGTAGGCAATCTAAAACGAACACTTACACATAAAATGAAAAAATTATAGAAATTCAAATAAATAAAAAATAATACAAAATTAGACAAACAAAAAACATTTATTGGCGTGCCTCACTGGTTTTAAGTATAGTCTTAAGTTTATTCTTATTAAAGTGCAGGTCAATGAGATCTGGATTACAATTCAAAAGCCTACTCATCCGTGTCAAGGGTTCATGCATTCCATAATTGGTCCTATGTCTTGGGACATTGATAAGATCAATGCTACGAATGTGATAGCCTCCTCCTTGATAATTAAAAAGTATAGCACTGAGAAGGTCTGGTGCATCTGTAACGCCAGTAATAAGTTGATGAAGGAAAGCAATATCATTGTTAGTCCTTCTTTGAGTTTTGAGACAGCGTTTGCATTTGGAGGAGCAATACTCGATCCTCATAAGATGGAATATTTCGAGGATCATGCCATTGAAAACCTTTTAATACGAAACGAGTAAAATTACGCTGCACCGATTCTAACCTATCAATATAAACCTCATAAATCTGCGAAGCATATTCAAGGTGAGAACGAACTAGGCAATTAAAAAGAGCAAGGGTCACATTAGGATTAAGAAATTCTCTGGACCAACTCTTAATGAACCCAAGCATAGAATTAGCTTTATTAACAATGTTGTTAATGTGCTCAGTAAAATCAAGATTCGGTGCAATAAGTACTCCAAGGTCCCTTACTTTAAAAACACGAGATAGAATTTGCTGGTGCGGGTGCATAACTTCACAGGTCATAACTTCACATGGGTCATAATTTCACCTCTAGTGGGTTATAATTTCACTTTCTTCGGGTGAAGTTGTGTCCCATCTAAGGTGGGAATTAGCTTCACTTTTTTGTGGTCCAGAATTTCACTTCTGTGTGAAGTTATGTCCCACTCAAATTGGGAAGAAATTATCATTTTTACTATTTACTTATACATAATTTGTCTACCAAAAACTGCATTACTCTGGCGCGATTTTTTATTATTTTCAGAGTCTTGAAAACTGAACTAACTACAACTACAAAAAAGTCTTATTAATAACCATTTTTATTTACTTTTTATCGACAAAATGGAGAGAGCAATTCATTTATCAAAGCTGTTGCCGTTTTCCTTAATTTGGAAAAGCAACCACCACACATCTTGTAATGCATACTATAGTGTCTGGCAAGCAGGTGCTGCAGTGCAATGATTCATTTCGAGCATGATGACAATCTGTAATATTCAAATTCGATTTGTTTTGATTGGGAGTGAAGCGAGCGGAAAAATTTTGCCCAAAAGAGAATCAATTTGGGGTGTGAAAATAAAAAAATTCGCGCGAATTTTTTTATTTTCACACCCCAAATTGATTCTCCTTTGGGCAAAATTTTTTCCGCTCGCTTCGCTCGCTAGCAATTGTACCTGCTACATTTGTTGGTTCAAGCTCCAAATTCGTAATACAATTTTCTAAAACTTTTAAGACTGATTGTAGAGTTAAGGTTTAGTATTGAAAAACTCAATAATGAATACGTTTTCTTGATAGGAATTGCCGACGATAGCATTGAAAAATAGTGATTCCGTGTGCATTCACATGATGCAAGGACACTGAGGATGATCAATAAAAAATGTCTTTCCGAAGGAGCTGTTAATGTCATTGAAACAGCTCAGTTAGTTGAGATGACAAAGAGGTGCAATAAGATGAAACTGGATTCAAGTACCGAATACCAAAGCTCAGAAGATCTTTCACATTGGAAAAAGTTTCCTTAACGCCACATAGACCTAGAGCATGCGGTATATTTCAACCGTTATGCACTGAAAAAACATTGAAAATTTGTCAAAACTGTCCACTCAATTTATTGTTTTAGAAAATGTTTAAAACTTAACGCGAAGGTCAGAAACTCCGAATTTAATGTCTGGACTTATGACCCATCATAGTTGGTTAGTAGTCCCAAAATAAAATTCGGCACTTATGACCCACCATAGTGGGTCATTAGTCCCGAAAACCATTTTCGGGACTGCTGACTTCGGGAACAGATTCTCTGCGCCGCCGTGGAATGACTTAATAGGTGGGAAATAATTTCACCCAAATTTCAGGTGAAATTATTGCTCACCGAAGGTGGGAAACAATTTCACCCGAAAAAAGTGAAATTATAACCCACTAGAGGTGAAATTATGACCCATGTGAAGTTATGACCTGTGAAGTTATGGGTGCAGGGAAATTACTCCACGGGAATCTGCTCCACATGGGAATTTACTCCACTCAAAGTGGAAGTTTGCTCCACTTTTAAAAGTGGAATAAATTCCCACTACGAGTGGGAAATAACTGCATATTTGTGTGAGAAAGTAGTCCACTAAAAGTAAAAAGTGTGAGAAACAATTATTGCACTTCTTATTAAAAAAAAATTTTCAGAATGTCATTTTTTTCTTTTTACTATTTTTTACTATTTGTAGACAAAATTGACAGAGCAATTCATTTTTCAAAATTAACTGCTGCCGTTTCCTTCAATTTTTAAAAGAAACCACCACGCACCTTTGTAATGCACGCTTGTGTCTGGAAAGCAGGTGCTGCATTGAAATGATTCATTTTGAACATCTTTTTTCACTTTCGTCTTGACTCTAGAGATTATGACGATCTGGAACATTCAAAATCGTTTTGGTTTGGTTGGGAGCGAAACGTAAAAAATTTTTTCCCAAAAGAGAATGAATTTGGGGTGTGAAAATAAAAAAAATTCTCGCGAATTTTTTTATTTTCACACCCCAAATTCATTCTCTTTTGGGCAAAATTTTTTCCGCTCGCTTCGCTCGCTTGTAATTATTTTACCTGCTTCATTTTTTGTTTCAAGCTCCAAATCCTTTATTGAAATAATATTTTAAAACATGTGAGACTGAGTTAAGGTTAAGTATTGCAAAAATAGTACCTACTTACGTCTGCATCCACATGATGCAAGAAAACTGAACAGTGAAAATCATATCAATACAAAAATGTCTTTCTAATGGAGCTATTGATGTAATAGAAACAGCTCAGTTATTTTAGGTGACAAAAAGATGTAATAAGATGAAGCTGGGTTCAAGTACCGTATTGCTTGTAGAATGCCCTACTCTCACCGAACACCAAAGTTCAGAAGAATGTTTTCATGGGGAAGAGTTTCCTTAACGTCACATAGACTTAGAGCATGTGGTATGTAAACCTTGAAAATATGTTCAAACTGTTCAAATTGATTATTGGTTTACAAAATGTTTAAAACTTATCACGAAGAAACCCCGAATTTAATTTCAGGGCTAATGACCCACCATAGTGGGTTTGTAGTCCCAAAATAGAATTCGGCACTTTTGTTCCACCATAGTTAAACTGTGTGCAAAAATAAATAATTGTTTAATTTGTAAAATTGTAAAATTGTGTTCATAGTCAATAAATTGGTTGAATTTATCACATAAATTGATTGCATTATAATAACTAACATTCCTCGTAAAAACCTGTAGAGCTCAGTTTCATGCTGGGAAGTAATTCCACCAAAAAAATTGTGCAGTTATTTCCCACTTGCAGGGGGAATTTATTCCACTTTAAAAAGTAGAGAAAATTCCCACTTTGAGTGGAGTAAATTCCCATGTGGAGCAGATTCCCGTGGAGTAATTTCCCTGCACCGAAGTTATGCACCCGCACCAATTTGCTGAGATATAAAATACTCATAAGTCAAAGTTGCTTGTTTCTTTGAGAATGTCATTGCTTGGCACTTAGACGGGTTAAGATTTAAACTATTCTTATAACACCATAGAAAAAAATTATTTACATAATTTTGCAGAAGAATGCGATCATTGTTAGTTGTAATTTTATTGAAGATCTTCATGTCATCTGCAAAAATAAGAATTTCATTACTTCTTACACAAAAAGGGGCATCATTAATAGATAATATAAATAGAAGTGGTCCTAAATGACTACCCTGTAGAACACCCAATTTTGCAACAAAACTCTTCGAAAACATTTCTCTAAACTTGACTTGGTAAGTTCTATTTTCAAGGTGAGAAGAAATCCATGAAACAGGAGGAAAGCCTAATGAATTTAATTTTAACTTGATAATTGAATGAGAGAGTTAGTTGATCAAAAGCTTTTGAAAAATCAGTGTATACACAGTCAATTTCCTGTCCATTTTCCAAGCTGTTCAAACATTTATGCGTAAACGCAAGAAGGTTTGTGACAGTTGATTTTCTTTGCATAAAGCCATGTTGCTCACTGCATATAATGTTTTTGCAGTAAAAGGATAAACTGTCACATACTATTTGTTCGAACAGTTTAGGAATACAAGAAAGTTTACAATATGCGACTTATCTCCTTTTTGAAAGACAGGCGTGATGTAAGCAATCTTCCAAATAATAATTTTTTTACCGTCCTATTACTTTTATTACGGAGGCTTTTTAATTCTTTTGTGTACCAAGGAAGACAAGAGGTGTTAGTTTGGATGATTCTTTTCATTGGCACAGTTTCGTTTATGCATCTCATTAGTACAGACATAGAAGCTCGTGATAATTTCGTCGATGTTATTGGAAAGGGGTAAGTTATCAATACCGTAAGTTTTGGGAACGTGAGAAGCAACACTAGGGGGAAGATCAGTACTAACTGTGCGAAGGGCGACTACGGGGGGGAAAAGGTAATGCTACAAATTCTTCGACCAAAGTGTCTACATTGATATATGTATCGATTTGTTGAGACTGTTTTCCTAAGCCCTTCTCCTTTATATTTTTCCATTATTGGTGGCTATTCATATATTATGAGATAGTTTGCTTCTATAAAGTTCAATTTTCCTTTCTCTAATTTTGAAGACTTTTTGATTACGCAACATACGATAAGTTTGATGGTCTATGTCTAGTCTATAATAAATTGTTATTGTTTAAAACGACTTTTAGTTCAATGCGTTTCGCCCAGGTACGACAGTTGGGCTCATCAGTTAGATGCTTTTTAAGACGCAACGCTTAGTCGATGACTGCCGACACAAATAAAATTTACAACACATTATGTGTTGTGAATTATATTTTTCTAGAAAATTTTTTCCAAATTCATAAACCTAGAAAATATTTGCCTGAGTCTGGCTAAGATGAAAGATTGGGGAATAACAAAACAAGAATTTTTTGCTGTTGTTAAAATGGACTTTTTACAATATTAAATTTGCATTGGACTAAAAGTCGTTTTAAACAATAACAATTTAACATTTTAAAAAGTCCATTTTAACAACAACAAAAAATTCTTGTTTTGTTATTTCTCTATCTCTAGTCTATAATGTTGTATCTATGACTGGTCCCATTGAGAAATAAGACAGTGGATTTCATTCGTAAACCAACGCAACGGCGTTCACCAGGACCCATGTTCTGTAACTTATCACTCGCAAGAAAAAAGTGATAAACGCAATTTCATTGAAATTGTTTCGATTCCTTGCGTTTATCACTTTTTTCTTGCGAGTGATAAGTTACAGAACATGGGTCCAGGCTTTATAGTTCTAGTTTGTCATAGAGGAATATACCTATTATACAAGTTGACGATATTATTATTTAAAAATTCAATTTGGTCATCTGAAGATGCAAGTGAGTAAACTTGTTCCCATTGAACTTCGAGTGTAGCATGCCTTTAACCATTGGTTCGATTGACTTCAAACTTAAACATTCGCGTGTGTCATTTTTTTGTTTTTTATATCCCAAATAAGGGTAGCCACCATACAAATTTTAAACCAAAAACCAAAAATTCAATTTTTTCAAAAAAGTCTCCTACGATTTTTTTTTTTAACGTACCTACTTGTTAATATTTTTTTCGGAACACTGATATATTTAATGTTAACAAATATTTTGCTATTGCTCCAAAACGGTACCTCTCATTTTGTTATAAGATTTTCTCGAAAAATAATAGTCCGATCAGCATACTTTTACTCTGAAGATACGTACCTATATATTGCCCAAATAATATTGTGTTTCCAAAAAATTTTCAAAAATTAAAAAAAAAAATATTTTTAGACTTTTTTTTCAAAATTCTGTATCTCAATAACGAATCAATATTAAAAGTTGAAATTAAAGTGCAAGACGTATCATAAAAGTTTCTTGAAGATTTATTGTGTTTCTACAAAGTTTTATGTATACAAAAAATTAATTTAAAAATACCGCTCCAAGGTTTTTTTTTTACTGAAAAATCAACATTTTTTAAGAAGTTTTATGTCATATATTTTTTTCAGATAAAATGTGTTTTGAGTTAAAAATTTCAATTTAAATTGCAACTTATACATTTTTATTACCCCCATGTCAGTTAAGTTTGTGAGTTAAGTTTTTGAATACAGTTCGTACGAACCAGTCTTGCACATTTTATTCTCTCCTCTTTGTTGTTATGATTTTTTTTTAATGTTTCAATCAAAATTGATCATTGTGGATTTCTGATTGCTTGCAATAAATATTGTTTATCGTCCAATTCAATAAACAGGTCTCAACAACAACAGCAAAACGACATAAACTTGAGTTTTATTTATTAAATTATGTTGTTTCTAAGCTTTGGAATCAAATGGAATCAATTGACGACAAAAAGGAACTCAAAACACACTTAAGAGAATGCTTAGATGTTTAGTCTTGAGCTACGGGACACACTTTTTATTACTAACCGTGGAGTCCGTTTATTGCAATCAATAATCAACTTAAAATAATGTCAAGATTGTTAATTATTTTGACAACTGTGAAACTGTAAATACCCGTTACAAAACTCCAACATATTATGTTTCAGTCTTTTGAAAGCCACACAACAACTTGATTAATTAACTAATTATTCAATGTTCCCGTGTTGGTGAACGTACCCCGAAAACACGATTCAAAAAATTCAAATGTAAATTTCCAAAGATCATTTAATATCTGTCACAGTTTTGTAGTTATGAAAACTTAAGACCGTGTTTTGTACACCTAACATTACGTAACCCGATCCACTTTTTCAAATTGTTCACAGTTTCCCACCTAAATTAAGTGGCCCAATTAGTGACGGTATTACGTAATGCAGATATCCGAGTGCACAGAGCCAGGTCTCCATATGTAACCCTTACCATCGCATACATCCGACAGCATAATGTAAAATGGACCAAGTAATCGTCATAAACAAATGAATACAAGGCTTGTGAAAACGCCAAAATATAAACGAGTGCAACAATTGAAAAAAAAACGATATCCTCGTTCAATTCCAGTGAAAGATAATGAACGCGTGTTTACGTAGATTGTCTAAATCCATATCGACATCGGAAAACAACAACTCATCGATTTACCACGCATGTGGGCTTCCAAAGCCAAATGCAATTCAATTTAGGACCAAATATAACACTGTTGCCAATGAAGTTTGAATCGAATCGAGGCGCCATACAATTTCGAAATAAGTGTGTGCATCCAAATCTTTTGCATTCTATGGAATTCTTTGTGACTGAAATCTTGCCAAGCTTACAATGAGGCTTACTACCTAACAATACACCGACTCTTCCTAAACGGCCCACACGATTCTCATACTATTTTCTTTGAAGGGGTTTCGAAAATGATTAATGGAAAATTCTCAAAGATAAGTCTAGAAATCCGACCATTTCTCCAATGCAAAAGGAAAGAAAATTCACATTTCAACATACTAGCCGACCCGACAGACGTTCTTTCTTTGTACCTATTCACAAATCAGCAAAATCCATACTTGGTAAACTTGTTTTTGGTCAGTCCTTTACATTAGCTGTTCTCTTAATTTTTTTTTCCTATTTCGGTGACATTCGAACTAAGTTGGCAATTGTGCCTCAAAAAAAAAAAAAGAAACACAAAACTTCGCGAATATTTTTATTGTTCAGAATACACCAACGACTATACAACGCAGCGGCATCATCATCAGATGATGATCATGTGGGTGGGTGGCCTCCACATCGCTGCCAGAGCCATATCCTCGATTTATCGCTGTTAAAGCGCCCCGTCATCATGGAGATTATCTGATTCTTTAGCAAATTGCATTTTGCCTATTGTGTAACAATCACAAAAGAGTTCCAACGCCGCCGAGTTAAGTTCGATTCGATTTGGTGTTGCATCAAGTTCATTTTGGTCTTGTGTGGTATCCTACCAACTAACCAACTGATGACCGATCGCACACGTTAAAATCTCCGCAATATTTAGACTCAACTGCCAACACACACACATAATCGAATTGAATCAGAAAGTGAAAAACGAATCCAGGTTAAGCTCATTGTTTTTGCTACGATGCTCTCATCGGGTTTTCTACATCTTGTTGCAACTTTTTGGAGTTCTCTTCCTGTATTCTTCAAAAGGCGCACCTAATCCTATTATTATTACATCAAAATCTTATCCGCATGTGTCAAGACAGAATCTTGTTTGCTTTTACTCCTAATGGGTTTTGAGTGACGTGTGGAAGTGGCGGTATCTCTGACCAAAGTGGGTATTGAGAAAGAATATCTTGTTGATGAAGGTACCTAGGTGTTAAGTTGTGGTTCTTTGGTTGAAGATGAAATGTTGAGGCAAAAAAGGGTGAAGTAAATCAATAGTTAAATGCTAAATGAATACAAGAAACTTAAGGAGAAAGAAACAAGCAAGCATCAAGACGGTGCTAAAGCTGATATGACGTTATTGAGGGGAAAGGAGAATGAATTTCAGGTCTTTGATCTTGAAGTAATATAGATTAGTATTGAAGAGTACAATTCTGGAGTCATGCAAGTTAGGTTAGGTTAGGTTAGGTTAGGTTAGAGTGGCTGTCCACCGAAAGGACCCCACCATGGGGGGTACCTCAATTCATCGATCTGGTGGTATTAAAGTCATGCAAGTTATATTTCCGTGAATTCCTTGACTAGTTCATTGGGGACTTCAAAGCTGAAATTTGGAAAAAAAACCCTTTGGCAAATAACGGAAACTCACAACGACGTAAAACCAGTTGATTTTGAAGCACCTCAAGCTTCTTAAGCTAACGGCCAGCCAAATCGACCACTTGCTAAATACTGCAAAAGGCATCTTACATCTAAATAAGCAAAGAAGTGCAGTCCTACAACAGAAGACACCAATCGGCTGGCAGCCATTGTCGTACTTTGCCAAGAATTTTAATTGTGCGCAGCAGAAATACAGCACGTATGACAGGGAACTCTTAGCAATCTACTCAGCTGTAAAGTACTTCAAGTTTATGTTGGAAGGCCGGAATTTCACCATCTTTACGGATCACAAGCCATTCCCGTTCGCCTTTAAGCAAAATGCCGAAAAAGCATCACCCTGACAGTTTAAATGCCTTGATCTGATTGGACAATTTTCGACCGACATAAAGCACATCTCTGGTACCGAAAACATAGTCGCAGATACATTGTCACGAGTCGAAGGAATTACAAAATTGGTTAGCTTTGAAGAACTGGCAGCGTTTCAAACAGGTGTTGCAAGACCATTCGTTATGAAACGTTACCGCCATCAAGTCTTCGAATCCTTGCACTGTTTGATTAACCCGGGCAGAAACGCTTCAGTAAAACTGGTTGCCTCGAGATTTGTCTGGCCTTCAATTCGAAAAGAATGCAGAGCGTGGGCAAAGTCATGCATTCCGTTAAAACGATAAAAAAATACCCTTCATACATCTCCCATTGAAAGGTTTGATCATCCTTCTTCGAGGTTCGAGCACATTCATGTGGACATTGTGGGACCATTGCCATACTCACGTGGACATAAATTTTGCCTTACTATCGTCGACAGGTATTCCCGCTGTCCGGAAGCCTACCCTGTAGAAGACTCAACAGCCGAAACACTTGCAATTTCTCGCTTCAGATCCCCAGTGACGATGAAAACAGCAGAAACCAGTTCGATTGTTGCCGTAAGCGTTGTATTCCTTGCCATTCGGGGTGTTGTTTCGCTCTCCAGCACGCGATCGGGACCTTGCTCGAAGCGGCTTATGATTTTCGTCACTACGCTTTAGGTCTAGATCTACTTTCTGCGTGAAACTAAAAATTGCAGATTCTGGTTGGCTAGATGTGCTTACAATCTGATGCTGTGGAATTACATCGTTGATTCTGTCTGCGATGAGACCAAGGCTTTCCAACTTTGTTGGATTTTCGTCTGTGCCGGGCGGATGTGCGGGAAGAAGTGTCTGGGTTTGGACGGGCAATCTATCGATCCAAATTGCTTTTAAGGCATCGTCGGTCATTGTGCCCCCAGACAACTCCTTTAGTCATCTAAGAAACTGGGACGGTTTGCTGTCACCTAACTGTTCTCGATCAAGCATTTGCCTGATTTGTTTATCTCTAGATGGGGCCAAACGAGATATCAATTCTTCTTTTAGTCGAACATATGCATTACCTTGTGGTGGGTTGATGATTACGTCTTGAACTTCCGTCGCTGTCATTTGGTCCAAGTTCGCAATAACCGGGGTAAAATTTTCGAGCATCAGAACGCAAGTTCACCAACGTAAACTGTACCTCGAGTTCTGCGAACCGTAGCTTCACATTTTCACGCAAAAATGGTGGCGGTCGTAGTTAAGCATGGCTAGATTCCACTTCGGAACCACGCGATGTTTGGTCCTAAATTTGTGCTTGCGCCTGCAAAAGTTGTCGCTGGAGATCTTGCAGTTCCGTTTCCAGTAAATTCTCCTTAGAATAATCTGTTCTGGAGACTGTGCCATGTGGTTGCTGGTTGGCTTCGGACATTTTGTCGAAAACTAAAATCCCGGGTAGATATTATAATTTATTATTAAGAATATCACGACGCGTCGCGAGAAAATAAATTACAATATACTTTAAAAACTATTTATATACAATCCATTTAATAGAGAACAACTTTGCCGCTCGACTCACAAATATGTATTGACAAAATTAAAGAATGAAAGAAAGAAGTTCATATGCAAATGTCTTGTTTGCAGAGTCGCACTCTTGCGGCCAATCGTCGAAGCTCACTATTATTTATTTGAATTTTGAAATAACGTATGAATCCTACAGATTTGTATAAGCATTCCACATCCACATCTACATTACAATTTATTTCATTTTCAAAACTCAACACAAATTTAAGAAAAAACTAATCTTAACTAATGACCTTTTCGCGAAACTGCTATATTCACTTCGTTCAATGCCTCGTCAGTTTCCAGCAATAAAAATGCTTTCAACCAATTTGGTAATTAATTTAAGTGGTACTTAAAAAAAAAAGCACAGATAATTGATGAAATAAGCATTCATCTATAACAAATCGATGAAAACAAAGTTTAATGAGTAAGACTTGTTACAGCGTTTCGTCAATCGGGTATGGTGATTCGTGTCCTCAGCTAAATAGCGTAAAATTTAATGCGCAAATAAAATCCACCAAAAACTGGTTAAGACATCAATCCAACCCATTCGTCTGGAAAATCAAATTTTAGTACAAAGAACATAATTTGTTTTATTTATTTTCTTATGCCAATAATCTCATATCTCTTTTCTGTGTTTGAACGGTTCTAAGCAATTTATTCAGTCAAATTTGACTGAGCTAATAGGCAAAACCTTTTTTTTCGAACTTCGATTGTTGATTAACGAAATTGAGTTTTGCTCAAGGCCTCTAGGGGCCATTTGAAAAGTTGTTTGCATGTGGTAATAGAAGAGAGTTTGTTGAACTAGCCAAGCCGCGCATGACAAGTCGATATTAGCGGGGTATGCTTACTTATAAATTATTCATAATTTGTGAGGTTAGCCTAGCAAATAGTAGGTTAAAGCTTTGTATAATAATTATATTTGTCATTTGTGGCTCTGTTCTTTTATTTAACAAATTTAAATAAAATTTCTATTCTAGAAGGCTGGTTTGCCTCATTTTTTCATAGAAGTATTGAAAGTGAAAAATTGTAGAAATTTAAGAAACTACAAACAAATTGATGAATGAAAAATGAGCGTAGTCTCATTTGCTTTTGCTTCAAGTTCAGTGACTCTAAAGCGCACGAAAGAAGAATTTCAAATTTTCTTGAAGTTATCTGTCCAGAATTTTGCTCGTTAGCTTACAATACCAATTTCAACAGCTCACATTTGAAACCGATTTAATATGCCTGCAAACAAGCTCCAAAAGATGTTAGTTTTGGTGATTGAATTATTTCATTCGGAGTGATGGTATTGTATTGTATATTTTTTATTGAACTTAATATTAAGATATACATCATTTATATAATCAAGCCTTGATGTGGATATGACAATTTATGACAGTTTAAAATTATATATGAAAAATGATTAAAGTTATTTATATTATACATACAAAATTTAAAAGAAAAAGAGGAGAAAAAAGAAGAATGACAATAAGAATAAAGGAAAGACGAGAAAGAAAAGAAAGTAGAAATAAAAATTAAATAGCAAAAGAGTGAAAAAAAGCAATTTCAATATTATACAAAAACAACCCGAAACTAATCCCCAATCTCATAAAAAGCAATACCGAATAAACATTATGGTCAATTTTAATGATTTGAAACATAAATTATTTTAAGTTCAATGACTAAGGGCCAGTTCGTTCAAGCTTGATCATCTTTAATCAAGGATTATTCCAGTTGATAATCCTAGAATTCGTTTGTTCACAAAAACTGTAATTAATAAATCTATGATTTGAGCACTTAATTTGAGATTTTGTTAATCATCCAATTTTGCTCGATTAAGGCAATTTAATCAATGATGTACTATAATTCAGTTTGTTCATACTTGATTTACGTACTGACAACTGACATGACATTTGCTTATCTTTTCATTCAAGCCTCATAGAATTGTGGATATCCATCAAATCGAGCAAGAATGTTATCAGAAATCATTATACACCGGGAGCCCTCAATCCTAAAAGTGCACTTACATGGATTTCAAAATTTCTTATATTAAAAGATAGTTTATAGAAATACCAACAAATTAAGCCCGGTATGACGAGGCCTATCCTGGCACCAGTATTTTTTGCATTTTTTTGCATTATATTTACATATAAATTAACCCACAACCACTTCATAAATTTTGTGATTTTAGCTTGAACAAATAAGGAAGGACGGTCGATGGACTCACGTGGCATTTCGAGTCTTACAACAACACAGATGTGGCTATCTGATAAATTTATCAAAGTATCTGCATTGTATCACACTTTTAATCAAATAACAAATTCATAAAACCTTATTAAAACAAACATAATTTACCTCAAGTTACATATAGGCACTTAAAAGGCCAGGTTCATTATAGAGGTTCAAGGTTTTTCAAGAGACATTTGCCGTCTCACTTACTGCAGCTTTTCTGTGTGATATCGCATCACATCTTCACGCAACTACATAAATTATGAAAAAAATGATGCGAGGAAATAATGTTTTTCTTTACAAGTGTTGACTATTTTTAGGTTAGCGATTGTAGATTGTTGTTAATTTAATCAAGATATTGCAATGATGTTACTTTACGTTACATGAGGTTTTTGGCAGCAATAATGAATATGAGGTCTTTATTTTTTTTGTGACCCTCGTGTGGCTATTTGAATGTACATGATGCGTTCTCTGACTGTTCTATTTTTTGCTTACCCAAACAAAATTGTGTTTTTATAAGTTTTTATGTTGTTTTTATTTGACACACAAATATTTCAGTTCTTATCCCACCAAAAAGGAGAAAAGACATCAAAGAGATATTCCCAGGGATGAAGAAACGTAGAAACTGTCAGATCTCGGTTTCAGAGCAGTCTTCTATCGGAGGTTCTCTATTATCAAAACCAAGTGCTTTGCCAATCTCAGTTGCTTTGTCGTTGTAGCCAAGCTTCCGTCTTGCTGGTCAGCTCTAACCTGAGGTCCGGAAGACATAGATTCTCAGCTGGAGTGTAAAGTTCCATGTGGCCCTTCCGAATAAGTGATCGTGTACGGGTCCTATATAGATAACGTGCACTTCCTGGTACAGCTCACATATTTCTCGTTTGAACCTTCTTTTTTCCGCATACGCTACAATATCCAATCAAGGATTTCCATGAAGGTGTTGTTCAACTACCTCGAAATCGTTGCTGCGAGCAGTTTTAGTCGGATTGCGAGGCTTCCGCTTCTCTCTCAACTCCTGTAATTTCTCTCCTTACTAGAAATTCTTCTTGACGTCAACAGATTGAGTATTTTCTTCACTTCATGCCAAGGCCAAGTTAAGGCTTCATTCTCATTGGGATTCCAAGCCATTGCTCCAGACGACTCTGACCTATTTTTATCGGCCAGTGTAGCTTGTACAGTTCACCTCGTGTGTGTTACCATAAAAAATCAAGAATAGGCTTATTTATCTTTTATATTGCTCAACTGAGTTGCAAACGTGAATGATTATCTAAAAATAACCCATTATATTGGTTGAAGCTCCCATTTCATTTGCCCAACAACTATTGCTTACTAAAGTCACGTTTGTTTCTGTCCCATCAACATTTTTTCAAAAACAAATAAAATACCTAAGCTTGTCCCAAATCAATCAATGCACTCTCAACTCCATCCCAAAACTAAGCCTCTTAAACAGAAATTTCAACTAACTCAAAAGTCAAAACCATTTCCGCATATTTGGCGATGGAGCTAATGGAAAGAAGTGATGATTCCATCACCGCCATCAATCTCCGCTATGAGTAATATCTTGTAGGTCCCCATCTATAAATCTCGCGTCCAGCCATCTTGGTTAAGTATTTTCTTCCAAACCAGTTTTTGTTTTCGTTTCTTCTATTTTGCACTAGTAAATGTTCACATTTCAGTCTCACGCTCGTTCATTCGCTTGTACTTTTGCTGGTGAGCAAAATAGAATTTACATAATTTTTCAGCTGTTACAGCATAGAACTCCGGTGCGGCTTGTAAGAAAAGTAGTTCAGTTGTGCGATATGCACATGGCTGTTGCCATTCACAAGATTAAGTTTAGTGGGAGAGCACCAGGGCAAAAGACTGGTAACACAGAAACTTCTCTATTATGTAATTGGGTATTATTTCTTATGTTTTTTTTTCTGTTGTACCTCGTCATACTGAAACTCGTTGGAAGTTAATTTACTGGGAAAAGAGAAGTGTATCGTTTTTCGTTTTGCTCATTCGCAAGCTTCGCATTTCGCATACCTCCAACTCTTCACTTGAGTTTTCATCACTGTTATCTGATATACGATTACCTTGATTATGTCACCTAAAAATTCACCTACACTAGAGTACAAAATATGCAAAAAATTATACCTACCATTGATCGGAGAAAACTCGACACGTACTCAAATGAATTCTTGGTCTTCTGTCGAAATAATATGTTTTATCATGTAGGAAACAATGTGGGTGGTTAAATATGCACCGAAGTATTTCCTTGAAGGGAGTAGAAAATTGTTGACGAATTATAAGTGCGGCTTCACAATGAAAAAAATATGTATATGATAGTCAAAACGAAACACAATATTGTCTATTCACCTTTCGATCGAACTTCGAGTTATGAAAGGGCCACAGGGGTTGCAGACGTACTTAAAGGTTTCAATTCATCTGAAACAAAGAACAAACCAGTTCACATTCACATAAATAATTACTGCACTTTCTTTAGCCATCCCGACTAATTCAAAGTCACCTTCAAACAAACTAATGTCAAGTTGAGGTACCTTCAATCTTCATACTCTCTCCGTGCTCTACGGCTCGCGACTCAAAAGCTAATCGAAGTGAATTATACATATTTCGCTATATCTACATTACAATTCAAACCGAAATTAGTAATTTTTGTAGCTCAATCCAATCTTATCGACAAAACTACGCACTAGGGGGCAGCTTCTAAGCAAGCAACACGACTTGATGTTCAAATAGCCGCGAGTCACTTGTATGTTTAAATTTGGGGAAAAAACAAAGATATCAAAGCGAGTTCGGCTTTTCCAACAAAAAATACGAAAAGCTAAACAAATATATCATTGTTTTCGAACCTTCAAGACTACAAGTAGTCACACACCAGATAACGATCATGTTTCGAAATCGAGTTGTTCTTGAGTGAATGAAGAGGAAGACGTGTATTTTTTAGATAACTTCATTATTGGCATTAACATAAAGTAAAATCAGCGTGCAAATTACTTTTGATGTCGACAATCTAGACTTCGTACTGCTCCTGCAGAAGTCATTTGAGGCCACACCAAGTCATGATGATGATGCATTAACTGCATACATTACAAATTCTAAAATAGCGTAAATTATATCTACCAACAATATATAATTCATATCGGACCAGAAAGACTTTTGTATGAAATTTTACAACTCGACCGTATATAATTCACACCCACTCTTTGTAATAAATGTGCATAAGGGAGCGAACCGTCGACGACAAGATCAGGTTGCAGAGTGTGAACATTCCATGTCTCCTAAGATACCGAAGCCGATCAGTACAGAGAAGTACATGAAGTTCCGAGCCGTGAAGGAAGAAAGTCATCACAGCGGAGAACTCCAGTCCATCAATTCTGATACGAAGTCATATATTTTTAAGAAATCTAAAAATAATACTTAGTTAAATAAATAGAAACATTTATATCTTTTATCTATTGGACCGAACTAAGTTTTACTGTTCCTACCTTAGTAGTTCCTGGATCCCCTGAAGATACCCCAGCCTTTGATAACAAAGAACACCACAAGGTGAATATTTAATTGCTGCGCCATCTCCATGAGAGATGATCGACAATCGAGGGCAGTTTGAGAGTTGGTTGAGACACCGTCGAGAGATTTTACTGCAGCCTGACTGGCAGAGAAGATGCGGATATCACAAGTTGATAACACGTTTTCTCTACACCAGGATAGAACTTCTTTGATCGCTAAAATTTCCGCTTGGAAGAGGCTACAATGATTTGGTTTAAGAGGCTTAGATTAAGGTTTTCTGAGTAGGGACTCACCACTACCAACACCATCATTTGATGAGTTCTCTGCATTCTTATGGCTTCTACATTCCTAAATGAAGTTAAACAAGACTTCAAACTTAAACAAATTTCAATTAAATACATTTTTTGATATCCACTTTAGACATTTTTATTTATTTAACTCTTTTTCTTCTCGTTTCAGATAGCTAAATGATTTCAAGTGACTCATCCCGAACGTAGAAGGTAAGTCATTTAGTCAAAAGAGCAGGCTCATGGGTATTTCCATACTTCCTTTTATCACCCACGCAGTTTACTTTGCAAACAAAACAAAAATTTACTCAAAACCATTGTCAATAAAATCTTTCTTATCGGAAATCGTTACAACGAACGTTATTGTTTTTGTTATTTAGCTCTGCTCGTCACAATGCGGTAAAGCTTTGCTAAATCTATTAAACAAACATTCCCCGAAGGAGACAGCTATTTATCTACAAATCCCATCTCGCATTTACGGTCTCATAAACATTCGAAAAACACGATTTGCCGATAAGACCTTTCAGGTCTTCAAATTTATGATAAAATGACGTGTTTTGTTTGAAATTGATTTTATTGATTCGCATGCAAATTTCAAGGCTTGGTTGTGAAATTGTGAATTTAGACATTTTGCATTTAATCTTCGAATATAATAAACAAATCAGCGGTTGAAACTTTCAATTTGAAGGAGAACTATCAGCTTGGAATAATAAATTTTTTGTCGAAACGACACTTTGAATTTGAATAAAGTTTGCAGATCCAAAGACCAGATTTCGATGGAAGACAATCAATTAAAATCAACTTAAATTTATGAGAACCAAAAATCTGCATAACTTCTTCAATTTCACAGATTTACCAGTCCCGATTTAAACTTATTTCACCCCGAGTGTTTATTACATATTTAGCGATTGACCCTGTATCCTAGCTTACCCTTTAGAGTTTAGAGTTTAGACGCTGTTCTTTAAAAAATACAAACAATCGATCTTAGTCTTATGTAAAAATCATTTGAAATTGCATTTCCGGGCCAGTGCATAAAACTAATCCATTAAAGAAACATCCATTCCCACTTTCCATTATAGCTCTGCAAAAAACAAACGCAAAACACCCATTTCCACCACAGATAAAAACAAATTCCCCATCATAATGCCAACATTGTGTTTAAATCATCTCCCTAAATTAACGATAAAACTTCTATTCCCGAAGAACATCCCACAAAACAACATTCTACATAACTAATAACACCAGCACTTTGCAGATATGTCAAGAAGTCTCTCATCTTCTTTGTGCTGAATGTATTCACTTTTGGCTTTGAAAAGATAAAGTCGTTACGTTATTGGTGTAATACAGCTTCTCACTCTCTTTCACATCAGATACAAGTTCCACGACTTGGGTTTCTTTATAAGCGCATTAGAACTGTTCGCCCAGTTTGCCAGTTGAAGCGCTTCAATAGAAATCGCCAATCGTAAAGAAGTAAATAACTCTGCGGGTAAGCAGCGGCAGCGGACTTCTCTGTTAAGGTCTGAGCGTAGCTATGAAAAACTACACTACTCATGGGAGTGTTAATAATAATAACTTCATGAGTTCTGCGGTCACATTTATTAATGTAGATTATTATCCTCAAGGGTCAGCAGAGATGCTGAATGACAGCGTAAACAACATGTGTCTGCATTTGTGCAAACTTAAATGCATTTTACAGTGCTGTGGAAAAAAATTGATTTTTGGTGAATCAAAGAGTCTTTTCTTAGATGATCCCAGTTTAATTGTTAAGGGATGGTATTCGAAAGCATTTATTTGAAGTGACACTAACATTGAAATACAAAACAGGTTCCGTTCCCTGATACTGCACCTATATTTTTAAAAGCGGGAGACAGTTTTATTTTTCTGAGAGGAGGTTTTGTATACCCTTAACAAGGAAACACAGTACGGAGGGTTGAAGTCACTGACTAACATAGGTTAAGTTAGGTTAGAGTGGCTGTCTAGATGTTGTTGACTTACTTAGACCTCAAGGGTCCATACTGATACCACTAAAGAAGTTACTCATGGGAGAGCAATAAACTTAAACAAACCATTTTGTACTTTTAATGAAATTAGAAGACATCTTGTGTCGATCGTTGCCAGTTCACTGGTATTATCGAAAAAGGAATTACCAAGGTAGTTATTCCTTCTATTGGAGAGTGCCGGACATATACATAGGAGGTGTTGGACTGTTTCCTCTTCCTCCTCGTCCAAGCAGCTTCTACAGAAGTCATTCGTGTAGACCCCTAGCCTCATAGCATGAGGCAGTGTCCTGTTATGACTCCAATTGTGCAGCTTATACTTTGTCAGCTCAGGGAGATCAAGCCTTTTGACCGATTCAGGTCTATGCTTGGCCATATTTGTTTGGTTGCTAGGTAGGTGGTACCCTGTGACCATCTAGCATTAGTTGATTCTAGAGCATATTGTTTGAGAAGATATTTGCTTGTAGCAAGTGGTGTTCCTATGTTGTGTCTTTGTCTAAAAAAGGGCAGAAGTGTTCCGATTTTGGCGAGCTCATCAGCTTTGCAATTTCCCGGAATGTCTCTGTGGCCCGGCATCCAAATGAGGTGAATGTTAAACTGTTCTTTCATGGTATTCAGAGATGATCGTGGACTATAAAAGACTTTGTCGAGACAGACGCGAGAGATATGAGAGTGGCTTTGCTGTCCGAGAAGATATGTATATCCTTGCAAGCTATTATCAAGTTTTCTTTGAGCCAGCATAGTGCCTCTTTTATCGCCATACTTCTGCCTGGAACACACTACATTGATATGATAGACTGAGATTCAGTTGTTTTGAGTAAATACCAATTCCAACGCCGCAGAAGGTATTTAAACCGTCTGTAGAGAAGTGTACCGTGTTTTTTTTTTCAGAGATCCTCTTTCTTCCCAAAAGGATTTTGAAGGTATGGAAATATGGAAGTTGATATCTGAGTGATCTGGGATGGATCAGAAATTGTCTTAGATAGTAGTATGACCAGTATTGTTACTAATGCATTGAGATGTGGCGCTAAGCCTCAAGCATGAGTTGGCTGCCACCATTTTAGAAAAGATGTCAAGAGGTGTAAGGTTTAAAAGTACCTCTAAGGCTGCTGTTGGTGTTGAGCGAAGTGCTCCAGTGATGCACATACCTGCTGACTGCTGGACTTTAATGGGTTTATTCAAATTTACCATCTTGTCCAGTTCGACAACTCAATTAATGAGTATCGGTTTGTTTACCCAAGTGTATAGCCAGTGGGTTATTTTTGGGGAGAAGCCGCATTTTGAGCCTATGGCCTTTTTACAAGTAAAGAGTGCTACAGTAGCCTAAGCTATAGGTACACTAGGCTATAGATATTACGGGTAGAACCCTATAGTATCGGCATTTTCGTACCTATAGCTTAGTGCAGGTTGATATTTCGGTGCTTACTGAGTGTGAATTGTTTATTTTGTTTTGCTTTTTTTATTATTTCGCAGCAGAATTGTTTTGCTTATTAATTCAGTTTTCTGTCACAAAACTGTTAACTTGATATTCAATTTGTTTCACCACAGGTTATATGGCCGAGCACGATTTTTAGTATTGTCTGAGTTGTTCAGCCTAGAATAGTGAGTCAATAACGAGTCAGTTAACTTTCAATATACTTTCTGGGAAAACTCGATGCAGCATCCCTGATGGACCACTGTCCTGCATCCAGTCTTTGTTTTTTCCTGATATTGCGACATTCAAAAGTAATTGTTTTGCACAGCACTGTTCGATGCAATACCAAGAGTCTGCTGTGTAATATTGTTCGCTCAAGCTGACCATGCATAACCGAAGTTCCTCAATTTGTCGCTCAACGACCAAGCATCATGTGTCGTCTTCTCTTCATAATTTCTGGGCATAAGGCGTTATAATTTAGGATTTGTGAACATCTCCTCCGTCCAGCCCAACCACAACGTTGACGTTGCGTCGAACGCTTCGCTTAGTGCTTAGTGCAGTGAGCATGCGATTTATCTAAATCGCTTCGTAGATACGCACAATTGGTCTTCCATTAAAAGGAATGGCAATTCTCCTTTCAAATTCATAAATACTGAATTAAGAGTAGAATTTATGGAACTCAATAATAAAAAGTGATTAGCATCAATATTTTCTGAATCTAGCAATTCTTTAAGCACTTGGAAAAGAGGGTGACGACGAGGACAAAAGGTTCCCCAACCGACAAATAAATAAACAGATTAAGTCTAAACTTAACCTGACTATGTTCTTCGGGAGTCTCAATCTCAAGCCATTCTGCTGTGCAATGGCTTTTTTTCGTTGGGAGTCGTTTAGAGTATAGCTAAGGCGATCATTGAATTTTTCAAGATATTGGGAGGCAGGGGAGTTGCCAGAAGTTGCAATTTGATTCAACTTCAGATTCTAGAGTTCAGTGATCGAAGGAAGGTGTTGGCGGTCGTTATGGTGAATCATGTGTTGTTGTGGTAATTTAGATATCGAGTTGCGCTCGATAAGCTCACTCAACAAAGTTGCTTCGGTTCGAGTAGAGGTTGGTAATGATGACGATGATTGTGGTTTTAAGAAGTGGCCTACGCATTTTGTTATTCTGGCTTCAGTATGGGCGAGTTTTCGCTCCTCAGACCATTCGGTCGTTCTCCAGCTTCCGCTTCAAGGTAAACCACACATTTGCAATTTCAATTTGTTACACAGTTGGTGTGGGAAAAACAAAGTCCGATGGTAGTTCAAATTTTTGTTTTTCATAACAGAACTAGTTCTTACATTTTTTTTTCTGGTTCGATGCTTGAATCAATACTTGAAAAACAGCTTTGACGATGCATTTGGTGTCAATGAGATTGTGGACGCACTCCATTTATGATTTTGAAATCTTTGTCTATTTGCCTTAGATTGAGAATACTGTTGTGCGAAAATTGCTTCAATTGGTATCAAATCTATTGCAGCCAATTGGAATGGTTCTTGCAACCGCTTGAGGGCTGAAATGTGGAACCAATTTGACCATTTTGGACCTTATTTGTGCAACCCCTTAAGACCGATATCATCAAAGCTACAACCCGAAACAATTCAATCAACCTTTAAGAGCTCTTAAGTTTTAGTACAGTCCACAAGATTACTTTGAAGCGATTGCACCTGAGTTCGTTGAACATCTTTAGAAAAAGAAAGTCAAATCCATAGTCGAAATCATTCTTAAAGAAGAAGATCTCCCAGTCTCCCAAATAAGTGGTTTTCCCTCATTGAATCGAATTTTTCATCACAATGCCGATAGCAAATCAACATAGAAACCTCCAAAAAAGTCTACCTTCAAATTATTACGTTCCTGTCATCAATTAAAGTACTTAACTAGAATTAACGACACATAAAGCTCCCAGCCTTTGAAGGCACTTTCACGCCTCTTATACAATACCCTTTAATCCAGCAACCCAACGCCAATCTAAAACCTAAGCCAGCACATAATCTCCGTGTGATTCAACTCAATTAAATTTTCTCAAAACGAAAGTGTTCTTAACAAAACAAACTTGCTGCGTTCGATAAACAACTTCTAGCTATTCATTAAATAAAAATAACATCAAACCTCACACATCCGTCTTCACACCATTCTACGACTCAAATCGACAATGGTGTGACGTGTGACATTGTATTGAAATTTGAGACGGACAAGCGAAGCACTTTCCCTATTTGATATTCAAGCCCGATCTTCGAGAATCGCCGCAGTGAGTGATTTAAGTTGTCAACATGTGACTTGTCAGTGGTCTCGTCGACTTGTATGGTCACTCGATCTTGTGTTTGAAAGAGTTTTGGATACCAGGTTAAAAAAAAGGTGATTTCGCAACATTTGACATGAGGTGGGGGTTATAACTTTGAAGCCAACGTTGAACTTGCACAGTATTAAGATTAGACACACTTTTGATGGCAAGCAATCAAGCATGAAGAAGAACAGGTTTGACTCAAACGAAGAGAGTTGTTTTGGTTTCAAACTATTTTGGTCATCAACCTTTTCCCTCTGTGAACGAGCATTTAATTACACTAGATTCGCTAACACCCACAAACCAACCCGACCAGCTGTCACTATGCCAGCACAACTTGATGAACAGCTAGAATACGAAATGTGCTTGGTGCCGTATTCGATGGTTGCAACGCCTCTGTCAGAATCTTCGAACGAGGATTCAGATATTTTATGTTTGACATTTCGTTTGAAATATTTCGTTAGTCGGTTTCACAAAGCTGTGCTGTGTGTCCATCCATAAAGTAGGTCGACACCATGAGACCCATGTCCATATCATAGTGTTGTAGTCAGTCGGACGTGCATGGCTCTTGTCTTCTTCTACTTCTACCGTCGAAGTTCCCAAAACAAAGCGCTGAAACATCTTGCTGCTCCAAACGGATCGAACCCATAAAAAGAATATTCTGTGAAGATCGATGTTGTCGATCAGTTGGGCCGCTGTTGTGTTATCTGGCACTAAACGGGCTTTTAAAATGAATTATTGCTTCCCAAACACGCGGTTACTTGAAAAAAAAAAAAAGAAAATTGACAACGACTATCGGCGCGACTCAACTGGTAGAACATTCACACTGAAATGCCGCAGGGTTTCCTTTTATAAGCCTAAATGGTGATTGAGCCACAAGCCGCCCCGCCTGCTTGCCGCTCAGCGTGCTGGCTAATCCACAACGTGTCTCACATTTGCGGGTGTCTATGTTGTGTCGTCGTTTTTGTTGTTTTCGACAAAACGTGACAATTTAAGTCGTCACCAATTTATTTATGATTTTACTGAATTTTCAAATGCCTTTCGATGCGTTCAGTTTGCTTGGTCATTCAGAAGGAAAGAAGAGGGAAGCATCGAACATCGAATTAGTGCGTGACCGGCATAATGGACTAAGACACATTGACAAATGACGACTTTGTATTCGATATCGATTGAGAGGGGTAATTATGGTAGCCACTGTGGTTAGCCAACAAAGATGGGAGAGAATTGCGGGAAGGGGTATCGGCTATCGGAGCTAGTGCGATACTGTTTAATGCAAAGCGTTGCGTAGCTATCGCTTTTTGTTCGTTGGATGCTTGGTGTATGTTTGACTGTGATGTTTGACAGAATTCATGGATGACAATGTGAATGCACTTTTGTTGACGACACGTTTTTTTGTTGAAGACAGAGACAACTGACGCGATGCACGAAATGCGATGGAACGGATGGATTGGCTTGTAGTTTGCAAGGATTCAATAATGCGAGTTGAATGACTGTAAATGAATTTTTGATTTATTATTGAATTCTTAAAATAACTATGCATTGAAATTTTGCTTACATTTTTTATCAACAAAAATAGCAGTTAAAATGCTTTAAAATCTTTCATCAAAGAACTTCTTGAAGTAGATACATCTCTTATTATGCCAGAGACACAGTGAGTGCTTTCGGAAGTAGGAAAGGGCTTGGAAAGGAGGTGCCGGTGTACATTGGCCTTATATTCCTGAACATTGCAATTATTTGGAAAGACAGAGACTGGAAGCGCGAATATAACGGGAGAATTGTTTAAGGGGAGGAATGCAACTGGCTATTTCACTAGAGCAATTACCGTAGAAGTAACGGTAGAACAAGGAGAGACACGCAACGTTACGACGACGGTGGTCTAAAGGGGTGAATGAGTCAGTGATCTCTCTATCACCAATCATTTTTACAGCTCTTTTTTGTTTTACATCCAAGAGGCTTAAGTAAGTAGCTGGAGCACCAGCCTAAAGATGAGAATTGTACTCAAGCTTTGGACGGATATATGTCTTATAGATAATAGCCAGATCATACTGGGATAAAAATTTCTTGCATCGCCTTCTTAAAAAAATTAAACATCTTGCGGCATTTTTGGCGACATAGCATATGAGCTCGTTCCACAAGGGGTGGTCAGTGATGCACATACTGAGAATCTCGAGATGTTCGTTCTCCTTGATACAAGTGCCACTCATGGACAGTGACAGGGGAGATTTATCTCGCTTAAACGATACAAGACAGCATTGAGTTTTCGAAGCATTAAACTCTACGCGATTTTGTATTAACCATTGTACAATGCTGTTTAGGTCAGAGTTCAATGAGTTTATCATATTTTGCCGATGCAGTTCCACATCCGAAGAGGAGGGATGTGAGTCTGGGAACGAAAAAGGAAAGCTAAAAGGGTACTATCGTCAGCGAAACAATTTATTGGATAAGAAGTTACAGACAAGAGATCATTTATAAAAATGAGAAAGAGGGTCGGAGACAAAACGGAGCCCTGGGGCACACCAGCATTTATATTGTGGGTTTCAGACTTGAATCCCTCCAATACAACAATACCGAAATGTTGCCGATATTAAAGTGAATCTATCTTTAAATTTAAAGAGTCGAAGTTCAAAAATTATGTCACTTGCAATATTCCTCGCTTGCGTTGCAAGTGTTTTCCAGGTTGTCAACTCGACCACATACCCTTGAGGCCCAGTGGACTTTTCTCGAATATTTTTTGTTGACGATAAGAAAGCTGATAAGAAGTGGTTCAAAGCTTTTCACTAAATTAACAATATTTTTGATCTCATAATGTCAAACTATAACGAATACAAAATATCACATTCCCGAATAATAATTTAGATTATATCAACAAATACACACAGGACACAGCTTCCATTCCCCATCAGCGCGTTGACAGCCAAAACCAAAAGCACTACAATATGTTAAATGCCAAACAATTGCATTGACAGTTAACAGCTGTATTTACAACAAACGATGTCATCCAAAATATGATTCACACCATCTGTCGTTCTTAAACAAAGTAGGGTGCTAGAATTTCCCCCACGATTTCCATCACAGATCAGAAAATTGAGGAAACAGACATTTATTGACACTATTTTCGTTTCTATCACCAGGCACCCAATTCGGTTGCATATTAAAATTGATATTTCAATCAAATAGTCTTTGCCTAGCTGTGACTTGTTATGTTTAAGGGAATAGAGGTGGAAAATGCACAGGAAATGCAGACAATTCCGACAAGCCCATTTTTATTCAAATCCAAAAATACTGGCTTCCATTTATCCGTATGGAAGAAGTAACTGCTCCCAGCCTCAGCGCTGTCGAATTCCTCTGTATTCGGCAACATGTTTCATTGCACACTCTGGAAAACAAAACATTTTCTGGTGATTCACTTTACATTTGTTTTTCTTTGAGATGTAATAGCAGTGCGTTTCGCGTGGCGCACCGCACGTAGGCTCCCGAGATGAAATTGCTTCTTCCTTCGAACAATTTTTTGGGATCGGGCATCAATACCACAGGCGCGAACAACAGAACGAGACTCCTACGCACCGCAAATGAGGTGAGGTGAGTCGTGTTGTTTTGGTTGTTTGGGGTAAGGCTCCTTCATATAACACCAAATGGGTGTGCAAAGAGTACGCATGTTGATGCAGTGCCTGTGTCTGGGTTGTTTTATTTCTTTTCGGGGGCACGACCGTACAACGCATCCACAGCAGTTCCGCTTTGGTATTTCTCGAGGGTGTATATTTTTTCTGTAACGATATGGCGAGAATGTATATTAGCCGCCTCGTTATAATCGTTTATTTGTTGTTGATGATGATGATGGAGCACATTGCTGTTCGCTAACGTATGGGATATTTTATTTTCACATCTGTGAGAAGCGATTTCACAACACTTTGATGAAGGGAAACGATTTGGTTTCGTAGCGGTTATTCCGTTTTGGATTGCATTCACAGAAATGTGTAGGGGTTTTAATTGGCAAGATCATTCGCAATCCAATTTGGAAGTTGTGAATCTTGTCAATGATGAAAGTTTTCTCTTGTACAGGGTGTGGGAAAACGATCAATTTACTTTCACTTCCTTGCTGGGTTATTTATTTTTATTTGTTTAAATTCGTTTTTATTATGTTTCCTCTTAAACCTTTTTTTCTTTTAATCGACTAACTTCATAAGATGGGCTTCTTTCTGAAAATAGAGTGAAATTAATCTTATGGTGATCCAAAGCGGCGCGGGTTTTGGTTCAATGTTCTGAATTAATTGGTTATAATATGGATTTGGCCTCTCGATTGGACTATTTCAGACGTAGTGGTGGTCAACTTTGAGATAACATCATTTTCAAAAAAGAATAGCCATGAATTGTTCTTTTAACCGATGATTTATACAAATTTTAAGTTAACTTTCAAATTTTGTACTTAAGATTATAAATCAAACCTCACGATGAATCAACCCTATACTTGAAGCAAAACACAGCTTCAAAGCTTGAGAGTTTTGGCCTCTATAGTCCCATGATTTGCATGATTTACCATCAATTAGAGACTTATTAGAGTGAATAGTTTTTTGGGTCTCCTTGAAATGTTTAAATAATTTACTCATTAAAAAGGGGCGGTTCTTTAATCGGTTTGAGCTTTTTTAATCGATATTTATGTGGGTGGGTGGTATCGTTTTAATTAAAAGATTGGCCTTTTTAAATTTATGTAGCTCTAATAATTTATTAATTTCGTCTGAAGAAAATAACGCGTGAGAAAAAAAATCCAAATAATATTATGTAGACCCACATTTTTTCGAGATGACAAGAGCGTTATGGTATTTCTTCATGAATTTTGAACGGTTGGCTGTCAAGACTGTCAAGAGTCTCAAGGCTCCTTTTAATACAAAAAAGTATTTCAAAAAACGGGTAGCTCCATTCAGGGCGTCAATAAGCCAGTCTTCATGCCCAAAGCGTAGTGTTGATTTTGTTTGTTTGTGCTCTTAGAAAATGTTTGGCTGGACTATGAGCATGTATTTCTTGAATCGTAATAACCAAGACATTTTAGTTCATAACATTTGAACTTACTTTCAATATTTTCAAGTGTCCACTTCCAAAGCATTTCTGAAAGCTTCAATTGCACAAATCTTAATTCTGTATTAGCAATTTCAATATGTCGTTGGATTCAAGACAACACCAGTTTCGCCTAATTAAGCCTTCAAGTTAAAGTTAATGCTTTGGAAAGCTTAAATATCTTTGAAAATGTCGTTGAATTGCTAATATCTCTATTTATTACATTTGGTCTTCCTCGATGTTTCTTATAATGCAAAGAACTTTCGTTTCCTCGTCTCTGGAGTCCACTGGAGTCAACCAAACGTGTTTTTTTTTTGTTATCTTATATGCTTCGCGACAAACTTGATAACGCAATATCATCATGATATTGCACATACATGGTCTTTTTTGGCCTTTTTTATTCTTTAACGTGTAATGATTTACAATTTCAGAGTTGATTATTGCAATATTCGTGAGCTTAGAATTAATTTTCTTGCTGCGTGTATCCACACTGTTTCAAAAAGGCCAGCTGTATTAGCACTGAGTGAAACCCAAGTAGGTGAACATACCGACCCTACTGAATTTCTTATTCATGGGTATTGCTTAGTGCCTTTATTCTTTCGCCACCATGGTCTCGCCGTCTACATGAGGAATGATGTTGCCTATCAATTCTTACCACAATATGGACGCTGCTCCAACCCTTTTTTCAATTTTATGTGGTTCTCCGTAAATAAGTACCTACATCATTCACTACTGTTTTCTTTATCGAAGCCCTGTATCCTCACACTAAAATCGTTATTACGGGTGATTTCAATGTACACAATTCTTCGTGGCTTCTCCATTCGGGCCCGACAACACCCGAAGGAATGTGTGCTGAGATCTTTTCTGAATTCAACCACCTTACTTAGCTTGTCACCGAGCCCACTCGAATATCTGACATTGATGGCCAAGCTGAAAACACTCTTGACTTGTTCCTTACATCTCACCCTGATAAATACACTATCAATATATTAACGCCTCTAGGCAGATCAGACCATAGTATAATATCTGCAAATTTCTCGTGTCAAACTTATCCAGTTAGAGAAAGAGCTCAGAAGAGAACTGTATGGCAATACGAGAAAGCCAACTGTTACGGCCTCAATAACTTCTTCCGGATCTTTTACTGGTCACTATGCTTGCTTTTATCCCGAATAGGGTTAAAAGCATCAAATCCAAGGAAAAATCATGGTTTGATTCAAGCTGTAGAGGTTATCAGGGGAAAAGAAGTAAAGTTCCGATGTTTTAGAGCCAACCCAACTGAGAAAAACCGGAACAAGTTAAAACAAGCTAGGAAGGCCTGCAATGCCCATATTCGACGGACCAAATTTTTGCATGACCAAAAATTAAGGGCAAAAAATACTGCAATGTCCCAAAGGCAGTAAGAATTTTTGGTCATTTGTGAAAAATATGAAGAATTGTTCTTCTTCCTCGGTCCCTACACTCGTTGACAATGACATTGTTAGCTCTGTCGCTAAAGCTAACCTTTTTGCAGTTCGCCTCCAACTCTTCGCTGCCAGAGAGTGTCATGACTCCTCCAGCTCTTGAGCGCGTCAATGATTCCATGGGACAAATCTTCTTAAGCACTCGTGCTGTGGCGAGAGTCCAAAAGGATCTCAACATACATAAATCCGCTGGTCCGGATGGTATCCCTGCTATTATTCTGAAGAGGTGTTCTTTCACGCTGGCAAAACCCTTGCGTAAGTTTTTCCATCTATCCTATTCTTCTGGGCTCGTTCCGAGCAGTTGGAAAAAAACATTTGTCCAGCCAATCCAAAAAAAAGGCAAATCTTCTTCTCCCTCCAATTATCGATATTCAAGTCTTAAGCCCAAAACATCAATGCTGGTGTGCCCCAGGGCTCCGTTTTGTCTATCACCCTCTTTCTCATTTTTATAAATGATCTCTTGTCTAATCCAATAAATTGTTTCGCTGACGATAGTACCCTTAGCTTTTCTTTTCGTTCCTAGACTCACATCCCCCCTCTTCGAATGTGGAACTGCAATGGCAAAATATGATAAGCTCATTAAACTCTGACCTAAACAGAATTGTACAATGGGGAACACAAAATCACGTAGAGTTTAATGCTTCGAAAACACAATGCTGTCTTATATCGTCAAAGCGAGACATACCCCCCTTGCCAATGTCCATGAGTGGCACTTGCATCAATCACCACAGACCACCTCTTGTGGAACGAGCACATATGCGATGTCGCCAAAAATGCCGCAAGATGTTTAGGTTTCTTAAGGCGATGCAAGAAATTTTTCTCCCCGTCTGATCTGGCTATTATTTACAAGACTTATATCCTTCGAAAGCTGGAGTACAATTCCCATCTCTGGGCTAGTCCTCCAGTAACATACTTAAGCCTCTTGGACGGTATACAAAAAAGAGCCCTACGAATGCTCGATGACGAGACATCACTGCGTCTTTCCAATCATTAGATCACCGTGTCGTAACGTTTCATGTCTCTCTTTATTCTACCGTTACTTCTACGGTAAGTGCTCTAGAGAAATAGCCAGTTGCATTCCTCCCCTCAAGCAATTCACCCGTAATACTCGCGCTTCTAGGAATGCCCATCAGTTCACCCTCGAGCCCAACTTCGGACGTACGCTCAAGTATAGAGAATCATTCTTTAGCCGTACTACGCGAATGTGGAACTCTCATAAAATCTTTCCCAATAATTACAATGTTCAGGAATTCAAGACCAATGTACACCGACACCTCCTTTCTCACCCCTTCCTTTCTTCCTAATGCACTCACTGTGTCTCTGGCATAATAAAAGTATAAAAAATCCCTTGAGTGGGTGCAGATTATAAAAAAAAATATCATTACTGAATACGTCTTTCCGCACAATCAGAAAAAAATTTGCTATCTTATACAGTGTGATTCACGAGCGTTGTGCCAAAAAGCTAGAGCGTGTAGGTTGAGTTGAGACAAGAAAAAAATCGTATAGGAGGGGGGGGGGTCTATTCCCCCCCGTTTAGCCGGGAGGGGCAATTTTCTGAAAAATTGACTTATTTTGTAAAAAAAAATATTAAAAATCAATGGCTTAGTTTACAACATCGTGCTGTACCTTTCTGAAAAGCTGAAATTTTTTTCTTTCACATTGTTTTTAAAATAAATTGTTTTAACGAATAGTTTTAAAAAAATAAATTTTCAAACTCAAAATTTTCAAAAAAAAGCCAAAAAAAAATTTTTGAACTAATTTTTTTCAAAATTTTATGTAATTAAGTACTAACTTTGTTTTAAAATTTCAATGTCTTTGTTAGTTTTTAGTCGAAAACAGAAAACCGGATGCAAAAATGTCTTTTCGTTTTTGAGAAATTAAAAAAAAAACCAAAACCACTTTTTTCTAAGAAAATCTTTGTTTTTATTTTTACCTATCTGGACTTTTAGTTTAATTTATTAGTTTAATTTACAAATTTAATTTTTTGTAATTGGAGTTTTATGAGGACTTAATAAAGTAGAAAAGTATTGGATTTTCAATGGATTAACCATTTTATTCATTGATAACGTCTGAAAACTGAAATGCAATTTTTCTTACTATACCTGGGGCCGCGGCCACTCGCCGGCGAAGGGTTCTACCTGCTGGGGGCTTAAGATAATTAAACCGCAATTTTTCTTGAATGAAAAAACAATTAACAACCTAAAGGTTAATAAAAGGCATGGCATATTTACTTAACAACCATTTACAATTAAAATATTAACTCATCAACACATAACAATAACAAACTCATACGCCCGAGAAGAGTTAGCGGACAGGAACTTCTGCTACGGTTTAACTTGTTGTCGAGATCGGGAAGCCGAAAGACTCTTCGCTGAAAGATATCCCAATAGATGTCGCCCAAGTCGTAGCATGTTTTCAATAATCCGCCGACGAGAGCACGGAGAGCTAGAAGTGAAAGGTCAATGGCAGACGTTTTCAATGAACAAAATGATTAATCCAGGAAAAATCCAATTCTTTTCTACTTTATTGAGTCCTCATAAAACTCCAATTACAAAAAATTAAATTTGTAAATTAAACTAATAAATTAAACTAAAAGTCCAGATAGGTAAAAATAAAAACAGAGATTTTCTTAGAAAAAAGTGGTTTTGGTTTTTTTTTAATTTCTCAAAAACGAAAAGACATTTTTGCATCCGGTTTTCTGTTTTCGACTAAAAATTAACAAAAAAATTAAAATTTTAAAACAAAATTAGTACTTAATTACATAAAATTTTGAAAAAAATTAGTTGAAAAAAATTTTTTTGGCTTTTTTTTTTGAAAATTTTGAGTTTGAAAATTTATTTTTTTAAAACTATTCGTTAAAACAATTTATTTTAAAAACAAAGTGAAAGAAGAAGTTTTTAGCTTTTCAGAAAGGTATAGCACGATGTTGTAAACTAAGCCGTTGATTTTTAATATTTTTTTTACAAAATAAGTCAATTTTTCAGAAAATTGCCCCTCCCGGCTAAACGGGGGGGAATAGACCCCCCCTCCCATACGATTTTTTTCTTGTCTCAACTCAACCTACACGCTCTAGCTTTTTGGCACAACGCTCGTGAATCACCCTGTATATAGCAATGGTTAGTGATTTCAAAGTAAAAGTAAGTTTATTGGATTTGAAAAGCCTGGTAAGACTAAAGAAAGTTCTATTGGATTTGAACAGCAAACCGCGTAAATTTTCTCCATGTTATTACTAAGATTTTGATTGTTTGTCTGAACGAGCGAATCTCAGGAACTACTGATTCGAATTGAAAAATTCTTTTTGTGTTGAATAATCCATCTATCGAGGAAGGCTTAAGGCTAAGCTAGCCAACCCAGCAAACGCTGCTTTGCCATCTGTAAGCTAAAAAGTTTCTTTGTCTCAGGTTTGATTTTTTTTCATTAATCGAGGATGGCCTTAGTCTATACTAGCTGATCCAGCAAACGGTGTATTTCCATTTAAAGAAAATTACATAATATGAATTGAATATTTGTGTAGTAAAATTTATTTACGCTACACTACCTACTTCAAAGTAGTGCTCCCCTATCCTTTCTGCCAAGGATTACGCATGAACTTTGTATGTCCTTAATTTTGTTCCACCTGCTTGCATCGCTATTTAGGCCAGTTCACCTCGAATCTGGTTACATTTATTGGTCATGAAAATTTGGTGATGGTCAGTCTGCATTCATAGTTCTGTTAGCATTTTTGAGGTATCTTATTTTCCCAATCGCTTGCAAAGTTCTACTCTGACTAAACTATTTTTGAACTGGTGCAGTGAACGGGTAACCACGCACGTGTTGTTTTGGAGGAATTGTTAGATCTTAGAAACTAGAAACTCTTTTGACGCCTTTTCCTTTTAGGTTTTTTCCCAAATATGATAGAATAGCGGAACTTCTTCACAGCAACAGTGAATCATACGATTTGTTTATGAGTGCAAACTGCAAATCTACTCACTGTACCATAGTTTGACACTTTTTTGTTCTAATTCTTCGTTTCTATTAATATGTTCTTCCACTTTCGTATATTGGTCGAAAATCTTGTGACAACTTGAACCTGATATTTCACTAAAATTTCATTAAAAAAAACTCAATCCCAGAAAACATAAGCTATGTGACATGAATTCCCATTCAATAACCTCCCATGCATAATTATGGCACCCCTGACCCCTCAGTGGCTGTTTAAAATATCAGCCTTTTACTGTATTTAAATTAATTGAACCCTTCCAGAAACCAAACAAAACTGCTTTTTCCGTTCAGAATAAATTACAAAACAAGCAACGTTACACTCTCACATGTTTACCACACTGTTCGTCCTAACCCTTTTCCAGAAAAAAAGTTGTTAAAAAACTCACTGCGTAACTACTTTCAAATGCAGTCCATATCCGGTCGGCCACCTTAAATGTGTGATTGGTTGCATGAACAAACAGATAAAGGCTAACCCTTACCATGCTGCTTCGAATTTCCCAGCGTCTCAAATTATATATTCAATAACAAGAATGAACTGAATAACACAAATTACAATCAAAAGAACGCCTTAACTCGATCCCTCACTAAAATGAGTTTTATTGTTGGCATCTAAGTAGTCATTATTTTCATTGTGTCGTAATTTTTTTTTTTAAACTTTTCTCTGGTTCAGTGAGTTTTCCACTTTTCCAGCTGGTCGCTTTGCTTTGTCGGTTTTAGGAGTTTTTTTTATTTTGTTGTTTGTACCTATTTTGCAATAGAAGCTAACCTGTCCCCTGTAGATGTATATGTTTATGTAGTCATCGAACGTTAGAGTATTTATGCATAAATGGGGATTATGCAACACCTGTCACAAGCTCCGTAAAAAATACATTAATGTGCAGCAAGACAAAGTTGACTTTGGATTCTGGAAGAACAAAGTAGTGATCGGTACGCATAGACCTGGTGTTTGAAGTTTGCTGAAGGATAGACGTCATAAGTAGATTTCAGCGTTTGTTTAAGTTGGAAAGAAGAGAGATGAATGTTTGTTTTGATTTTTATTCGCAATTCTCACATGGATTCATTAGCTGGTGAGCTGTGGACTAGAGACCTAGTAAGTGACAGTAGTTGGAAGGTATTAGTTAAGGGTATTGACTTACGTTGTTGACCGTTGTTTGTTAAGTAAAGTGAATGGTAGAAAGCAAAACATTTCCGTATCAACAATGACGAACAGTTAATACACCAGGAGCTCCTTATTTACGAGTCTGTGAGTTGAGTGAGTTTTCATAAGACGAAAAAACAGTAGTCAGGAATTTTTTGCAATACGTATTCACTTCCGGTCTTAGAAACCTTATAGACGAAACGAAAATCCAGCATCAGAACATGTGCAATGTGCATTTCGTCAAAATCAAATTGAAAAACTTTACATATTTTCATTTCCTATACTCAACATTCATGAAGCGCTGCCTTCCATTATATAAACAAAACTAGTATCTCACTCGAAACAATCTTTTCAAATAGAACATTCCAAATCAATCAACCACTTCGACATTGGTTCGTTCGAGTGTCAATAAAACCGATAAGCCATTACAATAAATTTTATTCATTTCAACAAAGTTATCTTTTATCAATTCTCATAAAAAGCAAAACAAGATCACGTCACATTTGTTGTCAATGTAAAGCTTCAACATTCCAATGAATACGACCGACGAGCGACGCGACGTTTAAAAAATCATCATGTCCTTCTCAGTTACATTACATTCGATGATGACAGCTCATGAATGCAGATGTGATCAAGAATTTGGAGTTTAAAACGAACGAAAACAAAAATACAATGAATTCAGGTCAATTCATTGAGGTGACAATTTCTTGAGAGTCGAACACGTCGAATAAACTTCACAAGAAAATTTCACTCATTTCATAGTCGAAAGAAAATCGAAACTCAATGAAATCGATTTAAGATTGAAAAGAATCGTTGTGCTTAATTTATCGTTGTCAAAAAAATGTGTCTAGTTTAAAATTGCAACTTGCATTTGCTTCGAATGCATTACACAGCTGGCTCGGATGTAGTCATGTAGTCCAATCTGGACGTTCAATTTTCGATGACTTTTTCAAAAATTGGTGGCCATTTATCGGCAATAACACGGCGAATGTTGTCTTCCAAATGGTCAAGCGTTTGTGGCTTATTCGCATAGACAAATGACTTTACATAACCCCACAGAAAATAGTCTAGCGGTGTTAAATCTCTGCTGTGTGACATGCTGCGCCGCCGCGCCGTCTTGTTGGAACCACAGCTCCTGGATATCATGATTGTTCAATTCAGGAATAAAAAAGTTAGTTATCATGGCTCTATACCGATCACCATTGACTGTAACGTTGTGGCCATCATCGTTTTTGAAGAAGTACGGACCAATGATTCCACCAGCCCATAAAGCGCACCAAAAAGTCACTTTTTCTGGATGTTACGGTGTTTCGACATGCACTTGAGGATTAGCTTCACTCCAAATGCGGCAGCCTTGTTTGTTGACGTAGCCATTCAACCAGAAGTGCGCTTCATCGCTAAACAAAATTCGCTTATGAAAATTGGGAACAACGGCCATCTCGTTTTGGGCCCATTCGACGAATCTACGCCTTGCTTGATGATCGTTTGGCTTTAATTCTTGCACGAGTTGGATTTTGTAAGCAAGCAAGCCAAGATCCTTCCGCAAAATCTTCCATAAAGTGGATGAAAACAGATCCAATTCCTGTGCTCGATGGTGGATGGGCTCATTCGGGTCTTCCTCAATGCTACGCTCTACAGTAGCAATAGCTTCTTCTGTGCGCACTGTACGGCGTCTCTGGGGATGCGAGTTATCATTTAAAAGGACGTAGTGCGCGATACGTATTCCGCACAGAACACTTATTTTCGAAACAAAATTGGACAATTTGCAAGCGTTGTTCAGGCGTGAGTCTATTCATGATGAATTGTTCATGATGAAAGTGAGAATAAATCACTTGACGCTTGTTTAATCGGTCGCCGTCTTGAAAAGTTATGCTTACTTAGGATGATCTTGAGAACGACAAAAAGTATAATAGTGATTCTTGCCATTGGCATTCTCCGGCTTAACATTAATACCCATGTTAACGTTTTGTTGTTAAATCGAAGACATAACTGCAGCTGAAACAGTGATGCCAGATGAGATTTCGAAAATCCCACCAATTCAACAAAAAGAAACCACTATAATTGTACTAGACAAAACAAAAAACCACCATGTCGTTCTCTTACTTTAGATAACCTTTATTTACAAATGAAGCAAAGCATTTGTAGGTAAATAGATATGTATTTCGAAAAAAATGTTGAATGTTTAGGTTAAATTAATATTTGACATTTTTAAATTAAATTCATGTGAAACAGATTCTAAAGTTGTTTTACTTTCTTCATCTTCATTGTCCATATCCGAACGCTTTATTTCATAAACATTTTCGGAATTGAATTTCGCCATCATAGCTTTTGAAGGCTCGAAATTGACGCAGCCTTCGGTGCCTAAGCTATACCGAACCCTCAAAACTGCGTCGGCTGTTCCTATTTTCAGTCGATTCCTTAATTTGTTTTTGACTATGTTAACTATGTAAAATGCCCTTTCCACTGAAGCGTTTGAGATTGGAAGGCACAAAAGTGCCAGCGCGATTTTTTTTTCTCCGCTTGCAGTTTTCTTGCTTGAAACTGCAGCCCAAAACTGTTCTGCAGTGTCAAGGTCAGACCAATCGGATCTGTGAATTATACTCCACACTCACAACAGCATCCACGTTTTCGCAAATATTTGGGAACCTTAATACGAACGCAGAAATGTCTGGTTTTACTTGTGAGGTTGCTAAAATATACTGATATTTTCAAGGATGTCAATATTATCCGGAATTCTTGATTGTAGCTCTGCAAAGGACAATAAGAATCTCTCTGCACCTTTCCTTCCAAACTAACAGCTCTCCCCTGTTTACCTGATCGCTGGCTTGCAAAAAGTATTTTCCGAAGTTAATGCAATCGGCTCGAATAACTAAGTCTCGAAACGCAAATTTGCGCAAATTCTTTTTTAGAACGGTTTGCAATCTAGCTGGTGGAATTATCATATTTAATACCAATTATAATAATCCATTTAAATCCATAAATATTTTTAATTGGTCGGCATTAGCCGACTGAAATATTTTGTTATTTTGTTGTTATGAATGAAGTGCAAAGGAGTATAAAGCAATGAGGCTGATGGGTAGGTCGAATTTACATGGCATGTTTTGAGAATAAAATGTTAAAAGATAAAAATATTTTTTGTACAAAACAACAGCTTTTAAAACTTTTTCCCACCATAAATCCCACCATGATTTTTTTCCCACTATTTATCCCACCAAACAGATGATTTCCGACCATTTTTGTTGGAAAAACCACCAATCTGGGAACACTGAGCTGAAATAAACCCATTTGCTGCCTACACCTTGCCATGCCCGTACCAAGAATAAAATCGCCACTTCAATAAATGAGATCACCAAAAAATAAAATTCGTCTCTTGACCGCATGCCGGCAGCAATACTTTCATCTTGTCTCGAACTTTGCTTTCTATAGAGATTGAAAGGTATCAAATTGCTGAAGGAATTCCAAAATTTCTCTCCATAGGTACAATAAATTAGTTGTTGTATGCCCGAACATGTGCATGTGCACTGCTCCTAACCCGATAGTCAGTACTTGAATTGACGTGACAACAACTTATCACACAGACATTCCATTTTCCATGAAAGAAAAAGTGAAAATCTCGAAATTAACTCAACTATGCAATGTTGTTCGCCATTCAAGGAGAATTCAAAACAAACTTGTTTCCCCACGGCACTGATCAGATGTTTTTAATTCAATTTTCTCAAACCATAAAATGTAAAAAATTGGAATCTAATCGAGGTCGAGTGCACATGTTTGTATTTTTCATCAGACACATTGGCGTCGTAGTCGGCAGATATACGAGATACGACACCAATCCGTTAATGCTTCTTCTTATGTTGCTGGCTGTTTGGGGCTATGTTCACTTGCATTCGAAACGAACATCGGTAGAACCTGCAAATTCATATATTACATCATCATCATATTCATTTCCATCATCACTTGAAGCTGGGTTGTTTTTGTTGGTGTATACAACAACTTATAATGCAAGGCGGTGAAGTTGAAGCGAACAGCAGTGACAACGCCTTTTTCGATGCTGACCAGCGAACGTTTTGTGGAGATTTTTTTGCCGACTATTTTTTTTCGAAAGTGAAGAAAAGATATACATAGAACTGATAGAGAAGAAGTGTTATTGGATATGGATTTCTAAAAATTCATATGTATATCAAATAGAGGAAAAATGTTCGTTTCCCTAAGTTTTTGACTTGCATATTTGCAGCAACAAATATCCAATATCTTAGGTCCCATATTATTAATAATAATTATCTATTAAACAGGGTGGCACAACAGCCCAAAAGGTAGGTAGGTAGTTGAAATCGGTACCGGTACAAGTTGGAGAGGAAGCCAGGAAGCCCAAAACTTGCTAGAAGTCGAGAAGTAGCCCATACGCCAACGCCATTCGTCTATTTTTACACTTCATAATGAATAAGTCAGTCGATGTTTGTAATATATGGTGTTTTTCTTTTTTATCTCTGAGCAGATCACAGTCAAAAGTGTTTCTTCTTTAGCTCAGATGTACCAGAACTAAAAAATTTTGCTCGAAGCTAAATCTATTTGCTCAGGATAAAACTACCGTGCAAATAGGGCGAATACCGGAGAGAAGACAACTTTACTTGTTTTTTTCTGATTTTATAAACAAAAAACAACATATAGTTAAAAATGGATTCCCAAGACAGTAGCGCGTGTACTGTACGAGTAGGTAAACAAAAAAATATAAAACAAATAATTAGTAAGAAATTTCATTTGATCTGCTCAGAGCTTGGTCTTGACACATCTGTGATCTGCTCAGAGGCAAAAAAGAAAAACGCCAATAAATAGACCCCAAAAATTGCAATAATCATCAGTGGCCGACCGAGCTTGACTCAGAACAAAAGTATCTCGCAGACTCAATAGTTCAGAGCAAGGATGGAATGAACAAGTAATTACTTTTAGTGCCCGAAATTAAAGTAGCGGCCGATATGAATTTATCCAAGATTCACAACTAACTTTCCACTTTACCGTATCGTTGAAAAAACATTCAAAATATTCTTGTTTTTCCGGAGTCTTCCAAATTTTTCACTAAAAACTGTGTTCGAAAATTAATTTTTGAACCATGGTACTGTAAGGAAGCCCTACTACCCCAACCAAGCAGCCATCAAAAATAAACAAATTGGAAAAAAAATACAACTACGGGCACCATGACTATAAAACGAATAGCAACCGCAGGTGATGTCAGCGAGTACAACAACATGAAAACACATATTTTTAGCATTTAAGTTTTCTTGTCATTTTAAAATTCATTTGTTGTTTTTACAGAAAAGTTGCCAAGTAGAAATGAAATAAGGTATGAAATTTTAGGCCCATTTGCTGATTCGAAACATAAATTTATATTCTGCATAAAGTTTTCATTTTTATATGGGATGTTCCGGAATTCCCATGGGGATTTTATGTGGAACTTAAGAATTCCGGAACGTCCCATATAAAAATGAAAACCTTAAGTTAAACATAAATTTATGTTCCGAATCAGCAAACGGGCCTTATTCCTACAATTATAGTAGTACGTAGTTCTCCCACCGCTACGATTTGATTAGCAACGAGTTATGATGCTTAGGGCAATAAAGATTGTTCCTAATTTCCACCAAATATAACTTTCCTGTTTTTTTCCTCTTTCCGAGATTCCCCCTCACCATGAGGCTGGGCGATAGAATAGTTCGAGGCTATGGCTAATTTACCTCCTTCTGAGAATCCCCTCACCATGAGGCTGTGGCGCTATTATACTTATACCTACTACTTATTTAAGACAAGTATTATTTAAGAATATAAATAGAATGTGTATTATGTTCATTTAATTTTAAGACTGAATTGTTAATAAAAGGGGTTAAATAAAGAAGAGGTTGAAAACTAATTGGAAAGAGTTCTGAGTTTTACAGTGCTTTCCTCAGGCAGACCTTGGATTCCGGCGAGTATACCCCATTACAGTACCCAAAATCCCATACAAAAAATTAATTTTCGACCAGGTTTCTATTCTTCCCATTTGGCGACTTTCCCATAAATTTGTGTTCATATACACAAACAATTAAAGGAACACTTGAAAAAACTCAAAAATTGAGTGGTTTCTTATAAGGCTGTATCTCAGTAGAAAACTGTCGGATTGAAGTGAAATAAAAAGGTTATCAAAGGTTATCATTTTTTCTTTTCAATTTATTTTGAATTAAGAAAGTACCGTTAGTTGTTTTCGCTTGAGCGTAAAAAATGATCACTCAATTCCAAAATCGAAAAAAAAAATTTGATTTGCCATAAAATGAGGAAATTTTGTTTCAATCAAACCAATCTAAGATTCAATTTGAAAATTTTATTGACTATAATTCCCTGTTTGGTTCGAAACGATTTTTACTAATCAAAAAATAGGTTTACCCGCAAAAACACAATTTTGACTTTGGACCCTGATAACTAAATATTGATTTACGAAAAAAAAATAAAGGCAGATTTGAAAAATTTATTAAATTTTCTACACAAAAACATTTAAAAAAAAATAAAAATATTGCTTTTTTCAATCTTTTCTATCAATTTAAAAAAAGGTCCCAAATACGCATTTTTCAACATTTTCATAAAAACTACCGTTATTTTGTGGTTTTCAGTGATACAACTAATCTGAGGCTTAATTATTAAAGCTCATAAAATTTCCTTGATTTTGGTTTAAATTTCGCATCAATATACGATTAACCGTTTCTCTGTTTCGATCAATCAAACTTACAAAACACTTTTTTTCAATTTTAAGGAAAGTTTATTTTTTTTTTTAATTTTTCTATTCTTTTGAATTTGTTTATTTTTTTATTATTACATTTTTTTTCATTATCATTATGACTTTGTGAAATTCAGACGAATTTCCTTGATTTTGGTGAAAATCCCTGAATACAGTAACATATCAAACATACAAACAAACAAATAAACATACAGACATAGAGCCATATGCATAAACGGTAGTAAATGCTTTTACTAGTCAATTTTGATAGTATTAACTTTTTTTCGTATGCATAAACTTCAAATAAATACTTGAATAAAAGCTTTTACTAGAAGTAAAAGTATTTACTAGATATGGATGAATTTTGGTAGTAAATACTTAAAGTGGTATGCATAAAAACCTTTTACTACTAGTATTTACTTCAATTTTTACAAGTTGCTAAAGAGCAACTTGAACATTTGCTAGTAAATACTTTTGGGTATTTGAAACGAACATTTTCATTTGCAAATCAACATTCAAGGCGATCGGTTCAATATTGTTGTCAAATGGCCTTGTTTTTGCACATTAATACTGAACAAGTTAACAAGGAACGAAGATCTCCAGCGACAAATAATTTCAAAATGTTTTACCGCTTTGAAAAAGTAAATGTTGGTTGGCTTTCTAAATACAGCTTTGCTTCTTGTATTGAAGCCTTGGAATGCACGCATGTGGAGATTAAAAAACGGTGCAGGGAAATTACTCCACGGGAATCTGCTCCACATGGGAATTTACTCCACTCAAAGTGGGAATTTGCTCCACTTTTAAAAGTGGAATAAATTCCCACTGCGAGTGGGAAATAACTGCATAATTGTGTGAGAAAGTAGTCCACTAAAAGTAAAAAGTGTGAGAAAAGATTATTGCACTTTTTATTAAAAAAAATTGCAAAATGTGATTTTTTTCTTTGAACTATAAAAAAGTCTTACAAATAAATAGGAACATTGTTTTTACTATTTGTGGACAAAATTGTCAGAGCAATTCAAAACTAACTGCTGCCGTTTCCTTTAATTTTCAAAAGAAACCACCACGCACCACGCTTGTGTCTGGAAAGCAGGTGCTGCATGGCAATGATTCATTTTGAACATTTTTTTTTCACTTTCGTCTGAGAATTACGACGATCTGGAAAATTCAAAACCGTTTTAGTTTGGTTGGGAGCGAAGCGAGCCGAAAAATTTTATTCATTCAAATCCATTCTCTTTTGGGCAAAATTTTTTCCGCTCGCTTCGCTCGCTAGCAATAATTGTACCTGCTTCATTTTTTGGTTCAAGCTCCAAATCCTTTATTGAAATAATATTTTCAAATATGTGAGACTGAGTTAAGGTTTAGTATCGCAAAAATAGTACTTACGTCTGCATCCACATGATGCAAGAAAACTGAACAGTGAAAATCATATCAATACAAAAATGTCTTTCTGATGGAGCTGTTGATGTAATAGAAACAGCTCAGTTATTTTATGTGACAAAAAGATGCAATAAGATGAAACTGGGTTCAAGTACAGTGTGCTTGTAGAATGTCCTACTCTCATGAACACCGAAGTTCAGAAGAACGTTTTCATGGGAAAGAGTTTCCTTAACGCCACATAGACTTACAGCATGTGGTATGTAAACCTTGAAAATATGTTCAAACTGTCCACTCGATTTATTGATTTACAAAATGTTTAACTCTTATCACGAAAAAACCCCGAATTTAATTTCAGGACTAATGACCCACCATATTGGGTTTGTAGTCCCAAAATAGAATTCGGCACTTATGTTCCACCATAGTTAGACTGTGCGGAAATATAAAAAATTGTTAAATTGGTTGAATTTATTACATAAATTGATGGCATTATAATTACTAACATTCCTCGTAAAAACCTGTAGAGCTCAGTTTCATGCTGGGAAATAATTCCACCAAAAAAAATTGTGCAGTTAATTCCCACTTGCAGGTTGAATTGATTCCACTTTAAAAAGTGGAACAAATTCCCACTTTGAGTGGAGTAAATTCCCATGTGGAGCAGATTCCCGTGGAGTAATTTCCCTGCACCTTAAAAAACGTCATTTGCATTCTGAGAATATATAAATTGAAAGGGATATGCATCCATCAACATTCCAGCCACCTGTGATGTAAAATAATGTTTTACAAGTGTTGTTTGTGAATGGCCAGGTTCAGTTCATGACTCCAGGATTTGGAAAAACAGTTTTCTTGAACCAATTTTAAGAAATTCAGTTAACACAGCTCTTTTGGCAGATGGAGGATATGGAATCGCCACTTGGTTAATAACACCATTTATAGAAACCCAATCACGAGCAAGGAGAAATCATACAACAAATTACATACAAAAGAGAGGGTCATCATAGAACGATGTTTTGGTCAGCTTAAAAGTCGATTCCCAATATTACAAAACTGTATACGGGTGCAATTAAAAAACGTGACAACTCTAATAATGGCATGTTTTGTATTGCATAATGTTGCAAAGTATTTAAATGAAACCCGACAACTTTGAAGAAGAGGACAAAGGAGTTAAATTTAAAAGCGAAACTACCAACGACCACGGACGTAGTTCTGGTGCACCTGAAATCAGGAGATAGGAGCAGCTGCGGAAATATGAAATAGATTTGATCAAAAGAACCGAATGCACCTCAAGCATTTTGACAAAATCTAACGTACAATGATTTTCGTTTTTTGTCAAGATTATGAAACTACCACTACCAAATTTATAATTAAAAAATCAATAGCAAATACTTCAGCTCAAAATGATGAAATCTAAATACCTAATTAAAGCAAAGTTAAGGTTTTTCCTGTTACTTTTTTAGTCTAGTTTTCCATTTTACTTTATTTTTCAATTGCTGTAAGTAAATGCCTGAGTCTTCCGATGAATATGTAGTTTTTACTTGGATGAATCTAGTATTTACTACTAGTAAATGCTGGCTAGCATTTACTTTTTTTTATGCATACCAAATGAAGTAAATACTACGAATCTGAGCTTTTACTTGTTGATCTAGTATTTACTTGAAGTATTTACTACTAGTAAATACTAGATTTTTATGCATATGCCCCATAGAGATTATGTATTTAGAAAACAATAAAGTATGAGTTTTATATGAGTATGAGTATATTTTTTATTTCGATTTAAATTCAGAGCAAGCAAATAAGTCTATACTCAGAAACCAACCGTGATGGTTGGTTGCATTGAGGTGGCAATATCGATTCTGATCTCTGTCTCTTTGCTACTGTGTTCCAAGGGCAGACTTCTTATAGAAAAGTAAAAAAAAAAACTATTAACCAGCTTTACAAAGTTGGTAAACTGTTCTGTAGGCCAAATAAAGGTATTCGGGTTGTTATCCAAGTCTGTCAAAACGTCTATATATCTTGAATTGCCTTCGCAAATAGTCTTTTTAACATCCTCAAGATGGAGACACCACATTTACCGAGATCACGGCGACACAAGGCGTTACAGAGCTATATACATATAAGAAGAAAACCAAGTTGGTGAAAGAAGATCAACTATTAAGGTAAAACACTAAGGTAATGGACTACTGCTCCAAGCCAACAGCACCTACTTTTGCTCTTTTCTCTTCTTCTTCTATTCGTGTTCGAGAGAAAAGCTCTTCGGATTTGAGATGCCCCGTTTTAACGGAAGGATGATTCCCGACCAGCACGATCATGAGTTAGGTATAATAAATCTGTGGCAATAAGACAGAGTAGCTTATGTCAACATAAGCGATTTTTGAGTTTTAAATGGATTGTTCATAAGCACTTTGAAATCTACATTTCTGTCTTACCCCCATTTAAAAAGATCTCTCCGTTGCAAAGATATCGTACGTTTCATAAACGCTTATGTTTTAATGCCATACATTGCATTCGACAGAAAAGCTTATGTTGTTCAATTCTCTTATGTCTTCCAAATTTAGTTATTATGATTTAACAGAAACGCTTATGTTGTATGAAATCTTTTTTTTATTTTACTTTTTTAGCGATATTGAAATCAATAAAATAAATAATAAATAAAATAACTAGCTTCATTCGAGTTTTTTGAGGAAACTTGTGTATACTTAAATTTCTTTGCTAAATTTTAATTGTATTTTAAGCACACTAAGCTCTTTTGTAAAAATTAATAAAATCACAAACCAGATATATTAGGTTTGATAGAACCTCTTATGTCAACATAAGATATTCTATCGAATGTATTTTTCCAAATAACATTTTAGATAAAAATACATTTTTCTCGAAATCAAGTTTTTTGACATAAGCTACTCTGTCTTATTGCCACAGAAATATACAACGAAGCAGGTGTACTAAAATAGATACAAGATACACGCCAAATTTGCGCAGTAGGTATACAGGTTGCTCAAAACAGTGTGGTACGAAACTGATTGCGTCAAAATAGGTAAACACTCGCTGATTAGTGATCATAAGTTTATATTCTTTCAAGCGAAATACAGTTGCTTGCTGATAATTTATGTTTCATATTTCGGTTTATTTTAACTAACAAAATGTTGATTGTAACCCCTAAAAACCAATTTATTGCCACTTTGTGGATGAACGTATGTTTATTTTTACGAGTTGCTTGCTGTAAAAGCAACATATAAGTGGGAAACAAAAAGCATTTTCGAGGCTCAGTTGCTTTTTATGAGCAAAAGAAAAAATGAAATTCCTACTGCTTTGGAAATACCCAAGGCATGTTTTTAAAATGAACAAACTAACCAAATTACCCAATAAAACACTAGCCAACCAAGCGGAGGACCACATTTACCCATAACATGCTGAAACTTCTAACTAGGCCAACGAGACTTAAGTGGCAGTTGATGTCGAATGTTTTAAAACGCATGTTACCTACCGTTTAACACACTTTAGTCAATGTCTAAGGCTTGCATAAATTACCATAAAAACCAGAAATAGCATTGCAAACATGCGTACATGTGATTATTACGGTTTTTTCTTGCCTACTGACAAACTTAACCAACAAAACCATAAAAAATTTGATTTACAACAAATTTACAATGCTCACAAAAGTGTCAAAGTGTTATTCTTGCAAGCGAAGTTCATTGCGCTTCATTACGCCATCCTAAAAACTGTTATGGGGAGTACCCCCATAAAAGATCGCGATAAGTGCGTCCTTCAATTAAGCCTGCGAGTGCACACCCTGTCAAAGGCGTGTGTCGTCTTCATCGGCGCATATACGCACAACCGGCAACACTAATAATAATAATCGTCAATCTCCCTAAAAATGAACGATGGAACAAATTAAAACACTTGGCAGTGCGTCGTCGTCCTGCTCTGGGAGAGTGTCCATCATTGAGAGGGACGTGACAATTGTCACAAGCCAACAACATTACCATAAAATCAGAATAATAATATTAAAATTGGACAGTTTCATTCATCACTAAGCGCGTACGCAGCGGAACGACCGAAGTTACAACGATGAAAACGAACGACGACTACGACATGGCGAAGACGCATGGTAATCGCTATGACACAGACGATTCTTTAGTCGGTGACATTATTGCATCCGCTGCAGATCCTTATCAATTCCAGTGCTGAAGCTGGCGATGTTACCACTCTTGCAACACCAGTCTTGAAGCTCGGCAACAGGAAACAATGAAAAGTGGTAACACTATCCGCTCCTTGAAAACGTTCTTCCACATTCTAGCCACAATTAAGAGAGACAAGAATGACGTTTTGATTGCTCATCGGGAACCCAGAAATGGTTATTTGCACCTTTTTGACTGCCTCCACCAGCCATCAGCCAATATTTCCCGCCAACACTTCTACTAGCCCGTAGCACTCGTCGCGTCTTTCGCTTGTAAGTAATCAAGTACCGAGTGTTTTTTTCGGTTTTGGCTTGCTGAACTTAAAACCATTTAATGTACTTTGTTTTAAAATTCACAACAAAAACTGCATGCGACCATATCCAACCGGATGCACACACCTTTCAAACCAATAACAGATGTTGAACAAAGAAAATTGGTTATGCGCGCATGCGCGCTTCGACCATATCGCGCACAATACACCACGATATCCACATCCATCCAACACAGCACCACCTACTTAAATTTGAAACTATCCGCAAGATAATCACTATCAGAGCGTATAAATAAACATTTAAGATTCAGTTTAAAATGTCTTTTCCTTTCAAGTGTTTCTTAAAACATAGGTACTTGCACTTTTTGGAAGAAGAAGAAGCGATTTGAACTCCTGTAGTTGGCAGGAAGTGCCAAATGAATACCGAATCTTAGCTCAGATAAGATTATGAATATGAAACCACTACCGGTGTTTTATGTTCATTCATAAAGGTAAAAGGCTGGAAGTAGGCTAATTGATCAGATTCTGTTAGGCGTGGGCCAAATTCCCATGGAAGGGCGACTTTTCACATTTTCCGTTGCACACAAAAAACAGAGATTTCAAAATGTTATACAACGATCCAGCCTGAGGTTTTGCTTTTACTATGTCTTGAGAACCTACCAGGACAGGAACACCTCTGTTTTACAAGTCATATTCAAGTATTTGCAAAAGACTCTTTATAGAACATCTTTACTTACTTACTAACTTATGGTGGCGCTAGACCTAGAGTCCAAGTCGAACCAGGGCTTCATCCAATAAATGTCTCCAGCCAGCTCGATCACTAGCTAGCTGTGTCAAGTTTCGCACTCCAAGTTGGTTCAGATCCTCTACCACTTGTGTGCTCCACCTGAGTTGCGGTCTTCCTCTTCTGTGACGTCCTTCCGGGTTGGATTCGAAGACTCTACGAAGCAGCCCAAAGCGTTTTCATCGGATGTTGTCATAGCCTGCACCATATATGAGGACCGGGATGATGAGGGTTTTGTAGAGTATCACTTTAGTTGCTCGGGAGAGGACTGAACTACTCAGTTGCCTTCTAAGTCCAAAAAGCAGTGATTAGCAAGAGTGATTCTTCGTTTGATTTCAGCGCTGGTGTTGTTATCATAGTTTGTTGCGGACCCTAGGTAGACAGAGTCCTTTACAACCTCGAAGTTAAATCTCTCAATACTGACGTTGGCAACAAGACGTCGATATTGGTTGTCCTTTCTTGTTGACAGCATTAACTTGCCCTCGTTAACCAGTAGACCCATCTTCCTGGCCTCCGTCTCAAGACTCACAAACGCTCCACTGACATCACGCTCTGTTCTTCCATGTGAATGTCGTCTGGATATCCTAGTAGCTGGACGGACTTTTGAAAGATTGTGCCTCTGATGTTGATGTTGGAGTTTTACACAACCATTTCAAGAATGATGTTGAAGAAATCGCATGACAGCGTATCGCCTTGTCTAAAACCTTTTTTGACATCAGATGCGTCCGTTAAGGTTTTTCTGACCATGATGGAACAGCGTAGGTTTTCCATTATCATCTTACACAGACGGACGAGTTTTCTGGAATGCCAAAACTAGACATTGCTCCATATAGTTGGTCTCTATAGACGCTGTCATACGCGATCTTGAAATCGATGACACGGTGTTTGTCTTCTCCAAGATCTGCCGTAGAAAGAATATTTGATCGATGGTAGACTTTCATGGTCCTGACAGGTTGTTAACGAAAGGCTTCAAACTTTCACACAGGACGGCAGCCAAAATCTTGTAGGCGATGTTAAGGAGACTTATACCTCTCTAGTTGGCGCCTTTTAGGTTATCTCCTTTCTTGAGGATCGGGCATTCGATGATGAGGTTCCATTCGTAGGGCATGCTCTCCTCCAAACCAAATTTTGCAGATGAGCTGGTACATGGTACTTATTAATTCAATCCCAGCTGCTTTGTACAGTTCGATGGCTAAACCGTCTGCTCCAGCGGCTTTGTTCGACTTAAGCTTAGACATCACTATCTTCACTTCGTCAATGTCGGGTTAGTGGAATCGGTGGTTCGCTCCACCCAAATTGAAAGGTTCTGTATATCTGGCGGAATTTTGCTCGTCATCGCCATTAAAGCTGGGAAAAGTGGTCTTTCCACATCCTCAGCACTGACTGTGGTGCCACTATGATGTTCCCATGATGGTCTCTACAGGCTTCGGTTTGGGGTGTAAGACCCTTGGTGGTTTGTTTTACCTTTTCATAAAACTTTCGAACCTTGTTCCTCTTGTGACATCCCTCTATCTCCTCGATCGCGAGCTTCTCATGCTCCGTATTTTCATTTCTGAGAAGTTTGTGTTTCGCTCTTTTTTCTGCTCGTAGAGCATCTAACTTCTTATAATGCTGTTTTTTTATTTTTTTTTTCAGTGTTTTAATGGGGTAAGCTGGTGGGCAGCTGTAGCTCTGTAGAGTATTAGCTTAATTTTCATCAGAAAATTCTGTATTGTTATCTATACGTATATCCTTAAGTTGTTCGGAGTTTGAGAAACAAGGGGTACTATTAGGAAATCAAACACAATTCTTCTAGTTTTCAGTTGAATATTCTTGAGTTCAAGTGATGACTTCGCTAAATACCCTGAGAACAAGAGAGAGAAGAAATTGATATTGATGTCATATTCCGCAATGCTTGAATCCAAAAGGGTTCCAAAAAGACTATTCTAAGAGGCTGCAACATGATTTGAGTTTAACGATCTTACACCAATTTCTTCCATTCCAACCCCTTGTTTCATAAATTTCCAAAAAAATACTGTAACAGTCATCAAATAAACAACAAAAAATTATCTCTCCATTAATTTCGTCATAAACACTAAATAATCTAACGAGCAGAATCAACGCTGCTGCCTGAGTCCTGAGCCTGAACTGAATCACAACCCAGAAACAGTTACTTTAACAAATTACATTCAACTGAGTCGCATGTGAGAAAAAAACTGCAGCCGTTTTGAAAAATTATTGCAATTGCCTTTGCCATCGTCAGAGTCGTCGTCGGTCCCTTTATTTTCCGGCTTCCAAAGAATTTCTTGCCATTTCGTTCCCGATTTGGAATAATTTTTAATTGAGCCATTTGTTGCCATCAACAACCTGAGACGATCGCGATGAGGCGATAAAACACCCGCTGAACCCGGAAGTCCAACAGTGCAATCAAATTCCCCAAAAACAAATGTCTTCAGTCAAAAAAAGAATACGATGATTTGTTTGTTTTTTGTGGAAATTAAGATTCCTTCTTGATATCACTGTTTGTTCTTTAATTGAGGAAAACAAAAGAGATGCCGAAGTGGGACTTGCAACCAATTTGTTCGTTTGCATTGTGATTTGTAAACATTGACATCCGGAGTAGAGCGTGGCTATGGAGTTTTGGAAAACGTCATCACAAAGTCATTACGGAGCGAAATGTTGTTTAAATAATAATATTCCAAATTAGAAATTGATTGGAAGAATATGAGGGTATGATTAGATGATCGATAAAAGGGGAAAGTTTTGAACGAAATTTGAGTTTTGATGTTTCAAAAACATCAATTTGAAGTTAGTGCTTGATTTTACTCCATCGATGAAGAACGCGCACTTTTTTCAAAATCAACGTCATTTTTATCAAACGTTCTTGTTTTCATTTCGGTTTTGCGTCGTGATAAGTGTTAAGTGGATTATAAAATGGTTTATGTTCTGAGGTATTTTTTCAAGTTTTTTTGTATTATTGATGTGATAATTTTTAATTGACAAATAAATAAGTTCAAGGACGGAGAATGATGTACATGCGAATGTGGATTGTGTGTTATTTAGCACTCGATTGATAAAATTTAAGTCAATAGATTGCAAACATTTCTTGATGGGCTTCGATTTGATTAGATAACAATTTGAGGTGATATCGGTGGGATATCTGCTAATTGATTACGTACAGATAAGTCACTGGTTTGACAGAGTGGTTTGTTTATTTATTTTATGAAAATTGGGAAAATATAGAAAGTGTAACGTTGGCGTTTTTAATTTAATTAACACAACATTGTGGTGAAAAATTGGATTTAATATGAACAACATGAGTGTTCGTGATTTTTAATAATTTATTTATGTAAATTGAGATTAATTTCTCTGAGTGAAAAGGTAAAGCCAATGTGCTGATGTTGCTCGTCAATATTAATGTGGAAAGAGAAAAACTAATTTTTATTTGATGGAATATCGAAATGTCACTGTTTCAAAGATTAAGAGAAACTTTAATTTCTTAAGGAAAATTAATCAAAATGCACTCAACTTAATTATCAAATATTTGAAATATAGTAATACAGCAAATGATGTTTAATGCAAATAAACATTTTTCTTTTTTTTCAGGTAAGACTATTATTTGAAGCATGAAATGTGTAGGTATAGCAGAATGGAGTGAGTATATTTATAATTTTATTTTTTATATTTGGAGTATCTACATATTTTTTTGGATATGGATTGTGTTATCCCCTCCAAAAAAAAAATGTCAATGAAAAACAAAAAATTTAACTTCTAAAAACATTATAAAAAAACTTGAGATTTTGATCAAATATGACATAACCTGCTCGTGTCTGTAGAGTTTTTATTTCATCTTTGACGGGTACTGCCTCTTACGAAGAACTGACAGCACTTCCAAAATTATGTATCTCAGAACTAAGGGTAGAACCCATACACATTTTTCAGCCAAAAAAAAAAATGGTAAATGGTCCCTACGATTTCTTAACACATCCTTGTTTATTTTATTTTTTTCAGAACACTAATGTTTTGAATGAAATAAAATTATTTTTGTATTGCTTCAAATTTCAAAACGGTACCTCTCATAGAACCATTAACTTTTTAAAAGATTGTCTCGAAAAATAATAGTCTGATCAGCGTACTTTGCTACTCCTAGCAAAGTACGCTGATCAGACTATTATTTTTCGTGTTTTTTTTAGAGGTATAGAACTTTAAATTGCAATAAATATAATAATAAATAAATGCAAGAAATTGCAAAAAAATACTGGTGCCAGGATAGGCCTCGTCATACCGGGCTTAATTTGTTGGTATTTCTTTAAAATATCTTTTAATATAAAAAATTTTGAAATCCGTGTAAGTGCACTTTCAGGATTGAGGGCTCCCCGCCTAATACCCAGATTAATTTTAGAACATTTTTGTTACAAATTTTGTTGTGAATGGGGCTTTATTGTGAACAATCATTTTCAAAAACAAATGAAAACACTTGTTACTACTCAATAGGGAAAAAGAATTTGTTAAATTGTTATTGTTTGAAAAACGACTTTTAGTCCAATGCGTTTCACCCAGTTACGACAGTTGGGCTCATCAGTTAGATGCTGCCGTACCTTTCTAAGACGCAACGCTTAGTCGATGACTACCGACACAAATAAAATTTACAACACATATGTGTTGTGAATTATATTTTTCTAGAAAAATTTGTCTAAATTCATAAGACTAGAAAATATTTGCCTGAGTTTGGCTAAGAAGAAACATGATGGAAAATAAACAAAACAAGAATTTTTTGTTGTTGTTTAGATGGACTTTGTACAATGTTAAATTGTTATTGTTTGAAAAACGACTTTTATTCCAATGCGTTTCGCCCAGGGAAAAAGAATTTGAATACTGTGTAAAACTAAAGAAAATAAAAATCAAGTATACGTATGTAGGTTTTTAATGAAAGTTGAAAATTTTTATTCTATGTTAAGTTTTTCACGACTGTGCGAAAGTGTTTAAAAATAAAAAAAAAAAAATATAATAAAAACTAACACAAATAAGGAAAACAAAAATATCTTCAGAGAAGAAAATACTTCTGGAATCTTCTGGAAAAAAAGATTATAGGTATATACATAAATTGAATACATAGCTTCAGCATTGTGCCCTGAAATATATATTTTTTTTTCAAAATTCATTTTTTATTCAATTCACTTATTACTACTTATTACTAGACAAAAGAATTCAAAACTAGCTTATTATCTAAAATCTTATATTTAACTTACCGGCCCCGACCGGGCGCTCTAAGGAATTCATGTTTACTTAAAATTAATGCCTTTCGGCTTATGAACTATTTTAATTTTTTATTTATTTATATTTTTTTTTGTTAGAAAATTTCAAAAAACTAACATCATCACCCCTGTTCTGATTTTCGTTTACGAAAACAATACTTTCGTTTTTAAAGCTGAGGTGTTCTCAATTTCTCGTTTTGATTTCGTTTCGATTTTGCTGACCGAATTTGAAATCGTAAATTTAAGAATTTAAGTAATTTCAGAGAAATATTTGTCAAAAATTGAAGGAAAATTCGTACGAATTTAGGAACACAGTTTTTTAGCTTTGCGAAAATCAATTTCGAAAACGAATTGAGTTTGTAACGAAAATCAGAACAAGGGTGCATATTATCATTCAGTATTTTTCCTTACGTGCTACTTAAAATTAGGTCCTTAAAAATAAAACTTAAAATTAACTAAAACTACCTATTCTACCTAACAACTACTTACAAACTAGAACAGCCACAGCAGCAATATCTATCACCTTTTTCATGACGTTTTTCACATTGAAAAAAAAAATATTGAATCTATGCATCATTTCCAAGAACTCACCAATAATTCTATCGAATCATGAGAAACCCTCAGCTTAATGCGTTTCATATACCATTACACCGCATGAATGAACAAAACAAGTAAACACAATGCACACATAGTATCTGTTTTTTTTTTCTTTCTTAATTTAAATTGGTATTGCTTCAACATTATAAATTGAAAAGTTAAATAAACAAGAAACATTCCTCAGAAAAAAAACCAATTGAACTGTTGGCTGTTGCATTGCATTGGCTGTGCCCCGTCAGCAACAACTCAACGTCTCTAAGCTTATAAACAAGGAAGTTGATTTTTTTCTGCAATAACGCATGAATTCAACAAGACTGAAATGCCAATGGCCTGGGTTGCCACAGCTACGGTTACGGCTCTTGTGCTAAATGTGTGTTACGTGCCACATTCATTTTATCCACTGGCAGAAGAAGATTGATGCGTTAGAAAATTGGAAAAAATCAAATTAAAAAACAAACAAAAATGAAGAAACTCCCTGCCGTTGTAGTGTAATTAATAGAACATCATGTTTCCACAATGGATGAGCAAACACTATTTTGCTACTGTAAAAAGGATTGCCAACAATGTGGTTTTTAAATGTGGCAAGCTGAAAGTAGCTTTTCATTTTCTTACTCAAACATTGACGATTCATAAACAAAAATTTTACAGCCTCCAAGTTTTCACCAGTCTCTTTCTCACTATCTGGTCTAACATCAGAAAATAGTGCTATTGACGACAGTACAGAAAAAAGAACAACGGTCACCCAGGCAGCAATTTGATTGACTTCAGTCACTATATATTAATACGCTCGATGAAGCTACGTACGGCTGGCCACTCCATGATAAATTTTCTTTTTGCTCCTCTTCATGACCTTCTTTATCGTGATGAGCGTGGAACATGCTGTACGAGTACGCACTGAAATGTCAATATTCGGATCACGTATTGTTTCTAAAGAATCAAAAACAGTAGGTTTATGTCTAGAGTCTAGACACAAACTCGACTGAACTCACAAAACGGCGAAGTCACAGTTTCGCAATAATTGATCGCATTTCTCACTGGTCTCGGACGATCATGTCGTGGCAAAGGAATGCACCAGAAATTATTCTACAAATAGCTTATGAGTTCTGTAAAAACCCCAAAGGGTGCGACCGAATGACTTAAATGAAATCGAAAAGTTCAAGTCTCAATTGACTATTTTGATAAATTTTCCATCAGCCTATGATTCATTGAACAAGAAAATAAAGAAGGGAAAACATATCAATTGAAATCAATGAACGCGAGAGATTTTCAGCTTCCATGGAATTGGAAAGCATGGAGGCTACATTGTTAACCATTTTTTGTCCTTTATGTATGGAGCTGCTCTTTTGTTGTCGAACAAATTGATTACAAATGTTTCTGGTAGGCAACCTATGGCCGCCATTAAGTTCAAAGTTTATAGCAATTTTGATCGAACTATTGAATAACACTCAAAGGTTCCCCTGCATACAGTGCGCTGCTGTAAATAAGTCTGTGAGACTCGAGACTCCACCCATAACTATCAACTCGACATCGATCTCAGAAGTTCAATATTCCATGCATTAGCCTAATTGATTCAATTATTGTCAATTTGAAGCACAACGGTTGAAGGCGAAAAACTATCTTTCCTGGTAGAGCGCAATAAAGACATTTGGAGGCATTGACGAAGTACCTGGAGTGCCAGAGAGTTCTGCCGAATCCTCAAAGCAATTTTCCTTTGGCGGCAAACATCAGAGCAGTGACAGAAAAAGTGTGAAATGTCTTTATGCGCCACCTCGTCACCGCATCCTCTGCAAAGATCATCTGAACTGAGGCTTAACAATTTTTTATAAATTAGGTATAGATAGCGCAGCTGCCCGTGGCTTAGTGGTTAGGTGCGTTGGCTGCTAAGCAGAACGTCTTGAGTTTGAGTCTTACTCGTGTCCATTAAAGCACCCGTGCTTCCTCTTGCGAAGAACTGACAAAACTTCCAAGAGTATCAAACTGTCATTAAAAAGTGCTTCTCAACTTTGCCGTTCGGAATCGGCGTTAAATTGTAGATCCCCTCAATTCTTCACACGCACTCAGAGAATTGTTGATGAGAGTAAGCCACTTTGGCCTTAGCTCTTCAAGAGCTGTAGCGCCACTCTATTTATTTTTCTTTTTAGGTACCTAACAGAAACAGAGTTTTAAGACTCTCACGTTATGTCGCAATAATAAGAAACAAGCTTTGACTTAGAACGGTAGAAGTAGCTTTTATTGCTGTTTGGGTATCAATAAAAAATATGTCACCAGCTTGTAATAGCGCTGTCACGGGTACCTGTTTTGCAGCGTTTTTTACCGCAAAAACCTTGACTTGGAAAACGCTGATGTGATCGGAAAGCTTAAGCAATCTGATACAGTTGTGGCTTTCTGAGAAGAAGCTCGATTTGGTGGCTACTTACCCATTTCTTGCGCCAAGTCATCATGGGCCCTCTAGGCCTGGAAGGGAGAAACAGCTAATAGTCCAATATAATTTTTGTCTGCCTATACGGGGTCTGGATAGCGTCGACTACCTTAGGAGCTCAGTTCAAACACAATCGCCCAATTCGTTCCACGATGACTCGCTTTAAAAGTTTTGATTTCCTAAAGTGTCAAAGTAGATACCCTTCAATGCTCTTGCTCAAATTGTCTTTGACAACTTTTTTCATTGGTTTTGACGAGGCCAGCTATAATATATATTTGGATATAAGTCGTGGTTTGTTTTTATCGTCATTGAGCCAATTCGTTGATTGTACATTTTTGAAGCTTCAGGGTTTAAATTTCTAGGACAAGATCTTTTCTCGCGACTTCGTCTAATGACACATTACCCAGCAGCAGTCCTTAATGCAGTTACAAATAATAAACCATCCAGCTCTGCTCAATGCCCCAGTCGAAATGAAATTGTTATTTGATATTGACGGGTTTTAATTAGTCATCCTTGTTCCATGTAGCCAAGTTGCATTTCGACAAGCCTAGACTCCAACAACTTACCTATGTCAAAGCATCTACAACAAAGTGACGCTTTGGGTGGCAGAGTGACCAGCAAGTATCTTCGTGGCTCAATAATAAATGGACATTGGTCCTGTTTATCGTCTATCGGCCAGCTTCAATCTTTAAGCTCTGCATCATGTGTCTCGGTTCCATGCGTGCCTACAACAATATTGCATTATAATTAATTGTCACTGTCATTGATCACTTATAGGTTAAAGTCCAATGGTGCCCAGTGGCACCATTCCCAATTCCAACGCACAATCTGTGCTGTGATCGTTGTGTGATTTAGTGCACGAGATCGTGCACCCACCAAAAAGTCAACCCGAACCTGGGAAAAGAGCAAAATCCCGGTAAGGTCTAATGTGCAGACATATCGAAGAGTAATCGAACAGCCTATTAGCCAAATGAATTGGTGAGATCGTCGATAACGTTTGGTTGCCATCACTATCGCTACATTTGCACACGTGTGTCTCGAAGCAGCCAGCAGCAGCAAACTATCCTATTCAATTTGTAATGACCTTTTTGATCCGCCATCCATGTCGGTCGGGATGAACTTTTTTAAAAAGATTGTCGGCGGCGGCTTCTCTACTCGGTCGTTCATAGAGTAAATGCTAGGCAAACAGCTCAGCGGGTGAAAAGCGCTTCAGCGAGTTTCATATTAATCGAATGGCATAATGGACAATTCGATTGAAATTGTAATTTTTTATTTCGTGTGTGAAATTGATTGATGAGTTTTTTGAGGTCTGAAAAAGATGGCAACGACTGGCGGCCGACGTTCCGGGGCAAGACTAGAGTGAAAGACGGTGTTGTTGTTGAAGAAATGAATTTCTCTATGGAACTTATTTGGAAAATCGGTCAGAGTTGACTGCTAATTGAATTTATTAGGAATATTCAATGCCTGCAGATATGCATATTTGTAAATGTGGTTTCTTCTCACAAATCCTGTGGAACAAAGAAATGATTGATTGATTGAGTGCCGGCAGGCAGGTAAAAGTGAACTCAGATGAACTTGGTTTAACACGACCGCGAAGGCGATCGGAGAACAGTGAATTATGTCTATACTGTACGACAACAGCTTTGGAAATTTATGCATGAAAGGGGTACATTGTATGATTTAGTTAATATTTTCAAGACTCATTAGCCTGCATAATGCATATACGAGAGAGCTACATCTTAGGTATTTGTGATTGACGAAATTGAAACAGCAACGGATATAATAGTTGAACTACAAATATGTAATGGAATCAGTTTGCCCTCGAGCCAAACTTCGGTCGTACTCTGAAGTGAAAAGATCCGTTTTTTAGCCGTACTAAGCGAATGTGATACACTTAACCACGCTTTTATTGAGCACAATCGGGGGCATTTGACCTCTTGAAGTACCAGAACTTTATTGTCCTGAGAGGCTTCATGAATATTGTTACAATATTAGCCGTGTTTTTTTTTCTCTTCTTAGTAGCCAACACAGCAAAATTTCCGTTGGCAAACAACAACAGTTTGGATTACAGTCGATAAAAATGCCAGTTAAAAATTTACGGTTGTGCCGGCAATAGAACTTTCAATTATTGAAACGAAGACAGCGCTTATGGCGTTAAAGAGAATTATTTTGCTACGCGATTCTAATGATCTGAGCTATGAACTCTCTCAGGTTGAAGTATTTGCTATTTTCTTTATCCGTGACGCAACCCTCAGGTAGAGCGAGTTGGATCGTTTTATTCGCACTTCAATATTGTGCTAGCTACTGAGTAGAGTAGTGAAAGAAGCGCGGCTACTATTGCACTTGATGCTGGTCTAGTAGACCTTCGGACTAATAGGTTATGTTCTAATGTGCGAGTTCTTGTAACTGTTACTGCAGTTTTTCGCCGATGTCTCTATGATTCATTGTTCCATTTGCCTAGTTTATGTTGATCTACCAGATCAACCGTTTTGGTACCCACCAAAGGGGTTGTAACTGCTAATCCCCCAGAAACAGAACCTATCTTGTTGAAATCACCAATTTTCGATAAAGCATAATTCGAGAGTAGGACATCCGACAGCTGCTGTGTAACCGATCACCACATATCTGACTTCCTTGGGGCGGATTCTTTCAACCCAATTTTAAAAGGCCTTGCTAATTTTTTCGGGCTTAAAATCACTCGCCTCAAATGATTTTACTGGTTCCACCAAATCCCAGAAATGGCCGTTTGGTCAAAACATTTTTCCAGACCTACTTTCGAAGATAAATGATCCAATGATGCGACTACTTCCCTGTTGCGAACATTTGCCGATTACTAGACGAATATTATCCCAGTCCGAAAAAATTTTTAATTGCCAAAAATTTCAGTTTAACCTTCTCTGCACGCAGCATACTAGTACCATCGTGAATCATGCTATTGAGTGCAAAGTTGAGTTATTGTGACTGATGGCGAGTTAATGTTTGATATTGAACCTTTCTTGTCCCCAGTATATCAGGTCCTCGAACGTTTTGCACAAACATGGGTACAAAAGATTTGGTAGAAGCGTCATTTCGGCCAAAAATGTTTGCGCTACACAGCACCCATTTTGGAAATTAAATATCAATGGTATCCAACGTTATTAAATCGCAAAGCGACGTACATCTTTCTTCAAACAAATATACGGTACTGACTTACTGCCAACCCCAACAGCTATCAGTGTCAAAACAACCTTTGCTCTTCGAAAAATAAATAAATAAATCCAGTATAATGCGTACCATCCACCACTAATGCTTACTTTGATCGTATTTAAATTGATTTTTTTGACCCCACCTTCAAATATTTTTATATTAAACTAGCGATCGCCCGCCCATTTTGCAGGGCGTAATAACAAAAATGAGATATTATTACATGTTTATTTATATACAAAGAATAAGAGTCAGATTAAAATATTTTTGGAGGAGAAGCTAAGTCATTATCTGAGTGAAAATCTTCCGAATCTGCTCAAAATTTAGTACATGACTCAATAAAAAAAAAATTCTCAATGAAGCTAATCTTTTTGCTAAGATGTCCGGCGCCTATTCATTCCTGCCAGCGAGCGTCATGAGTCATTCCAACTCGTTTTCATCCGCATTCGTACCATGGTCCGGGTCTTAAAAGATGTCAACATACATAAATTGGCTATGATCCTGACACTTTCTCCGAAACTATTCAAAACAATGCTCTTCAACACTGGCAACAGTGTAAGCTTATAAACTTATCCTACACTTAATGGCTCATATAGGGCTGGTGGAAAACTTCCAACCCATACCCAAAAAATATCTCTTACTACCAACCGATTGCAATTACGTCTCTTATGATAAATGTCTTGACCAATTATTTGGAATTATCCCTAGGAACTCAAGCTTTTTGACCAGCACGATATCCGCAGCAAGAAATCCACTAGTAATTTAATAATATATTAATCTTAAAACCGACCGGTATGACAAGATTAATTTAAATAGATTCGGTATTTCTAAGGCTATTAATTTAATTTGGCTATAGTCTTTCCGACAGTATCCTACCAGTTGTAGTGGTATCAAGTATATACATTCTGGTTTTCCCCATGGCTCCATTTTCTCAACGACATTCTTCCTCGTTTTCGTCATTGATCTTCTGTCTAAAATTTCTGATCAACTCTTTCGCTGATGATTCGTTCGATGTTATCAACCCGGGGGCGCTCCGGTGTTGAACGGTTCTGCTGAAAACCTGAAAATTTGCTCTGCGTTTGTTTCACATCGAACGCATTAGAAAGCTTTTTTCCTCTGTGTTAAATGGAAACAGCATTGTTGGCTAACCAATTCAACCAAAAACCATTCTTCCAAAAACTTAATCTAATCTAATCTTCTACACTTCTACCATTGCATTCGTATAGCTAAGGAAATTTTATTAAGAAAGCATCTTTTGCATTTCCAAAACATTTGTCTTTATTAATTTTATTATCGACAGACTATAATAATTCCTTGCAGACATGCAGATGGATACCTACATTACTCGGTCTCTGTTTCGAATGTGCTTCACAACGTCTATCTCAAATTGCAGTAAAACAACTTTCATCCCATAACTGAAAAACTTCACACCATCTCGAAATAAAGACAAAACTCTCAAGGAACATGAAAACCATTAAAATTGTGGTTCCTTCCGCATGTCTGTAAGTTCTCGAGTTCGTCCTTTTTCAGTTGAAAAACAGTTGAAAACTCTGGTGTGTTTTTAATGAAATTACCATCATCCACACAGTCCGAGTCCAAAATAGTTTTATCCATCGCACAATTTCCAACAAATCCACACATACTTCAAGAATATTGTTACCTTAATTTGCACCCGAAAAGTATTATTTGCAACATCTCAAATAAACTTGTCTTCATCTCCTCGACACACCATACATGCACCTTGAGAATAAAAATACGACATGGAATCATCGCACATCTTCTTTGCAAAACATTTCGGAATTTTAGTTTTGATGGCGGCGTGCACAGTACACAGACAGGACGTGACTTACGTGCCAGCTGGAATCACTTCGAAAATTTTGGCAAATCTCTTTTCTGTTTATCGAGTGTTTGAAAATAGCTTTGGGATTATGACTTCCCATTTACCATCAGCAGCCCTTAATCTATGTTGCTCTTGTCACTCACTTCTGTGTCAGTTTCAATATTTCACCTTCCTCGACAGTGTTATTTCTCATAAAACCCTTCTATTGCTGTAGGTGTGTACACATAAAATTTGAGAGCTCAGTTTGTTTTAAAGGCTAACACACAAACATACAAACACTTGGGGAAACTTGGAAGGTATCAAAAAATCCATTCATCTGAAATCCCAAATGAATACTTAATGAAAGAGTATTTTGGTACAAAAAAAAAGTTCCTTTGAAGATGGAACAGCATTTAGTAAACCAATTTATTCAGAAATTCATGGAAGCATTTCCGCGTTTACAAGTTTTGTCAAAAAAGGCCATTCGTCAGAACTGCTGGACAGACAAAAGATACACAATTCCTTACAACTTGTAAAATTCACCTCGATATTCAGTATTTATTTTCTCCTATTTTCTTTTCTTCTTTATGGTTACCACATTGTACATTTTTCAAGGCAGTTCTAAAGCTTCTATGCATTCAACGCTATAGAGAGTTGTTGGAGTACAAGTGCCAATTCTATTACTTTTTACTTCAGTACTCTAACTCTGGCTATAGAGCCAAAATTTAAATACTTACATTGTATGACAAATGGATAGTTTCCAATATATTCAAAGCATTTATTGTTTTTATTTGCGGATGAAAGTTCAGCAATAAGATTAATATGTGGTATGCCATTTCGAAGGTAATAGGACGCAAAATAGCCGAATATCCACATAAGAAGAGAGAAAAATAAATTGCTTGAGTGTAGGTGTAGGTATTCCGCAGTTTCAGTAACCTACATTTCTGCTACAAACCACCTAAAAAAGTAGAAAAAGTTTAAAGGAAAACACTATCTGAATTCTGCAAATGGACCTTTGACACTGCACATTGAATCGAAAAGACAACCATCAGAATGCAATTAGCAATTTAAAACTCTTCGAATGCGTAGAACAAACTACATTATTTGGATGTTTAATTTAATTACTTTCATCATTTTAAGTGAAAATGATTTTGTGGTTATGAAGATGTGCACTGCATTTAGTCAATTGAAAAAGAAAATTCAATTTTATTTATTTATGGATTTATACATTTGAAGTTATTTCATATTTTAATCTGTAATCTGTAAAAATCAGCATGGAATTCAATTGATCTTGGTTTTTGTTTTTTCAACTTATTCGGCACGTTTTACAGGTCTTGCCAAAATTTTGAAGGTTACAACGATTCATTTTCGATTTTTCTAGCAGTACTCTCTTTCTTAAACAGAAATTTTATGATGCTCGAAATGATGGATATCATGGAGAAGCAAGAAACTTAGGAGAGGAGGTGCGGTTGTTTTTCTTCCAAAAATTTTATAGTTTTAAGTTTTCGCGAATTTGAACTATATAATTGTGCATTTTATTTATTTGTTAGGTGGTTCTTATTCCATTTTTCGTACATTACTTTCCTTTAAAAGCCTCACAAACGTTGACAAATCTTCTGGTCTTTGTATAATACGATCGATGTTAAAAAAATAGTAATAAAATAGTTTGCGTTCACCCTCGGCCCCTTCGACAATATCCATTCTCTGAAGAAATATACATCTGTATATATAACAGGCGTTTTATTTAATCCACATTTAAAACCACTCGAAGCAATTCCGACAACTTCATCATCGCAAATCAACGGACCACCCGAATCGCCCAAACACGAACCCCTTTTCCAAGTCTCTGGATCACCAACGCACAACATCCCAAACTCGAAATATTGACCGTATTTTCGCTTGCAAATATTATAACTCAGAATTTCAACGTCCGCAAACAGAATCCGATCGGGAGATGGACCTTTCTAGAACACAAAAATCGACTGACTACAATAGACATTCTTTGAATTAGAAAAACTCACGAAATACAATCTACCAAAACCAAGGACGGTGCATGTTTTGTTTATTTTTGGTTTAGAACTCGCCATATTGATAACTCCGACATGAGGATTGTCGAATAGTATTTCATTTTTCAAAATCAAAAATCCAACATCGTAACAAATCCAACATTTTTTATTATATAACTTGTGTCTGGTTAAGCTAGCAACATTCATCTCACGAGTGGTTTTTGATTCAATAAATCGGAAAGTTGATCCAACAACGACGACCAGTTCATGGGGTTGGTAGCTTTCTTTAATCTTTCTAGAACAAGAGATTCTGTAAACATGCAAATGACTATAGTATGTAAGTGGAGGCTTACTTATTTAATAAACAATGGGCAGCAGTAAGTATTTTCGTCGGCGATATGATTATACCGCCACAAAAGTGATGATATCCATATGTTGGTTTTATTTGTGTTCTTTTCCGAATGGAAACCACAAATCTTCCGAGGTCGTGTTCATCTTTGGGTAACCCGCCGTATATTAGGTAATTTGAATTTAATTGTTTAGAAAATGACAGATTAGCTTCGACAAAGCTGAGAATGATCATTAATAGAAATAAATATTTATTTTGAAAAATCATGACTTTTTATACATTTTTCAAAAAAAAAAAAAACTACAGTGTACAGCCTATTTTTTCATATCCTGGGCCCTATTTCATAAAACTATTAGTCTAATGCCCATTTTCTTGACTCTCCATTAAACTTTAGGTTAACTAATCTGCCATTTAATTTAATCAACTCATTTAAAGCTGCAATTAAAATTTGATTTACTTCACGTTTAATCACTCAACTTAACAAGGCATTAATACTTAATCTCCAATTAAGAAATGCTTCCAGTATTCCAAAAAAAATATCCAATATTTCCATTCTAATGTCAATAAATTATATTTATTTCAATTTCTGAGTTTCAAAAAAGATTCAAAAAGGAAAAAAATGGAGGAGCTTTTTTTTTATAATTAGCACAAACTCAAGGGGTTTTTATGCCCTTATTATCCAGAGACACAGTGAGTGCTTAAGGAAGGAGGATAGGGGTTGAAAAGGAGGTGCCGGGGTACATTGGTCTTAAATTCCTGGACATTGCAATGATTTGGAAAGACAGAGTGAGGAAAAGGGAGTTCCACATTCGCGTAGTACGGCTAAAGAACGATTCTCTATACTTGAGGGTACGACCGAAGTTGGGCTCGAGGGTAAACTGATGGGCATTCCTAGAGGCGCGAGTATTACGGGCGAATTGTTTAAGGGGAGGAATGCAACTGGCTATTTCACTAGAGCACTTTCCGTAAAAGTAACGATAAAACAGAAAGAGACACGAAACGTTACGACGGTGATCCAAGGAGGTGAATGAAATATCAAGTGCAACAATCTTACTTTCTCCAAAACGATGTAAAGATTTGTTCCACTATTCGGTGAGATAGACCATCAGATCACCAGTGGACCTGTTGCTGCGAAAGCCGTACTGCCGGTCATTAAGAAGCTTTCGGTCTTCGAGATATTTCTTTAGCTGATAGTTTATCAGGGTTTCCATTACCTTAGAAAGAAGGGACGTAAGTGCAATCGGACAATAATTGGCTGGACAAATGCTGTTTTCCAACTGCTCGGAACGAGCCCAGAAGAATAGGATAGGTGGAAATACTTACGCAAGGGTTTTGCCAGCGTGGAAAAACACCTCTTCAGAATAATAGCGGGGATACCATCCGGACCAGCGGATTTATATATGTTGAGATCTTTTAGGACTCTCGCCACAGCACGAGGGCGGAAGGAGATTTGTCCCATGGAATCATTGACGCGCACTGGAGGAGCCATGACACTCTCTGGCAGCGAAGAGTTGGAGGCGAACTGCCTAGCAAAAAGGTAAGCTTTCTCGAGCGAGCTAACAACTGGATTGTCATTGTCAACGAGCGTGGGGACCGAGGTTTGTTCTAAAGATGTATTAATTATCTCCAAAATGTTTGCAACTGATTGTTTTGATATACGAAATCGATAAATAAAATCTTCATCATCCCATTTATTTAAATCAATACGCTCCTGCATTTAATATTGACGCCTTTCCACAATTAGCTGTTCATCATCGGAATCAGAAGACCAATTATCCAAATTAAACAGAAATTTCAGGAGCTCTACAAACATAACAGCAAAATGTCATAAAACAAACTAAAGTTCTGTGAAGAAATTGGATTCCAATGCTAATACTGACATTGAAGGCACTAATGGAACCCTTGAGGTCAATTAACTAATGATTCAGTTAACGTTAGTTGACAGGTCTTAAAAAGTAACATTAAAGCTAACTTGGAGTGAAGAAAACGAAATCTGGAAAAATTATGGAATTAATCAGCCATTAAACTTAATGGAGAGTCAAGAAAATGGGCATAATAATTATTAGCGAATTTACTAATAATTATTAGTTTATTAGCAAAAACGTGTTTCATAAAACTTTTTCCGCACTAATAAATTATTTCTCCAGCGCCAATAATATTTGTGGGAAATTATTACTGTAGGAAGATGAAATTTCATATCGACAATTTTATTAGTAAATTTTTCTGCCGGACTAATAAATTAATATTTTATTTTTATTAGTCTACGAACGTAGGTAGAAATAATTTTTAAAAATATTTACTATGACATACAGTATTTTGTTTGGGAATTCTTTACTAATAATTTCTACACTAATAAAATATTTGTTTAGGTATGGGATATATTAGTAGAAAAAGATTTTTCTATGAAACTCAAATTTACTAATCAAATATTTATTAGAACTAATATTCTTGAAATTATTAGTATTAGACTAATAGTTTTATGAAATAGGGCCCTGGTTTCCAGGTTTTAGAAAAAACTCATTTTGTTGTTCAGTTTTTCTTGTAAATATTGGCGACAAAAATATTTCTTATAAAATTTACTACTGAAAAAAAAATGGTGGGACCTGAATCGTCGCATGTCATTTAGCCGCAACTCAATTTACCACGTGATTTTTTGCGTGGAGTAAGATAGGAGGCTGGAAAGAGTTATAAGCCAGTAGAGAACACTCATACGTATTGATTAATTTGTTGCCAATCATTAGACGTTTTTTCTTTTATTTGGTAAAAGCGGCAAAAAGCTCTGTTATTTCACTATCGCGAGGGGAAAAGAGGAATGGGAAAAGTGAAAAGGTGAACAGTGAAAGGAGAAAAAGGATGGGAGTGGTGGGTGGACGAAGGGCAGGATGTGGACTCACATAAGCTGTAATTGAAATTATACGTCGCAGAATGGTACAAGAGTTCTTGTCACACAACTTGGGCGAATCATAGTGAGTGCTACTACTACTACTGGCAAGAAATATTATCAATCCAAGAATCCCAATAATTGCTACAGATTTACCATTCTCATTCAAATGGCTGCAATTCCCCATTAACATTAGTTTCGCTATGACACTTTATTTAAGGTAGCGTAGTAGAACCTTAAAACGCCATGCTTCTCCCAGGGACAGCTATATGCATGCGGTAAGGGGTCCAATCTTTCCATTCTTTCAACTAATATCCTGTACAACACCAAATTAAAATAATAAGTTAACTTTAACTTAACGCCGGCAAAACCGCGGGAACCAACTAAGCATCTGAAGTTATTTCATATTTTAAGTTAAAGCCAGCACGAAATTCAATCAAGCTTAGTTTTTGTTTTTCAACTTGTTCGGTACGTTGTATAGGTCTTGTCAAATTCTTGAAGGTCTTACAACAGTAGTCACTGAATGAGGAGCAGCCCTGAGTTAGTCCACACTCTTTATCTAATACAGAAATCGTAAGATACTCGAAATTATGAGAATCATTTAGAACGGGAAACTTAACTCTTTGTTCAAATGTTCCAATGCACGCAGTTACTATTTTATGAAATTCAGTAGTTCCAGATTGATTATGTTATAGAAAGGAGACGCGCCACGCGGGTGTTTTTCTCTTAGAGATTTTATAGTTTGAAACTAAGTACTTAAATTTGCATTTAATTCATTTGTTAAAGGTGGTTTTTATCCCATTTTTCGTACATTTCTTTCCGTTAAGACCTTCACAAACGTTGACAAATCTTCTACTCTTTATGTATGCATAACACGATCATTGTTAAAAGAATAGTAATAAAATGATTTGCGTCCACCATCGGCCCCTTCGATATCGACGATATCCATTCTCTGAAGAAATATACATCCGTGTATATCCCAGGCCATTGCTTTAGTCCACATTTAACACCCCACGAAACAATTCCGACAACTTCATAATCACAAATCAACGGACCACCCGAATCGCCCGAACACGAATCCCTTTTCCAAGTCTCTGGATAACCAGCGCAAAACATCCCAAGAGTGAGGCTTGAACCGTATCTTCGCGAGCAAAATGTATAATTTAAAATTTCAATGTCCACAAACAGAATCCAATCGGATGATGGACCTTTCTACAACACAACAATCGACTGACTTAAATAGACATTCTTTTAATTAGAACAACTCACGTCATACAATTTACCAAAACCAATGACGGTGCATTTTTTGTTTGGTTTTGGTTTAGAACTTGTCATATTGATAACTCCGACATGAGGATTGTCGAATAGTATTTCATCTTCCAAAATCAAAACTCCAACATCGCCGAAATGCGAACCGGATTTCCAATGTAATAATGAACAGATGCAAAGTGAAGAATGTTCCTTGATAAGCAATAAAAAACCGAAACCAGTCGACGATTTAGTCATTAATTTGTCTAAGGAAGTTCTCACAGAACAACAACTTGATGTTTTGAACAAAGGATTAAATTACACTCCAAAACCTTTGCATATACCTATTATCGAATCTATCGTTGATTTAGAGACTTGCATAAAGTAGAAACCACATCAAACGAAAGATGAAGTAAGAGCGTTTGCCATGCCCATTATCAGAGATACAAAAGCTAAATATAAATGTGATGAAAAATCTGCTAAAGTACATGAAATTATTCGCGAATCACAACAAAAGGATGTTTTTTACATGAAGGCTGACAAGGGAAATAAAATAGTCATGACATCATGCAAAAACAGGACTATGACGAACGAGTCAAAAATTCATTACTTACAAGCAACATTAAAATACTATCAAAATCACCTTTACCAAAAATGATTCGTGACTCAAAAGACACCATAAAAAGTATAAACACTGTCTTTGAATTGGCCAAATGGAAACTAAATGTTTCCAACCCAGAAGTCCCAAAATTGTATGCACTACCAAAAGTTCATAAGCCCGGCTATAAAATGCGGCACATAGTGTCTAACGTTAATTCACCCTCCGTCAAAATAGCAAAATGGTTGGTGGAAGATTTAAAGAAATACCCTATTAAAAGTCTTTCTGTTAAAAATTCTTTTGACTTCGTTGAAAGATCGAAAGATATCCGTATTATAGCTGAAGATGAAACCATGATCTCCTTTGATGTCGAAGCTTTGTTTCCAAGCGTTCCCATTCCGAATGCAATTACTGCTCTGGGAGTGCATTTGGACCACTATGCAGTCAACGAAAATAAAAAACAAATTTATATAAAAGCTGCCAAAATATGCATGTCACACAACTTTTTCCAGTACAGAGGACAATTTTACAACATCGATTATGGAACAAGCATGGGAAACCCATTGTCACCTTTAATTGCTGAAGTTTTTATGGCCTCGTTTGAAATGAATCTGAATACGAGAGGTTTACTCCCACGAATATGGTTTCGTTACGTAGATGATGTTTTTGCTATTATTAAAACTACAGAAATTGAAAATGTTTTAACAATATTATAACGCTACCTTTATTTTATTATAATTTTTATTTAGTTACCTATTGTACTCCTTTACTTTTAAATCTGCCTTTCAAAATTATTATTAAATTGTATACTTTGCTTTCAAATATTTTAATTTCAAACTATGCTTTGCGAAAATTTTCAAACAAATTTATTTCAAATGACTTGCAATCAAAACAATTATATTCCTTATTTTCAATTTTGCCTTGAAAATTCACATCATGATGTGTTAGATAATTTAATAAGTAAAAGGATAAATTACGTATTCTTCACTCTTGGTTTTGATATTCAGCAGTATTACTTGCGATATTGGTACTCAACGTCCTTGTAATAAGAATATTAACACCAAACGAGAGCTCGGTTTTCTTTGCCATTTGTCTACTTGTAATATCTGATAATTTTGATAATTTGTTATTTCTTGCCTTGTGGTTTAAGATTCAAAATCATTTTTTCATCTTTCCTTAATTTTCATTGTTATTACTTACATCTTCATTCTTCATTGTATCAAACTTCTTTCTTATTTTAACTTTCACCTTCTTATAATTACCATTCAATAAATTTTAACCTAAAGCTAATTGCTAAAATTTTAAAACAATCTTTTTATTTTTTTTGTCTCCGCTGGACTATATTTGCTGTTTTGGCATTCCATTATCTTCATTCTTCACTTTTATTTTTTTTCTTTCATTTACTGCATTGCCAATTCAACGTTTGCTGTAATCTTTGGATAGCACAAACGAGGTTGAGAATACAGTAAAACTGCGATTCTACTCTGTTTGGTTTGACTGAGTGTCCCACAAATTTAACCCCCAGAGAAACGCTCACGCTTCAATATTAAATTCTCAATTCGAAAACATAAACTTCACCTATGAAAGAGAATCAAACAACATGTTGCCTTTTTTGGATTTAATGATTACACGGAAAAATAATCAAGTTGATTTTTCTATCTATAGAAAACCAACAACAACAAATCGCTATATCACCAGTGATTCTTTCTGCCCAATTCAACATAAATTAGCTTCCTTTCATTCGATGGTCCACCGACTTTGCAAACTTCCTCTATCAATCACCAATTATTCAAAGGAATATAAACATCTAAAACAAATTGCAGACATCAACGGCTATAATGAATCGATAATAGATAAATTAATGCTCAAACACAACAGAAAAATCAAAATCACAGAATAGACGCCTAGACAACAACAACAATTAAGAACGAGCAAGTATGACTTTCTTTCCATCAATTACCGACAAGTTGAAATCAAAACTTAAAAAGAAAAACATCGATTGTGTTTTCTCTAATAATGGAAAAATAAAGAACATGCTTGGTACAACGAAAGACAAAACGAAACATAATGATAAATCGGGAATTTACGAAGTAAAATGCGGAAATTGCGAAGCTTAGTATATCGGCCAAACCAAGAGTAGCATCGAAGTACGCTTTAAAGAACACTCTAGCCACATTAAATACAATCGCCCCGAAAAATCTTCCGTTGCCTCCCATGTCCTCACCACCAAACACTTTGATGTAAAAGCCGATGACGTAACATTGCTTAAACATGTCACAAACCCGAGACGACTTGATGCGTATGAAAGCTTGTACATACATATCAACAATAATTTGATGAATTCTGACGACGGAAACATTATTTCACCGCTCTTCAATTTAATATGACCATCTCTTTTTAACACTTGTTAAATGTATAATTTGTTTTAATTTTCTTTTACTTTCTTTTGTAATACCTACATTGTTTACCTTTTTTTCTTTTTCATTTTTTATATGCTATTGTTATTATTGTTGTGATTTTTTCTATGCCAATTAGTGTGTTGCTGATGATGAGTCACATCGGGACTCGAAATGCATTCAATGTGAAAATAAAAAGTTGAAAAAATTAAAAAAAATTCTTAAAATGAAAAACTTGTTTTTGTTTTAATTTTTATTTATTTTTGATGTTTTTTAACTTTTTGATAAGTTGTGGTCAATAAGGTTTTTCGTTTTTACTCCTGCTAAGGTACATGCATGTGTACCAAAAAAAGAGCGGCTCGAACTCTATCCATCCATCAAAATGGGTTACAAGTTTCGCGAAGATATGTGCTTTCATCGAGAACGCACTGAAACTACCCAAGTTTTTTTCGGGGTGAAAATTTTGTAGCTGTTCGAATCAGCTGTTTCCATTTAATACAGAGGAAAAAAGCTTTCTAATGCGTTCGATGTGAAACAAACGCAGAGCAAATTTTCAGGTTTTCGGCAGAACCGTTCAACACCGGAGCGCCCCCGGGTTGATAACATCGAACGAATCATCAGCGAAAGAGTTGATCAGAAATTTTAGACAGAAGATCAATGACGAAAACGAGGAAGAATGTCGTTGAGAAAATGGAGCCATGGGGAAAACCAGAATGTATATACTTGATACCACTACAACTGGTAGGATACTGTCGGAAAGACTATAGCCAAATTAAATTAATAGCCTTAGAAATACCGAGTCTATTTAAATTAATCTTGTCATACCGGTCGGTTTTAAGATTAGTATATTATTAAATTACCAGTGGATTTCTTGCTGCGGATATCGTGCTGGTCAAAAAGCTTGAGTTCCTAGGGATAATTCCAAATAATTGGTCAAGACATTTATCATAAGAGACGTAATTGCAATCGGTTGGTAGTAAGAGATATTTTTTTGGTATGGGTTGGAAGTTTTCCACCAGCCCTATATGAGCCATTAAGTGTAGGATAAGTTTATAAGCTTACACTGTTGCTTTGCCAGTGTTGAAGAGCATTGTTTTGAACAGTTTCGGAGAAAGTATCAGGATCATAGCCAATTTATGTATGTTGACATCTTTTAAGACCCGGACCATGGTACGAATGCGGATGAAAACGAGTTGGAATGACTCATGACGCTCGCTGGCAGGAATGAATAGGCGCCAAACATTTTAGCAAAAAGATTAGCTTCATTGAGAATTTTTTTTTTATTGAGTCATGTACTAAATTTTGAGCAGATTCGGAAGATTTTCACTCAGATAATGAATTAGCTTCTCCTCCAAAAATATTTTAATCTGACTCTTATTCTTTGTATATAAATAAACATGTAATAATATCTCATTTTTGTTTTTACGCTCTGCAAAATGGGCGGGCGATCGCTAGTTTAATATAAAAATATTTGAAGGTGGGGTCAAAAAAATCAATTGTACATGGGACATTGTACATATATCATTCGATGAGGCTTGGAAGAATTTTTTTTTTTAATTTTGGCAAGCATCAGTATATTATTTACATATATGGGATTCATAACCATGGATGAAACATGGGTATTGTTTACTTTAAAAATTAAAATAAGTAGTTGAGAACAAAACTGTTTTAAAAATAAAAAATATGAAAATTTCTTATGATTATAACGATCGATTGAAAAGGATCTGTTGATTATTTAAAAAATAATTGGAATTCTTTAATATTAAGCCGCCGATTCTAACCACTGGACTGAATGGGGAGAATTGGATTCAAGGTATGCAAGTACCTGCATAATCGGGGCATTGAGAACCACACCCTCAGCAGTGTTAGATGCTCTTCTCTATTTGACACCCCTCGACATCTTCAGCAAAAAAGTGGCGTGAGTACGGCTATAAGACTCAACGCCTCATCTTAATGGACCAACAATAATGTGGGACATTCGATCATTTTGAACTTCTTCGGTTCTATACCAAAGTACATAGACTATACCATTCTAAAACCCCAATTTGGAAAAAACTTCCAGGTATCCATTCCATCCAGAGATAAATGGGAAGACAAAAAACTGTGTAGGTACTCAGAAAAGCTTAATCTAAGCATCTCATTCCGCCTCCCTAATCATTGTAGCGTCTTCCAAGCGGAAATTTTAGCGATCAAAGAGGTTCTCTCCTGGCTAAGAGAAAACGTGATATCAACTTCTGATTTCCGCATCTTCTCTGACAGTCAGGCTGCTATTAAATCTCTCGACGGTGTCTCAACCAACTCTCAAACGGCCTTCGATTGTCGATCGTCTCTTATGGAGATGGCGCAGCAATTTAACATTCAGCTCTGTTGGGTGCCGGGCCGCAGAGACATCACAGGAAATTGGAGAGCCGATGAACTCGCTAAAAATGGAACCGTCATACCTATTTCTCCTGAAAGGAAGAAGATAGGTATACCGATAGCTACATGTAAACTTCTGCTAAAAGAAACAGCCTTAACGATAACAAACTCTAGGTGGCACAATTTACCAACGTGCGCAGCCACAAAACTCATATGGCCTTCACTGGACCTAAAGCGCTCGAAAAACTTGTTATCTCAAAGCAGACTTCATATTAGCTCCCTAATAGGTGTCCTTGCGGGACACTGTCTTATAGGCAGACACGCAATAGGACTTGATGTAGCCTCAAATGACTTCTGCAGGAGCTGTATGGACGAGGAAGAAGAGGAAACAATCTCTCACCTTCTCTGCACTTGCCCTGCTCTTTCATTTAGACGCAAACTTCATCTGGGAGAGTACTTTTATGTAATCCCAGTGAACTAGCTAACAAGGATATCAAATATATTCTTCGCTTTATAAAAAGCTCAAAATGGTTCTACTAGTAAGAAGTAATTCTCTAGATTCATGTGGTATCACAATGGGCCTATTTTTTTTGGCCTAAGTGTGTGGTTTCTGTATCTGCAGCCACTTTAACCTAACCTTACCTAACCAATGCAAGTACAGTTCCATGAGCAAGGAAGGTAATGGCGGTAAAGCTCGACAGCTCCTTCAGCAAACCTTAAATCGAAACGATGATTTGAAATTAATAAATTTTCAAACAAAATAATTGTTTCCAATTTGATCAGCTTAGTTGTAGTGAGAAAAACATTATTTTTTAACTTTGGAACCGTTTGTTATTTGAAAAGTATCAATTTTGTTTTTCCAAAACCTTCTACCCTCATTCGTTTTTGAAAAAAAAAATTAAGAAAATTGGTCAACCGGTTTGGCTGGTTAGCGAACGAACACAGAAATAAGCTGTTCTTTTATATAATATAGATAGCGGTAACTAAACAAAAACGATTTGTTAAATTTTCATCAATATTCGCTTAAATGCTTAATTGTTTGATTTAGAGGTTCCTAATTTTCTATTTCGGCTACGGAACCCTAAACATCTGCTCAGTTGAGTTCTTCCACTACACAGCCCTGACTTGATTCGTTTGACATTACTTTGCTTGGTTTTCTTTGTTTACATTTTTTAATGCTCGTCCATTGGATCAAAAGGTGTAGTTCCGGTCTCTCAAAACAATATTTAGTTGGTTGGCAACTCTGCTGCAAAAGTGTATAGTTTACGTACAAAATCGCTCGTGAATATTTACAACTTTTAAGTGTGTTAAACTAAGAGATAGAATTTGAAACGAACTTTTAATTGAAAATAACGATCAGTTTACCAAATTAAATCAATAAAATCTCCAGGTAAAATTAGTTCTAAGCCGCAAAAAGAAAGAAACTTGTCTCTATTTGGTCACATGACTAGCAAAAGAAAAGTAGGAGAAACTTCACCAGAAGAAAACTCAACAGAAACCCAAAAGCATTTAAACACCACAATAACATGGCTATGTCTCAATCTGATTTCGAACAAATAAGATCAATAATTGATAAGGCACTCCAAAAGGAACTTCCACTTGCCGTCGCCAATTTGGCTTCGAAAGATGACGTCATCAAAGTAAACAAGGAGCTGAGTCTTTTGCGACAGCAAAATCATGATTTGACAGAAAAAGTCCATCATTTTGAAGCCCGTTGCCGACTTGTTGAAGAGGAGTTGGAGCATCAGAGTCGTGAAATCAAAGGAAAGAATTTTATTTTCTCTATTCCAAATGATCCCGTATGTGCCAATCCTCAGGAACGTGTCCAATCAATCACAAAACTTTTGTTAGAAAATCAAACTGTTCACATGCCAGAGGCCACAAAAATAAGTGAAAACATCAAAATAATCAAGCTCAAACTGAACACAAGATCGAACGAAATCGCAACCAAAATGTTGAAGAACTCGTCTAAGCTTAAAGGCACAGGTGCTTTTATCCAACGCGATCTTAGCAAACAAGTACAACTTAAACGTAGAATCCTCCTAGCTTACCGCAAAGTGATCAAAACAAAAACAACAGAAGCAATTAAGATAAGAGACAAAACTTTAATTATTTGTGATAAAACTTTTTATTTAAATGATACTAATAATCTAAAATATAAAGAAATTGATGGAGAAACTGAGCTGCAAAATATGTTCGGTGATCTTAACTTTGGAAATGTCAGAGAAATCAAACTGTCAATGTCAAACAAACAACAACAGTAATGGAATAGATCACATTATTTGCATTCACCAGGGGTGGCACATGAAACACCAAATTGTAGTAGATTTTCAAAAAATTGAGAATTAAATGCCGTCAGCCCTATTAATAATATATCTTGTAAAATTTTATCCTATAATATCTCAGGACTAAATAATAAACTGTTATTTGTAGACTTTTTTAATTACGTTAAAAATTACGATATATTTTTTCTATATGAAACTCATGGTACCAAAGATAAATTCATTAAATTTAAAAACTATTTTGTAGGCTATAAGCTTGTATGGATTGAAGCAATTAAAACTTATATTAAGGGTCGTGCAAGTGGAGGTTCTTTGTATGGCATTAAAACATCATTAACTAATACGTACGATTTCGAAGAAATAGAAGAAACGATAGCAGTAAAACTCATTCATCAAAACAATATGTATATTTTACCTTGTTACATTAATTGTAACAAGTGGAATCATGATTTTGAGAAGTTACATCACACCATGCAATTCTTAACGAGTAAAAGCGTCTTACTGATCGGGGATTGGAATGCTAGAACTAGCAACGCACAAATCACTACATGTCAACACATCTCTAATCCGGCGATTACTCAAGTAAACAGGAAATCGAAAGACAGAATATTTAATAAAAACGGCTCTGATATGTTAGAGTTACTACAAATGTATGACCTAGTAGTGCTTAATGGATGTACTGAAGGAGATGAACAGGGTTGCTATACCTTCATAGGAGGTCAAGGGCAATCAGTCAATGACTACTGTGCAGTGTGCAGTGAATAATGAATGGATTGAGCAGATTAAAAAAATCGAAGTGCAGTGTAAAACCTTCTCGGATCACATGCCTATTACAGTTGAATTTACAAGAGAATCATCAACACGACACACTAATCTCAAATTACTACCGAGATTCAAATGGAAGAATGAGGAATCAGACTGCTATAAGCGTGCTTTGAACAATTTAATTGAAACAAATTTACTGGCAACCGAATCTACTGACATTATGGCTAGTCAATTAACAGAATTTATAAGAAGCTCAACAACGAACAAAGTATCAAACACGAGTTCACCGTTTAAACAACAATGGTTTGATAATGACTGCTTGAAGGCACGCCAAAGATCTTTTGCACTTCTGAAAATCGTCCGGATTTCGCATAATCCCGATTTAAGGAAATGGTACAATGACTGCAACACCTACTACAAAAATTTATGCCTACACAAGAAAATAGAATTTGAAAACAACAATGCACTTAATCTAGGTCAAACTAAAAACTCGAAAGAATTTTGGAAAATCGCCAGAAATATTAACGGTACAAGCTACAGAATAGGTTCAGGGTTATCAGCTGAATCACTTGCAATCCATTTCAAACATCTTCTCCACAGCAACTCAAACCTTCAGTTTTCCTACGCTCAGCCATCAATCTTCGACGAATCTTTAGATTCAGCCATAACATTTGAGGAAATAGAAGCAGTAATGAAGAAAGCGAAAAATGGAAAGGCACCAGGTGAAGATGGGATTCCCTACGAATTTTACCAGAACGCAACTCCTTCATACTTTAACTATTTGTTAAAGTTTTATAACAAGATCTTGGCTAACGCCGAAATTCCCTCCTCGTTCACAAAGTCAGTTATCTTCCCAATTCATAAAAAAGGCGCCTTTGATATTGCTGACAACTATCGAGGCATATCATTTATGAACGCATTAGCCAAAATATTCTGCGGTATACTTGTGGAGAGACTTGAAAAATGGGTGGAGAGGAAAAGTATTCTTTCAAATCTTCAAGCCGGTTTTAGAAAGAACTACACTACAACAAACCAGATTTTTACACTTTCTTCAACCGTTAAAGCCTTCCAAGCACGTAATAAGAAAGTTTACTCTTTCTTCGTAGATTTCAAAACAGCTTTCGATCGGGTGAATCGTAATGCACTGTTATATAAGCTCTCGCAGTTGGGTATTTCATCAAAATTTCTTTCTGTGATTAAGGAAATGTACAACGGAACAAAAGCAGCGGTATGGGATGGTGTAATATTCTCATATTGGTTTGAAACAACCACTGGAGTAAAGCAAGGATGTCTCCTCAGCGCGTTATTGTTCTCCCTTTTTATCACTGACATTGTTGAAGATCTACCTGGAGGCATAAGGATATCTAATTCGGTTGTAAATGTTTTACTATACGCCGACGATCTTGTTATTCTGTCTGAATCATCAGAAAACCTACAATTAATGATTAACCGATTAGCATCTTACTGCAACAGATGGGGACTAACGATTAATACGGAAAAATCTAAGGTCATGATGTTTTCGCGCTCCTCCCGAAGTCAAAACGTGAAAAGGTGGTACTACAATGGAAATCTACTAGAAGTAACCAATGAAATTAAATATCTAGGCGTAAAACTTACCCACAATTTGAACTTCAACCACCATCTAAGAGAAAAGGCTAACACTTCACAAAGCTTGTTGAATTCTCCATGGAGAAAAGTGTTTGCTAATAGTAGAATAATTCTTTCCGCCAAGTATAAGATATACGAAGCGGTAGTAAAGTCAACGCTCTGTTACGCATGTCAAGTCTGGGTCGCAGATAAATATGAACAAATTGAACAATTCCAGAGAAATTTCTTTAAAAAACTCTTCAACTTACCTCGAAACACACCAAACTATGCAATCTACTTGGAAACAGGATTACCAAAACTCCTTAGGTTAGGTTAGGTTATATGGGCTGACAGTTGATTTTGTTACCGTCACACTTAGATCAATGTAGATCCATTGTGATACCCTGAAGTGTTGTAACTTCTGAAAAAATGATTTAACCTATGAATTCTATGGTTGATCGAGCCATTTGGTGGACTTGATAAAGTTCAATAGGCGATTGCCTGGGAGTTCAGATAGTTCTTATAGTTCATTGAAGAAATAGTTGCCTAAGAATTTTGATCTGGTACGGCAGAGTGCTGGACAGTGGCATAGAAAGTGAGCCGTGTTTTCGTGCTCATCCTCATCGCCGCAGCCTCTGCATATGTCGTCCGTACTAAGCCCCATCTTCTTTTTGTGGTAGCCAAGTAGGTTATATCCCGTTATCACACTTATGAGGGATCTTAGGGACGGTTTTTTGAGAAGTAAAATCTTTTTGGATTTTTCCTTGTCATAATGAGGCAGGTTTCTAGTAGGTTCCATCTATCATTTGCTTTTTGAATGATGTTGTTACTAATGTTTCTCTTTAGTTCGCATTGAGGGATTCTGATGTTGTGGTCTATGAGAGAGGGATCAAGTACTGAGCCTTCTCTTGCAAGCTCATCCGCTTTTTCATTTCCTGGCACACCACTGTGACCGGGAACCCAGCAGAGTCTTACGTTGTGCTGCATACCAAAAACCCTTACCAAAACTCCTTACAAGTACTCTTAAAGCGCAGGCTGATTTTATTATTAAGACTTTAGCCCATGACGACTCAAGGATGACAAAAAAAAAATTCTCTTATACGAGTTGAGGAATAAAGACTGGTTGACTGCTAAGTGGGAAAACTTAGGTACTGCTTGTGGTGAAACACTTCATATTGACTTTAATAACCCCAACAACTTAAAGGAACAGCTGTACCGTATAATTAGAAAGAATGAGGACTTGACTCGAGAAACATTTGTTCTAAATGGCTGTGAATCCGACAGTAGATTGTTATACTCTCAGCTTAACTACAATCTTGAGAAGAGAAACTACTTTAACGATACCTTAACATACCGAGAGATTTCTTTCATTTTTAAAGCGAGATGTGAACTACTCAGCCTAAACGGATGCCCTTATAACGGGAGCTTTGATCAGGTCTGTTCAATATGCAACCTTAAGTCAAAAGAGGACTGCTTCCATTTTATAAGTATATGCCCAATATTTAAGCCACACCGACGTTTCTTCTTTGGTAAAAATACCCTTTCAATGCAAGACACCCTTAAAATAGTAAACGATTGCGACTGGAAAACACTAAGTAAATTTTTAGATGTTATCTTCAAATATCGAATGCTTTTAGTTAGCGAATATGTTTAATTTGTAAATTTATCTATATAATTGTTATCTATAAAAAACGTTTATAAGAATTATAATTCTTGTCAACCAGGCTGACGGCTTAGCCATAGCTTTAAAATTCATGTATAAATTTAAACTTAAGCAATTATTGAATTAAAAAATGAATTTGTTACTTACTTACTTACTTACTATTTAATTGCGATGCATTTGTGTATCACTATAGACTTCAAACATATTTGACATTTCTTAAAATTCTTCCAATTAAACATATACGAATTATTTTGAAAACAAAAGCTTAAGATTTATTGTTAAAGAGGAATTTCATCTTTGTCTCGAATTCCCTGTTAATTGATGTCAAACTATGTACACGATTCTCTCTAAAAATCCAATGAATAGCTTCCTCTTAACATAAGAATCATAATACATACCTAATATTCAAAACCGAAAATCATAATGTTTCATCTAATATCTTTTTGTAAAAAGATACACACAATGCGCTTTGCTTCATTACAAATTCAGTTGATAAAAGACTTACAACCAAAACGTCACAATAAAAGTTATACCCACGACATGCTTCCTTATCGCAATCATCTGTCAAAAAAGGAAGAAGAAGAACTTCTTAAAAGGTTCTCACTTCAGTTTTGAGAGGAGGTTATTTCTATTTCGGCTAACTATCAACTAATGGAATTAGAACCTCATCGACAGTGGCATTAAAGCTTCTCAATATTCGTTTGCATAAACAACTCACAAATTTCCCTAAAAAACACTTCAATATTTTTCGAAATGATGTCATTAGTTGCAATGGACACCGGCGCGCGGCGGCGGCGCGGCGCGGCGTGCGTGTGGTTAATGACTACCAGTGAGAACTTTAATAATTCTGCCCACACGCCTAGCCGGGGGGTTCTTTTGTTTAATTACAAAAACTCCAGATTGGGCCGTAATTTTTACATCATAACCCACAAAATATAGAAATTATTTCAAGATCATGCCATGCCCGCGCTACATCATGTCTCAATCAATTTTGTTCTTTTCTCATTTTTAATAAAAATGAAAGATTGACTCTTACAGATTCGACGAAAAGTGATCAGGGCGACCCTGACTAGGGTACGATCAGCAGATTAGATGTTCAACCTTTTAGTGGTTCTACCTCAAAGTGATCTCAACACAATGGCAGTAACCTGCACAGATCTAAGCCAAGCACACACTTAAAATGGTTTCATGAGGTACCAAATGGTATAGAGTTCGGGCGCATGTGTTGTTTCTGTAGTTGCAACGGTGGCTGGTGGAATTGATTCATCAAATCAACGGCAATTGACTGAAATAATTTGAGCCAAAGAAACGGATGCCTTGTGCCAGCTATTACAATTCTTTTCTTGGTACACAATATCAATAAAGTGACCAGAATCAATCGCAGTTTATGACACGAACGTATCGTGATCAGGTGAGGTTCTTTCAAGATTTGGTCAATTAAGTTTTGGGATAACTTATTCCTATCAGGCGATACCCAAGGTGACTAAATTTATATTGCCTAATTTTATTATATTGCTTGAAAATCACGTCGAAATCACGAAGGATGAGTGTAATGTCATACATTGGACAGGCAGTGCGTATCCTCTCATATTTCTTTCGTCATCTGCGGACTCCTCAGTGTTAGTAAGTCACTGAACGTTTAAGATACGGACACTGATATTCTTTCATTTGCCTCTCACTTGAAGGGTACACGGCCTTTATTGTCATTTCCCTTTAATATTTTTTAATGCCTTCATCAAACAAAAAAATGTTACCTAACACTCCACTGAAACTGACATCTTATTTAAACAAAGAAAAGCTGGACCAGTCTTATCTTGGCATGCCATTGTGCTGCCATGACCAAAGCCAATGCATCGTGACGTTATGCGGGTTGAAAAAGATGCGTGCGCATAAATATCGGTATGGAGAAGGCAATTCATAACTGAAATCGTCCAAAGAATCGGCATGATTATGAAGAAATGATAGCCACGATTTATTCCATGTTCGCTGCTTTTTGTGTCTTCTTCTTCTTCACAAAAATTATGATGTAAAAATGATTATGACAGGATTAAGAATTCTCTTCAAAGAAATCATCAAAGGTCAAGATCAAAAAAGAAATGAAATGAAAAATTGTGTTGTGTAATAAATCTCTGAAAGAAAGGGTTCGTTCGTGAACTCTTTTGTTTACTGCATGATCACGTTTATGATTTAATTCTTTGAATGATGGATTGAAAATTGTTCTCTTTTTCAAAGGCAAAGTCATTGTTCAAGAATTCTTATGTAATTTTATTTGTTTGTCGCTAATTTTAAACAATTAATTGTACTTGCAGCTCACCGGAAATCAGCCTGCATGTGAAACATCAATTTGTTGCACCTATTACAAGTAATTCAATACAATTAAAAACAATTACTATTCTTTCACGTCCAATGTTTCCATTTGGCGAATTACATTTTCTATTACCTTGGTCTTGAGTGATTACAGACAATTAAGTTTTTATTGCATTCTTTCCATCAAAATCAACAGGAATGTTGCAATTGAAGACTGATGCCTCGTCAGAAGGTATTAACACAGTGATGTTCAAATTGTGCAATTTGTCATCGCTCTACCTTCTTATGTGTCCCTCAAGGGATGCAGCGGTGTGCACTGAACTATTCGCGATGACAATCTTAAAAGGTTCACAAAACCATTTCGCGGATGTTTTTCGCTAGAGGATTGAGGAAAGTGTAAACCACAAAATTTAAGTGACAAGTTGTTCAAATGGTGCTCTGTGATTAACTATGTACTTTATTCTCTGGCACAGTTTTCCACATTGAATTGCTGTTCTTTTTTTCATTGGCATCTGTGGTATTTCGTTCAGACAATGAGACAACATAATGCCATCGTCTAGCTTCAAGCTTGTGTTAAAAAAAAAAAAAAACAATAAAATAGCACATTGTATCGTGTGACGACATAACAAATGAATTCCGGTGAAGAACTCGTGAAAAAGTGTCATGGTTGTGAGACAGGAATTTAGTCTGAAACAGTCAAAATGGCGCTCTTTCATTCACTTTGGCATAGATCTCTACAGGCAACCCAGGATATTAGGGTTTGAATGTATTTTTAATTTGTCAGGGGTTAATTTAAGATTTTTTCTGTATACAAAATTAACCAAACTGGACTTCGTTTGGTAATATCATTTCGAGAAATGTTAACGTACCTATTTCGTTATTTTAGAACAATAATTGCTTGCAAACAATGGAATATGTTCAGCAAAAACAATGCTTGCGAGTAGCTTTACTGGCCTTGAAATGCAATTCCATTGAGAATGGATCTTTAAAATCGTCACAGTGTAATCGAGAAATTCAAACATCAATATTTGTGTTTATTTCAGGTCAATTGCCTGTGACGATGCTCCTGGTGAATTTATAGTCCAGGTGTTTGTGTTACACTTTACTAATTTCCATCGTAAAATTTAATTTAAGATGAAATATTTGAAACAAATTTTTGGATCCTTGTTTTTCTGAAAAAAAGAAAAAAAGGGAAATCTCTATACACAACAGTGCTTTTCACTTGATTTGATGGAAAACAAAATCCACAAAAATAAATGGTATAAGTGAGTGGAAGTTAACGGATATTTTTCTATGTATCGCCTATGCTATAAGAAAAAGTGCATTTTTCTTTTTGTGCACCACACTATGACTGAGCCTGCCAAGAAATTGTCCCTCAAGCTTCATCAACATTTTCAATGGACACTGATTAGAACCAATCTGCCTTTTTTCAACGGGGCGTTAGAGAAAGTAATCAGTGACTTTTATCACCACATAACATATAGACTACATTTACATCTGCAGAACTAGTCCACCTTATTTATACAAATGGAGCAGGCGAAAAACCTACACCTGCAAATTTATTCAGGAAGAACCACGTATATGGTAGCTAGGGGGGCGTCTGCTAAAATCCAACAGAGTATTCTTTAAGTTTAATCATTACATCTGGAGAGCTAGTGTAAGAGACTGTGGTGTTAGCATTACAGGTACTCACCTACGGAGCTGATATTTCGGTACCTAGCCGAAGTAGGGGAGTACGAATCTGAGGAAGATATAATCAGGAGAAAAATCAAGTCTATTTGATTGATGATTTAATGACAAAAAATAAACAGGACGTTTAGGTCTAATGAGCGAGGAGGAACATAGGCTCCAGGTCCTTTGCACTGCAAATCATGGACGAGATAGCTTGCCATACCAAGCTCTTAGCTTTGGGGTACAGAATTGGATGGCATTGACCAACGATCAGGATAAGTGGAAGAACTTCCTGAAAAACGCCTGGACCAGATTCCGCTGATTCTGAACACAAATGTCAAGGAAGTTGGATATAAGTAAAGGGTGATCGGTCAAAATAGCCTTTTGAAAATAAACCGTTCATGTTTTTTTATGCATAATATTTTTCTAAACGAAAGTGAATTATATTTTATACAATTCGCACTCACTTCATTCGGAAAATATTACAAGTAGACTAGTACGATAGTCTAGCTAAAATCACCTCTACTACTACTAAAGAATGAATCAATTGTATCAAACAGTACTCTTGAACAAAGTATAAGCCTGAAAAAGTCCGACCATTTCATAGTCCGAACTTCGATACTAAAGTTATCTCGTCCGTTTTCGTTTGCCACGGGGCTTTAGTACATGCTGATCTACGGTTAGTGCTACGGCCGTCCGTATTAATTGCCATTAATTATAACTGCCGATCCATGCCAATTGAGGCATCGTACCTGCTGATCCGTACCACCATAGCATTATACATACTGATCCGTGCTACCAGAGCATTAAACCTGCCAATCAGCAGACGGTATGTATCATCTTAGATCGCCGCACCATTCCGATTTAGTCCAAAAACCTGTCAAAACTTACCGGAACAACAACCAACGGCCGTTCTGTAGGGATAGCTCAGACCAGACCGTATCAACAGAGATAATACTTATTCATATATTTTTATTAAGCTTTTGTATTGTAATAAAAGTGTATTCTTATTAAAGCTTATTTGTCAGAAGGTGCAGAAGATCAAGTATTGAAGTTTCGTGTTTCTTCAATAAGACCTTTGCGAGACCGGGGAACAAAAACTCGGCTGGAAACTAGAAAACACATCACAACCTCACGATGAATCACCCATTACATGTCACTTTTTCAGAAGTTCATTCCTAACCATCTGGAAGGCCGTCAAAACGTTAAAGAATAACAAACTCCTCTACATAGCATGAAATACAAGAGAACAACTTGATTGATAGTTACTGTTTCAAAATCTTCAACTTAAGAACCGAACAATAGTTGAATTGTACGATAGACTTATAACGGTAGCGAAAACCTACTAAGTACTCAAAAAGAAGTCTATAAGACCAGTATGTTCAAGTATTGTGCCTCACAGTCATAGTAGATAGTGATTGATTTAAAATTGATGAGTCCACACCACATTTGTAATTCAAAATTTGGTTGTAAATAGGCCGGGCATGAGTCCCATTGAACATGCTCCTAACCCAGTTCGAATTGGGGTACTCCATACAGAACACCTTACCAAATGAATGCTGCAAATAGATTATCTAATTGAAATAAAAAATTATGAAAAATCGCCTATCTCTGCTCTTTTTGAAAACAAAACTTGTTTTAACTCTAGTTTTTTCGATGAAATTCAGCGAGCGAAAAGAGCACTTTTTGAAAGTTAATTAAAAATGTCCCTCAAGACCACAAATAAACTTTGTGTTTTTAAACTAACCCATGAACTTATTGGACACTTGTTGCCGAGATTAAAATTTGACTTGATGTGTTGACATAATCAACATTGACGGCCAGATCATTACGACCAACGTTCGTTTTGCAAGTGCAACGATGCGATATTTGAATTAATACTTAGTATCTGTCAATTTGCTACGCTTTTGCCAAACGGCAACTAAAAAAACAACAAACTATTAAACCAACATTATCTATTGCAAAAAGCTAACGAAGGTGCAGAATGCTGTAAAAATAACCGGGCTTTTATTTAGTAGAGGTGACTTCAATGCAGTGGTGACTCTATGCTGATGGCGTCCATTAAGTTTGTTTCCCATAAATGCACCAATGTTTGTGCAAGACTTCAAATCAAAACAAAAATTTTCATTAATATTTCTGTCATCTGTTGTCAGAGTTGTAAAATGAGGTGATGGAAAAAATTACAGTCGGACTATGTTCGTAAACAAATCATTGAAAATTGATCTGTTACGACTAACGAGCTGCTTTTTTGTTGTCATTTGTTTGCTCTCTGTGTTTTGCCAACTTTGTTATTGCGATGATTTGTTTTCTTGACACAATTTGTTAAAAAACTAAGGAGTGTGCCCAGCCGGAAGCCAGCCTCATTTCAAAATCTTTTTGACATCTGTCTGTCACAGCAACCTATTGCAGTGCGATAAAGCAAATGATTCATGATTCCTTCATTACGAAGATCTGTTTGTTTACTTTGAAAAAGGTGTGCCAGGTGACATTAATTATTGCAATTGCAATTTCTGACACAAAAAACTTAAAACTTTCTGTCGAATTGTTGACAATATCGAAAAATGGAAAACAATCCCATTGTGTCTGGGAAAATATCAGAAATCGTTTTTTTACAAATTAAACGCAATTGCCAGTGTTTATTTGTGAATTGTGAGTAAGTTGTTGCAAGTCAACTGTATGAATGCACAATGCACATCTGTATCCGGTCGATAGGGCGGGCAATGTCATGTGTAAATTAGCTGCAATGAAATACACGATTGAGCGCTTTAGTTTCTGAATGTGAAGCATACAAGTGATTCAGCTTAAAGTTCTGTAGGTTGTTGTTGAATTTTGCTTTTGGAATTTTTTAATTGCTCACGTCATTGTGTGTATAAAGGCAGTTGAATGCTGTGATTTGTTCTCTAAATGACATTGTTCACAAGAATTAATCTATCAACGTGAAGCTTATTAATGCAAGTAATTAATTGTGAGTGATACACATTTCGTTCTCTGTAAGTAAGAATTTATTTAATTCCGTCTTGGGAATTAATGTTTGGGGGTTATTTTTCTTGGGAGTGTTTGAATGACCGTTAGTTGGTGTTTTATTGTTTCTACAAGTAGAGTGGTTTTGTAAGACGCGGTTAAAGATTGTTCAAAGCAGATTTATCCGACGATAACTTGGCTTTTCTGGAACTTTGTATATCGCAGACGTGTTTTGCTTTTTTCTTTCAAGTAAGTGTCACATCTTTTTGGATACGAAGTTATGAAAAGAAATTAAATTTTAAGAGAAGTAAAAAGGGACTTTAACTTTTCAAAATTAATGGTTCTTATTATTATCGTTGAATTCTTGTTGTATTGTTGATTTTCCAATTTAAGTTCTGAATTCTCCTTGACTAGTGAAGTAAGGGGAATAAATACCACTGTGGAAACCAGAAGCCTTGTCATTTCTAAGAGCAAATATCTTGTTCGTACGGAAGTTTTCAAGATCTGTGTGCTGAAAAGCAGAACTTGTCTCTCTTTATTTCAGAGTTTTGCGCTTATCAAGTGGATTCTTCATCGTGAGCTGTCTGTCTCTTCTTTCTCTTTCATGATGACTCTATATTGCAAACTTTCATCTGATCAATTTGGGTTTACAAAGGAGATTTTTCACTTCAGCATTCAATGTATTCGCAGTTGCCCGTAGCTTAGTTGGTAAGTGCGTTGGCTGCTAAGCAGAATGTCGTTGGTTCGAGTCCTACTCAGGCCAAGTTTTTATTTCATCTTTCACGGGCACTGCCTCTTGCGAAGACCTGACAAATCTTCCAAGAGTATCAATCTGTCATGAAAAAGTGTTTCTCAACTTTGCCGTTTGGAATCGACGTTAAATTGTATGTCCCCTCAATTCTTCACACGCACTCAGAGAATTGTTGATGAGAGTAAGGCACTTAGGCCTTGGCTCTTCAAGAAGCTATCGCGTATTCTGTCAATGTATTCTCCAGAGCGTTACAGCAGTGGATAATTTTTCCCGTCGGTTATCGAGAACATTTTCAGAGTCGACATTTATTTCTATGTGCTTACGATTTTGGGTAGTTGATTGGCTGTTAGATCTTACGGTGATTGCTTAGTAGCTTTATGGATTCTTTCCCCAGTTGCCATGCCTTGTGCTTCCATATTTTGAGTTGAGTTGAGAAGACGGAACGTTGTGTTGGTTTGGAAGCTGATGACCGCGCTATAAAAGGAACCGTACTACACCTACCTCATCTGAAATGGAAATGACCGATCGTTACATGCTTAGAAAAACTGCCTTTACGATAACAAGTTCTGGATAGTTCCAACATCAGCAGCCACCAAACTTATATTATGGCCGTCACTTGACCCTCCAAAAATGTGCTATCTCAAAGCAGATCGCATATAAGCTCCCTAATAGGCGTCCTCACAAGACACTCTCTTGTTGCCTCAAACGACTTCTGTGGGAGCTGTATTGACAAGGAAGAGGAAACATTCTCTCACCTTCTCCCTACATGACATGCTCTTTCCCTAAAACGCAAACTTCTCCTGGGAGAATATTTTGTATGATAATCACAGTGAACTGACTAACGAAGACACTAAATGGTGAAACTATTAGGAAGTAATCACTACATTCATGTGGTAACACAATGGGCCTTAATCTGACATAAGTTTGCAGCTCCTGTACTCGCAACTACTTTAAACCTAAGTTTTGAATTTCTCCCCTTAAGATATTCAACCGTAATAGTTGCGCCTCCAGGAATTGTTCTTAGCCGTACTTCGTGAATGTGTTTACCCAGCCCTTTCTTCCCCGCTAATTACAATATTCTGGAATTCAAGACTAATATACACCGGCACCTACTTTTTATAACTCTATCCTCCCTTCCTATTACCAATTACCCGCATTGTTTCTTGGTATAAAAAAAGTTATCAACCTCCTTTAGTGCTTGCTAGAAAAAATGAATTTTGTATGAACGTCTACAGGCTTTCGTGTTTTATATCTGCTTGTTTGATATTTGAATGTGGTGGCGACTGGCATCCTTTTTAAGCTTGTCCATTCATACAGGATGACGGTTGTCAAAAACGGCTTCAAACTTATTCGTTTTTCAATATCTTTCTAAAAGGTATTGTGCAAACACACAAGTGAACACCACAAACATGATCTTTCCAGTTTGTTTTCAGAGATTTGGCTTATGGTCAATGAGAGAGCGTTGGGTCAGAGCATTCCAGTTCAGACAGCGGTGTAAAAAGCCCTTGTACTGTCATAAACGGCTTTGAAAGCTATGCATACAATATGATGAGTGTGACTAGATGCCTAGTTGCCGTAATATGCTTCGGTAGATTCAGCTCTTTTACATAACCCCTATATGTTGCTGTAAGCTTATACTAATTTTATAATTTATAATGGCAAACATTTTTTGAGCTGACATTGAAGTATGAGGTTCAGTAAAAAATAAATCAGTTTATTAAGTTTTACTATCAAGTATAGAGCGGTCAATTTTTTCAAGTATCTACATTTCCTGCTTCTAACTACCAAATGGCCTGCACTAATAATTTTGTTTGTTCCTCAATTTATAAAAAACTTCAATAGCTATCTCCTTTTTCATTTTAAATCGAATTCGCGATCAACTTTCTTCAAAAGCGTATAGTCTTACTTAAATCAAGAGACACTTAAAAATCACATCAAAATAAGACCCATTAAGCTGACAATAGAAACAATTCAATTTAATGTGCAAGAAGGTAATGGTATAAGGAGGATTAGCTTAGCAACCGTGAAAATGTATTCAAATTATCGGCCAACGCAGATTACTTTCACTAATAAATGGAATTTCTAATGCCTTCGGCAGAGTTCGGTCATTAACAACTGATCAAGTTGTAAGCACTTTAAATCATTTCTTTGGAGTACTCGCAAATTATGGTAACAACCGCAGCAGCTAATCGCCATATTGTTTTGTTCGAATTTTTATAGCATTCGTTAAATTAATTGAACTGAATCATCTTTTTCAATCGATTTATTAATAAAATAAAAGCACTCATACGTCCTAGTGTCCCAACTCATCCTAATCAGAGTCTTATATTCTTTTACTTGCAGAATAATTCTCCATGGATACATCAGGATGCCTACATCGCACGAGTTAGCCCCCGTGGTGGTTGAAGACCGTTCGAACGACAGCGACAATTTCACCAACAACGAAAATAATGACAACCCGATACATCGCCCCACAGTCCCAACCCAATCCCAGAACAATGAATCCCAATTGAGAAATCCCAAAGCAGTGTCAACAAAATCTGACATAATTGTACAGAGCCCGATACACAATCCACTGCCAGCTAACAAAACCAGCGAGAATCCAATGGGAACGTCATCGGCGCAGGCGAATAATCACAGCAGTGCAACAGTAGCGGTGGCGGCAGCATCCACAACAATCGATAGTGGCAACAGCGTCACAAAAACCATTCACAATCCGAATGACAGTGAAAACCATCAGCAGCTCGAGCAAATCCAAAGACATAGCAATAGCAATAAAATTGTGAGAAACCTAAATGGCGGCGGCGGTGTTGGACGCCTAAATGGCTGCTGTTGTCCGCTTCGCCGGAGTCCGCCAGTGTCGCCGAGGATGACAAGTTCGACAACAACGACAACAGCGACAAGTACACCAGTGACAGCAGCAGCGGCGACAACAACGGAATGCGTTGAAGATAATAATTATTGCCAGCGATCAAAAAATAATAGCAACAATATAAAAATGACAATTACGCTGACAACGACGGCCCGCAAGAGAAACGAGTGTGGGCCGCAGCCGTTGACAACAAATGCCCCAACAACTGTACATAGTCTGGGAGTTACAACGCCGAAGACATCGTTGACATCGCCGACCACCACTAGTGCAATAGAAATGACATCAGCAGCAGCGCCAGTGACAACATCGACGACAGCCGTGTATACAACTGCGACGACAATGGCGATGGCACCAGGCAAATCTTTGTCGATGTCAGCGTCGTCGTCGCCAAACTCAACGATAAAGTCAATGGAAAGAGTAATGATCGAATGCGGTTCTAACGACAATTCCAATAAAAACAATAATCGATTGGAAGGCGAAATGAATTCAGCGAAAACTAAGAACGCAACGAATACAGGTAGGTTTATTTTTGAAAAGAATTTCTTTTGCAGCTTTTTAATATTCAGAGTAACGATTTTTCAGTCTTTGCATATTTCCAATGAAGGTTTAAAATTTAATTTGGACTCTCCAGTGGGCTCTATAATTAGCTCTATCTGTAGAGATAAGCTTTTCAAATCCAAGGGGACTTCTTGTAGGTCCTCGTCCTTGCACAACTCGTAAACAGGTCATTTCATTCATTTTTGTTTGCCTTCTTCGTTCCAAAAAAGAGTTGTAAGACAGATTGATCTCAGCTGTGGTTAATCGCCTAATACAGTCATCAGGCCTACACGTTTTCACTCAAGTGCATGTTTCTGTATAGCTCACTAATTTCGTTAACCTCTGAAACTTGCTTTTGAAGCAGTAAACAGTGATTTCATCCAAGATCTGTACTTCTGCACCATAGACCAGCAAGTGTTCCCAATTCACTTAATCGGCTATCTTTGCGTTATCTTTTGACCGCCTTGTGGCTGCAATTTGACCCCTTTGTAGAGAATCGGGAAGGATCAATGTTGTCCAATAGTCCAAAACACAATTCAGTCTCGCTGGTCTCGAGCAACAAGAATTAGATAAATCGCTTCAACTGAAGCCCTCCGAGGCAGGCTGATACTTGCAGCCGAATAATATGAAAGTAGTTTTTCTGGCTCATTTCAAAGATTTGATTAAATTATATTGCTTCAGCCTTGGGTCAGAGTCTCATCCAACAAGTATCGCCAGCCATCCTGGTCCCCAAATTTGCACACTAATGAAGTCCTCCACCACCTTTTGCATTCTGAGTCGCGGGATAAAAATCTTGCGAAGAAGTTTTCTCTGCGTTTCCAAGTCTGTAAATGCCAGGATAATGAAAATACTATAGAATAGAGCTATTGGTACATGACAGAAGACTATATTAGGTACTCAATTGCGTTCTTAGCCAAAAGTAGAACTTAATCTAGCCCTCATGTACCGCTAGACCCATCGGTTTGGCCTGCGAGCCAGCGTCTCAAGACTCACAATTCTCCATCTACATCACGCTGTATCAAGACTCACAATTCTCCACTCACATCACGCTGTATTCGTCCGATATATGAATGGATCAATGAATCGACTGTCTCTAAAAAGATGGTCTCACTTATGATGTCGAGTTGGTTTTGCTTTTTTTCAAGAACGATGTTCAAGAAGTCGCATGACAGCCAATCGGCTTGTCTTAGAACTTTTTTCAAATTAAAAGCATCTGTGACCTTTTAGGCTCTGGTTTCTTATTCGTAAGATTATTCGAAAAGCTTCACTTAATTAAGGTTGAGAGGGTGAAATTACGTCTGACTTCCGCCCACGAAACTGAAGTCAACTAAAAATGGCTTTTCCAAAGCTTAAACACACATTCACTAAATGCACACAAAAAATGCTTCATTCCTCTTCTTTCCTTTTTATTAACTTTCTTTCTTGCAAGCTTTGAAAGCTTATTGTCTCGCAAGGAAAAAACATTTTTCATTTCTGCAGAGACAAGAAGCTTGAAGCTTGGAGCTTAAAACTTTTTCCTGAATTTTCTTCTTATACCACAACGCAACACCCCAATAAATGATTTTGACAGCAACCCCATGTTAACATCCTCATTTTACTTAGTCTATCCCACCACATTTTTGGATGGCTATTTTAAGCTAACAAAAATCGTATTCGTATTCATAACGTTAGGTTTGTTGGTGTTCCATTCTTCTGAGAAAATCAAATCAAAAACCCATAAAATTTCAGCGACCAATTCTGAAACTTCTTCCGCGATTTAAAAACAATTTTTCAGCTCGCTAATCCGATGATTGCTTTGCCATAACCACCGGTTGTCAAATGGGGTCAACGTCATAATAATGAATCAAGCCCTTCCTTAAGTCTTATCACACATTACGCACACGCTGCTTCCGCAATGTCCATCCAATCCTCTGATTGATGATCAATCGATGAATTATAGCTAACGTACGAAAAAATGACGCACGTAAGTCGATTTCGTGGGCATTTAAGTTCGAAAAATGGCCTCACCCTTAAATCGTGAGTAAGCTTAGTGGTCTATGAAGAGGAAACACGTCCGTTTCCATCCGCCTGTGCGTACTAAATGTGCGTTGTCGTTCTAACCAAATTCGACTGGTTTAATTAATTCATAACTCTTTGCAAATGCCCAAGAGCCTCTTACGTCATTGAGTTACGCAACGGTCTAGGAAAATTGACTATCCTGAAAATGCGTGTGTGGAAAATCTTATAAGCAAGCAATCGCAGTCTATTCTTCTTGCTATTGGTCATATATTTACACGACCACATTTACACGTCCGTCAGTGAACTCTGCGCACATTAGACTGCGAAACTGCAAGGCTTTGTTGACTTTTTGTTAGCCAGCTGGCAAACAAGTGTAGACATTAAGGATTTACGATGCGTTCATATTCACTTCAGTGGAACCATGGGCAATTTGCAGCGGCTGGCGATGATGTAAGCCATCATCATCATCATTGAAAAATATGACTGCGATGATGACGAGATGACACAACTTAGCGCTTGTCTCAAGACCAAGCTGAAGTGCTGCTTAATGGCTTGAGCACATCTGTTCATCTTTTTGGTGCACACAAAAAAAGATAGCTTCCTTAATCTTTCAGCAAACCATCGTCAAGTTAACTCTGCCAGCTAGCTCACAGCTCAGTGACAGTGTAGCGAAGAATTCTTCCAGTTTTTTCTTGGTGTCAGTTGGTTCTTACTCGTAACGAGATGGGACCAAAAATTCGGAAATTTAACGCCAATGGACCACCCTCGTATGTGGCTCAAAGCTTTTCACTGTTTGTCGAGATTTAAACCGATCTTTGTTTTAAAAGAGGAAGCCGAATTTCTTAGTAGAGAACACAGAGTAGTAGAGTATAGACAAGAATGTGGTGAGACACGACCCACCATCAACCCGCCATTTATCTTTACTGTCAGTTTAAGTTTTCCAAGACTTTGACACTCTAGTCAGGTGTTGACAGAAAAGAATACCTCATCAAAATTCACTTGTCCCCTCTTCCGTAGTTGAAGAGGTCCTTTTTTGGGAGGTCCCACAATCTGGGTCTTACTGTCCAGTGTCCAAATTCAAGAAAAACAAACTTTTATTTATCCGCCTTTTATTTCGAATAAAAAACCTAATCACAATACAACGAAAAAAACCCCTTTCCCTGTCCTGTAGTGCGGGTATGATAATGATTGCAGCCTGCAATCGAAAATCGAACAACAGAGCAAGTTGTTATTCTACGTGATATGAAATACGATATTCTGCAGCGAGCGCATATTGTTCATCATTTCGAATCGACCAAGAGAGCTCCAAAGAAGATAAGCCCGGCAATGGTTGTGGTTGATTGTCACAGCAGGGAATGGTAGGTTGTTAAAATGCAGGTGATGCAATAATGCTCTCCATGAACCTCTGTATGAGAGACATTGTTGCCCACATATCGTATGTGAGTTTCTTTCTTTTGTCCAACTCGGTGTCCACCAAACTCCACGTCTAAGAAAGAGTCAAAGAAATCTGATATCTTGTATCTGCGCAATGTACAAATTCAATTAATTTAAATTCGCACTTAATCCATCACTCATGTGAGGGAGTGTTGGCCGCGACCGGCTCCGTACCGAAGTTCTTGATTAATGGTCATAGCCATTCGGTTCGCAACTGGGGCCACCGCTAGCTATCATCATTTAAAAGCTGCTGGTTGACTTCAACTGCTTGCGACACATATTTAGTTTCGAGGTTAATTGTATTCTAAGTTTACTGGGGATATAATGAGTAGTAGCTTAGGCAGTGGTGCTTGGGTGGGCAGAGAGTGTCAACTGGCCGTTGGTTATGTTGTGGTTTATGAGTTCGCCGGCAGAAAGATATCGGGTTTTAAGTGTATTTACTACAGATATTAAAATGTATATAAAACATGAAGATTTATTGGTTTCTTACACCTGCTTTGATATCTTGAGGATATAATGGCAATATTTTAGGTAGTTGTTGGGCTTATCGGCAAAGGAAACGCTTAGCTTCAGACAATAGTAACAAGGTGATAAGAGTTTTAGGTGTGAACTGTCTTTCTTCTATTTGGTTTGGAAATCTGCTGTTCCTCTACAGCGGATGACCTATCAAGTTGTCAATTTTTGTGCGAAAATTAAAAAAGTGCTTCCGATGATGCTGACTTTAATCCTTGAGTTCTATTTTTCTCTGCGCAGTGACTGGATTTATTGAAAACATCGTTACCATCGATGGATAGAAGTTCTGCCTCTGTCTGCCTTCTTCAATCAAGTTCTTCCATCTATTCCAAATCTTCGGGAGTCTTTACCTTCGAGAACATATTTGGTCCACCGCACTGTTTCTTTCCATGAAACCGAAAGGACTCTCCGGGTCGGTTCCTCTTTGCTCAAACGATCAGTCCACCAAATTAAATTTTTCCAGCAAATCTGCTTCGCGGTATATATCACACGTTTATTGATTAAATTGTATCGGGCGTCCCAACAACTGGGGCCAATTAATCTCCTTTCACTTGAACGCGAATAAGAGATCAGATGTTGGTCAAGGAAAGAGCCTGAAATGGTTTTGATATTGAAGTTATTTCGTCCGTTTTTGATTTTGTTAGTTAGCGTTAGTGCTACGGCCGTCCAAAATAATTGCCAGCAGCGGCTGTTCCTGGTGTTCTGCGGCACCAGGGGCATTATACTTGCCGATCCGTGCAACCAGAGGCATTATACTTGCTGATCTGTAATACGAGGGATATATTACCTGCTGATCTGTGCCATCAAGGACATTATACCTGCCGCTCTGTGCTAACAAGGGCATTGTACCTACTAGAGCTCTTGATACCCGGGTACCCGATCCATGGACCGGGTACCCGGGTACCCGATGATTTCGGGAATTACCCGGGTACCCGAGTACCCGGGTATTTGCATGGTTCGGGTACCCGGGTACCCGGGTATTTGAAACATAACGATCGTGTATCCGAGTACCCGGGTACCCGGGTACTCGGTACGCTTACGCGATGAAGCTAAAGTTGTTTGAACAAATGGATGCGTTTATGAAGGAAGTTTTTAATAACATTTTGCATTATTTGTTCTCGGTTAATAAAAATAATGATGGTGGTTAATTATTTGTCTGTTTCAATTGCAAGGAATTGCAAGTTGGAGGTGGATTATTATAAATATGTAGTTTATTATTGTCATTAGATTAGATACTCTTAGGATGATTTCGCTAGTCCTTATAGCAATAGTTTTTTGTGCTGTTTTTTTTTTCATTCATTCATTAAAAAATGTCATTGGTTATGATTTTATTAGGGGTTGAAAAGATATAAAACCGATTTTGTGCGTCGTCGTCGTCGTCGTCGTCGTAGTCGTAGGTAGTCGTAAATAAAGAAGAAAGAAAGCTGTTGGCAAGTGTTTGTTGATTTATTGTTGTTGCAAGATGGTACGAAAAAGAAATGCATTTGTTTTTGGATAATGATAGTTGAAAGGGATGATTTTATTATGTTGGTTAATCACTGTCCTGGTTAATCTATGAGTGGAGTTTGCGATCAGTTTTGTGTTATTTTTTTCTCAATTTTGAGATTCTGAGGAAACAAATAAAAAATTGCTATGATTGTCACCAACTAAAATTTGAAAGATAATTACGAATACAAAATACTAAGACCAGGTAGTTGGTGCGTTTGCTTTTTTTTTAAATTCATAAAAAATGACATTTGGTAGAAAATATTAGATGGATTATAATTTTATTAGGGGTTGAAAATTGAGATAACCGATTTTGTGTGTTGTCGTCGTTCATCTGTTTATGATTGGTCTTTTTCTTAGCCACAGGTCAATAAAGAAGACAAAAATCTGTTGGCAAGTGTTTGTAGGATCTCTACGATAAAAGTAAAGACTGACCTCAGTTGCAGGATTTTTAATTTGGGTTTTTGCATGTCATAAAAATTTATTAATGTTTGGGTTTCTCTACATGACCCACTCGTAGACACCAGAGCATTTTTAACAATTACGATGAATGGTAACGCACAATGTACTGGGACGGGATTTTATTGCATGTATTATTGTTTTTTAGAAATGGCATAGATTAGATTAAAAAGCGTTTGGGTTTTTTATTAGAAATTTGGTGACAAGCCGGCCGCCGGCCGGCGGCAGCGCCGATGGCTTAATTACTACCAATCCTTTTATGGTAACAATCATATCAATTTTTTGTTTATTTCCTCAGAATCTCAAAATTGAGAAAAAAATAACACAAAACTGATCGCAAACTCCACTCATAGATTATACCAGGACAGTGATTAACCAACATAATAAAATCATCCCTTTCAACTATCATTATCCAAAAACAACTTGCATTTCTTTTTCGTACCATCTTGCAACAACAATAAATCAACAAACACTTGCCAACAGCTTTCTTTCTTCTTTATTTACGACTACCTACGACTATGACGACGACGACGACGACGACGCACAAAATCGGTTTTATATCTTTTCAACCCCTAATAAAATCATAACCAATGACATTTTTTAATGAATGAATGAAAAAAAAAAACAGCACAAAAAACTATTGCTATAAGGACTAGCGAAATCATCCTAAGAGTATCTTATCTAATGACAATAATAAACTACATATTTATAATAATCCACCTCCAACTTGCAATTCCTTGCAATTGAAATAGACAAATAATTAACCACCATCATTATTTTTATTAACCGAGAACAAATAATGCAAAATGTTATTAAAAACTTCCTTCATAAACGCATCCATTTGTTCAAACAACTTTAGCTTCATCGCGTAAGCGTACCGAGTACCCGGGTACCCGGGTACTCGGATACACGATCGTTATGTTTCAAATACCCGGGTACCCGGGTACCCGAACCATGCAAATACCCGGGTATCCGGGTACCCGGGTAATATTGAAAACTTCGGGTTCCCGGGTACCCGGATACCCGGGTATTATTTCGAGTACCCGGTCAGAGTCAAGAGCACTAGTACCTACTGATCCGCAGCCGCTAAGAGTCTTTCCATACCAATTTTGTCCAAAAATCTGACAGAACATATCGGAACTGCAACCAACAGCCGTCCTATAGGGTTATTTGTCAAAAGGTTCAGAAGCCATAGAATTGAAGTTTTTTGTTACTTCAACAAGACGTTGGCGAGACCGGCGAGCAAAAACTCGGCTGGAAACTAAAACGCACATCACAAGCCTCGGATCCGTGAGTGAGTACTGATAAAACTCAAAACAGGCGCTCTGATCTCTGCAACTTCTACATAAGATGTCAGTGGACATTGATTTTGATTTTGTTCGTCCGGAACTGTTTGAGTACTTATTCTTTCCTCTTCATCTAGAGTCTCGAGGGCTGTAGGTGTTATTGGTGTATTCTTGGTGTATTGATGAGAGTCTGAGAAACGGATGCATTGATGATACTATTCGCAATCCGCCCTCAGAACACCATACGAAGTGAAAGTATCGCGGTCAGGCTCGAGGAATTACGTCGATCTATCAACACGTGGTCAGTTTGAGTCGGAATATCTTCATCAGGCGATATTCAGGTGCCTTTGTGGATATTCGTAGGCGAAGACCTGGTACTTGCAAGTTCTATGCTCTTCGATATTAACACTTCTATGTCTGTCTGTCCGCTGCCTTGTCTGAGTTTTAACTCGTGACTTTGATGAAATAATCAAGGATGATGTTAACACATTGAGGATCCTTTCTTCGAGTTAGTAGGTATCTTTTTCGTCATCTGCGGATGAATTTTTATGAAGCTTATGGTCTTGGTGTGTTTTTCGACCAAGATAACCCTTGTAGCGCTTTTACCATAGCTTACTTATGTGCTGGGCTAGACATCGGCCAGCTGCTGTGCTGTGCTGTGCTGGTAGCTTACGCATTAAGAATTCTTCTTATACCTTGTAGTCCCCTTTACCAACCATTTAAGGTTAAACACATTCCCAATCCTCCCTGTTTCGAAGATCTGCCAATGAGTTTTTGTACACTCTGCAGCAGTACCTTGAACGTTGACCTGGGCAATAACATTTATTCCGAGTGTTCTGTTTGAGTGGCCAACTGATCTCATCTAAGTTGTTTTGTTTTGTTCCACGGATATATACAAGTTGTTCTGTCTTCATTTTATGAACATCTCTTCTCATTTTAATATTCATGATCGAAAACACCATTAATCTTTCCTATTTCAGTGCGATCCTAATTACTACAATACTTTCCCATATTTATTTCCAGATTCAACTGACAGCGATGTGGAATCTAATAGAAAATATAATAACGAGTGCAATAATGATAACACCATGACAAGCTGTGCAATTAATACTCCATCAATGCAATCACCATCATTGTCCTCCTCAACACCATTGACGTCGACGACGACGTTGTCATCGTCAACCTCAACACCTCTTACAACAGAAGCAACCAAAACAACCAAAGCAGAAAAAGCATCACAAGAAAAACCAACATCACAGCAACAAACCACAGCAACATCATCACCAACATCATCCAAAGGACATGAAGTATTAACCAGGCCCGGTGATAAATTTCGATTGCAAGCGACAGCTTCTGGCGGCAATGGATTTATTGCCAACACCACTTCAAATAGTAGCTGTGGTTATTCGTCCTCATCTCCGCCGTCAGTGTCATCGAAACCAAAGATAGTAGCGGCGATACCAAGAACAGGCTCGATATCGGTAGCTGTTTGTAATGGAGCAGTCGTCGTTGTCAATGGCGGCGGCAGCGGTAGCTATGGTAGTGATACTTTAACCAATGTGACCCGAAATATGAACCTCAGCGCCAAGGATCGAATGTGTCTATCACAAGAAACAGATTCGATGGCAAAATGTGATAAGTACAATAATTCCTCGTTTTCTCCGCCGTCATCGGTGTCTCCTTCGTCGCAGTTGGAGATTTCGTCGTCCACGGAAGCGCTGGGAAACGATGACAAGAATAAGCTGAACTTGATTGCATTGGATAATTTGAATGACTCAGAGGAGGATCCTTATAATGTGCTGCAGGAATATCTGGAGCGTGTGAAGGTAAGTTAGACAATTTTTGTTTGTTTTTAAAATTATATTTGAAACCATGAATTGGAGATATTTATGAGCTCGAGCCAGTTTCCTGTAATCGAAAGAAGGGTTGGAACGTACTCATCCAACTTCATCGATCAGTTTGAATCTAAGCAGTCAGTATAGTGATAGTTTTTTTCCAAGCTTAGTTCAAGTAATATGAAAAGAATCTTACAAAAAATCAGAGCAACTTGAACACAAACACAAAATTCCATCGAAATCGGTCCAGTTGTTTTTGATAGATAGATAGATAAAAATATAAAATTGATTTATTGATTTATCAAGAAAAATTTAACAAAATCATTATGTTTAATTGACTTAAATCTTTTAAGGCATGGCCACAGGGGCCGTCAGCCAGATGATACCTTTGCTTAATGTTTTTCTTTGAATTTTGTAAATTAATTGATTTTTTTTTTAATTTAAAAACTTTCACTTATTATTTTTCTTCTATAGTTTACTGCTATTTTAATAAATTGTGCTAATTGTTGCCAGTTTATTTAAAATCGCTAGAAGATCGACTTCTTCTAAAATATTTTGTTGCCATATTTGTCATCGTACTTCTGCCAGAATTGGACATTTTGCGATGAAATGAACTATATTTTCCATTTCGTTGGTATTGCACATGGAGCAAATCAGAGCTAAGTCATTGCGGTGCGGTATGAAGTTCAAAGATAACAACTCTCCTCTTGCTCGGAACAGGAAAGATATTTGTTCATAGCTAAAATTGTCATTGAAAAAGTTGCCTTGTCCTAGATCGTATTGGAGTTTCGAATATATTTCTCTGTGAAGTGAACTTCTCGCCTTCTCTATATTGTCTTCCCTTGCTTTGTAATGGAGGCTTTCGAGAAAATAACAGAGAAAAGTTTTCCACTCTGTAACATTTTCCAAAGTCAAGCTGAAAGGTATTTCGCACGTGTCTGCTAATTTTTTCCATTCTTCAAACCATGAACTTTGGGACCTTATGACTGATACTGAAATCTTCCTAGCAATTTTATCGGTGTGGCTGTTCATCAGTTTGACGTTGTAATTGAAATGTAGTTTAACTGATGTTAGGTACAGTGGTGAACCCAGTTTCGATAAGAAGCGTATATAGTTTGGCGTTGTGTCCGGTAGACGAAACTGTCGTTTTAAAAAGAATCGGATGAGTTTTTCAGTGGTCTCCAACGGGTGCCAGCCCCATGATTCTGCAGCATACAACATGATGTACTGAGACTTTGCGGTAAAACTCGATATTTGGTGCTGAATGATAGATCCGAATTTCCGTAAATATTTTTTGCCATACTGTACCAACAGCGTTTTTGGAAGCCGATAGCTTTTTTTCTAGGTGCTTTTCTGTATTCAGGTTGCTCGTTTCAGTAAAACCAAGGTATTTAACATTTTCGATTAATTCTTCACCATAGTGCCATTTTTAATTCGCAGCCAAAGGTCCAGTTCCTCTCCGAAAGACCATCTTTTTGGATTTGTTGAGATTTATAGTAAGGTTCCACTTAAAGCAATAATCCCGTAATTTATTGATCATTAGCTACAGAGACTCCTGTGATTCCGATAGCAGAACTAGGTCGTCTGCATACATAAGTATTTTAATAGGGAACCCATCAATTGGTATGCCATATGGTAATTCATTATTCAAATCTTGAATGTAAAGGCAAAATAATGAGGGGCTAAGATTACATCCTTGTTTCAATCCAGCCAGCGAACGCAAGAAACCACTCTGACAAATTTTGCCCATCCCATACTGTATAGCTTGTTTCTTTGTAGATGTTTTAAATCAACCTTCCAAATTTAAGAGATATCCCGTCTCTAAACAGCTTGTAAATAAGGGCTTTTCTGTCGATAGAATCGAAAGCTGCTCGGAAATCGACGAAAAAAGTGTATAATTTTTTACACCTACGAATATATATTTCAGCAATGTTCGTCAAGCTAAAGATGTGGTCCACTGTAGAGTATCCTTTCCTGTACCCAATTTGTACTTCACTGAGAACGTTCTTTCTTTCGACCCATTTTGCAAGGTGGCATCTTAAGATTTCCATAAATATTTTAAGCGAAGAGTTAAGAAAAGATATACCCCTATAGTTCGATGGGTCCATCTCATCTCCTTTTTTGCGTAGGGGAAAAATTATAGATTTTCTAAAAGCATCCGGTGCATTTCCTGTGGTGAAGACATTATTATATACTTTTGTAAGATGCATAAGAAAATCTTTTGTTGCATATTTAAAGAATTCGTTTGGGATCCGATCAACTCCGAGAGCTTTATTTTCCTTAACATTCGCTACAATTACTTCAACCTCTGATATTGTTATTTTGCTATCTAGTATTAGATTTTCGAAATTAGGTCTGGCATATTAAATTGGTTGAGAGAAAAGTTCTGCGTTCAACTGATTTTGAAAATGATTTTTAAGTGCTGATGCAGGTAAAAGTATTTTTGATCCAAATGTTTTTCCTTTAAGGATTCTTATTGTTCTCCAAAAATCCGAAGAGTTTCTGCAGACAGCTATACTTTCTGCTTGTTTCTTCAAATAGTTTACTTTTTTAGTATTGCAAAGAGCTTTGAAAGCTCTATAAGCAATAACGTAGTCAGCTTTTAAAGAAGTGGCATTGAAGTTTTGGTACAAGTTAAAAAATGCAAAAGATTTTTTCCTAGCAGACTAACAGTCCTTATCATACCACGGTGATTTAGCTTTGCAGGGAACTGGATTAGCTTGATGTGTAATGGCTGTGGATGTTATGATGTTCTCCAAAACTTCTATCGTCAAAATGTTCTCATATATTCCTTGTACTGTCATATTTTGGGAGAAGGCAATTTTGTGTTTCTAGTTCGTTTTCTGATTCTGAAGTTGTCAAAGTGGTGACCAATGGCATATGGTCGGAGTATATCTGACTGTCCACCTCGAAATCATATAGATAAACAGAAATGTCCTTCGACATGAAAAGATAATCTATAACAGATTGGCTTGGATTGCGGATGAAAGTGAGTTTACCTTCCTCATAACTTTTTTTTGTTCCGTTCATAATGGACAGATCGATATGCTATATAAGTGGTTTGCTTCCAAAACCGTACATCGATTGAAGGATTTACATTTAGCTTTTCAATATGCAATTTTGTAACTGTTAAAGGCTTAGTCAAAAAACACAATGCCCAACTAACATTAAGTCAATTTATACTCCCAACAAGGATATACATATCACGAAAAATTGACAGATTTTATCTTAATCGCACTACGTCAACGTCAAAGTTGCATAACCTGACTTACCTATATTAACAAAAACCTTTTGGCAAATTTGCAAGAAACTAACCCATTTCCTCCGTTGTATCCATCTGATTCAAAAATATGATTAATGCAAGTCTATTTTTCAAAATCCTAAATTTACTCCCTCAAACCCCAAATCGTCTACCTACTCGATTCTTTTAATCTTATAAAACATTCACACCATTGTCATCAATATCACAATGGGCTTAAGCTTCTTTTTGGCTTACCTCCAGCCTCCACCATGATTATAATTTTCCAATTTGATTGATTGATCATTCAAAAACCAGAAGATAAATACTTCCCTCACTTTTATATGGTGGCTGAGCCTACTCGTATACCCAATCCTTCGATCATCACTCAAAGCTTCAGCGAAGCAGCTATCCTTCCCTCTGTCATAATTCATGATTTTGAATAACGAACAGTCATAATCATAAATAATATTAACTCCTTAACCATTGTTGCAATTTTTTCAATTTTTATTGCTTCGCAAATTCAAACTGAAACAATTTAAAACACTGCGGGTCGTTCACTTGACACAGGGTTGCCATGGATACTGAAAGCTTTAAAGCAGCAAATTAGTCTTTTAGAAAATTTTGCTGGCAATCCTCTGACGAGGAGAATTAAACTCATTTTTATGAATGAACCAACACCGATATGAAATTCACATTGATCGCATCGAGTAAATAAAAATTCCGTATAAAAGGGAAATCGGTAATCAACACTTCAAATGACTGCAATTTCATTTCATTCTCACCGAGTATTGGGTATTTGTTTTTATGGTTAGAAACAGTTTAATGTAAATGGAGACTTTTTTCTTTCAAATGGCAAACGGGAAAGAGACAAACGGGTAGTTAACAATGGTGGCTTGTTCCGGCTGATTGATAGGAACGACATTTGAATACCCAACGATTTGAGGTTTGTATTGTGGTGAAGGAAAATCAATAATGAGACACTTAATAGGTTATTACTTCCAATTGAAATAGTAGCTTGAACTGCTGAAAAATATAGTTCAGTGACATTGTGGCTGAGTGAAAATGACATTAGGTACATTACAGCCAAAACCACTAAAACTGTAGGAATTAATTGATATTAAAGATATTGGAAGTATTAATTTCTTAACTGTGGGGTTGGTATTCAAGCGAATGATTGAGTACTACTATGTGGTCAAATTGAAGGAGGAAATATCTTGAATTTTCGCAAACATAAGTTTTGAAGGTAATAGTCGGATGCAGATTTAACCTAGCTTACGAGAGTTTACAATCTCTTACGACTAATTTCTTCTCAAAGTTCTAAATTGCCTTAGACCTTACTTACTTCAATAACCGGCTACTAATCCATGAAGGATCTTAGCGTGAGACACTGCAGCCCTCCATCGGGTACGGTCACAAGCATTCTCCAGTCACCAAAACCAATCGGTCTGGCATCCGCAGTCACTTAGGCTTTTTACAACAGTGACGTTTTGTCCTAGGTGCTGGACATATGTTATTTTGTTTGTTGATAGCATGTACTTTATTTTGTCCTCATTCACTTCAAGACCAATGAGTTTCGCCTTTTCTTCAATCGCTGTGTGTGCCACAAGCACAGCTCTCTTGGATCGACCGATTATATCTATGTCGTCTGCATAGCCTAGGAGCTGGGTGGTTTTCTTTGCTCGCATCAGCCTTGCGCACTATCTGTTCCAGAACTATGTTGAAAAATTCACATGACAAGGCATCTCCTTGTCTAAACTCTGTGCATTTTTGAAACAACTCGGATGAGCTGGGGGCTGGGACTGGGTATTTGACTGGTCTTGCTTCTCTTTCGTCATTGGCTCGCTCGACATTATGCGCATTCAGCAGCTGTTGGAAGTGCTGCTTGAAAACATCTACAATTCCATGTGCTTCGTTGACTAGGTTTCCTTCACTGTTTCGAAGAGCTTGTGTCCCGGTTCTAAAACCAGAAATTAATTGCTTCGACCTTTTATAGAAACGTCGGGTGTTGTTCTTTGCCCGAGAATCTTCTAGATCTTTGAGCAGAAAAACTGCGGATGCTCTTTTCTTCCTTCGCAGGGACCTTTAGTCATTTCTCCTTTTTGTTTGGTACTCTTCTCTTGCTGCTCTTTTTTTCCGTTGTGCAATTTCCGCCTCTCTTTTCGATCTCGCGCATTCATCATTACCTACACACCTGTTTTTTTTCGGGGGTGGCTGGTAAGCTATGGTAGTCTCGGCTACATTTTAAAAATATTTAGCGGTATTGTTTCCACAAGGTGTTGACATCTGTGGTATTTGGGAGGACGGCGGAGAGTCGCTCACTCAGGTACTCAGTGTCTCTGGCGTTATGCGGGGTGCTAAGGCAACTGATGTTGAACTTCCATCTTTGGGTCGCACGTGTTTTTTTGTCGTTTGATAATCGAGCTCTAAACTTAGCCATTACAAGAAAGTGGTCAGAGTCGACATTTGATCCTCGAAAAGTGCGCACGTTTAAGATGTTGGATGTGTGCCTTGCACCGATTAGCACTTTGTCGATTTTATTGGTGGTTCGACCATCCGGAGATCGCCAGGTTGCTGTGTAGATCTTTCGTCTTGGAAACCTAATGCTACTTATCATCGTATTACGAGCTGCAGCAAAGTCGTCGTACTCTGGACAGGCTCCGCAGGCTCTATCCAGTCGTAAAAATCCTCCTTGCTAGCCTCCTCAGCATCATCGGTAGAGGCGTGTGCACATATTAAACTGATGTTTTGTAGTGTGGCCTTGATGCGGATTGCAGCCAGTTGATCACTAATTGGCTTGAAATCCATGACTTTGGATCTAAGCCGATTTCCCACGACGAATCCGCATCCAAATATATGCATTCTTTAGTGACAGCTGTAACAAATGTCGCAATTTTTCCTTTTCATTGTCCCTGATCCTATCCATCGTATTTCCTGGATCGCAGTAATGTCTGCCTTATACTACGTGAGGACAGTTTCAAGTTTTTGAGTTGCTCGTATAGTGTCCTTATATTCCAGGTACAGACTCTCAAAGATAATCCGTTGTCGTTCCGGGTCTGGTTACCATAAGAAGGGGGTCATTATCCGAGGCTCTGCCTATCTCTCTAATAACTTCATGTTTTTTACTGTGGTGGGGTTGTTAGCCCCTCGCACTAACCTCCAAATTTGTAGGGCCGTTGTTAAAGTACTTCTGTTTCTCCGTTATGCACTCGCGCTTACAAGTTTCGCAAGTTATGTCTAGAGATATAACCAGTACCCAGTGGTTACCACGAGGAGGTAAAGTAAGACCTTGGTGTAGGAAAAGATACAGCATATGCATATACCACTAGATCCTACAGCACCCAACCACAAGCAGGAGTAGTAGTTCTTAAAAGTGGTTTCAAATATTTAAAACAAAAATTACAATTCTTTTGATATCCTGTACCATAAAATAGCTTCAATTACCAGTACTTGGAAGTAGTTCAATATTATTAACTTTTGATTGAAAGGATTTGTACTTGAAAAACCAGGAAAATAATGTTACTTCAGTTCCATTGTTTCATCCCTAAAACTCTGAAGTCTTACAAGTATCAAGTTAAAAAGGTATCAACTCCGTGTCAAGCTTGTACTTATATTCCCAGTGGGGTTTCCAAGTGAAAGTAAATTTGTTCAAATGTGAAATTATGAATGAATTCTTTTTTTCCCAACAAGTCCAATTTTCTTATATGATTGCTGCTTTTTCGGTTTCAATTAAATGGCAATTGGATTCAATCATGTTGTCTCTCTGTCATGTTTGTAAGCAGCTTGTCATGTCGAAAGACCATGCATAATCCGTTCGGAACGTTTAACGCTTATTAGCCCTGTCAAGAGCAAACACATAGGACTGCGGTAGGTGACCTACTTAATTGATGCCAAAAAGACAACAATCATGCTGTACCGAAGGAGATCACTGCAATTAATGAATACACGACCACTGACAACAAAAGACCGACAACGAGTCAAATGATCTCCTTTTTAAGAGAAATTACATATTCACTCCCTCCCATGTCCCAACATCTTATCGAGTTGATCGTTTTATTGGATTCGTCCAGCGGTGGTCGTCTGGTCGTCCATCGTCGTCATGGGGGAGAATGATCATCACTTTGACAAGCGTTTCTAAATTGTGTACGTTACGTTAACGAATCGAAATGGAATGAAATTAAATACTTCACAACATGATCAAAATCTGAGACAGCTGTAAGAGTTGCTGTGAGTTGGATCTTATGGGATGCTGCAAAGTTGGTCGTTTATTGCATGGTGGGCGTTCGCAACATCATTCCTGCTTGCGATCATCGTTCACGAGCAATTATGTAATCTTGTAACGTTTTTTGTATGCCCTGAAATTAAGTCGAGTAAATGTATTCCAACCTTATGAATGCACAAAGTAAAAGCCGATTTTTTGGGATGGTCATGGGCAACCCGTTTATGCATGAGCTGACTTAATTCAGAAGAGCGCACATTTCGTCGGCCATGCAATTTGTATTCAGAAAATGACACGGTGACTTCAAGGTCCTTAAACAAAGAATTATCACAAGCTGCCTTTTTTCAATCATTTAGCTCCCTCTAGGCAACGGAGTCACCCTGAAAGCACCCAAAATTTGAAGCCTATTTCTAACACAAGGCAAAAAGTCTTCCCTGATTCCACATCCAAACTCTTCGCACAAGTCAATCCAAGATCAAGTGGCTTCCACTACACTGACAGACAGAGACACTGTTGGAACTGGGACTTACCAAATATAATTACTGTTTTGAACGTCAACATGCCTTGTCCCGCAGATTTAGCAATTTCTCATTTAACCTCCCGTCAACTTGACTTTCTTTTCATCAAAAATCTGTCAGTTCTCCATCACCTGCACACAAAAAAGGCCGAACACAAGTGAAATCCTTGCCATATAAAAAGCTGAACATAACATTTGCATTAGAACTGAGTAGCTATAGAGTTTTGCAAACATTTTTGGCATGCTTGTGAACATTTCGCAATCCTTCGCAAACGTACTTTTAAAGGAATGGTCTTGACCATGATTGGGATTGTGTGATGCGAGAAAGTCATTTATTCATGCGGTCTGAACAGATATGGATTATGACACGATATGTTTATGGATAAGCTGGTCCGAGAGGTCGTTGTGGATTGAAGTCTTTTACTTGCGATTTTGCGCAAATGCAGTTTTGAAGCCAACAACGATGAAAATGGCTATTTGAAGACCGCCCACTGAGTCCATTATGACTTCAACACGTTAACGCATATTCTTGTTAGGCCAAATAATATAAAATGATAGGTGACAGCTGCCACATAAAATGGTGGTATCACTGGTCTGGTTGCCTTAGTTGCAGTTGTTTTCCATTTTGAGTTAAATATTGTGAAATGTGGATAGGAAAGTGAAGAAAATCAGTTCACTTTTCACTCTCGATTCAATTCAATAATGAACAGGAAAATGCCTTAAGTCCAAGAGGGGCTTTATTTATGGTTGCCACTTAAGTTTATATGAAATGTTTTGCATACTACAGATTGATTTTAATCAGCTAGGTCTCTAGCTAGCTACCAACGATTTTGAAGGGGGTCCTCTAATACCTATGTGTTCTACCCCAGTCGCAGTCCTGCTCTTCCCTGCCGTTGTCTTTTAGCTCTTCATGAGTAAGGCATCTGCCTCTTTGAACCTTGATTCTGTCTAGATCGGTGTGTATCTTCTCCATAAATGTAGAGCAAACGCCTTTACCGCTCTCATCCTCTATTCCAAATGGAAGAAATCTCAAATTTCTGGACTTCCTTTTTGGAAGTTCGTTCTTACAATACCTACTGAGGTTCAAATATATCGATCCTGCTGTCTGTGACTATATGAAGCAAATAAACTGCTGCATAATTATTTATCTTCTTATGGTTGCAGTCCAGATTGGACCAGAGTCTTGTTTAAAAACGCCTCTAGTCAGTGATCCCTAGAAAGTTACTCCAGTTTCCCACACCAAGTTGATCGAAGTCTCCTACCTGTGTATTCTGCCTGGTTCGCACAGCAAGACTCAGCCGTCTAAATTCGCTTAGCGTATCCGAAGGATGCTTGGATGCATTTTGAAAAATTATTTATCCAAACAAATTAACAAACACAGAATAGCTACCAATTATTCTGTGGACTAAGTGGAAAATGCTATTGATTAAGTAAAATTTCTCTTCACTGACGTTTACTAACTGATTCCACCATTGAGTGTTGTGAAGCGATTAACTCTTATTCTATGATTATGTTTATCTGTGGAATAAGACTGGAACAGCCAGCATGGGATCGCCAACAATGCAAATCTATAAAGCTCTAACGCCACACTGACAACCTTCGTTGTTGTCCTTCCCATGCTCACTTTTTCCTTCTGATACGTCGTCGGAGCTACCCTTACTTGCAGTGTGGTCGGCCACTTAGTTTGATTCTTGGCTTGCTTGGATGTGCCCAACGACATTTTGAGTCTGATAGGGGGTTTTATTCTTCAGGCCGTTTATAAGCCGAGAATTCAGAAGTGGGATCAGTGATTACTGCTCGACAGGGTTGTTCTGTTACCTTTAACTTGATGACCAAGGTTGGTGTAACAAACAGTTCAGTGCTTGAATCGTTTCCAGATTGTTGAAATAACAGCTCTCCCACAAAAAAGTTCGAAGGGATCGAATAACGGCTCCGAGGCAGTTGCCACTCTGTGGATGTATTGGCTTCTGGACTATAACTTGGTGGTTTAACGATCCTCAGATGCAATAGAGATCCAAATATGTCGTGATTTAAAGGGTGTTCGCTTAGGAGTTCGATCGGAATAGGTCCATACCCATAGTGATGTCAAATATGCCATGATAATTGCCGTTCTGTTCTACATTGGTTGGCAACAGTGCCATTAAACGAATGTAATTTTTTCACCAAGTCAACAATCAACAATCATTTTACTGTGCCCCTGCCCGGTGATGAGATTAACTGACATATCCGAATCAGATCCAAATAAGAAAACAACTTTCTCGGATTGTTAGCATGACAACGCAATGCCGTCCGTCTGTCTCCAGACCACAACTACCAATCTACATGCAACTTTTTCAATCCTGAATTTCATAGTGCAACTAAAGTAATGTCCCACCATAAGAAACAAACAAACATTAAGTTGGTCACATAAAAAATAATTTATTTGATATCATCAATCGTGTATAGGATTTTACGTCAGCTTGCCACAGCTCTTTTTGTTCACTTAAAGCTCGCTTAGCTCCCGATCTGATCATATACACAAATTGTCACTTAATGATCAGTTTTTTGTTGTTCATGTTTTCTTTCTTTTCTATAATTCGCTTGTGTAAACGGACGCGCTAGCGCACATGAAACGGTAAGCTAATAAACTCCAGGAGCAACAGCAATAGGGAGACGGACATTATCCGTGCCAATGCCGTATGTCTAAGTGGTGGCTTTCATGCACGCTATAAAGTATAATGATGTCGCTTCATCATATCGTTGGTATTATATCTCTTAACGCGCGAGAAACATGCTTTTTCTCAGCTACAATATGGAAAAAATACAGGGGCGGATTTGATAGAGAGTTGGGAAATAGTATACAATGAATTTTCATTTCATGAAGAAGTTCAGCTGCCCGTAGCTTAGTGGTTAGGTGTGTTTGCTGCTAAGCAGAACGTGCGTCGTGGGTTCGAGTCCTATTCGAGCTCATAAAGTTTTATTTCATCATTCACGGGCACTGCCTCTTGCGAAGAAATGACAAAACTTCCAAGAGTATCAATCTGTCATGAAAAACAACTTTGCCGTTCGGAATCGGCGTTAAATTGTAGGCCCTCTCAATTCTTCACACACATCCAGAGAATTGCTGATGAGAGTAAGTCACTTAGGCCTTGGCTCTTCAAGAGCTGTCGCGCTCTATTTTTTATTTGTGAAGAAGTTCATTGCCGAAAAATTGCTAAGAACAGACGCCATCTTGGTGCTTAAGTTCTTATAACAGATTATACCAATTACGTTTTTGATTAAATCAACATTTTTTTATGAGAAACCCTTCAGGGCAGATAAGGGAACGAGTCCTTGCCTCCAACTCATAACTGAAAGGACCTAAACCGTGCAAAATAAATTGTAGACCAGTTTATACCAATTACAATTTTAATAAAAACAAGTCCAAACATCGACTGGTCAGAAAAGTTGATAGTTTGCACTCAGGTGAGAGGAGGTGTGAATAGTTTATACCATTCAGAATATGAAAATTCAACTTTTGAAATTTTAGACCAGATTATACCAGTCGCAGAATTCTTCACTTTTTAAGAAAATAAACCAAGTGAATGATAGAGGTTAGGAAAAGCTCTCTTTTAGAGGTAAATGAACTGGCAAAATTTATACCAATCACAAAAATATTAAATTTTGCCTTTAACTGGAAAACTGGTTTGTTTTTGTTGCATTTATTATAAAATTTCCAAAAATTTGAGTTTTGAAAAACCTCTACCAGTTTATACCAACCTGAAGTCTAAAATCAGGTTGATCCGCTCCTGATCAAAGCATAACAATGATGCCGATGATGACTTAGAAAGAGGACGATCAGTACGATGATAGGAAGGAAGGAAACGAGGCCGGTATCATATTTCAACAGACCGTGCGTCGTAATATCGTCCCAAGTCCTCAACTTACACGTTACCGTCATTTGAAATAATGAAGTCTACAAGCGCGGCACACACACTCCAGACTCCACAAATTTCGACGTGGTTGTCATTTCTCTATGCACAGACCACAGACTTAGATTGAGAATGAGAAGCCTGAGTTGAATGTGTGTTGTGCGCAATTATTTGCGATATGTTTTTATATTTTTCAAAGCTCTTTGGTTGCATGCAACAAGCGTGCTAGCACAATGGTTTATTGCCATCATCAGGGACAGAGATAACGTCACACTTTTTGCAGAATAAAGTGACAATGATGGTAATTTAGCACGAGATTTGGTATAATTTTGTGTATTTTGATTTCGGTGTTGGAGTTGGGGCTCCGTTAGATTTTTGAGGTTTATAGTTAAGTGAATGAGACTTTGATGGAAATATTTCGTTTCTTAAGAAAATTTCGTATTGCTTTGTCCCATTTGGACGAAATTGAGGAAAAGAGATTGTCATGGTTTGATGGAATAAGGATGAAAGGAGAGATTTCTCCAACTAAGGAGAGCGTTAACCTACTTCGAAATTTGAAGATGATTGTTTCTTGGATTTATTTAGTTGGCAATTTAAACGAATGAGCTTAACTTATGTTTTGGAAAGGTAACCACTGAGACCACAGGCTGAATGTGGACTTCAAATAACCAATATCAGCTAATGTGCTTATGGGAACAGTAAAGTGATTTTCTTGATACATAAATTAGAACCTACTTCCACCACTTGATTTGAAGACCCATAAAACGTGTAAGCTACTTTTCGGTTGAGATATCTCTCGAGAGAAGTCCAAAGATATAGCTCGATACTCTTCTACACCGATCGCTCAAAACAAGATGAAGAAGCTGGAAGAGGCCATTACTCTTATCTGAACTGTATCTCAGTCTCTCCCTCAGTCTCTGACTCCGGAATCAGTGTATAGCATGTTTAAAGCAGAAATTATGGCCATGGTTAATGGACGATCCTGAAATGACATAAACTCAATAGAGTCAGAAAAGGCAGAACAGTATTAGAAAGTCTTTTTAAAGTCCACGGGCACGCTGAGAATTCAAGAATTCAACACATGGTACCACAGAGGACAGAAAAAGCACTATCATAAAAAGCTTGACACAGAGCTCGACATTCGAGGCTCCAAAGCTTTTTTGGCTTGAAACTGACCATGGGAACTGCCCCTCAACTGATTTTCCGAACCCGACACTGTCTAATAATATAGACATACCGCAGCATATTTTATCAAAATTTCACTGGTAAAGAGAAAAACAGCATCCCGACATCGTTTAACAATTCATTGAAGTGCACTTCCCATCACTCCAGAATTCCTTTAGAATCGGTGATCAAATTTTCCTCTCTGTCCTTAACAGTAGGTGCATACAGTACACCGAGTAATTTTCCGAAAGCGTTGGTAGAACTTCCCGTACGTTCCACGCTCTCTTTGTCTCTCTATTTCATGGATAGCTTATGTCTTTTTCCAAGCTGTTCTTCCAATTCACATTTTTATGTTTAATGAGTTTCCTGCATTGCTCGGTATGCTGTAGACGCTTTCTTGCACTCTTCATCAAACTAGTCACACCAGAATCTGCATTTACAGCCTAAAAAAGAGTCAGCAGTGGTAATGACATTGTTTTTTTTAAGCTTGTCAACTTCTCTTCCATGCCCGACATCGAACTCTTCGAGAGCGCGTTCAAGTGAGTGGTCATAGTCGATGTTGGCACCTTGATACGAGCGTATCTTGATTGGGCTTGATGAATGGTGGTGATCTATCAATACGTTGTCTATTTAGTTATGAGCTTCTCCATCTATGTGACTTAAACGAGAAACTGGTTCTCGTAACGACCATAGCTTTGATGTTGCCATGCAAACGCTTGGGATCCTTACTACTTACTTACGTCAGGTGGCGCTACAGTCCGTTGTGGACTTGGCCCTCAACCAACAGCCTCGCCAGCCAGTTTGGTCCCTAGCTAGCTGTCTCACTCCAAGTTGATTGAGGTCCTCTTCCACCTGAGTCGCGGTTTTCCTTTCCTCTACGTCCCTTGGGAGACCGGAGCAATGATGTCCATCCGCTCTAAATGACCGAGCCGGTTTTACCTTAGTTGTTCGAGACATTGGTTTTCCACTCAATTGCTTCCTTAGCTCAAAGAAAAAGCGATTAGCAAGAGTTGTTCTTCGTCTGATCCTGGCACAGGTGTTATTGCCTATGTTAATAGCGGAAAGTAGGTAGAAGTTATTTGCGTCTATTTCTATTGTGACGTTCTGTCCTAGCCGTGTCGTTTCTTTGTAAGGTTGTCCTTCCTCGAAGACAGCATGTAGGCTCGTTTTGTTTTCATTTACAGGAAAAACCATTTTTGCAGTTGGCGCAGTTTAGATGATCTAGCTTCTTCAGGATCGGACAAGCAATGCTAAGGTTCCATTCATCAGGCATGCATTCTTCCGACCATATCTCACAGATAATTTGGTGCTTGTTCTATCTAGATCGTCGCGTGCTTTGAACAGCTCCGCAGCTAGAACATTTGCCAGCTCTTTTACCTTCCGATAAAACCTCCGATCTTCATTCCTGCTGTTGACTCTCTCAACATTCTCGATCTGACGCTTGTCATGCGCCCCCTTTTTTTCCTGAAAAGCCCGCGTTCCTCTCTCCTCTTTTGCTCGTAGAGCTAACGCGCAGCAACGTTTGGCTGCATGTTCCTACCTAAATTCCTAGCGTAAACCTAGCACATTAGAGGCGGCATCTCTAATTGCTTAATGGCAGTATTGCCACTCGTCTTCGAAACTTGATGTTGGCGGCATAGGCTTTCTTAAAAGGTTACTCGATCAGAGAAGAATCTGGTTATCTCTTGTGATTTTAGCCGTCCGACGTCGAATTTTCTTGCAGCATTTCCATGGCATGTTTTGGCCGTTGCCGGGATATTCGTAGCACTACCTTGGCTCCTCGGAAGTCAAGAATGATGGACAAGCGAGCAATCTGGTTGACATTTGTTTTGATCGTCATCTGTGTATCCGTTCGTTTCCGAGGCCTGTTGTTGCTTCGCAATTAAATGCTTTTCTACGTAGTCGGAAAGTCACCCCGACGTACAACCCCCAATCTGGAGTACCAAGCACTTGATGTGACTCCAAGTGCAAAACCGGGAAAAATCGCTCCTCTTCAAGAAAGTCGGAGTAGAGCGGAAAGGTGTTCATCTAACTGGAACTGAATACGCCACCGTTGATTCTACATACAAGAAATCCTTTCGCTGCCCTCGCTCGTTGGAAGTGCCTTGGTAGTAACACTCCTTCCTTGGGAGGTAACAACAGCCTTCTCGGCTTCGACCTATCAACCATGGGAGGCCCTTCTGCGAAAACAAGTTTCACGATCGCATAGCTCTAAGCATAGCTCTAAGCTAAGCCGTAAGGCCCTCCGCATCGGCAAGGCTTACCCCCTTACCTACCTACCCACCGAGTGACCAAGGCTGATATTTTACTTTTTTGCTGACAAGAAAACTTACTCCGTCATTTTTTGAAAGACACCATATCTAGGCCACCTCTTGTCTTGTAGTGCTGGTCTTATATGATATGTGGCCCAGACATCGGCAAGCAGCTGGACAGCTCTTTCTCTGTCGAACGATCTTGCGAGTCAATCGCATAGCCGATGTTGTTGTTTTAGTCGTCACTGGCCGGCTTAATAGTCTCTTTTCCCTCTCGGGGAGTGCATGTTTCCTATATTGCAACAAAGAATGAAAGAAAACGGAACTGATTGAATATAGTCTTAAAGTCAAAATGCAGCCTTATAAAAACATCATCAAGTTTCTTGCACAGCTGCCCTAAATTACATTTCCAATCGATTCATATCCGATAATGAATTTCCAATCATTATGAAAATAAAAACAAAAATTCAATGCCAGCTCAGTTCAATTTACTCCAACTCATTCGAAGATGCAATTATGAAGGTAGGAAACAGAAAACCCACAACCCAACAAAAACAATACAAAAAACTGTTACAATCCATTAATTACATCGGACCACTTCCTAGAGACTTATTTTTTTTTATCTCCAAGTTCGAAACGCCCAACTCATAATCCATCAGCGCAGCACAGCGGAGAACCAAAAAAATAAAAAAAACTTCAATCAGATAGACCTAGATCGCGGCCTTTGTATAAAACGTGCGTTCCGTTACATAAAGGTTCGTAACAAGTACACTTCATCCATTTGCAGCCTTGAGTCAAAAGATCTGATCGCTCGATCAACATCATCAAGCATCAGTCATATCGTTCATCAGCTTCTTTATTAAATTTTGAATCAGCAACATCCTCCTATGGACTGAAAAGCTACAAAGCACAACAAAAAATAAAAACAAATTAAACTCACCCTATGATAGTCGACATACAAGAAAAGAACAATGGGCCTTTGTCTTGCCCGAAATGAAAGATCCCGAGATAGGATTTCAACGTCAACTCAAGTTAAGAGTATCGCTCTTGTTCGTGGTGTTTATTTTATTTACTAAAACATAAAATACATTAATTCCCAGCAGAGGGCGCTAGTAGTAATATGTGTTCAACGCTTAGATTAAAAATTCAACATTAAGGTGATTAATTAAATTGCTTTGAGAGAGTCTTTGTCATTCTTAATGTAGGAAATCTTCTTGCCGGTGACGGTGGTGCTGCCATCTGGTGAGCAAAAACATCACGCCATTGCTGTGGTTTGCTTCTAATTGGATATCGTTGCAATCGGCTTAATCGACCTGTTTGACTGAGAGGCGAAAATTCCGAAGCGGCCGCTTTAATTGATGCCAACGATGATGACAGAAGTCGCCGCCGCTGCCGATTACGCTGTTGCTGTTGCTTTTCAGCCTCTGCCGCAGTGCCAGCGTGCTGCCGTTGATAAATCTGCTCAACGGCCCCGCTGACTGATTGATCGAATCCATTTATTTTGACGTAATTTTGCTTTTGACAGCCGTCGTAGTCGTTGCCGGCAAGTGTGCAATCATCCTGATACTCATCGATTTCAACGTTGTCGTCGTTTTCGTTGTTTTTACGGTCGATGGCATTGGCATCCGCCAAGATTTCTGACAAACGAAACGCCGCTGACACCATGGCATTCATATTGCCCGCCTGATTGGTGACCAGTGATGATTGCTGCCGTTGATGAGCATGAGGTGATGGTGCTTCTGCAGCAGCCAGTGCCAGTGTAATGTCATCGCAGCTTACGCCAAATGCACGACCATTACTCTTCGTCGCTGATGTTGTTGGTTGTGATTCCTCAGATGTCCCCGCTGTCGATTGATGGTTGTTGTTAAAGTTGTTGGAGCCACTAGATGTACGCATCTTGGTATTGCCACATAACATTCCAACATTATCGACGGCACTTGGAGTACGTTTTTTTCCTCGTTGTGATTTGAAGAATTCGTCGTTATTGAGTGCTTGGTCCTTCTTGCCGCGAGAAGCGATGAATGCTTCTTTTGGAGCAATGAAAGAATCTAGTTCGGAAATGGGGAAACATTTCAGTCCGCTTGGGGGTACAAAGGGAACCTTCAGTAAATTAGCTTGATCTGAAAATAAAAAGTAAAAAATGAAATTAATTCAAAAATTCAAGGTAAATGAACAAAGTGCGATGGAGCGCTTGACATGAAGCTGTTAAGATGCTTAAAAATAAGTTTGATGAAGTTTTTGAGGGACTGGAAAAATTGAGGGATTCATCTGAAGCTTCCGAAACAAGATTGGGAGCCAGTCTTCTTCTGACAGTCATGCAGTCATTCAACTTCTTCACTTTTCTTTGTTTTTGTTCTGCAGTGCTACCTGAAGTTAATGTCGCACAGATTAACCTGCATCAATTTGGACGATTGTGAATGAGTATGTTCATCAAGGGGCACGGTAGTGCCCAGCCAAGTTCTCTAGCAACTTTGGCACTACACCCTTATTTACAGGAAACAACTCAGGGCATTTTCCACACCCCTCTAACTTCTATACCAAAGAAGCCAAAAGTTTCAAACTCACATCATTTGTTAAGCTAGTCAAGAAGAAGCACCTCAGTAAATTTCAGATATTTAGCATAAGTAGTTTCTAAGATACAATGTTCCAAAAATCACGAAAACCGTAACTGACTGACTCACTGACTCACTCACTGACTCACTCACTGACAGATCATCAAAATTATGAAGCACTTCCCGTTGCCCTAGAAACTTGAAATTTGGCACAGTGGTAGGTCATGTGGTACATACAAAGGAAAAAATCGAAAATTTGAAAATTTTCAATCAGGGGGCGTGGTAGCCGCCTACTTTTACATAATTAATTTAAATTATATGAAGCACTTTCCGTTGCCCTAGAAACTTGAAATTTGGCACAGTGGTAGGTCATGTGGTACATACAAAGGAAAAAATCGAAAATTTGAAAATTTTCAATCAGGGGGCGTGGTAGCCGCCTACTTTTACATTATTAATTTAAATTATATGAAGCACTTTCCGTTGCCCTAGAAACTTGAAATTTGGCACAGTGGTAGGTCATGTAATACATACAAAGGAAAAAATCGAAAATTTGAAAATTTTCAATCAGGGGGCGTGGTAGCCGCCTACTTTTACATTTTTAATTTAAATTATATGGAGCACTTTGGAGTGCAGTAGAATCAAGAAATTTTGCACAGTGATAGGTCATAAAGTACATACAAAGGGAAAAATCGAAAATTTGAAATTTTTCAGTCAGGGGGCGTGGTAGCCGCCTACTTTTAATTTATTAATTTAAATTATATGGAACACTTTGGAGTGCAGTAGAATCAAGAAATTTAGCACAATGATAGGTAATGAAGTACATACAAAGAAAAAAATCGAAAATTTGAAATTTTTTAGTCAGGGGGCGTGGTAGCCGCCTACTTTTACATTATTAATTTAAATTATATGAAGCACTTCCCGTCGCCCTAGAAACTTGAAATTTGGCACAGTGGTAGGTCATGTGGTACATACAAAGGAAATAATCGAAAATTTGAAAATTTTCAATCAGGGGGCGTGGTAGCCGCCTACTTTTACATTATTAATTTAAATTATATGGAGCACTTTGGAGAGCAGTAGAATCAAGAAATTTGGCATACAAGTACATCGTGCAATAAAACAAATAATATATGAAATTTATGATTTTCAACTGAGGGGGCGTGGTACCCACCAATTTAAAAATAAATTTTATAAAATATATGGGGCAGCTCTGATCATCGTAGAATATTGTAATTTGGCAAACTAGCAATGCTGCCAGTCAATATAAAGAAATAAAATTAATTTTTAGATTTTTCTGCTTATCAAAAAAAAAAAAAAATCTTTGCAAAAAGTAATGATATCACACCAAAAACATAAATGTAAAAAAAGAGCCAAGTTCTCCCGTACAAAAATTCTGCCTAACAAATCAGCCACGAAAAGTAATGAGATCTAAAAGAACGCCAAGTTCTAAGATTCAGCAAGTACTCGTAGGTGCATTGCAAATGTTTTAAGTGGACTTACACCGAATCAACTATTAGTTTTGAAAGTAACTTGTAAACTAATGTAAATTAGTTAATTTTTTTTACTTGGCGGGTTTTCTCTTAGTAACCTACTATTAAAAAAGTTTGGAAAACTTGCTAAGTAAAAAAATTAACTAATTTACATTAGTTTACAAGTTACTTTCAAAACTAATAGTTGATTCGGTGTAAGTCCACTTAAAACATTTGCAATGCACCTACGAGTACTTGCTGAATCTTAGAACTTGGCGTTCTTTTAGATCTCATTACTTTTCGTGGCTGATTTGTTAGGCAGAATTTTTGTACGGGAGAACTTGGCTCTTTTTTTACATTTATGTTTTTGGTGTGATAAGCTCTCTCTCCGTAATCATACTTTGCTAAGAGACTTTGCGAAAAACTCGGAATCGGACACAAAAAGAGAAGAATTCACAGAAAAACGCATGTATGGCGATAAATTCGCAGTAAAGCTTTGTCTCGAAAGGTGCTTGCACATTTGACGAGATCATTCAAGAAATTAAGAGTCGATTCCATCAAGTTCAAGAAATAGAGGGCAAGATCTTTGACGCCAGCGATACTTTTGGATGCAAGTACGAAGAGGAAGTGTTTCTAGCAGTTGTCGCCAGATCTGAATCAGAGGCAGGTAAAAGGGGAGTTCATTCAAAAACTGAATCTGGGAGCTTCGGTTATTTGATTTAATTTGATTTTTATTTAGTGTCGCTAGTGGCAAGAGAAGTTTTTCGAAGTTAAATCCCATTAAAATTATCTCAGATCCACTATGAGCTGCACTAGACCATCAAACTTGGCTATATTGCCAATTGAACATGAATTGGCTGCAAATATTGATTTTGACAAAGTAATTTCTGACATCGCTGCTCGGGCCTTACGAGTAGGATCCGTTTGTGAAACCAATTTTACTTTCCATAAAAGATACCTCATGGCTTGTAGTATGACGTCTCGAAACTTGATTTTAATTAAGTATTCAATGGGGCCGCCAAATGGGTCCCTCGCTCGGGCTCCGAAATGACGCGCTACGCAACTGCTCGTGTTCTTCTTTACATAAGAGCTAAATGTTTCTGTCGGTCGCAAGGCACAGCACAGTCAGTCGGTGGCATAGTACTTCAGAAGCAGCATCTCTGAAAGCTGCTCGGCCATGTCGCAAAAGGTTATCTATATTTGATAATTGAGCAGTAGAGGTCCTAGCGATCTCTTAGAATTGAAGTTGTTTGCCATCGAATTCCCTCCAGCAAGTTTTTGAATCTCGCATTCATAACTTCATCAAGCTGGTACTATTGCTCGTTCGGTTCTGCCCCAAATATGCTTGGCGAGCATTAGGAAAATGTAGTTTCCTACTATGCTTGGCTAGCATTAGGGAATATGGGGTTTTAGATGTCATTTATATAATGTCTAGCCATGCCATGGAGCATCTGCTGCTATTGGACTTCCCACATTCACTTGAGCACCTAACGAAGTTCATAGAAACATTCGTTGTAAAGAACCATCACAGTTCCAGAATTCTTACTTTTATCTGCTTAGGCCTCTGAAGGAAGTTATAGGATTTCCACTTGTTCTTTGAGTACGTGTTTTCCCAAGGAAATTAAAATTTCATGTGCATTGATCGCCATTAATAAATTCGTCCATATCCATATCCAAGGGTGTCTGATGCGATAGCCCTAAACTAATTTTTTCAAAAACTAAGTTTCAAAATCTTCAGTAGGACCCTCAAAAAAGGCTGCTCACGATATACTTTTTCATATGCCTGAACTCTGAAGTAGTTATAACGGGTGTTTTTTTTTCGAGGTATAGAACTCTAAGTTGGCATTACTTTTCAAGACGGCGACCGATTTAACACCTGTCAAGTGATTTATTCTCGGTTTGGTTTTGGTTTGCCAATTCATCATGAATAGACTCACGGAAGGATCTTGGTTTGCGTGCTTACAAAATCCAACTCGTGCAAGAATTGAAGCCAAACGATCATCAAGCAAGGCGTAGATTCGTCGAATGGGCCCAAAACGAGATGGCCGTTGTTCCCAATTTTCATAAGCGAATTTTGTTTAGCGATGAAGCGCACTTCTGGTTGAATGGCTACGTCAACAAACAAAACTGCCGCATTTGGAGTGAAGCTAATCCTCAAGTGTATGTGGAAACATTGTTACATCCAGAAAAACTGACTGGTGCGCTTTATGGGATGGTGGAATCATTGGTCCGTACGTCTGCAAAAACGATTATGGCCACAACATTACAGTCAATGGTGATCGGTATATAGAGCCATGATAACTAACTATTTCATTCCTGAATTGAGCAATCATGATGTCCAGGAGCTGTGGTTCCAACAAGACGGTGCAACATGTCACACAGCTCGTGCCACAATCGATTTATTGAAAGACACTTTTGGTGACCGCATAATTTCAAGTTTTGGACCTGTGAATTGGCCTCCAAGATCTTTTGATTTAACACCGCTAGACTATTTTCTGTGGGGTTATGTAAAGTCATTGGTCTATGTGGATAAACCACAAACGCTTGACCATTTGGAAGAAAACATTCGCCCTGTTATTGCCGATATACGGCCACAAATGTTGGAAAAAGTCATCGAAAATTGGACTACATCCGAGCCAGCCGTGGCAGTTATATGCCAGAAATCATATTAAAAATGTAATGCCACAAGATTATCTTGACATGGTCCTCCTTGGATCCTTGGACTTCATCCTCCTCTGTTACTTGTTGCAGAAGGATGTTGTAACATAAAAGCTGTTCCGTAGGAGTAGGGTGTGTTCCCACACACTTCAAAAACTACAAAAACTTCATATTTCATGTTTCTTTAGCTAAGCCCTCATCAAGCACACTAACTTTTATGTCTCCATTCGACATCTACTTAACGAATTTTTATACCTCCGATTTTATCACTTCAAAAAGCGGATTTGAATGTCAATTTTATAATAACTCCTTCCACCTCATCCATCAAAACTAATTTTATGATTTTTAAAGAAGACATTCTCTTCGACTATGAAAACCGATAAAAAATTGATCCTCAACTGAAATTATTTACCCTCTCACAGAAATGAATTAATCAAACGCAACAATAAACAAAAAAAAATACATGAAAATAGTTTTTGTTATCAATTGTCGTCTTTATAACCTTTTCAAAAAAAAAATCCCACCTTTTATTTTTTTGCTGTTGAGTGCCTCATAAAACTTGACAAACCTTTTCGTAGAAAACATCAAAAGACTAAAACATAAGCAAGATCAAATTTTTGAGATAAAAAGAAAACCCTAGATAGAAATAAAAAAGCACTCCATTGAGTGCGTAATACCAGAACACAAGACGACAGCCATCATCAACGAAAATATGAAATATCTCAAATTCTGTTTATCATGAAATTCGATCCAGGTAAAGAAAAAAAGATAAAACACAACTCAAATGTACAACACAATGCATTCCGATCTAAAAGACCCGCATTTTCATAATAAGCACAATCATCAATAACCACTCCTTTTCTCCTCATCATTCTAACAACCGAGCAAAAAGTAGAATAACCAACAAATAAAAACGACGAGTACCCTTTTATATCACTTTTGCACTTACTCAAATTCTCTCCATAATCATCTGTTTCACGGCGCACAACAATATACTTGGGCTCCTCCACGAACAGCGGCAACTCGCGACGGCTGCGACCATTCTTCCTCCACATATTCAAGCCGGCATAATAGCTGCCAGATGCGTTGTAACTGTTCGCCGAACCAAGCTGTTCCATTGTCCATTCTAGGAACTTGTACAGATCCTTATCGGCACTGTTCATATGGAGTGAAATGTCATCATCGTTGTGCTGTCTATTTGCTGAGGACCTAAAAACAAAAATAAAAATGTGAAGGAGATAGAACAAAAATATGGAATTATTGATGATAGACACTTTTTTCTGTTGAATTTCGTTATATTCTTTGATTGATATGCGATAGGATGAATTTTATACTGAGGCGGGTACCCATTCAAGCGAGGAGTATAACAATAATGATTAAGGGTGATTATTGGGTATCAATTTCATTCGATTGCCCTAATATTATGGTGTGGTATTGAGTTTCTTAAAATGGAACATTCCCAGCGGTTGTTAGGGGAATTTTGTCAGACAAGTTATCTTGTTTTTGAAGAAGAATGTATAAAAGAGTTCGCTCCTCAGCTCTTTCGTTTGAGTAGTTTTTGTTGCGTTTTGGTGCAGAAAAGGGTGCTCTTGGTGGGTTTTCAGGTAACATGTTGTTTTCAGTTCTTGCAACGATGTTTGTAAATCGTTCAACATAAACCATTAGCTTGATTTGAAATACTGAACAAAATGTTTTTGTAACAGTTTTTGAAGGCAAATGTAAAGGGTCAACTTTTTTTTTTTGAAAAGGCTATAAGAGAAAACTACGGAATATTTTATCAAATTTCTTTTTTTATTTGAAAGTACAATCCATCCGGTTAGTAATAGAAAATAATTTCATTCAAATAGCTGCCTCGGCTGGCCATGCAGAAGCCTACACGATCGGTCCAATTTTTAAGCACATTATCGATTGTGAGCAGCTGTATTTCACCAATGGCTTCACGAATATTGTCCTTTAAAGTGTCAATTGTCTCTGGCTTGTCGGCGTAACACTTATCTTTTACGGCACCCCACAAATAATAGTCCAACGATGTCAAATCGCAGCTCCGAGGTAGCCAGACGACATCAGCTCTGCGGCTCATAACGCGTAGCTTCGGCTGTGTGGCACATAGCGCCGCCGCCGTGCCGTCCTGTTGAAACCAAATGTTGCCAATATCCTTCTATTCAATTTTTCTGAACAAAAATTCGTTCAACATGGCCCGATAACGATCGCCATTGACTGTAACGGCCTTTCCTTGCTCATTTTCGAAGAAAAATAACCCAATTATGCCTCAGGACCAAAATCCGCACCAAACAGTGACTCGTTTTGGGTGTATCGGTTTTTCAATGTATGCGTTCGGGTTTTCTGTGCCCAAATGCGACAATTTTGCTTGTTTACATACCCGACAAGATCAAAATGAGCTTCATCTGAAAAGATGTTTTTCTTGGCAAAATCGGCATCTTCTCTAAGTCGATCGCAGGCCCACTTAGCGAAGCGAAAACACATTGGATGGTCAGTTGGCTCCAACCCCTGAACCAATTGGACTTTGTATGGCGTAACACCAAGGTCTTTATGCAAAATTCGTCTCAATGATGCCTCCGAAATTTTCAGTTGTTTAGAAGGACGCACGGTGAATTGATGTTGATGGCGCTTCACGCATACTTTCTGCTACAGAAGCAATATTGTCGGGTGTACGCACTGTTTTTGGCTTTTCACGCTTTGTTTTATCGATGAGGATGTCAGTTTCTTTCATTTTTTTTCACAAGATAATGAACATACGGAGCTGACGGTACTTCTCTTCTTAAAAAATCCGTACGCAATTTTCGCACACATTCTGCAACATTACCATGATTTTCAAAGTAATGTCGCAATATTTCCCAGCGTTGTTCAATCGTATACTCAACCATATTCGTTCAGCGGCAGGATGAAACTAATTATCTGTCAAATCAGACATAAGCTAAGTGTTACCATTCACGAAATAAGCACTAGTTGAAAAAAAACGTTAGATGGCGGACCCTTAAGGAAATCCTTAATTACATTTTTTGTTTGTTGCACATCTACACATAAAAAAAAGTCATGGACGTCTGCTATGTGCTGCAATATTTCGTTTGAAAGAGCAGCAAAAAATTTGCAAAAGATTTTAAATTGTTGAGATTTGGGATGAACTATTTACTCATTGTTAGGAAATCGTAGCCAGGTCTTATTATTTTCCTTCAGGTTCAGTTGCATTTTAAAAGCAGCAGCCATGGTATGCGATGTATAGCCCTGTTTTGGACTGACGAATGTAGACTGGAAAGTGAACATACATAGTTTCTTGCACCGTTCAAGCAAGATCAATCATCTTGAGACATGTTTGGTGACTGTTGGGCGGATTCCACGGGAGAGTTCTTTGATACCTTGGAAGTGGGTGAAGCACACTTGCGGTTGCTCGAACATGCTCATCAGATGGAGAAGGTTCTCGCCCTTTCCAACTTTATCTCCTGCTAGACCAAGCAAAAACCGTTCCATACAAGCTAGTTGGTGATACAGATACCGAGAATTTCGAGATTATCGATGTCTATGATACAAATGCTACTCTTGGTAAGAACGCGTACATTCCGCTTTGACGACATGACATAGCACTGAGTGTTGGACGCGATTTTTAAATTCCCACTTTTTATCTGGGTGCAACGTTTAACGTTAAATTTTCTCATCCGTTATACTTCCTCGAGCGCATTCCTCATTTATATAGTGACTTGGCATCTACAATATATGCTTTACAGCCGGGGTTGAATCTTCTTGGTCACTTCGATCTATGGTCTTCTTCTTGACTAAATTTGCAATACCGTGTTTAGTTCTCAATCTTAAAATCTTTGTTATTCACCTTTTTTGCCAACGGAACCGAATAGTGTTTGGACAAGCCCAAGCCTTCACTTCTTCAAAATTGTGGCATTACAAAAGTGCAGCTTTGTCCAATATGATGGACAAAATTATACTCGTTCGTGGCTTGTTCTTCAACCATTTTGGAGTTACCGATAAGGAAAATGGCAGGTTTTCTAATAGCTCACTCTACTGCGTATTATGTAACGTCCGTCAGGCTCCAAAACGCGAGTTCAAACGTCAGCACCAGGGCTCTTAGAAATGATTACTGTCATATACGTCTCTGAACTCGATGAAAAAGTTCAAAATACGTTGGATTCTTTAGGACTGTAGTCACACAATCACATTGAGGTCTGGTCTGTCGTTGATTCCTGTCACACTGGAAGGTTATATGTATTCACACTTGTCCACCACACTGTAGTGAGAGTAGCATAAGTTAAGGTAGAGTAAGTTTAGCAATAAGGTTATTATGTGAGAATAATGGAATAAAGTTTTTAGTCTTAAGCCGAACAGTACACCTTGTTGTTTCCTTTCCTACTCTCTGGTGGTCGTATTCATCAGAAGGTACCAGCTCTTTTTGCTGAATGTGTTGTAGACTCATATAATATGCTGTTTTGGATTTCGTATGCATATGCAACCAGCATATGTCTCTGTAGTGTTCTTTGATGAAGGACAGCTTTTTTTGTAGATGCCCCATCTAGAACAGTCAACCTGGCATCCATTTTTCCTCTCACACGGTATAGAATGGTGCATTCGATTTTTAAGTACAACAGAAATCTTTCAAGTATCTCAGAGAATTAAGACGGAAGTAACGCTCATTGACACAATTCAATAAGAAGTAAGCTTTCAAAATGTAAGCAACATATTTTCTACACGCACCCGGGAATCATTGTCATGCAGGATCATGGCAAACAAGAGTATCAGTCCTTGGTTATCAGGCAGGCAGAGTCCAATCAGGGTTCATCTCATAAGCAAATGATGAATGAAAATGAAGAGTTATTTTCTAGAAAAAAAACTTTCTTCCTTCCTAAATTCTTTCAAATCAAAGAAAAAATAAATAACTAACAAAGAAAATATACCTAAATCCAGGTAAGAAACCTCAATTGCTTGCTTGTGAAATTCACTTTCCACCGATCAAATGAAATTAACGTGTCCAGCGCATGCTCCCCTCCAGGCTTCCACCATGCATGCAAATGGTTACCCTATGACCACTCCACAGCACTCCATCCACTCGATCGTAATATCTATTTCACCTTAATTTCATGGAACTACTTTTTCTGACGTGTGCCCCAAAAAAAGAAAAAGAAGAACAAAAAATTATATGGGTTTTTGGGTTTTGAATGAGAATTGAAATCGACGATTCGTGTTATGAATTTGAGTCCATCAGAACCATCCATCAAGTTTAAATGAGAAGGAGTGTTAACTTTGAGGAATGTGGGTACATATTTTTTTTTCACTGACTAACAATTTATGTGGGTGTGGTGGAAGGTAAGGAATGACATTAGTATCGAACTGTGTTTAGCTGTAGATCATTCATCTATCGAGAGAGAATAAGAAATCACACAGTCATAGATCTTAGTCAGACAAGCGAATGGGTTGGGGGTTAGGCGATCAGTGCCGTTTCTTGAGCTTAATTGGAATCTATAGGATGTGCAATTAATTGTAATTAGAACGTTTGACCCGTAATGGGCGAGCAATAATTGCAGTCAAGTCGAGTAAACGGAATTATACAATGAATGATTTTTTTTCTTCATTTCTCATTGTGTTTTTTAAGGTTCGTGCTTGTTGGGCGATCGGAGACGTGGGTGATTCGCTTTGATTAATTAATTGTTTGCTTAATTGATTTTGATTTACTCAAATGCACGGCGGACCACTCACAGAGGGCTTGGAAGAATGTTTTATTGGAAAAATGAAACGATGACTTTTTACGTATTGTTAATGTTGTTGTGAAATTAAACCAAAGCTTCAATGAATCATAGAGCAAATTAATAGGTATTTAACTTTTGCTTTCGAATCTTTGTTTGTTTCATAAGTTTTATATACAAGGGTTGCCCTTGGGCCTGACGCAACCAGAGTTTCATTCTATAACCAGTTTCGCACGCTTCATCCTGTGAGGTATCTACGTCGCGGTCTTATTCTACTGTGAAACCTATGGGAAATACTGATTTCCGGATTGCCTACTTAGACAGTTTCTTATGCCGATAATCTTAATGCATACGGAACTGCCCAAAAAATCATTAAAATTCTCTTACAACGAGATTGTATCCCTTCTATTGACGTGATGAGTCGACTTGAAGAGGTTGATGCCGCGTCTTCTTACTTACTTATACTTTCCTAACCGGCTCCCAATCCCTGAAGGATCTCAGCCTTCCATCGGGTACGATCCCTCACATGCACTCTCCAGTCGCCAAAATCCTGCGCTCTGGCAACCGCAGTCACTTGGTCCTTTCACAGTAGTTTCGGTTCCTTGTCGTCCATTCGCTCGATGTGGCCGAGGCAATGTAGTCGTTTTTTCTTCGCCTTCTGGATTACATCCACATCTTGGTACAGCTCATATAGGTAGTTCTCGATTGAACCTTCTTCTCTATTCGCCATCGTCGCATACGGGACCGAAAATCCGTCGAAGAATTTTTCTTTCGAAAGTGCCCAGTATCAATTCCCCTTTTTTACTTATCGTCCAGAACTCGGCGCGCGCCGTAGAGTAGGACTGGTAAAATCAAAGTTTTGTATAGCAGACACTTTGTCTTTCGAGAGAGGAGTTTTGAACCCAATTGCTTTGCCAACCGAAGTAGCAGCGGTTCACTAGAGTAATTCTTCGTCGTATCTCCTCTAAGGTGGGTGATCTTCTAAACTACCTCGAAATTGCTGCTACGAGTATCGGCTGTTCTTCAATCGCTGTGAAGGCCTCAAGCACAGATCTCTTGGATCGACCGATGTTTATGTCGTCCGGATAGCCTAGAAGCTAAGTGAATTTGTTGAAGATAGTGTTTTCCGTGCTCACACCTACCTTGTGCACTATCTGCTCCAGGACTATGTTGAAGAAATCACATGACAACGCATCTCTTTGCCTAAACTCTGCGCATGTTTGAAATAACTCGAATGAGCTGTTACCCATTCGCACACTGCACTGCGTATTGTTTAGCGTTATGTGGCACAGCTGGATCAGTTTGTTCGGGTTCGTAGCGAGTTATTTGCCTATTGAAGTATGAACAAAAACATAGAATTTCATAGAAATGTGAATAAAACTTTCTCTGCCAAACATTTCGTTTGTTTTCTTATATTGATGGCCAAATTTTAAAAACGTAGAAAAACATAGAAAATTATGCTGATGTTCAAATTTCAAAATGTCTGTGATGATCGTACTTATGGCTCCTTACAGAAAAGAGCAATTTCATACAACGAAATGAGTTCCTGATAACACAAAGACAAATGCGGGTAGTGTGTTGGGGTTGAGGTCAACCTTTCTCAGAGCACTTTAATTCGGCACGGTTAGCATTGCTCAGATGCACTTGATCATTGAATTCGATCAGTTAATGTCTCCGAAGACTTATCGGCGACCGCGGCCAGCGCCATTGCAACCCAGTCGGTCTGCCTCTTCCACATGATTACGGGCTCTGATTTATTGATATTTGGGCTGCACGGTGGTTTGGTCGTGTTTAACTTCCTGTCACACACATTTCGAATGTACCACAGCGCTATCTCGATGATCGTAAATCGTTTTTATTGTGTTTTATGCAATTTTCCTTTTTTTTTCTTCGCTGATATATTTTGTTGGATTTAATGAAGGAAAAGGAGTTAAAAGTAAAAATTCAGAACACATGCCGAGATGGAAATCAGTGCAGTGGAGCAGGATGAAATTGAAATGACACAATTAAAAGAAAAGAAAGGCTCTTGCCAGGCACATCATCCCATCGGGTGCTGACTTCCAATTCCGCCTCCTTTCATTCATTTTGTTTTCTTTTTGTAAATGGTAAATGGTTCGTGTCCGAAAAATTGTTGATTGAATGAAGTGCGCACAGCAAGGCCCCAACCCAACCCAAAAACGAAATTAAATATAAGATGTTCTTGTTATTTGGGTCAATAAAATGAATGAGATTGAGAGTAGACGTTTTTTTTTTTTTAATTTAACAAACCGAAGGTTAGTTGGACGATTAAGGTTTAAGGATAAGAAAGAAATACGAAGACACTGTTTTTGAGAATTTTCACAGTATGTAAACGTATGAGTTTGCTTTTTTGTGTGGGAGGCAGTTGAGGATAAAATTTCACTCTGGGTAAAATGTTAACCTAAATTATTTATGTCGGTCGGTTAGTTTTATTGTAAGGAAATGTACGAATATTGCAAAACTGTCAGTTTCGATTTATCGCAGTCAGGAACGACAGGCGTTAATTGGAAACTATAAAGGCATTACGAATAAAAAATTGCCAGCACACAAGACACAAATAAGGCAGGTATGAGTCATGTATCCATCTGTAAAAGGTGATCCAAAGGCAAGTTTCTTTCGAACTGCTTTAGCTAACTGTCTCCAGTTTCGCACGTCAAGTTGGTTCAGGTCCTCTACGACGACGACGTCTTTCCGGCTTGGATTCGAAGACTCTACAAGCTTGAGCATTATTTTCCATTCGCTCTACATGAACCAACATACCTTAGCCGTTGGACTTTAATTTTTCTGGCTAGGTCGTTGTCGTTGAAAAGGTCGTACAGTTCTTGATTAAATCTTCGTCTCCATTCTCCATTTATGCAGATTGGACCAAAACTCACTTGAAGAATTTTTCTCTCGAAGCAGCCTAAAACGCTTTCATCCGATGTTGTCATGGTCCATGTCTCTGCACCATACATGAGGACAGGGATGATGAGGGTTTTGTACAGTGACACTTTAGTTGCTCGAGAGAGGACTCGACTACTCAATTGCCTTATAAGTCCAAGGAAGCAGCGATTGGCAAGGGTGATTCTTCGTTTAATTTCGGCGCTGGAGTTGTTGTCTGAGTTTATAGCGGATCCTAGATAGACGAAGTCCCTTACTACCTCGAAGTTAAATCTTTCTATGCTGACGTTTGCTCCAAGACGGCAATGTTGCGGACTTTTGAAAGATTGTGCCTCTGGTGTTGACGTTGGAGTTTTGAACAATCTCTTCAAGAATGATGTTGAAGAAATCGCATGTCAGCGCACCGGCTTGTCTTAAACCTTTTTTGACATCAAATGCATCCGTTAGGTTTTTTCCGAGCATGATGGAACAGCGTGAGTTTTCCATCTATTCTGGGATGCCAAAAAAGACATTGCACTATATAATTGGTCTCTATAGACGCGGCCTTGAAATCGATGAAAAGGTAGTATCAATTTGAAGTTCCTGGGTCTTCTCCAAGATTTGTCGTAGAGTGAATATTTGATGGATGACGGACTTTCCGGGTCTGAAGCCACACAAATAAGGACCTATCAGATTGTTGACGATAGGCTTCAAGCGTTCACACAGCACGGCAAACAAAATCTTGAATGCGATGTTTAGGAGACTTATACCTCTGTAGTTGGGGCAGTTCAAGGGATCCCCTTTCTTGAAAATCGGGCATGCGATGCTGAAATTCCGTTTGTTGGGCTTGCTTACGACCAAACCTTGCGAAGAGCAGATGATCTTAAAGATGTGCATAATACTAACCAAATCATCTCCAGCTTCTTTGTACCGGCTTTGTTCGACTTAAGGCCGGGTGGGTGGAATTGGTGGTCCACTCAATTGAATTTTGTGGTGGCCGTGTTAACCCTAGGACTTCATAGGCGACATCTATGATGGCTGCTTGGCAGTGTTGCCACTGGTTCTCTATATTTTGTGCTGGCAGCATACGCCTTCTGAGTAGGTTTTCGGAGACATGAGCGGAAAAGGATCTAGCAATCTCTTGCGAACCTCCTGAGTCGAGTTCCCCACTGATTTTGTTCCCGCTAGCAGTCGCCGTAGTAGATGTCACAATTCTTCATTTTTCGTAGCCCCGGACCTTCCCATCGCATTTCTTTGATGGCGGTTATATCTTCCTTATAGCAGTCAAGGGCTTCCGCTAATTGTTCGGATACACGTGGTCTGTAAAGGGACCTAACATTCTAAGTGCAAAACCGAAATTCGTTGTCTTTAAATTGTTTCCTCGGGTCATCATCATTTGCTGCTGCGAACAACTTCCCACTGGGGTTCGAACCCAATCTTTGGTTGTGTTACTAGGCACCCGATGTTTACCGCGGGGAGATGGAGAATAAATGGAGATAATTTGTGAGGCATACATCAATTATCTCCAAAATATTACTAAAGTTCTTTCAAACATAAATTAATTTTTTATTGTCCTCGAATGCTTAGTACTAACATTTTAATACACCAATCCCATGTCTTACAGTTTTCACTCAAATGCTCTCAAACTCATTTCACTACAATTAATACTAAAGACTTAACATAAACATTCATTAGCCAGCGATTAATTTGACCAAATGCCAGGTCGAAACCATTATTTCTCAAACAATAAAAACATTGACTTTTATATCCATTTAACTAACAAACGACCCACCGCCAACACCGAGTATACCTGGGAATTAATTCTCTTGCAATTAATCTTATTTCGAAAAGAGCTGCATTCAGTCATTACTCTAAACTCCGAAATAAAAATAAAACAGACCCACTGGCGCACGCTGCCTGTCTTAGCAACTTTCACTTTGGACACATTAACCTCCTTACGATGGACACCGACACCTACACCATCAGCAACAGCCACCGCACGCGACCTTAACTCTATTTTATTTCTTCAAACAATTTCAAATTGACCATTCAAGCCTTAATGGCGTTTATCTTATTCATTTTTAAGTACCTACCTGATGCCCGGTGGTGCAGTAGCTGCAGCACCACAATATGGAGCACAATGCAGTGCCCAAAATTCTTCAGGCGAGAATCTACCACTCCTCAAAGACGAGTTATCCGATAATCTCTTTGATGTATCGATAGCTATTTGAGCTTTGTCGATGGCCTCTTGGATCAAATCGTCGTCACCAAGTTCGGTGGCTTTCTTGGATATCAATTTAATGTCACTATCACTGTCACTGAATCTATTGTGTTGGGGAAAGGATGATACACTGCACCAAAGCGGGAACAACAGCAAAACAAATGGAAAAATCATAATTCTTGCACTGACACGGGAAGAGCTTTCAAAAGTACTAAAAGAGCAACTTGTTGCGGAAGGGACTTTTATAGGAGTCACAGGTTAAAAGGACTAAAGGAATTTGCTAGAATAATGTTATTGCTGTGGGTTGTTGTGTGTTTTGTTTGATTTGTGAAGGAATGCGTGAAATCGAAAAATTAAAAGTGGAGTTGACTGGACTGTGCTGTTGGTGTGGAACTGGGTCCCAGAAGAAATCAACGCAGTAAATGCCTTTGGCTTTAATGTTGGATATTTTCTGCTTAAAAGGAATGAGAAATGTCTGGCTCTAAATCAATATCAATAAAAGAAATTAAATTCCAGAAATATTTGATAAATTAATCAAAGGCCTCAACTGAGATGCGGGTCGATTGGACCAAACATGAATTTGGAGGCGTAAGAATTTTTCCTTCAACTCGCCTCACAACTCCGCAGTTCTAAACACTGGGGCTTTGGGCTGGTGATATTCCTAGAAACAACTATAAAGGTAAGACAATTACAAGCAAGTCATACCCAGAATGCGAAAATTGGTTTGTTAACTTAGCCACCAAGATGAGAATACGCAACGGCAGAAAATATGGCTTTTTCCACCAGAAGTCGATGATGTTCTTAGTTCAGCCTGAAACTCTGGCCTGCAGAAGATTTAATCTTTTCTTTGCACACCGCATGTCTCACGAAATTTTGTTTCTCAAAACCGAGACGACATTGCCTTTCATACACCCAAATAATTTTCATTTAAGATATGCCAACTTTGAACCACACTAGACAATCACAGACACAGACCATCATTGACCGCATGAGGACCATGCAAACTTACTTTTCTCTGCTCGCAAGTCAACTGCTGGTGAACAGCCATCTCGTCAGAGCATAGGCTCTCCGGCCCCGCATTTAAATATCTGCCGGCTTATGACCAAAGATCACGAAACATCAACAACAACATTAAATCAGAGAAAAGCAATGAATCATATTTGCTTCAAGAAATGGTATTCTTACCGAGTGTTTTACTTTCCATGAATCAAATATGATTCGAGAGCATATGCGCGCGTGCATTAGGGCTTTCCCTGGTGTATAAACGGACTTTCCCGGTCCCATGAGTATATTCACTTACTTACTTATGGTGGCGCTACAGTCCAGGTCGGACCAAAGCCTCATAAAACAAGCGTCTACAGCCAGCTCTGTCCCAAGTTAGCAGCTGTCTCCAGTTTCGCACTCCAAGTTGGTTCAGTTCCTCTACCACCTGTGAGCTCTAACTGATTTGCGGTCTTCCTCTTCTGCGACGTCCTTCCGGGTTGGATTCAAAGACTTTATGGGTCGGAGCATTACTTTCCATTCGCTTTACATGACCCAACCATCTAAGTCGTTGGACCTTTACTTTTCTGGCTAGTTCAGTGTCGCTGAACAGGTCGTACAGTTCTTGAATGAATCTTCGTTTCCATTCTCCATTCATGCAGACTGGACCGAAAATTACCCGAAGAATTTTTCTCTCGAAGCAGCCTAAAACGCTTTCATCCGATGTTGTCATGGTCCATGTCTCTGCACCATACATGAGGACCGGGATGATGAGGGGATTTGTACAGTGACATTTTAGTTGCCCGAGAGAGGACTCTACTACTTAATTGTCTTATAAGTCAAAGGAAGAAGGAAATCTTCGTTTGATTTCAACGCTGGTGTTGTTGTCTGAGTTTATAGCGGATCCTAGGTAGACAAAGTCGTTTACGAAGTTAAATTTGTCTATATTGACGTTGGCTCTAAGACGTCGACGTTGGGTGTCCTTTCTTGTTGACAGCATTAACTTGGTTTTGCCCTCGTTCACCGCTAGAAACATCTTCCCGTCCTCCGTATCAAGGATCGGCATAGCAGACAAGATCTTGTAGGCGATGCTTAGGAGACTTATACCTCTGTGGTTGGTGCAGTTCAAGCGATCTCCTTTCTTGAGGATCGGGTATACGACGCTGAAGTTCCATTCGTCGGGCATGCTTTCCTCCAACCAAATTTTGCAGATGAGCCAACCAAGTCATCTCCAGCTGCTTTGTACAGTTTGGTGGCTAAGCCATCTGCTCCAGTGGCTTTGTTCGACTTAAGCTCAGATATCTCTATTTTCACTTCGTCACTGTATGGTGGGTGGAATTGGTAGTCTGCTCTACCCAAATTGAATGGTTCTGTATAGCTGGCGGAATTTTGCTCATCATCGCCATGAAAAAGTTGTCTTTGTATATCCTCAGCACTGACTGTGGTTCCACTATGTTGTTCCCATGATGGTCTCTGCAGGCATCGGTTCAGGTCGGTTTGTTTTACCTTTTTGTAAAACTTTCGAAGCTCGTTCCTGTTGTTGCATCCCTCTATATCCTCGATCGCGCGGTTTTCATGCTCCCTTTTTTTCTCTCTGAGGAGAGTAGTAAAACTCCCTCCTTTTCTGCTCGTAGAGCTTGCGAGCGGCTCGAGTCCTTCTTTGCAGCGCGGCTTTGTATGCTTCTTGTTCGGCTGTATGTGCTCGCCGGCACTCATCGTTAAACCATTGGTTTTTCACCAATCAACCAATCTTCACCGATCAACACTTCCAGGCATCTCTGATGGCTGGTTGGCAATGTTGCCACTGGTTCTCTACATTTTGTGCTGGCAGCAAAGGACTTCTAAGGAGGTTTTCGGAGGCACGATCGGAAAAGGATCTAGCAATCTCTTGCGATTGTAGCCGTTTGACGTCGAATTTTTTCTCAGCATTTTCATGTGTTGGCCTTGATCGGGATAACCGCTTTCGTAACTTGGCTATAACAAAGTAGTGGTCCGAGGCGATGATGGCACCCCAAAATGTGATCAATTTGGTTGACGGTTGATTGATCAGGAGATTTCCATGTACCCTTGTTGATATCGAGATGTGGGAATCGTGTAATTGCTACCATCTCGTCCCGCAGCGAAGTCGATTAGCCTCAATCCGTTATCGAAGGTGGTGTCGTGTAAGCTACTCGTAGGCAAAGTTGGATCAAAGGTATTATGGGCTTAGCCAGAAAATTCTCAAAAACTATCTAACTTGAATGCAGACTAGACAGATTGTAACCTTGATGAATTCAATTATGTTGGTTCAATCAATTTGACTCTAAGCAAATAAATCTAAGCCCTTCCCGAACCCAATTACAAATTTCATCCTAACAATTAAATGAGCAAAGCTTCTCTAATAAACTGATCACTCTTGACTTCTCTTTCCTCGTTAATTATCTCTACCTCGCATGCAACCACTATCACTGATCTTGCCTTTCGATTGATTTATCTCCAGCGTGCCATTTCGTCCAAACTTTCCAACACTAAACGCCTCCATTCCGAGCATCCACAACAATAATAAATTCTATCAACGAAATGAATGTTCTATCCTCTTAGATCCATTTAAATTCAAAACAACTAATTGCTTGCCACCCATCTAGTCGAGCAAACAGTGTATCCCTTCCTCGGTATCCCAACCCAGATTCCATGGAATTGCATAAGATTTATCACCGCCTAATGATGTTCATTAATCAGTGCGGAAGCTGTGACGGTCGTGGGCAGGGGCACCGCAATGTTAATTAAGTAATTCTGCACCGACATAGAAGAAGTCCTTTATTCCTCTACCACTGGAACCACGCTGCACGCTTCTTGAAGATCCAACCGTAGATAACCCGCCTATCAACGCGGCCATTAAACGAAAATCGTGACCTAGGTCTTGAAGTATAGCCCAGCGTCGTCTTTGGAAAGGATCTCACAATACCCTTCCCATTGGTCTCCTTCACAAAAGAAGAATTAGCATCGCTCCTTAGCATTCGAGAGTGATTTATTCCACAAATTACAAACTATCATCGCTTCGGACAGGAAACAGTGATACATGCGTCTCCAGTTCTCCGCTCATTTCTCCAAACATAAATTAGTTGCAACTTATCTCTGAGATGGAACTTAATCATTTCTCTCTTCTCTTTTCAGTCCGAAATTAACGAAGTCTTCGAACAGTACAACAAGTCCAAACAGCCAAATGACATATCGTCCAGATGTACGGATGCAGATACGATTGTGGCAGCAGCCGCCGATGTCGTCAACCAGATGGTGGTGCCTGACAACAAATTGCCATCCAATGAAATGTCATGTCGTCTAAATGGTACCACCGCCATCGAGACCACTGTCCCCAGCAGGAACAGAAGCAATACAAACGTGAATGAATGCAGTAGTGGCAGTTGTTGCGACACAAATGGCTTCGCCAGCTCATCTAACATTGAAAGCGACGACAACAACGGTCGCTACTTACCAGTGCCCGTTGTTCCGACATCATCTTCATCTTCTTCGTCGGCTCCGGCAACACCGTCCCCATCAGAGACCATATTGTCAACAAACTTGTTTCCTAGTCTTAATCATGGCAATGACCAAACTGAGTCAATTCTGGCATCCAGCAGCACAGCTAGCAGTCGTGCGTCCACACTCAAACGATTGAATAGTCAGGACGCTTCGCGATGTTCGACGGCCGATGAGTATTTGCAACAGAGCCAAGATCCGAACGATGACGTTAACATATGGGCTAACAAATTCCTGCGGGATTTGGACAACTTAATGGGATCAGATAAATGGTCCGTCGTCACTTCGGCCGCCGCTGCGAGTAGTTCTAATACAAGCAGTCAGTCTGGAGTCACCAGTTCGAATCCAGCAGGTTCCTCAATGAAGATCAGTATTCCCAGACCCGAGAAACATGTGAGTATTTGACTTTTATTTTTATTTACTGGATCTATGGATTCATAGATCGATGACGTGCATTTCACAGTTGAGCTTCATTGCAGCGTGAAATTCTTTCCAAAGAAAAAGCTTTGAAGGTGTGAAAAGGTGGAGGAGGATCGTTCAGCGATGCATCGAATTATGATTTCTATGTTAATTTTGTTGTTGTATTTCTTATCTTGTAAAATCATGAAACCGGAACGCGATATGGTCCGATGGTGCTCTGTTCGGTGTGGGTAGATAATTGGAACAGAAGTTTATGCTTCGCAGAACATTTCATGAATGGATTTTCACTCATTTGAAGCAGATCGACTAACTGCGCGGAAAATTTTCGTAGAATAAATTTAGTCAGTCGAACTTTCACAATGTTTTCAGTTTAGTACAAATTAGTTTGTGCTTTCAGTGGAACGGTGATGCGCGTAGAAATTAGCTCATTATAGTTTTTAACCCAAACAAGTTAAGTGAGGTCAAAGAAAGTTTAATAGTTGTGGTTTTAAATAATTGATGGCTCAAAATCGGCAGCTCTGAAGTCACAGAAGGTAAAATGCTTTGGAAAATGAAACACGTTTATCATGTGTCAAAATTGTTGTATTTTATGTCCCATTTGAACCCACAGCTATAACAGGGAATTCGAGTAGTAAAATAATGTTTTTCTCTGAAACTGGCTTGATTACTTCAGCTCTCTTTCCATCTGCAACGATCCCTCGCATTCATACTCCATTCTTCAAAACCAAGCGCTCTGGCATACGCAACTTCCCGGTCTTTTTTCCGGATATTCGTCTCGAACTTGGGGGCTGCAAAGGGATGACTTTCTCGACTGGAACGTTGTCGGAATATTGTTCTTCGTCAGGAATCTTGCTACAGACAGTTTGTAAACATAGTGAGTAGGAGTACCACCATATTTCGGGAGCCATATTTTGATCACCATAGTGGCGGTTTTATTAGGACCCTTAACTTCCTCCAGCTTTGTGACCTTCCAGTTGAGCGTAGGCAACTGTGAATTATAATTATTTTGGAGTTGCTCTGAATTGTGGCGAAACATAGTTCGCAGGGTCGGCTAGTAATTCATATCACAAGACCTCTGATCGTCACAAACAATTAGTTTGACATGCCCTTGATGCCAACCTCCATCGCTAATGGAAGGGGTGAACCTGGAAATCCTCTCATAAGACTTAAGAAGCCCGCTGAGAATTTCAGCATCACCACTTGCCACCGATCAGATGAAATCATGCCATCGATATCGCTCCTGTGGATTACTTTTTGCAACGTCTAAGGTGTTCGATTCGTAGGATTTAGAGGAATGCTGGTGTTTGACAAGGACGGTTTTAGCCCATCTAATTCAGACATCAATCTCCAATGTCTCTCCAGCCTCCAGTGGTTCACCAGATGCCTTCAAGACTCTTGCAGCCGCGGCGGCGCCTTTAATTATATACGACTTTAGAAGGTCTCTGCTTTTGAGGTTTATCCTCTGTTCTTTCGCTATAGCTTGCAGCAGAAGCGGGATCATGAGTAGCCACAGCCCACAACCACCTCTTTTGCAACCAGCTGCAGGAGGAACGGCAAAAAGCAATGAAGCCGTGCTGCCGCCAAGTTTTGAAGGAGTACCGATCATCTCAATTTTTGTTTTGTTTTTATCGATGTATAATGAGAGCTCATACATCACCATACGGATAGACTGCAGCTGCCTAGAAAATCCATCAAGGCTAAACTACAATAATTCGTGTTAAGATGTTACTCCCTCCCTGCTGACTCCATGCGTACCAAGCGAAGGTCATAAAACTCTACTTTAATAGATCCATCACTATCGGTAAAGCCTCTTAGGAATGCTCATCACTTCATTAGTTAACCCTGGAGTCCAACTTCGGCCGTGCTCTTAAGCACACATTTTTTTTTTTTAGCCATACACAAGTGGACCACTTTACTGAACTCTGTCTTCCCCAATATTTCAATATTTAGAAATTCAAGAATAATGTACATCGATAGCTGACAGCTCATATTGAACCCGAGTGTTTGTGTGCCTTGGTTTGAAGGCCAAAAAGATAGGTCTAGCGGTTAATGAGAGTGCAAAAATGCTGTCAAAAAGGAAGGGGACCCTACATCGACGTCTTCGAACTAACGTCAGTGTAGACAAATTTAACTTCGATCCGCTATAAATTCAGACAGCGGCGTTGAAATCAAACGAAGAATCACTCTTGCCAATCGCTGATTCTTTTCACTTCAACTTACAAACGATAATTGAGAAAAAAAACATCTTTCGAGCAACTAAAGCGTCACTCTACAAGACCTTCATTTTTCCGGGCCTTATGTTAATGAGGCCTTGACAACACCTACTGAAAACTCTTTGGGCTGTCAACTATTGATCTGATAGTTTAGCTCACCGAACAGTTGACCAAATCTTTACATCGTTTTGGAGAAAGTAACATTGTTGCACTTGATATTTCAAAGGCATCTGATAGAGTTTGGCACCAGTCTCTCTTATCGAAAATGCTTGCTTTCGGTATTGATGAGTCCCTCTCGTTGGATTAGAAACTTTCTTTCGAACCGTTGAATACAAGTAAATTTTGGACGGGTTCAAATCTGAAACCCACAAAATAAATGCTTCTGTGCCCCTGGGCTCCGTTTTTTCTCCGACCCTCTTTCTCATTTTCATTAATGATCTCTTGTCTGTAACTTCTAATCCAATCCATTGTTTCCCTGACGATAATACCCTTAGCTTTTCATATTCGTTCCCAGACTCACATCCCTCCTCTTCGGATGTGGAACTGCAAAAAATATAATAAGCCCATTAAACTCTGACTTAAAGCATTGTACAATGGGGAATAAAAACCTCTTAGAGTTAAATGCTTCGAAAACTCAATGCTGTCCATGAGTGGCACTTGCATCAGTAAACCGAACATCTCGAAATTCTCGGTATGTGCATTACCGACCACCTCTTGTGGAATGATCACATATGCGATGTGATCTGGCTACCATCTATAAAAAATATATCCGTCCAAAGCTTCAGTACAACTCCTACATTTAGGCTGGTGCTCCAGTAACGTACTTAAGTCTTTTTGACAGTATCCAGAGCAGAGCATTTAAGATGATTTGTGCCCATACCAGTGTTGAGACATTGACATTAGTGCTCTTGACTCTGACCGGGTACTCGAAATAATACCCGGGTATCCGGGTACCCGGGAACCCGAGGTATTCAATATTTCCCGGGTACCCGGATACCCGGGTATTTGCATGGTTCGGGTACCCGGGTACCCGGGTATTTGAAACATAACGATCGTGTATCCGAGTACCCGGGTACCCGGGTACTCGGTACGCTTACGCGATGAAGCTAAAGTTGTTTGAACAAATGGATGCGTTTATGAAGGAAGTTTTTAATAACATTTTGCATTAGGTATTTGTTCTCGGTTAATAAAAATAATGATGGTGGTTAATTAATTATCTATTTCAATTGCAAGGAATTGCAAGTTGGAGGTGGATGATTATGAATATGTAGTTTATTATTGTCATTAGATTATAGATACTCTTAGGATGGATTTCGCTAGTGCTTATAGCAATAGTTTTTTGTGCTGTTTTTTTTTCATTCATTCATTAAAAAATGTCATTGGTTATGATTTTATTAGGGGTTGAAAAGATATAAAACCGATTTTGTGCGTCGTCGTCGTCGTCGTCGTCGCGTCGTCGTAGTCGTAGGTAGTCGTAAATAAAGAAGAAAGCAAGCTGTTGGCAAGTGTTTGTTGATTTATTGTTGTTGCAAGATGGTACGAAAAAGAAATGCAAGTTGTTTTTGGATAATGATAGTTGAAAGGGATGATTTTATTATGTTGGTTAATCACTGTTCTGGTACCTGGTATAATCTATGAGTGGAGTTTGCGATCAGTTTTGTGTTATTTTTTCTCAATTTACCTACATTGTGCGTTACCATTCTAGTCTAGTCTGGTGTCTACGAGTGGGTCATGTAATAGAGAAACCCAAACATTAATAAATTTTTATGACATGCAAAAACCCAAATTAAAAATCCTGCAACTGAAGTCAGTCTTTACTTTTATCGTAGAGATCCTACAAACACTTGCCAACAGATTTTTGTCTTCTTTATTGACCTGTGGCTAAGAAAAAGACCAATCATAAACAGATGAACGACGACAACATACAAAATCGGTTATCTCAATTTTCAACCCCTAATAAAATTATAATCCATCTAATATTTTCTACCAAATGTCATTTTTTATGAATTACAAAAAAAAAAGCAAACGCACCAACTACCTGGTCTTATTATTTTGTATTCGTAATTATCTTTCAAATTTTAGGTGGTGACAATCATAGCAATTTTTTATTTGTTTCCTCAGAATCTCAAAATTGAGAAAAAAATAACACAAAACTGATCGCAAACTCCACTCATACATTATACCAGGTACCAGGACAGTGATTAACCAACATAATAAAATCATCCCTTTCAACTATCATTATCCAAAAACAACTTGCATTTCTTTTTCGTACCATCTTGCAACAACAATAAATCAACAAACACTTGCCAACGACGACGACGACGACGACGCACAAAATCGGTTTTATATCTTTTCAACCCCTAATAAAATCATAACCAATGACATTTTTTAATGAATGAATGAAAAAAAAAACAGCACAAAAAACTATTGCTATAAGCACTAGCGAAATCCATCCTAAGAGTATCTAATCTAATGACAATAATAAACTACATATTCATAATCATCCACCTCCAACTTGCAATTCCTTGCAATTGAAATAGATAATTAATTAACCACCATCATTATTTTTATTAACCGAGAACAAATACCTAATGCAAAATGTTATTAAAAACTTCCTTCATAAACGCATCCATTTGTTCAAACAACTTTAGCTTCATCGCGTAAGCGTACCGAGTACCCGGGTACCCGGGTACTCGGATACACGATCGTTGTTTCAAATACCCGGGTACCCGGGTACCCGAACCATGCAAATACCCGGGTACTCGGGTACCCGGGTAATTCCCGAAATCATCGGGTACCCGGGTACCCGGTCCATGGATCGGGTACCCGGGTATCAAGAGCTCTAATTGACATTGACATTGACATTACAGTACTTCGCACATGAATGATACGAACTACAGACACATAGCAGCACTGGCGACTGAGGCCATCGGCTGGGACTGAAACAAGACATACGACAGAGAGAGACAGAGAGACACATAGAAGGAAAGAACACATAACATAAACCTACGTGGCACAGAGGAGGAGACATAGATTTATATTGTCTCATATTATCGCACAGGTGGCCTCAGATAAGCTGGCGATTATTGTAGAAAAACACTGCTGCCGAAGCTGGGGCTTGAACCCGCAACGTTTGGCTTAGCAGTCAACTACACTATCCTCTGAACCATGGCCACCTGCCAGTGTTGAGACATTTACGTCACTTGAACACCGACGTAATGTCTCATGCCTCACTCTCTTCTACCGATATTTCAACGGTATATGTATGCTCTAGAGAAATAGCCAGCTGCAGTCCTCCCCTTAAGATATTCAACCGTAATACCCGCGCTTCCAGGAATGCCCATCAGTTCCACCTCGAGCCCAACTTCGGTCCTACGGTCATGTTCAGAAAATCGTTCTTTAGCCGTACTACGCGAACTCTCTTTAACACTCAGTCTTCCCCAGTCATTGCAAGAATTCAAGACCATATTGTTAACCGGCACCTCATCCTAAACTCTCTCCGCCTATCACATTTTCCCTAACGCTCGCGCTGTGCTTTGGCATAAAAAGGGAATATAAGCCCCTTGAGTGCGTGCTCATTATAAAAAAAAGGTCCTGCTCCGACCTGGATCGTAATGCCAACTTAAGCAAATAAGAAAGCGTAAATTAATGTCCGAAAATTTCTTCTTTCATGAATCTAATTTTATCCACTGAATCTACTAGATGATATCTGCCTCATACTGCTTAAGAAATGCTTCTCCGGTTGCATACACTTAAGCCGTAATTCGTGGAGGGGTGGATCTGGTTGACGTTTTAAGGCGATCGTTATCTTAGACTTCTCGGGTCGCTTTCAGAACAATCATTTTTTTTTTATGTGAAAAGGTTGCCCAAACTACAATTTCTTAATCCTTACTATTGTTGTTGTCTTCTTCAGGTCGGCATTGACGATTTCCTGTTAATGATACCTATGACTGCTTACGACATAGTGAGTTAAATGGAGCTCAACTCAATGCTAAGGAATTTGTTTCCTATGTCAACTTTCTTGCCTCAAAAAACACAGTCATTTTTCGCGAACTCTTAAACTTTTTCTTTATATCTAATTCTTGCTACTAAATGAATAGACGCTGAACGCCTAAGTAAGTACAGCAAACTAGTGACTTTTGTCCCTTACAACTTAAATTAATCCCAACTATCTACTGGTCGGTATCAGTGATCAGATCACCTTTTCTCCGGTGTTGAGCAATTATTGCTTTCTTTCGAATACCTTTCATGCTTTGTTTGTCTAATTCTTTAAATATCTTTTAAGACCGCTTAACCTCTTAGACTTAAGGATTTATGTCAGTATCGAATTCCGAAACACAAAAAATGTTGACAAATTTTATCCCATTATCCAATAAGCGAAATGACTTATCGATTCCAATAAAGATCAATAAAATCTATTCGAAACCAACAAAAGCGATCTCTTCAAAACCCAATCCCCGATACCTTGGCTTAATTCAAAGCTCACAGCTGCTTACAGATTACAGTATTTTTTATTTTATTGCTTTTCTCCAATTTCCAATTTATTGAAATAATTTACAAAGCTCTAAAAGAAACAAAAATGTTTATTTGCTCTCGATGTTTGTTGCTGTTGTTTTGTTGCATTTTTGTTGCTTCAGCCATGAATAAAATTCCCATGAATTGAATTAATTGACCCATAAAAATCGGTTTTCCAATTTGAACGATTAAAAAACCTGATGTTTTTGAAATTCAAAGAAAACCATAAGAAACCGAATGAAAATCTTTTATCGATAAAAATAAAACTGAAATAGAAAAAACAACTTTCTCGATAATTTTTCTTTTGACCGCTCCGCTTTGAGATTAACAGCAGCCAATGGAGGTTTTTTTTTATGAGATGTGATGTCGCTTTGGTGGCGAACTCAAAGTGTAAGTTACTAACGAATTTTAATCGAACTGTTAAGTGCTAAGTTAAATTTAAAAAAAAGGAAAATGAAAATTAATACCTCCAGGAGAAGTATTATAAACAAAATTTATGGCATCACTTACTCTTTGCAATTTCAAACGTTTACTTTATACAAAGTTGATTTGGCTCGTAAAAATTGGACAGAGAGACTCCAAAGAGTCTTGCGAAGAAGCGAAAACATTAACTTTATGAATGTGCATCTTGGTAGGGTTGACAAATAGTTTGATTTGGCAACATCTCTAGTTTAGTTAGCTCAATTGAAAATATTAATTTCTAAAGCCTAATTGGATGGCCTATATGGCCGTCTACCAGACTGACATGTTATAATATGATTACATTGAAAAAAATACATAAAGTGTTAAAATTTTTTTGTAATAGCTTTTCTATAACGCAGTGCTGTGATAATATAGTTGTAAGGTCCATCCCATCTCTGGTTGCCGGCCGTTGAGTATGCTGAGCATTTCTCTTTTTTCCAAGCTGCGTTTGTTGAAGTATCTCAACCGAATTTCAATCAGAACAGGGCATATTGCAATAAAATGAAATGTATCTCCACGCGCTTTCAAATTACATTGACTACACAGTAAAGGCAGATCTGGTCGGTGCGGTACAAAGTTAAGATTGAGCAATTCTTCTCTTGATTTGAAAATAATGTTTATTTTATTCAATGAGTTCTTATTTAGAAGGTACGAGTTCTGTTGCGTACGAGTCTGTAGCTAACACGACTATAGTAGCATCTAAACAGAGAAGAGCTGGCTTCCGATGCATATCTCTCAAAAAGGATGTTTCCAAACTTCTCGAGGATTTCATTAAACTTTCTCCTTAGCATTGACGGTTGTTCTCTTGATGTTATGTTCATGGTTGTACCACATGTTGCGGCAAGGTTAGTCCATTCTTCGAACATTGTTCCTTTTCCTTGGATAGCTGCTTGTAGAACTTTTTTTTGTATACGATTATCTTCCATTTCAATTACCTTTACAATAAAGTTAAAGTGTATCGCGAGGGTGTCCATTATCAAAGGTGGTATACCTGTTTCTAGGTAAATCATATAATTGGCGTAGTTTTTGGAAGTCGAAATATTCTTTTAACAAAATATCTTAGGAATTTTTTCACAGATGCAAAGGCGGAATGTCCCCAAACTTGCGTCCCGTAGAGCAGGATTGACAGTGCTGTAGAGCGGAACAACTTTTGTTTAGCACTGTGCTCAACATACCTGTTCCTGATGCACCTTTCCCATAACGAAGAGATTGCCCGCTTGGCCTCCGCCGATTTTCCCTCCAGATGTTTCTTCATATTCAGGGTTTAGGTTACCAAAACTCCTAGGTATTTGTACTCGCGCACAATGTCAATTGTCTGACCATTATACTTCCACTGTTCATTTCTTGAATATGTGCCACCCCCACCTCTGAAAATAATCATCTTCGATTTTTGCAACTTAACTTCAAGATTCCATTGATTGCAATAAGCAAGCCTATTTATCATGAGCTGCATGCTATCTACTGTTTCGGAGAACAGCACGATGTCATCTGCATACATAAGGGCTGGAACAGACAATCCTTCTACAGCGATTCCATCTCTCACTTCATCAGTAATATATCATTAATGAAAATTATAAATACCAGGGCGCTAAGAATACAGAAGAAGACCAGTTACTGTTGCAAACTCCTCGGATATAGACTCCCCATCCCAAACGTTGTTATCGTACATCGCTCTTAGCATGCTTATAACTTTACTTGACACACCTGACACACAGAGCTTGTAAAAAAGAGCTCCACGATCAACAGATTCAAAAGCTGCACGAAAGTCTATAAAGAAAGCGTATAATTGCTTCTGCTTCCTTTTATAAAAATCAGCAATGTTCAACAGTGAGAAAATATGGTCTATCGTTGAATAACTTTTTCTGAAACCAGCCTGGAATTGTGATAGAATGTTCTTGTCCTCCACCCACTTTGACAGTCTGTTGTGAATTAGTCCAGCAAATAGCTAAGCGGAGGTTTTAAGAAAAGAAATTCCTATGTAGTTTGCTGGGTCCTCGTAGCTACCTTTTTTGTGAAGCGGGAAGATAATTGATTGTGGAAAATTCGGTTGAATTCGGATGTTAAAAGAAAGATAAATTTTTCCGTGGCGTGTTTGAAGAACTTGTAAGGGATACAATTATCCCCTCCCCTGGGGCTTTGTTTAATTTTGCGTTTGCAACAACTTCTTTCACTTCTTGGATCGAAAAAGGGGCATCTAAGTTGGCCGTAGCTTAGCTGGTAAGTGCGTTGGCTGCTAAGCAGAACGTCGTTGGTTCGAGTCCTACTCAGGCCAAATTTTTATTTCATCTTTCACGGGCACTGCCTCTTGCGAAGAACTGACAAATCTTCCAAGAGTATCAATCTGTCATAAAAAAGTGCTTCTCAACTCTGCCGTTCGGAATCGGCGTTAAATTGTAGTTCCTCTCAATTCTTCACACGCACTCAGAGAATTGTTGTTGAGAGTTAGGCCTTGGCTCTTCAAGAGCTGTCGCGCCACTCTATTTATTTTATTTTTTTTAAGTAATAATCGAGGATCGAGGGAGCTGCATATTGTACCAAAGGACCTTTTGTTGAGTTATTGAGAAGGCTGATGAAGTAGTCTCTAAGATCAGATGCCTGCAAACCCAGAGCGATATTATTTGTTTCTTTATTAAGGTGCTTAACAGCTTTCTAAAACTCTGAAGATGAGCGGGTGTTATTTATAATCTCTATCCATCGATAAACAACAACATCACATTTCGTTCAAATAAAATATTTGTTTTAATAAATTAAAGTGTTCTAGTGGCAACCCTAGACACAACCTTCCTTTCGCCTATTGCAAAGACGACTTCAAACAAGACGCTTGGCCTGCCATTGCATACAGAGCAGCATCACCGTTTCATGTGGATCTAAAGCATTTGATTATTTTGCTTTATTGATCCGATGACGTTGACTTTACAAACTCGACGACACAGAGGCCACCAGATCGAACCTGAACCGAATTTGCAATTTCGCAGATCGATTTATGAAATTGTTCATGAAATTACCATAAATACGGATCGGATCGGCTATTCGGCAGGCATCCAAAGCAGTGCGGTTCCCAAACATATGTTTTGTCTTGCTGCAAGGTATTATATGAGTTCAGGAAGAAATGTCGTGCCGCACTGAATACTGTCACTACACTTGTGGTGCTGGTGACTTTTGCATCGGAGCACGTCTTTTATCGATTTTGGTTTATTTTTTTTTATGATTCCAATCTAATGGTTGTTGATACGAGTGTATCGAGCTACCAGCATGAGAAGGGGATTTGTTGAAGATCGAAAAACAAGTGGCGGTGGTTGGCGTCAGTCAACCAGTACGAGTGCGGTTTACGGATTTGAAAGTGATGTTTATGACATGTTCGGCTATAAATTTTCTGACAGAAGGATAACGAAATGACATATTTCCCAAATGACAGTGCAACATGTTGTGAGCTTGTTAATGTGACTGGGTGATGCAGGTTTGTTTCGATTCTGATAGTGAATCTAAATGCATATAGAAAGTAGTTTGTAGGCATTATTTTGTATTGTCGTCTTTTCGACAGGCAATGACAAAACTATACAACGGAATCATGCCGTCTTGGCTTTATTGCGAATGCATTTGGGATTATTAAACATGAAAAACGTGGTTTAAGAAATTCAATTAAATTGAGTCGTTTGTGATTTAAAGCCAAGTAGCAGTGTCGACAGTAGCTGTGAGTTGTTGAATTTTCCTAATGGGTTTTGTTAACATTTCGACATTCTTTGTAACGACATTCGTTAATAGTGGCAATGGTGTTTTGCATTTACTACCTGTTCGTTTCATTTTTCGGTAAAAAAGTTGAAAACTCTTAGTTTGTCTGTGACATTAGTCTTGTGAGCAGTTATTTTAAGACAAAGCTGATCGTCAATCTTACTTACTGACTAAAGGTGGCGCTACAGTCCGTTGTGGACTTGGGTCTCAACCAAATATCTCCCGCCAGCCAGGTCGGTCCCTAGCTAGCTGTCCCTGCTTTTTGCACTCCAAGTTGATTGAGGTCCTCTTCCACTTGGGTGCGCCATCTGAGGCGCGGTCTTCCTCTACTTTTACGTCCCTCGGATATAGTGTCGAAGGCTTTCCGGGCCGGTCTGAACTAGGTCCGTGTCATCCGAATCATTGTAAAACCCTTTAAGTTCGCTGTTGAATCTTCTTCTCCATTTCCATTTTGCATCCATGCACACGGGACCGAAGTTGACCAGAAGAAATTTCCTCTCGAAACAGCCTAAGGTACATTCATCTGATTTTGTTAGTGCTTCTGCAAGATACAGCAGTACTGGGATGATGAGGATGTTGCATAGTTTTACCTTAGTTGATTTAGAGAAGCGTCATTTGCTTTCTTCGCCCAAAGACGATTTTGTCGCTGGTATTATTACAGGTGTTAATAGTAGGCTCCGCTGCTACCTCGAAGTTATATGCGTCTATTGTGACCATCTGTCCGAGCTGTCGGTGTTGCGTGTCCTTCATCGAAGACAGCGTATATTTGGTTTTCCCTCATTTACCTCAATTCTCACAAAGGCGCCATTAACATCACGCTGTGTTCTTTCCATTGTGCCAATACTACCGGTTGAACAGACTTTTGGAAGATAGTGCCTCTGGTGTTGACGGTGGAGTTTTGCACTATTTTGTCAAAAACGATGTAAGAGAAATAGCATGATAGTGCATCGCTTTTTCTTAATCCTTTTTTGACGTCGAAAGACTCCGTAAGCTCATTGCCAACCTTGTTGGAGCAGCGTGAGTTCTTCATCGTCATTTTGCACAAGTGAACGAGCTTGGCAGAGATGCCAAAACAAGACATAGCTTTATACAGTTCGTATGCTGTCATACGCGGCCTTAAAATCGATGAAAACGTGGTGGGTATCGATCTGGAGTTCATAAGTTTTTTCCTGGATCTGCAGGAAAGTGAAAATTTGGTCGATGGTGGACTTTTCTGGTCTGAAGCCACATTAATAAGGACCAATCAGATTGTTGACGAAAGGCTTCAGACGTTCACATATTACGGCAGAGAGGATCTTGTAAGGGAAGTTAAGAAGGCTGATTCCTCTGTAGTTGGCGCAGTTTAGAAGATCTCCCTTCTTCAGGATCGGACAAACAATGGTGAGGTTCCATTCTTCTGACCATATCTTACAGATGATTTGGTGCATGCTCCTATCTAGATCGTCACCTGCTTTGAACAGCTCGGCAGCAAGCCCATCTGCTCCAGCGGCTTTGTTAGATCTCAGCCGTGATATTGCCGTTTTCACTTCTTCTAGGTCATGTTCACGGAATTGTTGGCTATCATAGTGTCCGATGAATGGCTCCTGTCTGACGTCGGGATTTTCGTCATCGCCGTAATACAATCCACGGAAGTGGTCTTTCCAAGTCCCCAACATCAACTGCGATTCCACTATGATGTTCCCTTGTTTATCTTCGCAGGTAACGTTCTTACTCGATGACCTTGAGCCAGTTGTTTTACCTTCCGATAAAACCTCCGAACTTCATTCCCGCTTTTGGCTCTCTTAACATCGTCGATCTGACGCTTTTCATGATCCCTCTTTTTTCTCCTGAGAAGCCGACGTTTCTCTCTCCTCCTTTGCTCGTTGAGCTCACGAGCAGCTCTTGCTCTTGTATACATGTGCCGCTTTGTATGCCTGCTGGGCTGCATGCGCCTGCCTACATTTTTCATCAAACCAGGGGTTTCGCTTTGGTGACTGCGTGAAACCCAGCCCAATAGAGGCGGCATCTCTAACTACTTGTTGTCACTGGTCTTCGAATCTTGATTTTGGCGGCAAAGGACTTCTTGACACTCGATCAGAGATAGATCTGGTGATCTCTTGCGATTGTAGCCGTCTGACGTCGAATTTTCTTGCAGCATATCCTTGTTTTAACCGTTGTCGGGATATTCGTAGCACTTCCTTGGTTACGATGAGGTAGTGGTCCGAGTCGATGTCGGCTCCTCGGAAAGTTCGAACATCTAGAATGCTGGACAAGTGCCTTTCGTCGATCGCAATGTGTTCAATCTCGTTGACGGTTGATTGATCGGGAGATCTCCATGTTCTTTTATGGATGTTGGGGTGTGGGAACCACGTGCTTGCTTCAACAATATTTCGCCCTGCAGTAAAATATATCAGTCTGAATCCGTTGTCGGAGGTGGTGTCGTGCATCAGGCTGTGTTTTCCGTCTGTTCCACCAAAGATGTCCTCTTTTCCCATCTTTTCGTTAAAATCGCCGAAGACAATTTTAATGTGATAGCTAGGACATTGCATTACGTTTTGTCAAGGAGCTCGTAGACCTCGTCTTTGGTGTCGTCTTTTTAGATTTGATATAGCTCTTGATTATATCCGGAACAGTCCTTCCTCACAAACGCGACCAACTAATCTCCGTAAGATTTTTCTCTGAAGTGCGACTAAGAGGTCAGAGACCCTTTGGCTAAGCAGCCAAGTCTCGGATGTGTGGAACTTGCTGCTAAGACTATTTATGCAACAGCAGTTCCAGTGTTATGGTAAGAATATTGGATTTAAAGAACCTTGACCGACTAGTGCAGGTTCTGTGGCTTTGGACAGCCAACCTGCGTATTTCTTCTTCTTTATTGTTATCGGCTGCTTCTATTGACCAAAGTTAATTGAACGATCGCACTACCTTGTCCTAGTGATCCTCAACCTTGATAGTTGTTCTTCTCTTGTCAACTTTTTTTACAGCCAGAGCCACCATGAACTTAGTTTTTGCATTCCTTACATGCAGCCCCAGGTTTTTCATCGACTATTCTATCTGCATATACAGCTTGTGGGTTTCTTACGATGATGTTAATGTTGAATATGCCAATTATTGGGTGAATATAGTCCCTCTTCTACAGTTGACAGGGCAGACCATCCCCTTTTCGGAGTCCAATGCAATAGCGGCAACGGATCAGCAGTTACCAAGACCCCTGATGACTTTGAAATAAGAACGAACTATCTTCGAAACCGATGAAAACCCTTACCGCTGGTGGGATTAAGCTTCGATAATGAAATGGTCGGACAAATTGTCAAACTAAAATAGACTAATAATACTAAATCTTCGATAGAAAAAGTAGAGGTGATTTTAGTACGAAAGTACTTCTGAACCGAACAAAGTCAAAAAAAGACAATCCGAAGATAATAAAAGGTTTAATTCGTTTTTGCTTCGAAAGAATTTGATCACTGACTTGATTTTTTTACACTTAACTTAGGTTAGGTTAGGTTAGGTGATAAGGGGTGTGCACAGTATGAAGCTGTTGCGTACACGGGGGCCTACTGGTCCATTGTGATCCCCTATAAAAAAAAACAAAAATTAAAGTTAGCATCGATGCTCCTCAATTTTGGGTAGACTGGCTCGTTAACGAACCAGCCTGTGCTATCTATAAATTTCCTCATGTTTGCCATTGAGACCTGTGCAAGATCATCCAGTTCTCCAACAAACCTGTTTCCGAGATGACGGAGTCAGCTAGTTTGGAGGTTCGGATTCGGACAGTCACAGGGCAGGTGTTTAATGGTTTCTATTTCCTCCTCATCCTGACAGCTCCTACAAAAACCGGGTGCAAATGCCCCTATCTTGTTGGCCATTGTGCCAATAGTGCAATGACCCGTTAGTACACCTATCAAGATTTTAATGTTCTTTTTACTCAGCGATACAATATACCAAGTTTCCTTTTCATTTGTGTTAGGCCATAAACTTCTAGAGATTACGCAATCGTCCCTGGATTTAAAGGAGTTATTGATTTTCTCTTTTGATTTAAGGTCTATCTTCCTCTTGAGTACCCCAATCGGGACGAGTGGTCCCCTAACTGAATGGTCGCTACCACTTGTGTCTGCTTCTGACCCTTTCCTGGCTAGTTCATCTACTATTTCGTTCCCTTCTATATTGCTATGTCAAGGAACTCAGCAGAGCTTAACCTGGTTAGTGTGGCAGATTTTATTTAATTCCTTCCAACAGTTTAAAAATGTTTTTGATCTTATGATCTCACTGGCTAAGGCTTTGATAGCAGCCTGGCTGTCCACGAAAAAAGTAATCTCCGAAGAGCTATGCTTTTCCTGATGTGCCAATTCAGCTGCTTTTTCAATGCAAAGATCTCGGCCTGAAAGACACTACAGTCAGCTGGGAGTTTATACGACGCTCTGATGTTGAGAGATTGGCAAAACACTCCAGCACCTGTTCCTGATTCCATTTTTGAACCGTCAGTGTAGAAAGGGATACCCTGTTTACTTATAAGTGAATTAGGATCCCAACCCTGTCTTTCTGGTATGAAAATAGAAAATTTCCTATCGAAATCTAGTAAAGGGGGAATGTAATCGGTGGTCTCCATCAGTCCTGGAATCGAGTCATATCTTTGTAAGATTGACCCGTGTGCATAAGTGCTGTGCCTCCAAAAACTCAGTTCTTTTAAACGAATTGCAGTTTTGGCTGCCGTGCACCTTATGAACTCATCCAGAGCCGGGAGATCCAAGATCATTTCCAACCCAGCTTGTGATGTGGATCTCTGAGGCCCTGTTATTCCTATACAGGCTAGTTCATAAGTTTTTTCCTGGATCTGCAGGAAAGTGAAAATTTGGTCGATGGTGGACTTTTCTGGTCTGAAGCCACATTAATAAGGACCAATCAGATTGTTGACGAAAGGCTTCAGACGTTCACATATTACGGCAGAGAGGATCTTGTAAGGGAAGTTAAGAAGGCTGATTCCTCTGTAGTTGGCGCAGTTTAGAAGATCTCCCTTCTTCAGGATCGGACAAACAATGGTGAGGTTCCATTCTTCTGACCATATCTTACAGATGATTTGGTGCATGCTCCTATCTAGATCGTCACCTGCTTTGAACAGCTCGGCAGCAAGCCCATCTGCTCCAGCGGCTTTGTTAGATCTCAGCCGTGATATTGCCGTTTTCACTTCTTCTAGGTCATGTTCACGGAATTGTTGGCTATCATAGTGTCCGATGAATGGCTCCTGTCTGACGTCGGGATTTTCGTCATCGCCGTAATACAATCCACGGAAGTGGTCTTTCCAAGTCCCCAACATCAACTGCGATTCCACTATGATGTTCCCTTGTTTATCTTCGCAGGTAACGTTCTTACTCGATGACCTTGAGCCAGTTGTTTTACCTTCCGATAAAACCTCCGAACTTCATTCCCGCTTTTGGCTCTCTTAACATCGTCGATCTGACGCTTTTCATGATCCCTCTTTTTTCTCCTGAGAAGCCGACGTTTCTCTCTCCTCCTTTGCTCGTTGAGCTCACGAGCAGCTCTTGCTCTTGTATACATGTGCCGCTTTGTATGCCTGCTGGGCTGCATGCGCCTGCCTACATTTTTCATCAAACCAGGGGTTTCGCTTTGGTGACTGCGTGAAACCCAGCCCAATAGAGGCGGCATCTCTAACTACTTGTTGTCACTGGTCTTCGAATCTTGATTTTGGCGGCAAAGGACTTCTTGACACTCGATCAGAGATAGATCTGGTGATCTCTTGCGATTGTAGCCGTCTGACGTCGAATTTTCTTGCAGCATATCCTTGTTTTAACCGTTGTCGGGATATTCGTAGCACTTCCTTGGTTACGATGAGGTAGTGGTCCGAGTCGATGTCGGCTCCTCGGAAAGTTCGAACATCTAGAATGCTGGACAAGTGCCTTTCGTCGATCGCAATGTGTTCAATCTCGTTGACGGTTGATTGATCGGGAGATCTCCATGTTCTTTTATGGATGTTGGGGTGTGGGAACCACGTGCTTGCTTCAACAATATTTCGCCCTGCAGTAAAATATATCAGTCTGAATCCGTTGTCGGAGGTGGTGTCGTGCATCAGGCTGTGTTTTCCGTCTGTTCCACCAAAGATGTCCTCTTTTCCCATCTTTTCGTTAAAATCGCCGAAGACAATTTTAATGTGATAGCTAGGACATTGCATTACGTTTTGTCAAGGAGCTCGTAGACCTCGTCTTTGGTGTCGTCTTTTTAGATTTGATATAGCTCTTGATTATATCCGGAACAGTCCTTCCTCACAAACGCGACCAACTAATCTCCGTAAGATTTTTCTCTGAAGTGCGACTAAGAGGTCAGAGACCCTTTGGCTAAGCAGCCAAGTCTCGGATGTGTGGAACTTGCTGCTAAGACTATTTATGCAACAGCAGTTCCAGTGTTATGGTAAGAATATTGGATTTAAAGAACCTTGACCGACTAGTGCAGGTTCTGTGGCTTTGGACAGCCAACCTGCGTATTTCTTCTTCTTTATTGTTATCGGCTGCTTCTATTGACCAAAGTTAATTGAACGATCGCACTACCTTGTCCTAGTGATCCTCAACCTTGATAGTTGTTCTTCTCTTGTCAACTTTTTTTACAGCCAGAGCCACCATGAACTTAGTTTTTGCATTCCTTACATGCAGCCCCAGGTTTTTCATCGACTATTCTATCTGCATATACAGCTTGTGGGTTTCTTACGATGATGTTAATGTTGAATATGCCAATTATTGGGTGAATATAGTCCCTCTTCTACAGTTGACAGGGCAGACCATCCCCTTTTCGGAGTCCAATGCAATAGCGGCAACGGATCAGCAGTTACCAAGACCCCTGATGACTTTGAAATAAGAACGAACTATCTTCGAAACCGATGAAAACCCTTACCGCTGGTGGGATTAAGCTTCGATAATGAAATGGTCGGACAAATTGTCAAACTAAAATAGACTAATAATACTAAATCTTCGATAGAAAAAGTAGAGGTGATTTTAGTACGAAAGTACTTCTGAACCGAACAAAGTCAAAAAAAGACAATCCGAAGATAATAAAAGGTTTAATTCGTTTTTGCTTCGAAAGAATTTGATCACTGACTTGATTTTTTTACACTTAACTTAGGTTAGGTTAGGTTAGGTGATAAGGGGTGTGCACAGTATGAAGCTGTTGCGTACACGGGGGCCTACTGGTCCATTGTGATCCCCTATAAAAAAAAACAAAAATTAAAGTTAGCATCGATGCTCCTCAATTTTGGGTAGACTGGCTCGTTAACGAACCAGCCTGTGCTATCTATAAATTTCCTCATGTTTGCCATTGAGACCTGTGCAAGATCATCCAGTTCTCCAACAAACCTGTTTCCGAGATGACGGAGTCAGCTAGTTTGGAGGTTCGGATTCGGACAGTCACAGGGCAGGTGTTTAATGGTTTCTATTTCCTCCTCATCCTGACAGCTCCTACAAAAACCGGGTGCAAATGCCCCTATCTTGTTGGCCATTGTGCCAATAGTGCAATGACCCGTTAGTACACCTATCAAGATTTTAATGTTCTTTTTACTCAGCGATACAATATACCAAGTTTCCTTTTCATTTGTGTTAGGCCATAAACTTCTAGAGATTACGCAATCGTCCCTGGATTTAAAGGAGTTATTGATTTTCTCTTTTGATTTAAGGTCTATCTTCCTCTTGAGTACCCCAATCGGGACGAGTGGTCCCCTAACTGAATGGTCGCTACCACTTGTGTCTGCTTCTGACCCTTTCCTGGCTAGTTCATCTACTATTTCGTTCCCTTCTATATTGCTATGTCAAGGAACTCAGCAGAGCTTAACCTGGTTAGTGTGGCAGATTTTATTTAATTCCTTCCAACAGTTTAAAAATGTTTTTGATCTTATGATCTCACTGGCTAAGGCTTTGATAGCAGCCTGGCTGTCCACGAAAAAAGTAATCTCCGAAGAGCTATGCTTTTCCTGATGTGCCAATTCAGCTGCTTTTTCAATGCAAAGATCTCGGCCTGAAAGACACTACAGTCAGCTGGGAGTTTATACGACGCTCTGATGTTGAGAGATTGGCAAAACACTCCAGCACCTGTTCCTGATTCCATTTTTGAACCGTCAGTGTAGAAAGGGATACCCTGTTTACTTATAAGTGAATTAGGATCCCAACCCTGTCTTTCTGGTATGAAAATAGAAAATTTCCTATCGAAATCTAGTAAAGGGGGAATGTAATCGGTGGTCTCCATCAGTCCTGGAATCGAGTCATATCTTTGTAAGATTGACCCGTGTGCATAAGTGCTGTGCCTCCAAAAACTCAGTTCTTTTAAACGAATTGCAGTTTTGGCTGCCGTGCACCTTATGAACTCATCCAGAGCCGGGAGATCCAAGATCATTTCCAACCCAGCTTGTGATGTGGATCTCTGAGGCCCTGTTATTCCTATACAGGCTAGTTCATAAGTTTTTTCCGGGATCTGCAGGAAAGTGAAAATTTGGTCGATGGTGGACTTTTCTGGTCTGAAGCCACATTAATAAGGACCAATCAGATTGTTGACGAAAGGCTTCAGACGTTCACATATTACGGCAGAGAGGATCTTGTAAGGGAAGTTAAGAAGGCTGATTCCTCTGTAGTTGGCGCAGTTTAGAAGATCTCCCTTCTTCAGGATCGGACAAACAATGGTGAGGTTCCATTCTTCTGACCATATCTTACAGATGATTTGGTGCATGCTCCTATCTAGATCGTCACCTGCTTTGAACAGCTCGGCAGCAAGCCCATCTGCTCCAGCGGCTTTGTTAGATCTCAGCCGTGATATTGCCGTTTTCACTTCTTCTAGGTCATGTTCACGGAATTGTTGGCTATCATAGTGTCCGATGAATGGCTCCTGTCTGACGTCGGGATTTTCGTCATCGCCGTAATACAATCCACGGAAGTGGTCTTTCCAAGTCCCCAACATCAACTGCGATTCCACTATGATGTTCCCTTGTTTATCTTCGCAGGTAACGTTCTTACTCGATGACCTTGAGCCAGTTGTTTTACCTTCCGATAAAACCTCCGAACTTCATTCCCGCTTTTGGCTCTCTTAACATCGTCGATCTGACGCTTTTCATGATCCCTCTTTTTTCTCCTGAGAAGCCGACGTTTCTCTCTCCTCCTTTGCTCGTTGAGCTCACGAGCAGCTCTTGCTCTTGTATACATGTGCCGCTTTGTATGCCTGCTGGGCTGCATGCGCCTGCCTACATTTTTCATCAAACCAGGGGTTTCGCTTTGGTGACTGCGTGAAACCCAGCCCAATAGAGGCGGCATCTCTAACTGCTTGTTGTCACTGGTCTTCGAATCTTGATTTTGGCGGCAAAGGACTTCTTGACACTCGATCAGAGATAGATCTGGTGATCTCTTGCGATTGTAGCCGTCTGACGTCGAATTTTCTTGCAGCATATCCTTGTTTTAACCGTTGTCGGGATATTCGTAGCACTTCCTTGGTTACGATGAGGTAGTGGTCCGAGTCGATGTCGGCTCCTCGGAAAGTTCGAACATCTAGAATGCTGGACAAGTGCCTTTCGTCGATCGCAATGTGTTCAATCTCGTTGACGGTTGATTGATCGGGAGATCTCCATGTTCTTTTATGGATGTTGGGGTGTGGGAACCACGTGCTTGCTTCAACAATATTTCGCCCTGCAGTAAAATATATCAGTCTGAATCCGTTGTCGGAGGTGGTGTCGTGCATCAGGCTGTGTTTTCCGTCTGTTCCACCAAAGATGTCCTCTTTTCCCATCTTTTCGTTAAAATCGCCGAAGACAATTTTAATGTGATAGCTAGGACATTGCATTACGTTTTGTCAAGGAGCTCGTAGACCTCGTCTTTGGTGTCGTCTTTTTAGATTTGATATAGCTCTTGAACCGCGACCAACTAATCTCCGTAAGATTTTTCTCTGAAGTGCGACTAAGAGGTGAGAGACCCTTTGGCTAAGCAGCCAAGTCTCGGATGTGTGGAACTTGCTGCTAAGACTATTTATGCAACAGCAGTTCCAGTGTTATGGTAAGAATATTGGATTTAAAGAACCTTGACCGACTAGTGCAGGTTCTGTGGCTTTGGACAGCCAACCTGCGTATTTCTTCTTCTTTATTGTTATCGGCTGCTTCTATTGACCAAAGTTAATTGAACGATCGCACTACCTTGTCCTAGTGATCCTCAACCTTGATAGTTGTTCTTCTCTTGTCAACTTTTTTTACAGCCAGAGCCACCATGAACTTAGTTTTTGCATTCTTTACATGCAGCCCCAGGTTTTTCATCGACTATTCTATCTGCATACAGCTTGTGGGTTTCTTACGATGATGTTAATGTTGAATATGCCAATTATTGGGTGAATATAGTCCCTCTTCTACAGTTGACAGGGCAGACCATCCCCTTTTCGGAGTCCAATGCAATAGCGGCAACGGATCAGCAGTTACCAAGACCCCTGATGACTTTGAAATAAGAACGAACTATCTTCGAAACCGATGAAAACCCTTACCGCTGGTGGGATTAAGCTTCGATAATGAAATGGTCGGACAAATTGTCAAACTAAAATAGACTAATAATACTAAATCTTCGATAGAAAAAGTAGAGGTGATTTTAGTACGAAAGTACTTCTGAACCGAACCAAGTCAAAAAAAGACAATCCGAAGATAATAAAAGGTTTAATTCGTTTTTGCTTCGAAAGAATTTGATCACTGACTTGATTTTTTTACACTTAACTTAGGTTAGGTTAGGTTAGGTGATAAGGGGTGTGCACAGTATGAAGCTGTTGCGTACACGGGGGCCTACTGGTCCATTGTGATCCCCTATAAAAAAAAAAACAAAAATTAAAGTTAGCATCGATGCTCCTCAATTTTGGGTAGACTGGCTCGTTAACGAACCAGCCTGTGCTATCTATAAATTTCCTCATGTTTGCCATTGAGACCTGTGCAAGATCATCCAGTTCTCCAACAAACCTGTTTCCGAGATGACGGAGTCAGCTAGTTTGGAGGTTCGGATTCGGACAGTCACAGGGCAGGTGTTTAATGGTTTCTATTTCCTCCTCATCCTGACAGCTCCTACAAAAACCGGGTGCAAATGCCCCTATCTTGTTGGCCATTGTGCCAATAGTGCAATGACCCGTTAGTACACCTATCAAGATTTTAATGTTCTTTTTACTCAGCGATACAATATACCAAGTTTCCTTTTCATTTGTGTTAGGCCATAAACTTCTAGAGATTACGCAATCGTCCCTGGATTTAAAGGAGTTATTGATTTTCTCTTTTGATTTAAGGTCTATCTTCCTCTTGAGTACCCCAATCGGGACGAGTGGTCCCCTAACTGAATGGTCGCTACCACTTGTGTCTGCTTCTGACCCTTTCCTGGCTAGTTCATCTACTATTTCGTTCCCTTCTATATTGCTATGTCCAGGAACTCAGCAGAGCTTAACCTGGTTAGTGTGGCAGATTTTATTTAATTCCTTCCAACAGTTTAAAAATGTTTTTGATCTTATGATCTCACTGGCTAAGGCTTTGATAGCAGCCTGGCTGTCCACGAAAAAAGTAATCTCCGAAGAGCTATGCTTTTCCTGATGTGCCAATTCAGCTGCTTTTTCAATGCAAAGATCTCGGCCTGAAAGACACTACAGTCAGCTGGGAGTTTATACGACGCTCTGATGTTGAGAGATTGGCAAAACACTCCAGCACCTGTTCCTGATTCCATTTTTGAACCGTCAGTGTAGAAAGGGATACCCTGTTTACTTATAAGTGAATTAGGATCCCAACCCTGTCTTTCTGGTATGAAAATAGAAAATTTCCTATCGAAATCTAGTAAAGGGGGAATGTAATCGGTGGTCTCCATCAGTCCTGGAATCGAGTCATATCTTTGTAAGATTGACCCGTGTGCATAAGTGCTGTGCCTCCAAAAACTCAGTTCTTTTAAACGAATTGCAGTTTTGGCTGCCGTGCACCTTATGAACTCATCCAGAGCCGGGAGATCCAAGATCATTTCCAACCCAGCTTGTGATGTGGATCTCTGAGGCCCTGTTATTCCTATACAGGCTAGTCTCTGTACCTTATTCAGGTTCTTGAAACACTTTCTGACTTAGTTCATTACAGACCTGAAAAGAATTAGAGTTTGCGCAGAATTTAGCAGTAATTTTGGGAAAATAAAATGTGTGACTTGTGACTTGGTTCGGCCTTCCACTTATAAATTTTCCGAGGGGAGTGAGTGTGAATTGTATGAATTAAATATAATTCTGTATGAGAAAATGCTTATTCAATAAAAAACATGTCACTTCACTACAAAGTTAACAAAAAACAGATTTCAGTCACGGAAGAAAATATTTACCAGTAAATATAAAACTAGAAGTCCCAAAGACTCATCAAAATTAATGCCACAATCAACAGAGTTATGACAAGAATAAATTTTCTTATTTTAATTTTAATTATTTTTAAATTCCCCTCATTCACGAAACTCTCATAAAATATAATCGCGCTCATGTATCACACACATTAATTAGTCTCCCCCTTTGACAAAAATAAAAACACGAATAAAAATTACAATTTGAATAACTCATCATCAAAGTGACATGAAAAATAAAAATTGAACTCTCAAGAGGGGCAAATGTGGTGTCATTACATTAATATTTCATAATAGAAGCCAAGAAGCTAAGTCATCTTGAGAGCTAAGTCTCAACGACCGAAGTCGCACATCACCGCTGCCGCCAATCTTCATCGTTTATGGTTGTCTGGTATCTCTAATGGCATCACAGCATCCGTCTTGGTATAGTGGCTGTATAGTTGAGAGCAGCTGTTATTCAAGTCTTTCATCGTCTTATGGAAAAACGCGTTGACACACATCCATTTATGGGTAAACTATGTCCGCAAATGGGAATGTTGTTTGCGTTATTTGAATTTAAATGCTTTGGATGGCACAAATTAATTACCCGTATCTTTGATGAAGTTTTACTCAAACAACTGGTTCCTGAACTATTAAGACGCATATTTTTAATTATTTTTGTTTTTTTATTTCTTAATTTTGAAAATAACTGGATATGCTGACCAACTGATAAATAAAGAAGAAAAACAATCAATTTAAGCAAACTAGTCGTCAGTGTAGGAGTTGTACGGGGGGATAAAGCCTGCCTTCCATCCGCATTTACAAAGAACTTGTCTTGACGAGAAATGAAATTCCAAGCTAAAATCAGTTTCTCACTTCTTCGTTGCAATTCAGTGTACTTAGACTGACCAGGCGTCCTCTTTATGGAGGACATGTCCTCTTTTTAACCTAAAAAACTTTTGTCCGGTGACTTTTTTTTTAAAGCGATTTGTCCTCTTTTTCGGTGTCCTCTGTCCAGTTTTTGATTTATACTAAGAAATACCTAATTTTCGTGTGAAGACGGCCTTAAAAGAATCTTCATCACAAAATATTGACTTGAACTCACCCATTCCAGAACCTATTCAGAAAGCCATCTGTTCTTTTCTACTTTTTAATAATCGAAGCTGTATAATGGTGATGACGATCAAAACTCCGCCAGCAATACAGAACCATTCTATTTGGGGGCAGAAGGCCAACAATTCCACCTACCCGACATTGACGAAATGAAAATGGCGAAAGGTATCTAAACTTAAGTCGAACAAAGCCGCTGGAGCAGACGGGCTAGCCGCCTAACTGTACAAAGCCAGCTGGACATGATTTGGTTAGGAGTATGCACCAGCTCATCTACAAAATTTGGTCGAAGGAAAGCATGCCCGACAAATGGAACCTCAGCACCGTATACCCGATCCTCAAGAAAGGAGATGCCCTGAACTGCACTAACTACAGAGGTATAAGTCCCCTCAACATCGCCTACAAGATCTTGTCTGTCGTGCCGTTTGAAGCCTTTCGCCAACAACCTGAGAGGTCCTTATCAGTGTGGCTTCAAAACCGGAAAGTCCACCATCGATCAAATATTGCACAATCTTTCAAAAGTCCGTCCAGCTACTAGGATACACAGACCACATTGACATAATTGGAAGAACAGAGCGTGATGTCAGTGGAGCGTTTCTGACTCTTGAGACGGAGGCCAAGATCAAGTTAATACTGTCAACAAGAAAGGACAACCAACATCAACATAGACAAATTTAACTTCGAGGTAGTTAAGGAATTCGTCTACCTACGATCCACTATCAACTCAGGAAACAACATCAGCCCTGAAATCAAACGAAGAATTACTCTTGCCAATCGCTGCTTCTTTGGACCTAAGGAAAAATTCTTCGAGTGATTTTTGGTCCTGTCTGCATAAATGGAGAATGCAGACGAAGATTTAATCAAGAACTATACGAGCTGTTCAGCTCAGCGGCACTGACCTAGTCAAAAAAGTTAAGGTGCAACGACTTAGATGGTTGGTTCATGTAGAAAATAAGTAAATAGAGTGGCGCGACAGGTCTTGAAGAGCCAAGGCCTAAAAGGCTTACTCTCTTCAACAATTCTCTGAGTGCGTGTGAAGAATTGAGGGGATCTACAATTTAACGCCGATTCCGAACGTCAGAATTGAGAAGCACTTTTTTATAACAGATTGATATACTCTTGGAAGATTTGTCAATTCTTCGCAAGAGGCAGTGCCCGTGAAAGATGAAATAAAACTTTATGGGCGCGAGTAGGACTCGAACCCAAGACGTTCTGCTTAGCAGCCAACGCGCTTAGCCACTGAGCTACGAGTAACTCATGAAGAGTGAATGGAAATCAATGCTCCGGCTCGTAGAGTCTTCGAATCCCACCCGGAAGGACGTCGCAGAAGAGGAAGACCGCGCCTCAGGTGGAGCACACAGGTGGTAGAGGACCTGAACTAACTTGGCATGCGAAACTGGAGACAGCTAGCTAGGAACCGAGCTGGCTGGAGACGTTAGTTGGATAAGGCCCTGGTCCGACCTGGACTGTAGCGCCACCATAAATGGAACAAATGTTACTTTTTTTATTAGAATTAAATATTTTGCAAATCAATTTAAAACAAATTTTGAGTGTTTTTTTTTTTGAGATTTTGGTAGGTGTCCTCTTTTCCTTGATTCTATATCTGGTCACCCTAAGTGTACTAGAAGTAAGAAACACCGAGAGGCAAAGTGCTGTACCTAGTAGCTTCAGAACCGGGGAGCCCTGGTCCGGAATCCACTTCTTGTTAGTGTAGCTCCGTACATGCATGCTTCCTTGACCATTATGGTTGATCGCTGGACCACATCCGAAAGATCATTTCGTAGTTATTCTTTTTCAAAAAGTGCCACTAGTGACACCCGGAGACCGCTCACCGTTAATTCTATAGTCGTTTGCTAGAGACAGGACCGCTTCTTAACAATTATTCTGTGGCTACGCTTCTTCTAAGCGCTTTTCGCAATAGACAAAACGCTTTTTTTTGCTTTCTTTGTAAACGATCCTAGACACACACGAGTCTCCATTAGCTTTGAATAAAAAAGCATTACAAAGGAAAGCACTATGTTTAATAAGCGAAGAATCCTTGCAGTTCATTGGTTCAAAGTTAAATTATTTTTAGCGAAGAGAACTCGTTCAGGAAGGCCAATCAAAAGCTGAAAAGTAACAAAGTCGACGTGTCCAACGGCATACTGCTCAACTCATCCAGTTAAAGGAGATGTTCCGTAACCTCTTTCGGGATAAGATTAAAAGGCTTTACGGACAGGAGTATTGTTATCCATTCACTCCAACTATCTAAGATTTTCATCAGATGCTAAGACCCAAAAGGACCAAGATGATGAGCGGCTTTAGTTGCTTGATAAGGCACTTAACTACAAAGTTACAATCTAGGTCCATAATGTCAAAGGACTTGGGCGTCAACCAACGGTCTCCATCAGCTAGATCAGTCCCTTGCTAGCTGTCTCCAGTTTTGCACTCCAAGTTGATTGATGTCCTCTTCTATTTGAGTTCATAACTTAATGCACGGCCTTCTTCTTCTTCTACTTCTATGGTGTAGAAGGCTTTCTAGGTTGGAGCATTAATATCAATCTGGTTTATGTGAACAAGCCAAGCTGGAACTTGATTCTTCTGGCTAGGTCCGTTTCATTGTACAGTCCGAGAAGATAGTTGTAAGATCCTCTTCTCCATCTCTATCGATGCAGCCGGAGACATAGCTAAGCCGAGGAACTTTTCTCTCAGAATAGTCTAAGGCACTTTCATATCCCATTTTATCAGTGTCCATGTCTCTGCACCATACAGAAGAACTGGGATAATCTTGTACTGTTTTACCTTAGTTCGTATCGTGAGAAAACTCTCTTAGAACAAAGAAACAACAAGAGTTATTCTTCGTCAGATCTCTGTACTGGTTGGTGTTATTGCCCTTGTTAATAGCAGTGCCTAGGTAGACAAACTCCTCTATTACCTGGAAGTTATATGCGTCTATTGTTACGTTCTTTCCGAGCCGTTGGTCGGTGTTGGCTGTCCTTCCTCGAAGAAAGCATATACTTCGTTTTGCCCTCATTTACCGCTAATCCAGTTTTTCCGTTTCTGTCTCAATTCTCACAAAGGCCCCATTGACATCACGCTGTGTTCTTCCCATTACATCAATATCATCGGCGTAAGCGAGAAGTTGAACACATTTTGGAAGACTTGTTGTCTGTGGAGTTTTGCACTATTTTCTAAAGAACGATGTTAAAGAAATCGCATGACAGTGCATCGCCTTGTCTGAATCCTTTTTTTGACATGGAATCGTTCCGTAAGCTCGTTGCCATCCTTGATGGAGCAGCGTTAGTTCTCCATCGTCACTGTGCGCTAGCGAACGAGCTTGGCAGGGATGCCAAAATTGAAAATAGCTTTATACAGTTTGTCTCTGTAAATGCTGTCATACGTGAACTTAAAAGCGATGAAGAGGAAGTAGGTGTCGATTTTGAGTTCAAAGATTTTTATCAGGGTCTGCCGTAAAGTGAAAATGTGGTCGATGGTTGATTGTTGACGGAAGGCTTCAGACGTTCACATATAACGGCAGAGAGGATCTTGTAAGCGATTTTTAGTAGGCTGATTCGTCTGTTGTTGGCGCAGTTTAGGGAATCTCCCTTCTTCAGGATCGGGCAAACAATACCGAGGTTCCATTGATCGGGCATGCATCCTTCCGACCATATCTTACAGATGATTTGGTACATGCTACTTTCCAGTTCATCGCCTGATGCTTTGAACAGCGTTTAGGTCGAGTTCACGGAATTGTTGGCTATCGTCGTGTCCAATGAATGGCTCCTGCTTGACAGTGTAATTCTGTTCGTCGTCACTGTTATATAGTCTACAGTAGTGGTCTTTTGAAATCCTTAACATCGACAGGAATCGGTTCTTGGCTTGAGCCAGCTGTTTTACGAACTTTATTCTTGCTTTTGGCTCTCTCAACATCCTCGATGCTTCTCATGCTCCCTCAATTTTTTCTGAGGAGCTGGTGATCGTCTCTCCTCTTCTGCTCGTAGAGCTTGCGAGCAGCTCCGCTTTGCATACATCCTGCTTGCATGCGTCTGCCTACATTCTACGTCAAACCAGGGCTTTCGCTTTGGTGGCTGATGTGTGAAACCTATAGCACCTCAGAAGCGATATTTCTAACTGCTTTCATGATGGTGACATAGGACTTTTTAAAAGATTACCTCACCCTCGATCAAAAAAGGATCCCATCTCTTCCGATTGTAACCATTAATCACAGTAAGAAAAAATTACAACATTTTTTGCACTCGTTCATGACCAAAAAATTGACACCATCTTCATCTTCTCTTTGCATTCAACCGACAGAAGATATATTTTGATCTGAAAAAGGGCATCAACCAAATTAAGCAAATTCCAAATTTAATGGACTTCTGACCCACTTACCAAGAAGACCATCTGTTATCCATCTGCACTAGCGAGCAAACTCCTAACACGCTGCCGCCCGCCGCCGCCGCCGCCAAAATGTCGTGCGTCGCTGTCGCAGTTCATGCTTCTACCAATTGAACAAATCATATTAATCATCATTCTTGGTCAGTCGATGCAAAGAGAAATAAAAAACTAAAAACAAAACGTTCCATTTGTCTTCGCACTCGGAATACAAAACAATGGCATGTCCGCTGATGTTCCAAGACCCCAGCAAAAACGCACATCATCCGCTCTGTTCACAGAAATTCGCAAATTAATTCAGTTTTCAAGAGCAGCCAAAAAAACTTATTGTCAGAGACATCAAGTCAGATGACAACGGTGCATGCCATTTTTGGAAGAAGAACTGCAAATCAACTTTTTATTTCGGAATAAGAGTCTCTCTTGACGTTTTCAAGGACCCCACGAGTCAGAAAATTCATCAATGAACGAATGAACGAACAATGGCTTCGGGAATTAAACTTTTAAATCACGCACCATCGCGCATAGCATCGCATTGCTAAATGGCTGCACCATTCTGTCCAGGTATAACAACTAGCCGAACGATTGACATATCTTTGTCGAGATCTATAGCCGGTACTGTAGTTGTTGTGGCAAAGGGGACAAGTTGCACAAAACACATTCCCATTTCGGACAATGCCTGTTTGCTGCAAATGCATCAGCAACAAGTTACATCGTTGTCCATTCGATGGGTCCATGATGCGGCGTGCATCTTGATCTGTGATAGTGATCTTTGGGATTGTTGTCCTCGCTTCGGTGTACGGTGGTGGTGTAGTACCTCATCGTGATGCAAGAGATGATGCACTTTGGTTGCAAGGGTCCCTCGTATGTCAACAGAATAACAATCGTCAGCGATTTGGCGATGGGAGATACTGCTTGATGCTGATTCTGATCCTTGATGTTGCATTGCATTGGCCCGCAACGCATTGAAATTGAAAGGGATGCAGTGTTGCCTTTGGCCCAGAAGGTTGTTGGCAGTTAGGCAAAACACACACGACAAAGAGGACAGACGAAAAAAAATGGAACGGAAATTGATTTAAATGATTTATTGCCAACAAGGCAGCAATTGCCATTGTTGCATCGAGACCTGTTGCATTTCGAGAGTGCATCTGTGAACAGCTTGGCATGTTGTTCGGTTTCTCGTGCTGATGTCCTATGAAGTGTTTTATTTCTTTGTGTCCTTTGTTGTGGCCATACACAGTCCTTATATGGAATGGGAGTCTTATTATTTCGAAGAATCGAACAGATTTATTTTTTGCTTAAGCTGAATGCACTTGCAGTTCAGTTGAGTTCCGTTGGTACTGCCAAATTGCATGGTTTCTGATTCTGATACATGAGCTGAATGGATTCACAAGTCACATTAATGTGATGTTGGGAAATAAGCTGGTTTTTCACTTTTAACATTTAAGTGATCAGTGCTCAGGCTCACTGCTCAGTGACATGTTGAAAGGTGGACTTTTCTTTAAATTCATGAAGCTGAATATTTACTTCTTGGACATACGAGTATCTACAATTTGTTGCAAAAAACAAAATCGTTATGCAAGTCCATGAATTTGGGAGAAAGCGAAACGCAGGACTTGACGAACTTTCACACAATCGTGATTGACATTTGCCATGTACAGAAGTCTAAGCCTCTGGATTCGACCAGGAGCATTGTAATAAATCATTATTCTCGGAAGTTGACAAACGTCATCGAAGATTGATGAGGAACAGAACAAGTAGAATTACAAAAGTGAGAGTTTCTGGCAATCGATTGGTACCTACTTGACAGTAATGAGGTCACTGAGTTATAAATTGGCGTGAAATTCAACGCACTATTTATCAAGTTTAATTCCTGGCTGTCACTGTCACTGTCGATGCATGGTAGATATACAGGGTGATTCACGAGCAGTATGCCAAAAATCTAGAGCGTTTAGATTGGGTTGAGGCAAGCAAAAAATCGTATGGGACGGGGATTGATTGATTGATTTGAAGCTCATACTCTTAAGAAGAGTAAGCAGACATACAACTCTGCTAAGGTCTAGCTTATGTTCAAGATCATGAGCTGTCCCTATGACAGGTAGAACACATCAAAAAATGATTATCACAGTATTCAGCTTCTTAAGAGCACTTTCGCCGGCTGATGTCCAATGCTTCGACTGATTTCTGGTGTGTGTCAAACATTCAAAGTTTCGTTGACTGTCACGCAGAAACTCCTTCAGATTTTGCTAAAACTCTCACTTCAACAGGTGGTCAAAACAAAACAAAAAAAATTCAAGCGGGTGAATTTCAGACAGAACCCGTGTACGAGATTTTTCTACACAATAGTGAACTGCTCCTGCAATACTGGCCTCAGTTGGTGAAGCTTAATAATTTTTTATTCAATCGATTAAATTTTTCGGTCACAGAAGATGGCAGAGTTTTTTTCCCTTTTCATCCACTCATGCGGTGGTTGATGTCGTCATGACAAAATGCTTTGTTGCTGATCATGTATCCAAGATATTTGAACTTTTCGCACTTGGGAAGCATTTTCCATTCAGGTTAATGTCCGGAATAAGGCAGTTTCAGTCAGAAAATGGACAGCATAAAAATGAAAAATGAAATGCATTACTTTTGAAATAATAAAATGGAAAGATCGTGCTGGGAAACTAGGAGAAGTGCTGGAAAGCAAGTAAAAAAAAGAGTGGCGCGACAGCTCTTGAAGAGCCAAGGCCTAAGTAGTTTACCTCATCAACAATTCTCTGAGTGCGTGTGAAGAATTGAGGGGACCTACAATTGAACGCCGATTCTGAACGGAAAAGTTGAGAAGCACTCTTGTTCTGTCCCGGCCGATGGTCTCAGTCACCAGTGCTGCTATGTGTCTGTAGTTCGTCACATTCATGTGCGAAGTACTGTAAATTCAATGTTCAATAAATAGTGACTTAATGAGGTAGAAAAAAACGTATATGTACATTTTAAATTTTAAAACCTAACGAACGCCATCATTCCACATCCACAGTAATTACTCGTTCGTTCGATCACTGATAAGACTCACTCACTCGTTCACTGAAGGGATGGTTCGGCCCTAGAGTAGAGCTAACCGTAGGCCATGAAACGAATGCGATGCATCATGTTGTTCGCGTCGCCCTAAGCTAGAGCTCCTATAGCAGTTTATAGGTTGTCACGACAGCTTATGGCTGAAACACAAACACGCTTTAGCTTCGTCTTCGTCTACGTTACGGTGCACCTGTTTCGTGTTTCCTCTGAATTTCATCATCATCATCATCCCTCCAAAAACAAATGAATTTTGTTTGTTGACTTTTTTTACAGCTGTTGAGCTGTCGGACAAAACAAATGTAAAGCTCGTACGTCCCTTGTAGCTTCTTGCGATTACCAAATTCCAGAAGAATATTCGATTTTACAAAACACGTTCTCCATTACAATTGCTGACATTTTCCTATATATCTACTTACTCACACGCAGTAGTTTTGTTGATTCCACTGTCCTGATGTTTTGTTTATGCTATTTTTTTGTTTTTCCCTGCAGGTAACCATTCCATTACAATCGTTTAACCTTGATTGTCCGCCACTTGATACATCAGTGAGTGCCGCCAAGCTCTTAAATCCCAACGGCAACATTTACTTGAGACAACTGTCCGCACCCAATGCTAATGACACTAATCATAGTCCAGTCAGCAATTCCAGTAACAACAGCAACTGTCGCCTCCTGCCAAAGAACCCCCCTGGGAGTAGGACAGTGTTGAAAATTGAAGAAAATGACGCCGTCACCGTCGTCGCCGGTGTCGAAGACAGACGCCATAGAAAATTTGATAGCGAAATGGAGACAATGCGATCCGCAACGCCAGTTACAAACCAAAGCCAAACGGCCTCGGCACCTGTCACAGGAGCCAGTGGCGCTGGCGGCACACAACCACCAAAACGGGAGCGAGTCACATTAGCGCCCAATGGCTACCAATTGCAACAATCCAACAACTCAAACAACGATACCACCAAAAAAGGATCTACATCGACTATTTGGACATCGGAAGAATCGATTCTGAGGAGTGTTGGCGCCGCCGATGAAGACAACAAGTAAGTTTTGAATTGTTTAAGCAATCCGCGACGCGACAATCGCTGTCGTCATCATCAAGTTATGAATATTTATGTCCTTTTATGATCTCCAGCATGAGATGAATTCTTAACTAAAAATGTGTCTTTTCCTTTCCCCTTTTGCAGCTCCACTTCGTCGTCGGCCTGTGAGGAGGCATCCGGTGTGCTGAGTTCTGGAAAGTCTGGCCTCTCTCTAGACTCCTCCGGACTGGACAATGACAATAACGAAAGCGGCATTGGCACAGCGACGCCACCAAAAGACTCTGGATTCTGGAAGAACACAACAGACAACGATTCGATGACAAGCAGCTTGGATGTCTTGAGGAAGATGAAATTCCAGAAAGGCAGCTCGGTGGCCTCGTCAGATGATCCTGATTTATTGGAGGTGCTTAGTCTGTACGATGAGACGCACGACGATGATGCTGACGCCGATGACATCCATAGCATCCACCATCATCGGCATCATGACGATGATGGCGACGCTGACGGCGACGACCATCACGACCATGACCATGAACAATTTGAGACGGGCTATGATAGTGGCACTGGCAGCAAAGGGGTGGTCCTCCGGCGAAAGAAATCAAATTTGCAAATTTCCAACGACAATCACGGGGGCAGCAAGGATTCAGCCATTCATATGATGCCATATTTGCCGACACCGACTCCGCCACTACCGCGTGCACCCAAAAGTCGAAGCCATTCGTTGGAGGTGGGATCGCCTATGCCCATCATGCCGTTGCCATTGCGGCACGAGCTGAAGGCCATCAACAATAAAGACTATCGCGATAAGGGACGACTGTGCCTGGCCTTGCGGCAGGAACCATTCCAGAGTATTATGCCGACGAATTTCCATGAGCTACCGTCGCCAAGTAGCGCTTCGTTGCACAGTGGACATGAGAGTCTTGACATCATGCAGGAATTGACCACCAAGTCGAATTCTGCTCCGTTGCTTCTGAAGAAGGAGCGAAAACGTGACGATTTCGGCGGACAAAATCAGGTATTGTCTGAGTTTTTTTCTTTTTGCTTTTTGTGATTTTTTATTGTTCATAATGTCTTGACGATGGTGCTGACTTGTTACTTTTTTTCTTTTTGTTTCTTGTTCGCAATTCTAGACGCTGAGATACTCCCGATCGCAGAGTGATAGATATTTAGCAGGTAAGTTGCACTTGTCAAAAATACAAACCACACAACCGTACTATAAATAGACCCAGCTAAAACCAAATATCATCAGTTGTCGTCTAACCGACCGTATGCCAGACCGATCTACAATATTGACATTGGCCTGTCGTCATCCGACCGGAAAGGTTTTTCCGCAAGGATTTCTGTTATCAACCGACCGTAGAACAACGTCTATTACCCTAGCAGAACCAATTTATAAGCCGGCACCAAAACGTGTTTAGTAATTTGTTGCTAATTTGTGCCGCCAGAACTGATTTTGTTGCTCAAATAGTTACATAGTTGCCCAATGGTTACATTTCTTCTTTTCTTTTGTGAAAAATAACCAGTATACGCCCGAGTGAACATTCTCATAAAACGTTAATTCCTAGGGTAAGCTACGGTAGGTTAGGTTAGGTTAGGTTGAGGGGCTGACATGTGGTATTGCTACTCAAGCTAATAAAAACCTATGTGTTCAGTTAAACCTCAAGGTATTTGTAGGTTCGAAATATTAGTTACTGGAGTACTAGAGAGTTCTTCTAGGTCCCGAAGAAATAATTGACGAGCAATTTGTTCTAAAAGAGGAGGGTAGTGACATAGAAAGTGTGAAGTGTCTTCATGCGCCTCCCCGTCAACGCATCCTCCGCTTGGAAGACACTACTGTAGTCTGGAACCCTCTGCGATTAGGTTAACTTGAGAGATTCGGAAAAGAAGCCTGCACTTACAACAGTATCAATCTTAGAGCCGGAATCAACTAAACGGGTAATCTTCACCGTTTCATTCCGAATGCAACACAGAATGCTGAATTTAAGCCGAGTGAAAGTGTGCTCAGGAGGAAGCAAATTTACTTGCTTACTTACTTTGTGGATTTTACTCTTACTTATTTAATTTCTTCCAGTTTCGGACGCTACGTTGATTGAGGTCCACTTCCATGCGCCACCATATAGGCGAGGTCTTCCTCTGCTACTGGACTGGACCAAAAATCACTCGAAGCAGCCCAAAACGTTTTCATTGGATGTTGTCATGGTCCATGTCTCTGCGGACGTTGCCTTTTAAGTCCAAAGAAGCAGCGATTGGCAAGAGTGAATCTTCATTTGATTTCAGCGCTGGTATTGTTGTCTGAAAGTATAGCGGATTCTAGGTTGATAAAGTCCTCAACTACCTCAAAGTTAAATCTGTATAATATGTTGACGTTACCTTCAAGACGACGATGTTGGTTGTCCTTTCTTGTTGACAGCATTAACTTGGTCTTGCTCTTGTTAACCACTAGACCTATCTTCCTAGCCTGCGTCTCAAGGCTCACGAACGCTCCTCTGACATCACGCTGATAAGGACCTATCAGGTTAATGACGATGTTTAGGAGACTTACCTCTGTAGTTGGTGCAGTTCAGGGGATCTTTTTTTTTGATGATCCGGTTAACGATGCTGAGGTTTCATTTATCGAGCAAGCTTTCCTCCGACCAAATTTTGCAGATGAGCTGGTGAATATACTACTAACCAAATCATTTCCAGCTGCTTTGTGAAGTTTGGCGGCTAGGCAGTCTGCTCCAGCGGCTTTGTTCGCGTAGAAAGCGGTATCTTCACTTCGTCAATATCTTGTGGGTGGAATTGGTGGTCTGCTCCATTAAAATTGAATGGTTCTGTATAGCTGGCGAAATTTTTCTCGTCATCGCCATTATACATTTTGGAAAAGTGGTCCTTCCATATCCTCAGCACTGACTGTGGTTCCACTATGGTGTTCCCATGATGGTCTCTACAGGCTTCGGTTCGGGGTGTAAGACCCCAGGTGGTTTGTTTAACCTTTCTGGATAACTTTCGAACCTCGTTTCTGTTGTGACATCCCTCTATCTCCTCGATAACGCGTTTCCATGCTCCCTATTTTTCTTTCCGAGAAGTTTGTGCTCTTCTCTCCTTCTATGCTCGTAGAGCTCGCAAGTGGCTCGAGTCTTTCTTTGCAGCGGTGCTTTGTATGCCTTTTGTTTAGCTGCGTGTGCTAGCCGGCACTCATCGTCAAACCAAAGGTTTTGTTGTGATGGCCGTGTAAACCCTAGCACTTCAAAGGCGGCATCTTTGATGACTATGCTTAGCAATGTTGTAAGGTCACTGGCAAGGCAATGATGCTTAGAACAGTGGTAAAAATCGATTTTCAGATTTTTATTTCAATAAAACCCCTCAAAGAAAATTTCGATTCAAATAATTCAATCATTACAAAATTTTTAAGGGTGATTCGGGTCATTCGAAACCCTTTTCAATTTATCCTTCTGTAGCAAATCCAGAAAAGTCTGCAGAGAAAAACTTCAATTTTATTAATGCGAATGATGTTTTCGTCTATTCTTTCTCAAATTCTCCCATAAAAGTTGTATCTGTATGGACTTGCCTTGTTCATATGGAATGTATTAATGTTGTGTAAGCGAATAACATCAACTCGTATACACACCAAACAAATCTGAGGTTTCTAAGATTAAAATCGATTCGAATCAACTAAACATAGATATAACTGTTTCTTCATATATAAGGTAGATTCTACATTGTTACAAGTACTTCATAGCAGATTTCTATCGTCCCCCGTCCACAAACAAAATTAAATCCCACACTTCACTCAAGAAACATTTCAATTGGCAAGGACTTGAAGGACAATCAAATTAAATGTTCAGAACAAAGTTATAACTCTGGCGCCTAAAAATAAGCACACACTCTTTTCTGCTCCTTTTTTCCCAAGGTTTCAACACAAAATAAAAATCCTTAAATCTACAACCATTTGATTCATTTTTTTTTCATGTCGTCCTCTTCTTTTTTCCTCTTCAAAATTTGTCATACTTCAATAAATTCAAATTTCTTCGTTATAGTTAAATGGTCTGGATGTTTATTTTCTCTTCGTTTTGAGTTGAACGCTTTTATTTTATTTTTGTATTTTTTTTTGCTTGTTTTGTTTTATGTATTGCGTTGCGATTGCGAAGTGTTACTCAATTAGCAACAGGTCAGTTGGCAGGAAATTGAAAACTAAATTGACACACGTGCGTTTTCCAATTAGGTGGCATAGAACTTGACTTTAAAAAATTCCCTTTTATGCGTAGAAAGTTGTAAATATGTGAGTATAATAAGCTTTTTTGATTAATCCTTAAAGCTTTTGAAGACAAGATCATGAAATATTAAAGAGAATCTTTGTCTTGGTTGAAGGTTGAACTGCTTGAGACACGTCGGATAAGATGGTAACCCCTAACAAGAGTGTGGCTTGTTTATTTTTAGATTTCTCGTTAAGATAAAATTAATAAAACAATGATGAAATTTTTTCTTGCCACACAAGACTAATGCGTGTAGGTGGAAATATTTCATTGGATTATGGTTTTGTGGTAACTAAGAGTACAAATGCGTTTCGACTAGTGATTCAAGCACCGGAAATCATGTTTTTTTGTACACTTTTGTTAGGTACTCATTTCAAGTTGCGTAAAATGTTTGATTAAGACTAACATGCGTACCAGTACAAATCAGTAGATGATTAACTTTAACCCTTTTTGCACCCACCTGGCCAACTGCAACAACCCACGCTGGTATAGACATGTAACAGCTGTTGTGATGTTCTTTTTTTTCCAGGTCCAGGTTTCTCCGAGGAAAGAACAAAATAAAACTCGTATTTAAAGAAAGGTTCGATTCAAATATTTTTATTGAAATAAAAAAATTATAAACGGCGGATTCCCAGAACCAACGGTGCGGCGGCGGATGGAATTCAATCCCTAGTTCTAGGATTTTGACAGTGGGAGAATTTCCCTAGTTCCAACAGTGTATGGGATTAATTCCCTCTCTAGTCAGAACAAGAATAATACTACTAATACTACAATGGGATAACTTCCCTAGCCTTGACGGAAAGTTGGTACTTAGTCTCGACGGTGCATTGGATTTGATCCCTAATCGAGACGAGCCTACGGTGGGGTATTCCCCTAGCCTCAACAGTATATGGGATACAACCCCTAGTCGAAGCGATACCTACAGTGGGATAATTTTCCTAGTCTCGACGGTACATGGGATTTAATCCCTAGTCGAGACGATAACGAAATCAGTGGGATAATTTCCCTAGCCTTGACGAAAAGTTGGGATTTAATCCCTAGTCAAGGCGATATAAGGCCGAAGCAAAACTTTATTCGAGGCTTCTTATGGCGTTAACCAAAAGCATGCCTCAGGAATACTCTAAATAAAAAAATATTTATTGTACAGAGCACCTAGACGGTCGACGACTGAATGAAGTCTGATTTTTATGATCGATATCACTCCTACTTGATATATTCCGAGTAACAAGTAGGAGTGAATTGAAAGAAGACAGAAAAGTACCAATCATGCAGTTGCACATGCGACCATGTAACTTTTGTGTTGCTGCTTGTCTGTTTTCGTTATTCGTGTGTTTGTTGTTGTTTCATTTTGTACTCTGCTATTGACGGCGGCGCGGCGGTTGTTGTTCTTCTCTTGATGGCTGTTGTTGGTTGTTGTTTTATTTTGGTGCTATGTTGTGCGTTGTTGTTTTGCTTTTGTTATGAATTTGTAACTTCGTTACACTGTTTAACAAAACAGCAATAATAATGTGCACAGGCTACATAGTACATATCCATAAGCAATATGAGAGCGGCTTGGGGCTTGGCTGTCCGAGAAAATACGTATATCCTTACAAGATTTAACGTTTTCTGAAAATATTGAAGAATCGTTGTGCAATCATTTGAAAACCATAACAAATTTTCAATCCAGCTGGACGACTTCCTTTTACCAAATAATGAAGCATTGTTGTTGTCATACATGACGATTATCAAAGACGAAAAAATATGCCAAGAACTTTTATTTGTGTAGAATTTAGAGACGGACACAAAAGGACAAACCATATAATACACTGGACTAATTATTTGATGAGAAGGAAATTCCCCTGAATAATATTAAATCAGCTGCTTCAGATGGCGCTCCAGAAAGGACAGGGTGTCATAAACTTTTCATAACGAACTTGGGAACGATGAATTACGCAATGGACAGCGAACATATTTGGTATTTTATGTTCGCTGTCCATTGCGTAATTCATCGACAACACTTGGTTGCCAGAAATTTGAACGAACCCTTGTTCCAATCACTGCAATATGTCATCAAAGCAGTCCATAAGATCCGGAATAGCTCTTTAATCTGCAGATTATGTCATCAACTGTGTGTTGCTAACGATATTGTTAAACGTAATTTCCACAATTTTCCAGTTTATCTGCATCCTGCAACAATGACGGCTTGTTTGCCTACTGCCAACATTTGGAAAAACTTCGAAGTGATTTTGTACATCGATTCCAAGATGTTCTAGAATTGGAAATACCAGAGGGATTTTTGAATCCTTTTTTGGATATCAACACGGTAATATCATCCGAATACAGAAATTTTAACGTCATCGGCATAGACAATCGCCTTGACTTCAGCCTTAATCCGTAGAAGGCGAAGACTTTCATCGGCCAGAAAGGTGATGTCAACCGTTTTCTGGGATTCACAATGTGTGATCTACATCGACTACTTGGAGAAGGGCAGAATGGTAAGGGCTACACATCTTCCACTATGCCAGACTATTGGTCCGATTCGACGCCGATTTTGAGGAAAAAACAACCCCTCCTGGGCAAAGAAAATGTTCTTTTCTACCATGATTTGGCAGCGGACCACAATTCCATCCTCTACTTACTTACTTATCCGGCTAACAATCCATGAAGGATCTCAGCCTGAGATACTGGAGCTGGAGCCATACATCGGGAACGTTCACTCGCATGCACTCTCCAGTCGCTAAAACCAAGTGCTCTGGCATCCTCAGTCACTTGGTCCTTGTACCGTAGGTTCGATCTTCCTTGTCGTCTCGAACCTGGGGACTGGGATAAGAAGATTTTCTTGGCTGGAGCGTTGTCGTCCATTCACTCGATGTGGCCGAACCAATGAAGTCGTCTTTTCTTGGCCTTCTGGACTACATCCACATCTTGGATCGTAAGTTCTCGGTTGAACCTTCTCTCCATTCGCCATCGTCGCATATGGGACCGAAAATCCGTCAAAGAATTTTTCTTTCGAAAGTGCCCAGTATCAATTCCCCTTTTTTATTTATCGTCCGGCACTCGGCGCGCGCCGTAGAGTAGGACTGGTAAAATCAAAGTTTTGTATAGCAGACACTTTGTCTTTCGAGTGAGGAGTTTTGAACCCAATTGTTTTTCCAAATCGAACTAGCAACGGTTCGCTAGGGTAATTTTTCGTCGGATCACCACTGATATGTCGTTTGTGCGATTGATGTTTTTTCCAAGGTAGTTGAACTCCTTAACTCCCTCGACATTGCTGCTACCAACAGTGACGTTTTTTCTTAGACGGTGGACAGATGTTGCTTTGTTTGTTGATAGCATGTACTTTGTTTTGTCATCATTCACGTCAAGATCAACGAGTTTCGCCTGTTCTTCAATCGCTGTGAAGGCCTCAAACACAGCTCTCTTGGATCGACCGATAATGTCTATGTCGTCCGCATAGCCTAGGAGCTGGGTGAATTTGTTGAAGATAGGGTTTAAGACGCTCACACAGTACGTTGGATAGAACTTTGTATGCAACATTAAGCAGGGATATGCCACGGTAGTTTTTGCATGACATCGGATCGACTTTTTTGTAGATGGGGCATATGGAGCTTATCGACCAGTCATTCTTCCTCCTCCACTTTGTTGATGACTGATGCATGCGTTTTGATTAACCTCCATATTTAAAGAGTTCCGGCGGACATGTTATTTTTCAGCTTTTGGATGGCTCTTTCTACCTCTTCTGTGCTGGGGCTGGGACTTGGTCTTCATTGGAGAGAAGCAGGACCTCTCTTTCGTCATTAGCTCGCTCGACATTTTGCGCATTCAGCAGCGGTTGGAAGTGCTGCTTGAAAACATCTACAATTCCCTGTGCATCGGTGACTAGGTTTCACTCACCACTGTTACGAAGAGCCTGTGTCCCGGTTCTGAAACCAGAAGTTAATTGCTTCGACCTTTTAAAGAAATGACGGGTGTTGTTCTTGGCCCGAGACTCTTCTAGATCTTTGAGCTGAGAAATTGCGGATCCTCTTCCTTCGCAGGTTCTTTTTCTCATTTCCCCTTATTGGTCGGTAGGTACTCTTCTCTTGCTGCTCTTGTTTTACGGTGCAGTATCTGCAAATGTGCAATATGACCTCAGCCAAAGCGATTGACTTACGCTACTTATTGCTGACCCATGCACCATATTCTCGAGATTTGGCCCATTCGATTTCATTTTCTTCCCAAACTTGAAAAAGCGGCCTAAGCATCTGCTTAAACTGCTTTGTTGGACTTTAATGGAATCGGAGAAGTTTTCGCTCTGATCTCTCAGCCAGTCAATGCTGCGGTATCGGAATGTTACACTACGAAATTCAGACTATCATAATGACTTCCAAAAGCCAACAACGTTGACCTGAATTTTTCCTTAGTCTGCTTGCCCTCTCATTAAAGTACGAAATTGATATGTCCCCTTTTGACTGGGAAAATTTTATTCAAAACGGTTGCAAACCAATTACTCAAATGAAAGATTATCCCAAATATCCTCAATGAAACGTCCTTCCCAAGTCTTACTTTCTGCAAAGTACCTAACCTTCCAATCAATACCAATAATACTATCTCCCGGGTAAAATGTCAAAGCTTTCATACTAATAAACTAATTGATCCCGTCTTAACTGTTACTTTCATAAAACAAAAGCAAGGTTGGGACCATCAGACTCTCAAAGGACAACAATCACGAATTCTCTCTCCTTCAAATCCCAACTAAGAAAAAAAAAAAACAAAGGAAAAAACCCAAAAAAACTCAAAAAATCATTGAAAATATTCCTTCCGAAATCCTTTATGTTTTAATGTACCAGAATCCTTTGAATAATTCAAAAGTATCCAATTCTTGTTTGTCTACCACACGAACCCAAAAAAAACGAAAAAACACAGAAACAAGTCTCCCAATTATATACGACATTGTCGTCGTTGTCCTTCCACAAAAAAAGGATACGCCAAAAACAAGCCGAATCCAAACAAAATATCATAACAAATTTAATAAAATAAACTCTCTATTAGGATATCAAAGTAAGTTCATCCCCAAATCAGGCTTCCCACTCCCCCTTGTGATTTTTAAATTCAAGCATTAAAAAAAAACACATAAACCTTCTAAATTTATTCAATACCTCTATCAGAATCTCAGCAAGGACATTCGACTTCCCTGTTCGAACAATTATCCCACCCACTACCCACAGAACTCATCAGGTTGAAATTTCTGTGCTCTTGCTCATCACACAAGAAATTATTCAAAGAAAAAAGCTGCAAAAAAGTCCTTGCTGGGTGCTCTGTGTCGTGTGTCTGTTTCCGAGATAGACAAAACCATTCGTCTGTCGGGTTCTCAGTACTCGGTTGTCGGTTGTGTGTATCTCGAGAAGAGAAAATTATCGTTTATTGGATTTTTCAATATTCATTTGGTGGTGTTTCATTAGTGCTGTAACAGGCTCCGTTGATTGCAGACGTTTTGGACGTTGCGTTGCCGTCGTAGTCAGTCGAAAACGCGGTTTGTGTGCGTTCAGAAATTTTGAAAAACCGTTGGATTTGGAAAACGTATTTTTCGTTTTTGTTTTGTTTAATTGCTTCGCAAGAAAAAAAAAGAAACCACAAAAAGCTTTCAAAAATCCATTTCCGCTCAAATTGCTGTTCTGTTTGTTAACCCCTTGAGAAAGTGTCATCCTTGAAAAAACAAAACAAGTGCCTGCAAAAGTACCTTAAGTGAAGATGCCTCAAGTATAGTCAGTCACATTGCTACAGCAACAACTCTGTCAATTGCTTTGTGATTCATTCGAAAACAGCTATTTCGTCATTGTGTTGTGAACGTCCTTGTGTGTCGCCACCTCGTCGTGTCGTAGAGGGTGAAAGAATTTCGACTTCGCAATGCAACGTCGCATGTCAATCACAATTCGCGAATACAAATTCTTCCGGAGTTTTTCGCAGAAATTTGAAAACTGGCCAAAACGCAAGGCCGAGGCGCTCTGGCGGAAGATGCGTGAACGAAAGATTGCAGGTAATCCATTTTCTTGTGACAAATGAATTGTTTTCATGACTTTTTTCATCAAATGATTAAGTATGGACAATAAAGTGAATTCTTAATGGCCTGTTTGTGAGCACACTGGCCCCACTTGGGGCAGCCAAATGGGGGTGGTGGATGCGAGATGCAAGAATGTCGGAAAACAATTTTCATTTCTTGATTTACACGAGTCATTTGGTTGTTTTTCATGTCTGGTTTCTGTTGTTGTTGGTGAATAAGTGAAATGACAGACATAGACCGCACGTCGCTTTGTAGTCTCTTACCGAAATAATTATGAATTTGGCTAATTTGTATGAAAAATCAAATCATTTCTTTGATAGCCGTTTCAAGGTTGCGTTTCATCTAATTTTGGATATTTTTTTTTCTTTATTTTTTTTTGTTTAAATGATTTTCATGAATAATTCTGGTAAAGGTTAAAAATATCAAATTCGAATTAAGAACGTTTAAAGTTGAATTACGTTGCCGAAGGGTGAAATATGACTGAATTTTCTTCTCGTTTTTTTTTATTGAGTTGTTGGGTTATTCCAGGGGCATCCACAGGTGTATGGAGTATACGTTGCGTCGTGGTATCTCTTTCCAGCAATTTCAGCACGTGTTTCAAGGGGAGCCACTTTTTTTCGTTGGATGTTTTGGTGTGTGAGTGTTTTAATGAAGATACATTTTATATGCCTGCGGTGATGGAATGTGTTTTTGATTTCCTTGGTTGAAAAATGAGCTTAGAAACGGTGTGTTAGGTTACGTTGGAGTACATTTTGGGTTTGAACGCGTGGAAAGTTTCTTGGAACAATTAATTATAAAAAAAAAAAACATTTTTTATGTTTCTCTTAGTTGAAATTTATGTGTATATACAGGTGAATGTAAAAAGACTTAGTTAAGCGGTCTTGGGATGAGCTAAAACAAAGGAAGTGAGACGGGATAAGATAATTAAGCCCTGAAAACTTAGTTTATAAAGGGTGTTTTTTTTTAGAGGTATAGAACTTTAAATTGCAATTAAACAATGATGGAATATTCGATTGACATGATTTTTTATTTATTCGAAAGATAATCTTGTGGCATTACGTTTTAATAATGATTTCTGGCATATGACTGCCACGATGACTTTTTCCAACATTTTGTGTGGCCGTATATCGGCAATAACACGGCGAATGTTGTCTTCCAAATGGTCAAGCGTTTGTAGCTTATCCGCATAGACCAATGACTTTATATAACCCCACAGAAAATAGTCTAGCGGTGTTAAATCACAAGATCTTGGAGGCAAATTCACTAAACGTGTCTTTCAATAAATTGATTGTGGCACGAGCTGTACGAGCTGTGTGACATGTTGCGCCGTCTTGTTGGAACCACAGCTCCTGGACATCATGATTGTTCAATTCAGGAATGAAAAAGTGGCACTATACCGATCACCATTGACTGTAACGTTGTGGCCATAATCGTTTTTGAAGAAGTACGGACCAATGATTCCACCAGCCCATAAAACCCACCAAACAGTCAGTTTATCTGGATGTAACGGTGTTTCGACATACACTTGAGGATTAGCTTCACTCCAAATGCGGCAGTTTTGTTTGTCGACGTAGCCATCTAACCAGAAGTGCACTTCATCGCTAAACAAAACTCGCTTATGAAAATCGGGAACAACGGCCATCTTCTTTTGGGCCTATTCGACGAATCTACGCCTTGCTTGATGATCGTTTGGCTTCAATTCTTGCACGCAAACCAAGATCCTTCCGCAAAATCTTCCATAAAGTGGATGGACACAGATCCAATTCCTGTGCTCGATGGCGGATGGACTCATTCGGGTCTTCCTCAATGCTGCGCTCTACAGTAGCAATAGCTTCTTCTGTACGGCGCGCGTCTCTGGGGATGCGAGTTATCAATTAGGGTAAACGTTCCATGGTTAATCGAATTAACTGTTCCGATAGACGATTTTGTCGACGATAGAATGGACGTAGTGCGCGATACGTATTCCGCACAGAACCATTATTTTCGAAATAAAATTGCACAATTTGCAAGCGTTGTTCAGGCGTGAGTCTATTCATGATGAATTGCCAAACCAAACTGAGAATATTTCACTTGACAGCTGTTAAATCGGTAGCTGTCTTGAAAAGCAATGCCAACTTAAAGTTCTATACCTCGAAAAAAAATCCTTCCCCTCCAGCAGCATACTTCCCTTTTACTAGAATTTCGGATTTCCTGGAAAATTTTGAACCCTTAATTCTGGTTACGGCATGTGAAATGTCCTGTATGCTCAATGTGACCATTGAGATTTTTATTCATAAACACCTATGTCCGGTGACAGAGGGGACGGGGTTTTTCCTCCGGGCCCGGATTTTCGGCGAGGACTTTAATAAACTATATACAACAAAAGACAAGAAAATGTTCCGCTATGTTTGAAAAAATCGATATGGCGTAGAGCCAAAGAAACGAAACCGGTTGTTCTTAGATACCGCATTTTTCCCTCGAACTTTCCACTGAGTTTGTGAAAAGCTCCAAATCAGGATGTGATATCATGAAGATGTTGTGAATGTTGCCCAAACGCTATACCATTTTTCTAAGCCTGTCTGATACGCGATGGTCTGCAAGAGTTGACGCCATCAAAATTTTGGTGAAACAACTTTCTGGAAAAGTTTTTATTTCATATTTCACGAGCACTGCCTCTTGTGAAGAACTGACAAAACTTCCAACAGTATCAATCTGTCATGAAAAAGTGCTTCTCAACTTTACCGTTCGGAATCGGCGTTAAATTGTAGGTCCCCTCAATTATTCACACGCACCCAGAAAATTGTTGATGAGAGTAAGTCACTTAGGCCTTGGCTCTTCAAGAGCTGTCGCGCCACTACTCTATTTATTTTTAACTTTCTGGAATACAAGAGACACTTGACGAATTGAAGGAACTCAAATTGACAGCGGAGACTCTCCGGGACATCAAAGGTATTCAAACATACATGAATTCGAATGTATGATGTCGTCGATTTGGTTTAAAATTTTGAGTACTAACAATGAGGGAAACGTCATCTAGAGAAAGAGGTACCATAGACGTTGAAATTGACAATCTGTAGGCTCTCCTTTGAGATTTATAGTTCAAACGACATCGATGGGGGATGAAAAATTCCTGAAACTTTGCCAACAATTAGCAATGTAAACTTAAAAAAAGTATTTGCCGTCGAAGAAGATGAAGACGCAAGCCCAGGAATCAACCAGCAATTTCCTCACCATCATCGATTTCGTCATTTCAAGAATGAGGAAAAGATTCAAAACAGTATCTTCAAAATGTGAACGAAGTTTTTTTTTTTTATTGTAATCCAGCTATTTGGATGAAGATACTGTCCAAACGTCTGCCCAGAGAATTTACTAATTGCCTCCGAAGAGTTGAAAGATGAAATCATCATTTGAATGATTCTGAAGAGAACCTTTCTCCATTTACATTGATCAACGCTGGTGCACCTAAAAAACCCTGCAAAATATTTTTCAAACTTCCTACGTTACTTTGAGGATTTTTTGTACTTTTCCTGCCAGTGTCGATAGTGGAGAAGGGTATTTCAGTATTTTGTCGAGATTAAAAACTTCCAATTATCCAGTTTTACCCAAGAGCGTCTAATTGGTCTTGCAACACGATTTGGAGTCGGAGTTGACAAGGCAGCTGGATTTTAGCCTTGTAATCGATTCATCGTGTGTGATGTTTTTATTGCATTTTAAATCATTGCAGGTGTGAAATTATGAAAAATGGGACAATTTGGAGTGCCGAGATCTTTTTCTGGGACACCGGGTCTGGTAACCGAAAAAAGGGACGGTCCCATTCAAAACGGGACGTATGATTACTTGGTCACGTTAAGTATGCTGCAGCACTGCTAGAGCATAAGCAAGCATGCCGCGTAGTCGTAGCCTGGCCAACCCCTTCTTCCTACTTCCTGAATCGGCCTTAAAGTTCGTGTTTCGGTTTCCGAAGAAATAGGTCCACTATTGATGTGATGGCTTATCTCACAGAACAGTGGATGGTTGAACAAATCTTTACATTATTTTAGAGAAAGTTAGATCATTATTGCTCGCCATATTTCAAAGGCATTTGATTACATTTGACATCTCGTTCTCTCATCGGAAATATGTGATTTCGGTATCGACGACTCAGCCATCTTAGTCATCATCATCATGTCCTGTAATCCCGGTCGGGGTATAGGTCACCAACTGCTAAATACCTTAGTTTTTGAAAAGTTTTTCCTGAGCGTCTTCTTCTGCTAAGACTGTTGGTCTCCACGTTGTCCTTGGTCTTCCAATCAGCCGTGAACCCTGACATACCACTCGAAGGACTGTTACCGTTGATTTCCTCAGTGTATGACTAATCCTTCGCAATTTTAGTTTTTTTATGTCAACATCCAATAGCTCCCTGATTTAATATGCGAATCTTTAATAAGTTACGTAAACAAAAAATAAAAAATAAATATAGTGAAGCGACAGCTCTTGAAGAGCCAAGGCCTAAGTGGCTTACTCTCATCAACAATTCTCTAGGTGCGTGTGAAGAATTGACGGGACCTACAATTTAACGCCGATTCCGAACGGCAAAGTTGAGAAGCACTTAATCATGACAGATTGATACTGTTGGAAGTTTTGTCAGTTCTTCGCCAGAGGCAGTGCCCGTGAAAAATGAAATAAAAACTATAGGGACACGAGTAGGACTAGAACCCACGACGACGTTCTGCTTAGCAGCGAACACACCACGCCACTAAGCCACGGACACCACGTTTCGCAAGCGTGCACGGATTTCACATTGGATTCGAAGAATTTCAACAAAGTGCGTGAGGAAATTTAACTTGATTCCCAAATAGGAGATAGGGTAGCATATGTTCACTTGATTCTGCTTTTGAAATTCAGGTCTGAACCGCCACCAGCTTATACGATACCAACAAGGTAATTAAATTGTTCGATCTATAGTCATTACTTTCATCTTTTTGCGTGTATCCTAAGACCGATTGATTGTTTACTTGTAGATCTCTACATTATGTCATATCCCGTTGAGCCCACTGATGTTAACTGCCAGGAAACATATATCATCGGCATAGTCTTAATTGCTAAGCTTATGAAAAGAACTCCACTCGCGGTCTGTTCATCATCAGTAAAAGCATTGGTGCTGCTTGCTGCACTTTGAAAGAGCCTGCAAACTGCAGTTTGTGCAAAACAAAACACCGTGCGCTCTTGTTTGGCTCATTTATAATAGCCACTATTTTTGGGAGAATTCCTCTACCATATAGGTACTTTCGCGGGTAACCCGGTCAAAGGCATTTCTCAAAATCTACGAACATGAGGTAAAGTGGTAATTATAATTCGTCCGACTGCTCCGGAATGATAAGCATGTTGTTGATGTGGTCGACACACGATTGATTACTGTGACAACCCGTTTGACGCCCTTTGTGTTTATATGTAGACTCGATTCTTACCTTAATCCGCTCGAGAATGTTCGAAAAACAGACGTAAAGGTAAACGGTTAATAACTGATTGCAGTTCTTAAAGTCGCCTTTCTTTGACAAGTTAACGATAACTCCATCCTTCCAGTCCCTGGATTAGGTTTCGTTTATGCAAACTGATGTTCTTAACGGTAGTTGAATACTAGCCATTGTGACGGGTTCTGCTTTCAAGAGCTTAGCTGGTATACGCTCAAGGTATACCAGCTTTATTGTTTTTGAGGAGTTTGATAGCAGTTCGGATTTCAGACCAAACAGTTCTTGGTTGAAATTTCGGTCTGCATTCCGCATTTATGCAGCCAAGAATTTTTCACTAGAACCAACCCAAAGCGTTTTCATCGGATGTTCCATGCGTCAGTACTAAACGGGAGTACTGGGATAGTGATAAGAAAAAAACGCTCCAACCAGTTTAACACAATAATATTGTCTCGTGTGCTGTATGTCCTTGTCACTGTTAAGTAACAACTTTAAACACGTTTCCGCTGTCATTCCCTTCTGATTGAAATTTCCAGTTAAAACTAGGTACTACCCACAGTGCACACATTTAATTCCTCACCCACAACACTAGGACACTAAAGGGTCCAGAACATTCACAGTATTTAAGGTCAAAGTCAAAGCTGAGAGCTGACACAGATTTAATTTAGATTAGAGTCGGTTTTCTAGAGGGGACGAGATGTAGTGCATATTCATAATAAACGATGAAGGGGAGTAAGTAAAAAAGTAATATTCGAAAGGGGTGTCGCCGCAGGCCTTGTTCTCGCCATAAAGCTCACTTTTCATCCGATGCTGCATGTACCGACGAGGATTTAACTGGTTTACTGATAATAGACTTTCCATAAATGTCAAGCAGTTTACACAAAAAAAAAGTAAATGGCAAGTTAACATCACGTTATTGATGTCGATGCACAATGTACTTGCGTTTTACTGTGCTTGGATTGCACTGAGCAATGCCAACGACACCTACGCGCAAAGTCAGGTAAGCCACAATATAAATTTCATTAAAAGCCTCAAAATTCTGCGTCATTTATGGCATGGATTATGGTGTTCGATATTACATATTGAGGCCAACAAATATTCATTAAATGCTAAATCGGTTTAGACTGCAGTTTGGGAGACCATAAACTGCAGGTTTGTGCGTTTTTGAACCACTTGGGGTGTTCATTAAAACTTAATTCCAGGATCAAGAGGAGTGTCACCTGGCAAGTAATTTGACGATATGATGATTATTGCATTTAATGTGATATGGATTGAAAGAATCAAGGAGCTTCTTGGTGCTTATCTGCACAATTAATTGAAAGTTCAGGCATAGACGCATAGTAAAGGTTATCATTATTGATTCGATTTACATGATTTGTGGCTCAAAACTTGTGCTTGAAGAGTGAATGTTAGTTTTATGTTATAATGTGCTACGTACCTTGTACCCTGTCTCTCTCTCTGTTGCACATTCCAATCAATTAAGGACCTTAAACATTTTTCAATTGTCTGCTTTTGCTGCCTTCGCAGTATCGCATTCTGTTACTCCTATTCTCCAAGACCTTATTGATGGTCTCAGGCTGTTACTCAAGAATCGCCTGGATGTCTCCTAACCTCCTCCCCCGATGAATTCATAAAATAGGGCTCAAAAAGTCTGGAGTGTCAGTAACACCCATAATAATCTGATGGAAAAATACAACGTCATTGTTGTTTCTTCTTTGTGTGAAAATGTTTCCATCTGAAGAGTCGACAAACGATACCTATTCATAATGAGGAATATTTAAAGGATCACTCCATTGAATACCCTTGAAGGTTAACCGGGTTAAATTCCGTTGAACGGATTCTAGCCTCTCAATATGAATTTCGCAAAGAGATTCCAAACCTGGGAAGCGTATTTAAGGTGAGGATGAACAAAACAATTATACAGAAAACGAGTGATATCCGGATCACGGAATTCCTTTGACATTACCACAGTGAAAAAACTGTTTGTGTAGTTCTGCAAAAGAATCCTATCATTCATTAAAGATATAATTTTGAACATCTTCATATAATCTTATTGACCCTTGCTGGTCAGATGCACAAAGAGAACTGAACTCTATAATATGCCTAATACTAAGACAACTAATGAACAGGAGGGATTTCCCTGTACATGAACATTAATTTGTTGGATTTAATTTTTGTCAATTCACAATCTTAACAAATAGCGCGACACCGTTAATAGCCAACATAAAAAGAAGGGGTCATAATGACTGCCTTGGGGGACACCGGCTGAACAGCTGATCAATTGACAATTTGCCTTGTAGTAAAAAAGAGATCCATAGATGGAATGGTTCCCAAGGTGTAATTAAAGCTTATTTGGAGTATTCATGGTTTTGCGCCCTTCATTCTCACGATATAATATGCTAACGATTCTATAACAGCCTGAAACCTCATTGACATTTACCTATAATGGTTTCCGTGTATGTGACTATCGAGCAGAAAATCATATAGGAGAATGCTAGGTAGATATACCCCGCCCCTTTAATTGCTGTACTCCTTTATAGCTGGAATGATATTTTTCCGCTTTTGATCAGCTGTGGTTGGAACCTGCTGCCTGGTTAATAGCCGGTTAATATATTTGTTGATTTCCTATTGGTGGCTACAGCACGAAGTTATCATCTTGAAATGGTTCAGTGGTCATACCTTCGGTAAGCTGACCATTTATTTATTGATTAAAGTGCACTTCCCATCCCCAAAGTTATTTTCTTTTATCTTCATAGCTTCTAGTCTGCCTTCCGAACCTTTTATATTCCTCTGCGCGTGCCTGCGTTCTCTGAGATTACTGCATTGTTGAGTATGTAATATTCTAACGTTCAGACACTAACGTGCATTCATCATCATGTTTTGCTCCATCATGCTCCGATCTCGGCGACTTCTGCCAAAGATGGAGTTGTCGTTGGTTTTGGAGACATGTCCAACATGTACGTCGTCCGGCATGCACTTTTGTTTCAGGACTCCTAATCCTCTTCATAGAGCCCATGGAGCGGATGACCTGTGTCTTATTTTCGCAATTCCACCTTAGGAACACGATACCAACAAGGTTGTGGTCAGAGTCATTGTTTGCACCCAATCTCTATCAAAATGTTGTGACGAATGACTCCATCAATCAATATTTAGGTCACCTTGTGGATACCTTTACTCGGGAACCTGTTACTCGCAACGACCAAGTTCTTACGTTTGGTATTCGTGCTCTCAATTTCTCATGCAAACTGTTGGACCCAATGAACTGCCTCTATACTTACTCACGAATAAGTTTTCCATTTAAGGCTCTCCCAGTGAATTTCTGGAGCTTCCACGTTTGGAATGGTATAACGAGAATAGTTATTCTTTTCTTATCGAACCCAAAAAAAAATAAACATTAACCTCAAGAATTTGCTTCTATCGGCAAATTATGACACTCAACCATAAAAGAGTTCATTCAAACATAAACCTGCGAATTCCTTTGGTCCTCAAAAATGAATCAAACGATGAAATTCTCCAAATCCCTCTGGGTAATCCTTAAATAGCTGAAATTCTTAAGACTATGCCTCATTTAATTTGCCGTTTAAAAAGTTCTTTCGGTCTAATACTCAAACCATTTTACCCATTCGAAGCAATTTTGGTTTCCTTTGATTGTATTTAATGCCATCTGTTCTTACAATTCCTTTTGGGAAAATTTTCAACGCCAACATAAAATTCATTCATTCAACTTAACCTCAATGGATTCATTCAAAAGGTAACTCAAAATTGTCTCCGTCATCATCGGCGCGGCGGCGGTGGCGGTAGTAACGGCATCGTTGATTGTGAAACCTACACTGTTTTCCAGCCAAAGGACCATCAAAAGCCTCCCTTTTGGTCTGATTATAAAATTAAGTTTATATGCTGCCCGGTCTTGTGAAGGATTTATCTTAAATGTCCCTAGAATCTGTGAATTCATAAAAATTCACCCTCGTTCGCTTACATGGTTTCCTTTCTGTTAAAGTCCTGTTGAATGAGTTCCTTCCACATGACTGCCTTTGCTTCTACAACAAAATAGAAGATTAAAGACACACGAGCGATGAATACTCCTACAGACATAGAGACCATGTTTGCATGGATACAACGTTAATGTTATTAATAAGAGGAAACAGCTTATTTTTAGTCACTTTCATAATAACTAAATATTATGTCGACATTTTGAGTTTTGCGATAATGTTGGTCATTTAAGGGTTTTATGCCAGAGCAAAGCAAGAGTGCTTTGGTATTTTTATTTAAGGACGGAGGGCTTCGGTCTTCTGATAAAATTTAAGCATGACCAAAGTTACCGTCCTTGTAATTGTGGCATGGCATAAGGGAACTTGAAATCGTAAAAAATAGGAGAACGGCCTTCAACCTGAGTGTACTCCTTTAATCTTGATTAGTCAAATTGGACGGTATAGGTTGAGGACATTATTGCAAACGGTTCGGACCGGATCATAGTTAGGCGCATGAACTTGGTCGGGTAGGTCGAATATGAGATCAACATTTTAGGAGAAGTGAGGCCATCGGAATACTCATGGCTCAAGGAAAATGAAAAGAGAGCTGTCTGGACAAAAAAACGTTGTTTGTGAAATTGAAAGAAATAGAGATCAAGAGTAGCAGCAGGCATGAAAGTTCCACCAATCTTTCCAAAACATGACGAGTATACATGGCGCTGTACCTAGATACTGTTAGGACGGCGAGAGCATTATGATCACTAATGCCAAAGGCATTATAAAGCGATGGGAAGTTCCCTTTAATGAAGTACTCAACGTTCACACCAAGAAATCACTGCTCCAATATTATAAGATGACAATCTTGTTTCAAAGCAAATTTAGGTATCTGGGTGACTGTCCAGACCCGTCAAAATTTCATTGGACACCGACAAGGGCAAGAACTGGCCTGGCTTCTCATCAGCCTGGCGTTTAAGGCAAATATGTGAGTCTGGAAAATCTACAAGAAAAACTAGGAAAGCAATTCTGATGACTTTTCAATTTAGCTCGAGAGGTCGAGAAATCCCTCAAAGTGGGATGAATATAAAAACTCCCTAAAACAATACAAAAAAGAATAAAGAAAAGACAAATCTATAGAGAAATCCTTCAAGGCGTCTGGGCTACGAAAATTTCTATCAACTACCCTAGTAATGCCCAGTGAACTGAAAAATAATGATGGCTCTTGAAGCAACTGTTACGAAGAATCGCTCAATCTACTAATAGGCACTCACTTCCCTGGTAGCTCAATAACGCTAACTGTCTCCAGTTTCGCACGCCAAGTTGGTTCAGGTCAGGTCCTTTACAACCTTTGTACTCCACCTGAGTCGCGGTCTTTTTCTAGGTCGTCCTCCCGGGTGAGTTTCGAGGACTCTACGAGCCGGAGTATTATTTTCCATTCGTGCTACATGACTCCAACCATCTAAGTCGTTTTTAGCTAGGTCAGTGTCGCCGTACAGCTCGTCTCCATTGTCCATTTATGTAGACTGGACCAAAAGTGCAAAGTGCAGCTATTATGGTAAGAGTGATTCTACGTTTGATTTCAGCGCTGGTGTTGTCTGAGTTTATAGCGGATCCTAGGTGAACGAGGTCCTTAACTACCTCGAAGTTAAATATGCTGACGTTGGCTCCAAGATGTCGATGTTGGTTGTCTTTTCTTGTTGACAGCATTAACTTGGTCTTGCCCTCGTTAACCGCTAGACCCATCTTCCTGGCCTCAAGGCTCATGAACGCTCTATTGACATCACGCTGTGTTCTTCCAATTATGACAATGTCGTCTGCGTATCCTAGTAGCTGGACGGACTTTTGAAAGATTGTGCTTCTGGTGTTGACGTTGGAGTTTTTCATAATCTTTTCAAGAATGGGATGTTGAAGAAATCGCATGACACCGCATCACCTTGTCTTCAACCTTATTTGACATCAAATGCATCCGTTAGGTTTTTTCCGACCATGATGGAACAGCGTGAGTTTTCCATTGTCATCTATTACGGGATGCCAAAAAAAACATTGTTCTATATAATTGGTCTCTATAGACGCGGCCTTGAAATCGATGAAAAGGTGGTAGGTATCGATTTGAAGTTCCTAGGTCTTCTCCAAGATTTGCCGTAGGGTGAATATTTGATCGATGGTGGACTTTCCGGGCTTCCACACTGATAAAGACCTATCAGGTTGTTGACTAAGGGCTTCAAACGTTCACACAGCACGGCAGACAAGATCTTATAGGCGATGTTAAGGACGCTTATAACTCTGTAGTTGGTGCAGTTCAGGGGATCTCCTTTCTTGAGGATCGGGCATACGATTGCAGATGAGATGGTGCATGCTCCGAACCAAATCATCTGTACAGTTCGGCGGCTAGCCCGTCTGCTCCAGCGGCTTTGTTCGACTTGAGCTTAGATATCGCTATCTTCACTTCGTCCATGTCGGGTGGGTGGAATTGTTGGCCTTCTGCACCCAAATTGAATGGTTCTGCATTGCTGGCGGAGTTTTGCTCGTCATCGCCATTATAAAGTTTGGAAAAGTGGTCTTTCCATATCCTCAGCACTGACTGTGGTTCCACTACGATGTTCCCATGATGGTCTCTACAGGCTTCGGTTCGGGGTCTATAAGCCATGGAGGTTTGTTTAATCTTTTTGTAGAACTTTCGGGGCGACTTTCCTTTACCGTATTCTATGGGTTTTTTTTAGGATGAAAATGGTCTCAAACGATAGATACGCGTTAATTAAGCATAAGTCAACTGTTTTTTTTTTGTCGGAAATTACTATTTATGTATCCAATCAATAAAATAAAAACACTATTTCTAAATACAAATTCATACAAATATTTTTTTCACTATAAACTTGAACAGGTTTTTGTAGCAAACAGAAAGTATATGCGGCGGCTTCGCCGTTCAAGGGGTTTTAACCCTCGATGTGGAGTGCATGACTCTGGCTACGCGCTCGCCGTACCGGCTCGACAACGATTTTATTTAATTAATTAAAAATAGAAATATTAATTTCCGACAAAAAAAAAACTGTTTATTTATGCTTTATTAACGTGTATCTATCGATTGAGACCATTTTTATCTTCAAATTCAGAATCTGGTAAAGGAAAGTAGAGGCGAACTTTCGAACCTCGTTCCTGTTGTGACATCTCTCTATCTCCTCGATCGCGCGCTTCTCGTGTTCCCTTTTTCTTTCACTTTATTTACCAATTTAAAAAGAATAGGTTGATATTTGCTTTAGAAAAAGCTTTAAAAGAATTATACGCAGACGCAGGTCGCAGCTCATATGAACGGACCTTTAGCTGTCGATCATCTCTCAAACAGGTGACACAGCACTTCAACATTCACATCTCCAGGATCATGGGTACCATGGAATACTTTCTCTACCTACCCCAATGGGTTTCCATGGACTGGTTTACCTATAACTATACGTGTAAACTCATGCAAATGCAGGACGGCATCAGATGGGATAACATTCCCACTTAATTACCGAACAGATTTGGCCCAACAATCTTCATAAAAAGATAAAGGATCTAATATCTCTGAAAGGCCTGCATATATCTGCATATATTAGGTGTCATCACTGGACACTGCCTTATCGGTCGTTATGCTCCATGGCTTGGCATCTTCTCAAATATTTTCTACAGAATCTGCATGGACTATGAGGAATAGGAAACAATTCCTCATCTGCCCTGCTCTCACCATAAAAAGGGAAAACCCACCTTGAAGAGCCTTATTAACTCCAGTGAACTGGCCAACTTGAAAACCTTTCTGCTTTGTAAAAAGCTCAAAATGGTTCAACGAGAAGGAAGTATCCTAGATTCACGTGGTATTGCAATGGGTCCACTTACTTACTAGCTTACTTAAGCTATTGGCTTGAATATACGAAGTCGAATGAACTAAATTGAATTTACTGGGTTGCGGATAGATGAAAGAATTTGCTAAATGAAGCCCCAACCGTATGTCGGTTTAGGCGCAGATGAAGGGATAAACTTCATCGACCAGGCCGACGATGATGGCTATGATGATGAGAAACCTTATCTCTTTGTGTCCATATAGAATGAACAAATTGAGGAAATCTCAATTGCTTATGTCTGTTAAGAAAGGCTTATACAACACAGCCACGGATCATAATATTTTGTGGCTTTCTTTTCCTTCTTGACCCACATTTCCTCCCCTGAAAACATTTCCGGCATCATAGTGCTGCTTTACCATTAACGTTAGCTTTTTTTAATACTCCAGAAAAAAAAACACAAAGGGAAACCACATCCTTAAGTGATATTTCTGAACGCACTCAGCAACGTCCTTCAATCCCATAAATTACTCTCCCGCGCCCAACCCAATGCGCCCCTCCCATGTTAAATTTTAACATTTTTAATATCAAAATGTAATTAACTCTTCGAACTCTTTGTCCTGCGTGAAAGCTTTAAAGTTGTTGCAATTCAAAAATATTTACAAAATTAATTCCCTTATATTCTTAAAATGCAAGTAATTGACTTTTCATTTTTTTTTTCCAGAAATCGAAGCCGTCGAAGCTTGCAAATGGCTCCGTGCAGCTGGTTTCCCGCAATATGCCCAGATGTATGAAGGTAAGTAAAGACAAACACCCACCCTATCCACAGCCCACAAAAAAAAAACACGAAAGCTGAACTTAAGTAGATACGTCAAAGGAAGACCATTTTTGTGTCAATTTACCTGACATTTTAATCAGAAGGCAAACACGAGATAAATGTAATTGAATTCAGGTTTTGTATTGCGAAACTTAAAGAGAAACAAAAGAGTCCTTCGATAATGAATGTCCTTGTTTTTTGCAAACTCAGCACAATCCTTCGCAATCTATCATCATCAGGGAATCATTTTTAATAGAAACTTTCAACTTATTGTCGACGTCGAGTGTCGGTGCATAGGCTGCTTTTGTTTAGATTTGAATCATGTATCACACCCAGGAGCCTTAATGGAATATATGTAAAATGTCATCGTTGTCCTATTTAATCGAGTTTTGTTTTGTGCTCTTTGCCAGTCCAGAGACAACAGAAATAGAAAGTTTATTCAAAGTGTGGACAAAGAGGAAAAATAGGCCTCTACACCTGGTTGTGGGAAGCTATTTTGTTCAGTTGACTGCATCACTGAGGATACCATACCCACCCACAAGATGGCCGATTCACCTGAAACAAAGTCTACCTATGGATCGATGGTAAATCATGAGAGAGAGAGTTTGTTCTAAAAATAAGTCCTTGCTTCAAGTGACACTTCGAAGGCAACAACTTGATACTCCTTTCAGTATCTATTCTCAATTTTACGAACCGTTTTGCTGAATGAAACCAGAGTAATTTTTTTTGCTTTCATTGGGCTCATCACTCCACCTTCATTTCGTGTTAACTTGAGCGGGAGCACTCGAGTGTTCTCATGGAATGATAGGTTAGGGTTCTACTTTCTGCATGTGGTACAAGTAGTCGAGTGTCGTGTTGCAATTTGGGTTGACCTTAAAAGGATTTTTTTTAATGAGAGTTTTTTTTCATTTGAAGTTTATGATTAAACTGATGCTGATGGAAGAGTTTCATGTGGAGAACACACATTCCTTTCATTTTGAAAACACTTTGACAAAATCCGAAAACTTAATTGAGTGGAAGTTTGTAATGTCATTGAGAAATAATTGAATGGGTAGTGGTTGAGTGTGTTAGCAGGTGCACTAAGTAGGTATACAGCCTTTCCTACTCATCGAGTGCTTACTTTACCTAAATATGGTTACCATCGCATATTGGTCATTTCTCTTAAGAGACGACTTGCTAAACCTGTGAAGGTAGCACCCACGAAGGTAGGTACAACAGATCACAGTTTCCGAAAAATAATCGGCACTCGTTATCCTGTGCGAAGAATGAACAAAACGATCTTCACGCGATCGAACCACCAAGCAAATCGAGTATGTACGATTACTTTAGAAAGTCACTCATTCTAGGCGTCCGTAAATGTGAACCCTAACCTTTTTTTGGTAGTTTCAAAGATCAAAGCTCGACTCATTCGACTGAAATTTGTGCCCGGCGAGTGAGTATTTTAATGTTGGAAACAAAAAGAAGTTACACAGAGCCTAGTTTGGACAAAAGGGTGGAGCAGTTCGTAGGTGTGAGCTGGTTCGGTATCATGGTGAAAGAGCACTTTTTTCTCCGCCAAGAAAACAGTGGTAATCACCTTTCCTGCCGATAGGACAGTCATCACCTTCTTCATAGCATGTTCGACTGCTGAAATCCAATGTTTCAACTGTTTCTTGGTCTTAGGTACAGCGCGTACAGCATTCTCATACCCAAAATTTCATGCAGAAAACTACCCAGGCGATTTTTCAAAATTTCGACTGCCTCAGCTATCTCACGCACCTTCAATCGGGTCAATACGCGTTCGTGAATCTATGTCATGTAACATGTTATCGTCCGCGGAATAAACCGCATGTATCAGGTCATCAACAAAGTGTGGGAGGAAGAATGCATGCCCGCTGACTACAAAAAAGGCGATACTACATGGCCAGAGGGGCCTTTGTTTTGACGAAACGGCTGTTTAACAGCAGTCCATTTGTCATTTATGGTCGTAGAGGAACCGGAAATCTACAGTTCTTTGCCTTGGGTGGCAGATTAGAGGAACTGCCAATCAGTACTGTATCAAACTTCAACTTCTCATGGATAATTTATTGTGGACTGAATAAATAAACGGACAAAATTGTCTAGTATAGCAAAAACGGAAGCGCTGAAGTCACTCTTGCCAACTACTGTATCCTTAGATTTAGAGACCCGCTTATGTAGTTAAGCTCTTTCTCGAGCTACATAGTGCCACTATATTAGACACTCATCGTCCCGTCTAAAGGTTTTATACACCCGCTTTTTCATGAACGTTGAAAATAGCTGTACATCGGCAATGCGACAACTCACACAAGTGACTCACATCAATAATTTTAATCTTCTATTCTCTTTCTATTGGAAAAAAAATTAAAATTTTTCTGAAAACGAAGCGAAATTGAATCATCATTCACTGCATCAAAATTGATTGATAGAAGCTGTCATCCCATACACCCATTCAATCATCAGCTTTTCCGGCAAAAAAACCCAAATGCTAGTTTTAATTTTTACTCGTTTCCCTGCCCCACACACAACTAGCAAAGTTCCTATTCCTATCGCGCATCCATCTCGTCTGTTGCAAGTTTGGCCACAATAAAGAGGCGAACAGTTTAATTAACTTATTCATCATGTATGTCTATTCCACTTTTTTCTACTGCACACACCCAGTTTGAGTAGATGAAGCGTTGGACTCACCAGCAATAACCGCTCACCGCATATACATAGCTTTGCAATGGCATAGACCCACCGACCGACAACCAAAAAACCCATCAAACTCAAAAATCGTCATCATTACTGCTGCACGGAAGGCATACCGCCGCCGAAAGTAGAATTTCATGAAATCCTACCATCACATCATGGTCTGTTTCATTTGCAGCCAACAACAACAAGTTGAATTGAGATGCAGAGATTGATGTGGCTCATAAGGCCGGCCACCGCCTCCTCATTGCCTCATATTTTCAGGAAATGTTAACCCAAACATATGACTTTTGGTTATATGCTTGTCGAGTAGTTCAACATTGGTTAATTAAGGTAACAGATTCATCATTTCAGCATGAGCTTGAGCATCAGAGAGCTCGAGTTCAATGTACTGACGCAATTCAGCCAAATTAGGAAGCCACGAGCTATGATTCCAAGGTCGTTGGATTGCATTGAAAATAGTATTTACCCAGGGCGAGCCTTTTCTCAATGTTGCATTGCGTCGCGTCGACGCTGTAATTTGTTTCCCTCGAAGGGTGAGGCCGAGCAATACATGTTATTTGTGGCCACGCGAAGAAACAAACCTACCTTGAGGATAGACATCATTTGCTTAATCCATGCAATCAATCTGGAATCCCCTCGGGCGCAACATTGCTCTTCTGCGCGATGGGGCTTGAAAGTCGTTATGTCACATAAACGATCCCTGATTTCAGGGTCTTAAGTCGCACGTTCGCAAAAATTCACACATGTCTGAGTCGGCTGATAAGAATACCAAGATGACGACGCACGCAGGCAAATGAATAAATCACAACTTTGCAGATTTCCTGCGAATTTCGCAATTCTTGTTCCTCCAAATCGAAATACAAATTTTCGTGGCTCTTCAAGAGATAAACAGACCCAACCAACCGAGGCCATCAACACCAATGTTATGTTGCGCGAAATTAATGTTGCTGCGAGTTCGGGAGTCACACTGCGATCATTTGAAACGATCACTTTCAGCCTCACCCATTCATCCTTCTCCTCTTTTTGGACATAACAAATCGCTGGACCGATATGGCAGCGGCAGGAAGTGTAAGAGAGTGAGAGGTTGGGAAGCATGAAATTGTGTGTCCAAAATGAGAATTAATTACTCACGGGAGGCCAAACAAACAAGATCCCGGGCCACAATAGCCAGATTTCGGTGGATCGTCAAGTCGTGGGCTTTTTTGGACTCTCTGGGTCTGGTGGACTGAATTGCCTTGGCTCACCCAAAATCAAGGAAAGCTATATCAATTCATAAATTCATGTTTCATGGTCATTTTAAGAGGCAAAGATTAAGGACCAGAAATTAACAACAAATATTTTGTCGAAGGTTTTGGGTTCGTTGCGTGTGTTCTTCCGTGGAACACACTTTAAAAAGGAGGGACAGGAAGAGAATGAAAATGAAATGAATTTGCAGAGATGATGTGCCATCGGACGAAATGAAAGTGGATATGTGGTTTTTTGGTGCGTTTGGGATCGTGTTTTGTTGTCTTTGCGGCTGCACCTTTGAAGGTGTTTCAGGGTCGATGAACTTTGATGGTTGAGATGGTGACATTGAACTTTGAGGAATTTCGGAATTTGGTAGGTGTTGCTGGAAGACTCAAAGAAAACATTCATCGTTTGAGAAAGGGATTAATGGCACTTTTATGTACAAGTATCAAAATAATGGCAAAGTGTGGAATCCCGGAAGAAGGAGTGCTGGTCATATTGTTCGAATATCGTTTTACGAATAAGATTTAGAATTCAGACCCTACAGTCTTCAACCGTTCTAGTATATTCACTTCATTCCGATCTTTCTGGTCGTCTCGTCAACTTGGAAGATAGTAGACGAAGAGTTTCTTGTCTGGACTCTGGAGCCTTGTTGTCCATCTCGTCGATGTGGCGTAGTTGTGATTTGTCTAACCTGACTACCAGATGATCCAAAATTTCAGTCCATCATAGAATACTGCTTAAGCATATTTTGTGCTCTTGAGTGAGAAGGATGTAGCCTTGTACTCGGGTAGTTACTCGCCTTACGAGGGTGGTTCGGCAAGCACTTTGCCGCACAGCCACAGTGGTGCACAGTTTCGCAAAAGCGAGTTACTATAGTGTTGTACTTTCCCAGCTGCCTCAGCTAGATCGGACTCGTAGTTTTGTTTTGACTGCCTTCGGATCGGAAGCGTAGGCGTATTTTAGAACAATGAAAAAATAACAATATCTGTCGGTGATTCGATTCTTGTTTTTGGAAGGGAAATCGCGCAGCGAAATCAAAGAGCGTTGGGTTGCTGTGTACGGTGACGCTAATTCTTCGATGGCAACCGTCAATTTAGTTTGACGACTTTGATGAGTCACGTTGGATAACAACTTTACGGCAGTCTATTCTTACTTACTTACTAAACCGGCTCGCAATCAATAGGACTTCAAAAGAAATCGCTTTGGTATCTGCAGTTACCTGATTGTCTTTGTACCGGATGTTTGGTCTCTCTGGTCGCCTCGAAGAGACTTTCTCCAAAAGACTTTCTTCACTGCAGCGTTGTCGTCCATTCGATCGATGTGGTCAAGCCAATGTAGTCATCTTTTTTTTGGCTTTCTAGACTACATCCAAATCTTGGTACAGCTCGTACAGTTCGCGGTTGAACCTTCTTCTTCATTCGCCATCGGCGAATACAGGATCGAAAATCCGTCGAAGTATTTTTTCTTTCTAAAGTGCCCATTTCCCCCAATTTCCCCTTTTTTACTTTCCATCCAACACTCGGCGCCTGCTATAGGGCTTGTAAAATCAAAGTCTTGTATCGTAGACACACTGTTTTTCGAGTGAGGAGTTTTGAACCTAGTTTTTGGGCCAAACCGAGGCAGCAGCGGTTAGCTATTGATTGATGTTTCTTCTAAGGTAGGTGAACTCCTTAGCTACCTTGAAATTGCTGCTACCAACAGTGATGTGTTGTCCTAGGCGGTTTAAGCTGAGTAACTGCAGATGCTCATTTCCTCCTTCTCTTTTTTTCTCTTTTCTCCTTTCTGTTCGGTTCTCTTCTCTTGCTGCTCGAGTTTTCCGTTGCAGAAACTAAAAACGTGCATTTTCCGTCTCTTTCTTCAGTATTCTCAGTATTTCAGTATCATCATAGTACGGGTTCTTTTTCGGGAGTAATCTATCGTTATTTGATGACTTTGGGTCAAATGTTCATGCGTATTACCTTTTGTTACCCTTGCTCTCAGATATGTAACAACGGCGGCGTCGCAGATTCTTCTTTGGATACTCAAAGCCTTTATAAAGTATTTCAAATTCAATTATTTCATTGCAGACTTTGCAATCTGCAAAATCTCTTAAACCCAACATTACAGCCATTTATCACAATTCTTCAATCCCATCCTTCACAATCAATTTTTCAAAAAAAAAAAACAAGCCCTTCCACAATGAAAATCCTTGCCTGGCATCGTTTAAAAATCTGTCTCGAAAAATAATTGGATTACCCGATTGAAAAAGCGAGAAACAAAATTATCATCGATAAATAAAATCATTCTGACATCGGTTTCCCCCATAGTCAATTTATCTGGCATACACGCAACATCCTCTTGAGAGTGCGTCTGGCCGGGCCGATCGCTTATCTCAGCAGAAAATTCAAATCTCATTTTATTTCATTTTCACGGTCAAGTGGATTAGAGAGTCTGCGTGCGGTGGCCTGTTCTCATGTCCGTATTCAACTTGCTACATACAGAAAATCTCTTTTAACACTACCCACGTTTAGCTTTAGACTTCGAGTCGTCCTCCTCACGAGACTACTCACCACCACCGTGTCACGTGCGTGTCGGTCGTCGTCGATCGCCTTTACGACTGTCGACGAGTACGCGCACGCATATTTTACATATTTAACCCGCTCCCCCTGGCTAAAAGGGGAGCAGACGTCATACCGAATTCTATGGCCCAAATCTGACGCAAATGCCATAGAATCCGCACATCTACAGATTATGAGGAGCATAGTGCCGCAAAGCCTGCACTCCTATCATCTCTCATGCGATGCATATACACAATAAAAATGTTATTCCACTTCTTGCCCAACTTTTAAGTCCATTTCACTGGAAATGGAAAAATTGCTATTTTTACTTTAGAAACATTTTTTTTTGTTTTTGTTTTATTGATATCCAATCCAACCGGCCCGCCCTTTTTGTTAATCCACAGCGAATCTCGATCCAATAAATTTGTTTTCGTTCATTTCGTTTGATCTGGCTATTTTGTATTTTTTTCGTTAGTTTCAAAGATATTTGCAGTCATAAATTATTAGTTTCCGAAGCGAAATCACGGATTCGTCTGTGCGAGATTGATCGCCGCCGCAGGATCAGCAAATTATCGCACGCTTGCTCTAAAATTTATGCAACTTAAAGTGTCCTGGAATTTAATTTATTACATTTTGGGTGGATTTGAAAAAGTTCCGATTTTTTGATTTTTCTAAATATTCGGAAATTTCATTTCGAAGTGAGTTACTTTTTTGTGTTTGTGTCCACGCTCACGTTTAGGTCATTCATCTCCCGAGAATAGTGCTGGGTGTAAAATTTCTATCGTTTTTTTGTTGTATTATTGGTTTGAATTTTTGTTTTTCCTCCTTTGTTGATTTAAAAGAAAACGCACGAATGGTAAAACAAGATTTCCTACATGCAAATTTTCTAAGATACGCGGATACTCGTTGATACACAACGCATTCTGCGTCTGCAACTGCGTATGCATCGCAGAATCCGCAAGGAGGTGTAGCATTTCGTTTTGTTTTTGAATGCGTTTGAGTGAATAGTTTTTTTGAATAGTTTAAAGGAGTGCACAGTACTGATACGGTGTGTTTTGTTTTTGACGGTTGCAATCAAAATATTCTTGCTTCAAATTTGAATATAAACATTTGAAAATAAGTTACGTATTACGTACATAAACCGGAAAAAGTCAATCAGAACCTTGTGCAGGCGGAAATGTGATTTTATTAGAAAAAAAGTGGATTTTTCGTAACGTTGAGTTTTCACCCATTTTTTAACATTTCGGTAAATTAATGTTTTTAATATAATAAAAAATTATTTAACATCTGGAATGCAATAAGCTTTTAACAAATCTCTGGTAAGTTTTGATTTCCTGGTCAATTTTTGTCAAAATTTAAACGTTAACAGAAACCAAACATTTAATTTTGTTTCAACCTCCAAATTTCTGTTTTCCAAAATTAATATGCCGCGAATTGAGAAATAACTTTTTAAACGTCTTGGTTTGAAAATATATGTATGATAGCTAGATAAATACACTTGATTAATATCAACTTTGTTTTTCAAAAACTTAAGCTTTGAAAATCATGTTTTGAGATTGTTTGGAAATGGAACAAAAACAAAATATTTTTTTCGTCTAGAGAAAAGTGAAACGTTGAGAATTGGGGCATTCTCAACGTAGCTTTTCTAGAGGAAGGTGTGGTAGTAAATCCTCCCTAGACATCTTGGGCCCTTAAAGACTTGGTCCTTTCATCAGAAGTGGGATACTTCCTATAAGCCTTTTTATTAAAAAAAAGTTGTTGCTAGAATTTTTTTTGTGAATAAAGAATAAAAAAGAATCAAGACTCCAGAAGAGATTTTGTGAATAATTTTGGATTTTGGATTCAAGAAAAAAAACAAAAACCATAAGAAGAAAAACAGAAAGTTCGAGAACCAAATTATTTTGGAAAAGTTCAAAAATGTACCTACACTGAAAAGCCTTACGGGAATAAAAGATAAGTAATTTATTTTCTTCTTATTTATAATATTTTTGGTAGAAAATATTTTGTGAACATGAATTCAGAAAAGAGTAATAATCCAGAGAAGGAGAATGATATTGAAGACAATGCTTCTCAAAATAATCAAGAGAATCCGGTCAATTTGAAAGCAACTCGATTCGCAACTCCCCTAAAAACAACGATCAACTTGCATTTGGATATGAAAAACAAAATAGACAAGTTGTACAGGAGTCCTTGAAACGATGTTCAGATTCATATCCTTCTTCGAGCAAACGTTCACGAGTTGAAAAAAATTGTTATGGCTGTTGTAAGATGGGGCATATTCGAACCAATTGTCCAAACAATAAACCGACTAGTACTAATTTCAAGGAAAATTCGTCGAAGCATGAATCTGAAAACAAATGCAATTTTTGTAAGAAATCCGGCCATGTGGAAAGCTTATGTTGGGTTAAGCAGCGCCTGGACAGAAAGAAAGTTAATGCTTGTAATAAATTATGTTCTTCAAATGTTGTAATAAATGGTGAAAACTATTGCTGTCTGTTTGATTCTGGCTCAGATTGTTCTCTCATTAACGAAAAGATAACTTCCCAATTTAAAAACAGCATCGAACCATTTGGTCAATTTGTTCAAGGGATTAGTAACCATTCTATCTATCTTTCGCAATTTAATTCTGCAAAAGGAAATATAAGAGATGAATGGAAAATTGTTAATAGTATACTCAATAAACCTTCTGTGTCAATAAATCCTAAGACAATGTGTATAGATGGATGCGAAGTTACTGATAAACTTGTTATTGCAAATGTATTTAACAGTTTTTTCACCAATATTGCTTGCAACTTACAAACCCACCTTTCTATCACTATGCTCGCTATGTGTATCCGTCCGCAGGACCTCTGAGCTGCAAAGCAATAGTTTTGTTTTCGAGCCCAATTCTTCCCTTGAGATACTTAAAGCTATTGGTAATTTAAAAAATTCTCATTCGTGTGGTATTGATGGTATATCTAACATCATTGTTAAACAAATTGGGTGTTTTCTTGTAGATGTCTTAGCTTATATCTTTAATCGTTGTGTGTTTTCTGGAGTTTTTCCAGATGCTCTCAAATGCGCCGATGTTATTCCATTATTTAAAAATGGCTCTACTAGTGACATTTGCAATTATAGGCCTATTTCTCTTCTTACAGTTTTTAGCAAAATTTTTGAAAAATTGATGAAGAATAGAATAGTTAATTTTTTAACAAAAACAAAGTTTTTTAATTCGATACAAGACTGAAGATGCACTTCTGCAATTTTGTGATCAATTACTTTCTAATCTAGACGATAAAAAATGTACTGCCGCCTTGTTCATTGATATAACCAAAGCCTTCGATACGGTCAACCACAAGTATTTGCTGAGGAAATTACTTAACTTGAAGTAACATTTTATGTTATTGAACAAGAATATTTAGAGGTTGAATTAATAATTGGAAGAGATGTACTTAAAGATACATCCTTGGAAATAGTAGCGGATTCAATGGGATCTGTTTTAAGAAGAAAACTTCTTGTTAACTACTTAGCAAAAACAGATTCATCAAGCATAACTGATTTGACTTTGAAACAGAGTGAAGACTTGAATAATATTTTGAATAAATATTCAAGCAATATCATTGATGGTTTTCCGAAAAAATATGTTAAAACCGGTGCCCTTAGTATTCGTTTAACAAAAGATGCAGTGATAAATTATCGTCCATATAAAATGACAATATCAGAAAAAAAGGTATTATCAGATATAGTTTCTGATTTAAAATTGCATAATATAATAAGAGACAGTTATTCGCCTTTTGCTAGTCCTGTAATATTGGTACAAAAAAAGAATGGAAAACATGGAATGTGCGATGATTTTCGTGCGTTAAACAAAATAACGGTGAAGGATGGATATCCATTGCCTAGAATTGACCGCCATTTAGATCAATTAGCAGGAAATAAATATTTTTCATCTTTAGACATGGCATCTGGATTTTATCAGATTCCCATAGCTGAAGATTCGATAGAAAAAACTGCATTTATAACTCCAGAAGGTCATTTCGAATTTTTAAGATTGCCTCTGAACTATTGTATTGAAAAATGTTTGTTTGGTTGAATAGTCATGCCTAAGATTGCCTCTGAACTATTGTATTGAAAAATGTTTGTTTGGTTGAATAGTCAAGCTTAAGATAGCCTCTGAACTATTTTTGAAGTTTGATGCTTAAAGTTGATATAAAATAGACAAGCTGAAAATTGCCTCTGAGCTATTGTTTTGAAAAATGTTTGTTTTATTGTAAAGACACGCTTAAATAGCTTTTTTATTAAAATCTGTTGATAAACACAATTTTCGTTTGTTTTAGACTACGATTCTAACCAAACTAACTAAACACAAAAAACAAGGTCTTGGAGACACGAAAGCAAGCTGATTTTACTTAACAAACTTCGTTTGTTGAATGATTTTATTTATTGTCAAAAACTTCATTTTCCTTTAACTGTTAGTGTTTTACTATGGTATCTAACTGATAAAAAAAAGTTCGTGTTGCTTACGATAAATTGTTATTTTGTTTGAATTTCTAAAACTGTTAAGTTACTGAAAATTAAATTTTTGTGTTTGTTGGAAAAATCAAGTGTGTTTCAGTTTAGATGAGGTGATTGGTGCATCGAGAGCGATGCAATTGCAGGATGGCCATGATAGATAAATACACTTGATTAATATCAACTTTGTTTTTCAAAAACTTAAGCTTTGAAAATCATGTTTTGAGATTGTTTGGAAATGGAACAAAAACAAAATATTTTTTTCGTCTAGAGAAAAGTGAAACGTTGAGAATTGGGGCATTCTCAACGTAGCTTTTCTAGAGGAAGGTGTGGTAGTAAATCCTCCCTAGACATCTTGGGCCCTTAAAGACTTGGTCCTTTCATGTACATTTATAGAGCTTTTTAAATAAAGCTAAGCCAAAATTCAACATTTTAGAAATGATTTATCGAAAACTGCACACGATTTTTAACATTTTCTTGAGAAGAATTAAAAATATAGTTTATGCATAGATAGAACTTGTGACACAGAGAATACTCGACGCTTTATGGCGCCAGTACTGTGTAGTAAATTTTCGTAGACCTAAAATCTACTAGACGGGCTTGTAGCTTTGCTTGGACCGCTTGTGGAAGTGGGATTCTCCAAGAATTTAGAAATAAATCAAAAATGAGCAATATCGGTAGGTGATTTGACCTTGTTTTTTGGAATGGAAAACCTTTGATAGCGATCGTCGATTCAAAGCCAAATTATAGAAAAATGGGTGCAGGTGCTGCATAACTTCAGGGGACATAACTTCACACGGCAAATATTAAACCTTTTTCGGATGAAGTTGTTTGTTTGTTGAAATAACTTGACCTGAAAGTTGTGTGAAATTATTTCCCACCTTTTGTAGAAAAAAGCTTCACACAGCGACAGCATTGAAATTCTAGCCCACAAAAAATGTGAAACTAATTCCCACTTTAAGAGGTACCAAACGTACCACTCTCGTATTAATAAAAGCAGGAGTTTTGATATGTAAAGACAGGGCCGTCGAGAGAAAATCCGCAGGCTCGGGACGGAAAAATCTTAAAATATACATATACCTACCATATTTTTAATAGTTCATGCCTACTGGTATGGTACGTTCTAATTCCTATTACCAATAGCATAGAATTGGTTAAAATGAATGAAAATAATAAAATATTTGCTTGCAACCGAAAAAAGTGTTCATCATCTAATTAATCTCAACGGTATCGTCCAGTTCAGTTGAAATGGAGGATGGATAGAAAATAATTCTGCATGCGATTAGATCAGATTCCGAACAGAATCAAGCACTACATTCAATTCGATATTGCCAACGACATATTAGTAAAGATCGATTAATTATTTGAAAAAAAAATGAAGATCTATTACCTAACAGATCGAAGTAAAAGTATTCGAAATTTGTCTTTAAAAAAACTCTGTATTCTAAAAGGTTTACATTAAATATTCTTTATTGTTTTTCTTTACATTTAAATGTTATCACAATATTGTCATTAGAGTTTGCATTCAATGAAATATTTTCTTATTGCAAACGGGCTTTCCTGGCTTTTTGAGCAGCAAAACAACTTATAATTGCATCGAAATTCAATTTCCTTGCCAAAGTTGCTTCGATGCATAGTGTAGCAAGTCCGGAAACACAATCTTGTGATGAGCACGAAGCATGAAAATTCTTTGTTCTTTGTTTGTTTATTCCAAAAACAAACTGAATTAACCCCCGCGGGCATTAATTCCTTTTTTAAATGCTACTTACACCCGCGGTGGTTAATTCCTTTTTTCGGTGGACTTTAATTCCAATTGTAATTGGAAATAAAACCTACACGGGATACGGGAAACAAATTACCAAACTCAATACCTTTATATGTAGTACCTTTGTATTTATACATATTTAGTAAGAAAACGGTGCAATGGCATGGCATGGCATTAACACCTGCGGGTGTTTATTCCAAAAACAAGTTGATCGATTTTCTCCAAAATGTCTCTTTAATTGAATTTTTCGGTTCGATGAAAACGATTTTGGAACATCCCCCAATCCAGTAGCAACTGCATTCCATTCAGATAAAATTTGATCCCATCCGTTACGAAAAATCGGAGATCAAATTGTCGAGATCTCGAATTTCAACGTCAATAGTCATGTTTCTGGCCTTAAGAATGATACTTCTTTCATTTATAGCGCTCAGAACCTTGCACCAAATCTACGCATTCAAATTTGTGCATATATTTTTAAAGGCCATTTACATCTCTTCGATTTTCAGCAGTTAATCACTTAAGCCTTCTAATGAAGTTAAATTATATAGGAATTTGTTAATTTTATACATTAATAACACAAGGGAACAACATTTTTGCAACAAGGATGAGACACATCATTTCTAGTAGATTTTTTGTTGCAGAAACTGAATCCGGACACAGAATTGTTCTAGCAGGTCAGGATTTCGAGATATTCTTACCTCAATGTGCTCAAAACACGGTTTTTGGCGATGTTTTTGAAGTAATTTTTTGGGGACAGAAAATTTGTGTAGACATTTGTTAATAAAGCATTCTTTAGAACTACTCTTTATCTTTCAAACCCTTTTTAGTTTGTTTTGCTACGAGTCTTTTTTCTCAAGAAATTAAATTTTAGCTACGGTACTTCAATATTACCTATGTTATATATATTGCAAATTTGTACTAGCCAACTGCGTTATGAAAACAAAATGGTATATCTTGAGAAAAAAAAATCGTAACGAAACAAACTAAAAAGGATTTGAAAGATAAATAGTAGTTCTAAAGAATGTTGTTTTTACAAATGTACATATACACAAATTTTCTGTCCTCAAAAAATTAATACCGTGTTTTTGAGCACTTTAAGATAAGCATATCTCAAAATCCTCACCTGCTAGAACAATTCTGTGTCCGGATTCAGTTTCTGCAACAAAAAATCTACTAGAAATGATGTGCCTCATCCTTGTTGCAATCAAAAAATTAATTTTTGTTGCCCAGTGTAATTGCTCATGTCTGGTAAAAATGTAGAGTTAAGATTCCGTTTTTACTGAAAAACTATAATTTCGAGGTTTCAGCGACAATCATCCCGAAAACGGCTCTATTTTGTTTTTAAGATACCGCCTGGTTTTTTTTTACAATATTAAAAATAAAGTATGTATGGGATACAGAATTTATTTTCGTTCAGATAAGTCCATGCAACCCAGACTTGAATAAATTAAATTATAACTCTCCCAAACGTCCACGAATGAAAATAAAACAGATTATTTTAGAAGCATGTGTATGTTAACATAAATAATTTTAAAACAACTCGTTATCTAAATCGACCAAAAATAACACAATGCCTAATAATTAATAAGAAAACAAATTATGTACATTGTACACACATTATGTTCAAGTTCATAGACATTAACAAAATTTCTTTTTAATCACTTGCGCCTTGCGTGTGACGTACCTATACTGAAACATTCTTAATATTAAAGGAAACTTGCTTACAAACTACGTCACTGAATTTAGACTTAAGTTTGTAATTGCAGTTTGATCTTAAACTTTCTGGGATAACGTCACAGTTCCGGGAATGGATTGCGTGCGAACTACAAATTCGTTTAGTAAAAGGCACGTAGCTGAATACAAACAAATAATCCATATTCCGTAAAACTTTTTCTATAGTTTATCATCATCTCGGAGTAGTAAAGTGCAGTCGTAATTTAGTTCTTGACTCAAAATAGTAACAAAAAGTTTGAGTGAATCTTATAAGAATTTTGTTATCATTCATATTTTAATGACCAACTTCAACGAACCTCAGAAATTACAATTTTGTTAAGACCTTATTTTATTTGAAGTGTTTATGAAGATGGAGTTTATTCAACATCTTTTATCTTTTTACAAATTTGGCGGTATGTATCTACTGAAATATAAAGACTTGTGTTTATGATTAATATCAGTAATCAAGTGAGTAGGTACTGATTATGAAAGTTTATTCCCTGATTGTTGTATTATAAAAGTTGTTCATGTGACATGTACACATTTGAAATTCAGATTCAGTGATTATAGGCTCGAGATTGCCTGCTAAAATGTTACACCTGTTTTGAAGAATGTTTTTCGTAAGGAAATAAACGCTTTTATACGTGATTTTTTACAAAACCGAGTTGATGCTTTTTACCACCAAAACCAAAATACCACTCTGCACTCTACCTCGTTTAAACGGTCAATGACTAACATTGTCTTCGGGTGAGAAAGGCGTGCGTTGCCTTCTACCCCTGCAACAAAACCTCCAACAGATGCACTTAACGTCATCCTGGACCTTCTTCCGATTGACCTCTTCATTTAATATCAACTGTCCTGCAGTATCTTGAGTCTCAATATGCTGCTGGAAATCTTAATCTTTTGTGCACTGCAATCAAACAAGCCTGATACCAGCAGACATTCTTTCTACAACTACCGATTACTGCATTCCTAAACACCTCAAAGAAGTTAAGAGTCTTGCTCCCGACTGGGACGAAGGCGATATGTGACGAAATACTTCGACACGACTATCTTCACAGATGGTTCGAAGATGGAATGTGGTGTTGGTGCAGGTGTCTTCAGTGAATTTCTTAAGATTTAAAAATTCTAAAGACTTCCCGACTTTGCCAGTGTATTTCAGGTAGAATTGAATACGAACAGATAGTCAGGCAGCAATGCAGAGAGGCCCTGAAGGAACTAGACCTGAGCGTTGCTCCAATCTGGATACCAGGCCATAGGTGATATGAGGGTAATGAGAAGGCAGACGAGCTAGCTAGGCAAAGATCAGCCCTTCACAACTCATTGGCAGAGAAAGTATATTATGCTACTCTTGAAGTTGTGAAGGGCAATATCCTGACAATATACACATCAGAAGCAAACTATGACATAGATGTGTCAGCTTAACCAGTTGTGTTATATCTAAGAAAATCTGGCTCGCCTATAACAAACCAAAATCAATAAATTTAATTTCCAAACCAAGGCATGACATAGCCAAGATTTTTGCTACTTGCACAGCGCACTGGCCTATACAGGAATATGCGGCAAAATTGGGTAGGTATACCATATAACACTTTCTGCCGTAGCTGTGGGGACCAGGCTCGGAAAAGAGCACTCAACTTAGGTAGAGAGTTCTTCAATGGTTTTCAGGAACTCTTTCAGAACTCCTGCAACAATAGCCACTAGCTATCTCAGTTTCTATCTCATTGTCTCATGCTGATTGAAATCTACTTGAGAAGATTCGAAAAATTCCGAGCTATCTTAATATCCTCTTGCCATATACCGATACCTACTGTGGAAAAATTAAAGAGAGTTCGTAAGAGGTGATTTGGGGTTTCCACCTGTATTTTCTCAAAGTAGCCTTTTGGAGAAAATCTGATCGTTGGGGTACTTTCCATCCAGTCAACACAGATAATGCTATTTCTGGTTGTCAACGACCGCCTTTGGTCTTTCGTCTCTTGGTGGTGCAGTTCAAACTGTCTTCTTTTTTGAGGATCGTGAGTGAAACATCAGAATGCTCCGTCTTCTTCGGCTAAATCAAATTATACTACGTAATTGACGAAATTTATTATTTCCTTACCATCGAATACGGTTACTCCTTATACTCACTCTGAGAAGTTAGAGCTCTCTACTGCTCACAAAGCTTGTGGCAAAGTTGAACAGAGTGCTTCCTTTCAACGTTTCTTTGTATGGCTCTTTTATAGCTGTATGTGAATAATGGCAGCACTTCACAACAAAGGGTTTTGTAGTGGTGGACGTGTGAACCCACGGGGATATGTGATAGCTACTTGACAACTTGTTGCCTCTATTAATCTTCACTCGGTTAGAGAGATGACCGAAAAAGTAAAATCTCTTGCGATGGCAGCCTTGCCTAAGCCCCTAAGAAGGCAGCCCAATGTTCTTCTTAATTACTTATTTACCTATCCGGTTCACCATGCAGGATCTCATCCATCGGGTCTCCCGCAGCCTTCAGTCGTCAAAACCAAGCGCTCCTGCATCTCTCGCTGCCAAATAAAGTCTCCGTGTCTTCAGAATTTTTGGACAACGTCTAACTTTTTTTCGAGAGTATCATGTCTCCGTATTCTTATCGTACAACACTCGACCCTAAATAGCGAGAAATCGCTGCTTCCAGTATTAACGTTTTGTAACCATGCAGTGGGCAGATAACACTTTTGTAGTTATTGTATGTAGGTACTTTGTTCATTTCAAGTCCAACTCCAATTTATCCTGTGCTTAAATCGCTTTGAAGGCCTCAAACACAGTCAATGTCGCCCTCATGGCCAAGCCAATGGGTGTAATTGCTGATAATGTTTTTTTCGGGATACCGAAAGCAGAAAGCAGATGTATGCTGTTATTTACAGCTCTCAATTCGATGAATAGTTCATAAGTTTCGACTTGGAATAATTTCAATAATTTTGTTAAGTCAGCCTAAGTTCGTGCAGAATATATCCGGAAAGATACAAGGTAGCGCTTTTGTAGACTGGATGCATGAAGCTTGAAGATCATGTCATCGAGCATGCATTCATCCTCAGACACAAGTAATCATTTGCGGGGATTGTCAACGGTATCCGAGGTTTGCCCTCCAACAAATGATATCACAAGCTGATTGACCACTAAACGCGTAAACAATTGAAAAGATAATGTGGACTTTTTTCTGATTTTTGTTTTTTTATTTTCCGAATCACTTGAGTTCACATTTAGAATGAAATCCATTTGAAATGCTTTTTTGAAATTATTTAATCTTTGAATTTTCATTTTTCTCTTAGATCATCAATTCCCCATCGATCTGACGAATGTTGCCAAAGACCACACAAACTTGGAGAATGATCCATTGCAGTCGCTCTATCGGCGCCTTTGTATATTGAACCGATGTGCCACAATGCGATTGGATAACAGTCATAAATCACATACTCCACAAGTAAGTTGCTATGAAGAACGCCAAAAAAGCTCATGTTAACCTTTTCGAATCGCTTACAGAAAGAAGATTCAGACGATGAAAACTGTGCTCTGAGCGAGAATTGGACATTCCAGCCACACATCCGACGTTGGTCTCGCATCGGCGAAATGGGTCTTGAACTCCCAACCAAACTGACGTCACAAGACAAAAACGAAAGCTCATCTAAGGAATCCAGTCCCGATCGGTTCGAGGATGACGATAGTTATGATATTTCTGGTGATCCCTTAAATCTCTCCTTATTGCCAAACGAGGGCGAACAACAAGCCGATGGAACGACACAAAATGATTCCGATACCTCGGCGGTGCGTTTGCGTCGGACCGGCAGTGAACGTTTGAAAGATGGTGCCAAGGCGTTTCTTCGACGAGTCGAATCGATCAAATCACGTCGAAGGAAACGCCAGAACCGTGAGGGAATCGTCATAAGTGGCCCTCAAGCCCTGGACTTGTCCGAGCTGGGTCAGCGGGTTGTCCGCAAGCCAGATGCAGTATACTCAACACCTCCTTCACCCTCAGCGGTCAGCCCGATGCACATGTACCCGAAGAGTCCCCTATTCCATCATCATCATCATCTGCAGCAACATGACTTGAAAATCCCGTCACAAAGTGAAAACTTCCTCCATCCCCATCGGATGACTACTGCCAGTCCGAAGAGAACCCCGACAACACCACGTTCGATGCGAACTAGCCCGCTGCATTTCTTTGGTGCCCCTCCGATGCCACATCTTAGGGAGGGTAAATCCGATGATTCGTCGTCGTATTACAGTGATAGCCAGGAATCATCGTCAACTGGAGGAGGAAAGCTCACACTCTCGCTGCGAAAAGCTCCATCAAAGTCGAGGAGGTTCCTCCAGAGAACGGGAAAGGTCGATGACATTGGTACTCATTCCGATTCTGAATGCCATCAAGGCAGGAAGTTCGTCTTCAAGGATAATAATTCCAATACAACAGAGGTGAGTTAAACTCAGAAAGAAGGAAACGGAATACTTTGGAAAGCTTTTTTTAATTCTGTTTTTAGATGAAAGTCAAAAGGCTCTCACGTGGTGGTTCATTGAATCTCGGCAAGGACGGTAAGAAACGAGACGGCTTCCGATCAGCGAGTTTTCGAACTCGATCAACGGTGCGTAAGGACCACAAGACTTCAGAGAGTGACACAGAAAATGCCAAAGTTGTCAGGTAAGCATTTTTAAAACTTTTTACTCGCCCATAGGTTTTATAGCAATTTTTTGATTTTAGTAAAAGTCCCGTTGTCCGATGGCATAGTTTCCAGGAAGAGGAACGCCCTCACATGATCTTCAAAAAGTGCTTCACCCGAAAAGTCGAACCTGAGAAGACAGAAGGAACCTCATTTGCAGCGATGTCTTGTGGCCAGTTGCATATCATTCGCAAGCTAGCTTTGGCCATTTTAACAGGCTACATGGAACGTTACTGCCCGACACATCGTTCGGGATGGAATTGGGAACTGCCGAAATTCATAAAGAAGATCAAAATGCCAGACTACAAAGACAAGAAAGTCTTCGGAGTGCCGATCCTGCTTACACTCCAGAGAACTGGACAAACTCTTCCGATGCCAGTTAGAGCCGCTTTCCGGTGGCTTCAACTGAATGCTCTAGATCAAATTGGTTTGTTCCGGAAGTCCGGTGTAAAGTCAAGGATTTTCAAGCTCAAGGAGCGCGTTGAGGTGGCCGAGACATCTGGCGAGTGCATGGACGTGTTTGATACACAGCAAGCTTATGATGTAGCTGATATGGTAAAGCAGTATTTCCGAGACCTGCCCGAGTCTTTGTTGACCACGAAGATGTCTGAAACGTTCGCGGCGATATTCCAGCGTAAGTTCTTCTTTGTTTTTACGAATTCTTGAACCTTTTGCTAATGGTCTCTCTAGATCTCCCACTCGATGTCCGTCTGGATGCGGTGCAATGTGCGGTCTTACTTCTGCCCGATGAGAACCGTGAGATTCTCTATGCTCTTCTCGAGTTCCTCACACTGGTGGCCGATAATTCTCAATACAACCAAATGACAGCCAACAATCTGGCGGTATGTCTAGCGCCGTCACTTTTCCACAATAGCCTCTCAGTGGGAAGCACATCGGTGGCAGCCTCGCCAAGACGGAAAAAGAATGCTGGGATACCTGACGCCAAAGAGCTCTCCGAAGCCAAGGCATCACATGAGTGCCTGTCGTTCATGATCGACAACTATCGGCAGATCTTCACAGCCTCGAGGGAACGTATTTCGAAGTGCAACTTCGGTTATATGGAGGAATCGAAACCTGTTCCGCTGGAAGCTCTGGGAGAAGGCATGCAATTTCACAACTGGCGGGGATATTTGTATGAATGTGCAAAGGCCACAATGAAGGAAGGAAGAGAGAAGTATTTATGAGTTGACTTATGGTAGGGGAAAAGGGAGTAATTTTGTTTCTTAAAGGTCTCGAGGTTGGTTTAGTACGGGGTCTCTGGATCCAAATGTGGAGATTGCGTATAAGAAGGTGGGCGATGGTCATCCGTTGCGATTGTGGCGGTGTACAACCGAGGTTGAGGGTCCACCTCGAGAGGTGCTGGAGTATATCCTCAAGCAAAGAGCTTCATGGGATGTGAACCTGTTGCAGAGTCAGACTATCAAGAAATTAGATGAAAGAACTGAAATTTTTCAGTACGTTTTCGATGGACAGATTTGGACAGACTTTTGTGTGCTAAGGTACGATATGGTTTAAAAGCTCAAAACCTGCGTGCCACCATTTGTTTTGACCATTCTCAGAGCTGATGTTTACCTTTCTTCTTTTAGATCATGGCAAACCGATCTGCCTCGCGGAGCTTGTGTTATCGTGGAAACTTCAATTGATCACCCGAAGGCAAAGTCAGTATTTGGTAGCGTGCGTGGAGTTGTCCTTGCCTCAAGATATCTTATCGAACCATGTGGCAGTGGCCGATCCAGAGTTATGCATCTAGCCAGGGTCGATATAAAGTAAGTTTCCGACAACATATACAAAACCATGACTTACCTTGTTCTCTTTATTTTGTCTTTCAGAGGCAAAACACCAGAATGGTACAACAAGAGTTATGGACACATTTGCTCGCATTACTTATCAAGGATTAAATTGGCCTTTAGGCATATTGCTGAAGGTCCCGAAAGTAAAGTGTGATTGTAGATTAACTAGTTAAGTCTTATTCTAAACATCACATCAAATTTAAACAAAATACAAAATTTGAATAAATGTGTAAATGTACTATGCGTTTCAAAATGACAACTTAAGTCTCAAAATGGCATTTAGTGTGGACTTTTGTCCGTCAAACATAAACAAAAAATCACAATAACAAAATCCCAGAGAAAAAAAATGTATTGTTATGAGGACCAATAATAAGGAGCTGTAAATTTTGACATTTAAAAAGTCCTTGAAAAAGATTCAAAATATTCAGAAAACAAGTATTTTATTGTAAATATAAATTTATACATATTTTTTTTATTTATGGTTTTTGTAAAAAAATGTTTTTTTCTATTTTTTAAAATTTTATAAATAAGTTAACAAACCCAAATACTCAAATTAAAAATATCACAAATTAAACAAATTTTTAAGCCGGTGAAAATAATTATTTACTTATTTTTTAATATTACATACAGTAGGTCCCTTAAATGTTAAATAAAATGTTTCAAAAAATTACAAAAATATAAAAATTCTACATTTTGTTAGTTAAAAATAGATAACAAGAGAATTTAAATATACAAAATAAAATATTATATACATGTATCTATATTTTTAATTCACATTCTAAATATTGATTGTTAATTGGTAACACTTACAAGTAAACGGTTTATTGTAATATTATTAACTAACTAATACAAAGGTAAAATTTTAAATGGAAACTAGTCAAATTGTTGAAATGTCAAAAATTAAAATTTAAAACTACTAATTTTTAAGGTTAAAACAAAATAACAAAAATTAAGAACTCTGTAACGTTTTTTTTTTTTATTAAATTAAGACAAAAAAGATTGAAAAAAACTACATATATACTTTGTAAAGCTATACAATACAGTATACATACATCCATTCAAAAGGTACATTTATGTATTTGAATTTAGAGCTGTATTAAGATGTGTCTTAAATTAAATACAGGGCGATTTTTAAACAAATTACAAGTTTTGTTTATTTATTTTTATTTTCCCTTATGTGCGTGATGAAAAAACACCTTTAACTGTGTGAGAAGTAACCGGGTACCTTCATATAAAGTCATATGAACAGGAATTGATATTACACCTAATTCATGTTTTACCTACTTCACGAACGTTTTTTTTTCGATTTTAGTTTTTACAATATTTATGGTCGGTTCGGAAAACCGAACGTTTTTGAACCACAATTATAAACCACATGATTGTATCACGGTAGATGAACAATTGTATGGTTATCGTGGCCGTACGCGTTTTACCCAGGCCGGCCCAAGCCAAAATCGCGCCCTGTGCAAGATTTTCAAAAAGCGCCCTTTATACATATATTTACGCAAATTCATATATACATACATACACACGCTGATACACTTATAATAAGCCCTTTTCACATTACCCAGGGGGTAGACTTTCAATGCGGTTTTTTTATTGAGGTATTCCCAGTAGGCCTAAGTAGGGCACAAACGCGTCACTGATGATGATCACTTGATTTATGAGTTAAAACAATTTGCACCAGACCAGAGTATATCAAAAAGTGATAAATTCAATAATGCCAAAAACAGTCGTTACAACCGTCATTCCTTAGATAGAACATAGGAATAGTAAACACTGTACAAGACAGTGTATAGTATAAGGCCCAAACGCTCTTACGCACCCCTAATTATTTTAAGTGTATGTATACGTTTTTCTTATTTTTTTTTTGTGACATATTTTTTCCATGTAATGGTCACGTGGTTCAAAGTTTAAAAAATAAAACTAGGCAACGCAAGGAAAGCCATACATACATAATATTGCTACATTCACCTACATAACATACCTACTGGGTACCTGTTAGAACAAATTATTTGTTGGCTTTTTTTATGACAGTTTTTTTTATGGACCTAGAAAATAGTGTGATAGAATAAAATTCGCACTAATGAGGTCGAGGTAGTGTGTCTGTGAATGCTTTCTGTATTCGAATTTTTCATCTTACACACTCTGTCCCAAAACTCAAATTTTAAAAACAACAACAAAAGAAAAAAACAAATCTGAATACAGAAAGCATACACACCGACTCGACCTCATCAGTGTTATCTTTTCATCTTGCACACTGGGTCCCAAAACTCACATTCTAAAAACAACAACAAAAATAGTTTGTTTATTTTTGTTGTTGTTTTGGGAGCCAGCGTTCAAGATTTAAAATTCGCACTGATGCAATCGAGGGGGTGTGTATGCTTTCTGTATTCAGATTTGTTGTTTTTTTTTTTTTAGAATGTGAGATTTCGGACCCAGTGAGCAAGATGAAAAATTCGCACTGATGAGGTATTGAGGTGAAGTGGATGTTTTCTGTGTTGAGATTTGTTATGATTTTTTTCTGCTATAGGTAGTATGATGGGGTGGAATATTTTCCGATTAGAATAATGGAAATTATATGAATATGTGTGCAAGAACTAACGTCGCGCAGCTGCGATGCCGCCGCCTCCAGAATTCTGCGCCCTGTGCATTTGCACATCTATGGTTGGTCCGGCCCTGCTTAGAAGCCATAGAAATATGGCATACAAATATTTTGGGCTTCTGATGCGTCAGCATCATATCCACTCAATGGACAAATTTACACGGGAAAACTCGCTGGGGAGGAACGCCAAACAAATATAGGTGAAAAAATAGTTTTGGACCTTGTTGCAAAATACTAAAACTCAGGGAGGAATGTCACAACTGATAATTTCTTCACCTCTATGCAACTAAGCCATGTATTGAATGACTGAATATGACTCTTGTTGGGAGAGTTAGAAAAAACAAGCAAACAAAGAAAGGCGAGTATTTTCCACCAACTTCGCGTTCCACAAAGAAGCAACAATTTGTTCTTATGTACCTACCTAAGAAGAATAAAGCAGTTGTAATGCTTTCATCAATACATTCCTCCCCAAGCGTTCAAAAAACCGAATCCGCCTAACCTGATATAAGAACTTACTATAATAAAACCAAAAGTGGTGTTGACAACATGGATAAGTTGCTAGGTGAATACACCACAAAACGGAAGACCAACCTTTGGCTCTATTCTATAACATGATTGATATCGCAGCTTAAGCTTCGTACATAATATACATGGATCAGAACCCTATATTTTTCACCACTGGCCGAAGGAGAAAGTTTTAGAAAGGATTTAGGTTACAGCTCTACAAAAAAAATATTGAAGATAGAGCTAGCAATCCAAAAATTGTATCGAAACAGAATATTAGGTCAGCAATTCAGGATGTACTTGGAAATACGACGCTACCCCTTGAACCAACTGGAACTAGGAATACAATTTCAAGGAAACGATGTAAGTGGTCTCAAAGGGGTTGTTGGAAGCTGTTTCATGTGTAGAAACCTAAGACAGAAGCAAAGGAAACTGCGAAAAGCATGTAGTAATTGTTCCCGACCGTTTGTTATGAACATTCGGTATCTTTGGTAAAATGTCAAACTTGTTTCCAAAATAGTTGAATAATTGGTGTTCCAAAAAAAAACAAAAAAACAAAAATACTATTACTATTTTACTATTACTATTTTTTATTTTCAGCTGAAAGGTCGTGCAATAGTTATGAAAATACGTTCCGTTTATATAAAGGTACCAGGGTACCTTGTCACACGGTTTGAGGTGTTTAACATTTTTAGCCGGATAAAACTTTTCCATTGTAGGTACTTATTTACTTCCAATCTATTAAAATATGCACAAAATATAATGTTAGGAGCTCTCGTAAAGCCATATAGCTAGCCGTTAAACTAATTTTTTTGGTCATTGAAAACAAAAAAGGTACACAGGTACCTTGTCACGCACATAAGGGTATTGGAATCTGTGGGTATCATTATTCAGTTTTGCGCAACAAGGCTTTTCTAATTAGTGGTGCAGGCATTGATTTTTGATCAAAAAGTTCAATTTTATGCAAGCATAACCAAAGCGATGTCTAAAGAATCAATGAAGCAAGCGATAAGAGCCTTACACTAAAAGCATATTTTGTTGCTAATTTGTGTTGCGAGGATTGGTTTTGTTGTTTTTTGAAAAAAGTGCCGTTAAATTATTATTATGCCTAAACAACGTTTACCGAGTCAGCTAGTAGGATATAAAAGTATCCTATAAAATAGTTATTTACTTCTTGTAAAACTTCAAACATTTTTATTGGCTTAGGTAAATTTAAGCAAATAGGTAGCACTTACTTACTTATTTATTTATAGTGGCGCAAGCGCTACAGTCCAAGTCGTCAAGGCCTTATCCAACAAGCGTCTCCAGCAAGCCCGGTACCTAGCTAGCTGTGTTCATTTTCGAACGCCAAGTTGGTTCAAGTGCTGTTCCACCTGTGTACTCCACCTGAGTTGTGGTCTTCCTCTTCTGCGACGTCCTTCCGGGTTGGATTCGAAGACTCTAAGAGCCGGAGCATTATTTTCCATTCGCTCTACATGACCCAACCATCTAAGACCTTAACTTTTCTGGCTAGGTCAAGGTCTAGACGGTCTTTTGAATGATTGTGCCTCTGGTATTGAAGTTGGAGTTTTTCAAGAATGATGTTGAAGAAATTCCATGGCAGCGCATCGTCTTTACTTTTTTTACATCAAAATCGTCCGCTTGGTTTTTTCCGACCATGATGGAATAGCGTGAGATTTCCATTGTCATCTTACACAGACAGACGAGTTTTTGTGCGATACCAAAACAAGACATTGTTGGCCTCTATAGACGCTTTCATACATGGCCTTGAAATCGATGAAAAGGTATTAGGTATTGATTTGAAGTTCCTGGGTCTTCTCCAAGATCTGCCGTAGAGTGAATATTTGATCGATGGTGGACTTTCCAGGTCTGAAGCCACACTGATAAGGACCTATCAGCACAGATAATAAATTTATACAGATGTCTCACCCTTATGGCGAGAAATGATATATGAAACTGAAAGCTACCGAAAAAAAAGCTTTTTCCAAAAGCCTTAACGCATTCACTTAATGCACTCGCTATCTTCACTTCGTCAATGTCGGGTGGGTGGAATTGTTGGCCTTCTGCACCCAAATTGAATGGTTCTGTATTGCTTGCGGAGTTTTGCTCGTCATCGCCATTATACAGTTTGGAAAAGTGGTCTTTCGATGTCCTCAGGACTGACTGTGGTTCCACTACGATGTTCCCATGATGGTCTCTACAGGCTTCGGTTCGGGGTGTATAAGACCATGCATTAAAGTGGGGAGGCAGAAATTAGCAACAATACGAAATGGTTATGCTAAGTGCCCGTGGCTTAGTGGTTATGTGCGGTGGCTGCTTAGTAGAACGTCGTGAGTTCGAGTCCAACTCGTGCTGATAAAGTTTTTATTTCATCTTTCACGGATACTGCCTCTTGCGAAGAACTGACAAAACTTCCAAGATTATCAATCTGTCATGAAAAAGTGCTTCTCAACTTTGCCGTTCGGAATCGGCGTCAAATTGTAGGTCCCCTCAATTCTTTATACGCACTCAGATAATTGTTGATTGAGATTAAGGCCTTTACTCTTCAAGACCAGTCGCGCCACTATTTATTTTTTTTAAATTTTTCTTATGCCGGTCAGGCCATTGCTCATTGTCCAGATGCTAATCGAGGGTGCTTTTGTTGATCGGAAATTTCCCACCTGCAAGCAGAGCTACATCATTGTTGGATGCTGGCTTTTGTTAATATCGACGCCAGAACGTTGACAGAATTCTGCAGACGTTTTGCGTTAAAGTTCAAGCATTTCTTCCCACTTCATTTTTCCAGGAAAGTTTCCGCCCTCTTACAATTGGATATTTTACTCCGCATAGAAGTAATAAGCCCGTCAATAAATGGAGCAATAGTCACTGACACTGTCAATTTCAATTTCCTCGGTTCTATCTATGTATGTCCTTTATTTCGAAGTTAGTTAACGGTCGAGGATGAAATTATACTCTTTCTGTTCTATTATTCATAGTTGCTTACTTTGCTTGAAGAAAAAAAAGGATTTGATTTCTTGACAAAAAGTTTAAAAAAATATCAGTGGCCTCTCCGACCGAGAGGCCAAGCTCGTGTTCTCACCGCGCACGTAAGCAAATATCCACTCTGTCCTTATACATACATTCTTATCACTGTCTTCACACTTCACAGAGTTGGATCTCTCTTGATTTATCTGATTCCCGAGCCTATCAGCTGAGTGTCACCCACAAGATCATTGCTGTTAAACATCCATGTTTCCAACGCAAATTTAAACATTCACTCTGTCGTCTACCATTTATTTCCTTACCAAGCTTCCGAAATCGTCCTTTTCCAACTTTTTCCTGTAACACGAAATCAAAGATTGGATAGGCACCCAGATCCAAATCTATAAGCGAGCACTGCTACTTTCGAAGTAAAGTTCGTAAGATGTTTGGATCTTCAGAACCCTGAAAGACTAAAGTAGGTTCTTTTCCTGTAAATTGACAGAAATTCTTTTTCTGACAACGTTTTCTGCCGACAGAGCAGACTAAAGTCTGCACAACTTGGACGTTTCCTGGTTGTATATTTATGAAATAAGTTGCTGGTGTACATTGGTCTTGAATTCCTGAATATTTTTCTGGACCGCAGTTTAATGTGAATTTGGAGTTTCCACTTGTCTTCTAAGGCCTATGGTTTCAGGACTTCAGTATCATCGTTGTCGCCCTGGACGATGAAGTTTCTGCCACAACCTCGACCATAACTTAGATCCGAACTGGGCCACTTTCAGCAAGTTCTTCCATGTAGATGTATTCCGATTGTTGGTCGACGCCATTAAATTTCTCATCCATCCAAGGCTCGGGTCTACACTATTTTTCTAGAGGGTTGGTTCTTCTTCTCTCAAGCGAGCTAAGTTTCCAGCTCACCACCGCCGAAGTGTACCAAGCTTAATTTCTGTCACTTTTTTCGTGTAAGATTTGATATAGCTTCTGGTCCATGGGTAATGTATTAATATAACGTCTCCGGAATCGTATTTCCAATTTTTTCTCAGTGAAACATCGTTTTACTTAACCCAGTATAAGTTGGCCAGACATCGCCTTTTCAGTTATCACTGTGAACTCTTTGGAAAACATAGATCCATTTCCATTGTTTCATGAAAAAGCTCATGACGACCATTGGACACCTGAGGCTCTGGTAAAATTTCATTATTCCGCACACAGAACGATATTTCCGCATCCGAAAGGTTAGTTACTCGCCTTTAACAATATACAGACGTAACGTAATTGAAGTCCTTACTCTCTCTCTCTCTCTTTCTCTCTCTCTCTCTCTATCTATCTCTATCTCTATCTCTCTCTATCTCTACCTCTGATGGCGTAAAAACTTAATAGCAATCGGAAGTAGTAGTTTAATGAAACGTTAAAGTGGTAGCACTGTTAGCATCTACATATTAATTATATTGCATACACTTAGGGTTAATTGCGAGACATTCAATTCTAGAGTGTTTACAAAAGTTGCATATAAAAAGGAGTTCAGAAAATTTGTTTATGCGCGCAATATTAATTTCATACTTTGAGGGAAAATTACTATTTTCAAAAACAATAAAATAAAACAAAAGCAATTTCGATAACCACAATGGCTAGACAATGTCGCATCTTGTTGGAAGATGCGTATGTTTATGTTGACCCAAAGCTCACCTTCACATATTCAAATAAAAACCGACGAACTGTTGAAATACTTCACAGCAATTAAAAGTCTGTCCGTTCTTCAATCAAAAGAAAACCCCGAGTGTTGTTTGCATAATTGGAATCGCATCGTGTGTCCTTGTCGCTTTAGTCCCTTTAATTAGGCCCTCCGTCATCAATTACCTTAAAAGCAGTTTTCTCCTCTATAGGGATTCTTGTTGTTTTGCTTTGAAAACTGCAGCCGTATAACTGTTGCTCTTTGAGCATCACCGGGGCCAGAAAAGTCATGTTTTCGGTATGCGTGAGCTTGTAGTGGCTTGCCGATGCAAAAACTCTGCCACTGTCTCCAGAGCTTCGTCAATGCGTCTCTGTCGCTACAGAAAACCACCATGCCATCGCGCCAAGTGCATTTCATCTGAACGGCATGTTGCCATGATGTTGCGAGGTTTGTTTATTGCAATATTTAAATTGTCGAATTCCGCGCTCCACAACCGAAAAGGCCAACATCACTAATGGGTTTCTTGTGTTTCTGGGGGCCGAAGGCATTTTGGCAATAGGAATCGACCGATTACGTTAACTGAAGTCGAAGTGTATAGAGACGATGTCAATTGGTGATGATTTTAGTTGACAATGGTGTTGTCTGTTTTGTGCTTTACTTAAAATGTGGAGTGAGAATGGAGAATGACCTGCATCCTTGTAAGGGTTTCTGGAGTGCAAAATGTGTAAACGCGGCAAATGGGATGAAGCGTGGTGGCATTGGCGGTTGGTTTTCGTTGTGTGTTCTGTGCTTTGTGTGACATTTTTTTGTTCATGTTTGGCCTGAGGACATTATGGGAACATGTCTTTGTATTTTCAACTTATTATGGAAGTGCGACTTTTGTTGTATGTATCTACTTCCATTTTGTATTTGATCATTACACTTACAGAATTGGATTGAGTAGAGGTTGAGTTAAGTGGGAAGGCTCCCGTTTGGCTAAGAACCATGTCCCAAAGTTCAATAGAGGTTTGAAAGAGTGTTCATGTATAGTATCTAAGTTAACGTAAGTATTACACCACTAGGAAGGAAAGCAGTATAAGGCCACCGCAAAGAAAACACACTTTGCTCTTTAAGAATTCTAATCCTTAAACGGTTGACCTTGCAGAAGAGAAATATAGTGACTGAGAGAGGACAAACAACTTGGCCGGATGCAGTGAAAAACGTGGTCTTATCTGGACTATAGTGTCATAATGAGTAATTAACTATGTATGTCTACTCGAGGAAACAGTAAAATGTCTATTTGACATTCCAAATATTCAGAAACATTTTATCAAGACGTGTACTCGTACGTTTTCTCTCAAAACATATTCGCCCTCATTCCATCCACAAGCTACTTGAAAATCAAAGTTTTTCCAAATCTAAAACACAAACATCATAATCATAAAAAAAACAACCATCGCGGGGTCATAAAAAAACACACACTACCACTTAATACTCGACAGACAGTTGGGACGTTTTATGATTGATTAGGTTGTTTTTTTTTCTATTTATTTAATCTGTTTCCAACACTCTTCAAAAATTAATGAGTGAAACTGAGTTTGTTTTTAATAAAAATAAAAAATGAAGACGAGGAAACTTTTGAAAATATGTTAATGGATGGTTTTTTATTGGGGCTTACAGAGCTCTCAATTTTGTTTTCTTGTAAGACTTAAACGACAGACTAAAAACGTCTTTGTCAAAGCATTATTTTTGCTTTTGCAACTAAGCTTAACTCTTACTTTAATTCCCAAGGCAGTTAATTGACTTATGAACTAAAAACCATTTAATTCACAAGCTAAAAAGTGAACTATGAATTAAAAACAAGACAGGCGAGACGAGTTTCGCGGGGTCGGCTAGTTTACATTAAAAAAAAAAAAAATAGTGCAATCCCGATGTTCCACATGACTGACTTCCCAGTCCGCTCGATTTATTGGTCGCCTCATTCGTGCGACTTAACGCCCCGCCGTTAGACTAAAATTTTCTGTGAAACTATGTATGTGAAGTGATGATCTTCGTACTAACATTGAGCGTGAAATTGCGGATCTAAAAATATAGTGCAGTATTGGGAGTGTCTACAATTGGACAAATTGTTATGGAAACGTGCCCAGCTATAAATGTCGTCTTATGATCTATGTTTGATTTTTCCAGTTTTCCACTCTTCCGTAAGATTTTTCTAATTTTTTTTTAAAGGCATTTTTAATGACAACTGTATTCACCATGAAAATTTCATTAATATCTGTTGGCCCTTTAGGAGCCCATACCAGACATAAAACCAAACGAACATGCATCCATTTTTATATGTAGAGAGATTTTGTGTATTACTACGGATGCATTGAACATGTATGTACACTCGGGCGTATACGTGTTATTTTTATAGATTTTTTATTTTATACGCTATTTTTTACTTTTTGTTTGTGAACCTTACGTTTTTTGAATAAATTGTTATCTTAGGCCGTGTGTGAATTGCGTTAAAATGTGTATTAAAACTTGACGTTTGGTTAAAATTTGACGTTTGATTGAAAATGGGATCAAATTTAGCCATTTGCTGTGTGAATTGCGTTAAAAGGGATATTTTTAACCAACATTTCTGCGTAGAACTAGGAAATTTCCCTCAACAAAAAATGTTTTTATCCACCTAGGTAAAATAATTTTGTGTACAAAACCAAAATTTAAGCAATAAATTTCATGAAAATCCACTTAAGATAACAACCAAACTCTGTTATATTCATTTTTCACGATTTTGCAGTGGTAATTTGATAATTTGAGTCAACAGTAAAATACATATCTTCAAACGAAAATTTCCCTTTTTGGATGATTGGTTCCTTCCATCTGGTAACACTGCAAAACATGTTTTCACAGCTGACTTCTGTTATAATTCTCAAAAGAAAAAACAATAATTTCGTTTTTCGATTTGAAAATATTAGGACTGTTTAATGAAGTAAGAATACATAGAATTTTATTTATTTTATTGAAATATCAAAGCAATTTTTAAATAGTCATAACAAAGAACTAAATAAAACGGAGAGGAACAGAACAGAAAAACAAAACAGAAGCAAAAACTTCTCTATCATTCATGAGAAAAAAATACACGTCAAAATTTTAACCCATTTATCCTGCTCCACAGCAGGATAAATTTTAACCCATTTTATTCCACCATTGGAAATCATTCTGACAAGCTGTTTAAGGTTGAGATATATTCCAAAAGCCTGGAGAATGGCAAAAGTAGTCTTCATTCCTAAAGCAGGGAAACCCTCCCACGTTAACCCTAAAGATCTACGGCCAATCAGCCTATCATCTTTCCTTCTTAAAACCTTGGAAAGATTGATTGAAATTCACGTCAGACATAAATTAAAACCATGTCTCATTTCCACAGCTCAACATGCGTACTCTAAGGGAAAATCAGTAGAAACAGCACTTCATTCGCTGGTACGTAGTATTGAACATTCCCTCAAATACAAAGAATATAACCTAGTAACTTTCCTAGATATTGAAGGAGCCTTCAACAACGTCAGTTATCAGGCGATCACAACAGCAATGGAAAAGCTTAAATTAGAGAAACCACTCATAGATTTTATAAGTCTCATGCTCAAAAGCAGAACAATAACTTCTAGCATGAGAAGTTTTACTACCACCAGATCGGTGAATCGGGGTACCCCCCAAGGTGGGGTCCTCTCGCCTCTCTTATGGAACATGGTAGTAAACGACCTACTAACATCATTGGAAGCAGAGGGTTTCAGGGTGATTGCCTATGCTGACGATGTTGCAATATCTGTATCTGGAAAACATCCCCAAGTTCTCTCTGAACTCCTACAAAATGCCTTAAATAGGCTAACAAAATGGGCTAATCAATGTGGCTTGGACGTCAATCCACATAAAACAGAACTAGTACTCTTAACGAGAAGGTACAAAATTCCTCAGTTTAGCCCACCCAAGATTAAAGGAATACCATTAAGCTTTTCCGACCAAGCTAAATATTTAGGCCTCATTTTAGACAAAAAACTAAATTGGAAGGCAAATATTGATGAAAGAGTAAAAAAGGCTACCGTAGCGCTTTTTGCTTGTAAAAAGGCCATAGGATCAAAATGGGGCTTCTCCCCAAAGATAACCCACTGGCTATACACTTCGGTAATCAGACCGATACTCATTTATGGAGTTGTCGTATGGTGGACCGCACTGGACAAGATGGTAAATCTAAACAAGCTCATCAAAGTTCAACGGTCAGCAGGTATGTGCATCACAGGAGCACTTCGCTCAACACCAACCGCAGCCCTGGAAGTGCTTTTAAACCTAAGACCTCTCGACATCTTCTCCAAAACGGTGGCAGCCAACACATGTGTGAGGCTTAAAGCCACCTCTCAATGGAACAGTAACAATACTGGTCATACTACTATTCTAGACAATTTCAGATCTATCCCAGATCGCTTAGATTATACCACCCCAAAAATGGTGTTCGGTAAAAGCTTCCATGTCTCTATCCCTTCAAGATCCTCCTGGGAAGAAGAAAGACCCCTGGAAGACAACGCGGTACACTTCTATACAGACGGTTCAAAGACCGACTGCGGAGTTGGAACAACTGAATCTCAGTCTATCATACAGGCTTCCCGATCAATGTAGTGTATTCCAGGCAGAAGTAATGGCGATTAAAGAGGCACTATCCTGGCTCAAAGAAAACGTTATATCTTGCAAGGATATACGAATCTTCTCGGACAGCCAAGCCGCTCTCAAATCTCTCGCGTCTGTCTCCATAAACTCTCAAATAGTCCACGATTGTCGATCATCTCTGAATGAGATGACGGAACAGTTTAATATTCACCTCTTTTGGGTGCCGGGCCACAGAGACATTCCGGGAAATTGCAAAGCCGACGAGCTCGCCAAAAACGGAACACTTCTGCCCAATGTTAGACAAAAACACAACATAGGAATACCACTCGCTACATGCAAATATCTTCTCAAACAATATGCTCTAGAATCAACCAATGCTAGATGGTCACAGGGTACCACCTGCCTAGCAACAAAGCAAATATGGCCAAGCATAGACTTAAAACGGTCAAAAGGCTTGATATCCCTGAGCAGACAAAATATAAGCTCTACAATTGGAGTAATAACAGGACACTGCCTCATAGGCAGACATGCTCTGAGGCTAGGGGTCTACACAAATGACTTCTGTAGAAGCTGCATGGACGAGGAGGAAGAGGAGACAGTCCAACACCTTCTATGTACATGTCCAGCACTCTCCATTAGAAGGAACAGCTTTCTAGGTAATCACTTCTTCGATAACACCAGTGAACTGGCAACAATCGACACAAAATGTCTCTCTAACTTCATTAGAAGCACGAATTGGTTTGTTTAAGCTCATTACTCTCCCATGAGTATTTTATGGTATCACAACGGACCCTTGAGGTCTAAGTGAGTCAACAACATCTGGACAGCCACTCAAACCTACCTACCTACCTTCACCACGCTAGTGTCAAGTTTTAACCAAACGTCAAGTTTTAATACACATTTTAACGTAATTCACACACGGCCTTATTTAATGTTTTTTTATCAATCAATAATATGAAAATGTTTGCCAGTCAATATTGCCAATATTTGGGTATAAAGCCTCCAAAAAAGCATCTCGTTAACTTATAGGTTCACAACTCGACCAACTTTCGTACAATAATGTGGACAATGAGAACCTAACTGAGTTAATTACTCAAAGAACCGTCCGACTGACTTCTATGTGGTCGTTTCATATTAGAATATCAAATGAGATATGAGGTATTGGTAAGGAAGAATGGATATGAATGCAAGCTAAACAGGAATATGTTGTTGGACGAAAAATATCCGATCAAAGTTCCATGAACATATAGGTAATTCGACGAAGAAATATCAGTTCTAAATGACATTTTACAATTATTTGCTGTTACTGACGTTTCAACGTATGGGCTTTAATGTTCCAATTCTTCAAATAGATCTTCCCATTCTTTTTCAAAACTTCCCTAAATTCTATGCAAATATACAGTCAGAATGGATCTCAAATCTTTTTTCAAATAACAGTAGAGTTTCCATTTGAGCTTTTTCCACAAATATAATGCAAACGAATACCATCAGAGAAATAAAGAACAAGGCTCGTAATTCATGCAAATGCTTATTTCAGGCGAAAAACTACACACAAAAATAATATGTTTCCCAAACACTATCATTTCATTTGATTATTTCAGTCATACAGACAAAAAATTTTGATATTCATCATTTTCCTCATCATTAATTCATCATTTATCATTTACAGAGCTACACACAGTGTCATTTTTTCATCATTTTTTCTGAAATGATGAAAAAAATGATAGTGTGCAGTTTTTAATGATATTATTCATTTACAACTTTGCTGATACCTGATAATTCGCTAATTCGCCATATGAATTAAAATTTGTGAAATTAAAAATCAAAATCTATTTCTTAAGTGACGACTAGGAGCATACAAATTTATTAAGGACATTGACTTTTTTTTCATTCATAAGTCACTTGTTTTTAATTCATAAGTCAATTATTAGCTTAGGACTTAATAATTTTTCAATTCACAAACATGCAACTGTGCTCTATTTATTTATTTTTTTTACCTTGCGGAAAATTATTTTTGTTATACAAAAAAAGCGAATAGTCCAAGCCCATGGAACTCAAGAATGTGACTCTTCTATTTAGTATCGACCTTTCTTTGGTTGGTTGTTGGCAACTTTTCAGAAGATGGTCTACTTAAGTGCTTGAGTCTAAGAGCTTTATAAAGAAGAATAAACAGACATACATTTCCTACATTCTCCATCATGGATGATAGTGAACTAAATTCGTGTAGACGCGAAATTTTGGCTGGACTGGAAACGTAGTTTTGTCTTGACCGCGCGTGGAGGTCGAAGCAGATCAGATCTAAGCAAAATAGAAGAAAAGCTTTTCGCTTTTGAAGGCGACAGTCCGACAGTAAAAAATCGGATAAACAAGTTTGCACGGGGTTTTTGATGAGCCACTTCCAGTCCAGAAGCCCCAAGAAAATGTGACGTGAAAACTGACAAAAGCCATGATCTCTTATTTGCAGACCGCAGCGCAGCGATTGAAGGTAGACGAGAAAGCTGAGAAGGTAGACATTTCCTGCATTAAATTTTGTGCATAAAAGAGCTGTTAGCGTAATGACCCCCCGTTTGCCATCTCCGCCCAACAAGCACAACCAAATCTGATGGCCAACATTTTATTGCGAAGATCCCATGCTGAATTGATAACCCTTTCCCCACACTTGAAGGAAAAAGTCATCTTCCAGCATAATAGCTCAACGGCTCATACTTCCGTTATCCCCACGTCCCTATTCACCAGATTTGGCCCCGTTGGCCGTTCGACCTTTTTGTTTAACAACTTGAAAATGTCACTCGCTGGGGCCGGGCAGACATTTCAGTCGAATGAGGGCTTCTTTACCTTCCTTAGACCTCGAGAAAACGTATTTTTTAGACGGTTTGAAAAAGTGGGAGAAAGCGTATCGAGGTAAAGGGGGACACGTAGGTACAATTATTGAACAGTGTTAATACTAAACTCGTTAGAGCTGTCGCCAATCCCTAGAACGATGTTTTTCTTCTTCCTTGTTTCAGCAATTTTTTCAACTGACGAACAGCAAATATTGTTTTTGGTGTGCCTTCAATATGATTCCTTCAACAGAGCTGCCTAATCACAGAAGTGAAGGTTTTCAAAATTCTATAAAATATTAAAATTGGCCTTTCCGTCCTAGAAATAAATAAAATAAATAGAGTGGCGCGACAGCTCTTGAAGAGCCAAGGCCTAAGTGGCTTACTCTCATCAACAATTCTCTGAGTGCGTGTGAAGAATTGAGGGGACCTACAATTTAACGCCGATTCCGAACGGCAGAGTTGAGAAGCACTTTTTTCATGACAGATTGATACTCTTGGAAGATTTGTCAGGTCTTCGCAAGAGGCAGTGCCCGTGAAAGATGAAATAAAAACGTATGGCCTGAGTAGGACTCGAACCAACGACGTTCAGCTTAGCAGCCCAACGCACTTACCAACTAAGCTACGGGCAACTGCGTCCTAGAGTTATCTAAAAATCAAGAGTGCCCATTTGAAAAGAAGCTTTCAAAAATATAAATAATACGACACGAAAGAATATTTTATTTTCATATCATTGAATGGTCTCTTTTCTTATGACAAGTCATTGGATTGAATTGCGTTAAATTCATTAAGAAGAAAATCAAAATGAAAACTCAAGCACACGGCCTCACCAAGAAAGCCAGAAAGCAGCAAAAACACATTTTTCTCTCGGTTCGCAAATTGCAGCAATAGCAAAACAATTTTACGTTCAATTGGAAAAATGACTCGTCCAAGTGCTTAATTTTCCGGAATCCCACACAAAAAACATAACGTTTGTCATTCAATACCATTTCGTTGCCATCCTCACGTCTCAAGCCCCCTCTCAACCCAAATTAGCAAACAAACAACATACACAGGTAATAAGCATTGCGCTACTGCTAATCACAAGAAATTCGACGACACGTCCGTCTTTTCATTTTTCCGCCGCACCGCACCGGTCGGGCAATGATGATTACAAAATATTCCCACCGTTTAATTTCAAGTCAAAGTGGATGATGACGAAAAAAGTGTCGATTTTTTGTTGGCTTATTTGTGTGTTTTTGGTTTTTTGGTATTTTTAGCTCGGCTAGGCATTTGATCCATCCGCCTTGAGAACCTGGCCCCCCTTTTCTATACAAAGTCGGTAAAATGATTTACATACAAGTTGTTTGGACTTTTGTGTGCTAGGTGTATTTTTACCTCGTGAAAAAACTTTTTTTTTCAGTTTTCCTTTTCAAACGAGTAATTTAAGTAATTTAGCGCAAAATATGCTCTTTGTGCCGACCTGTTTGCAAGAAAAATAGCGCAAGCGTTTTTCTGTCAACTTTTTTGTTTTTTCAGTTTTTTTTTCGTCAAACATTTTAGCACTTGTTTAGCCGCCACATAAAACTATTGCGAGTGTGAAATTGAAATTGTCGCGACTAAAAATACGCATAATTAACTACTGAAGGCTTTTTTAAAAGGACCAGCATAAACAGAATGCGTCTTGACGACAAGCAGTGGTAGGAGAATTTCACCAGTTGGTTGGGATCGTAAACAGTAGTTTTATAGAAAAACTCTTGGTCAGTTATCCAGTCAATACTTGATACGGTGACATGTTTACATCGGTATTTAGATTGTAGTTGAGTGTCCCAATTCCTTTAATCTACGTCATTGCCGCTGATGGCTGCATCTTCTTCTTCCGCCTATTGATTTGCTAAGGGGAGTCATGAAGTGATTCACGAATAATCGCTGAGTTGTTAAAAGTTTATTGTGGAAGCTGTTTCATGTTTTCTCATAACTACATATGAATCTCGCCTTTACTATTTTAACGAGCTTAGGCTAAAGGTTCAGGTCCAAGTCCCCCCCGGACTGTAGCGCCACCTTCTAATGATGCATTTGCTGCATACCTTAGAAATTCCAAAATAGGATAAGGAAGCGTACCGTCATCGATGACAAAATTAGGTTGAAGAGTGGTAACATTCCATGCCTCTTAAGATATGGAAGCGGGACCTATTCGTCGAAACGGAGGAAACTCCGTTTGATAAACCGGTTCAAAGCCGATTATTTGCCAAGATAAACCTTGTTGATAGCCGATTAAAAGATCGTTGATAACTGGAGGAAACTCCGTTGATAGCCAAGGGAAACCTCAATGATAAACGGTTACCAAGCCGTTGAAAGCCGGATGAGATACACTAGGGGAAACTCTAAAGGACGCACGCATACGTCGTGCTCATCTTTAACTCATCACAAATCCGAGAAGTACATGAGGTTCCGAGTCGTGAAGGAAGAAAATCATCTACAGGAAGAACTCCAGTCAACTTAGTCTGATACTGCAAATGAATTAATATATATGAAGCCATATATTTCTAAGTAAACTTAAATTAATACTGACGGATCCCCTGAGGATATTCCAGTCTTTAATATCAAGGAACATCACAACCTTAACTCAAAAAAAATCAGGTTAATGAAGGAATAGTACCTTTTCGAAACGTTTTGTTACAGGACTTAGAACCCCTGTGGATCATTAGTTCCAATTTCCTTTGCTCCTGCATGTGCAAGTCCCGAATTAAAAAGGCGGTTTAGGTAAAGGTTTTCTTCATTCTTATGTACGATAATAAGTGCAAGCTAAAGTTTGCATAAACTCAAACCTGCTTCTGTCCCGAAATCTAATGTGAATGCAAATAGGCGTATATGGCTGAAATGTCAACTTTTTGTTTTCAAATTACCTTTCGCCAGAGGGAAAATCTTGGTATACCATTTTAACTGCATTTTTATTCATTATTTATCTATTTCACAGGCTTGATATTTGTGTGTTCATGTATTTTACACACAATTCTTTGTCTTTTTCTTCCAAGCATTTTGAGCGATTCTGAGCAATCAGAAAAGTTTATAGCAAAACCTTGCCACAAACTGTCAACAATCTGTCATTTTGTGCTTCATCATGAAGTTTTCCAGTTCAGCTTAGTTTAATTTTGTCTGCTCCTTGGTGGAACAGCTTTGTGAAAACTGTCAAATCTCAACATTTATAACAGATTCTGACAGTTTTCGCTTAGGTACTTGTGCTGTTCTGCCTGTTCTGTTTTCTAGTTTTTCTTCTCTAAACAGACTTTTTAGGTAAATGAAGTTCCAGTAAAAATAAAGAGTACTCACTTCTCTGTTTGTTCGCCAACCCTACTTGACCTCTTCTTGGTGAGCCATAAACACTGTGCTATTTTATACGACCAGATCTCAGTTCCAGCTTTCTCCAGACATGACCTCATTTTTTGAAATTTTGACTTTCTCGTAGAACATAACCCTTTGAATATTAAATATAGAGACTTTCGAAATATAAATTATAATTTACTTGAAGAGGATGTGAACAATATTGACTGGAGGATTGTCTTTCAAACCCCTTCTGCCCATGACCAGAACCAATCTGTCACATTACTGATCTTTACGAAAAGCATGTTCCCATTGAAACGTTAAACTCAAGCACTCGTATTAGGCCGTGGTTCACAACCACCATACGCAGATTGATTTCCGAGCGTGATAGTGCATACAACCGTACAATTTCGTTTGAATGAGTTTCAACAATCTTTTAGATCCTTGCTTAACAAAGTTGTGCTAGATATTCGGAAAGCTAAGTCACAATTGTAAATCCCTTAATTTCACTGTAATCTCAATAGTAAAACACTTTGGAACAATGTGAAAAATGGTACTAAAAGTTCTTCTACGGCACCAGTGGATATTAACTTGTTGAACGAAAATTTTTTTTTCTTGCCAACCATCTGTCAAATCCCCTCTTCCCTGTAGTGAGTTAAGTGAAACGGATAGTGAAAACTTTTTGTTGTGTCTCAGCTGAAGATATTGTGGAAACTATATTATCTATCAAATCAAATGCCATTGGTCTTGATGAAAGACATCCATCTTTCTTAAAAATACTTCTTCCTACTCTTCTCCCACACATAACCCATTTGTTTAACACCATTTTAACTACTGGCGTCTTCCCAATGCAATGGAAAAAAAAACTAAGGTGATCCCTATACTTAAGACTAGTAAATGCAAGGATTTCAGGCCCATATCTATCCTACCTTTTTTGTCGAAGGCTTTCGAAAAATTATGCAATCTTTATCTGGAACACCACGACTTACTCACTCCCTTACAATCAGGTTTTCGCAAGAAAAATAACTGCATTACTGCGTTATTGAATGTTTCAGAGAAGATTAGGAAAGGAATCAATGATGACGAAATATCGTTTCTTGTACTGCTTGATTTTTGAAAAGCATTCGACATGGTCAACCATCGATTGCTTTGCAACAAGCTCTCCCGAGTTTTAACTTTTCGTCTACGGCCACAAAACTTATATACTCTTACTTGTCAAACCGGTCGCAAGCTGTCGAGCATAACGGTATGTTATCCAAATCTCTGGCTGTCACAAGTGGTGTCCCTCAATGATCAATTCTGGGACCTTTGCTTTTCTGCCTCTACGTCAATGAGCTTCCATAATGTTGTCAAGCATTATTTTTACTGGTATTATCTTACAGTGAAATTTAAATAAGTACTAAATACTAATAAAGGTACTACTAACTGTTAGAAACATATCGAGAGAATGAAGTTCCAAGCCATCAATCAACATTAAGGACAATTGGCATTTTTCCAATCGAAATTTCATCAGTTATTTATCAGTCTATTTTTAATAAAAACCTGAAAGACATTCTGAAGAAATTCACCTTAGTCTGCCACCATGTAAATAATAAGCACATGATATGTAAACAATTTGTTTTTCTGTTTATTTTGCTTGTTCGTTTTGCTTCGTATTTCAATTTTTCACTCGTTTAGTTTGAGTTTCATTTCTCAACAAAGTGGCTTTCCTAAGCCCCCAGGCCCATAATGATATAGAAAAATGAAAAATAAAAACCAAGAGCAAATAAAAATTAAAAGGAACAACGACGCGCCGACATACTGCATCGAGACGAGAGGACCCCTCCTGTGCGACAGTCCTAAATGTTGGCAATTAGGAGGCTGTATGTCTTCTGTTTGGCTTGTCGCGCACTTGAGTTCAACCAAGTGCATTTTTCGACTTGGCAAAAATATGCAACAAGCCACAGCGACAAACAAACAAACAGAATCAGCATCTGCCGAAATAACAATGCAACAAAAGAACATTAAACAAACGCCCAGAAAACTAAAAAGCTGGCTGAGGCTGAGCACGAATTCTCATATGGAATGGCACACAAAGTGTAAGAGTAGACGGTTTGTGTTCGAAGTTATATCGTTCGTCTTTTGGGGGGCAAAAAAGACGGAGACTGCATAAATGACTCTGACATTCTTCGGTGACGTCGAGGTAATTAAAATTCAATTGAAATGAATAAAATGCCATCAATTAAAAGGATGCTCGTCGTCGTTCGTGTTAAATACTCTTGCTCCCTGGGGGAATTAGTTTCCATTTCCATTTCTTTCTTTCCCGTTGTGTGTCTCTCCCGTTCAGACTGGGATTGGGATTGGGACCTATGGCCTGTCACCACTCCGCACGCTGTCATTCCTATGCTGAATCCGACTTTGAGTGTGTTGGTTTTTGTTTTTGACAAGTGGGTTGTTATTAAAATCTTTTGGAGGATGTGCCGAAGTTTTTTTTTGTTTTAATTTGCGTCTGCACTCTTTTGTGAGCCGTTTAAGAATTTCAGTTTAATTTATTGCAATCATGAACGAATAAATTATATTTCTGTAAGATTCATTAAAAATTATATTTCAGGGGAAAAAATATTAAACAACTTTGAAAACAACAATATTTATAGAATGTTTAAGCGTTTTTGAATTGGGCCCATTTTTTGCGGTTGATCTGTGCCATGGGAAAGGATTTGTCTTTTTTTCTGGCTTCATTAAAATTTTATTCGAGATGAGAGAATTTTTCTGAAAACAATAATTTATTGACACGACTAAAAGCTGCACTTTATTAGGCAATTTATTATTTTAATTAGTTGTTAAAAATGTTTTCGAATCAAAATTTAATTTTAAATCAGACGAATACGCAAATTTATGAAGTTTATTTTGAGATTAATATTTTTTGTCGGGAGACTGTCAGGTGGACCATCAAAAGGTGATTAAGTGTTGAAGGTGGCTGAAATTTTGTGAATTTCAAAAACGTAGGTGACTTATGTTTTGCTTAATTTTCAAAGAAATACGCAATCATTTTGATTCAGTATATTTTATATCTTCTTTTGATTTAGTTGTCTTTGAATTTCAAAATTTTAACAAATGGGAATATTGAATCCGTAAGCGAAAAGAAAAAAAAGAGAGCAGATACGTTGGCTTTGTGGCTCATTTTGTCTTTTTTAGGGTCAGTTTTTTAGGGCGCGACTATCACTTATAGATAGTTAAGATATATAAAAATACAGGTAGGTTAACGGCACTAGTCAACTTTTTTTTTACTTTCAATGTTAATATCTTTGTTTCTATTAGTTTTTCATTCAAATCTTAATATTTTTTCTACAACCATAAATATTTCCCAGTAGTTTGGTGTAGGTATACCTTAATTAACTGAAAGTTACTTATAACATTAATTTAAACTGATTAATTCTAAAAAAAGGGTGATTTTCGGAGTCTCCAGACGATAGTTCTAGTGTTCAGACGACTGAAAACCGAGTGTCCGGACATTTTCAATTAAAAACTCAATATCTTTTTTTCTGTAAAGTGTTGAGTATAGAGGAAACTATTTTCTGCGTCGGTGGTTATTTCCTGAATGTTTGGCATCCAAATAATTTAAAAATAATTCATAGTTATTGTTAATTCAGACGAAATATGTAATAATAAAAAAAAAACAAATTCGGGACCAGTCTCCGGACGATCAAAACAAAGTCTAAATGGCGCAAAACTATCGGGTTTCCTATCTGAATTTGTATTCATAAGTTTAGTTTAGTTTTTTAGTTTAGATTGACTTTTTATTTCAATATAAAATTAATATAATTATAAATATTCAATTTTCTTAAGTCTATATGGTTTGGCCTATGGCCGTCTACCAGACTGACATTTTTTTGAGTTAATATATATACATATGGCAAATAATCTAAATATCTCAATTTTCATCTTAAAAATCTTCATTTATAATACAATTTCTGTAACGAAGAGCAGCAACAATATAATTGTATAGGACATTCCAACCGACATTTCCATTTAGAATAGCAAGTAGCTCGTCTTCATTCAAACTTTCTTTTCCGAAATATCTCACTCTGAACTCTTTCATAATTAGACAAATTGCAATAAAATGATGAATATCTTCACGGCTGTTCAAATTGCAGAGACTGCAAAGTAGAGGCAAATCAGGGCGATGAGGCATGAAGTTAAGAGTGAGTAACTCTCCTCTCGTTTTAAAAATAGTGCTAATTTTATTTAGTGGCATGGAGTTAAGCAGGTATGTATTATTACCAAGACAGAAGTTTAAACGGTTGTAATAGCATCTAAAAAGTGACGCTCGGGCCTCAGCAGCATTTCTGTCATACAAGATATGACGTACTTTTCTAACAGTACGTCAAACTTTTTCCTCAACAGACTAGGTTGTTCATTTTGAGTTACCGTTAAATTCGTCCTGCATGTAGCTGCCAAATCTTCCCATTCTTTCACCATATGCCCTTTCGACATAATCGTACACTTCAACACGATTTTGGGTATTCTTTCATCATTCATTTGAAAAACTTTGACGATATAGTTAAAGTGTATGTTGAGAGTTTCCAATATCATGGGGGGCAGTCCGGTTTCCAGATGCAGCATATAGTTTGGAGTGTTTCTCGGAAGCCGGAAGATCCTTTTGATGAAGTAACGGAGAAACTTTTCGATTGCTTCAAAACAGCAGTAGCCCCAAACCTGAGCTGCATACAGCAGAATCGATGCCGCTGTAGAACGAAAAAGCTTGTGCTTTGCACTATGCACAATGCAGTCACTTTTGAAGCAGCGTTCCCAAACAGACGAGATTGCACGTTTTGACTCTGTTAGCTTCTGTTCGATATGTTTTTTCATATTTAGGTTCGAAGTAAATAGAACTCCTAGATATTTATACTCCCGAACAATTTCGACTGCCTCGTTGTTGAATGTCCACTTCTCGTTTCTTGCATTCCTGCCACCACCCGCTCTGAAAACCATTATCTTGGATTTCGATAGATTTATGTCAAGATTCCAGCAATTACAATAGCCTTCCAGCCTGTTCATCATCATTTGCATACCATCAACCGTTTCTGCAAAGAAGACTATGTCATCTGCGTATAAAAGAGCGGGTATGGAAACTCCTCCAAAAACTATACCTCCTCTGACCACATCTGTTATGTCGTTTATAAATAATATAAAGAGCAAAGCACTCAGGATACACCCTTGCTTAAGACCCATTTCCGTGCGAAACTCTGCTGAGACCGACGCTCCATCCCATACGTATGCTGTATTCATTGTGTACAAGGCTCTTATGATGTTTATTGTCTTACTCGACAGTCCAATAGTACAAAGCTTAAAGAAAAGCGCTTCACGAACGATAGAGTCGAATGCTGCTCGAAAATCAACAAAGAACGCATATAGCTTTTTCTTCCTCCTGATATAAGAATCGGCAATGTTGTACAATGAAAATATGTGATCCGTTGTTGAATAATTCCTCCTGAAGCCGGCCTGGAATACTCTTTCTTCTCACCCATTCGGACATTCTATTCTCCATAAGCCCAGCAAACAGCTTAGCATTTGTATTTAAGAAAGAGATACCTCTATAATTTGATGCCTCGTCATAGTTCCCTTTTTTGAAAAGCGGAAAAATTATCGATTTTTTGAAACTTTCAGGGACCAAAGCGTTTTCGAAAAGTCGATTGAATTCATTAGTAAGTAGCACGTAAAATTCATCAGTTGCGTGCTTATAGAACTCAAAAGGAATACGATCATCTCCTGGTGCCTTATTCACTTTAGCTTTCTCTATAACTTCTTTCACTTCATTTATTGAAAACGGTGCATCTAGAAAATCATCTGTGATTAAAGGGGTGCGTATTGTACTAAGGGGGATCTAATCGTTGCATTGAGGAGCTTTTTAAAGTGTTCACTTAGACTTGTGCTTGTAATCCTAGAGCAATGATGTTCCTGGTTCCATTTAAAATTTTCACGGCCTTCCAGAATTCGGCAGAACTGCGGGAGGAATTGATAATGGATACTGTCTCTTGCTCAAACACCGATTTTTTTAATAGACATATTCTTTTGGAGTCAGTATTTGCCTCGGAGTACAGTTTTCTAAAGATGGGTAAGTTTCGCGATCGGAATAGCTTAAGAAATTTAAAAGATAATTCTCTAGCTTTAAGGCATTCAGAATCAAACCACTTCTGCTTAAAACTGGTTTTATGTTTTTCTTGTTGTCTTTGTGGGTTCGCTTTTTTGATGGTCTGCGTCAGAACAGATAAATCGACAAATTCGTTAAGTTCCTGAAGTTCTCTTATTTCTTTTCTCATGTTTTCTTGAAACTTGTTCTTATTTCTTTCCTTCCAGCGCATTTTCGGGATAAGATTTAGTTGTTTTACCCCTGTTGGTGCTTCTGATTGCGATATTGTAAAAGTAACTTCAAGTGGCATGTGATCAGAAAAATTTTGAGTTCCTACTTTGAAATCACTTACTATTCTGTTCCAGATTCCAGATATAAAGCAGTAGTCTATTAGAGAGCTAGCTTGACCTCTTATAAAAGTTAGTTCACCTTCTGAATCTCCTGCGCAGCTACCATTCAACACATGACAGTTGTATGCATCGGAAAATTCCAAGATTTGTTCACCTTTTCGATCACAGGTTGAATCTTTTGATTTTCGATTGATATTAAATATAGGCCACTGTGTACAGAAAAAGTTATTTTGCGATAAACCAATCCTGCCATTAAAGTCGCCGATAAGCATGAAATTCGTTGAATCAACATCTTGTAGATCCTCGTTCAGTTTCTCGAAATCGGATTGCCAGTTACTGCAATTTATATAAATAGGTACTATGCACATTGAATCGCCACCGAGTTTAACATCCATCACATAAGAATTTACTGCTCTTCTGAAACTCATATCTACTTCAGCTAAATTTCTGCGATAACCGTAGAATAAACCTCCACTGCCTCGACCATAGTTAGCTGTTTTGATTGCATTAACCCATCTAGTTTCATAATTACTAAATATTTTTTTAAATTGCTCCTCTTCGTTTTCTAGTAAATGTGTCTCAAAAAGCATAATAATATCAAATTGTTTTACATAATTGAAAAAGTTTACAAATAATGATTTATTTTTTAATCCTGACACATTATAACTTAAAATCTTAATATTTACTAACATGTTATTATTTTCTTTCTGGTAGACAGCAGAATCTCACGCGTCGTGTGAACACACATTACTTGTGGATGCACCCAAATTAAATACTGGTTGTTGCGTTGTCACCCTGTGTGCTTGGCTGTCACTTGAGTTGACAGCTGGCTTTTTCGAAATGTTTGACATGTTATACACATTATTTTGATTTTGATTTAAAAGTTCATTCATTAAAATATTTAAAGCAGGAATGTCTCCAAAGAATGTTTTCAGAACACCAAGACCATCATTTTCACCACACTTCAGCCCCAACGAGGAGTCCCAGGTAAAAACTTTGTCCCGGATTACCATTCTGTCGTCACGAAAAGCAATTTTTTCTTTGGGCGTGACTTTTTCAATGAGCATCTTTCTTATGCGGAGGAGCTTTGCTCGCCTTTGACGAACATTTGGTGGAAGATCCTTCCTTCTGTATGCTTATGTTTTTTCCTTTCAGGGCGCTTGAATTCTTAAGCACGTTCCAGGCTGTTTCGCGAGATTTCATTTTCACAATAATTGTTGCTCTAAGTGCGTTGCGGTTGCGTATGCTATAAACGGATTCGACCAAAGAGTCTGCATTAGTTTCATTCAGAAGACCAGCGCATATGGACTTAGCTTTTTCGCAAGAATCCGGGTTGTTATTTGGCAGTCGTACCACCAGGTTCGTTTCATTGTTTTTTTGGAGGATTTTATCAATCTGCTCTTCCAATATTTTGTTTCGGGATTCAAGCTGAACTACCTTTTGTGACACTTCTTCGTGACGGATTTTAAGGCTAACAAAGTCGTCATGAAGACGTTGCACATCGGACTTTGTGGCTAGATTTTTGAACAGTTCATCGTTGTTCTCTTTAAGCAACTTCTTCAAAACTACTTCAACGTCTATTCCAGAGGATCCCATAGTAGATTCGTTAGCTAGGATTGCTATAGATGAGTGGCGTTTTTCGCTTTGAGGGTGTTCAGGAGAAGTTTCTACTATTCCTCGCTTACTCATTTGCTTAGGTTAGGTAATTGGCTTAAACTGTTTTCGCGAATGAGGGGGTTCTTATGAATAGAACTAACTTGAATTTATTCTTTTCTTGTAGAGTTGATTTAGATTAACAACTTGAAATAAATTTATAAATTTTAAAGATTTTAGATTTATGTTATTTTGAGATTTATTTAGAGAGCTCAGATTTTTTGCGACCACTTTTGACAGCTTACAAATGACAATTCAGTATTGTATTCATAATACTTACATGTTCCAAGGTTTCTAGTTTCCAAAATTTACCTAAAAAGGAAAGAATCCTTCAAGACTTAAATGATGTATATTGTATTTCCATATACTGTTTTTTGTGCACATAACCCTTTTATAGGGGTGAAACGTAAAAAGTCATCCTGATCGTCTCTTTGGTTTCTTTTTGTGTTTTTTGTGTGGATACCAATATATAGAATAACGTTATTTTCAAATAAAAAGAAAAAAGTGGGAAAGAAATTGGTTTTATTATTCCCAGGCTCATGTTTCGGAAAAAAGGAAACTATTTCTTTAAATTGTTGATATTTCTCCATCGATTGAAACCCAAATGATTTCAAAATATTGTCTGACAAAAGAATAAAAATAATGATAATAAAATGTAATTAACAAACAAAAATTCTATACCCAGTCTCCGGACGATTGAAATCTAGTCCCCGGATGGACGATCGAAGAGGATGATAAGTGGAAAATTAGCATTCTGGATACAAAAGAGCACTTTGGCCAAGGAAATTAACCATTTCAAAAAGAATTTGGATATAGAAAAAATATTAAAATAAAATCTTGGTTTTCAACGAAATAAATACAGTAAGTGTTGCTTTTCTTAAATATGATTCTGTTGAACTTTGTAACACTTATGTTTCTCTTTTCGACACTGGCAGTCCGATTAGTTTGATAAAATATTCCGAAATTCCAATGGGAGTGCAGTGCGAATCTTTGCAACCAACTGGTTATCGTGGAGTTGGAAATTTTCCAGTATGCTCTTTTGGAATTTTGAAAACGAAAATTAAATTCAATAGTTTTATACAATTTGTAGAGTTGTATGTTGTTCCCGATACTTGTATTCCTTTTCCGATTCTTTTGGGGCGCAACTTTTTGCGTTCTTTTAACATTAAATTATGTTTTGTTCCGAATAAAATTCCAAAACCAAAGATTGAACTAAATATTGATTCCGATATAGATAAAATAAAAATTAATAACCAAGTGTTACACTGTATCAACCGATTTTTTAATAAAAATGATTCCGATAAACAACCGTGTTCTCTATGTTGCCTTTTGCCGCAAGCTATAATTGCATCATGTACCAAGATTAATAACATTGAAAATTATTCTTTACCTTATGTATTTCTTATCAATCTTACTGAAGAAAGAAGAGATACATTTGATATAAACACCAAATTGAATTCCGAATATAAAAACAGAATTTTAGACATTATTCATTCCGATTATTTAAATGTCGATGACATTCCTGAAACAAAACATGATTTCGCTATGAAACTTCATTTAACTTCAAATATTCCGATTAGTTTTTCTCCACGAAGATTATCATTTACAGATAAGCAAATTGTTGATAAACATATTAAAGAATTATTAAAAAATGGAACGATAAGACCAAGTGAATCACCATATGCTTTTCCAATAGTTTTAGTTCCAAAAAAAGATGGTGAAAAACGGTTGTGTGTCGATTATCGACCCCTTAATAAAATTTTGGTCCGCGATAGTTTTCCTATTCCTGTTATTGACGATTGTTTATTAAAATTGGATGGCAAGAGATATTTTTCTACATTAGACCTTAGAAATGGTTTTCACCACATACCAATCCATGAAGAATCAATTCAAATGACTGCTTTTGTGACTCCTGATGGTCATTACGAATATACAAGGTTACCGTTTGGTATTAAAAAAGGGCCTGCTTATTTTCAAAGATTTATGATATTTGTATTACGTCAGTTTATAGATGAGGGTTCCGTTGTTGTGTATTTTGATGATATTACGTTAGCCACTATTACGATTGAAGAACATATTGCATTACTTAAACGAGTCTTACGGCGAATGGCTGAATTTCGACTTGAAATAAAGCCAAACAAATGCAAGTTTTGTTACGAAGAAATTGAGTATCTTGGATTTACAGTCAATAAAAATGGAATAAGGCCTAATAACGACCACTTAACAGCAATTAAGCATCTTCCGATTCCGAAAAACGTTAAAGACTTACAAAAATGTCTGGGTTTATTTTCATACTTCCGTCGATTTATTCCGTCATTTTCAACAATTGCAAAACCATTGAGAGACTTAGTTAAGCCTAATGTTCCGTTCTGTTTTGACAAACAATGTATTGAAATTTTTGAATTCTTATGTAATAAGTTAGTAACAAGTCCTTTGCTTGCAATATTCAGCCCAGAAAAGGAAACAGAACTAAATTGCGATGCAAGTGCGCTGGGATTTGGTGGTATTCTCTTGCAACGCCAGGATGATGGTAAATTTCATCCAGTAGCATATTTTTCAAAAGCAACTTCCGGTTCTGAATCCAAATTTCATAGCTACGAATTAGAAACTTTAGCAATAATATACTCACTAGAAAAATTTCATAATTATTTAGATGGTATACCATTTCGTATTGTAACTGATTGTGATTCATTAGCTTTAACTTTGGAAAGACAAAAATTCGTACCACGAATAGCTAGATGGGTCCTCAAATTGGAACAATATGAATATTCTATTCAACATAGAAGTGGAACGTTGATGGGACATGTAGATGCGTTGAGTCGCCATTTTCCAATTTCTATTAAAACAAGTGAAACGAAAGATCAAATTATTTCCGTTATTGATTCTGATAACATAGACCTACAGCTACATATTACTCAAAATAGAGACGAAAATATTGTACGCTTAAGAAACCAATTGGGTGTTACTTCCGTTCCGAAATTTGAACTTGAAAATGGCCTTGTTTATAGAAAATCCGATTCCGATAGATTACTTTTATATGTTCCAAGTGAAATGGAAGTAAATGTAATACGTTCCGCACATGAAAAACTATGTCATTTAGGTGTTGATAAATGTATTGATGAAATTAAAATGCATTACTGGTTTCCGAAAATGAGAAAAAAAGTCGAAGAGTTCATAAAAAATTGCCTTAAGTGTATAATGTTCTCTATTCCGCCTCAGTGTAAAAATCGTATTTTACATTCAATTCCGAAAAAACCTATTCCGTTTGATACGCTTCATATTGACCATTTTGGGCCCCTTCCGTCTATTCGCTCTAAGCGTAAGCATATTTTAGTAGTGGTAGATGCTTTTACGAAGCATATAAAATTATATGCTGTTAATTCGACAAGTACGAAAGAAGTTTGTGCTTCTCTCCAAAAATATTTTGAATATTATAGCCGTCCTAGACGAATTATTAGTGATAGAGGATCATGTTTTACGTCTTTAGAATTTAGTGAATATCTTATTAAAAATAATATTGATCATGTCAAAATTGCAACGGGATCACCACAGGCAAACGGCCAGGTTGAGAGATCTAATAGAGTATTAAAATCAATGCTAGCGAAGTTATCAGAACCCTTGCAAAACTCTGATTGGACTAAAATGCTTACGAAAGTTGAGTTTGCTATTAACAATTCAGTGCATTCCTCCACAGGAGAAACGCCATACAAGTTACTTTATGGTATTTCACAAAGAGGAGTTGAAATTGATATCATTGCTGAATATCTCGACGATAAATTTGAAAAACACCCCCAAATCTTGATCAAATCCGTACGAAAGCTTCTGCATGCATTGAACACTCACAAAAACGAAATTCTGATTTAATTGCAAGAAATTTCCGACCACCAATTGTTTATTCAGAAGGCGATTTTGTTGTTATTAGAAATGTGGACAATACAATCGGAACGAATAAAAAGTTTTCTCCAAAGTTTAAAGGTCCGTATAAAATACATAAGGTACTTCCGAATGATAGATATGTCATAAGGGATATTGAAAACTGTCAAATGACACAGCTTCCATACGATGGCATTATTGAAGCTTCTCGTTTGCGAAGGTGGGCAGATTGGCGGCAGGAACACGGAACAGAATCGGATTCAGAATAGGAAAAGCAACATTTTGTGTTATTATTTTTCCTATTTTTATATTTAATTTTGTTGATTTATTTAAATTAAATAATTTGTTTCTATTCACTCCAATCGAGACGATTGGAAGTCAGGATGGACGAGTTGTAGATGTTTTATTATTAAGTTATCATTTAATTATTCTAATGTACATATATTAACTCATTATTCAATTATTTCATACTTGCTATTTCACTACTTGTTATTTAAATTTTTTAAGGAAATCATATTTATTTTTTAAAGAGAAAAATCTAAGCTTAGAAATGTTTAATTATTCAATAAATAGTTTTGAACAAATAAAGACCTATATTATAAATATTATCGTTAAGCTTGCGAGTTCTTGTCTATACACTCTTTCGATTTTGTCAGGCAGCTATGGAACAAAACCGCCGTTTGTGACTTGTATTCGTCATCAAATCTTGATGGCCGACAAGTCCTCCATGTGGATCTCGGGGTTTTGACTTCTGAGACTTTCAGAAGACTATCCATTCAACTTCGTTTCCAACCTTGGTTTCTTACCTAGGGATGTCCTTGGCCTGGATGAGCATGAGCCTCATGCCCACTCAAGCGTCACTAAGCTTAATGACACATTTAGCCAGGAATTCGTTTGAAAACCTGTCGCTACATTTGATGATCAAGAAATCTCTCACGGAGTTGAAGGATGGAGAGGGACCTCCGTGCCCCTCGAGTATGTGCTCTATCACCAGATTCTGCAGTTTGGCTTCAATAGCCGGCCAATTGGCTGCAAAGGACTTCCCGTTCGTGGACAATTGGTCTGCTATTACCACCTGGAGATCATCTCTGACGATCTCACTCACAGTGTGCGCCGCCTTGCCACCAGTGACAGATTTCTTCTGTCTAAACTTTTTCACTTTTTTTCTCTGGAAGTCCCCGCTTAAGATAAAAGAGTGAGTCTCCTCTTTTCGCGCGGTTGTGCTTTCCAGAAATTTCTCGTAGTCTTCCACGACTTTAGTGTATTCTACCTTATCCACCCGATCTTACCAAGAACATACTGGGCACTTTTTGTTGAAGAAACATTCTATATTAACTTGAATGTTTTTATACTTTGTTTTTTATAATTAAGTTTTCTGAAATTGTTCTGTTCTAGAAATAAGTTTTTAGAATTTTCATTCAATTAAAATCTGCTGAACAATAAAGAACACTTTAAATTGTTTATAAAGACTATACGGACTCTTTACTAAGGACAATAAGGATTATTATCAATAGGTTATGGGCCCAGACACCCAAACCATTGGAAAATAAGAAAATACGGCAAATTTAAAGAAATAACTCAAGATACAGAAAATTTAAAGATCAAGTAAAAGAAAAATGCAAGATATGGCAGACACGACATTTTCAATTGCAAAACTGAATAATGCAAACTATTTTATATGGAAATATAAAATTGAAATGCTACTGATGAGGGAAGGATTATGGGCAACAATTTCTGAAGAAAGGCCGGAGAACGAACAAGATGCCTGGAAGACTAAAGATAACATTGCAAGAGCAACGATATGTTTATCTTTGGAAGATGATCAGTTGCATCATGTCCGAAGATGTACAACAGCTAAGGAAGTTTGGACAACATAACAAACTTATCACGAAAAATGCACACTAAGCAATAAAGTGATCATAATGCGTGATATATGTAATCTTCATCTGGAAGAAAGTGGGAATGTGGAAAGTCACATTGGTACGATGCGGGACCTGTTCACCAAATTGCAAAATGTAGGAGAATCATCGTTCACCGAAAGCTGGAACGTCGCTATGCTTCTGAGCAGTTTACCTCGCAGTTCCGATACTTTGATAACTGCATTGGAATCAAGACCGGAAGCGGATCTGACGATTAGTTTTGTGGAATCAAAATTAATTGAAGAATACAGGAGGCGTCATCCAATCGAAGAAAAAGAATCCCAAAATGCTTTATTATCCATGAAGAAGAGAACACATTTCAAGAAAAACAATTTTGAGGTAGAGTGCTATTTCTGTCATTCCAAAGGACATCTGAAACGAGATTGTGTAAGGTATATTGAATGGAAGAAAAAGCAGCCAAAACAAAAAGTCAATATAGTCTCAACAGAACAGGTGAGTGAAGATTTTTGTTTAATTGTTTCTGACAGTACTTCTGGGAAGTGGTTCGTCGATTCCGGAGCTTCATGTCACATTTGTAAAGAAAGAGATCTGTTTGCAAATTTGATCCAAACATCAAAAGCAATGTCATACTAGCTAATGGAACACAACTTCAGTCTGAAGGACAGGGAGAAATTCGTCTCAAACTTTTAAATGAATTTCGTAAAGAAACTACTGTACTGTTTCAACAAGTACTTTATGTTCCATCAGTTAAAATGAATTTAATCTCAGTAAAGAATTTAACGGCTAAAGGATGTGAAGTTAATTTTAAAGATGACACTTGCTATATTTATAAGAATGGGCAGTCAGTTGCCGTTGCGAAAATTCAAGAAAATCTATATTCGTTATCACAGCATGAAAATATTTTTGTAACGAAAGTAGAATGTGCAGGAAAATGTATACATTATCTATTGGCACAAACTACTTGGTCACCGATCAAATGACGCAATTTTAGAAATGAAATCGAAGGGACTTGCTACAGGTATGAATATTGAAAGTTGCAAAAATCAAAGTTCTTGTTGTATTTGTCCAATTGGAAAATCGACTCGTGCTCCATTTCCAAAGAAGATTGATTTTAGTTCAAGGGGGGTACTTGACATAATTCATACGGATGTTTGTGGTCCTATGGATGTGCCAACTCCGTCCGGAAACAGATATATGTTAACTTTCATTGATGACTTCAGTCGTTATTGTCATTTATATCTACTTAAACATAAATCTGAAGTATTTGAAAAGTTAAAAGAGTACATTGCAATGATTAAGAATACAATGAATAAGAAACCAAAGATTATAAGATCAGATAGAGGAGGGGAGTACACCGGAAGCAACATGGTTGACTATCTAAAACAAGAAGGTATAATTATACAATATACGACAGCTTACTCACCGGAACAAAATGAAGTAGCTGAGCGAAAGAATCGTTCACTTGTAGAGATGTCAAAATGTATGCTTTCTGATGGAAAACTTCCGAAAGCTCTATGGGGTGAAGCTATATCTACAGCAAACTACATACAGAACAGGCTTATCACTAGATCTACAGGAAAAACACCATATGAAAGATGGTTTGAGAAAATACCAGATTTGACACATTTTACAATTTTTGGACAGGAAGCTTTCGTTCATATTCCAAAGATTAAGCGAAAAAAGTTTGACGATAAATCAGTTAAGATGATCTTTGTTGGTCTAAAGCTTATCGTATGCTTCAAAAGAATAATCGCATACATATATCAAGAGACGCTACTTTCATCAAACAAGGTATTATAGAAAACAGTTCAGATACAGTAGAGAATTATACAGACAAGGAATCTAAAGAAAACTCAAAAGAATTAACACAGAAGGATAGGGGAAAATATATGTTTATTGAATTCTCACAGCCAAAAATAAAGCAACAAGATACTGACGATTTAAATTCATCTTTTCACAGCTTTATAGATGAACATGTTTATGATGAAGAAACAAACCAGCAACGACAAGAACCAGAAGAATCAGAAACTAACCAACAAGGACAAGAACCAGAAACAAACCAGCCAGAACAAGAGCTCAGAAGATCTGAAAGGATAACAAAAGGTATACCACCGGTCAGGTACATAAACCAAATTCAAGATGCAGATCCAGTCACATATGAAGAAGCTATTTGTGGACCAGATCGAGAATCCTGGTTGAAAGCTATGGAAACTGAAATGAAATCACTGGAAGATAATAATACCTGGAGCTTGGTAGATATGCCAATGGATCGAAAACCTGTTGGTTGTAAGTGGGTTTTTAAGCGCAAACAAGAAACGAATGGTATACGATTTAAGGCACGTTTAGTAGCGCAAGGATTCACTCAACGTTATGGTATCGATTACGAAGAGGTATTTGAACCAGTTGTTTCTCATACAACTTTAAGAACATTATTTGCAATAGCGGGACAACGGAAACTTTTGATTCATCATATTGATTGCAAGACAGCATTTCTTAATAGTGATTTGAAGGAGGTAGTATACATGGAACAACCAAAAGGTTTTAAAGTTTCAAATCAAGATAAGAAAGTTTGTTTGCTCAATAAAGCGATATATGGATTAAAACAATCAGCTCGTTCATGGAACAAGAACATTCATAATGCACTTGTCGAAATGGGTTTTACTCAAAGTCAAGCAGACCCGTGCTTTTATATTCAAGAAAACAAGAATGCATTTGTTCTCATTTATGTTGATGATGTCCTTATAGCAGCATATGATGAAGAAGATATAATTAAATTTAAAGAAGATCTTAAGAAACATTTTGGTATAAGAGATTTGGGATCAATTCAAAATTATTTAGGACTGAAAGTTGAAAGAGAAGGAAGAGGTGTAATTTCAATTTCGTAGTCGAGTTACATCGATAAAATTGTAGTAGAAACCGGACTTTCAGAAGCAAAACCATCAACTATACCAATTGAACCATCCTATGGAAAATCAAGCAAATCACAGAAGGGACTGAAAAACAATAAAGAATATCAAAAATTGATTGGCAGCTTATTATATATTGCACTTAATACAAGACCTGACATATCCGCAGCAATTTGCATTCTAAGTCAAAAGACATATGAACCAACAAAAGAAGATTGGATTGAATTGAAAAGAGTAGTTCGTTTTTTAAAAGGTACATCAAAATTTCAACTATCATACAGTGAAGTCAACAATCAACAACTTGTCGGTTTCTCAGACGCTAATTGGGGCGAAGATAGAAACAATCGAAAGTCGACTAGTGGATATCTGTTCAAAGTTTTCGGTGGACTTGTATCTTGGAGTTGTAGAAAGCAGACTTGTGTAGCTTTGTCATCTACCGAAGCTGAATTCATTGCACTTGCTGAAGCCGCAAAAGAAGCTTTATGGTTAAAACAGTTACTATCGGAATTTCAAGAGTCATTAAATCAACCAATTCTCATTTACGAAGACAATCAAAGTTGTATTAAGATGGTCGAAGGTTATAAATTCAACAACAGATCTAAGCACATTGACATTAAATTTCATTTTATAAGAGACTACGTTGAAAAGAAAATTATCAAGTGTGAATATTGTCAAACAGATAATATGCTTGCAGATTTATTAACGAAACCTTTGCCCACAAACAAATTTACAAAATTTCGAATGAACATTGGACTTGTCAACAATATAGAATGAGAAGGGGTGTTGAAGAAACATTCTATATTAACTTGAATGTTTTTATACTTTGTTTTTTATAATTAAGTTTTCTGAAATTGTTCTGTTCTAGAAATAAGTTTTTAGAATTTTCATTCAATTAAAATCTGCTGAACAATAAAGAACACTTTAAATTGTTTATAAAGACTATACGGACTCTTTACTAAGGACAATAAGGATTATTATCAATACTTTTGTACTGATTTTTTCTCACCAAACTATTGTATTTGCGTTTACGTCCAAATTTTTTGCTGTTTTCGCCTACCTGTGCTGTTGTTGTGGTACCACTGACACCGCTGACGACAGCAGGTGCTTCAGATGGCTTAGCTGTTTCTGTTTCCAGTTTTAGCTGCACCCTTAGCTCGTATCATAGTTTATTGGCTAGAGGCAAGAAGCTCGTCTTCCGACGAGAAGCCAGGAGAATTTGATCCCAGTGCCAGTGATGGGTCTACCACGAAACGCCGAATGCAAATATCTCGAAAACAAAAATCTCGAATGTAAAAACCTCGAAAACAAAAATCTCGAACGAAAATAATCTCGAAAACAAAAATCTCGAATATAAAATCTCGAAATACAAAAATCTCGAAAAAAAAATCCCGAATGGAACCATTATCTGAAAAATTATTTATTTTTTCGAGATAAATTAGGTTTTTAAGATAAAAATAAATGTTGTTTTTTTTTTAATTGTTCATTTGGGATAAATTTATCATTAAAAAAATAGAAAAAGAAAATTTTGTTAAGCTCAAATGCTTAGCTTTGTTACTTCAGTGAAATTCGTGACTATTTCTATGCATTGAATAATCAATTTTCCGAAAGTAGAAAGCAAATTGGGAAGTGGGTTTTGACAGAAACTAGACAGGTACAAAAACACAAAAACCTATGTATTTTCGGTCTTTGGTGTTGTGCAGTTCAAACAAGAGAGATCTTAGCAAGAACTCAAAACAAAGTTAAGTATTAGCATGGAAGACTTAAGGTTTAAGTTGGTAAGCCGCACGCTGGCCTAAGCAAGCTGATTGATATCTTAGCACAGGAGTCAGTTCAGGCAAAATGTAAAGTAGATAGACTTGAGATGGGGGAAGAATTTAAAGTCAGGCGGGAAAATGTCCTTAAAGAAAAAAAAATATTGAAAATAATGGAAGAAAAAGAAGAAAGAAGCCATATCGGTTACTTGAAGCTTAGCTCAAAACTCTTTTTTGTAAATTTAATATTTTGTTGAATTTTGTAAAATATTGTTGTATATTGTACAATTTTGTTGAATTATGTTGTTTTGTAAAAAGTTAAAATAAATAAGATTATGAATTAAATTACAAAAACATATGTCCATTCAGAAATAGAATTTAAAAAAAATCTCGAAAAATCTCGAATTACCATTTTTTTTTGAGATTTTTTCGAGATATTGTCTTTCGACCTTCTTGTACGTTCGTGATTTTTGTACGTTCGAGAATTTTGCATTCGAGATTTTTATTTTTTTGTTTCGAGATTTTTTACATTCGAGATTTTTGTTTTCGAGATAACGTCATGATCCCGCCAGTGATATATCATTTTCAGATTTAATTTCCATTTAATTTCCATTTCATTTTCCTTTCCATTATTCATTTTGGTCCCACGAGTAATCTCGAAAAGAAAGGTCAACCCCGACAGAGCCAGCCCCGACAGAGACCTTGCTAAGGCGCCCGCTGTCGATAGTACGAAAGAAGAAATCTTTCTCCACGTCTGATCTGGTTACTAATATAGAAAACTTATGCTCAAGGTACATACTTTAGCCTCTTGGATGGCATTCAAAACAGAGCACTAAAAAAGATTGGTGATAAATATATCTCCTATTCGTTCAATTCATTGAAATACCGTCGTAACGTTTTGTGTCTCTCTCTGTTTAATCGTTACTTCTCGGTTAATACTCTAGTGAAATAGCCAGTTACATTCATACCTTACACAATTCACCCGTTATACGCTTCTAGGAATGCTCATTGTCATCAGTTAACCCTCGAGCCCTATTTCGGTTGTTTAGTACAGTCACTCGTTTTTCAGCCGTACTACACGGATGTGGAACACTTTACCACACTCAGGCTTCCCCAGTCATTGCAATATTTAGAAATTCAAAACAAATGTACACCGACATCACCTATTAAACCCTCTCTCCATTTCATGGTGCTCGCATTGTACTCTTGAGATATAAAGGGTATTTAAAAAGCCCTTCATTGTGCGCTAAGTATAATCAAGAAATAAAGGGCAAGTGAAATTCGGATCGCGGAATTGCTAAGACTTGCTAAGAATTGGATTTTTTAAAGATTTTGTTAATATGAAAATCCAACTTTGAATTAAAAAATAAACTCCAAGCACACTCACTGAGATAACTCGGGTCAAAATGTGCTGTGAGATAGCGTCGTTACATGAAGATTTTGTTCGCTTCTTTGAGAAGGTCATTGTTTAACATTTTGTAGGATTGAAATTCAAATTCACAGATTTGTTTCTGTGAAAAAGAAGAGGCTCCGAATGGCTTCCCTGAGGGACTCCCAAATTTCCAAGAAATGCTTTAGAGACAAAATGCCTAAATTTCACTTGAACTTTTATTGAGATAGGAAGATATATCTAAAAGATGTAAAATTGGAAAAGCCAGATGTAATCGCAGAGAGAATAATTGATCGAAATCTTTCCAAAAATCTGTATAGATGCAATCAACTTTCTGACCACATTCGAGAGGGTTAACCGACATGAAACCATGCTGTTGGTGTCAAATGCTGTTCTTGCAATGAAATGCTAAATTGCCACATACAACTTGTAATGACTCATTACAAATTCCCTACAACAAACAACATCAAGCACGAATCACCTCATATTTTTCAAGAATTATCCGACAATCATCGCACCGCCTATTGCTAACCGCAGCAAGCAACAACAATGCTGTTGCTTACTATACAAACTACAAGCAGTTGCTAACCAGCAATCAACATCGAAACAAATCACCTCATGCATTTACTGCTAGCGAGAACATCCGATCATCATCCCACCGCCTGTTGCTAACCGTAGCAAACAGAAACAATGCTGTTGCTACCCAAACATACAACAGCAAAACGGTAAATCGCACAGCAGCCAGACTATAAACAGCCGGCTGCCAGCACAAGGAAGGTCAGTCGCAGCCAGGCAGCAGTAGCGAGCAGACGTTTGCTCCAGCAGTGGTGAGTATCAAACCAACTAACCGGACATAGACTTCCCCCCACCAGTGGTAAGGGGTCTTGTCATTTACACGCTTACCAGATAAAAACCGAACTAACCAGACATAGACTTCGCCCACCAGTGGTAAGGGGTCTTGTCATTAACACACTTTCCAGATAAAAACCGAACTAACCCGACAAAGACTTCCCCCCACCAGTGGTAAGGGGTCTTGTCACTAACCCATTACCAGATTCGTCTGTGATTTACCGGGTTCGCCCGTGATTTACCGGATCCGTCCGTGATTTACCAGATTCGTCTGTGATTTACCGGGTTCGCCCGTGATTTACCGGATCCGTCCGTGATTTACCAGATTCGTCTGTTATTTACCGGGTCCGCCCGTGATTTACCGGATTCGTCCGTGATTTGCCAGATTCATCTGTGATTTACCGGGTCCGCCCGTGATTTACCGGATTCGTCCGTGATTTACCAGATTCGTCTGTGATTTACCGGGTCCGTCCGTGATTTACCGGATTCGTCCGTAATTTCCCGATTTCGTCCACAGCAATCAAGCGAAGAGTCACTCCTCCCAATAGTGTACGGCAATTCCCGCACCAGTGAGCCTAAACGGTAGAAACACTCAGCCACCCACACGAACCCAATTCAACAGAGGGGGAACTTTCCGAAGGCGAAGGAACATACACCGAAGAGGATCTGCGACGCTGCAGCAAAGCGATTATATAGGTTTAATCGAATTTATTTTAATTATACAATAAGCCATTGTTAATCGAAATAAGAAATAAATAAAGAATTATTGACCAAAACTAAAGTTCTGGTACACTTTAGTTTAAACCCTGGGAAGACCGGCGAGCTTACCTCAGCCCTTGATAAAAGTACCTCACAAACTTGTTAGAACACCAAGGAATGCTTAGATATAAGTCTCTAATTGGCGACAATAAAGTTCGAAACTGGAAACGCTCGGTTTCCATCAACCATCACCAAAGTATAGCACTTGGGTTGCTGATTTAATGTGGCGATATGGTTGACTAGATGTCATCATGTTTGATTACACATCCTCGATTGCACAATAGCTAGAAAACTCCAAAAATACTCCGTCTACTTAAACAGTCAAAACAAAAAAAAGTCCCTCTTCACACTCAATCATGAAAAAAACACATCCGAAAAAAAAAACAATATCAACCAGAAGCTATCAACGTGTTTTAAATTCTCTCATTTCGCCCGATTAAAATTGCAAGTAATAAAAATCGAAGCAAATGAGATTAATTAAATCAAATTAAACAAATAACATGTAATTTTTAAACATACTCAGTTCTAACTAAATATATCAACGTCCAGTAAAAAAATAACATTATTAAAATATCAACTGAATTCAGAAGCGGATTAAGGAAAAGTAACGCCTGGTGTTTCAATATCCCGGACGGAAATGTGAGACTCTCCTTCATGTTATGAGGTGATCAAACTTTCGATCTAGACTTTTGAAATGCGAGACTATGAAGTTATATCCAAGAATAATTACGTAAATCGATTGTTTATGCATTGGGCGCCACTTATCCCGAACCGGACCATTTTCTGCAACAACCATATTTGCAATTAATTACGCAATTGAGCATGGCAGCATGAATTAATTTGGAAGTTATTTTTGTTTCTCTACACATAGATATTGCAATAGCCTCTTGCAAAGTGGATTGTGTGATATATGCGTCATTACTCATTACGAGTGGGTATCATTATAAAAGTCACAGAATTGAAACAAAAATAAAATTGTCGATGTTTAAAATAATTCCGATTGCATTGAATGCAACAGCAATGACATCATTTGATTTGTTTGTATGATTTTATCGAATTAATTGAGAAAAAGTCAAAAAGGCCATGCTGTCGAGAGGAGAGATTGGAGCGCAGTCAGTCGTGCAAAACAAAAAACGTTTAATATAATGCGCCATTAAATTTCAATTAATTATGATATTTTACGAATTGCTTGTGATACGGACTTGGCAATTCGTGAAATGGGCCTTCAATTAAGTTTAATTAATTTCCTAATTAAATCAATCCTATTGAAAAGTAGTATACCTAAGTATACATAGTCGCTAGCGATGTGTTTGACTGCAGGACATAATTCATTGGAAACGGATTCAACTATTAAATGCTTGAATTGAAATTACATGAAATTGAAATTGAGAATGGTGAATGTTGAAAATGAGAAACAAGTAAAAAAAAAAACATACAAATTTAAAATAGTTTCATTTTAATTACTTTTATACAAGCAGAAGGTTTTTAGTTTTTATTTTTATGTTAACATGGGTCATGGAAAATTAGCAAGCAACAAAAAACTTTCGAACTCAATAGTGTGCACATATTTTTATTGTGGGGAATTATGAATATTTTAACAGAAGTTGGAGGAGTAGCTAAATTCAAACGATAAGTAGTGTAACCACTTTAGTCTTCAGAATAGTGTTTGACACTATTTAGCCCCATTCCGAAAGAGTTTCTGAATCTTTTCGTGACAAAGGAAAAGAGTACTCTCCACCTTATAAACGCACCAGCTGACACCTTAGTCATCGCCAAGGCGATATTTATTGGTCAAATAACTTACTTACTAAACCGACTCAAAATCCGTGAAGGATCTCAGCTTGAGATACTGTAGCCATACATCGGGAACGGTCCCTCGCATGCACTGTCCAGTCGCCAAAGCCAAGCGCTCTGGTATCCGCAGTCACTTGGTCCTTGTACCGTAGGTTCAGTCTTCCTTGTCGTCTCGAACCTGTGGGCTACGAAGAGAAGACTTTCTTGGCTGGAGCGTTGTCGTCCATTCGCTCGATGTGGCCGAGCCAATATAGTTGTCTTTTCTTGGCTTTCTGGACTACATCCACATGTTGGTACAGCTCGTACAACTGTTCCCCTTTTTTACTTATCGTCCATTCACACAACACTCGGAGCCTTAGATTTGTACTTAATCAGAGACTTGTATAGCAGACACTTTGTCTTTCGATTGAGAAGTTTTGAACCCAGTTGTTTTGTCAAACCGAAGTAGTTGCGGTTTGCTAGGGCATTTCTTCGTCGGATCACCAAAAAGGTGTCGTTTGTGGGATTGATGTTTGTTCCAAAGTAGTTCCTTAACTACCTCGAAATTGCTGCTACCAACAGCGACATGTACTTTTTTTGTCCTCATTCACTTCAAGACCAACGAGTTTCGCCTGTTCTTCAATAGCTGTAAAGGCCTAAAGACAGCTCTCTTGGATTGACCAATGATGTCTATGTCATCCAAAAAGCCTAGGAGCTGGGTGGATTTGTTGAAGATAGTGCTTTCCGTGCGCACACCTGCCTTGCGCACTATCTGCTCCAGGACTATGTTGAAGAAGTTACATACCAGCGCATATCTTTGTCTAAGCCCTGCGCATGTTTGACACAACTCGGTTGAACTGTTACCCATTTGCACATTGCACTGCGTATTGTTTAGCGTCATGCGGCACAGGTGGATCAGTTTGTTCGGGATGCCGAATTCAGACATCGCCATCATAAGCTCTTGGCGGTGGATGCTATCATAAGCAGCTTGGAAGTCGATGAAAATATGGTGGGTTTCGGCTTGAAATTGCTAGTCTTTTCCAGGATTTTCAGTGTGAATATTTGGTCTATTGTTGTTCTGCCTGGTCTAAAGCCACACTGGTACGTCCGATTATTGTGTTGCAGAACGGTTTAAGACGCTCACACAGTATGTTGGATAGGATTTTGTTTGCAACATTAAGCAGGGATATGCCTCGGTCGTTTTTGCATGACATAGGATCACCTTTTTTTAGATGGGGCATATGGAGCTTATCGACCAGTCAGTGGGCATGCATTCTTCCTCCTACACTTTGTTGATGACCTGATGGTGCATGCGTTTCATCAAAACAGCTCCTCCATATTTAAAGAGTTCCGGCTTTTGGATGTCTCTTTCTACCTGTTCCTTGCCGGTGGCTGGGACTGGGTCGTCACTGGCTCGCTCGACATTATGCGCATTCAGCTGCTGTTGGAAGTCCTGCTTGAAAACATCTATAATTCCCTGTGCTTCGCAGACTAGGTTTCCTTCACTGTTTCGAAGAGCCTGTGTCCCGGTTATGAAACCAGAAGCTAATTGCTTTGACTTTTTAAAGAAACGTCACGTGTTGTTCTTGGCCCGAGACTCTTCCAGATCTTTGAGCTGCAAAACTGCGGATACTCTTTTCTTCCTTCGGAGTATCTTTTTCTCATTTCTCCTTTTTGTTCTCTTGCTGTTCTTGTTTTCCGTAGCAGCATCTGCAAACATGCATTTTCCGTCTCTCTTTGCAATAACGCGCATTCATCTTCATACCACGGGTTCTTTTTCTTAGGTGGAATTTTCCGGGAACACATTGGTCACACTGGACAACGAAATCCTGCCATATCTTTCGCATTCTTCAGATTTTGCCAAGTATGATTTCTTTGTCGAAGCGACAGAGTTCAGTTGAGAGGAAAACAGAGGTGGCAGTGCTTTGACCTTATACGCCTGGCACTGTGTAATGTTGGGACTTTAAAATTGCTACAACATGCGACATCTGACAGTTACAATGTCCTTCGTTAATCTCACATTTTCTCGTTTCCGGTTGTATCTAACAAGTTATCCCCACCCAGAAAACCAATTTTCTCTCCATTAACTGACATAAACTTTGACAATCCTAAGGCTATTCAAACAAGACACTCTCTCAGACTTAACACGGAAATGTCAAATGCTTTCAAGAAACTGTCACAAATCATTAATTTATTAGCTTTTTCACACATTACAAGTTCAAATAAATTTCCTTCAATCGGAAAAGGATATGACCTCCGAAATTACCCAAATTAACATCTAATTTATTTTTAACACTCCAAACATATTTACCTTCACCATCAAACAGTGATACAAACCAATCTCTCAAGATGCCCAAATCCAAATACGTAAATTATGATCTCATAAAACCAAATAAAAATCAAACACTTCCCTTGATCCCTTTTCATCTGTTTCCATTGCAGCATGTCGATGTCAGATTTTCCAATCCATCGAGCCAAGTAGAAAATTGAAAAAAATTACAACGAAACCTCAAAAGATTAAGGGGCGAACACGAAATTAATTAGAACTTTAAAAATACACTTTGACAGGAAAATCCATTAAGAGGTCTCTCTTCCACGCTGACATCCATAGTCGACCGAAAGAGGAAACATACAAACTACATAAATATAATTTGAACAAACAACATTCACATTATAGTTTGACAAGTACGGGTACCGCGCTACCGCATGTAATATTTAAAAATATCTCAAATTGGATTTTTTGTTCATTTTTGAGTTTCCAACAGGAGCTAACCCAAATCGTAGAGTGGAACAAGAGTGGAAGAGTGTGATGCTGATGGCCTATGGACACGATAACGCATCTTCGTCGGTTGTTGCCGAATTATGTTTGCTTACCACTTAAGAAAACAATTAAAATTCTTGGGCAATATTACTCATAGTTCCGCTGGCTAAGTTATCTATTTTTTCCATTTCCGAATAACCTGATGAATTGCTGTTTTTTGTCTGTTCATCTGAATGATTTTCTGATCAGCCTCAGTACCTCATTACATTACCGCTCGCGATGGGAAAAGGGATTCTGCTGATAGCCTATAGCCGCTTTTCTTTGTATATGAGGAAATTGATGCTGACTTCCTTTCTCCCAAATTATAGCGCAGTGTACAAGATTTACTTCCTCCCAGGACTCCTTTGAAATTTCAAAACTGAATTATCAAAATGATAGGTTATTATTTTCTAGCAATCTCAGATTCAATTTCTGCACTTGAGTACTGACACGATGTTTATTGTCCTGTAGATTCCATTGAACAGTGTTCAACAATTACTGCTAGATGCAATCCACCCCTCAAACTATCGAATTCGCATAATTCTTGAACTCGAGTACAAAAGAATCCATTGCGTGGCTTAATCTTACATTTGAGACAGACAATACACCGACACCCTATTATGTTGTGTTCGCAGTTCACACTATGTTTACCATCAAAAGGTTCGGCTAATCCCTTAAGTGTTCCTGATTTGAGATACTCAAATTTCGTGCGATGTTTATAATTTCTTACTCAAATAAATTGAAAAACAAATGAAAGACGTAACCTGATTTGTTGTAGAAATTAATTTCAATTATAATTTTCACATGGCAAAATTCTGGCTTAACGCAAAATTATAAGTAATTCCGATGGAAATACATTTTACGTCAGTCTGTAGTTTTATAATTTTTTTTTATCAAGTCAGCACTAAAAAATTTGCCTATGGCATTTAAACACTTACTACGTGGGGCTTTCAACTCAAGATTTGAGATAAGCAACTTCTCCGATCGATGTAGAAAAACCAACAAATGTGTTCGAAAATCGAGACGTATAAGTTGTCGTAGCCAAGGTAGTGCTACAATAATCCCGAAAAGGACCAAAACAATGAAATGCTGCAAGAAAACTCAACGTCGAAACCAAAAGAGATTGACAGATCATTCTGATCGAGAATCAAGTAACCTCTTAGTGAGTCATACTCATATGCAGCAAGCATCAAGTATCGAAGACCAGTGGCAACATTGCCATTTGACATAGAATGTTGTCGATTCAGCCAAGCAGGAGACATACAAAGACAAGAGCTGCTCGTGAGCTCTATGAGCAAAAGAGGAAAGAGAAATACTGGCTTCTCAGGAGAAAATAGAAGAAGTATGAGAAGCGTCAGATCGAGGATCTTGAGAGAGCCAACAGCAGGAATGAAGTTCAGAGGTTTTATCGGAAGGTCAAACAGGCTACAGAGATAAACAAGGGAACATCATAGTAGAATCGCAGTCAATGCATGGAAAAGACCACTTCTGTTGACTGCATAACGGCGACGATGAACAAAATCCATTCGTCAGGCCGAGGCCTTTCATCGGACACGATGACAGCAAACAATTCCGTGAACCCGACCAATAGAAGAAGTGAAAACGGCAATATCATGGCTGAAGACCAAAAAAACCACTGGAGTAGATGGGCTAGCTGCCGAGCTGTCCAAAGCAGCAGGCGATCTAGATAGGAACATGCATCAAATCATTTGTAAGATATGGTTGTAAGAATGCATGCCCGATGAATGGAATCTCAGCATTGTTTGTCCGGTCCTGAAGAAGATCCTCTCTGCTGTAATATGTGAACGTCTGAGGCCTTTCGTCAACAAAAATTATTCTTATCAATGTGATTTCACACCGGGAAAGTCAAAAATCGACCAAATTTTCACTTTTCGGCAGGTCCTGGAAAAAACCTATGAACTCCAAATCGACAACCACCATCTTAATAGCGAGTTTAAGGCTGCGCGTACGGTAGTGCGAGAAAGCGATGCGATGCGAGAAGCGATACGAGAAGCGATGCGAGAAGCGTTTTAGATGCGAGATGGTGCGCACAGTAAAAGCGACTAGAAGTGTCAAGAAAATGGAGTCTTGTCATCATTAGAAAATTAATTTTTAAACGAAAATTTATATTTCCGGACGTTGAAGGAAAGAAAAACGACGAAAAAACATATTAAGAGAAAGAAAAAATTCATCATGTTCTTTATTTAGTATTTTTCATAATAATTAAAATATACCTACACCAAAGCAAATTCGAAAACACACAACGCAAGATGGAACTGGAATAAATAAATTTTCCTTTTTCTATTTCTATTTTCAAACGTCACAATCGAATTCAAAACAAACAATCTCGCTTCAACTCGCTTGAAAAACTGGTCGGAGCGAGTTGCTATGCGAGAAACTCGCTCAAGATATCGCTTGACTGTACGCACGCTCATAAGAATCAATGTAAATATTTTTCTCGCACACAAACGCTTCTTGCATCGCATCGCTTTCTCGCACTACCGTACGCGCAGCCTAAGGCTGCGTATGACAGCATCTACCTACAGAGACGAACTGTATGAAGCTATTTCTAGTTTTGGCTCCCTACAAAGCTCGTTCGCTTGTGCAAAATGGCGAATGGAGTTTTCACGCTGCGCCATCAAGGTTGGCAACGATCTTACGTAATCTTTCGATTTCAAAAAGAATTCAGACAAGGCGATGCACTGTCATGCGATTTCTTTAACATCGTTCTTGAGAAGATACAGCAAAACTCTACCGTCAATACCAGAGCCACTTTTTTGCCGAAGTCTGTTCAACTTCTGTCATACGCCGGCCGGCAAAACGATTACATGCTGTCTTCGAGGAAGGACAACCAACACGGAACGGGTCCGACAGATCGTCACAAAACATGCATATAGGAAGTAGATAAATTTATCTCACCAGGTTCCGCTAATCGTTGTTTCCTTGAATGGAAAAGCCCTCTATCGATCAACTAAGGTAAAACTATATAGCACCGTCATCACTCAAGTCCTGCTGTATGGTGCAAAAGCATGGACCCTGACAAAATTGGATGAATGTGCCTTAGGCTGTTTCTAGGGAAAAGTTCTTCGGGTGTGCATTGATGGGTAATGGAGAAGAAGATTCAACAACGAACTTTAAGTGTTGTACAACTACAACTACATGGACCTAGCCGGAAGGGTAAAGGTTTAGCGACTCAGCTGGCTCGGTCATATAGAGCGGATTCGCACCAATGCTCCAGCCCGGAAAGCCTTCAACACCATTCCCAAAGACCCAATGGACGAAAAAGTAGAGACTCAGGTGGCTTACCGCTTACCCAAGGACCTCTATAAACTTAGAGTGCAAGATTGTTGGTTGAGGCCGATTTTGTCAGGGACCATCTTCCCCAAGTCCAACCTATTGTTGGCTTATATGCTGACGACATCGACATATTTGGAAGTTGTACAATCTCATTTACCAAAAGGTTGAAGAATATAGTTTACCCTGTTTGTGAGGTTGTCTGATTTAGGCGACGGACGCACGCAGAGTTTGGTCGTAAGCCTTACAAAATCTAATGGAAAACTCTTATAATAGTTAGAGTCAAAAGGCCTTACAACTAGCCCATATAAGCGAAGATCTAGACACCGGGAAAAAAGCGGAAGTACTGTTACTTTGCCATTAGAAAAATCGGCACTGTTAAGGCGGCTTCAATACAGCTGCTTTTGAATAAGTTTATGGATTTAAGGGTAATGTTCTTCTCGATCTGGTTGCGATTCTTTTTCCAGTGGTAAATTCTGCAATGAGAGTTTTTTTCAAATAGTGGCTCGGACATTGTATTTCAGGGGTTGTAAACGTGAGGAAAGTTATGTCCTGTAAACAAAAACTTAACGTTTGTATCTTTTGTTCTTCGGAGCTGTGGTGTTGTCCTATTATTACCATAATGAGAGCCACTCAGAAATTGATAATTCGAGTTATACGATAGATGACAGAGGTTGGTAGAACTTTCCGAAAATTCCTGGTAAATTGGTTGTAGTTTCAAAGATCTCTGTTAATGCTCTTTTTCATAATGCGCATCTTGTATTGTAAAAGTTTCTCGGTCAAAGCCCAGTAGATGAGTAGAACTCCAGGAGAGAAGTCATATGAAGTGGCAACTTCACTCCCCCGACTATTATTGAAGCTTGAGCACTGCGTCATGATGTGTGTACGTACCATCAAACGCTTCAATTTAACATAATCAGCCCAAGTATCTTCTTAGAGTGTCTTGCCGCGAGTCTATTAATTCGATTTGCCTGTTGAACATAAATCACTTCACTCCTATTCTCTGATCTAAGGAATTATTATTCAATTTCTAGCATGAAAGCCTAATGTCCGCTATACAATGTTTCATGTGACTGTCTATAGTTGCGTTCGGGAGGGCTGTCTTGGCATGAGACTTCCTAAATAGAAAGTCGTCCAAAAATAAACTTCACTCATCTAAAAACTGATCTTTGTCATCGTCATAATGATGATCACAGAGACTCTGCAATCATCAAACAAAACATCCAACAACTCGGCTCGCTCATAAACATTACAATGTGTTAACAAAAATCTGTTTTATTTCCCGTTTGATTGCCTTGGAAATTGAAATATCTAATGTTTGATGCATTTCTGTGATCGCAGGGAGATTGAGAAACGCACACCATTCATCAGGAATATGCGTCCCATAGCGTCTGTATCATAAGGCATGCAGGATGTTAAATATTTTGTTTTAATGGCGGTTCATTGTTGCGTTTGATGGGCGTTCCGAGCGTGACGTTCGAGGTTGGGTATGTTCTCTATAGAATAAACTGTCCCGATCGTAAAACGAGATTCCTCAAGTCTCATCTCTCATGCGACTGGCTCTTTTAGAATTTAAACTTTTATATTGTCGAAGTGATAAAGTGAAATTCTCTGTCGTTGTTGAATTCCAATTTAATTGGACATTTCTGTTGTTTGATAGCATTTCGAAAAAGATGAAGAGCCCAATAAAACCTATTAACATCATGTTCGAAAACAACACTCTACGTCGTCATCATCGTGCGTCGTGTGTCGGCCCGATCGATGTGCGTTAAGTGACTTCCGTTTCTTCCCTGAGGGAGCGAGTCAAAAATGTCCCCATCGATATAAATTAAGTGAAAAAATACTATTTTATTAAGTTTAAGATATTTTCTTTTTATTGGCTACAAAAAGGAAGAAGATTATTGATAGGTTAGGTTTTAGGACTTGAAAGAACCCGTTGATAGTTTAATTTTATGATTTATGAATTTGGCAGGTGCAACACGCGAGAGGCCTGACAGCATCAAGATTTAGAACTGGAACTCACTTTTGATGTGTTTTTATGACAAGTTGTTTCACTTTAACACAATAATTATGACGATGGGTCTTGCTTAAGTGGGATAAATCATAAAAATTTGAGTGAGTTATTGTGTTAATGATTTTATTAGATGAAATGGGGGACTACATAGTTTTTTTCGTTTTGAAAAAAAGCACGTAAGGTATCCCATTAGAACGATTAATGTTCGTAAATAAATTTTGGAGTGTTGGGAAATTTCTTGCACATATGCACTTTGGGTGTGCCTGTGCAGGTGTTTGGATTTTTCTGTTTGAAGTTATGAACATTCTGAATTTATGAACCAACTTTTAATCTTAAAAAGCTTTTGAGAACTAAATTTCCACGAAGAACTGACCTATTTTGATAAAGTACCGGAATAACTCAACACGAAAGCGAATACGATACCTTTAAGATTTAGATTTTAACTACCGACTTGTGACTTTGATTAGGTAATGATGACATGATGTCGTAAACAGTGTACAAACCTTTGATCAGAAGGTTAATAAATTAACATCAAATTAGGAAATAAGTTAGATCAAAACATAGGGCAGTCCCCAGAAAAACGTTTGGTCAAATTTTCTCAATACCGGCTTTTACCGGTTCTCCAAAGAGAGATAGGGGGAGGGGGTATGCGTCTACTAAGGCATACCTGCTTTTCTTCAAGGCGATAGCGAAAGCACTTCCCAGATGGAATCAACTGTGGCGTCTATAGTTCCAGTTAGGATGCTCAATCCTTAGTGAACACCTTATAGGGCTACTACGACATATTACCAGCGCAGGCCTATAAGGAGCGGTTTGCCCGGCTGTTTGTCTTGGAGTTAAACTAAATACCGTGTGTCAGGGTGACTGCCCGGCCACATAAAGAAAAGATACTCCCGAACCACCAACAAGCCTCATGCAAACGATTTCGGTTTTGCACTTGGAACGTTAGGTCCCTTAATAGACCACGTGTAGCCGAACAATTAGCGGAAGCCCTTGACTGCTCTGCTATAAAGCAGATATAACCACCATCCATGAAATGCGATCGGATGGTCCGGGGCTACGAAAAATGAAGAACTGTGACATCTACTACGGCGTATGCTACCGGGAACAAAATCAGCGTCTATTTGGTTGTGGGTTCGTAGTTGGAACTCGACTCAGGAGGAAGGTCTTCAGTTTCAACTCAGTGAATGAGCGCATCACGACAATCCGCATGAAGGGTAGAGTCGTTCGGGGTAAGTGTGCGCAGCGGGGTGAGTGTGCGCATAGCGATTTTTTTAAAAAAGGAGATGAAATTCGAATTTCTATCAATGCACAATTTAGCAGATATTCGATCTTTATTGAGGTCAGTTATGTTTGTGCTGTTGTAATGTTTGATGCGTCGTAGAAAGACAAAAGAAAAAAAAAGGTAAGTTTCACTAAAATTTTTCTTAATTTTCAAAACGTGTTAGTGATCTCTGTTTGTATTTTAATGCAGTGAGTAGTGATTTTTTTTAAAATATACTATTTGAACTTTACGTTCGAGTGGAGATTTTACTGATTTTGACAATTATTTGTTTATATTTTTGCAAAAACAATAAAATAGTGCATTCGGGGTAAGTGTGCGCAATCATTTGGGGGCAAGTGTGCGCAATTTGACTTGTTTTGGTTTTCATACAAAAAAATTATTTAATTTATAAATAATTGATGTTTTATACTTCAATGCTAGTAGTAAAAACATGTACGTTCGATATTTAATTAATTTCTTTTGTGTATAATCTATATTTTGAATGGCATCCTTCTTCAAAGTCAAAAGTGCGCACACTTACCCCGAACGACTCTAAACTCACCAACATAAGCCTCATCTGCGCTCACGCCCCCACTGAGGAAAAGGATGAAGACACCAAAGACAGGTTCTACCACAGTACCTACACAGAATAAAAGGTATTATATTGCGCATCTGTCAGAAACCAAAATGACAGAAGTGAGAAAAGGCACAAAAAAAGAAATGCCAAAAATTCCAGAGCCCATGTTAAATTCTTCAAGGGAAAAAAATGGCTGATATTTTTAGTAAATTAACGTTTATGAGTCAACAAGACGAAAGTAATCAGAATTACTCATTTTTAACATTTTATAGATATTAAATATAATTTTTTTTATTTGCTTTCAGAAACTAAAAATCCGAACTGCAGATGTATCCAGAAAATCAGAAACCGTGCGCCAACAGAGCCTGAATCCGAACATTCTGTCGGATAATTGCTTATTTGCATGCGACATGATTGTGGATGTGGAGCGTTAGCGATGATCTAACGTTTGGAAAAGTGATTCGCTCGGTATTCCGCATAATTGCGAATCCGAAGGCTGAACAAGGTTGTTCATGTGGATCTTTTGTTATTAAATAGAAGCAATCATACACCTTTTTTTTAAGTTTTCCTTAATCCAATTATTGGATTAAGGAAAACTTAAAAAAAAGGTGTATGATTGCTTCTATGTTAATTAAAAATGTAGGTTTTGTTGAACTTTAATAAAATTTTATTAATATAATACATACACATAAAAAGTTTCATTTTGTTTCTAATAGAATATATATATCGTTTTAGTTGGGTTATTGTTTTTTTTTTTAGTTTAAGATCAAAACGAAACAGGATTCTTTTTCATGCAATTTGTTGATTCAGAAAATATACAATTCTTTTAATTTTGTTCATAGTTCATGACATTGTTTAAGTAGATAAAGATTGTGCCTTTTAGAACAAATATTGATCTTTGTTTTGTTTTTGTATGTATGTCCAATTAAATTATTATTATTGATTTATAATCTTTAAAAGAAATATGTATATGAAACATTTATTATTATTATTTATTTTTTAGTTTTAGTTTATTTCGTTTTTACATCATGGTTTTCAATAATTTACGTTTTCTATTTTTCATGTTTTCTATTCTTATAGTATTATGTTTCCTTATCCTAAAATACATTGTAAAATGTTTTTACTTTTTTATTACATGAAATATGTATACTGTGAATCTGAAGATTTTTTAACTAGTCCTTAGTATAAAGAATTTCACCATCACCTCCATTGTAGCTATTAAAAATTGCCTCCATTTTGACCATTTCCGTCATCAAATTCTCCCTGGTTTTTCTCAAAAAACCCTCGGTTAACTCCTTTGTATATGTGTCGTTTTCCGTATTCACAATCTCTTTTGGAACCTCCAATTCTTGACTAGTAATTTTTTTTGCATGTGTAACCTTCCAAGTGCTCCAAGCCATCATATTGCAACGTCTCCAACTCATCAACAGGCTCTTCTCGCTGATCTGTACTAAGTTCAAAAGTCTTAAAAAGGTAGGATATCGCGATCAACGCCAACTCGTAAAAATGTTAAGATAATATTTGACGTCAAACGGATTCAATCGTAAGAGATTGCTAGATCCTTTTTCGATCGTGTGTCCGAAAACCTCCTTGTAGAGAAACAGTGCCGGCGAACATTCTAAGAAATGTTCAGAAATTAACACGCCTAGGCTTCCAGCACGCTTCAATGCTTTGGCAACGGTGTGCGAAAAAAGTTTGCAGCCAGCTTGCCTTGAACATTTAAGTTCGTGGATGATATTTTATAGGCAACTGAAAGATCCGACCTTTCGTTTGTTTTCTATAAGAGCTCTTCTATAATACCTTTCGTTATAAGCTTTCCTTTGATAACGAATCTATTATCAAGAAAATTATTTCTGATGAGCTTCAGCAAGTGAGGTACATCAGCAAATACATATATCTTATTGGATTCGTTATCAGGATCTTTAAAATAAGGTTTTTGAACACTAATGTCTAGCTCTCGCAACATACCTTGGTTTGACCCCCCAAGATCACATACCGTGGCGACCACACTGAGACCACAGCTTTGCACAGCTCTTATAATGGTCACCAACACCGACTTTGTCATCTTCTGATCGAAATCATAATATATGACCTGTTTCCCTTTGCCAAATAATCCACGAATCATTGCTACTTACTTGGACATATTTGGCAGCCCTCAAAGTTTCGTCTTCCTGTCATAACAATTTTTTTCTTTTACCTTCATTCAGTTTCAGTATCAACTGCTGTGCAGATGACGATGGTCTGAAAGTAGAAAGAGGTAAGTAATTGTATAAGGGTTTTGATAAAATTCTTACCTTGGAACGAAGGTTGGCAAATTTCGGGTTTGGCTTTGGTTGCCGAGTATGGTACGCTGCCGTAGAGATGATAGCCTAAAAAAACACAGAGTTTAATATATTGTAATATATTGTGGATTTGTTAACTAAAGAATTCTTACTTATTTTGTAAAATTAAAACTTCTTTTTGAAGCACAACATCGTGTATTGATGGTAGTGCACCTTTTTTAAGTAGACACCGTCCTTTTGCATTTGGTACAAAATCCTCCGGTACAAAATGTAAATGTATGATTTGGTTAGGAGTATGCACCTAACCTTGGTCGGACACGCATGCCCGATCCTCAAGAAAGGAGATCCCCTAAACTGCGACAACTACAGAGGTATAAGTCTCCTAAACATCACCTACAAGATCTTGTCTGCCGTCATGTGTGAACTTTTTAAACCTTTCGTCAACAACCTGAGCCTTGAGACGGAGGCCAGGAATATGGGTCTAGCGGTTAGCAAGGGCAAGACCAAGTTAATGCTGTCAACAAGATAGGACACCCAACATCGACGTCTTATAGCCAAGGTCAGTATAGACAGACTTCGAGGTAGTTAACTCTACCTAGTCTACCTAGGATCCGCTTTAAGCTCAGACAACAACACCAGTGCTGAAATCAAACGAAGAATCAATCTTTCCAATTGTTGCTTCTTCGGACTTTGAAGTTAACTCGAGCAACTAAAGTGTCACCCTACAAAACCCGCATCATCCCGGTCCTAATGTATGGTAAAGAGACCATAACAACATCCGAAGAAAACGCTTTGAGCTGCTTCGAGAGAAAAATTCTTCTTCTGATTTCTGGTCATGTCTGCATAAATGGAGAATAGATACGAAGATTCAATCAAGAACTGTACGAGCTGTTCAGCGAGGTGCAGTGCATTAACGCCCATGGAATTAACGCCCGCGGGTGTTAATTCCAATAACAAAAGGAATATACCCCCGCGGGTGTTAATTCCTTTTTTGATTTGGAATTAACACCCGCGGGGGTTAATTCCTTTTTTTGGTGGGCTTTAATTCCAATTTGAATTGGAAATAAAACCCACACGTGAAAAAAATGGTGACGTGAAATAACGTCTGACGAAATAAAGCCTTATTTCAATTTCTTATGGAAATTAGACCCTTACAAGGGTTGCGGTCTTATGTCCATTGCAACCTAGAAATAATGCCCGTGGGGCCTTATTTTGTTTTTTTCGGTTTTGATTAGAAACTTGGCGCAGGGAAACTCGTCTCGAAGTCAGAAGTCCCGAAAATGGTTTTCGGAACTTCTGATCTGAGCCACTCTGAAGACTCAAAAGTACCGAAATAGTTTTAGGGATTATTAACCCACTATAGCCAGTTAGTAGTCCCAATTAAATTTTACTTTTTATGGGACAAAAGTCCCAAATGAAAAAAAAGTGAAACAACGAACGTTCATGCTAAACAAATAAACAAAAAACTTAAATTCTTGTGTGTATGTATTGTTTAAGTACACATTGAAATAAATAGGACCACGTTTCTTTATTAGCTGTCGACAAAATTGTCAGAGCTGTAAAGGTTTCCTTTTATTTGGAAAAGTAGTGGTTTTACATTTTTCCAAGCATTTCAATGATTCATTTTCAGAATCATTTCGACTGAGGTTGAAGCCGATACAAAAAATTCAAGATCGATTTGATTTGATCGCGAGCGTAGCGAGCCGAAAAAATTTTGGCCAAAAGAGAATCAATTTGGGGTGTGAAAATAAAAAAATTCGCGCGAATTTTTTTATTTTCACACCCCAAATTGATTCTCTTTTGGCCAAAATTTTTTCCGCTTGTGTCCATCCATCTTTCAATGTAAATGAAATAGCTTGGTTATTTTAGGTGACAGATAGATACAATAAGATGAAATTGGCTTCAAGTATAGTGTGCTTGTAGAATGCCATATCCTCACCGAACTTTGACATCCCAAAGATTTAATTCACAAACCGAATAAGTCTTGAATGACCAAAAGTATAATCGTACGTTAGAAATGTAAAATTTGTAAACTTCATTTGTGATGTTTAATTTGTTTCTACTCACGTGGCCAAGGTGTCTAGGATGTCAGCGCAAGTGTTCACATCCGAGGTTGAAAAGATCTCTTCCAAAAGAAAATAACACTCGCGGGTGTTAGTGCCAATTTCAAATGGCATTAACACCCGCGGTCGTTAGTTCTTTTTTATGGTGGGCCTTATTGCCAATTCAAAAAGGATTTAACACCCGCGGGGGCAAATTCCTTTTGTTATTGGAATTAACACCCGCGGGCGTTAATTCCATGGGCGTTAATGCACTGCACCGTTCAGCGACACTGGCCTAGCCGGAAAAGTTAAGGTCCAACAACTTAGATGGTTGGGTCATGTAGGGCGAATGGAAAATAATGCTCCGACTCGTAGAGTCTTCGAATCCAAGGCGGAGGGACGTCGCAGAAGAGAAAGACCGTGACTCGGGTGGAGCACACAGGTGGTAGAGGACCTGAACCAACTTGACGTGCGAAACTGGAGACAGTTTGCTAGGGAACGTGCTGCCTGAAGCCGCTTGTTGGATGAGGCCCTGGTTCGACCTGGACTGTAGGGCCACCATAAGTAACTAAGTTGGCTCCTACCTACTACCATTTGGTAGGATTGCCGGTACGGTTTGATAGGTCAGAGGGCGGTGATCGATGACGATACCCTAAGTGGCTATGGCGGATCGGTACAGATACAATGGCCTTGGTGGCACGGATCAGCAAGTTCAATGCCTCTTGTGGTACGGATCTGTAGAAAAATGCGCTTGGTGACATGGACTGGCAGGTTCAATGCCCCTGGTTGGCGGTAAACTGTTGGCCTAAACGTCAAAGTAAATCAGCACTTCAGCAGGTATCAAAGCCCCTGGTGAAATTAGAACGAACGAAACGTCTTCGATCGAAACCCCTTACCGCTGTAAGGTGAAAGTTTCGATGATGAAATGGTCGGACTCTTTCAGGCTAACTTTTACAAATAGTACTAGACTGACACTTATGTATCAGCGAAGATAATAGAATTCTATTATCTTTGGTACTAGCCTACTTTGCAATTCAGTATGGGAAAATATTATGTACAAAACAGCATGTGATTTAGTTGCAGGCTTCATAATCATCGTTTTTTCTATTTTTCTGCGCCCTTTTTTAGGTTTCAGGGTTTTTTCCCCTTTTTGCTTTTCATGGATATATTGGCGCGGCGGTTTGTCATCTTGAGTATTTCATTAGAGCACAGTTGCAGTTCGATGAAAATGAAGTTTAAAATAAAGATAGGCTCACGAAGTTGCGTCTGTGTTCATGCAATGTAGTTTTTTCCGCTTCCCTCTTATCCAAGGCGTGCGTGGTGTCGGATAGCTGCTTGGTAATCAGTCCTGACACTTGCTTGCATTAAAGTGAAAAATTTCTCTTTATATTGTACCTACTGTCTGAATAAGTGTAAAGAAATTCTCCTTTTTCATATAATTTAAAATCAAATTGTTAACTATTTTTCGCACACCTGGCAACGCTGCAACGAAAATTCATTATTGTATCTATTATCGCTGACGAACAATTACGGCTTCATGTCTACGAATCCAAACACAAAGCAGCCGAATAAACAAAAACGAAATGTATGAACTCTCAATGTATTCGATTCTCTTCTCCATAAACCCATCATCCCTCAATTGATTGCCTGCTGGCTAACCCCCTTGCCCCTTCCCTCAACGACCAAAGACTGCTCAGTCATCAACCCTGCAACCTGAATCCCTACTCCACTCCACATGTTCCTAGTCCATGAACATTAATTGCATCATTAAACGACGCAAAGCACGCAGTAAGACTCGCAACAACGTGACGTTTGTTCTTCGTCGAAATTACTAAAAGGGCACAATAACGCAGAGCGGCTAGATAACACACGTTCATATTATGTGATTGTATTAGTTAAACCGACAAAATGAAATTAGCGCGAGGGTGGTTTATGTTCAAAGAGGCACATCTCTCACTCACAAACACCAACCCAATGTATCTGTGTCAAAATGTTTAGACACAATGTTGCAGAGTGAGAGTTTCATAATGTGAACTGGTTTCTCTCTATCTTTTTTCCATAGTCGGCGTGCCGTAAAGAAGGCTACGTTGGTTGATCCTCTTCCTCCAATTCTCCACACAACCATCAGCCAGCAGTTCATCAAAGGCCAACGAACAACGACGCAGCGCTTCAATCAAATAGGCCAGAGGCTATGCCAACGTTGCCGAAGCACAAAACCCATTAATGGCTTTATTTCGACATTCGCCCCGGTTAAACGGTTCCATTAACAAAATGCTCTAAAAAAAATCAATTGAAACGATTTCTTTTATTTGATAAACAACCCCTTTGTCTGTCGTGTGCGCGCTTCGCCTACACTCCCCCATTCCCCAACTACAGCACAACGTATTTCTGTTTTTGAAACCAATTGGGGTTCATGAAGCTTGCCGAGGGTGCTGGGTCTATGCTCTGTGCAATGCAGATGGGATCGGAATCTCCAATCCATCGCCCGTCGACCGTTTGCCCATATCACATCGTTCACCTTCCATTCCATTCAATTGCGTACAAAAAATATTTATTGATTACTGTGTACAGTCTGCGCGCCCCTAACGACTTTTCGTCCCATTGTTGCGGACGTATGATTTATTGAGCAAAGATTTCCTCCAGAAGGGAATTACATTTATATTGTTTGGTGTATCGTATCGCATAGCTCTAGGTGTAGGTGTAGGTATCTGGTAGATTATTTTCGGCGATAGCAGCCAGATGGGGGTGGGCTTATAGTTTGGTTTGGGTAGGCATTTAAATGGAAAATGCCTTCTATATCTGGAGTTACGACGACGACGACGACGCTACGAGTACATCAACCCAGTCGACGCGACGTTTGATTTATAGATAATAATAATTTACTGTGAAATGTTAAGGAACAACAACTGAATAAGTATCTCTAATTGGATACCAATCGAATAATGTTTTTGATGGGTACGGGTTCACCAAGTCACAAATTTTGTATTTGAACAGAAAAAAAAGTAAAAGTCAAACGGGAAAGGGCAAATTTCATACCTACACACCGAATCCATTAATCAATTAGTTTCAGACACGATGTTATTAATTAATTGCGAGCTCATTATTTATCTTAAATATCAAGTCGTTCGAATGGAATAGCAAATATATCTACTAATGGGGGAGATAAGGCTTATCTGGAATAATGTATAATTTGGTTTGTTTGTCTTTAGCCTTTAAAGCAAAGTCGGAATTGCATTACATATTTTGATCTATTATTATTGAATATAGAATGAAAACGCTGAAAAGGTTTTTGATAGCCTTTTTTATGCCAAAACACATGGCTTTAAATTCTTGAATATTGCTATAACCGGAAAAGACAAGGCTTAGTAAATAGTTCCACATTCGCGTAGTGCAGCTAAAGAACTAATCTCTGTACTTGACAGTATGACTGAAGTTGGGCTGAAGTATATACACTGATGGGCACTCCTGGAGGCACAAGTATTACAGTTTTCAGGGATAAATATGTACAACTGGCTATTTTATTTGAGCATAGTCTGTTTAACAAGCGATAGCATACATATATATCGTATGAATCATTGCGTCTGTGTTAGAGCGACGACGTTGTAGTGTTGCTCTTTATTTAAGGCTGAAGTACGACTCAGCGGTCGTCCCCAAGAAGCAACGTAGACTTGGGTAGAAAACTTCCAGATAATATAACACGGCATTTCATTTTTCATATATGTACTTTACTTATTGCCTTACTCTTACAATATTATATTGAACGGCCCCCGAATTGGCTCGTTCAGGCTCTTACCAAGATGTTAGCAGCGTAAACGATGGTCTGCGGACCAGTCTTTAGCAGCCAACTAAAGAGTAAAGGGGCGGACGCTCAGCGACCTTTGGTTTAGATAAACTCTGAAGGAGTTGATTGAAGAGTAAACAAGTGATTTAACACTTTTGCTTTAGCACTTAGCTAAGGCTTAACGGCGAACGACCCCCGGAGTTGTACGTTCTGGCTCTAACCTATCTGTTAGCAGCGTAAACGGCGGTTTGCGGACCTGTCTTCAGCAGCAAAGTGGAGAGTAAACGGATGGATGCTAGGCGACCTTTATGTCTTGGATAATCCTGAAGGAGTTGATTCAAGAGTGAACAAGTTGCTTGGATAATAAAATCTAAGCTACTTAGCTAAAAAAAGGGCGAGCAATATTCTCACTACTAGTAGTTTTCATATCAAGACTACTTCTGGTAAACGGTGAAAACCACCTTTTTCCTCATAATTGATCCCTCTTCTTAAAGTTTTTCTTGCAGTGACTGGATGAGAATCATAAGGGTGGTAAATTAAATATCATCAGCAAAAGAATTCATATTGGTGGTCGTGTGTTAGGTGGCCTGAGCATGATATATGGTAAATATACAGGGCGGAACTTGGGTGGGGTGATGTAGGTGCATAGCTCGGGGGATGAAAAAGTTTGTTTTACACCCATTTGTTGGTAACTTCGGGTTAGTTTCGACATATATCGGTCGGTAAGGAGTAAGGATCAATTGCGTAGTCGAGGAGGGGCATTTTGATGAGCGAAACTGGAAAATTGTAACGCTTCGTTACAACCTCAATCTCCCAAGGATGGTAGATTCACCAATCACTTTAAACACCCTGTTTTGTAAAAAATAATAATAACTTTGTAAAAATTCTACTAAATACTTAGTCTTAGCTTAGTTGGTAGCTGTGTTGGCTGCTAAGCAGAACGGCGCGCGTTGGTTCGAGTCCTACTCAGGCCAAGTTCTTATTTCATCTTTCACGGGTACTGCCTCTTGCGAAGACCTGACAAATCTTCCAATAGTATCAATCTGTCATGAAAAAGTGCTTCACAACTTTGCCGTTCGGAATCGGCGTTAACTTGTAGGTCCCCTCAATTCTTCACACGCACTCAGAGAATTGTTGATGAGAGTAAGCCACTTAGGCCTTGGCTCTTCAAGAGCTGTCGCGCCACTCTATTTGTTTTTTTTTTAAGAATTTAATGAGGTTATAATACCATCCCACTGAAGATTCACATCCGATATCCGAAGCGCATGGTTGTGAGTCTAATGGTGAATTTACATGTGTCTGCAATAGCTTAATCTGCAAATTTCAATAGAAGTAAGGCGTGCGAGATATACGTCATTTCTATAATAGAGTGAAAGAGTAGGTACATAACACCCAATCCTTTTGAACTGTCATAATTTTATTTTATAGCTGGATGACAGTTTATCTGTCTGTTCACTGACAGACCTGCCTTCTACGTCTACATATTTTCTGTACGAAATTAAGTCTATCAGTAATTTTTTACGCTGAGCGTACTGTCTTCAGAGAAGCAGTAAAGTGGAAGGTTTATTTGTTAAGGACAGGAGATCATTAATGAAAATAAGAAAGAGTGTCGGAGACAGTACGGAGCCCTACGGTACTCCAGCATTTAGTTTGTGAGTGACAGAGTTTCAGAGTGCTTCCGTCTACTATGACTTGTAGAGAACAGTCCGAAAGGTACCTAATTATTGATTTCTATTTGTTTTTTTTTTTTTTTACTCAAAATTTTCAATAAATTTCGTGTCTTATGGTAAATTAGAAAAGAAGACTAATAATATCTATTTAATTGAAAAATAAATTGTAAAAACCAAAAAATTGTGATGTTCCTTGTTATCAAAGGCTGGGTTTACTAAGGTAGGAACAGTAAACCTTAGTTCGGTACAATAGAAAGAAAGATAAATATTTCTTCCTGGTGATAGCTTTCTTCCTTCACGGCTCGAAACTTCAGGTACTTCGCGGACTTGTGATGAGTTAAAGATGAGCACAACGTATACGTGCGTCCTTTTGGGTTTCCCCTTGTGTATCAACGGGGTTTCTCCCGGCTTTCAACGGTCTTTTAATCGGCTATCAATAAGGTTTCTTTTGGCTCATCATCAGCTTTGAACCGGTTTATCAACGGAGTTTCCTTCAGCTTTCGACGGCGGCGTTTAACCGGTGTATCAACAAGGTTTCCCTTGGCTTATCAATGGAGTTTCCTCCGGCTATCAACGATCTTTTGATCGGCTATCAACAAGGTTTCTCTTGGCTCATCTACGGTTTTGAACCGGTTTATCAACGGACATTCCTCCGGCTTTCGACGGCGATCAACCGGTGTATCAACAAGGTTTTCCTTGCTATGCAGCATTACAAAATTTAGTTTAATAATAGTTCAATTGAACTTCTTTATCATTTCGTATTTACTTATTAGTTTTTAAATATCATGGCCAGGGGCGAACGCAGAAAAAAATTTCGGGGGGGGGGGGGGGGGGTTTCAAAAAATATATACCTAGGTATTAAAGGGTTTTGGCACTGGTAGTCAGCCCTTTAACTTAATTTTTGTGTTTTGCGTGGTCTTTAAAAATTAGTTATTTAATTTTTGGTCTGTTGGACGTGAAACTTATTTTTTCCGATTTGTTGATATTTGCAGATAAGGAAAAAATATTGCTATTTGTTACCTAAAACAAATTTATTAACTATAATTCAAATAGAAGTTGGATTCTCTTATAGTCGGCCCCTTAAATTTCAGTAGTCGGCCAAGGGAATTGTCAGTAGTCAGCTCCCTTTAGTAAATTAATTATTTGTAATTTATAAGCCGTTGTTAAATCTTAAATGTATTAACAAACCTTTTTTTTTAAATTCAAGACCATTTCCAACACTTAAAAAAAGTACGTCTTCGAAACTTGTTTGAAATTTAGTTTAGTGATTACTTGATATAAATATACATTTTTAATTTTAAACATTACCACCAGCATAGTTATTTAAAATTAACAATAAATTTGATTTAAATAAATATCTACTTACATTGAAATCAATCATGTCGCAAACAGTATTTGTTACTCTTAAACACCTGGATAATGGTTCATTAGCTGCATACACAGTTCTGTGATATGTGATTTTTTTTTTGTAATTGATTTTCCAGTCCTTTAAATGCGCCCACGGATTGTGTAATATGTGTTGTATTGGGTAAAAGAGCGTACAAGATGATTCCGTTAAAACTCTGCGCATTCCATTGAGACGAGGGATTTGTGGCCATCGACTTAAAGCAGTCCTGAGCTTATTGCATATATTACTTTCCATAATCCGTTCGTTGAAACTATATTTGGCACATATTAGAAAAACGTCTCGGATTGTATCCACCTACTTTCAGATCTGCCTAAGAGGTAAGGCCATTTATCCGGCACACTTTTTGCAACAGCTGGAGGAGGGAGCACATAGGGAAACACAAGCAAAGGTGTCGTCAATGAAGAGAAAAAGTACCTATACAGTGATCGCCTCATATTCGTTTCCATGTTGTACAGTATAAAGATTTTTCCAACCTCTTGGCGACTCCTGGTTTTAGAGATAGGCTGAATGATGTTTCATCTCCATTCAGAATCTTGAGGGGTCTTCTAAAATACCGGCTGCGTCAATCTCTTCTAAATACTCATACGTCCCGGTCGCTGGTCCTCTGCTGTTCTGAGTCCCGCAGTTCATAATGTAATGTGACATCTTGAGAAGGCCTAGTAATACGTTTTCCCTTGTAGGCTATCTTTGAAAAGCAGTCCTACGTTTGTCCTCACGATGGACGTTTGTCACCAAGAGGTCTGTGGGTTTCTGAGGAAAGCCACACTTGGCAAGGTATATGAGCCACTTAACAAGCTTTTGTTCTTCGGCTAAACTAAAGACAGTTTCCTGTCCTATTTTCTTGTAGTCTACCTCGAGGGACCTCGTATGTTTCTCTGATCAGCCAATTATGCTGTTATTCTTACTAATACGTTCGAGGTACTTGAGGAATTCGCGTTTTGCTTTCTGTTCGGAACTACCCATTTTAAGAGTGCTGGAAGCTAAGATATTTTTTTGAAACTAAGCTTTTGTTATTATCTGCCTAAACTACTTATTTATGTTGTTAAAGAAACAAATCATTTGCTAATCTACTAATCATAAAAGGCTGACATAAGAGTACTTGTCTTCTAAAGTCGGCCCTTACGTTTATATAAGCGGCTGACTACTGAAAATACATTTTAAAAAAACCCTTTTTTTGCGCCAATCAAGAGAGAATACAATTTCCATTAAAACTGCATTTTCAATTAAAAAAATTAAGAAATAGAAGGTTTCAGCCTTGTAGGGCAACGACGCACGCAACATGATCGTCTGCATTATTCCCTACACGGCGAATACAAAATTGGCGAACATCATTTCGTAATTCGTACGTGTTGATTCTTTAAGGTGTGTGTTAGGATGTCAAAAAGAGAAGCTAAGTCACTTCGCTAATGGTTATTTGTTATTTCATAGAAAAAATGAGATTTGCTTGGGACTATCTCTCTAAATGTGAACAAGGAAACCTACGAAAATGAGAAAATCGAAAATGTTTGGCAACAGCGAACCATCTAAATATTATGACGAATTTAAGGCGAGCTCGAGCATGCTCGTCGTTTAGGGCTTCCTTTAAGTATGTGTGATTTGGTGTGGCTATGATGAAAGTTTTTTTTTCGTAGATTTTGCTCGCAACGCCCGTTAGATTCGAAACGACCTATTCAATGTATTTGCAAGCAGATAAGTGAATTTTTGTATGTTTTCGTCATAGTTTCCGTTATTTGGGACCCACCAATTTCAACAGATTCATTAAAATTTTTCGTTAACACAGTTTGAGAATTTGAGTTGAAAATTTATTTTGTACCATTTCTGTATTTTTTTTTCTTTTGAACAATAATGGATATCTATTTTTTAACTGCGAAAATTCTCATATTTCGGGGGGGGGGGGGGTTTAACCCCCAAAACCCCTACCTGCGTTCGCCCCTGATCATGGCAAAGCTTTGTGTCTGTAGGTATATCTAAATGTTGATCCACCCAACGTTGGCCTATAAGCTATAATCAACACGCTCTTGGCCATACTTCCTTAGCAAAGACTTTTAAATAATTTAATGTAATAATAATTTAATAATAATTTAGCTGTCTCCAGATTCGCATCAAATGGTAAATAACTTTAAGTTACTTTGAATTACTAGTACTAGTCAACCTCGCGAACTTCGTCTCATCCTCTAAGTAATGTCTTCAGACGAACTCTAGAGTAGTAGGTAATAAAACACATGCAGTTAATTTACATATTTCCAAAAATTATAAAAGGAATACAATAAGAATTAATTTATGTACAAAATAGCTATTATGAAAAAGTCGTTTTGTCACATGCAATTTCAAAACATTGTATTCAAAACGAAATTAACAACTACTTTCCGTCGCATTGAAAAAGCAAGATGACAACAAAAACATAGAGTCGGTCTACTCTTTCAGCGGCATTATAAAATTGTACTCGAACTAATTAGCTACACATTCTTAACGAAAATGTAAACATCGTGACTCAAAAAGTATCATAATCCAGAAAAACTTAATTTCGACCATCCAGAAAATTTTTAGCACCTCAATCAATACTTTATGGTCTATACCTTTCAACTCCAACACCCTAAATTAGAGTCTCCGAATTGAGACATCATCTTTCTCCAATTCAAATTTGACTCTTGAGTAATCTTAAGGTGTCAAGAAAAGTCCGGGTTGCAGTACATTCAACATTCTTATTTTGTCCCTTCCTCCAAACAGATCCAATGAAACTCCGCTATATTTTGATATTAACTCTTGTGAGTTCGGTTTCGGGAAGTCAAAATCTAACTGAATGGACCAGGAATCGTGAAAAGAGGTACCTCATTTGGGCTAATTCGGGATCAACAAAGGTACATTTAACATTTCTTTATTACATCCCTTCTGCACCAGTCAATTACATTTCACATCGCTAGCTTGGACTTAGTGTGTCAATTCCCGTCAACATGTACGATAAGAAGAAATGGCGATCGTTCAATATGATCTTCAATTTTGGTCTCAATTACGATATGCCTCAAAAGGCTGGCGATTGGTTGGGCAACTTTAATTATTGGGAAGAAATAGCAAGATCAATGGAACCCGAATCACTTTTGCGGCCTGAGGATATTGACATTGCCCGAATGTACATTTATTCAGTTTTGGAGGATTATATGAAGAATATGGACGTGAATGGAAGACAGTGTGTGCAACGGGCGATTTGTGAAAATGCTCAAGTGCAAGAGGGTCGAGAATTTGCGGAGATGATTTATCACAGGATTATGACGTGAGAAGACAAATATTTAATTTTTGTTCTGTGTTTTGGAAAAGAATTCCTTTTTCTTCAAGACCGGATGAGTCAAGTGACGAGCATTATATGGACGCCTACATTGAAGGTTCGAAAGGAGTGGATTGTCTTAGGACGTATTCAAAGTGCCCGCTTGATGAAAGTTTGCTTGACAAATTTGTCCAGTATAAATAAATAAAATAAAATAAAAAAAAACACTTAAGTTTACTTTTAAGTCGGTCATAAGTAAAATAGTGACAGGATTCTAAATTTTCATGAGAAGCTTTACTTACTTTCTTCCTAAAGGTGGCGCTACAGTCCGTTGTGGACTTGGGCCTCAATCAACAGTCTCCCCCAGCCAGCTCGGTTCCTAGGAAATTGTCTCCAGTTGTGCACTCTAAGTTGATTGAGGTCCTTTTCCACTTACATTTGATACCTCGGGAATAGTGGCGAAGGCTTTTCGGGCATTGGTGTCCATCTGATCTAAATTACCGGAGCCATCTGAGTCTCTGGACCTTAACTCTGATGGCTAGGTCCATGTCGTTGTACAACCCGTAAAGATCGCTATTGTATCTTCTTCTCCATACCCCATTAATGCACACGGGGCCAAAGATGACCCCAAGAACTTTTCTCTCGAAACAGCCTTCACATTCATCCGATTTTGTCAAGGTCCATGCTTCTGTACCATACAGCAGGATGATGAGGTTGTTATATAGTTTTACCTTAGTTGATCGAGAGAGAGCTTTTTTCTGAGCCCAAAGAAACAGTGATTAGTAAGAGCTATTCTTCGTCAGATCTTGGTGCTGGTGTTATTGACCGTGTTAATAACGGAGTCTAGGTAGACAAACTCCTCTACTACCTCGAAGTTGTCTATCGTCTATCGTGACGTTCTGTCCGAGCCGTGTCGCGTCGGTGTTGGGTGTCCTTTCTCGAAGACAGCATATATTTCGTTTTACCCTCATTTACCGCTAAACCCATTTTTGCCGCTTCTGTCTCAATTCTCATAAAGGCGCCATTGAGATCACTTTGTGTTCTTCCCATTAGGTATATCAATATCATCGGCGTACGCGAGAAGTTGAACAGACTTTTGGAAGATAGTGCCTTTGGTGTTGACGGTGGAGTTTTGCACTATCTTCTCAAGAACGATGTTAAAGAAATCGCATCGCCTTGTCTGAAAGGCTTCAGTTCACATTTTACGGATCGGGCAAACAATGCTGAGGTTCCATTCCTCCTGCATGCATTCTTCCGAACATATCTTACAGACGATGCTCCTATATCTAGATCCTCTCCAAATTCTTTGAACAGCTTGGCAGCTAGACCATCTGGTTTCAGCGGCTTTGTTGGATTTCAGCCGTGGGTTTCAGCTTTCAGGGTTCCGGGAATTATTGGCTATCATCGTGTTTGCTGAAAGGCTCCTGTCTGACGGTGGGATTTTTTTCGTCGTTAGCCGTTATACAGTCTACAGAAGTAGTCTTCCCAAATCCGCAGCATTGACTGCGATTCTACTATGATGTTCCCTTGTTTATCTCTGCAGGCATTGATGACCTTGAGACTGCTGTTTTACCTTCCGATAAAACCTGCGAACTTCAGTCCTGCTATTGGCTCTCTCAACATCCTCTATCTGACGATTCTCATGCTCCCTCGTTTTTCTCCTGAAAAGCCGAAGTTCTTCTCTCCTCTTTTGCTCGTACAGCTAACGAGCAGCTCTTGTCCTTCTATGCAGCGCAGCTCTGTATGCCTCCTGCTTGGCACCATCGGCCTGCCTGCTTTCTTCGTCAAACCAAGGGTTTTGTTTTGGTGGCTGTGTGAAACCTAGCACATTAGAAGGCGGCACCTCTAACTGCTTTCTGGCAATTTTGCCACTGTTCTTCGATACTTGATGTTGGCGGCATAGGACTTCTTAAGAGGTTACTTGATACTTGATCCTCTGACGTCGAATTTTCTTGCAGCATTTCCTTGTTTTGGCCGTTGTGGGGATATTAGTACCACTACCTTGGCTACGACGAGGTAGTGGTCCGAGTCGATGTTGGCTCCTCGGAAAATTCGAACTTCGAACATCTATAATACTGAACAAGTGCCTTTAATCGATCGCAATGTGATCAATCTGGTTGACGGTTGATTGATCAGGAGATCTCCATGTTCCTTTATGGATGTTGAGATGTGACTTGCCACACAACATTTCGCCCCGCAGCAAAATCGATCAGCCTGGAACCGATGTCGGAAGTGGTGTTGTGCAGGCTGTACTTTCCGACTGCTCCACCAAAGATGTCCTCTTTTCCCAGCTTTTATGTTTTGTCGAGGATCTCGTTGAACTCGTCTTTGGTTACGTCTTTTTTCTCTTCTGTGGGGGCATGCGCGCATATTAGGGTAATGATCGCGTTCGCTTACACATTTGAAGCTCAAGACTTTTTGCCTGAGTCTGCTTCCCACTACGAATCCGCATCCAAAGAGCCGCTGGAGTTACTCTCGGTAGCAATTACCATACTGAATGTCGCAGTTTTTCATCCTCCTTTTGTCCGGGCCATTCCATCGCAGTTCCTGGATAGTGGTTATGTCTGCTTTGTAGCAGTTGAGGGTTGCCGCTAATTGTTCGGCAGCACGCGGTCTAAAGGGACCTTTCTTTTATTATTTGTTACTGAAATCATTCAATCGTATTTCATAACTATTTTAATCACTATAGTTGTCGTTTAAAACGTTCTTCGATGAACTGAAAACAGCAATATTTCAAAAGTAACCCCACTTAATATTTAAGCCTCTTAGCAAATTAAACGTTGCACTTTTGAAAAAAGCAAACTGCCTAATCATCATTTATATGTGTACTTCCAGCCCCATAAGAACCAATGCCATTCAGCAAGCCATACAACCACAACCATTTCTCTTCCTCGGGATAAACGAAATCGTTTAAAATGAAACGCATACGTTAAACGTTATGCACTCACTTGCAAGCTTGTTTGTTCGGATTATTTCGTAAAAGACAGAAAAACGAAAACAGATGCAAAACTCAATTTAAGTTCACATACTCTGATTTATTTCCCCAACCCTCAAATCCATTTTAATGTAGCAGTAGCAGCCGAAATGCCTCTCTTTTCCTTTCTCGAAATTAATTTTAATGTAATAGGGAGATGCACGAGCAAGAGGACCGACATTGCAACTTGTACAGCATGGAACCATTCAAGGGAAACATGTTGCAATGAGCTTGCTTGAGGCAATAACAGTGTGCATTGAAATTGAGTTCTTTGCTTTTCTAGATTTCTCACCCACACTCAGACTAGGATCCCCACCCGAATCGGGTCTGTCTCTCTTCTCCACATAGCTCTCTCGCTACAAGTAATGCACTTAAACGGGAACATGGATAACCATATTCAACTCGTATCGTATACGTCTTCGCACGACTGGCTATGCCAAGCCAATACGGTATTATGTCAATGGGGTCGCTTTGTCGTTTTATAACAGTTGGGGTCCAAAAGGAACGTTTCTATTTTCTGTTGCATGAATGGAGGTTTTGTCCCTAAAGCAACAAAAACTCCACCACATGAAATGCAATGCAATTGCTCTGCGTAGACAGTGGCAGTCGCAGTCACAATCCGAATTGACAGTATAGGTAATTGAAAACATGCTGCTGTTTCTGTTACTAAATCCAATGCACCCTGCTCTCCACTATTATCCCTACACTCTTTGTAAAAAAGTTAGGGGGGGGGATTGGTTAAGATCATCAAATGCACATGAATAAATTTCCAATACTAAGTACTTGGTCCCCAACGAAAACAAGTCATATTGTTGGCTTTCAAAAGTTCCAACTCCAACCATCTAACAGTCTGCCTGCTCCCTTGTTGGATGTATTAGGGATAACAGGACCAGTGCAGAGCAGACCTATTTATAGACACTGTTTCACCAGCAGTTACATTGTTTGAAAATGCACTTTGCTTCTAAGTTGTCGTTGTCGGTATTGGAAGTAAGTGCACGAAGAGGCGGGGGATGAGTATGGTTGGAAAAAAGTTCCTTGGGTGCATGTTGCAATCAAAGTCGACAGTGCGAAATATACAAATGTATGTTTTCGATTTCGATGAAACTCGTGCGTTTGAATATTTAAGTAGCAAGTAACGCTAGACGCAATAAAATGAATTTACTGTGTGTTGTGTACATAATTGATGTTGGGTGGTGTATGCAAATGGTTTATTCATGGAGTGACCATACGGCGAATAATGCAAAACTGTTTTGAGAACTATGGTTGGATCAATTTTTTAGTAAAAGCAAAGTTTAGGCGATCAGCTGTCAGCCGGCAAAAAATCAAGAGTCTCTATTCTCTACTGGCTAAAGTGTCGATATATCTTCGACGAGGTAGCTGAAATGGATACTCATGATAAGGGTAATATGGTAACGTAAGTGCCCACCTAAACGGGTTTAAGCTTGAGACTCAACAAGAAGCATGGGTAACAAAAAATCAACAGAAGACAACCTCAGCAATTACAACAGTTTCAAAAATAAAGAGTTCTCACATGGAACGTCAATCGGTCTACAGCAAGTCAACGATAGAGCTGCGAAGCTATTAGCCGATTTCTTGGCGACATATATACCTGTTATCCAAGATACCAAATGGTCGGAGAAGATTTCCCAACTAGAAAAATGTGAATTCAGCACAAAAATAGTCAGACATCGCGGAGAATGGTTTTTGAGAGTACCAGGTTCCTGCGTAAGCAATTCCCACATTCACATTCGTTCAGCCCGATCTATAATATCGAGGTTCCAACATCGACTCGGAACACTATCTTGTTGACATGGTACTTTGAGGGCAGATTGCTTATAATCACAAGTTCCTTAGGCTCGATCAACACGGCTGCCTTGTGCAATGTTAACACCAGTAACACCAACAGATTATACTAGCGCTCGAAGAACACTGTTCAACGTATAGTGGTCAAATTCCAACAGCCGTACGTCAATGAAACGCAAGATCTGCCCAAAAAAATATCAACACTGTTCGTGAAAGTCTGCAGCAGAATCTGAAACAGTCAATTCCTTGGACCTAAAAAACAACTTAATAGATGCAATCGACCAATCAGCCTGATTTATGCTCCAAAGCCATCGAAAATTTGATGTTCCGAATACGCGCCACTCATTTAAACTATGCAATACATATTTCACACATGATGCCATTGATAGGGCTCTCAAATAAAGATGAGACCTCATTGATTTCTCATATATCTAAAACTTGTGTTATTCAATTTTCAAATCGACCCGGCCTTAATGGAAAACACTTTATTTTAAAGTCAAAGTCAGCAAATATGTTTTATTGTTTTGAATATTATGTCAAAAAATCCGAGTCTCGTTCGAAAATTGAAAATTTGCTAGCAAGTAGCTTGGCATTATTGGCATTCTATTCTACTTTCATACGTAGTACGATTTGAAAGTAGAATCGGAAATGAGTTTCGAATAGAACAAAAGTAGAATCGAGTTACATAGTAGGGCCCCTGATACCAGAGTGCCGGGCGTGGAGTAGAAGTGGAAAATCTTTAAAACTAATGAGCAATGCAGCAATCGCACAGAACGCGGTCATGCAAAGAGGATTGAGAAGGTTCAGAAGAGAAGAAAAGTAGAAGAAATATTGAGGGAGAACCGCAGCAGGCCGCGAAGTTCTACCATGCCGCAACCGCAGACTAGGTATATCTAATTCCGTATGGACATAGAAGCCGATCAGCAATCCCTTAGGCATTCCGGACAACGCAACGGTCAGCTTACTAAAGCAATGGCACGAATTTGTCTTGCAACTACCACGAATTGATGATGTCATAAAAGCATATGCAAGGACAAACGGAGGATCACTGCACCAAATAGACCGTTAAGCTATATTGCACGTATGAGAACAAGAAGAAATACCGGAAGCCTAGCGAAAAGGCAATAAATGTCCCAAAATAAGAAGATGTCATAGAGTGCAGAAATTGTAGGCTGTAGGAGTATAACATTTTTGAGCATAACCTGGAAGCTTTTCTCCTCTATCCTACATACAAGATCAGATAGTTCCATTCTTTGAAATAAAAGTCAAATACGAATGCGGTTCAGACCAGACAAATCGACAATTGATCAGATATTTACCTTAAGGCAGGTGATAGAAAAGGGTATTTCATTGCTATATGCTTCTTGGTTTCCAGCCAAAGTTTTGCTTGCAGGATCCTCAAGGTTCCGCTTGAAGAAAAACACTTAACTTCAGTAATGAAGTCCACAAATCAAATTCTTAATTATTTTTCTTAAGTAATAATTATTTAATACAATCTATGAAACAAAGTTTTGTCATTCTTCTCTAAAATCTGGTTTTTTAGTTCTCGGGTATTGTGTGAGCGTAGTCCTTTCTTATGTGATGTGGAAATAGTATTCGGTTACTCTGGTAAAAGGTACTAGTACTGCACCTGGTGGCACGCGAAACAGCAGGATTTATAATGGCCACTGGTAGCACAACGTATACAGATTATCATTGAACCCCTTGTCACTGGTGGGGAGAAGCTCAAATGAAACAATAATTTTTAAATAATTACCCCCCAATTATCTGCTCCGTGGTGGACTCGCAACATTAGGTATTCCTCCCGATGTAGCTTAATTTTTACCACCCTACACGATTTTACTTTTTGTTTGTTGTGAAAGGATTCTTCACCATTGTTTTTCATAGCTAAGTTCAGACTGGCTTATGTTCTTTCGGGTGTTAACTGAGTGTGAATTATGTTTCGCAAACAGTAAAATTGTGCTTGAATGAGCATAAGATCGTGTCGGTTGTTGTTGTTGATGACAAACATGGGCGATGATGCTGGTGGCCACATGTTTCCTAAAAAAATGGCAAGCATGTAGTACATGCATCGCAACATATCATCTTGTTTAAAGACTTTAAAGGTGCTCTTAAAGTCCCTTTAAGGCACAGCTAGCCAAATTAAGTTATCCGACTTGCTATTTAGACCCGTAATTATTTTAATGCACTGCGATAAGCGGATGAACTTTCCTGCCAGCTCTCCTGGCATTGGAAAAAATAGTCCGTGATTCTGGGATATCAACGAAAGGCAATAACTCCAACCAATTATTGGGTTACGCAGACGACATCGACATTTTTGGAAGGAACCCGTATTATACATACGGATACGGTATATGGCATACTTATCTATCTGCAGAAAACGTTGGCAGAAGAAAAACAACAATTTAAGTCGAGGAACATGAGTTCGAAGTTGTGCGATCTTTCAAGTTCCTTGTTTCACAAAAAATACAGCTGAGAGGCAACAAAAGATCTTTCTGCTGAAAACACGAGTATCTTCATTTCGCAAAAACCGCACTAAAAAGACGGATTCTCTATCTCTGTTAATATCCCGAATTTTCCGCTGATTGCCGGTTATGACCGTCGAGAGTCGATTGCTCGTACCTACACTGAAAAAAAAGTCGTCATCATATTGATGAATGGCGTTCATCAACTGTAATTCATCAATAAGATGTACTTTTCTTGCATATTATGTATAAATTCATGAAAACTTTTTGATGACGGATGAACCAATCATCAATAAGATGAAAGTGCATTCATCAACTTTTTTGGGAGAATTTCGGCAGAATTTGATAAAAATTTAGTTCATCAGTTCATCAAAAGTTTTCGTCAATAGGATGAAAGCATCTATTTGACGAAAAAAAATGTTTTTACATCCCATTGATGATTTCTTCTTCAATATGATGAATTGATTCATCATATTTAAATGACAATTTTATTTCATCATATTGATGAAGACTATCATCAAAAAATCGACTTCAATTTTAATTTGGAAGAAAATTAGGTGATGTAAATGATTATCATATTGATGAACAAAACAGACTTGTGTTTTCATCATGTCCATTATATACCTCAATATTGATGAAGTCGATCATCAGTACGAAGAAGAATATAAACGCTTTTTACTTATGAATAGTATCATTGCATGAATGAATCCTATTATTCATATTGATGAAAATATTCACTGAATTGATGAAAAATGTTCATCATATTGATGTATACGATCTTCAATATGATGAAAATGTGAATCTTATTGATGAAAATATTCACTGAATTGATGAAAAATGTTCATCATATTCACGGAAAGAAATGAAAAATCAGTAATCACGAATTTCTATGTCGTAAATTATGAAAAATCTTTTTTTTGTAAATCATCCCCCTTTTTTCGTAAAATGAGAGTCAATATTGTAAATCAATCTTTATTCCGTCTAAATTTACAAAACTGTATAATTTGAGAATTACGAAAAAATGTCATGATTTTAGATTTCCATTGTAAGAGCAATTTACAAATTTTGTATTCATAATTTTAAACATTTGGAGCATGATATAAATTGTACGACTAAATAATTCTGATTTACAAAATCAAAGATCGAGATTTATGATCTCAATATTCTAAAAACAAAGCTCTTGAAGCTAAATGAACGAATCGATCTTAGACAATCGTAGTTTACAAAAATATTTCCTGAATTAAAAAATAGGTGTTTATTAAATCATGAATTCTTATCGCATTTTACTACTTTTGAATCCAAACTGTTTTTTTTTGTTACGATTCTTGAATCGTAAATTACGACAATATTTCCTGAAAAAGAAAAACGTTTTGTGTTGTTTATTTATTCCCTAGTTTTCATGCGGTCGAAAATCAATTCCAATTTTATAAAGCGTCAAGTAGCTCAGTGGGTAGAGGTGCCGATCAAGAGACCGTCGTGCATTCTCATGCCTGGGTTCGAATCCCAGCAGTGCGGAGTGACGGATTTGTAAAAAAAAAATAGTTGCCACTAAGCAGTGCAGAATGAGAAGGAAGTACGGAGATTGATCGGTGAGGTGAGAGAGAGGAAGGGAGAATATAGTACCGGGGGAAGGGCGAGGAAGGGAGAGAGAAAAAGAGGCAAGATCCCCCCGAAACGGGGATGGTGTGGGGGGGGGGAGGGAAACAAAAAGGATAATTTACGTAGTTGATAACTGGCTGATTGTAAATTACGCTCCTGAATCGTTAATGCTTTTTTTGGTTATGATACGATGATACGATCATCAATCTGAAAAATAAAACATCAATATGATGAATGCATTCATCACATTGATGATTTACTTGCTTAAATTTTCATCATATTCATGAATACGATAGTCAGATCGATGAAATAATTCATCATTTTGATGTACAAATAAATCAAAATTTGGTTCATCATTTTTCATAATATTGATGAACAAAGTTGATGAATGATGATCTAAATTTGTCGCTGAAAATTTTCTTCATATTAATGAACAATGCTTCATCATATGGATGAAAAGGTTCACTGGACTAAAATTGATGAATTCTACATCATATAGATGACCTTTTTTATCAATATGGTGTACCTTTTTGGTTCAGTGTAGCCGTTGATCGTTTACTAAAAAAAAAACTACGTAATAAAAAAACCTCTTTACTCCATTTTGCCACTTATACAACTTATATTGGTCGTCATCAAAAAGAGTCTATAAAACGAGAACGCTGGTCACCATGATTTTCATCGAATCAGTGGCAGCAACAAGCTTGGATCATTATGCACATTTATCTTCATTACAAATTGGTGGAGATTGTGTGTGCCATCTGGCAATGCCGCCAGCAAATTGCAGAGTGTCTACTAATTGCAGGATAATAATGTAACGTATGTGCGATGAAACTCCGATTTATAAACTTCATATGGCTTGGCTGTATCTGTATGCTGGTTGATGAAGTTGTTGTTTCTGTGTATTGTGAGTAAAGCGCCACGCAATTAAAACATTTTGAGTTGCTGATGATTGTTATGTGGGTTATTGCGTGTGTGTATGAGAATTAGCCCTCATATACAGTCATTTGGTTTATGACTGCAGTTCATATGACGGAAGAGTTGTTGTGTTGGTTTCTGTAGAAATTGGGATGTGTATCAATTAATTTCCCAGATTTTCTCAGAAGCCGTCGAGTTGGAAAATTTAAGTGCTTTCCAACTTGTTATAATAATTATTATTGTCAGTTAAATTGTGGGTATTTGTTGTTTGTTCAAGAAAGTAAAGTAGTCAAACAAAGTAAAGTAGTTTAGCTTGAAAATAGCAACGCTTAACAATTTTTAAGAATTTAATGCGATCGATGTTGATGTCTTCGATGAATTTGTCTTGTGTAAAGGCTCTGTGAAAGGTACAATCAGTTCTGCAGAAGAGATTGGTGCATCAATTTAATCCAATAATAATTGTATTTAAAATTAAGAACCATGCGTAGAACTTGCAAGCAACCCTCATGTGTATTTTGTTCTTCGTCAACTTATAGGGGATTAATAGATTCCCAAAACCATTATTACCATTTGTATGCGTTCTTAATTTCATCCAAACATGTCCAATCACATACATTGATGTAGATATCTCATTTCAGAGAAGCAAGGGTAGAAAAAACAATCAGTCAAAAGCGATTACGTGAACACGACGATTTTAACATTTTCCCCTAGATGCCTGGGTGAGTTGTTACAGGCTTAGCTACCAAAATCAAGGGGGTAAGTTTTAAAAAAACAATACATTGCTGATGCGCTTGTTATCAATGAAACTGTGATCCTGTGTAGCAACCAACAATGTGGAATGTCAAATCAAAAACGATAGGATTAGGATCTAGAAGAAAATCTTGTTTTGAAAAAATCAGTCAGAGAACAACAGGAGGAAGTGCAAGTGAGAAACTAAGGGAAATGTTTACCTTCACAGCACACACCACTGAGATTTTATGTTATTACAAAGATTGTTTTTGTTATTCATCACTTCCATCCCTTATTTGACTACGTTGAATAATGAAGGAGTAGTTAGGTATGTAAAACCGGAAACGATGCAAGCGGAAAATGCGTAAATGGATATTCGAGTGATAATTCGTGCGGAGAGTAATAAGCACACGTGGCACTTAATAATAATTTTGAGAATTGCTAGAGCAGTGATGACAGTAATTTTATGCTTAGTAGCTCGAGGCTTTTAGTACTTCTTCTGCAAAAGGCAGGTTTGTATTTTGAGAGAACAAAGAGGTTTCCATGGATCAAATGGATTTTGTTTACCAATCCAAATCGTTGGCCTACTATGTAAAGCTGTTTTGCAACACAAAGAGATTCAACCGAAGTTTGTTTTGCTAAAAGGTTTTGTTTTACCTTTAGGTACAGTACAGGGTAGGTAATCTATTTCGTCTGATTTCCTACAAAGCACCGGTGTAGATTTAATCGATTGATTTGCGTCTCATATCTACATATTATTCGGCAGAAAACAGAGAGGTACTACTGACAGCACAAATTGATGCAAACGAAGCCGTCTTGGACGATGACTTTTTATAATCGAAGATCCTTTTGGGAAAAAGCGATGGAAGTGGCTCCCAGCTTTCAGCATGTTTTTTTTTATAATTTGCACCCACTCAAGGGGTTTCTAATACCTTTTTTATGCCAGAGACACAGTGAGTGCTCTAGGAAGGAAGGAAAGTATTGGAAAGGTGGTGTCGCTGTATTTTGTTCTTAAATTCCTGAATTCCACATTCACGTAGTACGGCTATGGAACGATTCCCTAAACTTGAGAGTACGTCTGAAGTTGAACTCGAGGGTAAACTGATGGGCATTCCAGAAAGCGCGGCTATTACGATTGAATTGTTCAAGCGGACGAATGCAACTGCCACTTGCCGTAGAAGTAAGGTAAGGTAGTGGAAAAAGTGAATGCTGGAACACGCAGAGTTCCACTTTACCACTTGGGATGAAAAGACAATGTGTATTGGCTATCAAAGAACTGTGATTTCATTTGGTTCAAGGGGCATGGGACATGGGGCATGATATCCAAAGGAGGTTAGAGGATTTTTGTTTAAAGCTGACCAGCTGAGCTCTCTGATAGTTCAATACAGCCGCTGGAGCAAACAGCAGAGAGTATGATTTCGTTCGTTCCCAACGTATCTCATCCTTTTTTTCAGATTTGCGGAGCTATTATGTCCGATGAATGGAATCACAGAATCGTTTTCCTGATCCTCAGCACTGTCTAGATTCCGTCCGTTTGTAAAATATTACGTTGGAAAACTCCATTATAATCGGGAAAAGCCCCAAGGATACATTTAATGTCAAAAAAGGGTTTGGCAAGGCTACGCACACGTCCATATCAGAGGCACTCTGGCAGCAAAGGACTCTTAAGAAGGTTATTGAAGACACGATCGGAAAAGGCTCTAGCAATCTCTTGCAACTGTTGCCGTTTGACGTCGAATTTCCTCTTAGAATTTTTGTGTGTTAGTTTCGATCAGGATATCCATATCCACATTGCTGGCTGGAACCTCGGAAGATGCGGTCATCTTTTGTGCTAGAGAAGTGTCGAGCGTCGTTGTTATAGCAATGTGATCAATCTGATTGATGGGTGATGATCAATAGATTTTCATGTACTCTTGTGTATATCGAGATGTAGGAATCGGGAGCTTTCTACTATAACGCCTCGCCCAGCAGCAAAGTCGAAAATTCTGTGTCATTTGAATATTCCACCAACGATTTCTTCTCTTCCAAGCTTGGCATCAAAATCTTCAAGGACAATTTTAATGTCATAACTTAGGGTCATAGGTCTTGACAAGAAGCTCTTAGAACCTGTCTTTGGTGTCTTCATCCTTTTCCTAAAAGGGAGCGTGAGCGCAGATGAGGTTTATGTCGGTGAATTAAGCCCTGATGCGAATTATCGTGCTGCACCCGTTCACAGAGTTGAAACTCAAGACCATCCTCTTAACTCGAGTCCCAACTACAAATGCACCACATCCAAATAGGCGCTGATTTTGTTCCCTGTAATAGCAGTCACCGTAGTAGACATTGTACTTCTTAATTTTAAATATATGCCCGGACCTTTCCATCGCATTTCCTGGATTGCGGCTCTATCTCCTATGTAGGAGTCAAGGGCTTTGCTGACTGGGTATTCTTTTGACGCCAAATCAAATGAGTGCTGTTTTCCATAGAGTCGACGGAGTAATCACATTTTTTTTTACTTTTTGTATGGGGAATAGGTGTCAAGATCATCCAGTCACAACCCTACTCGATTCCAATCTGATAAATATGAAAGCCATTTTGCAGAAGCGAGTTCTTCGCTGTTGTAATCGCGTCAAGCCAAAGCGGCACTAGTCAAAGGCCTACAGATACACCCTTGTTTTTCCTTCTTAGTCCTCATACCTTAGCTATTCATAAAAAATAATAATAAACAAACATGAAATCGAAAAGGTAAGTAATGAAACCAATTTACGAGAATACTAAACATAATTTCGCTTCTAAGCAACATCTGACAATAATTCTAACCAACAACTTTTTAATTGAGAATATTTTTCATATTACGACCTATCCCTGTTTGATCCTGCCCCCAGACCAAACAGTGTCTATTCAGTGGTCTTCTCTTACCACATAGTTTTGAGGGATGTTTAATGACTTGTTTTAAGGGTACTTTCCGTTTCCATTGTAATGGTAAAATAGGGTTCGGCTCTATTAATGATGACTTAATTTGATTGTTAGGCCATATGTTGTGATTATTGTATGTCTTCCAAATAGAAATCTATTGTTTAGGATTCTTCTTTCAGAATAGACAATGTTTTGCCTAAAGTGCAGTGAAATATCAAATGAATTATGGAACATGGGGTATTTTATTTTTAAATGCCCTGCTGTCCATCATCTAGGGTGAATATGAAATAAAAGCTTTTAAATGTTTTCAACTCAAAGAATTTCATACTGCGATCATTTTTAAATTAACTAAGAATTAGGAAATTCAGAAACTGTGAAATAGACAGTGATAAAAAAATTTGTAGCTTCGCCACTTTATGGCAAATTAACAACATTTCTAACCTCCACGCTAAAGTAGTAACGCTCAGTGCACTGTTGCGCAGTGCGTCAAGAATCCTACATAGCGATGAACTAAGAAAAGGAACCAAGAAGCTACAGCTACACCAGTGCCGGATTAAGCAAGCGCGGGGTCCGTAGCAAATTCTTTCAAAGAGCCCTTGGTCTGCTATAGTTTCGGAAGTATAAAGTGCTAAAAAAACAATCCAAAACTCAATGCTCAATACATTTATTTGCTTTCTATAGGTTACAATTTTGTGGTAGATAAATTAATAGTGTAGGAAATCACTATAGGCGCTGTTAGGCTCTGACAAGTACAAAAGACTGAGATGAGATTTTCTGGCTATTTAGAACAATTTTGATAGTAAATTATATTTTTATATTTATTTATCTGTTTCTTTTTATTATTAACTTCCTAGAAGAAGTTATTGTAATGGGGCCGATTTTGTGAATCTCGAGTTTTTTGCATTTTACCATGTTTTGAGGTCACTAGAATCCAAATCAAGCGTTTCTATGATGATGTCTGTGTGTGTGTATGTGTGTTCGTATGTGCGTATGTGCGTATGTGCGGACGTGCATTACGTTTTTTCGCCTTGATTATCTCGCGAACCACTCATCGTATTGTCATGAAATTTTTCTCATTCGACGCGGTATTATGTTCTTAAGAGCTGATTAGGTTTTGAGCGAAATTCGCTTAGCGGATTTTTAATGGCAATTCAAAATCTAAGACAACCCTAATATAATGAAAATTATGATAATTTCTGCAATAACTTCAACAGTACTAAGGGATAGTAAGCGTGAAATTTTTTTTCAGGAGTATCATAGACTATATTTTATTACTAGCTGACCTACCAAACGCTGCTTTGCTATATAAATATTAATTTTCGGAAATATTAATCTGATTAGAAAAATTGCTTCAGTAATAAAAAAACTACAATATTCAGGAGCAATATTAAGCTGTATTTTACTGTGCAAAGTATATGTGCATGAGTCCACGAGTTGGTCCGACCAACTTTTGACAGATGGCGCTACTATTATTAAATAAACTTAATGCATTTGCTAAAATCATCAGTTTTATGGAATTTGACTTTGAACCAATGTGCGTGTACGACTACAACGTACAGCTTCGGCTGAAAATTTTGCAAAGCAACTAATGTTTTTACGTATTTTTCTACTCTGGGAAGTTAGTCGTGCGGACTCCATGGGTCGCACTCATTTTTTTTTTAACTTTTACAAAGTAACTTTTCTAGATTTCATGTGGGCAAATTTAGAAATATGTAATACTATTCGTGTCAATTTCTCTGAGCAAATCATGTTCAATATTCATCAAAGCGATATAATTCAGACGTCCTTGACTCGTAGTGTTCCTTAACTCATTTCAAAAACAATATGTAGTTAGTTTTTGATATGCTTTCATGCGTTTGTCTAAAGCAGATAGTGTGTTATCAATAATGACATTAAACATCTCAATTTGAAACTGTTTTCCAAGTGTTTCTTTCTCAACAAATTCGTCAAGTGTACTAGAACCGCTAAAATCGTCGTACTTTGTGTTCCGCTTGCGTCGTCTTGAAGTCTGTTGCTGATATTCATGACAGCCTGTCAGCTCTTTGGCTTGTGTTTTAATATTTGAAAATGTAGATCGCATGCATGCGTTCTAAGATTTCATTCCACATAATTATCATTATTCCCTTATCCAACTTATTCATCTTTGAAACAAGTCCGTACGCTTGATTACGACACTCTGCCTTTTGATCTATATTATTGGAAATGGCATCCAAAACTTGCTTGATATTAGTAAAACCACATAAAAGCGCCTTCGTAGCATCAGCTCTGGCAGACCACCTAGTATCCGACAACCTTTTTAAAATCGATTTTTTCGAAGTAAGAGCTTCCGTAAGAAGACTCCAACGATGTGTAGAAGCAGACAAAAATTATAAATATTCAGCCCTATTAATAAAAATACCCTATCCACTGGATAACACACGTTATACCTAGCACACGGATAGTGAACTTATTCGTTTGCTAAATAAGTTCATTAATAAACATATTTTTTCCTCATTGTAACTATTCACTGAATAGCATGGAAATTGTACTAGATAATCTAGTATTTTTTCAAGGATGAAGGTTGATTGTCAAGAGCATGATGTCGTTTTCCAAATTAATTTCAGAATCAATTTCGTTTTATTTTCTATGTTTGTTTTTTAAATAAAAATTAATGATATCAAATGTATTTTGGGGAAATTTCTGCTGCTAATTTGTGTTCGGGCTAAATAAATTTAAATTTTCTTTTATTCACCCCTTTAATAAGAAAAATTTAAGGAGTACAAGATTATTTGAACTACTCCTTTTGACAAATGGAACAACATCAAACATTATCAGTCAGCTTTCATTTTATTTTGACAGCCTTACAACCGTTAGAATTTTGTTGTGAAATGTGTTTTGAATTATTTCCATCTGAAATCGAAAATGAGTGCTGAAATTAAAAAAAAAGAAGCGAAAATTGGACTCCCGGCGATAAAGTGAGAAACGATTTAAAACACAGTTCGTCCAGTTCTTGTAACGGATTGATTCTTGGTTTATAATTTTTTATTAACTTCCCATAGGAAGTTATTGTAATGGGTCCGATTTTGTGAATCTCCAATTTTCGCATTTCTCGATGTTTTGAGGTCACTAGAGTCCGAATCAAGCGTTTTTAAGATGACATCGGTGTGTGTGTGTATGTGTGTTCGTATGTGCGTTACGTTTTTTCAGCTCGATTATCTCGCGAACCACTCATTGTATTGTCATAAAATTGGTCTCATTCGACGCGGTATTGTGTTGTTAAAAGCTGATTAGATTTTGAGCGAAATCCGCTTAACGGTTTTTAAATGGCAATCAAAAATCTAGGACAACCTTATAAAAAATTAGTTATTTTTATTATAAAAAAGGGTTTTCCAATATGAGGTGTTATTTTGAATAGCCCGCTATTTCGGTAGTTGTCACTTTTGAAGCTGTCATTTTTTGGCATTTGACAAGTAGAAACTACGCCATTAATAAAAATGGAACGATACACGCTTCAACAACGCATTAAAATTATTAAAATTCACTATAAAAAATGGTGAAAATTTGGCAGAGACGGTTCGCACAAATAAAACATTTTTGGGTCGTGTCGTGAAGCACCTTGTCGGACCGCAATACAGAAATTGGTGGACAAATTCGAGCTGTTGGGACAAGTTAGTGATGTGAAGAATAAAACCCGTGCACGTCGCTCAAGAACAACTGAGAATATTGCTGTTGTAGCCCAAAGTGTTGAAGAAAACCCAGGTTTGTCCATTCCTCGTCGTTCTTTGGAATAAGGCATTCCACAAACGTCATTACACCGTATTTTGCATAAAGACTTGAGTCTAAAGGCTTATAAAATTCAGTTAACACAAGAACTCAAGCCGGCTGATCATGAATAACGTCGTGTCTTTGCTGGTTCGGTCCTTGAAATGCATGAAAATGATCAGTCGATCTCTGACTTTCGAGCAGGAAAGACTTAGGCAGTGTGGAGTTTATTTACAAGTGTTGTGAAAATTAGAGAAGTCATTAAGTTCTTTGCTAGTCACTCATTAAATAAGTAGTTCGATAGCGCAGCGCTAGTGTGTTGGCTAGAGAACCGAGGGTCGTGAGTTCGATCCCTGCATTGGGTGGAATTTTTTTATTCTAATTTCGAGTCGCGATGATAAACCTAATAAAGGAAAAAGCAGCAGGGGCATTGAAAAATGCTTCGGCCAAGTCATCCGATGGTAAAGTAGCGGTGGAAAACACCGTAGGCAATGAAGGAAGGAAGAAGAGGAGGCGGACCTCAAGAGCAAAGCCAAATTTGGATGGTAAAAGGCCAGCCACCATCTCAACCAAGCTGCAAGTTGAGGTGGTTGACACTCAAAGAGCAGCAAAGACAACGGCAACGAAAAATATCCAACGGCAATACGAAGATGATATTTGTTCCGATGACTCTGTGGAGTACATGTCCGGAGAAGGGGAGGGACTGTACAGGTCCGGCGGCAGCAATATGTTCGATGGGCTGTCCACCGAATACACTGACGAGGAGGTGGAGGAAGTCCTCCTAACAAAGCAGGCAAGCATTGATAAATGCGAGAAATTGCTTAATACGCTTAAGGAGGAAATTAAGCCCCTTCTACAACTCCTTAAGCAAAAACAGGAGACGCGCCGGCAAGAAGAGGCAGCGGAATTAAAAAAGAGGCAACTGCAGAGGCAGCAACAGCAAAGCCAACAACAACAACCACAGCAGCAAAAACAACAACAACAACCACAGCAGATGAAACAGCAAAAGCAAGTTGCTACTAATAACAAGCAACAACAAAAGGAGCAGCCTAGACCCAACACAGGGGCGGCGCAATCAGGCCCCAGCTCATCGGGGGCCCCCAAACCAATGGAGGCAGCAGCACCAGCTGTAATACCAACAGCAGCACCAGCAGTAGCACAAGCAGCAGATCCGGTTGCATCAACATCAGCAGCAGCAAAGCAGCAACAACAGCAACTCCAGCAACACCAGCAACAACCACGGCAAAAGTCCGAGAAAGTGCCACCAATAAGGACGTACAAGGTCGACCTACAGGACTTAAAACAGGTATGTAAGTCGGCCACGGATAATAAATTTAGTATTAAAATTATAAATGAAAAGCAAAAGCGGTATTCGGTCCAATGCTTCACATTGGCCGAATACAAAATAGTTAAAGAGTGCCTAAAAGTAGCCACTGCTGAATTCTTCAGCTTCACTCCTAGGAGTGAAAAACCGAAGACGGTCCTTTTGAAGGGCATCAGTTCCTGCACGGAACCAGAAGAGCTCCTAGCTGAGCTCCGTCAGAATGCCAGCGATGACCTCGAATTCATCGGAGTCAAGCCTTTCTCTACGGTAAGGTCCAGACGGGAGGGGCATAAACTGCCAATATTCATTGTAACTCTGTCGCCCCAAAGTAGACTGGAGAGTCTCAGGAAGATTACTGTCCTAGACTACCAGGTCATACACTGGGAAAAATTAATGAGGCACGACGACATGCTGCAATGCATGCGCTGCCAAAGGTTCGGTCACGCTGCAGCCAACTGTGGAATGCAGGAGCGCTGTGTGAAATGCGCCGAAACCCACAATAGGGGTGAATGTAGGCTAGGGACTGAGCGGGTCGAAGACATGACCCAGCTCAAGTGTGTTATATGCGGGAACGAGGGGCACCCCGCAAATTATCGGGGCTGTCCTAAGGTCCAAGAGATACGGGACAAACAGGCCAGCCAAAAAGCCGCAGAAAGTCGACCCGTACGACAAGCTCCGACAACAAATTCACTCGTGAGACCCGATGTTTCTTACGCAAGATCTGCGAAAGGAATGGGTAAAGCGAGACAGGCTCCACCACCGGTCGCCCCACAGGCCCAAGTGCCTAAGGCGCCGGAGGGGCAGCCAGACATTCTGTCCTTGTTGCTGAGCATTCAAGGCCAGTTGGCAGGACTGCAAAGTCAGATCGTGGAGCAAGCCGGAAGAGTAGATAAACTCTACTCTATGATGGCTGGCCAAGCGCAAATTCAGGGTTAAGGGCGCGCTGCCGAAGACGCGCCTTAGGATCCTAGGTTTGAATGTGAATTCATTGATTAGGATCGAACGTAGAGCTAATTTGTTCCAGCTGTTAAAAGACCACAGTCCTGATGTGTTTATGGCTAGCGAAACCAAGCTAAACCAGAAACATAAACTGACTAACAACAATTACAATATCGTAAGAAGGGATCAACCCGACTCTACTCAAGGAGGCGGTGTTGCCATCTTCATACGAAAGGGCATTAATTATAAAGTCATGTACAATAATGATTTGCGAAAGCTCAAGACGCTAGAAGTTTGCGTCGTATGCATCTCTCTCACTCAAGGGAAGCGGATGTATATGATTGCGGCTTATGCGGCTGAAGCTCCGCAGGCTACTATCTTTATTTCAGAGCTCGAGATTCTTTTCAGGGTACTAAAACTGAGCTTGGAAGAAAACTACTTCGTTATGGCCGGAGATTTGAACGCCAAACATGAAGATTGGGGAAATCAAACTCATAATCCAAGAGGTAATCATCTTTTTAATTTGATGAATCTTCACAGTGTTGAACTTAAAAAAGAGAATAATAAATTCAAAGAGGAACTCGAGAACAACCAGCGTGTTCAGCGTCTCAGTGATGTTATTGTATGTGGTTTACCTGATGATCGTAATTGTAGTGCAATCGATTTTACAAAAAAGCTAGCTGCCAAACTTAACCATCCACTCTCACCTCATTTTGATGCGTTTCGTCTTAACACCCGAAATAATAATAAACCACTGCTCATTCGCTTATCCTCTCAAGCTGAAAAGAAAAATCTTCTCGCTGCATTCCATGCTATGGGTATGCTAACGTATTCTCAGGTGCTGAATGATTGTGACAATGGACATCCAAATAATAACGAACAACGCATCTACATTAACGAAAGCCTCACACCGCTTAATAGCTCTCTGTTGCGTCATGCAATTAAGTTGCGTAGAGAGGGTATTCTGTTTTCGGCGAGAACTAAAAATGGCTTTGTCTATGTTAGAAAAAGCAGTGATGATTCTGAAACGAAGATTGATGCTAGTACTTTTTCCTCTCATCCTTCTTTACCAGTGATGTCAACCGGAGCAGATCAATAATTTTAATGATAAATCTAATTATATTTATTTTTGGTACCTTTAAAATAATTTTAGTTTTAGTTCTTATATATTTTTATTTATACTTTTATTTCTTACGCTTATTTATTTTATCGCTTTGTAATTCATTTTGCTGTTTGTAAGTTATTTTTATTTTTGTTTTATTCTTTTCATTAGTAATTGCTTCTATAATACTATTTGTTTTATTATGACTGTTGGTATTGATGTTTGTACTAAGTCTATGTTGAAAATACTTTCTAACGCTCGTGATGGTTTCAGGGTTTGTTGTATGAATGCGCGAAGTTTAAATTCAGACAAATTTGACTTTGTTAAATATGTTTTTGGTTCTTCGGGAGTTGATGTTATTTGCATTACAGAGACATGGTTCAAGCCTGAAACAACTGACTGTTTTTACCAATTACCAAATTACAAATTGGTTCGCAACGACAGAATAACTGATACTATTGGTGGTGGGGTTGCAATTTACTGCAAGGAGAGTCTGAGTTCTAAAATCATTGCCAAATCTGACAACGCTGGGATTGAGTTTTTGCTTTTAGAGGTTTCTGATGGTAACATTAAATGTTTATTAGGTGTGGCTTACAATCCAAGTAGAAATTATTCACCTGAACCCCTATTTTCTATTCTTCGTGAAATTTCAGCGAACTATGAAAATATAATTCTATGTGGTGATTATAACTCAGATCTTTTTCTCAATGATTCCAGAGCAAATGAACTCAAAGATGAAATAGCTGCCTCAGGCCTATATATAGTCAACTCTAATGCTACTCGTTTTGGTCCAAATTCTACCCCTAGTCTTTTGGATTTAATGATAGTGTCTGATTTGTCAAACGTTTGTCTAATTGACCAACTATCTATTGAAGGAATATCTGACCATGATTTACTCTTTTGCACTTATAATATTGATTTTTCTAACACCTCAACTTCGTCTTCATTTCAATTTCGTGACTTCAAAGCTGTTAAAATTGACAACTTACAAGTTGATGCTTACAATTGCCCTTGGAATGTTTGTTATAGCTTGTATAACGTTGATGATAAAGTGAACTTGTTTCAGCATTTTTTGTTAGAACTTTTCCTTAAACATGTCCCGTTGAAAACTGTTTTCATTAGAAACAAGAACTGCCCTTGGTTTACAAATGAAGTGCTCAATTCTATCAAAACCCGTCGAAAGCTTTACGCAAAATGGAAACATAACTCTACAACTATGAACTGGGAGATCTTTTGTCGTGCTCGTAATTACTCTACGTATGTAACGCGCAGAGCTAAAAAGAGATTTTTTGAATCTAAACTTAGTCCTAACCAATCCTCTAAGAAGTTCTGGAGTAGCTTACGTGCGTTTGGAGTTGGTAGAAAAGAAGTAGTGCACGACTATCCTGATCCTAATGACCTCAATAATAGTTTTGTGGCCAATAACTTGCAAGCATCGAATTTTATGCCTAACAACTTAGCTCTTTATGAAGTTTCCACGGAATTCGACTTTGAAGTAGTTTCTGAAAGTGAATTGGTCATGATCATTCTCTCTCTGAAATCCAATGCTATTGGTGAAGATGGAATTCCAATTCGTTTTGTCAAATTAATATTACCGCAAATAATACCGATTTTCACCCATATTATAAATTTCTGTATCACGACCTCTTCATATCCACAATGTTGGAAACGTGCAAATGTCATCCCCGTACCTAAGAAAACCAACCCATCTAGCAGTGCTGATTTCCGTCCCATTAGTATTTTGCCTTGCCTGTCGAAAGTGTTTGAAAAAGTTTTATCTCGCCAGATTACTAACCACATTCGGCGTCAAAACTTATTATCTCCGGTGCAGTCTGGCTTTCGGGCTGAGCATAGCTGCTCTACGGCGATGGTTAAAGTACTTGACGATATCAGAATCCAATTTGATCAAGGTATGTTAACGCTACTTTGTTTGCTCGACTTTACCAAGGCATTTGACCGAGTCAATCATAGTATTCTCTGTAAAAAACTCTATTTGTACTTTGGTTTCAGTAGAAGGTCTGTCCGTCTCATTGGAGATTACTTGACACATCGTTGTCAAAGAGTTAAAGTTGGTGACATTTCCTCTGACTTAATTGAATTGGTTGCTGGCGTTCCTCAGGGTTCAATTTTAGGTCCTATTTTGTTCTGTCTGTTTATCAATGACCTTCCCCTAATTTGTAAGAATGTCATGTTGCATCTCTATGCAGATGATGTTCAAATGTATCTATGTCGACCATTTAACTTGTTGGAGGATTTAACTTGCCGTATGAATGAAGATTTGGAAGAGATTTATAAATGGACTTTGTGTAATGGCTTAACACTTAACCCAGCAAAATCTCAAATCATTGCTATTTCTAAACAAAAATTTGATACTGCCAATCTTCCACCTGTGTTCGTATCCCAATTCCGTATAGAACTTAAAAATGTTGTTACTAGTCTTGGTTTTAAAATAAATAGTTCCCTGTCAGCCAACGATCATATTAATACTTCTATAGGTCGCATCTACGGTGGTCTCCGAAAGTTGAATTTGTTTTCCTACCTTACACCTACTGAAACCAAATTGAAAATCAGTAAATCGTTGCTTTTGCCTATTATAGAGTATAGTTCAGTAGTTTACGCTAAGCTTGATTCTCGTTCATTTCATAAATTGCTTGTTGCTTTCAATAGTATAATTCGGTATATTTTTAGTCTGAGTAGGTTTGACCATGTCTCTCAATACCATCAATTAGTCCTTGGATGTACTTTTGAACAGTTCCTTGATACAAGATGTTGCATATTCTTGCATAAAATAATTCAAAGAAAAACTCCGCTATATTTATTTGAAAAGCTTCAGTTCTCGCAATCTTCCCGAACTCTGAATCTTATTACTCCGTTATGTACGTATTTGAATTCGTCTAGACTGTTTTATGTATATTCCATCAAACTTTGGAATTCTTTGCCAGTAAGTTTAAAGCAAATAGTAGGAATCTTAAAATTTAAAAAAGCACTTTTTGAATATATTAATTCATCTAACATGCAAACAGTAAATTGAAAATAAAAATATTTAATCTTAATTTAATATAATTCTTCTTGCCTTTATTGTTTTGTATATATTATGACATATCTTTTGTTTTTTTTGTTTTTTTTTCTTGTATTTAAATATTGCATGTTTATATATTAAATTAACTTATTAATTACATTACTTTATTTTGTCCTGTATTAAAGGTACTATAAAAGACTCTGTCTTATTTGTACACCATTTGAAATAAAATTGAAATTGAAATTGAAATTGAAATTGAAATTGAATATGGTGTCGACCTGCTGGCTACTGAAAGGCCATCGTTCCCAAGGAGCGGTTCCTTCCTGGACCTTTTGCTGTACGATACCAGACTGACAATAACGGACAAAGTGGGTAATCACCCTCGAAACTGTTTACAGACAATCGAGTACGACAGTGATCACTGTGGCTTGGCTGCTGTAATTCAGATTCCGAACGAGCGCGTGGAATTGGATGAATACGTTCCAACGTATTCTTACAATTATAGTAAGATGCGCTGGCCTCGTTTCACCAACGCCCTAGCGAGAGAACTCCGTTCGAGTGACATAGCCCCACCAAATAACAGAAACTTAACGAACAACGAAATCGACCAACATCTACAACAGATGGACGAAACGATAAAACGAACGATGGAACGGACAATACCGAAGTACAAGGAACGCGACCAAAACGACGGCTACAGAAACGCGACTATAGACGCACTTCACAGACATAAAAGTGGACTACTGACAAGACTGAAAAACTTGTACAGACGCTTCACAGACCCACACGACCTGGAGATTAGGGCACTGAAGTCGTCGATCAAAAACATCAACCAACTGATTAAAGAAAACTACAGACTTTCTATCAATTTGTTTTGGGACAACAAAATTCGGGCCGTTAATTCTAGCGACCCGAGTATGTTTCCCCAAATCAATAAGATATTTAGAAAAAATAATCAGAACGACCTTCCGTGCCTGAAACTCCAGAGAACTATAGAGAACAGAGACGTACTCCTGACAGCGCAAATTGATCCTGAGGAAGCCGTCTTGGACGAAGACTTCTTTGTGATTGAAGATCCGCAGGAGAAAGTGGAGACAGTTGGCGCTGCTTTCCAGCAAGTGTATAAGGTGAATGCTTGCACTCGCCCGAACCACGACCTGGAGAACAGAGCCTCACTTCATCACTTCTACCTGGGGAATGATATTTCGCAGTGGCGATCCGAGAACCGTGGTTTCACCCGGTTTAATGACGATTTCTTAGCAAACGCTATAACCGCCGAGCGAACGGGCCCAAGTCCCTTGCTCATCACGAAGGTAGAACTCCAGCTCATCTTCGATTCAATAAAGAATAAGAAGTCAGCAGGTGTCGACGGTATATCCAACATTGTACTAAGACACTTACCGATTGAAGCCATCGACATTTATACCACACTCTTCAATAACGCGCTGAATAATGCATATTATCCAGTGCGTTGGAAGACAGCTGTGGTTCATCCTCTCCCGAAAAAGGGAAAGGACAACTCCAATCCTTCAAATCACCGGTCAATAAGTCTTCTTCCAAGCATCAGCAAGGTATTCGAAAAGGTAATCAATAGGGCTCTGGCTGAGTGGGCTGCGGACAACAGTATAATTCCGGATAATCAGTTCGGGTTCAAGGCAGGACATGACACTATTCATGCCGCGTCTAAGCTCGTTTCTGATATCCAATGGAACAAGTCCAAGAAACAATGCACGGGTGCTGTTCTGGTGGATTTGGAGAAGGCCTTCGACACCGTATGGTTAGAAGGTTTGTACCTAAAACTCACCAGACTAGGCATCAGTAAACCATTATTGTATATGCTTTATGATATGCTCAACGGTAGAAAGTTTGTTGTCAAAAGTGGCAATGTAACTTCTACCACCACCTTTGAAATTAAAAACGGTCTTCAACAGGGAGCGGTGAACTCGCCGATCCTCTTCAGCATTTACACCAGCGATCTGATAGGTAGCTTAACTAACGCAATTGCGTATGCCGACGACCTGATTGCGTACAGAACGGCTCGAAAGGTTGAAGTTATTAGAATTCTCTTGCAGCGTGACTTCGAGAAGATTCAGCGATACTGCGACGATTGGAAACTGAAAATAAACGTCCAAAAGTCGGAGACAATTTTGTTCCGGACTCCGTTGGCTAAAGCCTCGCGAGATACGTGTAAGAATTGGCGCAAGATGGTCATTGTTGATCCTCACGGACAGCCATTGACGAACAAAAGTGTAGTGAAGTACCTCGGTATCTGGTTGGACCAGTTTCTGTATTTCGACAGACATATAGATGCTGCTCTGACTAAGGCCAGAGGAGCCTTCGCTCTGACGAAACGGCTGTTTTGCAGCAGTCGGCTTGACCCCAGAGTGAAGGTAATTTGCTACATGGCCCTCATACGGCCGATGATCGTTTATGGATGTCCAGTGTGGTTCAATATTGCCCCTTCCCAAATGGAGAAGTTTCGGGTGTTCGAGAGGCAGTGTCTTCGGCGCTGTCTCGGTTGGTATCGGACACCGGAATCTTCTTATCTGCACTATTATTCAAACGAGGTTCTATACAACGGGGCTCGAATCAATAGAATTGACAATTTCGTGATAAAACTTTTTCGGGGCCATATTGTGAGAGCTATGACTTCGACCAACAATTTGATTTTCGGGCCGTTCTATCCGAACGACAACTACTTCGACAATGCACGCTTGAGCGGCTTCATCCCACCAGAAGCATTCCTCTATCTAGACCAATGCGGCATGATACAGGATAGATTGGCAGTACCGCTTATCTACCACGTCAGGCGAAGAACCGTAGACCGGCGGCTTCTGTATGAACGAGGCATCCTCGCTCGTGATGGAGCGGAGCTGCTTCGGTTCAGTAGGGCTGTGTCCGAAAAGGACCGCATTGATAGGGTGAAGCAGGAGAACCAGTTTTGGTGGCTTCAAACTGTATCTGAAAATGGGTAATCCGGGGTGGGGTATTTTTGCCTTGGCCGGCTTACATACTTGTTTTAGTCTTAGGTTTTAGGTTTAAGTAGAGTAGGTGGTATACGGTGGCACTAAAAAAATACATAAAAAAAAACACAAAAAAAAAACAAAAACACGAAAAAAACAACAAATAAATGAATATAGAACAAGAAAAAAAAAAGATATTGAAAATATAAAAAAAGACAATTACAAACTGCAACAGGAGAACATAAAAGGACATAGTTGTTTTGCCGCTGTGGTTGTTCTAGTTTTAAGTAGTTTGTGAATCTCCAATTTTCGCATTTCTCGATGTTTCGAGGTCACTAGAATCCGAATCAAGCGTTTTTATGATGATGTCTGTGTGTTCGTTACGCGTTACGTTTTTCAGCTCAATTATCTCGCGAACCACTCATCGAATTGATCTCATTCGACGCGGCATTGTGTTGTTAAGCTGATTAGGTTTTGAGCGAAATCGGCTTTGCGGTTTTTTAATGGCAATCAAAAATCTAAGACAACCCTAATATAATGAAAATTATGATAATTTCTGCAATAATTTCAATAATAGTGCAAAAAATCTTATAGTTAGTGGGGAAAAAAACACAATATTCAGGAGTATCATATACTATATTTGATTATTAGCTGACCCACCAAACGCTGCTTTGCCGTATAAATATTAATTTTCAGAAATACTAATCGGATTAGAAAAATTGCTTTAATAATAGAAAACTACAATATTCAGGAGCAATATATGTAGGCTGTATTTTACTGTGCAAAGTAGTTGTGAATGAGTCCACGAAATGGTACGATCAACTCGGCAGTGACAGATGGCACCACTGTTATTCAATAAACTTAATGTTTTTCATAAAATCATCAGTTTTATGGAATTTGACTTTGAAGCAACGTGCGTGTACAACTACAACGGGATGCATCCGCTGAATATTTTGCAAAACAACTTATGTTTTTACGTATTTTTCTACTATGGGAAGTTAGTCGTGTGGACTCCATGGGTCGCACTCATATTTTTTTTTCTTGTGTCGTTTCCAACTATTTCGTCCAGCGATTCCAAATATTCGAACAAATTTGTTTGTTCAATAATTTTTAAATAATGCATTCTCAATTAAAATTAAATACTTGAAACCGCAATACAAAATGCCAAAATATCTTTGTAAGCAAATTATTTGAATTTGCTGTCAAATATTTTGAAATAAGAAGATATTCGGTCTTTATACGCAAAAATCGAGCAAATAAGTTATCCGTTTGTAAACAACTGTCACGTAAGGCTATCACACGTTTATTAATAAGAATTTTGATTTAAGATACGAGTTAGTCTTGTGTTAGGGTTATTCTGTGTTTATTAATAGGGCTGAATATCAATAAAATCGAAAAAAATAATGCTTCTGTACAACAGTGTGCAGCGTCCTTAGCAACTAAATTTAATGAATGTGCAAGACAGGGAATGTATTCTGCATCTGCATACTTACTTATTTCTTTAATTCGTGCTTGCAGGCCGCTGTATTTTCCGCTCATGTTACTGGCATTATCGTAGCTTTGTCCACGACAATATTTGATATCAATGCCATTCTTACTTAAGAAATCTAATAAACTTTGGGCGAGTTGTTCGGCAGTATGGCCTTACATATCTAAGAACTTAACGAATCTCAACTGGACCAGATGGTAAAACATAGCCCACTATCAGTGTCAGTTGGTCTTCATGCGATATATCTGGAATAGAATCTAATGCCACTGAATATTACTTGGATCTCTTAATTTCGTAAATAATTTGATCTATAGCATTCTTGATGCAATTAATTTGATAAATTCTGCGCATGTTGTTTTAGATAAATATGAGGTGTGCCCTTTTCCTTTATGAGCATAAGTTTGAATATGTTGGGCCATCAAAACGTCAAATTCAGAAAGTAATTCTAATAATCGTTAGTAATTCCCATTATGAGTAGAACCAACAATTTCATTACTACCCCGAAACGCAAGACCTCGTTCTGCTAAAAACTATGACTGCAATAATTTTGTAGAACTTCTGCGTTTACCGAATGAAAGTCGGCGTTTTATTTACGCCAATGAAATAGTCGGATACCGAGTGTCTGACGTGAATTGTCTTAGTAGGAAAAGTTGTAACGTTTCACGTTTTTGTGACATCAAAAATATTCAACATGCCACATCTTAATAAGTTTCACTCAAAAAATTACGCTCAGCCAGATATGAGTGGGTTTGAATATGCAGGGCCCCCTTTCGCGCGGGGCCTCTTGCTACGTGGTTAATCCGGCACTGACCTACACAGACAGAAGAAAGCCTGACAAACCAAAAAATGTACTTGAAATGAAAGAAATAGAGAGCAAGGACTCACCAGGCGCGGAAGCCTTACCGATTCTTGCAAAACATAACCAAAGTCTTATACAGGTCAGACACTTGGCTTCTTAGCCAAAGGCACAAAGAAATCTTAGCCGAAAATTATTCCGGGGGCAATATAGCTATAATATAGCTATACCTTTATGTGCCATGAAGCGGACATGTTGGCAAAAATTAATTTTGGTAAGCTCCGGTTAACCTTCATGTTGCTCGTTATATTCTCTAAAGACGTATGAAAGGACCGAGACGGTTAATTAACATCGCAAAGACCTGAAATTAAATTCTTAAATTCTATCAACCAACGTTCCAATTAGAATAAGAATCGAAACTAAGCGTTTTCCTGAAACATGCATTATACATTTTCGAAAACCTCCAATACAACCCCGCCTAAAACTATGATGGCCAAATTAGCTAACCATATTGCTGATAGCATTTTAATTATCTAACTTCCGGTCACTATACTGTTCGTATAATTAAACGATTGATGTATCAATTTGTTCTGGTTCACCTCAGTATGCGTCATTATCCATTACCGTTGAATTCGCCATCTAAACAACATCAATGATATCTATCGTTGGCCTTTGGATACACACACATCCACCCGCATCAAAGCAATAAAATCGATCTAACAATCCCCATCTCAATGGTTCAATGTTGTCGACTTGCCATTTGCCAAACCGAACCAAAACGAATCAAACCAACCGGTGCCAGTATCCACACAAAAAAAGAAAAACAACTCCGCACATGAAACCTCTTTTATCATAAATCCCAATGATTTCGAAACAACAAATAAACACACAAATGCCAACTTCATGAATAACTCCAGGCCTACCCCCGTCCCATTCGACTGCGCGACCATATTCAAATGAAAACGTCAAGCAAATTAATTACCACGTCATCTATATCCAGTTACCCACCCAGCTCCGTCCAACCTCCTCGGAGCTCTCAAGACCAATCCCGCCATTGGCATTCATCCTCCGAGTCCGAACAAGCCAGCCCGATTCCCAAAAACCAATAAAAGAAAACAAAAAAATACGAAAACCTCCAAAACCCGTATAAATAATAATTTCAATTTGGAAAATCGAAAATGCAAATAAAACTTAATGTGCCGCCTCATCAACGACAGGACGTAGCAATTATCCATTCACCGACCGCACTACAAAATCCTCTTTTGGCCTCGTCCTTGGCCTCCTGCTGCCATCCATCCACTCTGCTTCCACTCATTTAATTCGTCCTCAAATTGCCCTCGAAACAAATTCATGAGCCCAATGCTGCAGAGGCACAAAGTTTCGTGTTCCCAATCGAACTTCGCTCAGAAATCCAATTCAACCCAACGAACTCGAAACATGAAATACACAAAACAAAAATGAAAATCTCACAATAATCGGAAATTAAATGGCTGCATGCCGAAAACGAGGATAAATTGTTTTACGGGCCGCACCACCGCTCTCAGCCCCTTGCACAGCACAGCACCAAGTCAAGCCAAGCGAGTTGTGCTCTGATCTGACCCAACCAAACCACTTTGGGCTCAGCCTCATCCCACGATGAATTTCAATTGGAATCCTTCTCCTCTTGCCTCGCCTCCTCCACTATATTTGATTCGAAGGCATTGCCATCATTGAGTCGAGTGCCATCTATGTTTGACAGATGCCCAGGCTTTGCTGGCATCCGATTACCAACTCGCTGGATTCGAATTTTGCTGGTCGACTAAGAAGGGGCAGAGACGAGTCGAGAGGGAAATTCACAATGTGGGGCTCTTTAGCAGGCAACACTTAAGCGACACTAATTACATTGCGACTGAGAGGCAGCGTCATCAGCCAGAAATACACGCTGTAAAAATAAAAACAGAGAAAAGGCATTAAATGCGCTGCTTTACCACTTATAACGGGACTTGTTCGGAGTGCCCATTGCTGGGTTGGGGGATTGCTGTTGGTGTATACATGCGTTCTTATTGCTCTGTCATGCGATGATGCCAGCCAACTTAATGATGCTGGAAGCTGGACGGAATCGTTTTTGAAGGCCTTCGGGTTCGAGGAAGTAGATGCTCGATATGGCAACATTTTTTATTTGCCTGTATTTGTGTTGCTGAGCGGGTGGGAATTGAAAGAGGAAAAAGAGAGAACTTGCTTCAGGGCGCAGCATCGATTTGTTAAATGATTTTAATGAAAGAACAGACTGGTGGCTATTTTATTATCATTTCGCTTTGGGTGACACTTCTTTTGTGAATAACCTTCTTTGTGTGTGGAACGACCTTTATTTTGAAGACACTAGAATATGACGGGCTAACCTTTTCTTGATTGAATTATAAACTTTACAGGGCTGAGCTGACGTACTGATAATGTCCTTCGTCAATAACGTGATTCCTTCATAGAAGCTTTGCTTTGCGGTATTAAAGTCGACTCTGTACAAAATTGCCCTCTTTTGTCATGTCTGTTCTATAGAAATCGACAAGGGCCATACCAATATACATCAGAACCAAAAAACCTTCAGCTTACGGGACAAGTTATCATCCTGTGTTGCTTCGAAAGAAAAAACTTTCGGGTATTCTTTAGACCTTAAGACAACGGTACTAAGATTCAATATAAAGGCAGTCTGAAGCTTCTTTCGGTATTCTGCTTGATATTCCGGCTTTAGAGTTCTCCTTCGATGGAAGCTTTGTGGTCGTAAAATGGGTGGAAACGTGTGAATGCCGGTAACCAATCAAACAATTTACGGGTACTTGATTACTGATTAGTATGTGTAGCAAGACACCACTTCCGATAACGGATTCAGGCTGATCGATTTTGCTGCTGGGCGATATGTTGTGGTAGCAAGCACCTGGTTCCCACATCTCAACATCCATAAAGGAACATGGAGATCTCCTGATCAATCAACCCTCAACCATATTGATCACATTGCGATCGACGGAAGGCACTTGTCCAGCATTCTAGATGTTCGAACTTTCCGGGGAACCAACATCGACTTATACCACTTCCACTACCTCGTCGTAGCCAAGGTAGTGCTACCAATATCCCGACAATGGCCAAAACAAGGAAATGCTGGAACGAAATTCGACGTCAGACGGCTTCAATCGCAAGAGATCGCCAGATCGTTCTCTGATCGAGTGTCAAGTAACCTCTTAAGAAGTTCTATGCCACCAACATCAAGTATCGAAGACCAGTGGCAACACTGCCAGAAAGCAGTTAGATATGCCGCCTCTAATGTGCTGGGTTTCACACAGCCACAAAAACAAAAGCCTTGGTTTGACGAAGAATGCAGCAGGAGGAATACAAAGCGGCGCTGCATATAAGGACAAGAGCTGCTCGTGAGCTCTACGAGCACCACCTTTTCATCGATTTTAAGGCCGCGTATGACATCATCTACAGATGATGCCAAGCTCGCTCGCTTGCGCAAAATGACGATGGAGAACTCATGCTGCTCCATCAAGGTTGGCAATGAGGTTACAGAGTTTTTCGACGTCAAAAAAGGATTCAGACAAGGCGATGCGCTGTCGTGCGTTTCCTTTAACATCGTTCTTGAGAAGATAGTGCTAGACTCCACCGTCAAATCCAGAGGCGCTATCTTCCAAAAATCTGTTCAACTTCTCGCGTACGCCGACGATATTGATGTAATGTGAAGAACACAGCGTGATGTCAAATTGTCAATGGCGCCTTCGTGAGAATTGATACAGAAGCGGTCTGTTTTCGAGAAAGGAAACCCAACACCGACGGCTCGGGCAGACCGTCACAATAGACGCATACAACTTCGAGGCAGTAGATGAGTTTGTCTACCTAGGCTCCGCTATTAACACGGGCAATAACACTAGCGCCGAGACAGCTAGCTAGGGACCGAGCTGGCTGGAGGAGACTGTTGATTGAGGCCCAAGTCCACACCGGACTGTAGCGCCACCTTAAGTAAGTAAGTATGTGTAGCAAGACCCCTTTTCACTGGTAGGTTGAAGTCTATGTCTGTTAAGCGTAAAATCAAGGACAAATCCGTTAAATCACGGACGAATCCGATCAATCACGGTCGAATCCGGTCAATCACAGGAACGAATTCTGAACAATCACGAAGCCACGGACAAATCCGGTAAATCGCGGACGAATCCGGTAAATAACGGACGAATCCTGGCTACGGAGTTCCTATATGTGGCAAGACTCTACCACTAGTGTGGGGAAGTCTACGTCCAGATAGTCCGGTCTTATACTTACCACTTCGGGTGACACGTCTGCTCACTTTGGGAACCTGGATTCAACAGAGCTGGTAGCTGGTAGTATTTATAGGCATGTCTGTCTGTGATGCTAGCTAATCGGCGGCGGCAGAATAGCAATAGCTGTAGTCTGGTTAGCTACCGGTTTGCTTCTGTTTCGATTTGATGACTCGGCGGAGACTGATGTTCACTTGACTGAGGTCGATCGGCAGCTGATGTTAACTGGTCGATGATCGGTCGACAACTGATAATTATTGAAATTTTGGGGGTCAATTTATACCACGATTTTAATTTTTTTTTTTTTTGTGAAGTGTATGGCGGGCAAGCTGATTCCCGGCTACATTGGTATGCCGGTTAAAGAATTAACAAGTCAGAATGCTTCCTCACTATGATCCTTCTATAATTGACAATACCGTTAAAATAAATAGAACATTAGGAACAGGCAGCTGTAACCTTAATACCCTTTTATTAACAGAGGGATGTCGAGAGTGGTCATCTACATGGAGATATATAGGATCTTCTGCTAAAATCTATTGCCATTTTCTAAAGGTGACACAAGTTCATAAATTTTTTACCGAAATAAAATGTCAACATAGCCTTTCCTACTTATTTTCAAAAATAACCCTTTTAGTCACTTCTGTCCTATTTCAAGTCCCCCAAATGGTTTTTACAAATAAAAACCAATTAAGCACCCAACAATTAAAAATTCCAACACATTTACCTACTCAAAATTAAACCAAAATATCCTTGCATATATTCAAGAACCCGGCCATTTATTAAAACGTATCCCTATTTCAATGTCAATACACCAACAACACAAAAAATACACTCTGTTTGTTATTTCATGCCACCTACACCAACGCATAAATCTTGCAACATTGCATCGCTTCACCCACAAAACAACCACCACAGGCAGCCTTAAAATATGTAATATAATCCACGAGTAATGCAATCAGCAACATTGCATTTCAAATAAAAACCACAACGATAAAAGGGCACAATGGCTGTATACAAAATTATGAAGTGTGCCAGGCATGTTCCTATTTTCCTGGCATATTTTCCAAACAACATCAGCAGCAAGCCTCTCTTGGTCACAAAGTTGTTGAAGTCGGAAAAATTGTTTTCCACCCTCTCGTTCTATTCACCCACACAAGGAAATATAGCAGTGTTGGTAACGTCGTCATCAAAGTCGTTTTGTGGTAGTAAAAAATAATAATTCATGGCTTTTTAAATACTTCGTTTATGTGTATCAATTTGAATTATGACGTTGCCAGGCTATACAGTGAAAGAAGTTACCCTCACGTGAGTCAATGTAGCCAAGGGAAGTAACGGTAATGACTGGGGGGGGGAAATACAGCTCTTGTTATCATTCCTCTTGGTTGCTCCGTCTTTCTGTCTTCTTTTATCCTTCTCCAAGGGAATAAACACTCACTCACATGCAAACGGTTGTATAAATGATAAAATAAAGAAACATTGACATTAAAGAGGAATAACGATGAACTCGAAGGAAAATTGCTGCGGGAAACGATTAACTTTCTGCTCGCTATTAAACTGTACTTTGCTTACTCGGCAATTTGAAAATATACGCTCCTGATTTTTGTTAAGTGGACAATATTGCTGCACAGTGGGGTCTAGGCATGTTTTAGAGGAAAACGGACTTTTACGTGTTGGTTGAAGAAGTTTGTGAGAAAAAGATGGAAGAGGTGATCGAATAATTTTTCAACGGAAGGGCTTGTATGCGATGCTGGGATGGTTAACTTTCGGTTTAGCTGAAGTCATAGTTTTGGTAGCCTGAGAAAACTAATAAGGTAGTATGATGACCAAAGCGGTGTTGTCATGGGTAAATTAACTATTGAAGCAATGCAAAAAAAAAACATTTGGATTCCTTAGCGGATATCTTATCGTAGTGGTTGATTTTTAAACAGCATTGGAGCAGTTACTTAAGCAAGCTGAACGAAGAATTTGAAATTATAGAACAACTAGCTGACCCTGCAGACTTCGTACTGCCTCAATCGATAAGCTCTAGGCTTTGGTATCCCGCTACTACTCTACCCTCTACCCGTTAACCCAATACCCAGCTTTGCGCTACCCTCGTAACCGCTATGATTGTCCCCCTTATTTCCTGATTTTCATGTTAGATTGGCCCAAAACTTTGATTTTACTCAGGCTCGCTATATATAATATATATATAATATATATATATAATATAATATTCATTCAGGATTGAGTGGATATAGAGTCCTTACCGGACTTACAAACTTAACAATACAGCTCAAATTATATTCAAAAACTTTTCCATTTGAAAATCAATGCACTTACAATAACATGCAATTTTCCTTTTGAAAACCAAAGAGTTTTCTGAGTTTTTCATAAAGAACTTTCTATTTTTCATTCGAAAACCCATTTTGAAATTTTCCAGTTTTCCATTTGAAAACCAATGCAACTACAATGCAATTTTCCTCTTGAAAACCAATCGGTTTTCTGAGTTTTGCATCAAGAACTTTCTATTTTCCATTTGAAAATCAATGCTAGGTGCATTATATGCAAGTATATGCAATTTTCCCTTTGAAAACAAATGAGTTTTCCGAATTTTTCCTCAAGAACTTTCTGTTTTTCATTGGAAAACCCGTTTTGAAATCCCAGTTTTCCATTTGAAAACCAATGCACTTACAATTACATGCAATTTTCCCTTTGAAAACAAATGTGTTTTCCGAATTTTTCCTCAACAACTTTCTGTTTTTCATTGGAAAACCCGTTTTGAAATCCCAGTTTTCCATTTGAAAACCAATGCACCTACAATTATATGCAATTTTCCTTTTGAAAACCAATGAGTTTTCCAAGTTTTTCATCAAGAACTTTCTGTTCTCCATTCGAAAACCCATTTTGAAATTTTCCAGTTTTCCATTTGAAAACCAATGCACCTACAATAACATGCAAATTTCCCTTTGAAAACCAATGAGTTTTCCAAGTTTTTCCTCAAGTACTTTATATTTTCCATTCGAAAACCCATTTTGAAATTTTCCAGTTTTCCATTTGAAAACCTATGCACCTACAATTACATGCAATTTTCCCTTTGAAAACGAATGAGTTTTCCGAGTTTTCCATCAAGAACTTTCTATTCTCCATTCGAAAACCCATTTTGAAATTTTCCAGTTTTCCATTTGAAAACCAATGCACCTACAATTACATGCAATTTTCCCTTTGAAAACCAATGAGTTTTCCGAGTTTTTCATCAAGGACTTTCTACTCTCCATCTCCATTCGAAAACCCATTTTGAAATTTTCCATTTGAAAATCAATGCGAAATTTTCATGCACGTAGATTGTGGAAACTTAAATCCATGCCTTTTTAAAATATTCGTTGTTATAATTTTCTTTTGCACAGAAAATCGTGCCCAAGAATTCGCGTGTAAACATTGTCTTGGTTCAAAAGTTTAAGTAGGAGTTCAGCCTTAAATATAGTAAGGAAGAATGAAAAGGAAATGAAATGAAATGATATTAAATGAAAATAGAGAGACATTTCAAAAAATTGATGTCGCCTGTCACTCTGTCAGTTTTCTGAATTTAAAAACAAAATATCGGGTAAGTAAAATTAAAAATCAATGTTTTTTCCTTTTAATAATCATTTCTTTTACTTTCAGAATATCCTACTGCACATTCAGTGCATGGAAGAAGATTTGTGCATCATTTATAAAGTTGGACTTTTGTTTGTTTGTTAGTTTATCGACTACAAACATACAACCGACAAACAAACAAAAGTCTTACTTTATATATTAGTATAGATATACATAGATGTCTTGAATCATCTGCTCCATATTACAGTCTTTGATTACCTGTTACAATAATTCATTGAATATGTCTGTCGATGCAAGAATATCATCGCAATAATCATCAGCTGTCTACCAATCACCACCCAGTTAACATCGCAATAGAAGCAATCCTGTTGCCTACCAGACTCTAGCATACATCAAGCAGTTGCCAATCTACCGTCGACCAGTTTGCATCACAGACGGACAGCCTATAAATACCAGCCGTGGAAAAATCAGTTGAATCCAGGAGCTCAAAGTGAGCAGACGTGTCCTCCGGAGTGATAAGTATAAAACTAACTCCGTTACCAGAATTCATTCTGTTGATTGACCGGATTCGTCCGTGATTTACCGAATTCGTCCATCATTGAATGGATTCATCCGCGATTTACCGGATTCGTCCGTGAAATACCGGATTCGTCCGTGATTCTTTGCTAATCAGGCATAGAAGAGCTAGGTTTAGACTTCCTCCACACAGTTTTAAGTCTTGTCACACATACTAGTTCTGTACCCGGAAATTATTCCATTGGTTACCTGCAGTCGCCCATTTTCCAACCCTTACTTGCAGTAAAGGAGACAACCAAAGCTGGCTTATCCAGCAGAATACCAAAGGGAGCTTCAGACGGACTAGAACACCAGAATTCACCAGATTTAGACAGAGCTAGATTTATGGTTTTTAATCAAGCCATTGTAATTAATAAGAAGTTTAAGAAAATTCACTTATATTAAAGTTTCTCTAATTCTCCTAGATTCCAACCCTGGAAAAACCAGCGAGCTGTCCTCAGCCTCAGAACAAAAGTACCCCACACTGTTGCTTCTTGAAAAGAAACTAGGCTTCATATTTTGCTTAGATTCTCGGGAAAACTATACAATCTTCTGAGACCTCCAATATGACCAGTAAGATGAAAGGAAAGCTCTACGTAGCGGCTGTACATCTAGCTCTAATGCACGATTCACAATGTTCTACAATGTTCAGACACATTTATGATCCGAGGAGGCCTGGTATTGCGAAGTTTAAAGTAGACACTGTGGGAACCTCGACAAAAAGGCAAGATCATACAAAGTTCCGATACGTCCGCATACTGAGAAGAAAGGTAGGCATAGAATTCCCGGGTACAAGCATATGAAATACCACCCAACACACGGATCAGTGGTATGAAGCAGGTACGTGGGTCGGTCAATCCCTTAAACAACGAAGCACACACAGGTTTTCACACCAAAGAACTTGAAGAGTCAAGAGCACTATGTCAGTTGAGAGAAGCAAGTTAGTGGGAAACGTGTCCAAAAGCTGACGGCTAAATTGGTACAACAGGCGACGCTACAGTCCGTTGTGGACTACTGCCTCAAACAAAAGTCTCCGCACGCCAGCTCAATCCCTTGCTATTAGTCTCCAGTTTTAAACTCCAAGTTGATTGAGTTCCTCTTTCACTTCTCTGAGTGCGCCTACTTTTTTGCGGTCCTTCTCTAATTCTTCGTCCCTATGCTGCCGGAGCATTGGCTATATATCTATGGCAAAGCTATCTGAGTCGTTAGACCCTGATTTTTTTGGCTAGGTACTTGTCGTTGTAGTAACACGTAAAGCTCAATTTTGAATCTTCTTCTCCACTCTCAATCAATGCACACGAGGCCATAGATAACCCGAAGAACTTTTCTTATAGACGGTTCACTCTAAGATAACAGAGGCCACTACTAATTACAACCTGAAAGCAGACGCCACAGATTATTACAGTCTGAAAGCAGACGCCATTTTTTAATATCCAGTACCTATATGGATTTCACAGTCTATCAACATTCACGAGAGGATCTCTTAGTACATAAAGTCTGGTACTTAAACTCTGAAATAATGTTCTCTCCTTTTGCCTTCAAATTTCACCTCTATTAGTCAATTTCGTGCCAAAACATGAATGTGAATTATACTTGGCAAACAAAATGATTCCATACATTTTGTACCTCTCTGATACACAGCATATTTGGCTGTTGGCTGATTGTAAGAAACGACTGTGTGTGCTTGGTTTTGGTTGGTTATCAGCGGGTCGGTCAATGGTTGGATCTTCTTCGTCGTTGCGTTCGGACAGAGAAACGGTAGCTGGTGAACGGTTGTCGGTGGCACTGGTTCCAAGAATACGAGGAGACGGCGAAAGCGGTTGCTGGTCGGTGGTTCGGTTTAATGTGTAGGTACGGTGATTTGGAGATCGGAGATACCTTTCGAAGATGAACCTTCTAAGGTCCCAAAAACAAAACAAAGAGGAGTATTTAATCTTAAAAATGATTATTTAAAAGAAAAAATTAAAATAACATCAGGAGAATGGATTTAAAATGTTGTGAAAACAGGAGACAGTAGATTGGGCTTTTTCAGATCTCAAAATGCTGCTTCTGTCTCTAGCACCAAACTAGAGAATAAACGGCTAAGCGGTCCCCGACTGACGGCTCCTGTCTGTGGTGCGCTTAGAAGAAAGGCAACCACATAATAAACTGCCGGATTCGGTCCAGCAAAAAAAAAAACAGGTCAGGAGAAGCCTTCCCTTGTCGGAGATAAACTTGGAAGAAGTGGATTTTCGACTGGCAAAAGAAATACAATTTAGAAAAAAAGGTTCCGGTTAAGAAGGCGAACAGGTCATACACGAAGTGTAGGTTGCTTGCTTCCCGGCGTCTACGTCTTTGACTTCTCTGTACACAAGATTGGTACATACCCCGAGAAGAGAAAAACCTAATTTTGCTTTGCAATTTTACTTCCCCTTATGAATTTTTGTGTAAAAACCTAACGTGAATTGTAAGGAAGCAAATAAACTAAATGCATGCATTCTTTAATGATCGTTCGGTTGGTATGGGATATGTCTTCGAGTGGCTTCACCACTTAATTGTTATCTTAGCCCAAAGAAATAGCGATAAGCTCTTCATCTGATAATAGTAGAAAAACTCATCTATTATTTTGAAGTTATATGCGTCTAATGTGACGTTCTGTCCGAGCCGTCTATGTAGGCTGTCTTTGGGTTACGGATTGTCTTTTGATTTTCTTAGAAACCGCCTTTCCCAAAAATAGTTCAATGTTTTTCATTTGTGCACATATTTTACCCTTTACCTATGAAAACTATTGAATTCCTTCATGCCCCACTGTTCTAAAAATCCTATCGTAATAAGCCCTTGCACCAGACAACAGCTCCCTTTATTGAGAATAACAAATTATATGAACTCCATAGACACACACGACACAAACATAACACGTAATAAAATTTAAATGAAGAATAATGAATAACTATTTTGTATGAGGACGAGGCGAATGAATAAGAATGACGAATGGCATGTTCTTAAACGTTCGTTGGCTTCGTCCCCCTTTTATTATATTTGATGTCTTAGCCTCCTTTCAAACTAACGAATACACTCTACACATAAGTTTTCTTCAGCAGGGCTACATTGTTATTGTTTATTCTCCTCTCTTGAACTCACACGCACGCCCTACCTTCATTCGATCTGCGCTCTTTTATTGCCTTTTCACATTACTTATTAAACATTTGCATTCCTCATTCATGCAATCAAATAAATAAGGCGACTTAACAAAACCAACAGAACGTACAAAATCCCTTAAATGCCGTGACTTGGGTATAGGGTTTGACGTTTGAGTTGTATTCAAATTGAGAGAAATGGCAATGCTCTGGCTCTCAACTCAACCGACTACCGACTACATTTCAATAATTCTTCCCCTCTTACGACCCTGTGAACTAAGTAATAATAATTGTATCTAGATACATTATCTTTTAGGATAGGCGAAGGAGAGGAAGGATAGACAATAGAAATGCCTTCTATCCTGCTATACTTTAACATCAACATTTGACAAACTTAAGTACCTCTCTCTTTCTCTGTTTCTCTCGCCGTGTTACCTTACCATTACCATTAGATTTGTTTCAATTATAACTTATAACTGAGAGCTAGCTGAGAACGAAGAATGATATGAAGACGATACAGTATACAGATACACCGAGGCCGAGAGTTTGCGACAGTTCGACAATGATGAGGATAAAGATGACGAAATGACGACTCCAAAGGCGATGGGGCAACAGAGAATAATGATGAAGTTGTTTATGAAATGAAGAAAGGACGAAAACGATGAGCTAAGGAGCAGTTAAACTTACACACCATTAAGAACAAAAATTTAAGCGATGATCCCCAAACCCCAACCTAGAATCCAACTTGAACTGTTTCATTTGAACGAGAGCGTACATACAACATTAAGGAATATAGTACGGGCAGTAAGAACTCCAAAGTGGCACAAAGATTTTTATTTGATAAGTCAGCTAGAAAGAGAATTAGAAGATGTTGTAACGAAGTGTTACATGCTCTAATTCACGCTCACTTTAAAAATCACATTATGCAGGCAAAACTAATTCAAGCATATATTTACATACATTTTATTTGGCCTTGAATCCATACCAGACAATGCATAAACAAAACATCTCGTATGACTCATTAACTCATGGCGTGTTTGCATTCATCACAGATAACAGTCTTGATACATGACACAAGTAATTAAACCAAAACACATGAAAGTTTAGCTTTCGTATTTGTACAATTCACACTCAGTTTTAGTTGTAAAGTTCATATGTGGATCAGTACTTTCGTAGTAAAATCCCCACTACCACTACCTTTCGTCACTTCTATTAGTTGTCATTTCAACTTTGAGTTTCGATTTGAGTGCTTTTGGTCATTTCCGCCGCCGACCGCCATTCTTTTATTAAAGCTTCCCCCCACCAGTGCAGAATTCCGAAAGTGCAGCAACCACCATTTCAGTATTAAAGCGTCCCCCCACAAGTGGTGAGGGATTTTAAATATTGAAGGAGATTTGTCCTGCGTGCCACCAGGGCCGTACATAAACCTGCTGATCGACCAGAGCTATTGCCTGCCGTGCTGCGTGCCACCAGGGGCTGTAAATAAACCCGCCGATCGACCAGAGCTATTGCCAGCCGTGCTGCGTGACACCAGGGGCCGTAAATAAACCTCCTGATCCACCAGAGCTATTGCCTGCCGTGTAGTGCCACCAGGGGCCTTAAATATACCTGCTGATTAACCAGAGCTATTTCCTGCCGTGCTGCGTGCCACCAGGGGCTGTAAGTAAACCTGTAGATCCACCAGAGCTATTGCCTGCAGGGTAGTGCCACCAGGGGCCATACCTGCTGATTAACCAGAGCTATTTCCTGCCGTATAGTGCCACCAGGAGCCTTAAATATACCTGCTGATCCACCAGAGCTATTGCCTGCCTAGCTGCGTGCCACCAGGGGCCGTAAACGTACCTGCTGATCCTCCGGAAATAAACCGGTCGAGTTAGAATTACCAAACGCTCAAACGGAAACAGGAACAGGAAGCCCAATAGTGGAAGCCCTACAGCCAGTCAAGACAGCAAGCAACCGGACATCCGTAAAGCGGAAGCTTTAACTAGATCCAAACACATACCGGAAGTGACACCAGCGGATACCCGTTTTTACCAAGTTTAAGAAGAATCAAGCTAAAACTGAATTGTTTCCATTAATCATAATTGTAGTTATTAGGTATTTCCAATAAAGAATTTGTTGTTAGGTTCAGAAGACCTATCATTGGAGTTTCGTGTTTTCTTCAATAGACCTTGGCAAGACCAACGAGCGAAACCTCGGCTGCGAAACAAAAAGCACATTACAATGTGCGTCTTGGCTTCCTGAACTCCTGCAACGTTGGTGGCTGTGATAAATTGAACAATTTTTTAAGCGTAAAACGTGCCAAAAATTGAGATGGATATCAACGTAAACGTAAAGCAAACAAAAACTGATGTTAAATCACGATATTACGGTCAGTCACGGAAGAATGTGATAAATCCCCTGATGAATTCTGGTTACGGGATAAGTATGTGTAACAGGACCCTTTACCACTGGTGGGAGAAATCTATTTCCGTTTAGTCTGGTTTTATACGTCTGCTCTCTTTGACTTCCTGGATTAATAGGCTGTCCACCTGTGATACTAACAGGTCGGCGGTAGGTTGGTTGGTTCGTTTCTGTTTCGATTCGGTGAGCGACAGGTTTTCTACTGTTTCGGTGCGGCTGATAGTTATTATCTATCACATGATGTGATTTATATTTCGTGAAGAATAAAATAAGGGGGGTATTTGTAATGAATCATTACAATTGTGCTCATTCTTGCTTTGCGAAGAGTGGGCGAGGAATTTGGAGTATAGATTTCTTGCCGCTCATGTGCGGAAGGTCCAACCTCCAAGCTGCTGCAAAGCAGTAACCAGACTTCGGTCTGGGCGAATGGGCCTACGTTTTCATTGTACATGTATCATTATCACTTTTAACCCGAACGCCGTGATTAATGAGACTGTACTTGAAATCAATATGATAGAATAGGCACTAATGAGTGTTCTATAAAAGGTGCGTGGTGTATGGCAATGAGTCATGCAGTCTTCCAGCTTGGTTCATCGTAACTACAACTGGCTAGAGACTGCATGACTGAGGACAACAGTGTATTCCTGTTGAGCCATAAACTCAGCGAAGCTGGAAAATATCCTTTTGTTTGTACGAATGTGTGATAATTTCACACATTCGAAAGAATGTATGATAATTTCATACATTCGAAGAGTACAATAAAACAAAAGAGACTATCAAGTCTTCAGATATAAATTGGTGCTCTGGGGAAGTTGTTAGCCCCATTCATTGAGCTTTTATGACCGTTGAATGTCAACTACAGTTGCGGTAGGCCCCCTTGTGGGAGTTTCAGAGTGGCTGTGGTTGACGAGAGATTCGTTCTCGGTAACTGAGTGGTACTGCTCTAAGCTCAGTTACATAGATAGAAACACATCTACCAGTATGGCTTTCAGTTATGGTTCAGCAAACTGGTACTTGTGTTAAATGGAAATTGACGGAAGGTAAATTTTTTGGCTAATTGGGGCATATGCTTCAAAATTGATCTTGTGCAGCTTCTGTTTACACAAGGCAAGAACACTATCAAATATGTATGTAATTCAGGCATATATAGATAGAGTGGATTGGATCCAATCCACCGTGAAATCAGGGCCTTGAGCCAGGTGATCACGTGAATTGTTTTCGTATCTGTGCTTATTCTCAGCTACAGTGGTGTGCTAGTACTGGGGCAAAACCAAGTTTCCTGTCAGGAAGGACCGATAACCAAACCAACATCGAACTTCTTGAAACAAACGTCAACATAGATACATTTAACTCCGAGCATGTAACGGACCTGGGGATCCGCTATAAATTCAGATAGTGACACCAACACAGTTGCAAAATCAAACCAAGAATCAGTCTTTCCAATCGCTGCTTCTTTGGATGAAGGCAATCGTGAAGTTAAGTCATATCCCAAGCAACTTTAATTTCATTCTATAAATCTCTCATCATCTTGGTCCTCGTGTATATGGTTCAGGTTCAGGGACGTGGACCTTGACAATATGTGATGAAAACGCTTAGGGTTGCTTCGAGAGTTTGCATAAACGGAGAATGGAGATGAAGATTCAACCCAGAACTGTACAGTACAGAAACCTAGCCAGAAATGTAAGGGTCCAATTATTTAGTTTAGATGGCTAGGTCATCATGAAATAGAGAACAGTGCTCCGTGCCGTATAGTCTTCGAATTCATTCGGGAACATGGACAGACAATTTATTTCAAAGAAAACGAGTTCCCAACCAAAAACCTAACAGTAAACAGATGGTGAGGTAAAAATCCACGAGAACTCCACTTCAAGCTCAAAACATCACCTGATAAGAGGAGTAGACGGCACTCTGCCCAATTTGATGAAAAAAAAACACTTTTCCTTGGTTGTAAACCAAGTGATTGACAACAATAATGTGCAATCATTACCTTCTAACTTGCTCAAAGCAACAGACTCCCAAACTCAAAATGCCTTGCGATAGCTTCAGACCCAGTCATCCTCTGAAATCAAATCTTCCCTTCAGCCGGTTGAGAAATGAGAGAAGTTTCAAATTACAGTACTTCCGAAGTATCTCTACCGGATGGCCAATACAGTGCCTAACAAAAGACTAGAGAATGATCGGTGGCGAGTCTCGGGAAAGAGCGGCATCTGTCCCTGATGGAAGAAGTGGATCGAGAAAAGAAAGAAGTAAAAGCCTAAATGAAATTTACTTTCTTTCTGTAGCGGATACTAAAGAATAAACGGTGAGTGGTAACGGTACCCGACTGACGACTCCTGTCTGTCGTGCGCTTCGAAGAAGCTTAGCGACAGAAAATCCATTGGAATTGATCCTGCCTCTAACAAAAAACTGGAGAATAAAAGGCGAAGAATCGCCGGATGACGGGCTCATGTTCGCGGTATTCTTTGATTTAGGAAACGGTCCACCTATCAACAATAAAGGTCAAGCGTCAAGACAAGATACACCTAGAAGAGGTGGATTTCGGACATGCAAAATTGCAAGGGTTTCCTTCCACAAAAGATTCCGGTTAAGAAGCTGCCAGCCGTTACCGTACACTAAGTACAGCACTTTGCCTCCCGGCGTGTCTTACTTCTAGTACACTGGATTCATACTCGGTAACGGTAAAAAACTGACTTCAGCTTTAAATTTCACTTTCCCATATCAATTTTTATGTAATGACACAATGTGAATTGTAAGGAAGCAAATGAAGTAATTTTGAATCTGTTTAAAATTTAAATTCGAATTTCTTAACGGTCGGTGAGTTGGTATGAGAATCTGGTTTTAGCTGACTGGACGGGTTTCGGCTGATGGAGCATGGAGGTGGGGTGTTTGTAACGCTTCGTTACACTGTATCTTATCTACGTATAATTACGCCATCTGGTGCATCAATTGACAGTAAGAATTCATAGTGTAGTACTGCGTTCCAGGAACTCAAGAACATTAAAGTTTCTTCCTCTCCCAGACTATAAACACCCAAATAGATTAACTAAAGTTGGCCTCCTTATTCCTTAGCCCTTCATCCAACATCCGACTTAACTTTGCTGCAACTTCTTCCTCCACTGCCACCACAATTCCATATAACTGCCAACTGCTGCTGCTCTGCATCAAGTTCTGTTTGCTACTTTCTGCTGTCTCACAACTCAAATGTGTATGAGTAATCAATTTATACACCACGTCGTCGAGTCAAAAGCCCATCGCACCACTCCGTGCCGCACCATCAAACCAATCCAACAGCAATAACAGAGACGCAGCGCAGAGATGAGATACAAAACTACAAACACACCCTTAGAATATGAATCCATAAGATATTTTAACAGCAATAATAATAATAGGCCGTCGTATATTATGTTTGCTTTCCGAATGAGCAGGCAAATCGTTTCAGTTGTAAATTGACGTTTGAGTTAGCTGCCAGTTCGGTTCATATTTATAGTCAGTCACTGTTCTGACTACGTATTAAACGAACTCAAGAAGACCCCATTCAGGGGGAAATTGCCATAAGAAACGATAAGTGGATAAAGGTAGAATCATAATAAAGGAGAAATTCAACAACAACAAGAACGACCCAAGAAAAGGAATCAAAGCAAGATCGAGAGAGAAAAACTATTAAGAGGAACCCACTCTTCATATTCACCCCCAACCTCGCAGCACACCAAGAAACTCCTATGCCGTTTGTTTCACCGCCGCTACTGCGTCCCTTCCGGATCTATAAAAGTATCTTGTATCTGCCCGCCTGTTAGCCTGCTGCAATGCACTGGCATGCCTGTGGGGATGGAGATTCATGAGTAAAGCAATCAGCTGTGTGTTTTGAAAATGCTTTTTAAAAGTGAGACAGCATTAGTGTGTGATTGACTTTGTGTATCTTCCAGATACATTTCTATATTAGATGAATATTTCCCATTCAGATTTAGCCCCGACGGTCGAGTGAATGAATCAGAGCAACTCAATGAGTGTATCTTGTATCTCGCTCGCAAAGAGATACTTTATGATATTCGAATTTAATAGTCGTGCGCCAACATAATCGCTAATAGTCTGTCGCTCGGAGTAATTGGTGTAATAAGTGGACTTGTTTCGGGTTCGAGTTCGGCTGCGACTTTGTGTACATTTTGTATCCATCAGATACTATCTGTATTTTTGTGTGTGTGTGTATGTGTGATTTAAGTCTGGCAACACTCGCTCATTTAAAATGTTGATAATCGTCTCATGTAAAATGTTGCCAAGGTATTTATAATGTTGAGGGTGCTGTTGTAGTGTTGTAGTTGTCGCTCAATTGATGTTGACGAAGATGATGATGATGATGACGATGATTATATTTCGTTTTATTATTATTACGGTTTTGTGAGACGAAACAGCGGGTGTCAATTGTGTGCTAATTGCATGTGAGAGATTGTTTTTTGATCTCATTTCGTGTATCGTGTTGTCTTTAGTGAGTGGTGCTACTGAGAAGGAAGACCATTTTGTGGCATTAGCGTTGTCGTTGTTTTGTTTGTTGGTCGTTCCCGTCCGGTCGCGCGGTCGGTCGTGTCATTGTTGTTCGGTTGGATATTATTAAACGATTGCTGTTTGGATTGTAGATAATTTCTCGATTTTGTTGGTTAATTATGTTGAGTGCTTAGAAGAGCGAGATAGTTGTTCGGCATCGTTGTGTCATTGTGCTCATAGTGCAATCTCTATCTGGAAGATTTTAGACACAAGAACTACGTGCCAGCAGCGGTGTGGGGCTTATATCCCCTAAAATAACAAACAGTGTGTGTGTGACTTTTTTGTCTGTTTCTCTTTCAATTCTACTTCGGGTTCGGGTTCACACATTTTTTTTGTGTGTCAACTTCAAGTGATTCGTGATTATCAAAAGTTGAGATACAAATATTCCATCTGCCGAATGTCGATGGATATAGATGATTCAATGGATATCGTTATGATTTAATTTTGTCTGTGTGTGCTTAACTGTTTGTTGGTACTTTATTGACAGCGCGCCGGGAATTAATGAATAATTTCATTGTGTTAATTTTTCTGTCCCTCTTCACGGATAATTGATTGTGCAAAATTAAAAAATGGTATTTGCGGTTGAAAATTTAATTTTGTACCTATTTTCATGTCTGCAAAAAAGGAAGTTAAAGTTTCAAAATAATTAAAAACGAATTTGCGGTTGGATCTACTTTTTTTCAACACGGTCTGGTTGAATGTTCAAAACAGTGCTTGGATGTTTAATGAACCGGAATTAAAAATCAATAAAACAAAATAAATAAAATGCATGTTTGTCCAATGGAGGATTAAAACACCATAAAGCAAATCTATAACACAAAAATAATCAACAGAATTAAAATTAACATATTTTGAGGATATTATTTAAATTGTTTAAATTGCTGGAACCCTTGATTGGTGCCGTTTACATTTGGAGTGATTAAGGTAAGTTTTCACAGTTTATTCTCATTTAAGATTTTTTTATCGATGATTATGTATGAAATTATCATCGGCAAATATGTAATTCCAAAGTGGTTTTCAAAGTGAAGTTCCGACGGCGAAACCAAAAACTTGTTTCCATTTGGGGTTTAAAACAAACTGAACAGTTCATTATGCTTCTAAAACGGATATTACAGAAATGATGGGCTTATAAGAAAGATATAGACTAGAATCCTGTGCTAAAATTCGTAGATTACGAAAAGCAATTTAAGTCGTAAATTTGGGATTGGCGGATACACATGGAAGCACTTCTAGTAAAAAACGACGCCTGGGAATACGTTAATGGAATCAAAACTGAGCCAGGAACAATGGCTCCACCAGTCGAACATGAAAGCTGGAAAAGAGGTGATCAGAAGGCGAAATCTGTGCATAAGTGCAGTCGAACTGAAGCAAGTAAAGAGATGTGCGACTCCGAGGGACGTGTGGCTGAAACTCAAAAAGTGTTCCAATCATAAGGACTTGCGCGTAAGGCGACGCTGTTGAAATAACTTACTCTTCAAAGAATGCAGGAAGGCGATGATGTATGAGAACTCTTGAACAAGTTCTTCGACGCTGTTGACAAACTTTAAGACGTGGAAATTGAAATCAACAAAAACTTATTAGCAATCATTCTCCTGTGTATTGAGTCTCGGGATCGGGATGAATTGCCGGCAGCAGAGAATCTACGCGGCAAAATCATCGAAGAATATGAGTCTCGAAACAACGAATTTCACGAAACCCCGCATCCGAATGCACTTGTAGCAGGAAATTTCTTCCGAAATTCAGGAGCAATCATAAGCCGAAAGGAAAAACAAGAATTCCCCCGATCAACAAAATCAGTTGTAGATTATTTGTTACCGATGTAAGAAGTCAGATCACAAGCGAATATAACAGATTATCGGAAAAAATGCGATAAACAAAGCGCCAGGACTGCGGAAGTGTTTTTATTCCTAACAAATCAGAATGAGCTTGAAAGTGCACTGCAATCCATCAACAAAAATCAAAGCTTACCCTGGTGCTTAGAGAGCGGATGTACATAGCGCATTATGTAAGAATTCAGGCGAATTTTTTAAACTTGTTCACCTACAAAACGAAAACTTGTGGCTATGTGAACCTGGCACCCGACTTTTGAAAAAAAATTCTTTATTTATTTTGATAGGTTAGGGTAGGTAGTTGATTGTAGTGAATTTAAATTTTTTTGTAGTTGTACAGAAAAAAAAAATTGACCATCAAAAAAATGTCAGCCCCCGAAAATAAAATTTCGAACTTTTTTTGCTTGTTTTCCATAGATATACGCTTGTAGATGATTGTAGTGAAGTTTTTTTTTAAGTGAGACAAAAAAATAAAAAAAAAAAAGATCGACCAAATTGTTCGACCACTACCTTTTTCATACTTTTCTCATACAAAAAAGTACTGAAATTAATTAACTTTAAAATAGGAATTGCTTACTCTACAATAGAAACAAACCCTCATAGAGGTTTGTAGTGAAAAAAGAATTTTACTACAAACGATAAGAATGTCATTTTAAGCCATATAGAGGTTCGTAGTGCAAAATACTCCTACTACGAAACTTTAAAATCCGTTAACAAGCTAATGGACGTTTGTAGTGAAAAAATTACTTCACTACAAACGAAAGCAACCCTCATAGAGGTTTGTAGTGAAAAAAGAATTTTACTACAAACGATAAAAAATTCATTTTAAGCCATATAGAGGTTCGTAGTGCAAAATACTGACATTTTTATCGTTTGTAGTAAAATTCTTTTTTCACTACAAACCTCTATGAGGGTTGCTTTCGTTTGTAGTGAAGTAATTTTTTCACTACAAACGTCCATTAGCTTGTTAACGGATTTTAAAGTTTCGTAGTAGGAGTATTTTGCACTACGAACCTCTATATGGCTTAAAATGACATTTTTATCGTTTGTAGTAAAATTCTTTTTTCACTACAAACCTCTATGAGGGTTGCTTTCGTTTGTAGTGAAGTAATTTTTTCACTACAAACGTCCATTAGCTTGTTAACGGATTTTAAAGTTTCGTAGTAGGAGTATTTTGCACTACGAACCTCTATATGGCTTAAAATGACATTTTTATCGTTTGTAGTAAAATTCTTTTTTCACTACAAACCTCTATGAGGGTTTGTTTCTATTGTAGAGTAAGCAATTCCTATTTTAAAGTTAATTAATTTCAGTACTTTTTTGTATGAGAAAAGTATGAAAAAGGTAGTGGTTGAACAATTTGGTCGAATTTTTTTTTTATTTTTCTGTCTCACTTAAAAAAAAAAAAACTTCACTACAATCATCTACAAGCGTATATCTATAGAAAACAAGCAAATAAAGTTCGAAATTTTATTTTCGGGGGCTGACATTTTTTTGATGGTCAAAATTTTTTTTTTCTGTACAACTACAAAAAAAATTAAATTCACTACAATCAACTACCTACCCTAACCTATCAAAGTAAATAAAGAAATTTTTTTTTTCAAAAGTCGGGTGCCAGGTTCACATAGCCAAAACTTGTGCCTGGCTAGCAGTGCATTAGCTGATATAAAAGCTCGTGGTAGAGGAGAGGTGCAAATCAGCAAACAAGGCATGAGCAAAAAATGGAACTGGCTAACTCCTTATTCCTTCCAGATCTTCGTAAAAATTTATTTTCTGTTGGAAAAATCAGCGAAAATGGGTACCAAGTACATTTCGACAGTGCATCGGCTAGAGTGATTGACAGAAAAGGAAACATAATTTTGACTGCAAAACGCGAAGATGGACTTTATTTTATTCACACAAGTGACGAAAAATGGTGGTCGTCAAGAATCTCGAAACAAGAAAGCTTTCAGCTTTAGCACCGACGTTTTGGGCACTTTAATTTTCGAGATTCGACTGAGGCCATCTGTACGAAGGCCATTAGAGGAATCAGTTTTGTTGAATCGGTAATGGAAAATTTGCAATGTGAGACCTGTGTTTAAGGTAAGATGATTAGTACTAGCTTTCCTAAATGCTCGGTGCTTACGACTCATCTTCTCGAGATCATTCACTCGGACGTTTGTGGACCGATGAGGACTGAGTCAATGGGAAGAGCAAAATACTTTCTTACCTTCATCGATGATCACTTCAGATGGTGTGAATATGATAATGATAAGAGAAAGAAAACGGATTCCAAGTGAAATTCCTGCAGTCGGACAATGAGACTGAATACAATAATAAGAATAACGATTTCGATACGTATCTGAGTTCTAAGGGTATCAAAAGGTCGCTTATATCCCGAAGCAGAGCGGAGTTGCGGAACGAAAAAACCGGTCGCTCGTGGAGATGGCAATTTTTCTTCTGATAGAGTCTGACCTTTGGTATGCCATTTTGGTAAGGAAGCTGGATTAAAATGTGGACATACCGTCATCGCATATTATGGAGTAGAGTCTGTCTACTCTTACAATAGATATACCTAGACATCTAGGTCTGAAAAGCTAGACAGTCATTCCAAGTCCGCAAAAAGTTCGACATTTATTATATACAAAGCAAAGGACATTATGTTTGTGTGTGAAAGCAGCGGCTTCGCTTCCAGTTTTCGATTACTTAGGCACATAAATCAGGCTGAATTAGACCGATGGCATTGATTATGTTTTATTTGAGGATCGCGCTTATTTGTGACGTATTGACATAGACATGCGACCTAAAAAATCCTCACAAAAAAAGTCTTAAGGGGACAAATCACTCCATCTTTGTGGTCAACTCATGAAATCGCTCGTGCAGAATATCGATTGTTTCTTGAGCTGTTTGGCACGAAGCGCTATCCCGTTGGAACGTATATCTTCGCTGTCCATATCTTTAAATTGGTTATTGATAATCGACCTATAGCGATCGCCGTTGACGCTGATGGACTGGCATTCCAAAATCTACACAAAATAGTTACTTTTTATTGATGCATTTGCACCTCGTCAATCCCGTGTGAATTGGTGTCGTCCCATATATATCAATTTTGCTTATTCACGTACCATTTCATCCAAAAATTTGCTTTCATCTCGCTAAAGATGATTTTTCGACGAAAATCGGGATCAACTTCCAACTGCTGCAATACTCAATTAGCGAACCCCACGTATGGTCCTTTAGTTTCAGCTCCTGGATCAGTTGGATTTTGTTAAGGTGTAGGCCCAAATCCCGATGCAAAATTCGCCATGGTAGTGGCTGCTTCGGATTCTGCTGCACACTGTCACGAACAGCGGTGAAGTTTTCGGCAGATTTTGCATTTCGTTACTGTACTGGCGTTGGCGGATTCTTCGTTGAGTCGGTGGACTCGAATTTGGCCGCCAAACCTTAAATAGTCGACTTGGAAGGACAAACATGCACCCCATAAGTAAATTTACTCTGCCCTGCAAAGGAATTGTATTGCAAAGGACTTTCCAGGCCAGATACCATCGGAGTCCACCAAGCTTAAATTTTAAAAGTACCTAGATTTGCTACAGCTCATGATAATATCGTTCCAGTCATCCTTCCTCACAAACCTGGTCTTGCTGTTCCCGTAGGCACAGCATTACTTCATGGCCTTAGGCCTTGTTGTCACAAAGTATAGCGTTGGTACCTGTTTTTTTTTTACTACTTCTTGACACTACGAAGGTACCTACTCCTATGCTTACATGCATCATTCATATTTGTTAGGAGTCAGGTGTGTGTGATGTGTCTATTTTTCAATAGTACATACTGAGGCTGAGGAATGAGATTCTATTTTTTTCTAGAGATCAAAAATAAGTGAAAGCAATCTCTAAAACAGGAGCACAAACATGTTTCTCACTGGAAAAGTGTACACAATTGAATGGAATGGATGATGGTGGCAACAGAGAATTCAACAATGGTCGCGTTCTGTCAAAGAAGTAATCAACTATTAAGGAAATACAAGGATAAGCAGGAAAACAAAACTTCTTAACAATCTAAGTGGCTCTTTATTTGACACTTACAATCCCGAGCCCTTAACTGCTGCTAAAATTTTGTGTATCACATTGCACGTCCTGAGCAATGTGAGATCTAACTATGTCCTTTTTTGTTCTTTTCGTCTTTATTGAACGAATGTGAACACAAATCATTCCTCGATCCTACAAATTATAGCATAAGTATATTTACACCTAGTGGAAATCATTTGTTCAACCCCATGTACCTTTTGGTATACTTAAGCATCACCATTGCATATAAACATGCAAGCAAAAACAACACAATGTTGGCTTGTTAAAAAAAACTCAGCCCTCTATAAACCAAGTATTTGCAAAGCATACTCTCTTATCTCATTAAGTTAATTGAGTCCTAAAGGGGTTTAAATGTAGAAATAATACATAAGCTCGTTTTTGTACTGCATGAACAAAGGCAGGGGATGTTATTAAAACTACCCTCGCAATAAATAGTTTTCAAATCATTATTTTTGATTTGAACAATTGTATGTTTGCACTTTGATAATGTTAAACGACATGTGTTTCACATAAATGTGTTGCCTCGGAGATATCCTTTTTTCTTATCTTAATAAACCGGTAATAAATATTCCAATAGCTTGAATGAAAATTTAATCGCACTTTCTGAACAAATCACCCGGCTGTGTAGTTCTACGATCATTCTTACACATTGGCTTTGGTCGAAGACTTAGGGTTATGTACCCTATATTGCCAACAATTAACGAATAGATTTGATCTTGTCATGCCTTCAAATTTCTACAGTCAGAATTAGAGTTGGCTGATTAGTATTTGGAATAGCGACTTCTTAACCAATTTCCAAGAAAATATCAAATTTAATTTGTTTCGCCATATGGAACGCACAGCTATCCCCTGCACGAGGTATAATTCCAATTTACCGTTCACTTTTTAAGTTAGTATTTTGATAACGGATAAGATCCCAAAGTATAATTAAACAATCAATTTGTTAAGGGCTGAAGGAAGAACAACCCTGAAGTGAAAGAAATATCACAGATGTTTTGGTCTTAAAATAAATTACCACAAACCGGGCAGTGGTAAAATTGTGGAAATTGATATCCATTATGGTAAATGGTCGTTTGAAAAAATTATTGTAAGGTGAGGGAACCACTCCAAAAACTAGTCAATGGTGAAACAAGGGCTGAAATTAAGGCATTAGCGAAGATTTCATCAACATCATAAGCTATTGCTGCTATGATAACGAGCAGTGAAGTAAAATAATTTCTCAGTCACCATACCGACGCACGGACTCTTGAACCGATAATAGCTATTTACTTAATCCACCAATTTTCGTCTTAGAGATTTTTGGTATCCCTTAGGGAAATAGCACAGTTGAAAAAACACAATTTTTCGGTGCACTTTATCATCATGATGTCCTGTACATCTAGGGTTGTCAGATTTGAAATTAATAAAATGAGGGTGGTTCAATAAGTTGTTAGCCTACAAAAGTTGAACAAAACTTTTGGAAAAGAGACGATTTATTTGTAAAGTCTCTTTTTAACTCGATATACTTTACCAAGCGATGTTTCAGCTCCTCCTCCAAAGGACCTCTCAATTAGACTGAAATTTCTATTAAGAAGCGTACCTACTCAACAACACCTTGGTCCTTTATAACATTTCCGAACAGTACTTGCCTTCCTCCTAGCACGTTCGCCGTCTGAAATCCCAGGGACGACTGTTCCTTGGTCTGAAGGACCCAGAAATTTAGAAAGGAAACCGGATTACATTTTACAATAAGTGGAACTAGCAGAAGAAGAGCTTTTCAAACGCTCAGGCTATCGCCTACTGCACTTTGTCGATTCTTCCAAATGGCCCGACCATAGAATTCAGATGTTAAAAAACTATGAAAAAACTTTTCCAGGAGTTTCAATACTACCCTGTAAGTGAAAGTGCTGACCTATACTTTCTAGCAGTGCCTCTAGACTTTTTTGTCGATTTATTGGCAAGAACTTGCGGACGTTAGCAGCTTTCGTGGAATTGGTTGGATGTAGTGACGCTAGTGGTTATCTGTGTTAGGTCACATCTATGAATGTATCCATAGTCTAGAATCTTACCAAGATGGAAAAGAGCTGGCCCTGATCCGATTAGTATTGGTGTGAATCCTTATTTAACGAATTACACTCGTCCTTAGATAATATCAAGCAGAGGGTAGTGACCTCTAAAATAAATCAAAGCGACATTGCCGATCGGTTGGCATTTGCCGCGCCGCAGATGTGGATAAGCCAAACGTCAGATAAGGCCTTGATTGGCAGAAACAATTCTTATAATTTTCCTTGGCGTCTCGGGTGAACCAGTCGATCCATGTTTTGCCAAAAATCACGAAACGACACAGAAACTCCTTTGAATTTAGCTTAAGCAGTGCCAAACTCTTATCTGAAGAGGTCTCACGGTGGCGCTTGTTGTCCAGAGTGAACAAATGTAGCACCCATTGCGCTGATAACTTTCTCATGAACGAAAATTTCTCGTAGGACATAGCTTAAACAGTCAAAGTAGTGTCCGTGGCTTAGTGGTTATGTGCGTTGGCTGCTAAGCAGAACGTTGTTGCTTTGAATCCTACTCGTGCCCATAAACGTTCTTATTTCATCTTTCTTGGGCACTGCCTCTTGCGAAGGACTGACAAAACTTCCAAGAGTATCAATTCGTCATGAAAAAAGTGGTTCTCAATTTTGCCGTTCGGAATCGGCGTTAAATTGTAGGTCCCCTCAATTTTTCACACGCACTCATAGCATTGTTGATGAGAGTAAGCCACTTAAGCCTTGGCTCGTCAAGAGCTGTCGCGCCACTCTCTCATTCCCATGACTTACATTATCTTTTGAAATTTTTACTGTCTCAGCTATCTCGAGTACCTTGGCGGTATGCCAAAACGATCGTTGATCCATTTTGGGGTTTCTTCCCCCTATCCAATTTGGTCAACCACATAGTCTGCATTCGTGTTTACCTTCCGGGACCTTTCCGGCTTCTCTCCAGTCCACCGGAGTCTACCAGCTTAATTTTTGTTCCTATGACTTTCCGATGAGGTAATCGTAGTAGAGTACTTCTAATCACTCCGGAATACCTTTGGGATTAGAGATCGGATTTTCCTTTCCATCTCCACAGCAGATGCATCCTGAAAGCCTGTTTTAATTTTCGGAAAGCTAGAGACTATGTTCTTCAATGCTGCGATTTAAATGAATCGATGTTCCTCGTCATTATTGTTTTAAGGCGTGCATTGGATGCATACGTCAACCGTCATCAATAGGTTCCACAAGATCATCTTGATGGCTTCCAGATCGCTCAGGAATTTGAATCGAATTATATTCATTCTTCGAAAAGAACTCTTGACCCTGTTACCTCAATTTCCTTCATGAACCTTACAATTTATTTCATATAACGAGGATTGCAATCCAAAATTCCATTCACCGTCCAGATTATGAAAATTGTAAAATTAATTAACAGATTGAACCATTACCGACTTAACCTCAAAATCGCCAGTCAAATCCATCTGAATTCGCCACCGGCAGCATTGTTTCGGTTACACCACAATGAATTCCCCACACAGCCTCGACATCAACATCACGCAGTCAGATTCAATAATCGATTCCATAGAAATTTGAAAACCTCCCCCACTCCACGACCGTACTAGGTCCATATGAGATAACCATTCTCTGCGCTCCCTATAATCACATTCACCGATACAAACGATACAAAATTTACAACCTCAATTACTTCCAGAGTAATCGAATTGACAAATGCCATTTATTTGTCAACTAACCACACAACCACAAAGGGTACACGACAACACTCAATCCCACAATCGCAACGCGTTTGCAAAAACGAAAAATTCAAGAGGTGCGGTGCGGCGACGACGAATTAATCCGAGACTCTTGACAAACCTATCCATGAGCTGTAAACAACCAGGAACGTATCAGTCTCTCTTTTTCTTCCTAATTTGGATTGAAGAAGAGAGCGAACTCAGACAGTCACGTCGATGTTGATGTCGAAGTGGAAGTCAAAGTCTCTTAACTCGTACCGCAGTCCCCTTCCTTCTGACAGTGCCTGCTGTCAGTCTTTAAGACGCTTCGCCGACAAAATGCAATGAGCAATCAACGGCAAACGACTTAAGAAGTCTTACGGCTTAAACGGTCAAAGACAAGACGCAAACCAAACCGACTACGACGAACGACGACGATCACGACAACAAACGATAGCACAGAACCTACCTACATTCCCTGCCTCAGATATTATCTGACTAGCTAACAAGATAACTAGTTCCAGTGTGCGCCGCACCTCCCCGCAGTGCTCTGTATATTGCTGCCCGATCCGGGACCGCCACTGCAGACATTTCGCTAAGTGACTTCATTCAGTATCAATTAACTTTTGCGGCATAAATAGAAATCTTCGTTCCACACGCCACTAGTTCCTCTATATGAATCGCATGCCTCATAATGCAAATCACGGAACGAACACGCTGCGTGGGGTGGGCGGTCGATCGGTTTCGCGTTTGCTTGTCGAGAGCAAAAGAGGACCCCGTAATGCGGGGTGACAAGGGCACAAATAAATCAACATGCATATTTCATTAGGTAAATTGTCGGTCTGTTGGAATCCATTAAGCGAGAGCAACAAAGCCATACTACAGCAACACCAATACCAACAACAACATCAACAACAGCAGCAGCAAATTGAAATAAAATCGAACGGCAAAGTTATATTACACGCCATCAATCAAAAGCGTTTTTACTGTGGGAATTTAAGCAGTTTTTTTTTTTACTCTTGTTTGTTGCCTTCGTCCTTCTCCACTCTCTTTTGTTGGGTTGGTTCAGTTAGTTTTTTGTTTTTCTCCTTTTTTGTTGGTTGTATGTAACAGTCATGATGACGCGTTTATCTCTTTTGCTCTTTACGAGTCAATCCGATGCAATTAATCTACGTGCTATTAACTTTTTGCGTTTAATGGGTTAAGCCTAAGACGTCCGGCTCGGAGTCTGACTGAAGATGGAGAAGCTGGAGATTGCAAGGCGAGGCAGGGTTGTTGCTTTTCTGGGGAAATCGATAATTGCACCTTTTTCTTGTCTTTGGAGCTTAATTCCTTATGAGAACAGTGGAGTCGAAATTGAGAGCAAGTGGATATGATAAATATTTTTCACAAAATGAGACTTTCTTCCGGCCGGCCGGCGCGGCGGTAGCTTACATCAAGATCTCTTCTTGTCAGATGAGGAGTAATAGAGTTTCGTTCATCCGTATGCGAGTCTATTCGGTCCTCAATCTTAAATGCTAGGCTTCACAGGGCGACTGCATGCAGTTAAACCGGCATGCAGAACGAGCGGAAGAGAAACGAGCTACGAGCTTGTACCACAAAAGAAATATTGTAGTAGAACCGGAGAGATCACCAGACATTGACAAAAAGAATATAGCGATGTTCAAGCTTTAGTCCAATAAAGCCGCTGAAGCTGATGGCCTAGCTGCCGAACAAAGCAGCTGGAGATGATTGGTTAGGAGTACGCACCAGCTCATCTGCATGTCAGTCGAATTGAACCTAAGCATCGTATACCCGATCTCCAAAAAAGGAGATCCCTTAATATGCACCAACAATAGTGACATAGGTCTCCTTAACATCAACTGCATGTTTTTTTCTGTAGTATGTATACTTTGTGAATATCTGAAGCCGTTCGTCAACAGCCTGAAAGGTCCACTATCGATTAAATATCCACTCTAGGGCACATTTTGGAAAAGGGTCAGGAACTTCAAGCCGAATCCTATTCGGGAAAAACCTCAGACCACAGCGTGATGTTAGTGAACACTGAAGTGTCACTCTATCATCCTGGTCCTCGTATTCAAAGAAATAGACTTACCGGAGTAATCCGTGAACAAGCTGGAAAAAGCAGTTAGACCAGCCGGAGTAAGCTGTGAACAAGCCAGCAAAAGCCTTAAAACCAGCTGGAAAAATCCGTGAAACAGACGGTGAAAGCTGTAAGACCAGCCGGTAAAAGGCGTTAGACTAGCCAGAGTAATCCGTGAACCAGCCAAGGTTCCGTCTGAAGAAAAACACTAAACTTCAGCAACAAGGTCCACAATTTCTTTATTATTTTTTTATACTCTTAAATAATAAAACTCTTTGTTAATACTTCTTTAATACCAATTGATATAAAACTTAATAATAATGATCTTCTCTTAATCGGGTTGTTTAGGCTTCTCTGGTTATGTTTATTGTATATAGTACTGCTGGGTCTTATACCTCTCGGGTACACTACAGTGTAAAACCGGTACGGAGGGTTTATGTTCCTCGGATACGTGGTAGACTTTTCGTGTCGGCGGCAGCCTGGTATGACTCTGGGAATATATACAAGAGTAATAAGTAAAAGTATTCGGAATGGAACGCAAAAGAGCAGGATTAATGGCCCCTGGTAACACTAAAACAGCATGCAATAGCTCTGGTGGATCAGCAGGTACTAGCACGGCCCCTGGTGGCACGAAAAACAGCCTAATACCCTTGAAACCCCTTACCACTGGTCTCCTCTGGGAGATGACCTGCTCCGTTCTTCTGCTGGACACCGACTGACTTGCCAATAATATTTTGCCAAATGTGGTTAATAATAATAAAAATATCATAGAAATCCCTTACCACTGGTGGGGGGAAGTTCCAATATAATTAATATTTACTAAGCCACATACCTCCGAAGACGAAACTGCTTTGCTCCGCGTCCGCGGCCAGACAAATATATTTCTTCCCGAGGTGGTTTATTATTCCACCACACTAACGATTTACCTTTGGCGAATATTCTTACCACGGCGGGGGCGGACTGGTTTATAAAAATATAAGTAAACTACGACAGCGGAATGTTGTTGAATGTTTACACCACGGCGGACTATCTCACTATGGTGGCAGTGGACTGTGTTTTGGTAGCTTCGTGCAGGTTGCCTTATGCTTTTTCGTGGGATGACTAAATGAACCACCAGTTGGAAGAAGGGAACAAAACCATCTGACCTTATTTTTGGTAAAGAGCAAAAAACTGTATAACTTTTTTATTTGACGATTCTGAGATTTTTGACATATGAACAAAATGTTGCTCTCGACGTTCTGAGTCGTATCAGATAATTTTTTTCTTCTATCGCTTTCTGGTAGTTTTAAATATAGTAAGAAAAAGCTCGATTTTATTCCCTTCTTCCAACTGAAAATTTGAAATTCGAAATAAAAAAAACAAAGTTAATGGAAAAAGGTTTTATTCATTAAAGACAAAGCTTAAACTTAAGAAAAAATAGATATTTTTGTTAAAAACACGGTTTTTTGTCTTCATGAGTAGTTTTAAACTAGATCGTTTTTTCTTCCAATACAATAAAAAAATCAGTTGGAAGAAGGGAATAAAAACCGACTAGATGGTGTTATCTTCCAGTGCAATAAAATTAATTAGTTGGAAGAAGGAAATAAAATCGGGATTTAATCCCTTCTTCCAGATTTATGTGGTATCACAATGGGCCTTCAATTGGCCTAATTGTGTCTTTTACCATCCATGACAGCCATTTTAACCTTACCTAACCTAACCTAACCCCTTCTTCCAACTTATGCTTTCAAAATCACCTGTATTTACGGTGATCGAAATGATTTTCGTTTCTTTCTTTCACCTAAAAGATGCGTCTACGTCTAGAGATGACATTTGCATCAAAAAGTCAATTTTGTAAATTTTGTGTTTTATTCCCTTCTTCCAACTGGTGGTTCAAATGTAAATTTTATTTTTGCGAATAGCAAAATTGTGTGTGAATGATCGTGGCAGCTATAGCTGTTAATGGTAAACATAAACGATGATGCTGGTGGCCACATGTTTGTTTTAAAAACAAAGTAGATAAGCATGTAACGCTTCTTTACAACCCAGGTGGACTAATCCGTAAGACCAGCCGGAGCAATTTTATTTAGCATCGTAAAACGGCTTAAACAAGAGTGGCCCGAGAATGAAACTCTGAGGTACTCTTTTTTTACTGGAAGAAAGTTTTGATTTATTTTTCGCTGCCAGTCGGGATAATGTGCGTTTGCCGTTACGTAGGAATTGAGGATTCAAATTATGCCTTCAAAGTTGAATTTCGATAAAGCTTACAGTTCAAAAGCAAAGAAAAGTGTCATACTTCCCTGTTACCTAATGAGGTATGCGTGAAAAGTTACATCGAAATGGAACCGAAACCATTTTTCCTCAGTTTAAAGTGCTACGTGCCCCGAAGTTGAAGTCACTCCCTCAAATACTTGGTAGCCTGAAGATTTAAATTATTGACAAGTCCACTACTTGCCCTAAAAATACGCCAAACCACAAGTCTCCCCAGGAAAACGAATACCAAAAAGGACAACCTCAAGGAAATAAAATCGCAAAGTGATTATTAAAACAGAACATAAAAACAAAACTAAAAGCAAAAAACAACAATCCAACTCAATCAGACGGTTGAAAAATGAAAAATGAACAGAACAGAAAGCCGCGAAACGTGCTTCTCCACCTACCTACATTCATTCCATCTACTTGGTGGCACCATCGCACCGGCACTTTTCGACTTAAATTAAATGCATAATAAAACCCAACCTCCTGTCCTCTCCTAACGAGATGACGCCATGGCTAAAGAGATGTATGAACAGCTACTACAGCAGACATATGCCTTCAGAACGGAATGAGGTATAAAATAATAATCATGATGTTTTGGCGAAGGCGAACCCGTTCCCGTTAGTGTAAACAGATTTTAGCAGACTTGTTGTTTTGGAAGCAAGACTCTGAGTTGCGGATCTCATTTGTCTTTTGAACAGTGGAGACTATTAACTGCCAGAGGATGATTGTAATTGGTAATGGCTCAGCAATTGACTGTTAAGTAGGTCCGTAAGAGAGCGTATACGAGTTTAAGTAATATCAAGAAGCTATGTGTGACAGATTGGCTGGCTTGCTGAATGTTTTGACCATAAAAAGAATTACTGCAATTAACGAGGTTTACATTGTTTGTGAGTCAATTGAGAGTATTGGTAGTGGAATGGAGGATTGGGAAGTGAATCATTCACAATGGGGCTATTTACAGTTTATATTCGATTTTACCGATCAGAAGAATGAACTTGCAAATGTGTCATTTCCGGTTGAATAGGTAATCAACAAACAAATGGCAAGATGATTTTTTAAAGGTGTTGTATAGGTGCAAAGGAGGAGAAATTGACTACAAATCTGCATAACCACAGCAGCGTTATTGGAAAGTCATGCGTTTCATGCTTCCGAAAGATTGTCACTAGTTTAGTTTCTCAATTAACGAGAGAGATAGAGCTGTTTCAATGGAATATTAAATTTTGTAGATATTGTGTCGTCGCGTGCGTGCGTTTCGGTCGTCTGGGGCGCTCTGACATAAGTCAAAGCACTGAAATTGAACTTGGGGGACCTCAGAGTGAACTGAATTATTAGTCGATTGTTTTGTTGATCAAAAAAGGGGCAACATGAGGTATACTATTGTCTTTTTTGCGTTTTTGTGGTAGGTACCCAGTTTCTTCGACGAAATCTACCCAAACATCAAGCTCTCCTTATGCGGATATCGTGTCCTTCACTTTACCTTCAATCAGGCAATCAAGGACTATAATAAAGTGAAGAGGACTCAGTCGCTTAATTGGTACACACTTTGTAACGTGGTCACATGCTTTTTCATATTTAATAGTTTCCCATACGGAATTGAACTTTATTTATTCAATTCACACTCACTCCAAAAATATTATACCACCCAATTATACTATAGTATCAATTTATTAATATTGGTCAAAGTTAGCCTGCAATAGTCCCACCATATCATTAGCGGAGCTTCCCCCCACCAGCGGTAAGGGGTTTCAATCTTAAAGTCATTTCTTCCGTTTTGATTGCAGTAAATGCTACGGCCGCGGCCGTCCAAATTAATTGCCACCAGTTGCATTTTACCTGCTAATGTGAGTCATCAGGTGCATTGTACTTGCCGATCCGGGTATTGTACATGTACCTATGAATCGTACCGCTAAGAAATTTCCGGAGCTGTTCCTCAACGCTCTAAGCTAAGCGTCCACTCACCGGAGTCTTCCAAGTATAATTTTTGTTATCATGTCCGCTTCGCGATACATTTGATACAGCTCGGCGTGATTATACGCACATAGTATTGTCTCCGGAATCCTCCTTCCTCACAAACTAGGCCACATATTGTATTCGTACAGTTTGTGGGTTCCTTCCAAAGATGGCGATTTCGTCTGCATATGCCTTTTGTGGATCTTCCGGGTTGCTTTCTTCATTCAACACAAGGATGAAGAGGAGGTAAACCATTCCATCCCATTTTCGCAGAGGGCTCGAAACCTTGCTCATTGTCCGCGTACAAAGTTGGTCATTCAACAACATAATTATTTTTCGAAATCGGCTTCCGACGGTACAACCTTGCTGTCCATTCCCCCCACATGATCGTGCCATATCTTTCGTTGAACTTTAACTTTCCGAGACAGGCATAAATGTGTGTTCACAGTTCGAAAAGTTCGACGTTGTATCTACTTTTCTATCCTCCAATATTTCTCCAATATTTTGCTTAACAGCTTCTCCCCAAAGTCGATTAAAATGTTGATGTGGCATCGTCTTTTCCAAGATCTGAAATTATATGATTTTTTCTGTCTGGCTACTATCTATAAGACTGTTATCACTCCAAAGCTTGAGTACAATTCCCATCGCTGGACAGCTATTTACTTAAGCCTCTTGGATGGTTTGCAAAAATGAGCTTTGCTTAATAGAGACATCACTGACTCATTCAATTCGTTAGGTCACCGTCGTATTTTTTACTTATCCTTTGAGTGCTCTACTGAAATAGCCAGTTAAACGACCCCCCCCCCACCACCAACTTAAAATTTCACCGTAATACTCGCGCAGTAATGCCCATCAGTTAACCCTCGAAACCCACTTCGGACGTATTCTCAAGTCTAGAGAATCGTTCTTGAGCCGTACTACGCGAATGTGGATCTCTCTTCCACACCTTTTTTTCTTCCAAAAATGCCTTTCCCTTCTATGCAGTGCAGCTCATTATGCTTGATGCTTTAATACTTCCCATCCTCATACGATTTGCGTTATTGACTTTTCAGGTAAGGCAACGACAACCCTCAACCCAGCCATGAAATCCGTTTAACTTTATTTGCATTTCGTAAATTTTATTAAATCCAGATTGCCTGTTTAATTAATCGTTATTTAATAATGGGAAATGTTAAATACTCGCATCGTAGGTATTCGATGGATTAATTTTTATTTTTATTTAAATCTTAAAAGCCTCGTTGCAACTGGATTTATTAGTTTCATTCAAGTCTGCAGCTGGATATTGCTGGCTATGAACTATCACGAAGCTGCACCATGGTGATGAATGCCACAGGAGCAAAAAAGCGAATAAAAAAACACTGAACCAGTCTGCGGTGACGATTGACAGCTGGTTGCTAATATGTCGATTAATTCTCGCATAAAAGATACATTGCCATTTTTAATTTAAAAACACTTTAAGGCTAGAGTGCAGGAATCAAATACTCGTGTCTGCAGTTGTTGTTTTATTAATGTTGCATGATGGTGGGTTGGATGCAGTGGCAGTGGGATTGACTATTGAATGGGATGGTTGGTTATATGCGAATGAGACGCGACGCGATGCGTCGTATAATGTGCTGACTGCTGACACTTTGGATGCTCCCGTGATACATCAATTGATTGATGCTTGTTGTAGCTCTGCGGTCGGCATTCTTGGCTGTTCACTGTTTACACTATAAATGTGAGCTTGTTAAAGGCCTACCTACCGGTATCGATATCAACAGCATCTCAGTCTGGAGTTCTATGCGTGTGAGGTGGATGGCGTGGCTTGTTTTAACTATAAGTTAATTAATTTATTGAGTGTTTTTGTTTTTGTTCTCATTTTCTTATGTTATCGATGATGTCAACTTGATAGATTGATCGATGTGGTTTGATAACCGATGGCAAGGAAACATTTTTGTTTTTTTAAGCACTTAATCAGTTCTCTTAAACCTTTTGATATAGAATAGAAGATTTCGTGTTTGAAAATACAGAAAGTCATTCAGAAAACTTTGAAAGAATTACGCTGAAGGACGATAAAAATTAATCTTTGAGAAAGAACTTGCAGTTTGTAACCAAAAATTGATTTTTCTATTTCATTTCATCCAATCTACCTTTCCTGATACCCCTTTCTACAAATTTGAAATAATTTATGGTTCCTGTTGACCCTCTTTCTTAAAGGTATCTAATTTAAGTTTTCAGACGATGCAAAAAAAAAAAACTGGGTTTTACAAACAGAAAACTAAATTGGGGCTTACAACCCCGTATTATGCTTAACCAATGCATCGGTTAATCAGACCGAGTCTACTTACGGCTTAACAGTATTGTGGACTATTTTGGCTTTATGAACAAATTGCGATAAGCTTAGCAAAGTCCAATGCTCAGCTTGCCTAAGTATAAGCGGATCACTTTGTACGACCCCATCTGTGGCACTGTCAGCCTACTCCATCTGACACCTCTAGATATACTTAGCAAACAAATAGGTGCAAGTTCTGCTCTTCGCCTCAAAGCCTCTTCAAAGTGGGCTAACAATTACACAGGCCACCCCGAACTTACTTACTTACTTAAGGTGGCGCTACAGTCCGTTGTGAACTTGAACCTCAACCAATAGTCTCCACCAGCCAGCTCGGTCCCTAGCTAACTTCAGTTTTTCACTCCAATTTGGTTGAAGACCTCTTCAAACTTGGGTGCGCCACCTGAGTCGCGGTTTTCGGTGCAGTGCATTAACGCTCATGGCCAGCGGCGAATTCAGAATTCAGAATTTCAATCTGGGGGGGTTTTCGATTGAAAAAAATTGTCAGTGTAAATCTAGTTTATGGATTTTATATGTGTATGGGCCGTTTTAGTCTCAGGAATTATCTTTATATGAGTTCATATATCTAATTATTGTAAAACTATTTGAATAAAACCGTCTTGGAAGGAATATGAAAAGCTAAGGATACTATCGTCAGCGAAACAATGAATTGGATTAGAAGTTACAGACAAGACATCATTTATGAAAATGAGAAAGAGGTCCGGAGACAAAACAGAGCCCTGGGGCAAACCAGCATTTATTTTGTGGGTTTCAGACTTGGACCCGTCCAACACAACTTGTATAGAACGGTTCGAAAGAAAATTTCTAATCCAACGAAGGAGGGAGTCATCAATACCGAAAGCACGAATTTATTAGCGTTTCCATGACCTTAGAAAGAAGGGACGTAGGTGAAATCGAACGATAATAATTGGAAGGAGAAGATGATTCGCCTTTTTTGGGTATGACTGGACAAATGCTGTTTTCCAACTACTAGGAGCGAGCCCAGAAGAATAGGATAGATGGAAAGCTTACGCAAGAGTTTTGCCAGCGTTGAAGAATACCTCTTCAGAACAACAGCAGGGATACCATCCACGCCAGCGGATTTATGTATGTTGAGATGTTTTAGGAACCTCGCTACAGCACGAGTGCGAAAGAAGATTTGTCCCATGGAATCATTGACGCGCTCGAGAACTGGGGGAGTCTTGACACTCTCTGGCAGCAAGGAGTTGGAGGCGAACTGCATAGCAAAAAGCTTAGCTTTCGCGAAAGAGCCAACGACTGGAGTATCATCATCAACGAGCGTTGGGACCGAGGAAGAAGAAGAATTCTTCATGTTTTTTCACAAATGACCAAAAAGTATTGCAGTATTTCTTGCCTTAGTTTTTGGTCGTGTACAAATTTGGGCCATCGAATATGGATATTGCAGGCCTTCCTGGCTTGTTTTAATTTCTTCCAGTTTTCCTCAGTAGGGTTGGCTTTGTAACAACGGAAACTTACCTATTTAACCCTCATAACCTCTTTACAGCTCATATCGAACCATGCGTTCCCTTAGGGTCTGGTGCTTAACCCTATTCGGGATATAAGTTCTCATTCCCAGAAGAATTAAAGAAATTAAACGAGGAAGCATAGAACGGCTTTCTCGTACTGCCAAACGATTCTCTTAGGAGCTCTTCCTTTAACTATAATTTTTTGACACTAGAAATTTGCTGATGTTCATATCGGACATCATGCGAAATATTGATCTGCTTGAAATAGGCTGGATTCGATTTCCTGTTGAGTTCAGTTTTGAGTAAAATTATACAAGTTAGGCTCAGCTTTTGGGGGGATTGAATTGTGGAAATAAGGCCACATTTTACATGGAAATAAGGCCGCATTTCCAGAAGATAAGATAATGGCCCACTATTGTGGGTGATAAGTGCCGAATTTCATTTTGCGACTACTGACCCACTATGCTGGTTCATTTGTCCAGAAATCTAATTCAGGGTTTCCGACCTTCGCGATTAATTTTAACATTTTGTAAAACAATAAAATAAGTTTATTACAATTTCAAGGTTTTTTCTGTGCATAAAGCTGAAACATACCGCATGCTTTAAGTCTATGTGACGTTAAGAAACATTATCCATTGCAAACGTTCTTCTGCACTCTGGGATGTCAAAGTTGTGTGAGGGTACGGCATTCTACAAGTACACTATACTTGAAGCCAATTTCATCTTATTGCAACTATCTATCACCTAAAGTAACCAAGCTGTTTCAATTACATTAAAAGCTGCATCAGAAAGATGGATGGACACAAGCGGAAAAAATTTTGCCCAAAAGAGAATCAATTTGGGGTGTGAAAATAAAAAAATTCGCGCGAATTTTTTTATTTTCACACCCCAAATTGATTCTCTTTTGGGCAAATTTTTTCGGCTCGCTTCGCTCGCAATTAAATTAAACCGATCTTGAATTTCTCGTGTCGGCCTCATCCTCAGTCGAAATTCAAAGAGATGCTAAATGAATAATTGAAATTCTTGCAGAAATCTCTTTTTCCATTACAGGATGTATAGTGCTTGCTTTTCCAAATAAAAGGAAAACCCAACAGCTTTGAAAAATGAATTGCTCTGACCATTTTGTCGACGGTTAATAAAGAAACGTGGCTCTAATTATTTCTAAGATTTTTTTGTAGTGTAGTACCTATACAAACAGGAATTTACGGTTTTTATTTATTTTTTTAGCATGAACATTCGTTGTTTCACGTTTTTTTTTTTTATTTGGACTTTTGTCCCATTATAAGTAAAACCTAATTGGGACTATTGACCCACCATAGTGGATTAATAATCCCTATATCAATGTCGGCACTTATGACCTCCATAGTAGATCAGAAGTTCCAAAAACAATTTTCGGGAATTCTGTTCTCGGAACGAGTTTCCCTGCGCCTACTTTCTAATCAAAACAGAAAAACCCGAAATAAGGCCCCACGGGCATTATTTCTAAGTTGCAATGGAAATAAGACCGCAACCCGTGTAGGGTTCTTATTTCCATAAGAAATGGAAATAAAGCCCTATGGGGCCTTATTTCGTCGGGCGTTATTTCACGTCACCATACAAAACATTGAAGGTCGATTTGATTTGATTGATTGATTGATTTTTTCCGCTTGTGTCCATCCATCTTTCTGTAATTGAAACAGCTCAGTTATTTTTTCACGTCAGCCGTACAAAGTTAAAAATGTAAAATGTTTAAATTCGCGCGAAATTTCGTTGGTAGGTATGTTAAATTTTGTATATTACAATTATAACGTACAAATGTACTGAAAAAATTCGTTTCTCATTTTTATCTTTAAGATGTTGTTGTTTTTTACTAAATATGTATAGGTACTTTTTTAAATATATTAAGGTACTTCATATCAAGGTATTGAGTTTGGTAATTTGTTTCACGTGTGGGTTTTATTTCCAATTAAAATTGGAATTAAAGCCAACAAAGCAAAGGAATTAACCCCCGCTGGTGTAAGTTCCATTTAAAAAAAGGAATTAATAACCGTGTAAATTCCTTTTGTTTTTGGAATTAACACCCGCGGGCGTTAATGCCATGGGCGTTAATGCACTGCACCGCGGATTTCCTTTATTTCTTCGTCGGTCGGGAATAGTGTCGAAGACTTTCCGGGCCGTAAGATCGGTGTCCATCCGCTCTATATGATTAACCCATCGGAGTAGCTGAACCTTGACTCTACTGACTAGGTCCGTTTCGTTGGACAACCCTTAAAGCTTGCTGTTGAATCTTCTTCTCCATTCTCCATTATTATATTATTATTATTACATTCTTTATTAAAAACTAGCCGACCCCGCGAACTTCGTCCGCCACCCTTCAGAGCAACTCCAGAATAATCATTATGATTAACACAGACATTGTTAAAATGCAATTTGATTTGCTTGAATCCAATTGAAATAGAGAACCACATGTCTGAATTTTTCCAAGCTCTACAACTAATATTCTACTTTCATCAAAGCATGAAGTAAAATGCAAATTTCTTTGAAAAATTCAAAAACTTCTGTGTTTTGACTATTTCACAAAAATCAGAATTCCAAACAGCTTACGGTTGTCCCCCTTATTATCTGACTTTCCGTAAGATTGTCCCAAAAATTTATTTTTATACAATGAAAGTCTTATAAAAATGCATTGAGGATTGAGCGGTTTGAGAATCCAAACCGGACATACAAACAAACCTTAAATTCCATAAAAAAAAAAAACTTGATTTAAGGTGTTGAAGTTCTTCGTGCTTTCGCAGAGTTCTCCGAGTTCCCAATCAAAAAATTTCCATTTTTCTATTTGAGAATCAGTACACTTTCTATTTGCCATTGGATAACCCATTCTGAAATTTTCCAGTTTTCCATTTGAAAACCAATGCACCTGCAATAATATGCAATTTTCCCAATGAGTTTTCCGAGTTTTTCATCAAGAAATTTCTGTTGAAACTCGCCAAAAATGGTACAACATTACCCATTCGTCAACCAAAACTACCCTGAAGCCCCCTCACGGATACAATTAAAGTTGACGTCCTGTCCCTATATATAGAAACCGCAGATGACACGGCGCTCAACTATATGCATTGCCATGCATCATCAATTCTTAGAGTGATTACCTACTCATTGAGCCTTTCTTTATCATTGAGACCTGTCTCTTACAATGAGCAACATAACTCATTGTAAACTAATCTAAACTTAATATCACAGTTTGGTTTCCTTCCACCCAAATTTGACGCTTTGAGGTTGAACATCCCTCACATCGACGGCAAGTAGCAAGAATTTAAACCAACTGTCTCTAAATTCTCACCTTTCGTAGAGAAGTGTTGGTACAGATGGAAGGATGGGGAGACCATTTCAATTTTTCCAAAACTCTACCGCACGTTTTACGTTGTCTTCGAGGACAGTCGGCTACTGATTCCGGTAATTCTGAAATCACTCAAATGATGACGCAGTTGCTCTACTGCATCTCACAACCAACTTGACTTTTGAATCTTGTGGAAGCTTTCTAAGGACCGAGCTGGCTACAGTATAGTTGTCATCTTTTGATTTGTTTACCAGACATATGGCGACGATTGTTTTGGTCAAACCATGAGTCAAAAATTTTTCTTACGCTATTACATTCAGTATGTCAACTGTTATGTAAGACCTGTCCTCTGTCCATACACAGTTTACTTTATCAAACTCTTAATCAATCTTAGCAGTATGGCCATCTCTATGAATGGCCATAACTTCCAAATAACCACAAACCAATTATGTGATACATCTATTTGGTTTTCGTTGCTATATAACAACTTCCTTGTCGCTTCCAAATGTTCTGGAATTATTCTATCACTATAGTTGACTTTGTTCCACGAAAATTGATCTCCTTGATGTAGGTATATGTCTTGATTATAAGTATAAGGATGCGAATACACACATGATGATTGCCTCGTGGCTCGTGTGTCATGTCTCCAATATCCCTAATGTCTTCTTTTCATATTATCCCCACAAGATAATGACAAATTTTCCCTCCATGGATATTTGTCATATCTGTTTTAGACATTTAATACAAACAAATCTTCAATTTCAATGCCACGTGCTGAATAATATCGACCTAAGTTTAAAAGTTTCTTTCTCCTTTATCCCATTATCGGAACGCAGACCAAAACAACGTGACCCATATCATAAGAAATGGCAGACAAACTTATTAATAGAAAACCAAAATGCTTCCTGCTGTTTTGAAGAAGAACAAGTTGATTATTCTCTTTTTATTTTTTTAAGTTTAAGGTCTTTTGCTCACGTGTTTAGACGGACGTGATGGGACTCTTTGATGTAACGCAATTCTATGGCTGGTAACATGAACTTGAAGGAAACGTTACCGTGCTTAAAAAATGACGGCAGAGCTTATGAGCGAGTATCAGTTTAAGGATGTCACTTATATCAGAAATGTTAAGGACGTCATCACTTGGTGGAAACTAACAATGCTTTTTCAGCTATCGACTTTGGAACGTTGAACAATTTTAATGGGCTAAGCTAAATATTGGATGCTTGCAGATTAAAAATTAGCAATTATTATTTATTCATGAATTCGCAAAACCACAAACACAAATCGATGACCCAGTTGATGGGACAAAAACAACAACAATCAATTCATTGTGACCTTTAAAATGGTTGCGTCAAAAACTGATTTACTGTCGATAAAAGAAAAAGTCATTTTCAATTTTCATTTCATAGTCTGTCGCCGTACCAGCAATTACCATTCCGAAAGGGAGTTCAATCAGAACTTGTCTCTGCAACCCTTCCAAGTCCCTCTGTTGAATGAAGAACCATTAATATCAATTTGAATAAAAGTTCATCTGATGAATTGTCTTGCACCAAAGATTCTCTATGATGATGACAAATGTAAATGTTGGCAATAAATTAAAATCCTATCGTCCGAAGTTTCTTACAATTTACAGAAGTTCGCAGATCCGTCAGACAACGCACTGCTCCCAAAACAGAAATTCAAATGAATGCAATCGAGGCCCCAAATTATAAGAAAACTATCGATCAACATTGCCCGCATTATGCAGTAACATTCGAACGAGTGCAAATGCCTAGCAATAAAACCAATCAATAAGAATCTAAACAAATGTAATGAGTTCGCAATAAAATCGTCTATCGACATTGCGCATTGCATTCATTAGCAGCGTTTTAACATTGATTCTAGATAAAAATAATATTTATTAATAAGTGTCAACATTTACGGAGTCGATACATTCGTCCGATACGCGTGGACAGGTTTATTTTGTTTATTCGCCGTAAGTTGCCTTCGTTTGGTCGATGGTCGTGTGCAATGTTTTTTGTGCGAAGGTGAATGTGTACATGCTGCGAGGGTATCGCTATCAGTATGCTAGGTTCTATGGCTGGCGTGCGCCCTCATATAACTATAAGCCATTACATGTTGATTTTCATGTTAAAACATATTTTACACTCCGTGTAATGTGATAGGACCGTTTTTGGTGAAGGCATGTTTTTAGAGCAGGCGGGCTATAAATCAGACACGGTGAGTGCAATAGTGTGGCCCAACTGAAATTAAATCGTTATTTCACTCGCTAAGAGTAGTAAGCCCGTAGCTTAGTGGTTGGGGGCGTTGGCTGGTAAGCAGAACGTCGTGGGTTCGAGTCCTACTCGTGCCCATAAAGTTTTTGTTTCATCTTTCACGGGTACTGCCTCTCGCGAAGACCTGACAAAACTTCCAAGAGTATCAATCTGTCATGAAAAAGTGCTTCTCAACTTTGCCGTTCCGAATCGGCGTTAAATTATAGGTCCCCTCAATTCTTCACACGCACCCAGAGAATTGTTGATGAGAGTAAGCCACTTAGGCCTTGGCTCTTCAAGAGCTGTCGTGCCACTCTATTTATTTATTTAAGATTAGTAAGGTGTAGTGAAGTTGGAAATGAGACAGTAATAATGTAGACCTAAGATGTGTTGTTTTTTGGAGTTCCTGGAACCAAAACCACGATTTCGGGAGACTAGCACAAACAACAGTAGGTCAGGTCAAGGCCACATCAATAGAAGACGGATGGCAGGAGTAAACATGAGATTTTAGGCTGAAGTGCTGCCAGAACTGCTTATTCTGCAACGATCAGCTAAACTTGAGCTTGCCCAAGAATTGGCGTACTGGAGGAAAGATGAAGTTCTTTTACCTAAAAGATCTGCTGGCACTCAACACAGCAAGTCGAAGGTCTAGTAGATAGGCAGTTACAATGATTCTGGGGACACTCCACACAGCAAGTTGAAGTTCTGTTAGATCAAAAGAAACAATGTTCCTATTGGCGCTCAACACAGCAAGTGGAAGGTTTAGCCCCTAAAGGCCCCACACCTAAGGGAAAGCGCTGGTAAACCAGCAGATATAATGACCCTGGTGGCACTCAACACAGAAAATCGTTGCTCTGGCAAAATTCTGCTGTTAATATTCAACACAGATAAAATTCCTGTGGTGGTAATCAAAACAACAGAGCTATGCTCTTGTAGATAAGAAGGCACAAGTGCCCTGGTGGCATAGAAGATGTTCGTTCTGATTCTGAGAGAACCGCCATTTCCCTAAACATGACACTTAACATAGAAGACTAAGCCACCGCTGTCGGCATCTAAACTGAACCTAGCAGAACAAAGTTCCAAATCAGCTGGTTATAATTAGGCATCATTGCTTCGGTCGTTTAGCGTAGATGCGAAAGAAGGTGGGTGCCAAACAGGGTACAGAAAAACTCGCTCCCGAGCGCTCTTTTAAGCTCTTTTAGCTCTCAGCTCGCGAGCCGGAGCTCCTTTTTCAATATTTTTGGCTCCGGCTCGCGAGCTCTTTTTGAGCTCGGAGCCAAATAGGCTCCCGAGCCGGAGCTCTTTTTTTCAATATTTTTGGCTCCGGCTCGCGAGCTCTTTTTTAGCTCGGAGCCAAATAGGCTCCCGAGCCGGAGCTCTTTTTTTAATATTTTTGGCTCCGGCTACCGAGCTGGAGCTCTTTTTTCAATATTTTTGGCTCCGGCTCCCGAGCTCTTTTTCAGCTCGGAGCCAAATAGGCTCCCGAGCTGGAGCTCTTTTTTCAATATTTTTGGCTCCGGCTCCCGAGCTCTTTTTCAGCTCGGAGCGCAATAGGCTCCCGAGCTGGAGCTCTTTTTTCATTGGAGTATGTATACTTATTGTAAATAAGGGCAATCATCATCGGCGGATGGCAATTATTAAAACCTAATTTTTCCATTTTTTATGTGTTTTCTAAACTGATTTTCGGGGCAATCCGGTAACATTTAGAACGAAAAGCCATTAACATTCAAATTTCATCAGCGGATGGCAGAGATTTTGACGGATTAAAAACCTGGTATTTCCGGCTGGCTCAATAGAGAGATAAGATACAAATCTAGGTCGCTAGAGGGATATTTCGTTCTAAATGTTACCGGATTGCGCCGAAAATCGCTCTAGAAGACACTTAAAAAACCGAAAAAATGATGTTTTTAATCCGTCAAAATCTCTGCCATCCGCTGATGAAATTTGAATGTTAATGGCTCAATAGAGAGATAAGATACGAATCTAGGTCGCTAGAGGGATATTTCGTTCTAAATGTTACCGGATTGCGCCGAAAATCGCTCTAGAAGACACTTAAAAACCGAAAAAATGATGTTTTTAATCCGTCAAAATCTCTGCCATCCGCTGATGAAATTTGAATGTTAATGGCTCAATAGAGAGATAAGATACGATTCTAGGTCGCTAGAGGGATATTTCGTTCTAAATGTTACCAGATTGCGCCGAAAATCGCTCTAGAAGACACTTAAAAAACCGAAAAAATGATGTTTTTAATCCGTCAAAATCTCTGCCATCCGCTGATGAAATTTGAATGTTAATGGCTCAATAGAAAGATAAGATATGAATCTAGGTCGCTATATATATATTTCGTTCTGAAAAATACCGGATTGCCCCGAAAATCAGTTTCATGATTGCTCTTATTTACAATAAGTATACATACTCCAAAGAAAAAAGAGCTCCAGCTCGGGAGCCTATTGGGCTCCGAGCTGAAAAAGAGCTCGGGAGCCGGAGCCAAAAATATTGAAAAAAGAGCTTCAGCTCGGGAGCCTATTTGGCTCCGAGCTGAAAAAGAGCTCGGGAGCCGGAGCCAAAAATATTGAAAAAAGAGCTCCAGCTCGGGAGCCGGAGCCAAAAATATTAAAAAAAGAGCTCCGGCTCGGGAGCCTATTTGGCTCCGAGCTAAAAAAGAGCTCGCGAGCCGGAGCCAAAAATATTGAAAAAAAGAGCTCCGGCTCGGGAGCCTATTTGGCTCCGAGCTCAAAAAGAGCTCGCGAGCCGGAGCCAAAAATATTGAAAAAAGAGCTCCGGCTCGCGAGCCGGAGCCTAAATTATTGAAAAAAGAACTCCGGCTCGCGAGCTGGAGCTGAGCGAGCGCTCGCCAGCTTTTCCGTACCTTGGTGCCAAATGAATGAAATCGCTGGACAATCTCAGGAGGGGCCATCAAACGTGTTATTGCTTCATCATCATTATCATCGCCGACCTGCTCCACAACCGGGATCCGGTCAGGGCCTCCTTCAGCAAGTTCTTCCATGTCTACCGATTGTTGGCCGACGACATCCAGTTCCGACTTGGGTGTCCTGGTCTAGACCATCCTTCCAGCTCAAATTTGGTCTGCCGCGCTGTCTTACCATGAATATTACTGCAAAGGACTTTCCGGACCGGTTCCTCTTCGCGCATACGAGCTAGGTGGGCATCCCACTGGAGTATACCAGTATTATACTTAATTCTTTTCATCAAGTCTGCTTCGAGGTAGATTTGATATAAATAAATAAAATAGAGTGGCGCGACAGCTCTTTAAGAGCCAAGGGCTCTTAACCTTGAAAGTCTAAGGAATTGCCTAAGCCTAAAAGGCGCCTCAGGACTGCAATTTCCCTTTTGGACATTTAACGGTTTTTAAGAAAACAACAGTCAAACAGATGGATGAAACTGCCAAATGTACTTCAATAGCCTCGTAAGGCAGTTTGTATAACTTTATTTTTTTTATGTACAGGCCTCAATTTACCACCTCTGACTGTTATCCGACGGCACCTCGTAGTTTCAGTCAAATTGTCTACCGTTCAACTCCCAAACCAAACCTAACCAAGAGGGGCATTAAGCTCAATCCACATCGAGTCTCTAAGTGTTGCCAATTCCAGTCACGAACACCTGACTCTTCGAGCAACTAGCACATTTTCGATCGAATTTATATTACGACTTTCGTCGAAAAAGTATTTATTCTCCTCGCCTTCCACACAGACACGAGTGTAACTATTAAGACGAAAAGCAAATATACAATCGAAAAAGGAAAAGAAGAAAAATGGCACGGTGCATTGTATAATTCTTTCTTGCCAGACATCGCTGGCATATTCGATTGACATCGAACTCGCATTCAATGGAAGCTCACTTCCTCGAACAGATTTTTCATTCTGGACTCGTCCTCCGGTCATAATGCGGAGCTGTCTGTATTTACATTTGCGATCGATGATGGGTGTTATGGCTCATTCCCATTTTCTCACCATCATCAGCACTTATACAGAGCTGAAGGTGTTTTTGAGTGGGTGGGCAGAACATTATGAATGGGAAGAGCTGGCAGCTCTTTTCTTCAAATTGATAATCTTTTTTGATTAAATTTTATTAATAAATTCGGGGCACATTTGAGAGATAAATGAGGAAGCTCAGAAAGAATGGAAGACAGACGGAACTGTTAGGAATGACCTTTGCTTTTTCAAGGGATTCCATCCCATTTCTTAGCTACTTATTTTTGGACTTCTAAGGTGTTGCTATTCTTTAAATATTTTGTTAGAGTCTAACGTCTGCTTATTCATACCTCCGATCCGAAATTAAAAAAAAAGTAGAATCGTTAATTAAAATTTCTGCTTCTAGAGGGCGTTTCAAAGGCTTTCACTGGCATTTGGAAACCACTTCCTTAAGGAAGTTTTAAATGAATGTTGATGCTAAACCAAATTTCAAGTTTCTCGAATTTGCACTCACTCCTTTTCTGCAATTTCATTTCAAACAATGTGGCAACGCCATTTACTGAAAACAACCAAAGTTCATTCTCATTTAACTGAGCTACTTTCGTACTTAGCTACTAGAATGAATGTCTTTCCAATTCAATTGAATCAAACTATAACGAGGACAACAAGGACAACAACAACATAGACGAGCGAGGTCGCCGTCGACAGATGAATAGAAGAAAACAAAATTGTGTACGGTGTCCTGATTTCGAGTTAAATGTTGTTGTCATTGATGATGGGAGGAACAGGAAATAGCAACCTAAAATGAAATGACATAAGAATTAGATTTTATTTACAAGAAAAAATACTTCATTCCTTCTCTTTCTCTTTCTTCCTGTCCGAATAGTGGGCGAGGAAGTTGTTGAACAGAACTTTTTAGTGTATTGCGCTTAATTGACCTTTCTGGATGGTGACGTCAGCGAGTAGAATGGGATCTGTGTTACATTTAAACTTATTTTTAGAAATGATGGAGAATATGAGTTTCCTGGAAAATCTCTTTGTTATTTTCCCAGTAAAGCCAATTAAAGGATGAGAAAAAGCTTGTTTGAAGAACTCGTTAAATAAAATAAAAAATTATTCGGACTTTGGGTGATTTCCTTTTAGTTTTCTTGCAAACGCCACATTATTTGATTCCATTGATTCTTCTTGATTATTGTTGAAGAAAGGTTTACACTTGATACGTAAACTTGTTTAGGAGGCTTTTATGAAGCATCTTTCAAAATTTGTTGTCAACCATCTTTCATTCAAGACCTGAGTATGAACATTGAATTTCAGCATTAACATTGGATCCAAAGCTCTAGGAGCGGTATTTGGTAGAAACAATTACGAAGAAATAATATTATGACGCAAACAGTTTTTCCTCCATCTGCGCCTGAGCCGGAAACGGTTCGGGCCTTTCTCAGCAAGTTCTTCCCTATCGTTCGCCGATGCCATCAATACACACAAACCTTATTTTGGCTTGAAACGTTGATCATGGACAGTCTACATAGTCTTATCACTTTTTTTTGGGATGCCGGGCGGTGCTAACTCATCTTGCAGGATAAAGGAGAATACCTTATTCTATAGGATGTCCTCAAGATTGTTGAACTCTTATAAATAATGCTTCTTTCTGAGGTTTGGCATCAGGTCTTAAGGATTTATTGTCCCTTAGCCTTTAATAGCTTTTTACTTCTTCAATTTGAGACGCAGCAAGAGATTGTCATTTAAAATGGTGAAGCCGTTATTTCTTCGGTAATGCTGATTTCCTTGTCGCGAGCGTGGATAAAGTCCAAGGAAGTTCATGAATATCATCTGCAAATGTCTGTCAGCCCTAAATGCCTTACCCATCGGAAGTCGAAGGATAGCATTGTGAGCTTTTGATGCTTTACAAACGTCACGGTAGGAACCCAAAGCTTCTATACTTCGTCGTCTTGAATTGGGTTTTCTGTGCAATGTCTGACTTTCTTGTAGACATAATTTTCCGACACACGAGGATCAGGAAGGTGATTGTAGATCGAAAAAATCAAGATCAATATGCAATACCTCATGGGGATTATTCAATATTGAAATACCGCAAAGCAGAGCGTCGACTTCGTGCACTAGCGAAAGCGCGTCGGGAAAAACATTTTGTGATCGTTTGTAATGTTCTATGGTAAAAAAAAAACTCTTGAAGCTTCAAGCTCCATCCTACCAACTGTCCACGTAAATCCTTCTGATTCTTCAACCACTTCACAGGAATGGTCGGTAACAATCCAAAACGGATGTCCCTCGACATTATCTCGAAAGTTTTGAACTCATTTCCGGCCATCATCCGCTTGGGCAAGCACATAGCTTATACCTGTGTTGGACGCATAGCAGAGTATTAAAAATTCTTTTTGAAAGTCAGGGCTCACAAGTAACGAAGCTGAAGTCAACGTAATTTTCAGTTTGGCTTCCTCTGAAAACGCGAAAATGTTACCCTTCTTTAGCAGGTTAGTCAAAGGACTGGCCAAAGTCGCAAAGTCCTTAACAAATTGCCGATACCATCCTATCATTCCAAGAAAATGTCGCACCTGTATTGTGGAAGCATGTGGACATACCCCAAATACTTTAACTCGGCATAAAACAGAACATATAGACTTCCTTCAATCGGTTGGCAAGTATCCTCAGCTGCTCCAAATGCTTCTCAAACGTACTCGATATGACCAGCAAATTATGCAAGTAAGAAAGATCTTTTCTCTCAACTGATGAGGTATGAGTATGAGGTATTACATTGTCAATAATTATCCTCACCAAACACTATGGCGCATTACAAAGGCCAAGGGGCATGACCGTGAATTTCATAAGAGGCATGCCGGGCACAGTAAACCCCGTATTCGCACTTGAAGTTTTCTCCAACGGAATCTGCCAAAACGCATCATTCATATCCACGCTTGAAATGAACCCAGAATCTGAAAGACGTGATAGCTATCCGCCTATATGAGTAAGTTAATACGCATCTTTTTTAGCTTTCGCCAGGTTCCTGTAGTCTATGCACAAGCGATTTTTACCTTGCTTATGTACCAGAACTACGGGGGAGCCGGAGCTCCATGCACTATCGCTCGCTTCGATAACATTTTCCGTCTTTACACTAGGTGCAGCGAAGTGTTTTCTGCGTCATTTCCGCGATGGATATTGCAAAAACTTCCGCGTCTGCTTTAGTCCTCGTTTGATTTCGCCCGGAATGATTGATGCCTAAAAGGGGAATGTTTCGAACATGGAATTTTTTTCACCTGAAACACTCAATAAGGGAAGAAAAATGCTGTTCGGGCGAAACTCACAATAAGGCTGAATGTTTTTTTTTCATGCTGCTTTATTATGTCTGTGTAGCTTCTTTTCTTCTTTTTGAGGCGTTTCAACATCTCTTCCAAGCCCGACACTTCGGTTTTAGGACTAAATATTTCCTCTTTACCGAGCTGTTTGCTGATGCTTTCATTGTGCAATGCCAACGTATTGATTCGAGCCTGAGAAGCTTGAACTCACTTATATAGCAGCGTGTCACAATGAGTCCCAGAAGACAGACTATTTTGAGGACTTCCATTTTACCTATCAATTTGACTAAACAAACCTCCGACTCCTCAATTATTTCTTCTTTCATCAATAAAGGATTAGATTAGCTCAATAATATCTTTACAAATTGAAAAAACAAAATCTAGTTCCGAACAAAAGAAAAAAAAAACATTAAAACGAAGGAACTCTAATTAAAGTTGAACGACAAAACACCATTTAACCTTTCACCCACAACTCACTCTAACAAAACAATCTTCCTCTGGAATCAGGAAAAGATTAAGTATCTTTTTCCATATAAAAGGATAACATTTGCCATCATCACTTTGCCACATCAGCACAATTCATGTGTATCATCCGTCTTTTTCTCTCTTTCTCTCTTTCAATCAAGATTGTATCTCAGTTCCTCGAAAAGATATTCCATTTCCATCTCGTGTGTCCTTATTTTAATCGATAAATTGTAATCACAATCGAAACAGATAACCAAGGAGACGGAATAACGTGTTCATCAACATCATCATCTTCATTTTCATCTTGTCAGTAATGAAGAAAGAAGAAGAAAAATAATTACTGCCAATACCACATAAGATACATTTAATGAATCTGAAGCAATTAACACTCAATTGACATTTTGTGTCCTTAATCTCCTAACACACATTATACTTGAAACGTTTTTCAAATAAATTTCCACAAATTTATTTCCAAATTTCTCCATGAAGATATTTCCAAATGCTACCCTGTGTATCTGACATTAATTGGTTTTGAATTTTGAGGAAGCACACAAATTTCTGATGTTGGGGAGAGAGGAGCACAATGATCCAAAGAAGGATTCTAAATCAATATAGACCCAAATTGGTTCGAGGAACAGGAAAGAAGCCCAAACAGATAAGGATACTTAACTCCGAAGCAATGAATCAACTTTGGAGAGCACATTAAGCATCGAGAATTGAGATTTAAACACAACCTAATTGGAAGAACGTTTTCAAATGTACGATGAGAATTAGGACAAGGACAAAGATGGCGAGAGGGCACAATGTTAGGGTTGTATAAGTCAGACAACCGTACAATTGGAATCGAATGCTCATGCTCACTCATCAAAAAAGAAGGAAAAGATACCAACCAAGTCCTCGATATATTTTTTAAAGAGAAAACTTTGTCGAGTTAGGTACGGGTCTATTCGACATCCAGCATTCCGTTTATTCGAGATGAATTTATATACAATTTTGCTGTCGTATTTAATCATTTTATTTTGAACAAAATTGAGATACTTGAAGGAGATAGAGCAAGGAACAAGGACACACACACAAACATTCATACAACTTTTGTAGAAACGAAAGGAAGACCTTTTTTCGAATTGAAAGAGCAATAAGAAATATCCGGAATTTGCTGCCGGAGCAACTTTAGGTGAATTTGAGTGAATTTTTATGTCAGGATTTATTATACACTTGATTGGGTTTGATATTTTTTAATGGGGGAATTATTGGGACTTATCTTTTGATATCGTGTCTGTACTTTCTTTCTGTTTGTGTTGCCTGTCGACTGTGTAGATATATTTTTATCAATGTATGTCATTATGTTAATGGGTTTTTCCGAGTTTTGAATTGTTATTTTGTGAAGTGAAGCTTTCGAAGGGATTTCATTTTTGAATTGAGTTTTGGTAATTTCAATTTTTTATTTCAGGAAGAAATTTCTAAGGGAAAACTTATGGGTTAATGCAGATATTTCTGGATAAAAAGTATTATAAGGTTTTCTGAGTAAACAATAAAATAATAAAATTAATGTGCGATAACAGTGGATGATGTTTGCATCTTCATTCAAGAGACACAACTTCCAGAAACACACAGGTCATATTAAATAAGATAAACAAACAGCCTTGCTAAATTGGCAACAGCAATAACAACAGCAAGCGTCTCCGGATAGCTTGGTCCCTAGTTGCCTGATCAAAATTTCGATTCCTAAATTGGTGGAGAACTTCGAATAGCTGGGTGTTGAAACTGAAAGGCACTTTACTATTACCACATTGTTATTCGGGTCTAGATAAGAAGTTTTTTGGGCACTGCTGTTTCTCACGATGATGCTCACGATGATAGCCAATAATTCCGTGAACCCGACTTAGAAGAAGTGAAAACGGCAATATCACTGCTTAAATCCAACAAAGCCGTTAGAGCAGATGCTCCATCTGCCGAGCAGTTCTAAGCAGCAGGCGATGATCTAGATAGGAGCATGCATCAAAACATCTGTAAGATAGGGTCGGAAGAATGCATGCCCGATGAATGGAACATCAGCATTGTTTGTCCGATCCTGAAGAAGGGAGATCCTTTAAACTGCGCCAACCACAGAGGAATCAGCTATTAGCCTACCTAACATCGCCTACAAGATCCTCTCTGCCGCAATATGTGAATGTCTGAAGCCTGATTGGTACTTATTAATGTGGCTTCAGACCAGGAGAGTCAACCATTGACCAAATTTTCACTTTGCGGCAGGCCCTGGAAAAAGCCTATGAACTCCCAACTCCCAATCGACACCCACCAGACCAGTTCGTCTACAGAGACGAACTGTATAAAGTTATGTCTAGTTTTGGCATCCCTGCCAAGTTCGTTCGGTACAAAATGACGATGGAGAACTCACGCTGCGCCATCAAGGTTGGCAACGAGCTTACGGAATCTTTCGATGTCAAAAAAGGATTCAGACAAGGCGATGCACTGTCATGAAATTTTCTTAACTTCGTTCTTGCAAAACTTTACCGTCAACACCAGAGGCACTATCTTCTAAAAGTCTGTTCAACTTCTTGCGTGCGCCGATGATATTGATGTAATGGGAAGAACACAGCGTGATGTCAATGACGCCTTTGTGAGAATTGAGACAGAAGTGGCAAAAATGGGTTTAGCGGTAAATGAGGGAAAAACGAAGTATATGCTCTCTTCGAGGAAGGACACCCAACACCGACGGCTCCGACAGAATGTCACAATAGACGCATATAACTCCGGAAAGAAGAGGAGTTTGTCTACCTAGGTTCCGCTATTAACACGGGCAATAACAGCAGCGCCGAGATCAGACGAAGGATAATTCTTGCTAATCGTTGTGTTGCTGTTGAACTAAGGTAAAACTGTATGACACGCTCATCATCCCAGTCCTGCTGTATGGCGCAGAAGCATGGACCTTAACAAAATCGGATGATTGTGCCTACGGCTATTTCGAGAGGAAAGTTCTATGGCCCCGTTTGCATTATGTGGAATGGAGAAGAAGATACAACAGCGAACTTTACGTGTTGTAGAACGACATGGACCTAGCCAGCGAAGAGTCCGTTGGCTCAGTCATTTAGAGGGATTGGACACCAATGCTCCCGCCCGGAAAGCCTTCGACACTATTCCCAAGGGACGTAAAAGTAGAGAAAGACCGCGACTCAGGAAGCGCACTCAAGTGGAAGAAGTCCTCAATCAACTTGGAGTGCAAAACTGGTGACAGTTAGCTAGGGATCGAGCTGGCTGGCGGAGACTGTTGGTTGAAGCCCAAGTCCACAACCACAACGGACTGTCACGCCACCTTAAGTAAGTAAGTAAGATGTTTCTTTGCTCTACATCACTTTGTTATAAAAGCTATTGACTCATTAAGATTGATGGTTGTCGCTCACCGCTAAAAAGTTCTTGCTTAGGAGCAAATGAAGAGTAACATGCCTGTTCGGAATTCGTAGAAAGGACCCTTAAGGTCTGCTGGGTAATGACGTGAGAATCACCTTTGGTGGTTTCAAAAAATGGGTGCGAACCAGACAATATCCATCCCATTGTTTTCATGAAAATACTAATGAAAATGGACAACATGACATTGAAATGGCAGCTTTGATGAACATACTCTTTGTGAGTACCAAGTTTTCCGCGCAAGGATATCTATAAAGTCACCTGGGTATTGCCTGCTTGAGTCACTCGTAACCCAATAGACCATATGTTGAAAGATCGCCGCATCTTCTCGAAATTCATCACATCACATTGACTCTTAATCAATCATTGACTATCATGTTGTTATGGGGTTCCGAAGACGGATTGGTAATAGAAACCACAATCCATTTGCTTCTCAGGCTCGAATCAACATGGTTGCCTTGCGCCATGGACACAACAGTAGGTAGCACCTTCACCTACAGTTTTGTGTGAAGAGGAAATACCATTTTAGGCAAAAGTCATAGAGATCGGAGCGACTTGTCTTATGATGAATGCAAGCTAGAGTCTGAATGTAAGAATGCTGGAATGTAGCAATCAGTTCAGGAAAGCTACACAGACAAGAAATACACTCCGAAAAAAGAAACATTTGAATTTTCTCCAAAGTGGAGTCAGGTCGGAGTGCTAGTAATAAGCTATGAACTGCATTCAGCCTTGAAAATTAGGGTAGGAATTCAATACACCATGACATCTAACCCGAAACATCTCAACAAAGCCTGATCATCCTCTCAAATGGTAGATTATCAAGGGATACCGTGTTCAGTTAGACAATGCAAAATCTCCGACTCTTTTGGCAGTCCTATTCAATGTCACTCTTCTTCTTCGCCCTTGCGAGCTGGTGAAGCTTTTTGTTGAAGGCATCCTAATTTTCTTTCTGTTGTAAGATTAGCTGAAACCCGTCAAAATTCCATCACCCGAATCGTCCGTTTAGCTAAAACTAGTTTCTCATACCAACTGACCAACGGGTGAGAAATTCGAATTTAAATTTTCAATAAATTCAAATTTATTTCATTTGCTGCCTTACAATTCACATTATGTCATTGCATTAAATTTTATATGGGGAAGTGAAATTTCAAGTTAAATCAGTTTTTTTTTCTACGTTGCCGAATACCAATCAAGTATACTAGAAGTAAAAACGCTGTGAAGCAAAGTGCTGTACGAAGTAGTAGCTTCAGAATTTTTGATTGATGAACCGCTTCCGAAAGATATTTTCGTTGTTATTCTTCTTCAAAGCATAGCACGGACAGTAGCCCGTCACCTGGAAACCGCTCACCGCTTATTCCCTAGTTTGGACAGAAAGTAAAATCGCATTTGGCTTTTACTTGCTTCTTTCCTCCATCCACTTCTTCCAAGTGTATTGTGGACACCAGCCGCTTTGTCCTGAGATCCTCTTGCGTTGATTCTCTAGTATTTCTCTAGATGGCAAATGAAAGCCCATTTTGTGTCGATTCAGGCTCATTGCAGCACTTTCCGAGCGAAGCTTTATTCGAAGAAAGAAAATACTTTTGTAAATGTTTAGCATTAAAGTAAAGTTTGGAAATTGGAATGCTTTAAATTGATAGGACTTTCAAGACCGCCATTTAATCATTTATTAATCATTGCTGTTATGAAACTTTTTTCGTCGCTTGGCTTTCGCTTAAATACATATCTCCATCGCTTCTGATTCCCATAAAAAATGAAATCTCATTAAACTAATTGAGTGCCAAAGTTCAACTGAAATCCTCTTCAAGAGCAAATCCTTCATTCAAAAAAGATCAATTACTTAATACCCAAACTGAATGCCAAAGTATGTTCAACGAAAGTCATTCTCATCATCTTTCGTAGTCACTTAAAAACCATTTAACCACAAATTACACACATACTGCCAACCCCTATCCTTTCGCACACACACAAAGAAATGAAATATGAGACTTCCCAACTCGCTTTGAAAGTTAAAAGCAAATCAGAAAATTTGTCACCCCAAGGTAACATAGGCACAATAACTATTTCGTGCTTAATCTGCACCCCATTGTTTGATGTGTTCAAATTACAGCCTCCGGATCCGGATTCTTGCTTCAACAAAAAAAAAAATACGCAGGACTACAAAGAAGGGATGCCCAAAAACGAAATCAAACACAATATTTAGGACTCTTTGCCAGACGAACAAAATACTGACACACACACAGGTTAAGTTCCTTCCTGTGCCACAAATCACTTCAATTCCAAGTGATTAACTAACACACATGTGTCAGCCTTAAATGCAAAATACACACAATAACAAAACAAATCAACAAACCCATCTGAGATTGAGCACGTCTGGCAATGCTGGCTGCTACTGCTTTGCTTCATCGATTTTGCCCTTCGCTACAATAATATTAATAATATTACATTTCAACTCACCCTTAGCCAACTTACTAAAAGAAGAGACAGAAGCAGAATATAATTCCCCTCCCCCTCTCCTCAGCAACCCGACATTCCGAGCTTTTTCCAACTGACAACAATTTAACTCAATTTTCTATACAACTTGGCTGTCGTTTCAATTCAACTAACGACCGACGATGAAGATGATGATGATGATGGTTCTACCGACCGACTTACGGGGCGACACGCAAGAAGTCTTCCTCGTTGCTGTACCCCTCAATTACCCATTCCAGGAGTTTCCAAGTGCCCGAAGGCGCACAGTACCAGGAATGTTGTGGGATGATGTTTTTGGATGGCGGCGCGACGTCAAGCATAAACGGTGTCCTCTGTATTGTGCAATGCTTGCTCCTTGAATGGGCGAACAAACGTGCACACTAAACACTGACATTTGTAGCACACAGAAGCGACCCGGATGGATGGAATATTCAAGGAATCGTGCTTCATAAGCATATACAAACAGCAAAACACACAGCACAGCAACAGTGGCACGTTAATAGTATATCTGGCATCCCCTAGACTGAGAAAGCAACCGGAGCCCACCCACTCCACTTGATCATCCAACAACCTTTATATCATCATTATTATCATCCCTTATGGCTTATGGGTTGGCTGTTGTAGTTGGGGATGGCTGGGTGCTTGACTGACTTGGCTCATAGCAAAAGAGAGTTGTCGTCATTTAAACATTGTTGCTTTGGCAATAAGTTCGGTCTCGTGGCGTTTTGTTGCGAAGTAGAAAATAAATCTCTTGTGCAAGAAAATTCGAGGAGATGGAGGAAGGCGAAATCACTTATTCTCGAAAACAGGGTTGTTATATAGCAACAATCGGAGGATTTTAGTTGGTTTCAGTCTTATAAAATGACTATAGAAAAAAAAACACTGTTGTTTCGCTGAACTATATCGCAAGACCACTGTTTGCTTGCAATAATTCCTGCATTGTCATGTCCTGTTTCTTGGTGGGTTCTCTTACCGCATAACGTATTGGATGACTATTCGGGTCATCATCGACTGTCGTGTTCATTATCCAACCATTTACTGTAGTCCATCTTCCGTTTGTGTGAGACAGATGAAGCAGTGGCTGATTATTTATTGAACTAATATGGCCCTCAATTAACGAAGAGTGCGATTAGACGGGTACAAGCATAACTCAGGAAGAGCGGGGTTAAGAGAAAATGCCACAAACCCGAAAAGAACATTGGAACAACTGCCAGATAACTAAAGTCAGTTTCTTGATCTGTTTTTTTTTTTACAAAACTACATGTGAATTGTAAGATAACCAAAAGTATGGAAATGTAATAACTTGGGTGAATTGGTACCAGTGACCAGAGTTTTGGTGCGCCGTATTGATAACGATCCGGAAAATAGTTCTTGCTCTTGTAAGCCTGGAAGCAGCTTATCAGCTCAAAGATTTCCAAAAGTAAAGTGCCACGAACAACTCCCGACATTTCTTTAACAGGTCGGAGACATTAGCTTCTGGTTCCACAACCGGGACACAGGCTCTTTGAAACAGTGAAGGAAAGCTAGTCACAGAAGCACAGGGAATATTAGATGTATTCAGGCAGTACTTCCAGCAGCTGCTGAATGCGCATAATGTCGAACGAACCAATAACGAAAGAAAAGTGAGATTAGTCAATGAAGACCCAGTCCAAGCCCCAGCACAGACCGACACTTAGGCCAGGCAGAGCGACAATAGACTAAATATTCACACCAAGGGAAATACTGGAAAAGACGAACGAATTTCAAGTCGAAAATAATCATCTTTTCATCAACCTCAAAGCTGCTTATGATAGCATCCACCGTCAAGAGCTTATGACGGCGATGTCTGAAGTTGGGATGCCGAGCAAGCTGATAAAGCTATGCCGCCTGACGCTAAACAAAACGCGGTGCAGTGCTGGGTAACAGCTCATCCGAGTTGTTTTAAACATTCGCTGGCAGATGTGCTCTCATGTGACTTCTTCACATGGAGCAGATAGTTCTCAAGGCTAATGTGAGCACGGAGAACACTATCTTCAACAAATTCCTACAGGTTCTATGCTATGCGGACGACATAGACATCATTGGTCGCTCCCAAAAAGTTGTGCTTGAGGTCTTCACAGGTATTACAGAACATTGCTTTTCAAGTGAACGAGGACAAACAAAGTACCTGCTATCAACAAACAAAAGAACATGCCTAGGACAAAAGGGCACTGTTACCCCCAAAGGTCGAAGTCATTAGAATTCTCTTGCAACGTGACTTCGAGAAGATTCAGCGATATTGCGATGACTGGAAACTGAAAATAAATGTCCAGAAATGCGAAACAATTCTGTTCCGGACCTCGTTGGCCGGGGCCACGAGGGATACGCGCAAGAATTGGCGCAAGATGGTCATCGTTGGGCCTCACGGACAGCGATTAACGAGCAAAAGTGAAGTGAAGTACCTCGGTATCTGGTTGGACCAGTATCTGTATTTCGACAGACATATAGATGCTGCTCTGACTAAGGCCAGAGGAGCCTTCGCTCTGACGAAACGGCTGTTTTACAGCAGTCGGCTTGACCCCAGAGTGAAGGTAATTTGCTACATGGCCCTCATACGGCCGATGATCGTTTATGGCTGTCCAGTGTGGTTCAACGTTGCACCATCTCAAATGGAGAAGTTTCGGGTGTTCGAGAGGCAGTGTCTTCGGCGCTGTCTCGGTTTGCATCGGACACCGGAATCTTCTTATGTACATTACTATTCTAACGAGGTTCTGTACAACGAGGCTCGGATTAACAGAATTGACAATTTCGTGATAAAACTTATTCGGGGTCACATTGCGAGAGCTATGACTTCGACGAATAATTTGATCTTTGGGGCGTTCTATCCGAACGACGAATATTTTGATAGTGCACGCTCGAGCGGCTTCATTCCACCAGAGGCATTCCTCCACCTAGATAAATGCGGTCTGATACAGGACAGATTGGCGATCCCGCTAATCTACCACGTCAGGCGGAGAACCGTCGATCGGCGGCTCCTTTACCATCGAGACGTCCTCGCACAGGACGGAGCAGAGCTCCTCCGGTTCAGTAGGGCTGTGTCCGAACGGGACCGAATTGATAGGGTGAAGCAGGAGCACCAGTTCTGGTGGCTTCAGTCAGCACTTGATAATGGGTAGTCGGGGTGGGGTTCTAAGCCTTGGCCGGCTTGTATACTTGTTTTAGTCTAAGGGTTTTGGGTTTAGGTTTAAGTAGAGTAGGCATGGTGGCACACATTGAAAAGGACAACAAATAAAAAATACAGAAAAATATAGAAAAAAAAGAAATAAAAAGAAAAAGTTAAAAAAAAACAAATTAAAAATACATAAATACAAAAAAAAAAAAAACAGTGAAATGAAAAAAAAAGTTAGATTTGCTGCTGTGGTTGCTCTAGTTTGTAAGTAGTTGTTAGGTAGATTAGGTAGTTTTAGTTAATTTTAAGTTTTATTTTTAAGGACATAATTTTAAGTAGCACGTAAGGAACCATACAAATGATAAAGTGTTAGTTTTTCACAATTTTTCTAACAAAAACAATATACAAAAATTAATCAAATAGTTCATACGCCGAAAGGCAATAATTTTAAGAGAAAATGAATTCCTTAGAGCGCCCGATTGGGGCCAGTAAGTTAAATATAAGATTTTAGTTCATAAGCTAGTTTTGAATTCATTGTCTAGTATGTAAGTAGATATAAGTGAATGAAATAAAATGAATTTTGAAAAAAAAAAAAAAAAAAAAAAAAAAAAAAAAAAAAAAAAAAAAAAAAAAAAAAAAAAAAAAAAAAAAAAAAAAAAAAAAAAAAGGGCACTGTTACAGCAATTTCAAGCTAGTTAAGGAGTTCACCTACCTTGAAACAAACATCAATCCCTGAAACGACAACTTAGTGGCAATCCGACGAAGTATTAGAATTAGAATATAAATTTTGTGTGGATGAAGTCCAGAAAGCCAAGAAAAGACGACTACATTGGCTTGGCCAAATGGAGCGAATTGACGACAACGCTCCAGCCAAGAAAGTCTTCTCATCGCAGCCTCCATGTTCGAGACGACCAGGAAGTCCGAACCTCCGGTACAAATACCAAGTAACAACGAATGCCAGAGCGCTTGGTCTTGACGATAGAAGATTGCATGAGAGGGCCCGTTCCTGATAGAAAACTGATGTTTTTCAGGCTAAGACCCCACATGGATTGATGGATCCGGCTAACCAACTAGATAATTATGTCTTGAATCGCTTTACAAGAGGCGCAATCCCGAAATACTTGCCATTTTGCTACAGGAAGATCCAAGTCTAAATCCGCTTGAAAATCATTTTCCAGTTAAGTAGATAGCTTCTTGGTTTGCATTAATCATTTCATTAAGAAAGCGTTACTTCCGTCCTATCTTCAAATCTTGCCTTCAGGGGGATCGCCTTTATTTAATCTGCCAATGAATTTTTCTACTTTTAATCATACGCAAAGTATTTGAATACGCTTAATAATACCAAAATCTGACAGCAGTTTTCAGACTGAGGTTTCAAATAGCTTGAGCCTGGAAAACTAGAGCTCGGCTTTTAGAAATTCGTCCAACAAATCCATTTATATGAAGCAAACACTATGAAGAACTTCGTCTCCTTTACTTTATACTTTGTACCAGGTTTGATTGAGTCCAGCTTAATTTGAAAGGCTTTGAGAGCTTTAAAATTATCTTTGAGATTTATTCTACAGTGTCTACCAAGAGTACCAAGCTAGTGAAATTTTCTTTTCTACAACTAGAAAGAAAGAGGTAAAGTTCACGGTCTGTTCCTTTGATGTCAAACACCTTTCTGGGACGGCTTGGAACTCTTTATGATTTCTTCTTCAGCTAAAATTCTGATTCGGTTATCAGCGGACAAGTTTAGCAGAGTATAGCCGAATAATCGATTTCTGTTTGGTAGGAGATTAATAATGTAAAACAAATTTTATCAAAATGCCAGTTGATGATTATGGTGATGATGACACACTGTGGCATGTGACCTGCCTCTCTTAGAAATTGTATTAATGGAAAGACAACGTTTACCGGGTCAGCTAGTTGGATAGAAAGCATCAAATATCCATCTCCTGGGTCTAATCTACCTCCCTATCAATTTTGAGCCAAATCAGTTCAGCCGTTCGTAGAAGTTATTTATATGATAAAAAACAACACTTAGGAGGAGTTCAGTGACATACAGCCGTTGTTAGGAATTACTTATGTATCTAAATATTGTTTCCTGGGTCAGCTAGTAGGATAAAAAGTCTTTTATACTTGTCTCCTGGTTCTAAGCTTCTTCTCCATCAATTTTGAGCCAAATTCGTTCAGCCGTTCTAAGAAATCATATGTATGGCAAAACAATGTTTACCGGGTCAGCGAGTAGAATAAAAAGTATCATGCCTATGCCTATGATTGTAATGAATTAATGAATGTATAAATAAAATCTAATTCATTCACGTCAAACAGATAACGACTGCAGCGCCACCTGTCGGGCTAAATTGTGAATCCAAACCATCAAAGGCGCCAAATGTTCCCAAGCATATAAAAACCACTTTGAGCTAATGCAAGCGTAAGGGTTACGAGAAATAAATCGTAAACTTCTTCTAAAAGCAAAGAACCATCGTTTTATAACATCCCTGGACTAATTATAATGCTTACGGTATGCAACACTTCTAAATAAACTTCTACCCATTGCCCTTAAGTTTACTTGAATCATATTTCTTCCCTTCGTGTCTGTGTGTTTAATCTGGAAATTGTTTCTGAATTCTCCACCACTACAGACTTGTAAGTTAATCCATTATTGCTCCATGTTCATTCCTATACAGCTACTTTGTATTCGTATCTATATCTTCATCCACTTCGAAGTTCATGTATAAAAATAATAATAATTGAGATTTGAGAGAGTATATTCGCTTAAGTATTTGTAGCATCAACAGAGTGAAAAGCCAGGAGCAGCATAGTTTTCTATCTTTATTCGCAACCTCGGAAACGACACAAAGTGTCCTTTAGCAAATTTATTATGTGCTAACGTTCAAGATATGACTCGATTCGAATCAAGTCGAAGTACACAGAAAGAGATAAGCTACCAAGAGAGAGAAAGAGAGAGAGCGAGATTAAAAGTTTTCCTCTACAATAAAGTTATCTATCTATAAAATTTACCCTCAGTTAGAGAGGACAAGGAGGTTTATAGTCTTCAGAAGCCGACCTCAATGCGAAACAAGGTATATTATGAAAAGAGGAGATCTATGATGGGATGGGTCGAAATGGAGGGGGGGTATATTCTTGGAATTCATCATTAAATGTTTCCTCTTTCTCGTATATAAATTCGACAAGGATAAACTACCAATTTGGCTTCGTTTCCCTTCGCTCTCTTCTCTCTCGTGACCCGTAAGCCCCCTGTGAATCAGTGAGGAGTTGCCTCTGTTTTTCGTTGCCAGCAGGGATTTCAACTAAAAAGTCGAATATAATAATTTAAGTAGGTACTGTTTCTACAATGAAATGTTATTTAGACATTTTCATTGTTTGAAAACTCATTCCATAGCTGCTGGTTGATGCAGGATCGAAGCGACGAAGATATTTTTGCTCTTTAAAAAGAGGAATCGTTTAAAGTGGGTGGATGAGTTATTTTAAGATTTTTAGGTGGGGAAAGGTGTCGGGATAATTATGGAGAATTAATGGCTGAAGTAGGTATAGTTTGGGTTGCAGAAAAGTTAAAAATTTGTCAGATGCAGTTTGGAATCAATGAATTTGGTTTAAATGCTTTCAGGAAGGATTGTTTAATGAGGGTGAGGGAGAAATATTGACATCTACCAGTACACTATTAACGAGCTAATTCACGAATGGAATGGTGTAATTCTTCTTCTTTAACAAAATGAAATCATTTTCATCATCAACAACTGGTTGATGAAGGTCTTTTGGCCGGTAAACCAGCATTTCTTCCTGTTCCCAAAAATACCAAGCCGGTTCAAAGCTTTTTGACTTCCCAAAATTGTATGATCGATGATCAGAATTTGTATAGGTACTTAGGTTAGGTTAGGTTAGGTTAAAGTGACTGCGGTTACAGAATCCACACACTTAGGCCAAAAGAAAAGACCCATTGTGATTCCACATGAACCTAGAGAATTACTTCTTACTAGTCGAACCATTTTGAGCTTTTTATAAAGCGAAGAAGATATTTGATATCCTTATTAGCTAGTTCATTGGGATTATCATAAAAGTATTCTCCCAGATGAAGTTTGCGACTTAGTGAAAGAGCAGGGCAAGTGCAGAGAAGGTGAGAGATTTTTTCCTCTTCTTCCTCGTCCATACAGCTCCTGCAGAAGTCATTTGAGGCTACACCAAGTCGTATCCCATAAGGGAGCTAATATGAAATCTGCTTTCAGACAACAATTCTTTAGAGCGCTTTAGGTCCAGTGACGGCCAAATGATTTTTGTGATTGCGCACGTTGGTAAATTGTACCACCTAGAGTTTGTTATCGTTAAGGCTGTTTCTTTTAGCAGAAGTTTACATGTAGCTATCGGTATACCTATCTTTTCCCTTTCAGGTGAAATAGATATGTCGGTTCCATATTTAGCGAGTTCGTCGGCTCTACAATTTCCTGTGATGTCTCTATGGCCCGGCACCCAACAGAGGTGAATGTTAAATTGCTGCGCCATTTCCATTAGAGACGATCGACAATCGAGGGCCGTTTGAGAGTTGGTTGAGACACCGTCGAGAGATTTAATAGCAGCCTGACTGTCAGAGAAGATGCGGATATCAGAAGTTGATATCACGTTTTCTCTTAGCCAGGAGAGAACCTCTTTGATCGCTCAAATTTCCGCTTGGAAGACGCTACAATGATTAGGGAGGCGGAAAGAGATGCTTAGATTTAGCTTTTCTAAGTACACACATCTACCAAGTCCATCATTTGTCCTGGATCCGTCTGTATAAAAATGAATGCTTTTGTCATCCAGGAGTTTTTTATCTTCCCATTCATCTCTGGATGGAATGGATACCTGGAAGTTTTTTCCAAATTGGGGTTTTGGAACGGTGTAGTCTATGTACTTTGGTATAGAACCGAAGACGCTCAAAATGATGGAATGTCCCACATTATTGTTGGTCCATTGAGATGAGGCGTTGTGTATCATAGCCGTTCGCTGAAGATGTCGAGGGGTGTCAGATGGAGGAAAGTGTCTAGCGTTGCTGAGGGTGTGATTCTCAATGCCCTGCTTATGCAGAGACATGCCGTGCGTTGGACTCTGCTGAGTTTATCACAGTAAGTGACTTTCTCCAGTGCAGTCCACCATACTGCAAGCCCGTACATGAGTATTGGTCGGATTACCGATGTTTATAGCCAATAAGTTACGCGAGGTTGGAAACACCATTTGCTTCCTTTGGCTTTTTTGCAGGAGAAAGGAGCTGGAGCTACTGTAGCTTTCTTGAATCTTAGGTTTCCAACTTATTTTTTTGTCTTATATCAGACCAAGATATTTAGCATCGTTGGTAAAAATTAGTGGTACACCTTCTATTGAAGGACGTACAATTTCAAGAATTTTGTATTTCCGTGTAAAAAGGCCTAGGTCTGTTTTTTGAGAGTTAATATTAGGTCCACAATGATAAGCCCATCTAGTGAGTATATGAAATGCGTTTTGGAGGAGGTCTCTCAGGGTATTAGGATGTTTTCCTGTGACGGCGATGGCAACATCAACGGCATACGCAATCACTCTGTGGCCTTCCTTCTCGAGGGATATTAGCAGTTAGTTAACTACTATGTTCCACAGGAGAGGGGACAGAACACCACCTTGCGGAGTGCCTCTACTGACAGACCTTTTCGTACAAAAATCCCCCATCTTAGAGTTGATGATCCTGCTTTTTAGCATTAGATTAATCAACTCACAGAGTGAGTATTCGTTTAGGGTCGTCATAGCAGAAGTGATGGCAGATGTGTCAACGTTGTTGAAAGCGCCCTCAATATCCAGGAAGGCAACCATAGTATATTCCTTTTGCTCTGAAAGTATACGATAGTTCTTACCAGAGTATGCAAGGCTGTTTCTACCGATTTCCCTTTGCAGTAAGCATGCTGAGACATCGATAGTCTCTTATCAATGCTATTACGTACATGGATATCGATCAATCGTTCCAGAGTTTTGAGAATGAATGATGATAGGCTAATAGTTCTTAGATCTTTAGGGTTGACATGCGAGCATTTGCCCGCCTTGGGGATGAATACTACCTTTACTTTCCATCGCTGAGGTATATAGACCAGATCTAGGCAACTTTTGAAGATCATCTCAATGATAGGCAAAGTTATATCGCTGGTATGTTGTGGCTCAGCTGGTATGATTTGATCTGGACCTTGAGATTTATAAGGTTCGAAACTATTCAGAGCTCATGTCAATTTTTCTGTTGTAACAACCCGTTGAGTAAAAGTTAAGTTAATACCAGACCCAGGACGGTTTGTTGTATTATCGGATTTAGAGCTATCTGAGAAGTGGGTGTCTAATAGCAGGTTTAGCGTTTCTTCGCAAGAGTTAGTCCATGTACCATCTGAGTTTTTAAGACAACTAGGCATGGTTGGATTTGTCGAGAGAATCTTCCTTAACCTCGATGCCTCCGAAGATTCTTCTATTGAGCTACAGAAGGATCTCCATGAGGATCTTTTGGCTAAAGTATAGGTACTTACTTGACTATATGTTCTGGACTGATTAACAGAACTTTTGCACTTGGTGAGGCTCTTGCTTAGGGTTGACCTTATTGATATTCAGAGTTGCCACATTCGCTCTCTTCTTTCATAGGCTGAAGCGGAACAACAAGTACGAAGAATTGTTCCTGCAAAGACCGTTCTAAGCCGTTCCGGTTGTGTCAAGATCTATAATTAGCGGCTTACATTGAGTAGAGAATATGACTTAAAAGCCTTAACTTAAATGCTCCCTAAAATTGCTTTTTCATTGTTTGTTTGTTTCGTTAACCTTATGATATAATGATAAGGACTCCTTGTCCTATTTTTATGATGGTATTTTCATGTGAAGGGCTTTGTATATATAGTCCTATAGTACCCGCACGCTGACGATTCGATCGAGGCGACACGAGTGGCAGTATAAAAATTAGCTCTTTTGGCTTTTTTCACTTCTGCACTTGCAGACAATTTCTGTATATTTTTGAGAACATTCTCTGAGTCCTCTGCACTGTAGCTCTTTCGCAGAATGTACTCTTAACTCTTAAGTGTCAATTTGATACGCAATGTCATGTCAATGTCTATTGGTGGTGGATGGTGGTTGGTGAGATCGGATGGGATTGGACATTGGATCGTTTTTTCTTACAGTATGCATGTTTGAAAATTGAAATATATGACAGGATGGTGTATTTTTTTGTGTGTGGGTAAGGAAAGGATTATTGGAATAGAAGAAAAGAGAACAAAAAAGTACGGAATATCATTTTATGATTGCCACATTGGCAACAGAATTTGAATGGTTTAATATTTTTGTTTTCATTTTCAAGGAATGTTTAAAGGATAGCAAATATTTTCAATGGGAATTGTTTTGTTTTGGTAGGTGATATTGTACTGCTTTTTTGTACAAAGTAATTATTTGAACTTTATAAATGTGTCTCATTCAGTTTCCTTGAACAAAAAAAAAAAACAACGTGATTCAGCAAGGTGGCAAGCTTGTCGTCGTTTTATCATGTTGCCGAAATGCTGGCTGGTGGCTGATGTCCTAAACGAAAAACAAGAACGAAGAACGAAATCTATGTAGGTATGCGTTATTGTTATGGTTGTGTGTTCTAACACATTCTAAATTTCCATTATCGAACTTATAATTTGTAGAGTAGTGTTAAAAAACCTTGCGATATTTCAAATTTTTAGGAGAATGAAGGACAATGAACTGATTTTGTTATTGTCGCAGGTCAAGTGCATTGAATTTGTTTTGGATTTCTGGATTTCTGAATTATGCGATCGGGAAGTTTGTGGCTATTCATTTTTTGTTTTAAGAAATGTATTGAAGTTGAAATGTTTAAACATAATACATATTGGTTTTGAAAAAAAATGGTAATATTGCAAAAATTTGAAATAAAAAAAAAGAATTTGAATAGTTACATAAGTCTACAGATAAGAATGGAATGGATAGAACTTTTATAGTAGTAGATACCATCATATAAATATACATATACCTACCTATACAAAAAGTTAGCATTTAATTATAAACTCTTGGCCCAATGTATATGAAATATGTCATGTGATTGGGAGTATTCATATGTGTAAGGCGTCCGAACCAAAGCAATGTAAAAAAAGACGTTTTATTCCAAGAAGTATTTTGGACACCCCGAAGAGGATCAAAAGTGATCCTTTGTACGGGAAGAAACAATTCTTGGAAAATAACATGGATGATTTAAGTGAGGAACAAAAGACGTTCATAGGATTCCAATTCCTTCACAAGACCAATGCTCCATGGTGTAAAGAAGAAACAAATTTTATAAGTCCCCAGTTTCTTGTGAGAATCCCTTTTTTAATAACAATTGGAAACAGACCATTTGTTATTTCGTAGGATCTTCAAAGGGTGCCATGCTTTCAAAAATGATAGTGTCTATAGTGCAGAGTGTCAACGATTGTGGACTTGAAGTTGTTGGCACTTGCTGCGATCAAGGCCCCGCGAATGTTCGAGCATACTTATGGAACAATCAAAGGGACCCTGGGTAGACGTTGGAGGTCAGAAAGTATTTCTATTTTTCGACTATCCACATATGTTTAAGAGTGTTAGGAACATTCTCTTGAATAAACAGATCAAAATTCTTTACGAAGTAGTTGAATGGAAAATTCTTGTGAAAGTTTATGAGATGGATTTGAAAAGTCCCTCGTTTAGGATTTTAAGTAAATTAAGTAAAAGACATGTGTATCAAAATAATTTTGAAAAGCTGTCAGTGAAGCATGCAACTCAGGTACTAAGCTATATTATATATCTATACATTAGTTGCAATAATAGTAAGTAATACAAAAATATTTATTTATTTTCTGTGATTGTGTTAATTTTTTAATTGTAAATTGGCAAATATTTACCTAAAGTAAGCAATAATGTACAGCGATTATGCCTACTGGTGATAGATACCCTTAAAAAACGCATTTGGTACTCTACCTCCTGGGTAATGTGGAAAAAATACGATTTTGAATAATAAAAAATGTTTCAAACTTTCTTTTAAGTTTTTTTTCTTAATTTTAAAATGAGACATCATCATAGAGTTGTTTTGAATACTGAACCTGTATTTACCTCCAATAAAGTTATGTGAAGTGTAGATGCCTACTATTTCTTCACCCTTGAAAAAAAAAATTCCAATTGATTGGAAACTGAATAAATGTAGGTACAACACCTTTTTTCAAAACAGCAGATTGTAGGTACTTCCAAAAAAAATTGTTTTTAGTATTCAAATTCAATGGCATTTAAGGTGCAAAAACTGCAGCCTAAATATTAGGTCCGTTCGTTTACCCCATAAAACTGCCCAAAACTGCCTTATTCTCCCACTTTTTCGTTCGTTTACTGCCACTTAAATTAAAATCTGTCACTTTTGAAGGAGAAAAATATTTCCCCTATCTGCCGAATTTAGCCACAAAAATTTCTTGTGGTAGTTTGTGTAAGTTTTGTCAAACCATAAGAAGTACACTGAATTTTGTTGACGTTTGACATCATTTTGTGCATTCGGCAGATTTTTGGTGTGAAGCGTTCGTTTACTTTTTGGGTGAATCACAAAATTTCGAGGAGTGGGGATGATTTTTGACAGTTCTTACACAAACTGCCCAAAAAGTAAAAAAACGGACCTATTGTATCGAATAGCCAGGCCTTTACTTGTAGTAAAATATTAGAATTGTACCTATTGGTTTTCTTGCACACATTATGAAATACTGCAACTGAATATCAATCAGAGTATATCTAATAATGAGTAAGGACACACTCTCTACTTAGATAATTTTTTGTTACATTTTTTGTTCTCACATACTTGGGAAATAGACGGTAAATCTAAGTGTTATAGTGAGAAGGAGACAAAACATAAGGACTACAAAAAAAACAAGTGGCATGACAGCTATCAAAATATCAAGCATCTTTCGTCTTTGAAAATTCGTCCTAAGAAATGCCATAAAAACTTGTTAATTTCAACCCTCAATTAGTGTGACCTGATTCAATCAAATAAAACATGTTACAAGGGTTGATAATTGAAGTTTAAATCGTAATATATGATATTTGATATCTTAAGAAGTTATCACAGCCCATACATTAGTTAATTTATATTCTAGATTAAATTATTCATATTTTTTATTCATTTATATGGGTTTGTAAGCAAAAAAAAGCAATTACTTGAAAAACAAAATAAAGTGATCTAAAAAAGATTAGTTTGGTCACTCCACTCCTTTTCAGATTGAGAGGAAAAAAAACAAGAACACATGCACAGACCATCAGTCAGACCAGCATTTTGGGAAATTCCGATTTTATGTATCGTACACATGCAGCTCTATTTGTTGCGAACTCTTTCTTTCTTCCGAATTTTTCTAGACCGAACATTTTTGAACTATTATTTCCTACTAGAACTTTTTTTCTGATATTAGCGTTTTTTATTGAAATTGATATACTCTGATATCAATAGCCTTAAAAACTTCCTTCATATGTTCATATGTATAAAATTCATAAAGGCATTTGAGTAACATGTGTTTGCTGATCTTTTGTTATTGCCTTTGCGTTTGCATTGCCTTCCTTTTATTCTCTAATCTCTACCATCATTCGTTTTGTTTATTCTACTCTCTTATTTGCAACCAAGAAAAATTCCCTGTTCCCTCTCTTTCCTTTGCTTAGTACTTGTTCTTTCAGTAAATCTGTATCTGATTCTCTGAGAGCGACTGTCGGCTGCAAAAAGAGAATGACAGCAAAGTACAAGTGGCGCCACCTTCGATTTGACGGCAGCTTAGTGCGTAACAAAATTCAAGCGCGTGGAAATACTATAGGACTATATATACAAAGGTGAAGGGGAATGGGGTAACAGAAATGTTTGAGGGGCTTAATAATAATTAATAAGTAAGCACTCATCGAAATCGTATCGCAATCGAAGTCCCTAATCGCCATTCAATTAATAATTTACCAACGAAAACGAGAATGTTTTTAGTTTTATCTTTTTATGACGTTCAAGTCCTCTTTTTTGCTTTTATCGCAAAAATCGCTTTCGCTAATTCAAAACAATTAGCCAAGATAATAATAAATCCACACATGAACTTTCGTTACCAAATTATCAGCCAAATGGAATGGGGTGGATAAGTGAAGCCTCCGTTCTGTTCCCATCGTTCGTCGAATTTCAAGTCGTGTCGCGTCGTCGCCCTCGCTGTCTGTCATACCATATTATAGACATCGTTGACTGAGCTGAAACACGCCCTCGAATCCCCCATATCCCTTAACGGCGAATAATTTCAAATATTAATTATGCAATAATGTGTGAAATTTCAATTTCCATTGCAACATGTATGGAATATTCCGACTATGGCGACGAAGACATTCGACGACGATACGATGTGGATGATGACGACGACGCACGGCGATAGCTATCATGATATTTCGAGTTTTCAATGAACCCTCGCATATATTGTAATTTTGCAGAATTTAATGCTCGAATCAGATTGCCGTCACTCTTGCGCCCTCTGCTCCCGGAAGCGAAATTACATTATTAATGGAAAATGACAGAATGGAGGAAAATGTTTCCAATCCGTAATTAGAATACTTTCCTAAATACTTTGGCAGGCGGTGGTGTCGATGTGGCAGTCGCACGAAATGGTGGATGAAATGAGGTTTTAAATATGCTGCGCGAGGAGCGAAGTCTGTGCGTGCCATACCGTATGGTTGATGGCATGATGGGCGAACTGGCTCTTGAATAAGAATTTCGTGTTTAATTTCATACATGGATGAGGGCTGTTTCGCAGCGATTTTTTATTGACCCCCTGATGCGTTAGCAGACTCCACTGTCAGTTGCTCTTAATGACATCGTTTCTTGATAAAATAAAAATTAAAGTACACACCCTCTTGTAAGAGCAACGTTAAATACAAGGAAAAAAAGAGAATCAGGACTCAGTAAGTGGATTAATGAAAGAAATCGAAAAAATAACAACAACAACAATGAAATGCCGTTTTAATTTCTGTTTTGTGTGTTTTGGAAATTCCTGAAATTCGAAACATTGCAGTAAATGGGATAACGGTAATTTCGAGCTAGGGTGCTGACGAAGCGAACATCATAATTAAATTCTTATTTCCTATTGTGAAGTCTGAAGAGGGCTTCTTTTTTTGACACAGGATTTATAATTTAGAGGATATCAAATGGACCGGCCAAATGACTGAATGAAGACTTAATTGTGGGGTAAAGTTCTTTTGACGAGCTCAAAGAAAATGAATCCGAAACCTTGTGAGGATTCCCTAAGTTTAACGTAAATTTAAAAAACAATTAGTTTGATAACTAAGCAATCAAACGTGCTCATTATCAAGATTCGAAAGCGCCTGATACGGAAAGTGTTAGCGACAAAATAAATACAGTAAGTACCTAGGTACTTATGTTTGTTTTAGGGATATAGAAATCCATGGTTGCTTAACAGCTGGTTGAGATGAGCTGTCGGTGAGCTGAGCTGTTGGATGAGCTGGGCTGTCGGTGAGCTTATCTGAGCTGTGGGTTGAGCTAAGATAAAGTGAGCTAAGTGAGAGGTAGGTTACATTGATTTGAATTCGAATTTGGAGTATGTATACCTATTATATATAAAAGCAATCATCATCAGCGGATGGCAATGATTAAAACCTAATTTTTCCATTTTGTATGTGTTTTCTAAACCGATTTTCGGGGCAGTCCGGTATTTTTCAGAACGAAATATATATATAGCGACCTAGATTCATATCTTATCTTTCTATTAAGCCATTAACATTCAACTTTCATCAGCGGATGGCAGAGATTTTGACGGATTAAGAACAGTGTATTTTTGGTTTTTTAAGTGTTTTCTAGAGCGATTTTCGGGGCAATCCGGTAACATTTAGAACGAAATATTCCTCTAGCGACCAAGATTGGTATCTTATTTGTCTATTGAGCCATTAACATTCAACTTTCATCAGCGGATGGCAGATATTTTGACGGATTAAGAAGAGCGTATTTTCGGTTTTTTAATTGTTTTCTAGAGCAATTTTGGGCGCAATCCGGTAACATTTAGAACGAAATATCCCTCTAGCGACCTAGATTCGTATCTTATCTCTCTATTGAGCCATTAACATTCAACTTTCATCAGCGGATGGCAGAGATTTTGACGGATTAAAAACATAATTTTTTCGTTTTTTAAGTGTCTTCTAGATTGATTTTCAGGGCAATTGGCAAACCGAGTTTGCGAACCTAGTTGGCAAACCGAGTTGGAAAACCGAGTTGGCGAACCGAGTTGGCAAAGCTACCTCTCACTTAGCTCACTTTAGCTTAGCTCAACCCACAGCTCAGATCAGCTCACCGACAGCCCAGCTCATCCAACAGCTCAGCTCACCGACAACTCACCTCAACCATCAGCTCAGCTCATTCAGCTCAGCTCACTTTCAGCTCAGCTCACTTTCAGCTCAGCTCACTTTTAGTTCAGCTCAGCTCACTTTCAGCTCAGCTCACTTTCAGCTCAGCTCACTTCCAGCTCACTTTCAGCTCAGCTCAAGTGAGCTGAGCTATTGTACATAGCTCAAAAGTGAGCTAGCTCAAAATTTGAGCTAGCTCAAATTTGAGCTGAGCTGTGAGCCGAGCTGAAATGTGAGCTTTTTGCAACCCTGTAGAAATCTAGCGAGAACATGTTAAAGAAGAGGCATAGAAAGCCGCGTTGCAAAGAAGGACTCGAGCTAGTCGCAAGCTCTGCGAGCAAAAGAGGAGAGAGGAGCATTGACTGCTCCCTATGGGGAGCGCGCGATCGATAAGATAGATTGATGTCAAAATAGGAACGGGATTTCGAAGGTTTACAAAATAGTAAAACAAAAACAATCCACCAAAGGTTTTGCATTCAGAACCGAAGCCTGTAGCGACAATCAAGAGAATATCGTGGCGACACCACAGTCAAAGCTGAGGATATGGAAAAACCCTTTTTTTCCAAGCTATATCACGGCGATGGCGAATAAAATTCCGCCAGTTATATATCCAATTCCACGCAACATTGACAAAGTGAAGATAGCAAAACTAACTTAACTTAAGTCGAACAAAACCGGCTGGAGCAGACGGCCTAGCTGCCGAAGTATGAGTATGATTTAGTTAGAGGAACCCGAGCATAGTATGTGGGATCTTCAACTTTTGAAGCGTTGTGTCACCAATCTGATACTTCCACCTTTATCGATTTCAAGGCCGCATATGACAGCGTCTGTAGAGTAGAGACCAAATATGAAGGACTGTACTATCATGGTAGGAAAAAATCTCGAGGATGCATTTGATGTCAAAAAAGGTTGAAAAAATGCGATGCGCTGTAATGCAATTTCCTCAACATCATTCTTGAAAAGGTGCTTTAAAACTCCAACGTCAACATCAGTCGCCCAATCTTTCAAGAGTCCGCCTTACTACTGAGATACGCAGACGACATTGATATAATTGGAAGAACCAATCGTAATGTCAGTAAAGTGTTTGTGAGCCTTGAAACAGAAGCCAAGAAGATGGGTCTATCAGTTAATAAGCGCAGGGCCACGTTAATGCTGTCAGTATAGAAGGACAACACGTCTTGGAACAAACGTCCGCATAGATACATTAAACTTGGAGGTAGTAAAGCACTCTGTCTACCTATAAAAATTCAGACAACGATTGCAGCGCTGAAATCAAACGAAGAATCACTCTTCGAGACCAATTCACGGGCCCATAACGTGAAACAATATGGTTACCATGTTTTGGGCCCTTTTACCGAATCTACGCCTTGCTATGGTGATCCTGTGGAGTCAATGCTTGAATATTGCCCAACCAAGCTAAATATAATTGAATTGACAGGCCGCCAATTGAAATAGTGTTACAAACATGAAGTTCCATACCCTAAAAAAACACTATATGCCAACAGACGAGGCTAATCGAACGTTGATAAGATTTCCACTGATTATCTGCCCGACGAACTAGGCCAAAAAGTATTAAAGTCAACAAAATTTTACGGGGTTATGTGAACTGGTTATAAATTTTAAATAAAGTCCGTCGCTTTAGGTGGTTGCAATGTTTATCCGCAGCTAAAATGCTACCAATTGCACGAAATATACTTATATTCTCTTTTATAAAAAAAAAAACCTACAAATTTTCTAAAACTCTTTTTCTATTTTCTTTCTCTTTCCAGTCAATGTCAATAACTTAGATGATGCCCGAAGTGGATAAAGACAGTGTTGCCGATGTGGTCAGTGGAGCCCATGCTCCGATATTCGATTCCGAGGCGCATTTCAAAGAAAACAAAATATTCTCCCACGAAAGACTCACAAACGGAAGAATTGGAGGCGGTGGCTCTACTGGCGTTGTAGGTAATAGTTCCAGTGGAACCACAGACGGAGAACATCCTGAATCCGAGTCAATGGTTCACCCATTTGTTTACAAAAGTCCCCTCACAATACCACCAGCGAAATATATAAACAATGCTCTAGCGAACTTCGGAGCACAGTCATTATCACTGCCACCAGTTACGAATAAGGATACTCTGGCAAGTCTCCTCAGTGCTGAACGGCCCCAAACAGCTCCGCTACCCTTCCAAATGCGAAACAATTCTAGACCCCTGGTATCCTCAGAACCAGACGCTTTTATCGGATCGGCCATAAATCATCCGTCAAACGTTCAAACGGCAAGCGATAGAAAACGTGAAAAGTACAGAAGTCTAAAGCGCAATAACCAGCTGAATGTCGACGAGAGTCCACCATCAAAGACAAAGCCTCTTAGTTTTCAACCTCCCAAACCGTCGAGTACAACAATCAAATCATCGCCAGAACCCAGTGACTTGACTGCCCTGTTGATGAATTCGACATGGCATCCGCATGTCTATGCAAAGCCTCCGAACCGGCCTACGCCTTATGGCATTGCTGATATCATGGGCTGGAGGAAGCCTACAGCAAAACTCAACTCAACTGTCCTGGATCCGAGAACACCATACATATCAGCTGGATTTGTTACAAAATCGGAAACACCATCGGAAGTGGATGCTAGTCGAATGAAGTCGCCACGTACGATATTGAAGACTTTTCAGCAGCAGTATTCCCAGCAGATAAGTCGCTTTGAAGAGAGGTGCAATAGTCATACAAGAAGCACTTCGTTGAGTGAGACGAGCGAGGATGATAGTGCGAGTATTGCGAACGATCAGCCGCTCAATCTGTGCATTCCGAAGCAGAGTGATTCGAATGACAGTAGTGGGGCGACTGCAAAGGCTGTTGCTAAAATTCACAAAAAAGGTAAGATGTCATTAGTTCTGTTATTTCTCATCAATGAAGTCGGGCAATACCTAAGTCTAAGTCTCCTTTATTGAATTCCCTTTGTCCATTGTTAGTTCCATCCTTCAATTTACATCTGTTTTACATCTTCGAACACTCATCTTCCAGATTGAGCTTGTAGCCTCATCATTGCAAAAAATAAAAACAAAAACACCATTCGTCACTTTTCATTCCTCAATTAGCATATCATTTCGATTTGTCATTAATTTACGACAACGACGACAGCAACGACTTCTATCATTGGGAATTATCATGAATGTCCCCATTTGTTTCGCTGATGAACTCAATCTTGCCAATCTACATGATTGCTGGTTCTAAATGACATCGTCAGGCAGTTTTCTCCGAATGAATTTCAGAAAAAGCAAAAAAAATGATAAAAGAATAAATAACAACTTTCATTTCGAACAATGACTCAATTTACACACAAAATCGACTTACAACAACGCACAAGTCTCCACTCTCCTGCAGTCGAACTCTCAACCTATTCTACGTAGTCATGTAGCAATATTCTGCCATATTCGTGTTTACACCAATAAACGTCAGAAGAAAAACATCAAAATAGAATCCAAACTGTCAATTTAAGTGGCAATGCATCATCGTTTAACCCGACGCGACCGACACGAAGACGACTGAAGACGCAGGGTGGCGAAGATGATGGCGAACGGTCTTATTTGAATTATTTGGTTTCCGTTGTTGTTGATTTTTGATGCCATTATTTGTGACTCATAATGCATCAGAAATTGTGGAGTACACTCTTCATCGTTTAAGTTTTATGTCTGTCCAAATTGATGGGACATGCGGATGAAACAGTGGTGTATTAGGTGATAACGAGGGCCTGACGCCACTCATGCTAAGGGTTGACTGGTTTAAGTAAGTAAAATTATAGAGGAGGTTGGGGCTTGATCATCACTCGCTGTGCCCGAGCCCCAAAAGAATGGAGTCGATGCGTTTTGCTTTCAGGACTACATCTACATCCTGCACGTAAACGAATATCCGTTGCTTCACAATTTCTGCCTTGTTGATGGCTTTGGGCTGAAGTTGATTTCCTTGAACCTTTGTCAGATTGATTGTGGCATGGACTACGTTCCATGGCACTGTGGGCTACATTTGATTAAGTCTTTTGAGATGACTTGCAGACCAAGATCAAAGGACACATTTGTCTAGCAACGAACGAGTCAGGCAATCACGGGACTTATCCGAGGAGTCAATCTACGATTTCGGACAATCTGCAGATGAATACAGTCAATTAACGTGCAAATCAAGACTACCGACCGACGGAGTTTGGACTACCAAGGGACGAATCTGGACTATCAGGGGACTAATCCGGTCAATCAACGGATGAATCCTCATTGCGTCTTGTAAACATCATGCATGACAGGTGGATTAGTTATTTCTGGGTTCACGAGATAAGATGTTTGTTGTTCTTTGCCTCAGATCGTTAAACTGCCTTGCCTAAATCAACACTTGTACTGACCGATGAAAAGGTTTTGTACGCCACAGTAAGAGAAATAGTAGTAAAATGGCCTCGAATTATCATCAAGCCATTCAACCAAGTGTCTTATATAGAAGCTTCGTCCAAGTCTTCCTGATTCAAGACGAGTGCTTCAGATTAATCTGCACGGCCCGCAGCGCGTTTTTAATTGCAAGAAGAAGGTCCTGCGGCTTCATGGCCTGAGGCGTCTCAATGGAGAACTCGGCAACAATGATGTCATTTTCGGTCGTGACTTTGCCACATTATAATGGCAGTCGGCCTCCCTGACTCTGCAGAGCCTAAATCTTAGCACTTCTGATACCGAAACGAAATTTATATTCGACCTTCTTGAGGACACCCAAGCTCGCTAATTTTCAAAAGATAAGAAGCGCTGTTCTTCTGTAAGCTTTAAGCCTTGATGACTGTCCAGTCGCGCCTTGGAACTAGTGGGTTAAGTCTCTGAAGACCGCTGATCAGCTCCTGTCCGCTTGCTTATGAGGGGCAACTAATCTAAATGCTGGCCTTCGGTTGTCTGCTGATGTCCCTAGCTGGGATAAGCCTGAGTCTCAAGCCTTTGCAGGCATTGCAGGATATAAGTAAATTCCTTTAAAACTCGTCATCGCATTTGATTACCCTGTGTCCCTTGAGTACCTCACCAGAGTCAAAACGTGGGCAGGAACCTTCGCTTGCGAAGATTGTGGAAGAAAACACTTCGAGAGCTGGTCCTCGATGGAGTTCCACACACAAACCTCTGCTATTTGTGTCATTTTTGACAACCTCATTTAGAATATCTACGCAGTTGCACCACTCTTGGTTTTCAGTTTTTTCGAAGGCTTTGCGGCTTCTTCACGCGGGCTTTTTCCTTTTTTTTCAACCTTCTTTTGAGCAGCCAAAAGGCTGTTGTACTTTATTTTGTCTCATTTTCAGCAATCTTTCCACGAATGAAGGAAGGATATGTTTCCGGTCTTGGTTGACGATCTGATGCTCGTGATCTCCTCCATTCTGGGGTGGGGCTAAGTCTAATAAGAAGTTGCTACGGGTTAACAGTTTCCTTTGCTTCACCTTTTGAAGTGCCTTTTATATCAGTTCTAGAACAAGAAACCGGGAGACTAAGTTCATATTAACAACCTCTGAGTGCTGTTGATTACGGCGAGCTCCTCATGATACTTGAGATGGGAATGGGAAGCTGCGCATCACCATCTTAAGCGTCCAGCCTGGCCGTTGAAATTACTGGTTCAACAAGTTCTTCTAGGTATCCCGATTGTCGCCCGTCGCTATCCAGTTTTGTACCACAAAGCTTCGGATGTCCTGCTCTATGCCATCCTTATAGCACAAAGTGGGTTCACCCCCCCTGTCTCCTACTATAAGTACTGCAAAGGACTTTCGCTTATACGCGTTAGGTGTCCAGCCCAACAGGAGTCTAGCAAGCTTCGCGGTAGATTTCAAGTAGCTATACTGATTTGTCACCTCTGGGATCGAGCTCTCAACTTTGACGCTGCCAAGTAATAATGGGACTCCTCTAAATGTCAGATGATTTCCTTCCGTAAATTAACACATGGTCGATCTGATTGGTTGCTCGGTTCGACAGCTCTGGAGCTCGCCAGTTTGCTGTGTGACTCCTTCGTCTGGAAAACCAAGTCCTACTTATTACTGTATTAAAATAAGTCGTGAATTCAATAAGCCTTTGTAACTTTGAGAGGCTTTACAAAATAGTATGGGCACCAACCAAAAGGCCAAAAAACTTTGCAGCTTCATCGATTTTATTGAATTTTGTATATATATTTAGCCGCGGTTTTCTAGTGGCCTTGGTGAGGATTTCAGTCCTGTGATCGTTGATCTTGGGAATATTTGGATTCCTTGAATGTCGCTATGATTGTTTCGCCATCCCCTGGACCATGGTTGTGCCTGCGCGTTCATAGGTTCATGACAACAACCAGACAGAGCCCTATTGCTTCGTTCTCCCGAATCCACTCCTGCCTCCAACTAATTGGTCCCTGTGTGTTCCACAATAATGATGTTGATTGTTGATGCTGCTAGACATATTTATTTTGCGAGCTTGTTCAATATTATTTTTATTGCTTGTGTCCAAAGACGAGACGAAAGAAATTGACGACAAACGATTGAGCTGGCTTTAAAAGCGACAACGACTTGCCGTTGCAACAATTTAAATTGGAACGAATGCGCTTCGCATATGAAATGTTTTTTTCCTTTTATTAAGTTATCTTCGTCTTTAGTCGAGCTCACTTAACGGAGGACTTTATTTTTATTCCAGTCCAGCCAGACCACAATTCAAAATTCCTGATGATCATATTAGCCCGAGCCCCATCCCAGCTCCAACTTAAATACTCTTTCGTTCATCGCGCTTATTTGCGACTGTTGAGTGTTATTTTTAGAATCATCATCGTTTGTATAGATGGGGTTCGAATGCGAGTTCGAGAATATATAGAAATATGGTTGCACGCGCTGACTGAAGTCAATTAAACGATTGGCGTTTTCCGGACTGGCAAAGCCATACTCGTCATCATCGATTGCCGTGTCTGTTGTCGTTGTTGTTGTCGCTCTTAATGCATTTGCTCGTTCAATAATAATAATTGCAATCGACCGCAGTATGTTAATGATGCTGATTGCCAATGAATACTACTTATCGGCTTAATAGGCTTTTGTTTTCTATTAAGAAGCAAAAATATGAATATTGTATGGGGATATTAGTTTTATGGCGAGTTGAGCCATTTAGAGCGCTATTTCAAGACTAGATATACTTTTTGATTGCGCATTGTTGCAATTTGCGACTTGCGAATAATGCAACAATAATGGAATAGTTTTGCAAGGTTAAGCGCACGTTGCATTGAAGATTGATGGGTTTCTAACAATGCGGGCAGGTCCACAGTCACACCCAGGTTTTTGTTGTTATTCAGAGATTTAAAATGAATTTTATCTTTTCAGACCTGCCCTCGAAACCGCATGTGAAGAAGAAGAAACACTCAACAGAGACGATCGCAGCTGCTGAACTGATCAAAGAGAAACAAATCGAAACGACTGAAGATGATTCGGATTCAGGTTCGACGGATAATCGGCGGAAAAAGAAAGCTCGAACAACTTTTACCGGAAGACAAATATTCGAATTGGAGAAACAGTTTGAAATCAAGAAGTACCTTAGTTCGAGTGAGAGGACTGATATGGCGAAACTGTTGAATGTCACTGAAACTCAGGTAAGGAAAACTTGTACTTTATAGAATTTTTTTTTCAGGTTTTTCAGGTGCGTTACAAGGAGAACGGGGGAGGGTCAAAAATCCTCAAAAATTGCGTTACGTAATACTTGATATAATTCGGATATTGAGGAGCTTCTTCCTGGAAGCTTGTAAGATTTTTCTAGATAAGATTAACTTTTGCCTAGAAAAACGCTGAATAAGATATTGGAGTGCAATTTTAGTTGAAATTTGTTTTTGAAGTTTTAAGACAGACAGAAACGTTATTATTTTTTAGATAAGCAATGTCCTAGCTATGACATTCAAATTGTCCTTGGCGATCTTAACGCAAAACTGGGAAAAGAGTACATCTTTGTTGGAACAGTCGGAAAGCACAGATTGCACGACACCACTTCCGACAACGGATTCAGGCTGATCGATTTTGCTGCTGGGCGAAATTTTGTGGTAGCAAGCACGTGATTCCCACATCTCAACATCCATAAAGGAATGATAACATTGCAATCGACGGAAGGCACTTGTAAAGCATTCTAGACGTTCGAACTTTCCGAGGAGCCAACATTGACTCGGACCACTACCTCGTCGTTAGCCAAGGTAGTGCTACGAATATCCCGACAACGCCCAAAACAAGGAAATGCTGCAAGAAAATTCGACGTCAGACGACTTTCTCTGATAGAGTGCCAAGTAATCTCTTAAGCAGTTCTATGCCGACAACATCAAGTATCGAGGATCAGTGGCGAAGAATAACTCTTGCTAACAGCTGTTTCTTTGGGCTAAGAAAGCAATTGAGTGGAAAAGCCCTCTCTCAATCAAGTTGATCGGATCAACTGAAACCCTCATTATCCCAGTCCTGCTGTATGGTGGTGAAGCGTGTACCTTGACAAAATCGGATGAATGCATTGATGGGGAATGGAGAAAAAGATTCAAAAGCGAACTTTACGGGTTGTACAACGACATGGACCTAGCCAAAAGGGTCAAAGTCCAGAGACTCAGATGTCTCGGTCATTCAGAGCGGGTCCTAGTACCTGCAGATCGACCAGAGCAACATTCTGCTTTGTCAGTGCTACCAGATGCCATTAGAATGTCTGATTTTGTGGACCTTACTACTGAATAGTCGTTTTCTTCAGACGGAACCTTGGCGATCTGACGATTATCCGAGTCCTGCTGTATGGTGATGAAGCATGGACCTTGACAAAATCGGATGAATGCGTTGATGGGGAATGGAGAAGAAGATTCAACAGCGAGTTTTACGGGTTGTACAACGACATGGACCTAGCCAAAAGGGTCAAAGTCCAGAGACTCAAATGTATTGGCGATCTGACGAGCGTAACCTTGGCTGGAAAGCTAAAAGTACATCACAAGCTTCCAATGGTGATAAATCGAATACAAAGGAAAAGGAAAAGGGCATACTAAATAGTCGAACATGTCTACCAACACTGTTTGTGTAGTGAACTTCTGCAAGCAATAATGTTTGGCAATTCTGAGAGCAGCGATTATTTGGTGTCATGACAAATTCGCACTGCTATCCAAAACTCGCTTCCATTTGCTAATTGGAAGAGGGAAATTGTCCCTCATTCAATCACCTTTTATAAGCTTGGAGAAAAGAATCATGAGCCATCTGAGCTCGATGTTTTCTATCTTTTTCAAAAGCCTCCTCTCCTAAAGTTCTTTGACTGTAACGTTGGGTATTTTGCAATAATATCACCATCTGTAAAGAATTCCCTCAAGGCTTTTGTGTATACGGACGGATATTCATGCTGTCTGTTCGTCGCAAGTTTTTTTCAAACAATGTGAGGCCAGGAGGTAGTACTTTCTTGACGTTCTGACAAGTTAATAAGAGCTAAACCAAAGTAAAAAGCTTGCAAGTTGATGACTTAGAGCAACTATGGACTATTGCGTCCCCTTAAATAATTATGTGATCATTATTAGTGTGGTGCGACAGCTCCAAAGTTCCCAGAAAGTGGTTTACGTTTCTAAGCAAGATGGCTTGAGAGTACCATCAATTTTATGCCGATTTCTTTGAAAAAAAAACTTTTCAACTTGAAATTGCTACTCTTAGAAGTTTTGTCAATTCTTCACAAGAAGAAAATGGGTAACTGACCCATGAAATTACGAAAAAACCACAAGGGACTAGTCTGATTCGAACCCATACTTTCAGTATTCGTGTGTTATAGACCTTTTTCTCCTTTTGAAAAAGTGGTTTCTATACGTTCTGTGGCCTTTGCATACAATAACATTTTATAATTAGTCAAAAACTTCTTATCAATATAAATACAAATGAGAATGAACATCCCCAAAACTATACATCACACAGCATGAAACATTCAAACCCCTTCCGACATCCAAACTCAACTGCCATCACTTGCAAATATCTGACCATATCAATTAACCACTTAATTCTACCAGCTCGTTTCAACACAATTAGATTTTCAAGCTCTCCACCCCACCATACACCATACCGAGTCAATGGCATAATTCCAAAAAGCCCGAATCTGAATAACACGTGAAAGTATCTAACACTCTCATTAGGTTATCTAATCTGCTTGCATTAGCATGAAACTATTATTATTAAAACCATAAAGATTCAATTTCCCAGATAATATTTATGACCAATTTGGTAATAAATGTATCCTCCACTGGCCGGGTAAGGGATGTGAAACTGAAGGGTTTCTACACATATGCGGGAATTGCGATATAAATAGCAATTAAACGAGATGTTTAGCTGGGCAATTTGTGAAGCACGGCTAGCGACGACGACCATGACAACCCCTAGCTATCTATTTGGCCACCTTCTCTGGCAGTTAAAACCGACTCCTTGGCCCAGCACTCGCTTACAAACCGGCCAATGTAAAGAGGTGCTAATCAATATCGATAGTTGGCATCATCATATTAATGGCATGGCAGCAGCCCTTCCGGGCGCGAAACATAATCGGTGTTCATGTATCAACAGAATCACCATCGACCGTTTAGAAAGCCATCCTACCCCCATTATGTCCCCGAATCTGATTATCATTCCATGCGAGCCCTCACATACACACACTGTTCAAACGCTGCTTTACACTCACACTCTCGAACATCAAAGTGCAACAGCAATAACAATAACAATCCATTCAATATGCACAGATTGTTGCAATGTTAATTTATTCTAATTAGTCAATAAATCTCAATTAATATCATGCTTGCCATGCGGACAAGACCCCCATATGACCGCCAATGTTATATGTGCGCATTCCTCGCGCCACCCCTACCCTTATTTTCTGTTACGAATAATGTATGTAAGTGCATATTGCGGCAATACCTCACAATGCTCGCCGTGCAGCTCGCCCGCCCCCTGTACCGCCTTCTTTGGTCAGTAAATGATGGTAGATTGTGCAATGAAGTAGGTAAACTCACAATAACAAAGTATCTATCTACTAATGCAAATTTAAGAGGGTCGCTTGTGGGAAGGGGGTGAATTTAATAATAATTTCAGTTTTCAGAGCATTTAGCGCAGCAGTTATGTGTGCAATGAATGGCAGAAATTCGTTCACAGTGGACGACATTTAATTAGATTCAGTAAATTTAAAAATTGCATTGCGAATATTATTTAAATGTTTAAATTGTTATCAACTAGCTTAGGAGCGGGCAGACAATTTTTGTTGTTTAGTTGCAAATGCATGACTTGAGTGCTTTGAGAAATGAAAAAAAAACATTTTACCTGCCTTGTTAAGAATTCAAATTGGAATCATGTCTTAATTTTTTTGTAAAGGGTTTTTCATTTTTCGGTTCCGAGGATAAGCTTAATAACACACTCAAAGATGCATTTTCAATGAAAATTTTATCTCATTCATTCCCAGTTTGGACTTTGCCATTAATTGTGAAAAACAATGTCATTGCGGCATGCGATTCTTTTGAGATATTTTTTAACTACTTTTTCGCACATACCGGGCGGTATCTCGGTCAAAACTTGAGTAACGTAAACACGTTCTTTTGCCCCACAGAAAAATATCTAACGGTGTCAAATCGCATAATCTTGGTGGCCAATATAGATGTCGCCAAAGCGCGAAATAACTACTCACGCAATACAGCCAAAATTGTTCGTGTATTGTGGCCCCTTAGTAGTGGTTATTCGTAACTCCCAGATCAAATCGGCACCAACCTTGGTATCGGTACGGTACCATGGTACCATCCCAATTGGGATTTCTACCAAGTTTCAATTTTGATGCTAATTGGGAATAATTGTAACTGGTTGGATTTCTGTATTTTCATTGGAATATTGGTTGTGGGATTGGATATCCAGTGATAAATTGGTTGTGAGATACACTTTTCTAGTTGGATATCGTTGGGTTTTGCTTGGTACTGTTCGTATTTCTAGTTCAAAAATTAAATTGTTGTTGGAATCGTGCTGATTTGGTTGGGTAGCTCCTACTCCTTCCAATTCAAAATCCATGTCACTCCCAAGCCACCGGCACGTACCGCACGTTCCAATTGGGATGAATACCAAGTTTCCATTTTGATTCTAACTGGGAATAATTGTCACTGGTTGGATTTCTAACTTGGCACGGCACCCAATACATATTTAGTTGGGTAATTTCCGACACAACATTCGCACCTGCATTGAGTAGGGTATATTCGTAACTCCCAGGACAACCTTGGCATCGGCACGGCACGGCGGTGCCATCCCAATTGGGATTTCTACCAAGTTTCAATTTTGATGCTAATTGGGAATAATTGTAACTGGTTGGATTTCTGTATTTTCATTGGAATATTGGTTGTGGGATTGGATATCCAGTGATAAATTGGTTGTGAGATACACTTTTCTAGTTGGATATCGTTGGGTTTTGCTTGGTACTGTTCGTATTTCTAGTTCAAAAATTAAATTGTTGTTGGAATCGTGCTGATTTGGTTGGGTAGCTCCTACTCCTTCCAATTCAAAATCCATGTCACTCCCAAGCCACCGGCACGTACCGCACGTTCCAATTGGGATGAATACCAAGTTTCCATTTTGATTCTAACTGGGAATAATTGTCACTGGTTGGATTTCTAACTTGGCACGGCACCCAATACATATTTAGTTGGGTAATTTCCGACACAACATTCGCACCTGCATTGCATTCAATATAAAATTGATATGTGCATAGTGCATTGGCTAAACATATTCTTTATTCTTATTAGGATGTTCATATGCTTAGGATCAAATAGAAACTAGCATTCCAAAATACTTACTTCTGTTGGTTGTGCTGGATAGAATTGTGAACAATGCAAGATAATGCCAGAAGAGTTTGATAAAAAGACACAAAAGGAGCTACCTCCATCCAACTCAAAATCCATGTCACTCCCAGGATACCGGCAACATAATTAGTTGGGTAATTTCTGGCACAACATTCGCACCTAAATGAACTTACTTACTTACGGCTCACCCCAATCCATTCAGGTGTTGTAGTTTCTCAAAAACTTTGTCGCATTCATATGCACCTCCGTTATGCATAACTTTAAGATATTGACGAAGATCGTTGGCATTACTTTTCAAGACGGCGACCGATTTAACAGCTGTCAAGTGATTTACTAATTGCTCTGATTGATAACTCGCATCCCCAGAGACGCCGTAAGGTGCGTACAGAAGAAGCTATTGCTACTGTAGAGCAAAGCATTGAGAAAGACCCGAATGAGTCTATCCACCATCGAGCACAGGAATTGGATCTGTGTCCATTCACTTTATGGAAGATTTTGCGGAAGGATCTTGGTTTGCGTGCTTACAAAATCCAACTCGTGCAAGAATTGAAGCCAAACGATCATTAAGCAAGTCGTAGATTCGTCGAATGGGCCCAAAACGAGATGGCCGTTGTTCCCGATTTTGTTTAACGATGAAGCGCACTTCTGGTTGAATGGCTACCTACCAAAGGAAAGACAGAAAAAATGGCCTGAATTGAACGTAAACAAGAGAAACTCCTTACAAAATACTCATTGAGATAAGTCATTTTCCAGTTTTCCATTTGAAAACCAACAATCCAGAGGGTCAAGTAGCCAGATGGATTGAGAGGCTGCAGACGTACGATTATGAAATTCAACATCGGAGAGCCGATGCAATTAAAAACAACATATATATATATTTTTTTTTTTAATATTTATTAAATATTTGACATTTTACTATTTTAATTTTAATAAAAGGAAGACATCTCGATGTCCGGATGTCCGGGATTTCGTCAAATGTTAGGGAGGCCTGCTCCCATAGCGCCAAGACGAGGGCTGCCACCACCCTCGCTTTTCTTAAGTCCACCTGTTGATTTATTGCTGCATGGCAGCAGCACTTCTCGACCGCCTCTATTGCCGCCCTGATTTCTCCGACTTTTTCGGGAAAATCCCAGATTTGCTCCTCGAATTCTTTTAAAAATTGATTTGTTAATGCGTACATTATGAAAACTGTCTAACTGAATTGTAGAAGCTAAGAACATTTTGCTTTTATACCCTTAAATATCATTCAAAATGATCTTATCCCACACACACACACACATATTCCCAATAGTAATTGGGAATACACAAATGTGTAATGCACTATCACAATTACTTTAAAATTTGATCTCAAAACCGGAAGACTTTTTTTTTCTTTATACCTATGTCTTTTAAAAACACCTAATTTCTAATTCAAAACCCAACGATTGTTTGTTCCTTGAGTTTGCAACCAAATTTTATAAGGGAACATAAATTACCCCAGAACATAAAGTACTTATTTTACTATCGACAAACCAAAATTATTGTCACCCGTGTCGATCTTACGCTAAAATAGGGCAATGATTTAATTCATTCTTTACACAAGTGTAGATCTTTTGTTACAAGTGCCCATCGTTAAAAACATGCTCACACAAGTGTTGATCTTACAAACATAAAATTTGATTGCTCAGCCTCCCTAACCGATGCATTTGCCTCACTACCAATTGAGATTGCCATTTAGCTCGCACTCGCAGAAAAAAAAAATAGAAAAATTATCACAAGAGCCGATCTTTATTTCATTGTTCACACAAATGACCATGACAAGTAGCATCCATGATCTTCGAATAATCCAAACAATCCAAAAATTCAAACTGAGTTCCTATCACATACCTACAATGTGGGATCCCTACGTGTTGATCCTATCAAATACCTACAAGGTGGGATCCTTATGTGTTGATCCTATCAAATACGTACAATGTGGATCCTTACGTGTTGATCCTACGAAGAAAATATTTTCATGTTCATTCAGGAGAACAATGTTAATTCAAAACGAATTTTCTGAATGTTTTATTTGTTATTCATATGAATGAACAGTTAAGGAGGCGCATACATACATTTTTATCATAAGTGTAATTGTGCTGCACGTAGAAACGGGGCTGCCTGAGCTCTTTATAAAAACGTTCAAATCGCATATTGACTATGTAATAAAAGTGATGCTTCTACCGAATGAAAGGCTGCCTAAAACAACTGTTCTGTATGCCTTTGCAACGAAAATCATTGTGGTTTGAAGAATGGTTCAACTTATCAACGGTATGTGGAGTTCAGCTGAATCTTACCTTAGAAAACGTTGGCACATGGAAGGTACAAATGTATGAAATGGTGAAGTGCTTGGATCAAAAATGGAATGTATATGGAAAGCGAGGACGTCAATGCATCGATCTATATACGTAAACCTGCAGCACATTATCGAAGATAGGAACTACTTCCAAATCAACTTTAGTGTGAAAAAAAAATATCCACAATTTCAAGATGAGAGGAGAGCTGCAAAAGCTTAGCTATCATTCAAATAATAAATGGCTGTTTTGAAATGCAATTAATTACACAAATAGAATTTACAGAGTAAAAACTATGAACACTGTGTGATTTATTATAACTATGTTACTATTTATGCTTATTTAATGTTATTATTATTTTTTTTTTATATACATATTTTGTTTTCACGCATTGTATTAAAATAGAGCAAACTCTGGCAGACGGCTTATATGATTTAGAAACTATAAACTTGTAAAAAACAATATGGTTGAAAAAATAAATCAAATTATCTATCTATCTCTATCTATCTCTATCATAATTGTAATTGTTCACTGTAACTTTTTTTATTACCATTGAAAGGAAGTTGATAATTTAAAAAAATTGACTCATTTTTATCCTTACAAATGATAGGTACTTAATCAAATACCTATACAATGTGGGATTCTATAATATTTACATAAACCCAAGTCGCAATACATGTTATGAGCGAGGCTAAGAACATAATATACAAACGCAAAACATGTTATCAACGAGGTTTAGAACGTAATATAGAAACCCAAACCACGTTGTGAACGAGGTTAAGAACATAATATAAAAAAAAACCCAAAACACGTTGTGAACGAGGTTAAGAACATAAAATGAAAACCCAAACCACGTTGTGAACGAGGCTAAGAACATAAAGTTACGTTCCCCAAAAAAAAAAAAAAAGACAACTATGCATGGTTGGATTTGTCGAGAAATGTTTCCTTAACCTCTATGCCTCCGAAGATTCTTCTATTGAGCTTCAGAAGGATCTTTTGGCTATTCTTAGTTCTTGTTTATACTTTTTGAGGGATTCCGTATAGGAATCCCAATCTTGGGGGTGTCTAGACTTTTTTTGCATGTTTGAAAAGCCTCCTACAACCATTCCTCAGTTTTAGTTTTTACTCTGTAAATTCTATTTGTGTACTTAATTGCATTTCAAAACAGCCATTTATTATTTGAAATATGTATCTTTCTGCTTTCGAAGTGTAACAAAATAGTTTTTCCCAAACTTTTGCATCATTTCAACTTCACTCAAAACTTTTTTTCCGAAGTAAGCTCTTCTGATTTCCAGCAACACAGGGCACATACCCAAGAAGTGGAATACATCTTCCCTCGTTCCTAGGTTACACCAGTGATCACTTTATAACAAGATTGGAAACCTACCTATGTACGTTTTACCCTGCAAATACCGCAAAATTTATTTTTTCATGCACACATACTCTTACAGCTAACCTGCCCCTTTTGTTTATATTACACGCATACTGTTTCAGCTAACCTGCTCCCTTAGCTTGTAGGCAAATGTCACTTTGACAGCAAGCTTTTCAATCTTGGTATAAGTGATCACTGGGTTACACATTGTACATTCAACTCTCAAATTGTCTCTATGCGGCTGATAGTTAAGCTTTTGCAGCTCTCCTCTCATCTTGAAATTGTGGATATTTTTTTTTCACACTAAAGTTGATTTGGAAGTAGTTCCTATCTTCGATAATGTGCTGCAGGTTTACGTATATAGATCGATGCATTGACGTCCTCGCTTTCCATATACATTCCATTTTTGATCCAAGCACTTCACCATTTCATACATTTGTACCTTCCATGTGCCAACGTTTTCTAAGGTAAGATTCAGCTGAACTCCACATACCGTTGCTAAGTTGAACCATTCTTCAAACCACAATGATTTTCGTTGCAAAGGCATACAGAACAGTTGTTTTAGGCAGCCTTTCATTCGGTAGAAGCATCACTTTTATTACATAGTCAATATGCGATTTGAACGTTTTTATAAAGAGCTCAGGCAGCCCCGTTTCTACGTGCAGCACAATTACACTTATGATAAAAATGTATGTATGCGCCTCCTTAACTGTTCATTCATATGAATAACAAATAAAACATTCAGAAAATTCGTTTTGAATTAACATTGTTCTCCTGAATGAACATGAAAATATTTTCTTCGTAGGATCAACACGTAAGGATCCACATTGTACGTATTTGATAGGATCAACACATAAGGATCCCACCTTGTAGGTATTTGATAGGATCAACACGTAGGGATCCCACATTGTAGATATGTGATAGGAACTCAGTTTGAATTTTTGGATTGTTTGGATTATTCGAAGATCATGGATGCTACTTGTCATGGTCATTTGTGTGAACAATGAAATAAAGATCGGCTCTTGTGATAATTTTTCTATTTTTTTTTTTCTGCGAGTGCGAGCTAAATGGCAATCTCAATTGGTAGTGAGGCAAATGCATCGGTTAGGGAGGCTGAGCAATCAAATTTTATGTTTGTAAGATCAACACTTGTGTGAGCATGTTTTTAACGATGGGCACTTGTAACAAAAGATCTACACTTGTGTAAAGAATGAATTAAATCATTGCCCTATTTTAGCGTAAGATCGACACGGGTGACAATAATTTTGGTTTGTCGATAGTAAAATAAGTACTTTATGTTCTGGGGTAATTTATGTTCCCTTATAAAATTTGGTTGCAAACTCAAGGAACAAACAATCGTTGGGTTTTGAATTAGAAATTAGGTGTTTTTAAAAGACATAGGTATAAAGAAAAAAAAAGTCTTCCGGTTTTGAGATCAAATTTTAAAGTAATTGTGATAGTGCATTACACATTTGTGTATTCCCAATTACTATTGGGAATATGTGTGTGTGTGTGTGGGATAAGATCATTTTGAATGATATTTAAGGGTATAAAAGCAAAATGTTCTTAGCTTCTACAATTCAGTTAGACAGTTTTCATAATGTACGCATTAACAAATCAATTTTTAAAAGAATTCGAGGAGCAAATCTGGGATTTTCCCGAAAAAGTCGGAGAAATCAGGGCGGCAATAGAGGCGGTCGAGAAGTGCTGCTGCCATGCAGCAATAAATCAACAGGTGGACTTAAGAAAAGCGAGGGTGGTGGCAGCCCTCGTCTTGGCGCTATGGGAGCAGGCCTCCCTAACATTTGACGAAATCCCGGACATCCGGACATCGAGATGTCTTCCTTTTATTAAAATTAAAATAGTAAAATGTCAAATATTTAATAAATATTAAAAAAAAAAATATATATATATGTTGTTTTTAATTGCATCGGCTCTCCGATGTTGAATTTCATAATCGTACGTCTGCAGCCTCTCAATCCATCTGGCTACTTGACCCTCTGGATTGTTGGTTTTCAAATGGAAAACTGGAAAATGACTTATCTCAATGAGTATTTTGTAAGGAGTTTCTCTTGTTTATGTTCAATTCAGGCCATTTTTTCTGTCTTTCCTTTGGTAGGTAGCCATTCAACCAGAAGTGCGCTTCATCGTTAAACAAAATCGGGAACAACGGCCATCTCGTTTTGGGCCCATTCGACGAATCTACGACTTGCTTAATGATCGTTTGGCTTCAATTCTTGCACGAGTTGGATTTTGTAAGCACGCAAACCAAGATCCTTCCGCAAAATCTTCCATAAAGTGAATGGACACAGATCCAATTCCTGTGCTCGATGGTGGATAGACTCATTCGGGTCTTTCTCAATGCTTTGCTCTACAGTAGCAATAGCTTCTTCTGTACGCACCTTACGGCGTCTCTGGGGATGCGAGTTATCAATCAGAGCAATTAGTAAATCACTTGACAGCTGTTAAATCGGTCGCCGTCTTGAAAAGTAATGCCAACGATCTTCGTCAATATCTTAAAGTTATGCATAACGGAGGTGCATATGAATGCGACAAAGTTTTTGAGAAACTACAACACCTGAATGGATTGGGGTGAGCCGTAAGTAAGTAAGTTCATTTAGGTGCGAATGTTGTGCCAGAAATTACCCAACTAATTATGTTGCCGGTATCCTGGGAGTGACATGGATTTTGAGTTGGATGGAGGTAGCTCCTTTTGTGTCTTTTTATCAAACTCTTCTGGCATTATCTTGCATTGTTCACAATTCTATCCAGCACAACCAACAGAAGTAAGTATTTTGGAATGCTAGTTTCTATTTGATCCTAAGCATATGAACATCCTAATAAGAATAAAGAATATGTTTAGCCAATGCACTATGCACATATCAATTTTATATTGAATGCAATGCAGGTGCGAATGTTGTGTCGGAAATTACCCAACTAAATATGTATTGGGTGCCGTGCCAAGTTAGAAATCCAACCAGTGACAATTATTCCCAGTTAGAATCAAAATGGAAACTTGGTATTCATCCCAATTGGAACGTGCGGTACGTGCCGGTGGCTTGGGAGTGACATGGATTTTGAATTGGAAGGAGTAGGAGCTACCCAACCAAATCAGCACGATTCCAACAACAATTTAATTTTTGAACTAGAAATACGAACAGTACCAAGCAAAACCCAACGATATCCAACTAGAAAAGTGTATCTCACAACCAATTTATCACTGGATATCCAATCCCACAACCAATATTCCAATGAAAATACAGAAATCCAACCAGTTACAATTATTCCCAATTAGCATCAAAATTGAAACTTGGTAGAAATCCCAATTGGGATGGCACCGCCGTGCCGTGCCGATGCCAAGGTTGTCCTGGGAGTTACGAATATACCCTACTGCATTGCATTCAATATAAAATTGATATGTGCATAGTGCATTGGCTAAACATATTCTTTATTCTTATTAGGATGTTCATATGCTTAGGATCAAATAGAAACTAGCATTCCAAAATACTTACTTCTGTTGGTTGTGCTGGTTAGAATTGTGTACCTATAATGCAAGAAAATGTCAGGAAACAAAGAACCTATTAAGTAAAAAAAATACAACTTATTCTTCTTCTTTTTTTTATTAAAAACATATTTTCATTGCTTACATCAGGTTTACATTCATTTTCTTATCGTTATGTGTAAATATTACTTTATTTTATTCTCAAACTATTCTGAACACGAACGGTATACAATAATTAAAATGAAATGGTTTCAAATTAATAGGTGAGTCAGGAGACCAGGTTGCGTTTAATAGCATAGCACTCTCATTTTTAAAGAGAGCAATGGTTGCTCTTGCCTCATTGTTCTTTGCACTCCAATTTGTAGTCACCGGATTTGGTTTTGTTTCAGCGCCGTCCACATAACCCCATAGCCCTTCTTTAACAAGAAGCATCTCCATCTTATACTTCCATATAAAGTAATTGTCGCTGCCAAGCTTCTTTATGGCAAACTGAGACTCCACCATTTTGATATGTATGCACACGTTCTAGGTTCTTAACATTTTTTAAAGGTATTCTGGAATTAAGAATGCAGAGCAACCTAAAAGGAGTCGTTTAGCGGCAAAAATATAAAAACGTAGCAGATCCAGCCACAAGAAGAAAAAAAGAAGTGGTTACTGTGCAACGAACCAGAGCCGATGCAATTAAAAAACAATATATATTTTATTTTTTTAATTTTTATTTTAGATTTATAATTATGAAAACATCTCGCGGCAGGTCCGGGGTGTTATCGAATGTTTGGGAGGCCAGCTCCCATAGCGCCATAGTGAGGGCTACCACTAGCTTAGCCTTCTTCAGCTGCACTTTTCTGTTTATCGCTGCCTTGTAACAGTCCTCCTCGGCAGATTTAATAGCGTCTTTTACCTCCTGGATTTTTTCCGGGAAGTCCCAAATAATGCTCTCAAAGTCTTCCAGAAATTTTTTAACTTCCGTGAACATTTTTATTTAAGAAAAGGATGCACACAAACTGAATTGTTGAAGCTAAGAACATTTTGCTTTTATACCCTAAAATATCATTGAAAATGATCTTATCCCACACACATACTTCCAATAGTTATTTCATGCACTATCACAATAACTTTAAAATTTGATCTCAAAACCGGAAGACTTTTTTTTTCCTTTATATGTCTTTTAAAAACACCTAATTTCTAATTCAAAACCCAACGATTGTTTGTTCATTGAGTTTGCATCCTAATTTTATAAAGGAACATAAATTACCCCAGAACATAAAGTACTTATTTTACTATCGACAAACCAACAAAATTGTCACTCGTGTCGATCTTACGATTAAAATAGGGCTATGATTTAATTCTTTCTTTACACAAGTGTACATCTTTTGTTACAAGTACCCATCGTTAAAAACATGATCACACAAGTGTTGATCTTACAAACATAAAATTTGATTGCTCAACAATAATTATATGTTATTTTTTTTATAGCCTACCTAACCGATGCATTTGCCTCAGTACCAATTGAGTTTGCCATTTAGCTCGCACTCGCAGAAAAAAAAAATAAAAAAATAGAAAAATTATCACAAGAGCCGATCTTTATTTTCATTGCTCACACAAATGACCATGACAAGTAGCATCCATGATCCTCGAAAAATCCAAACAATCCAAAAATTCAAACTGAGTTCCTATCAAATACCTACAAGGTGGGATCCTTACGTGTTGATCCTATCAAATACCTACAAGGTGGGATTCGTATGTGTTGATCTTATCAAATACGTACGGGAACCTTACGTGTTGATCCTACGAGGAAAATATTTTCATGTTCATTCAGGAGAATAATATTAATTCAAAAACGAATTTTCTGAATGTTTTATTTGTTATTCATACGAATGAACAGTTAAGGAGGCGCATACATACATTTTTATCATAAGTGTAATTGTGCTGCACGTAGAAACGGGGCTGCCTGAGCTCTTTATAAAAACGTTCAAATCGCATATTGACTATGTAATAAAAGTGATGCTTCTACCGAATGAAAGGCTGCCTAAAACAACTGTTCTGTATGCCTTGCAACGAAAATTATTGTGGTTTGAAGAATGGTTCAACTTAGCAACGGTATGTGGAGTTCAACTGAATCTTACGTTAGAAAATGTGGGCATATGGAAGGTACAAATGTATGAAATGGTGAAGTGCTTGGATCAAAAATGGAATGTATATGGAAAGCGAGGACGTCAATGCATCGATCTATATACGTAAACCTGCAGCACATTCTCGAAGATAGGAACTACTTACAAATCAACTTTAGTATGAAAAAAATATACACAATTCAAAGATGAGAGGAGAGCTGCAAAAGCTTAACTATCAGCCGCATAGAGACAATTTGAGAGTTGAATGTACAATGTGTAACCCAATGATCACTTATACCAAGATTGGAAAGCTTGCTGTCAAAGTGACATTTGCCTACAAGCTAAGGGAGCAGGTTAGCTGAAACAGTATGCATGTAATATAAACAAAAGGGTCAGGTTAGCTGTAAGAGTATGTGTGCATGAAAAAATAAATTTTGCGGTATTTGCAGGGTAAAACGTACATAGGTAGGTTTCCAATCTTGTTATAAAGTGATCACTGGTGTAACCTAGGAATGAGGGAAGATGTATTCCACTTCTTGGGTGTGTGCCCTGTCTTGAAGGAAATCAGAAGAGCTTACTTCGGAAAAAATGTTTTGAGTGAAGTTGAAATGATGGAACTACTAAATGGAAAAGTTTGGGAAAAACTATTTTGTTACACTTCGAAGCAGAAAGATACAGATTTCAAATAATAAATGGCTGTTTTGAAATGCAATTAAGTACACAAATAGAATTTACAGAGTAAAAACTATGAACACTGTGTGATTTATTATAACTATGTTACTACATATTTATGTTTATTAAATGTTATTTTTTTTTATATGCATATTTTTTTTTTCACGCATTGTATTAAAATAGAGCAAACTCTGGCAGATGGCTTATATGATTTAGAAACTGTAAACTTGTTAAAAACAATATGGCTGAAAAAATAAATCAAATTATCTATCTATCTCTATCATAAGTGTAATTGTTCACTGTAACTTTTTTTATTACCATTGAAAGGAAGTTGATAATTTAAAAAAATTGATTCATTTTTATCCTTACAAATGATACTTAATCAAATACCTATACAATGTGGGATTCTATAATATTTACATAAACCCAAGTCGCAATACATGTTATGAGCGAGGCTTAGAACATAATATACAAACGCAAAACACGTTATCAACGAGGTTTAGAACGTAATATAAAAACCCAAACCACGTTGTGAACGAGGTTAAGAACATAATATAAAAACCCAAACCACGTTGTGAACGAGGTTAAGAACATAATATTAAAAAACCAAACCACGTTGTGAACGCAGTTAAGAACATAATATAAAAACCCAAAACACGTTGTGAACGAGGTTAAGAACATAATATGAAAACCCAAACCACGTTGTGAACGAGGCTAAGAACATAAAGTTACGTTCCCCGAAAAAAAAAAAAAAAAAAAAAAAAAAAAAAAAAAAAAAAAAAAAAAAAAAAAAAAAAAAAAAAAAAAAAAAAAAAAAAAAAAAAACCATTTTTTCCGAAGTAAGCTCTTCTGATTTCCTTCAAGACAGGGCACACACCCAAGAAGTGGAATACATCTTCCCTCATTCCTAGGTTACACCAGTGATCACTTTATAACAAGATTGGAAACCTACCTATGTACGTTTTACCCTGCAAATACCGCAAAATTTATTTTTTCATGCACACATACTCTTACAGCTAACCTGACCCTTTTGTTTATATTACATGCATACTGTTTCAGCTAACCTGCTCCCTTAGCTTGTAGGCAAATGTCACTTTGACAGCAAGCTTTCCAATCTTGGTATAAGTGATCATTGGGTTACACATTGTACATTCAACTCTCAAATTGTCTCTATGCGGCTGATAGTTAAGCTTTTGCAGCTCTCCTCTCATCTTTGAATTGTGTATATTTTTTTCATACTAAAGTTGATTTGTAAGTAGTTCCTATCTTCGAGAATGTGCTGCAGGTTTACGTATATAGATCGATGCATTGACGTCCTCGCTTTCCATATACATTCCATTTTTGATCCAAGCACTTCACCATTTCATACATTTGTACCTTCCATATGCCCACATTTTCTAACGTAAGATTCAGTTGAACTCCACATACCGTTGCTAAGTTGAACCATTCTTCAAACCACAATGATTTTCGTTGCAAGGCATACAGAACAGTTGTTTTAGGCAGCCTTTCATTCGGTAGAAGCATCACTTTTATTACATAGTCAATATGCGATTTGAACGTTTTTATAAAGAGCTCAGGCAGCCCCGTTTCTACGTGCAGCACAATTACACTTATGATAAAAATGTATGTATGCGCCTCCTTAACTGTTCATTCGTATGAATAACAAATAAAACATTCAGAAAATTCGTTTTTGAATTAATATTATTCTCCTGAATGAACATGAAAATATTTTCCTCGTAGGATCAACACGTAAGGTTCCCGTACGTATTTGATAAGATCAACACATACGAATCCCACCTTGTAGGTATTTGATAGGATCAACACGTAAGGATCCCACCTTGTAGGTATTTGATAGGAACTCAGTTTGAATTTTTGGATTGTTTGGATTTTTCGAGGATCATGGATGCTACTTGTCATGGTCATTTGTGTGAGCAATGAAAATAAAGATCGGCTCTTGTGATAATTTTTCTATTTTTTTATTTTTTTTTTCTGCGAGTGCGAGCTAAATGGCAAACTCAATTGGTACTGAGGCAAATGCATCGGTTAGGTAGGCTATAAAAAAAATAACATATAATTATTGTTGAGCAATCAAATTTTATGTTTGTAAGATCAACACTTGTGTGATCATGTTTTTAACGATGGGTACTTGTAACAAAAGATGTACACTTGTGTAAAGAAAGAATTAAATCATAGCCCTATTTTAATCGTAAGATCGACACGAGTGACAATTTTGTTGGTTTGTCGATAGTAAAATAAGTACTTTATGTTCTGGGGTAATTTATGTTCCTTTATAAAATTAGGATGCAAACTCAATGAACAAACAATCGTTGGGTTTTGAATTAGAAATTAGGTGTTTTTAAAAGACATATAAAGGAAAAAAAAAGTCTTCCGGTTTTGAGATCAAATTTTAAAGTTATTGTGATAGTGCATGAAATAACTATTGGAAGTATGTGTGTGGGATAAGATCATTTTCAATGATATTTTAGGGTATAAAAGCAAAATGTTCTTAGCTTCAACAATTCAGTTTGTGTGCATCCTTTTCTTAAATAAAAATGTTCACGGAAGTTAAAAAATTTCTGGAAGACTTTGAGAGCATTATTTGGGACTTCCCGGAAAAAATCCAGGAGGTAAAAGACGCTATTAAATCTGCCGAGGAGGACTGTTACAAGGCAGCGATAAACAGAAAAGTGCAGCTGAAGAAGGCTAAGCTAGTGGTAGCCCTCACTATGGCGCTATGGGAGCTGGCCTCCCAAACATTCGATAACACCCCGGACCTGCCGCGAGATGTTTTCATAATTATAAATCTAAAATAAAAATTAAAAAAATAAAATATATATTGTTTTTTAATTGCATCGGCTCTGGTTCGTTGCACAGTAACCACTTCTTTTTTTCTTCTTGTGGCTGGATCTGCTACGTTTTTATATTTTTGCCGCTAAACGACTCCTTTTAGGTTGCTCTGCATTCTTAATTCCAGAATACCTTTAAAAAATGTTAAGAACCTAGAACGTGTGCATACATATCAAAATGGTGGAGTCTCAGTTTGCCATAAAGAAGCTTGGCAGCGACAATTACTTTATATGGAAGTATAAGATGGAGATGCTTCTTGTTAAAGAAGGGCTATGGGGTTATGTGGACGGCGCTGAAACAAAACCAAATCCGGTGACTACAAATTGGAGTGCAAAGAACAATGAGGCAAGAGCAACCATTGCTCTCTTTAAAAATGAGAGTGCTATGCTATTAAACGCAACCTGGTCTCCTGACTCACCTATTAATTTGAAACCATTTCATTTTAATTATTGTATACCGTTCGTGTTCAGAATAGTTTGAGAATAAAATAAAGTAATATTTACACATAACGATAAGAAAATGAATGTAAACCTGATGTAAGCAATGAAAATATGTTTTTAATAAAAAAAAAGAAGAAGAATAAGTTGTATTTTTTTTACTTAATAGGTTCTTTGTTTCCTGACATTTTCTTGCATTATAGGTACACAATTCTAACCAGCACAACCAACAGAAGTAAGTATTTTGGAATGCTAGTTTCTATTTGATCCTAAGCATATGAACATCCTAATAAGAATAAAGAATATGTTTAGCCAATGCACTATGCACATATCAATTTTATATTGAATGCAATGCAGGTGCGAATGTTGTGTCGGAAATTACCCAACTAAATATGTATTGGGTGCCGTGCCAAGTTAGAAATCCAACCAGTGACAATTATTCCCAGTTAGAATCAAAATGGAAACTTGGTATTCATCCCAATTGGAACGTGCGGTACGTGCCGGTGGCTTGGGAGTGACATGGATTTTGAATTGGAAGGAGTAGGAGCTACCCAACCAAATCAGCACGATTCCAACAACAATTTAATTTTTGAACTAGAAATACGAACAGTACCAAGCAAAACCCAACGATATCCAACTAGAAAAGTGTATCTCACAACCAATTTATCACTGGATATCCAATCCCACAACCAATATTCCAATGAAAATACAGAAATCCAACCAGTTACAATTATTCCCAATTAGCATCAAAATTGAAACTTGGTAGAAATCCCAATTGGGATGGTACCATGGTACCGTACCGATACCAAGGTTGGTGCCGATTTGATCTGGGAGTTACGAATAACCACTACTCCCCTTCTTGTTGGAAACACATATCGTCCAAGTTATGATCGTCAATCGTAGGCTAAAAAAAAAATCAGAAAGCATTCGACCATGTCGCTCTGAATTGAGGTAACCGTCCGCCGGACCAATGACACCTTCTACCATAGAACACACCAAACAATCACTTTTTCTAGATGCAATGGCACCTCTTCGGTCACTTGTGGGTTTTCTGATCCCCTTATATGGATATGGAAATTTTGTTTTTTTTATATAGGACCCACCAAGTGAGGCATGTGCCTTATAGCTAAATAAAATGTTGTTTATTGTCTGTTGTTGCAACACCCAACACTTCAATTGTGAATTGAGATGCAAATCCTAAAGCAAAATACACCATAGTGAGGTGTACGACACGTTCATGCCTAGAAATCGATAAATTTGGATCATCAGCAACATTTGTGCAACAGTTATAATTCGATTGCTTGCGTAGCCGTTTGATTAAGACGACAATAATCATCGCGTAATGCGTGAAAAGTGTGAAATACACTTTTGTAGTAAGTGCTTATTGCTGTTGTTGGATTGCTAAGCGATTCATTTTCGTAAACAGCAAACATTCAACTGATATTATGACACTTCAGATGACAGTTAAGTTTGACACGTTTAAAATGCCATCGCTACCAACTTGAAACCACGGTTTTTGATATTCTTTTTATGCCAAGACCTAGTGCGGGAGACATGTGATTATTCCACCACAGGTATTTGGCGTAACACAAAGCGAGAACTCGGGGTAGTGACAAATTCGGTTTCTTTCCCACTAATTCTGTCCCGATCAGAATTTAATGAGCCTATATTTTTTACCGCTTAGAATCCCCATCAGACGAGCAGGATTGTGAATAAAAAAAGTTGAAGTTAGTAGTAAGAAATTTCAGACAGGAGATCATTCATGAAAGTCAGAAAAAGTGTAGGAGACAAAACGGAGCCCTGGGGCATACCAACATTTATTTCTTAGGGATCAGACGTGAAAACGCCCAATACATCTTGTTTTGAATGAAAGAAAGTCTGATGCCTAACTTTATCAAAAAAGCTTTTGAAATATCAAGTGCAACAATCCTACTTTCTCCAAAACGATCTAAAAGTATAAAAATACTTATCTGTGGGGCAAAACATTAGTAAGAAATAGCAAGGTCGGTGTGCTGCCAACGAGAAATAGAGGTAAGGACAAGGACGTGATCGTTACTGTTAGGCAATAAGATAATGCAAACAAAAATGTGTGTATTGCTGCATCGTAAGAAGTTATGCTTAAGGCAGCTTAAAGCGTGTGAAAAAGAATTTATAGGGAAAAAAATTGTGAAACGACTCCAAGTTCACATAATACTCAAAAATGCGAGCTTCTTCTGCCCTATATTTAAAATCAATCGAAATTCAAAAAACTTCAAAACATCCTGGTCATACTAAGTCGTGAAGCACTTTCCAAAACCAAATATTCTGAAGTTATTTTATTCTGATCCTCATACTACATATATAGCAAAGGAAGTGTTGAATAATCTTTTTAAGAAATTCTAATTCATAAAATAATGCTTCCCGCTCTTAAAACATCCTTTAAAAATGAAAAAAATAAAAAAAAAATATTCGCACACTGTGGCGTATACGTACCATTTTTTTATGCAGTCAAAATTACATCTATCATTTGCTTTGTTTGAACATTAAACAAAAAAAAACTAAAAAAGAACTAGGAAATAAAATTTCTTTGGAAAATGTTTAAGTGTGAACTGAAAAATTAGATTCTCTGTGCCAAATAAGAAGACCCGGGATAAGACCGATCTCCGGCACACTCTGCAAGCCCACATTGTGAAAGAGTTGGTAGACACTGGATAGGACCGAACTCTTTGAGGAGCTCATATACTCTGTAAGGAACAAACACTGAACCTGAAGGAGTTGGTATGCACTGTAAAGTACAATCCTCGTAGGAGAGTGCGTTCTCGATTGAAATCCAAAACGTATTCTTGGAGCGTATCAAACTGCTCAATGTTTGCTAGCTATATTATTAATATGGGTATGAGCTTGACATAATGCCGAAAGTTCACTTTTTTACATAAAAAAAACAGTTGCAAATTATATCAACGACAAAATTTGTAGTTAGAATGGCTGCCACGGACAGTCTAGCTCGGTGACCCAATTAGCACTCGATTGCGCAGTTTTGTTTGACCTGTTAAATTGAAGAGGATTATATAAAGTTCTATTCTTTTGTATTTTTACGATCTCATGTTCGAAGAGCAATTTCAAATCACTTTTAAATATGCCTCAAATCCACTTAAAGACGCTTAGAAAAGAAGTCAAATCTTTGATCTTCAGCTCGGTAAGGTCATTAAGGTTATTGAAGTAGGTCTCTCCCAATGATTTGGCTTTCATTTTGGCCAGCGCAACACACTTACGCAGAAAGTGAAAACAGTTTCATTTCTCCCTAATTCCCACAACTACGACAGAAAGTATTGAGGGGAATGCCCAGCTAAGCTGCATGTTCCGCAACAGGCCAGTGCCCGGTGCCATGCCAGCTCGATTTTCCTAAATATAATTCAAATATGAGGTTTTTCTAAACTAAAATTATTGTTCAGTAAAAAGTTAGACAAACGCAATGAATTCAAACTATAGCTTTGACGGTTTAATTTTTCCGCTTATCTGAGTTTTGAGGCAAACTGTGCGATAAATTAAGTTCAAAACCTTTGGAAATCTTCTTGTTTATCAGTCAAATCCTGTGATTTGAGATTCAGACTTTTTTCCAATTTTTGTCTTGGTTTATACCTCTGGCTCTCATGACCTTAACCAGCAATATCCGATTATTATTGATTAACATCCGTTTTCATTAAGCTTTGAACTAAATTACAAGAAAAAATCCGTAATGTACCTTTTTCTACAATCTTAAATGTAAAACTGTATCGCACATCAGGTGAGCACAAAACGTCCCCCACGGGAATACAATCGAATAAACAGCCATTTCGCATTGTGTATTAAATTCCTCTTGTGTACCTTCGTGTATCCATTTATATCAATAAGCCAAGCTCATGTGTGGACAATGTCCAGTTGTGTCTTTCATTATAGAAATTTCGCGTTTAATTGACCTCGAATGCACTGCATTGACCTGCCATTTATATCTAATAAATGAACAGATGTTAGACAAGGGTCGCCACACACCAAGAGAGAGGGAGATAGAGTATGTTCTGTGCATTTAAATTCCCATTTAATCGATTGTACAGCAGTTGTTTTTAGAGTAAATGCCATTCCTGCCACCTCGCACTCGATCCCATTCCAATTGGAAACAATTGCATTCATTGTTTACCACCATTTTGACCATACTGTCCACCTCTATCGTTTTAAATAGACCAAAAGAGGTTAGGTACAGTTGACTACATTAAAAAAAAAAACAATACAAAATTTCATTTTATTGGCAGCTAGCCAAATAATACAAAATAATTTCATTAAATTGCCTGACACAGTGATCTGTTCTTCTGTCTCGTGTTTTTCTGTAAGTTTTATGTTGATGAACATTAAAGTCGGCCATGTGCCACTGCCACCTGATTTTCTGATTTTGGGAAGAGAGATTAATTTAATCGCCCTACCTTTGCGCCCACCCACACCACTTGCAAAACACACATCACATCGCAGTGAACATAGCCATCGGCCGAACCAGCACGCCTTAACTCCCGCTAGACTTTTGCACGTCAAGCATGCGTCTGTTTATGCGAAGAATATTTTGTGTTGTCCGTTTGTATATGCAATACACGCTGTAAGTACACACTTTGGCGTGTTTTCTATTCCCAGAAGCATTGTGTCACGAAAGCGCCACTGCTCTAGCGGACGCACGGCTGAACGGTGGCTTCGGGTGGAGGCAGCCTATTATGTAGCTCCGCCTCCTCATCAGTCTCGTTGGCTGGCTGCTGATTTAGCCAGCCACTGCCGCACTGCTGCTAAAATTGTATTAATTGATTTATAAATAAATTAGGCGAGCACACTAAAAAAATACAACAAATTGTATTAAATGATTACTTGCATAAGTGTGCATTTGTCAGGGTTGCCATTCTAGTTGGTTTTTGTATAAACGCATTGCTGTTCTTTAATCATTTTTGTAATCAACATAATTATCTTATATTATTTAAAAAACTTGTAAAAAAAATGGCTTGCTCATAGTAGTAGTAGTAGTAGTAGTAGTATGTGTGATTTTATTTTACAATATTAATTTTTCTTTGATTTACATATTTCACAATATTAGAGCATTGGACTGTGCCGTCAGCTCGATTTTTATAATTTAAACAAATTGAAACAGCGTTATCGATTGAATTTAAAGTTAATATATCAAAAATTAGAAAGCTTCATTCAAAATTTGGTTTCTATATCTTTGTGCAGTTGGGACAAAACTACTAAGAATATTCCAGTGAGATCCATTAAGCACTTCGAGAGTTTCATTTTGGTTGAGGACGCTTTTTCCCCAATGCGCATAACGAATTGATGACAAAACAGGGCAAATCGCTATGAAGTGGAGTACGTTTTCCACTGTTCTATGGTTGCAAAGAGTACACTCCGTGTACTGCTGCGGGACTCCGGTCTCTAAGTGCAGCATATACGTAGGTGTATGCTCAGGGAGCCAGAATATCTTTTTGAGGAAATATCTTTAAAGCTTTTCAACCTCCTCGTACTGTAGAAATCCCCAGCATATCATAAGATCGACCTCATCACCGCTTCAAAAACTTGAAATTTTGCACTTGGTGCTACATACTTTTTCCCCAGCACTCCCTTCCAGTTGCAGTTGATGGCTTGTTTCGATTCAATTAGTTTTGCCTGCAGGTGCTTCTTGAATGAAAGGTTGGGGGTAATAATAACTCCAAGGTACTTATACTCCTTAACCAAATCCAGTGCAACATTATTCCAGGTCCATCTCTCTTCTCTGGCGTATCTACCAGATCCATTTCGGAATATCAAAATTTTTGATTTGTCGGTATTGACTGTGACGTTCCATAGATTGCAATATATCTTAAGCTTATTTATCATAATTTGCAGCATTTGAGGTGATTCCGCTTAAATTACAATATCGTCCGCATACATAAGCGCTTTGATGTTGATACCAGCAAACATTATTCCTCCGGGAAGAGCCGTTGTGATGTCATCTAAGAAAAGAGAGAACAGAAGTGGGCTTAGAAGGCATCCTTGCTTGACTCCAGTCGATGTTTTAAACCAATTGGACCCTTCATTACCGTTCCATATCGCTGTCATATTGTTTTCATAGAGCCGTCTTAGTAGGTACTGTCAACATTTTATGGGAGATTCCAAGGCAGCTTAGCTTGTAAAAAAGAGCGTCTCTATAGATTGAGTCAAAAGCCGCTTTGAAATCAACGAAAAATGCGTACAACTTCTTTCTCTTGTCTAGATAGGATCTAGCAATGCAGGTTAGGGTGAAAATATGATCAACAGTAGAGTATTCTTTCCTGAAGCCTGCTTGGTACTCGCTGAGTAGTTTATTTTGTTGTGTCATTTGTTGTGGCTTGCTCATGAAATGGAATTCTAGCGGGATATAAAACAAAGAGCTGGAGGTTTGATCCAATTTGTGTCTAAGCTGTTGAAGAGCTTATTCCTTAGCCTAAAAGGCTATGGTGTTGACAGCTTGGGTTCAGGAAAATATAGGAGAGGATTCGGTTGGAATAACCGATTCACATTAGTTATTTTATTTCTGAGTACTGAAGTGAGTTGGAAGGATAAAACCGGGGAAGTGAAACATGTTCCACATTTGAACGGTAGAGCTTAAGAACGAATCTCTGTAGTACTTTGTACGACGAATCTGCTGTCGGGGGTATACTGTTGGGAATTTGGTTGACTTGTTTTTTGGGGTGAGATTCGGATTTTGCAGCTTGTCCGTGGAAATAAATATAGACCATATAGAGACATGAAACGTTTCGCGATTTTCTATAAATTCAATAAATTCTACATCTCCAATCATTTTTAATGCTCTCCTCTGAATTCGGTCCAAAAGGTTCAAGTTCGTATATGAAGCACCTTTACAGGTATGGACTTGTGCTCCAATTTCGGAAGAATGTTTGTTTTTTTTGAGAATTACCAGATTGAACGGTGGATAAAATTTAGATTACCAATCGAAGGAAGCCCACACATCTTGCGGCATTAAATTTAACATTTGAAGAATAGGCGTATGTATCCAAGAACCCGTATGAAAACCTCAGGGCACTATTGTCAGCAGAACAGTAAAGTGAATAATTAAGTAGTTTCAGACAGCGGATCATTGATACAAATGAGGAAAATAATTGGGGACTGAACGAAGTCCTGTGGCACATCAGCATTTATTCTATGGGTATCAGCGTTGTGCCCGTGGCTTAGTGGTTATGTGCGTTGGCTGATACGCCAAACATTGTGGGCTCGAATTCAACTCGTGTCCATAAAGTTTTTATTTCGTCTTCCGAAGAACTGACAAAACTTCCGAGAGTATCAATTTTCGGAACTAAAGAATTGTTTATGAGTGTAAGATACTTAGCCGTTGGCTCTTGAAGAGCTGTCGCGGCACTCTATACCTATCAACGTTCAACACATCCAACAACTTGTGTTGAATGGTCCAAAAGGTAACTTCTAATCCAACGAAGAAGATGTTCACCTTAAGAGAGAGTTTGATACCAGATCCTATCAAATGCCATAGAAATATCAAGTACGATATCTAAAATCGACAAAACGGTGTTTGTTTGTTCTAAAACCGTCAGAAAAATACGTTTTATCGAGGTCTGCAAAGTAGATCTCAATGGCGCTGATGATCGCCGAGTCAAGTTGGGAAACAAAAGGATGTCATATAGGAATGGAGCCAAATCTGGAGAACACGGTGCTTAGGATATTGGAGTTCCTTCCGATGGAGGGACCGTTCTTTCTTATTTTCGTAGTCGAACCGGCCAATTCCTCGGCATAGTACAGCCCTGTGACCGTTTTGCCTTTCTCCTTCTTGTGAAACCCACAAAAAGGTGGCCATCGCCTTTTCGGCCCATGAGAAAGGACTCGCCTTCTTCAAAGAGCTGAAGTGCACTGCTTCGACTGTTCCTTGATTGAACTGTGCAGGAACCTCCTTCGGATTGCGCTTAGACCGCGTTTAATACTGCTTTGAAGTGGTCTTTCGGTTGCGCATGTTGTCCGGAGTGAGCAAACGTGTCACCCACTTCATTCCCAAATATCCATTCAGGATACGACCCATGTTAACGTTCAACCGGCCTTGTCGGTCCTCTGTGATAGTCATATTTGGTCACCTGGACGTGTCTCACCAAAAAGCGATGTGCAATGTCGTTGGAAATAAATCGTTTAGCTCACTTTTGACGGTCACCATTGCCATTGAAGGAGCAGAGTTATAGTACATAGTATTCAAATCAAAAAACAAGCACCGACTGATATTGCTCTTCTTCCATTCCTCCACTTAATACTTGACCGATCCGTCTGGACAGTAGCCGCCTACGAGAATGTCGACTTCACGACGAATTCACAGCCATTAGGCTGTGACGCCGAGTCCTTTTCGGACAACCCTCATAATGTAATGACCGAAATTGTATATATTCGGAGGGCTCGGAACATTTTTCCAACAAAAGAAAGCTAAAAACAAAAATAGTTTTTGGTAAAATGCCATACCGGACAAGTTTGGTACTTTATCCAACAAATTTTTGGGTTCAATAGTTAAATTTGAACAGTACCTTTTGTTTACTAAAGAAAAGATATTTAAATTTTACAAAAAAAAAACCTTAAAAAACACGCTTAGCTTAACTAGGATGTCTAAATAACAATTTTAAACTAATATCCCCCGGTAATTTAGCTTTGAACATTCGATTAATTTATTTATAATTTTCGTAACATGTTTAGCAGCTCCAGCTATCTGCTTACCACTTGCCTCTCATTGCACTTTTTATCCAATTAATTGCAAAATGAGTTTCTAAACCCAGATTACCACACATATTTAAATAAATCATTTTTAATGTCAAATTTACCCGAAATTACCATAATTAAATTGTTTCAATCAATTACACTTACCAAAATATAATATTCAAAAGCTCTCACTTCTGTACCAATAGCAAACCCCAATTCGTTGAATTATGAATACTTCCGTATGGTGGTTCTAGTCATGTCAAATTTTAATTTCCCTCTGAACAATTATTTTATTGCATACTCTATAATGCGCCTACATCAACTGGCCTCGGATGCCAAAATATTCAAACAACTAATTCGACGAATTAAGGGATTACGATTGACAAACAAAAAATAAAAATAATAACCTAAATTTATTGCGCTTCTGTCTGTTCTATAGAGGCTATAGCTTCCGTTGTTGCTCATTTCTGTTTCACTTGCAATCAGCCAAAATGGTTAAATGGCTAAATGGCTATGAAAAATAAATTCACTTTTGTTGAAGTTCCTACAAGCAATATTTCAACAATTTAACCACATTTTAGAAACGAATTTAGCTCAATGAAATATAATTTGTGCAATTTGCTTAAATATTTTAATCCGTTTGGACTGAAAACTTATTCGGACATTTATATCGTTGGAAAATATTGCAATTTACAAACATTCAGAATATGACTTTCATGTGGGGTGATGGAGGGTAGTGTCGTTAATTTATTTGCAGTGAATTTTCAAGCTCGCCCGGCACTTTACTCTTACCACTTGGCTTCTCTCTGGTGGACTCAATTGCCAAGGGACAGTGAAAATTTTTCATTTTGATTAAATTTATTTTGTGAATTAATCGCAAATCGCATTTCATAAATAAAATATTTGCTGGCAACAGGGTTGCCAATGTAGGTTTTGCCGTAACCATTGGATGCACAACTAATTAAAGTGATTCGTATGATGTTCAATGATTTTCTAAGTTAGAACAAATATCCCCAATGTAGCTATGCAACACAACTTCGTTCAAGTTGCTGTCTCAGCTGGTTTCTAAAAAGCTCATACTTTTTTCCAAGACCATCTTGATGATTTCGGGCTGTGAGCTGTGGCTCACAAATTGCTTGGGTGATCTTAGCTTAAAGTGTTCGAATAGTTTCTGGAATTCTGGAACCACAATGTCATTGTTATATGTGCTCTCTTGTAGTGTTTGCGTCTTAAGGATTGACGAACGATGGTCGTACGGAATGACATTTGGGCGATTAATCCACTGAATCACTTTTAGTAAAAATCGGATGATATTCATTTGCACAGATTCCAATCTTTCAATATGAATTTCATAAAGGGAGACCACATCTGCGATGGAGACGAACCTTCTGTTGTATAAAATACAGGTGACACAGGATCGCGGAATTCTTTTGACCACCGTTTGAAAAAATCTAACATGGAATTAACTTCAATTACGATGCCGTTAATGTGCTCAAAACAAGCTAAATTATGTGTTAAAAGAACTCGCATAGGTCCTTAACAGTTAAAACACGAGTTAACATTTGGTGTGAAATGACATAGCCATGAGATCAATGCGAACGCTTGTAACGAAGTTACAAATTCATAACGAAAGCAAAACAACAACACACAACATAGCGCCAAAATAAAATAACAACCAACAACAGCCATCAATAGAAGCATAGAACTAAAAGAAAAACAACAACAAACACACAGCCAAAGTATACAAGTAACAACCGCCGTCAATAGCAGAGCACAAAATGAAACAACAACAAACACACGAACTCACGAACAACGAAAACAGACAAGCAGCAACACAGAAGTTACATGGTCGCATGTGCAACTGCATGATTGGTACTTTTCTGTCTTCTTTCAATTCACTCCTACTTGTTACTCGAAATATATCAAGTGGGAGTGAAAATCAGAATTCATTTGCTCGTCGACCGTCAAGATGCTCTGTACAATAAATATTTTTTATTCTGAGTATTCCTGAGGTATGCTTTTGGTTAATGCCATAAGAAGTTTTGCTTCGGCCTTATATCGCCTTGACTAGGGATCAAAACCCATGTACCGTCGAGACTAGGGAAATTATCTCACCGTTAAAATCCTAGAACTAGGGATTGAATTCCAGCCGCCGCCGTTAGTTCTGGGAATCCGCCGTTTATAATTTTTTATTTCAATAAATATATTTGAATCGAACCTTTCTTTAAAAACCGAGTTTTATTTTGTTCTTTCCTCGGAGAAACCGGGACCCGCTGACCTACCTCAGCTGAGAAAAACAAAAGAACATCACACGCTTTTTTGAGAAAGTAATTGTATGCCACTTTATCGGGTTAATATTTAAACTGGTCCTTTCACACCATAATGTAAACGGTCGATCTTTTGCAGAATTTATATTTTCATATCATCCGCAAAGATGAGAATTTCACAATTATGTACACATTACACAATAGCTATTATAGATAGACGGGGCCTTGTATTCGAAGAAAAATTGCTTTAAATTTCGTAACATGATTTACGGCCAAGGCAAAGACTTGTGAAGCAGATGATCGGTGCCCGCGTACTGCTGACTCTGACTCTGAGTCGATCGGACTTTGTAAGACAGTCTTCTCGGACTAGTGCGTGAATGTTGTGCTGTTGACATGACCATGAGTTTTGTCCACTAGAATACCAGCCGCCTCACCGGATACTTAAACTAACTTGCGCAAAACTTCTTATCAAAGAACGTGCTGTTTGGGCTTTAATTAACTTTAAGTTGTTAGACAAAAATATGACAATGACAAACCTTCGGAAAACAGCTTTTAGTTTCATTGACAAAATAACCTATGATTTTCGTCGATATTGAAAAGATACTGTCTGGCAGCAATGGACTTATTCTTACTTACAGAATCGAGAATATTTTATCCGAGTCAGATCAACACTATCCAATTCAATTCGACCCACTTCTGGTGTCTAACCATAAACTATACATGATTGTCGAATTTCCTGACATACGCTGATGAAACGATTTCCTTAAAATCCCCACATCACCTTAAAACACACCTCCTCTTCAGATTTATTTTGACAGTTTCTCAACTTAGTGTAGCAAAAACTGCTAAGATCAAATTATTATTCTCTTTCTACAATAAAACCTGTGACCTCAGAAACTCTCGCCTTTTCTACATATTTACCGATTCACCGAACCACAGCCTCAAACTACTTTTGACTTTATCCAATCCCATGTAAGTTATAAAGTTTTACTGGTAGCTTGAATTATAAGCTAAATGAATGGTCCCCATTTAAATAACAATACTGAAGCCGTCAAACACTGAATCTCCTCTAAGCGTCTCCCTGTGTCGTAGCGCCTTGGTTGCAAGAAAATATTGAACCAATATCGGAACGTTTGAACATTCATGGTCCTGAAAGAGTGGATAACAATTTGCTGATCTTGTCATTCTGTGAATATTTTTAACTTCCCAGAGGAAGTTTTTGCTTATCTCCATGTTTCGAGGTCACTAGAATCCGAATGAACCCTCAAAATCGGCAATACATATTTGCATAGACCCAAGAGTATAAAAACGTTAGGAAATTACTAACTGGGCAATCAGTGTTATACACCGTGACCTAAAAGATACGTTAAGTTGAATGACACTAGACATTCTTCCATATTTCCTTACCTTTGCAGAGAGTATTCCAAATCGTTTAGAATGATCCTGATCCATCTCCCACCAAACTGGTTTTCATTAACCGAAATCTTTAAAAAAAAAATCTTTATTATCCCGTATTCACTTTTGCCATCATTCTGTATGCCCCTGTCGGTCCCAGTCTTTTCCGTAAGATCGCGTACGCTTAATGACGACTGTTATAAAGAGCTTGCTTACTGCCTTGAAGTGCTATTCCTCTAAAATTTTCTAAGGAAGCTAAATTTCTAGGAGTAATCCTTGACTCGTAATACTGAGGAAGGAATGAAAAAAGCACTATGTGCATTCTACACATGCAAAAAGACCTTTGGTGTACTTTGGGGTATGCGACCGCAAGTCATCCAATGGATGGTACACAGCGATTGTCAGACCCATTCTTACCTATGGCTCTATTGTATGGTTAAAAGCGGTGTAAAAATCAAGCTATCTCAAGAACCTGAATAATGTACAGAGACTAAGCCTGTATAGGAGTAACAGGGGCTCAGAGATCCACACCACAAGCTAGGTTGGAAATGATCTAAGATCTCCCGGCTCTGGATGAGTTCATAAGGTGCATGGCAGCCAAAACTGCAATTCGTTTAAAAGAACTGAGTTTTTGGAGGCACAGCCGCACAGCACTTATGCACACGGGTCAATCTTACAAAGATATGACACGATTGCAGGACTGATGGAGACCACCGATTACATTCCCCCTTTACTAGATTTCGAAAGGAAATTTTCTATTTGTATACCAAAAAGACAGGGTTGGGATCCTTATTCACTTATAAGTAAACAGGGTATCCCTTTCTAGACTGACGGTTCAAAAATGGAATCAGGAAGAGGTGCTGGAGTATTTTGCCAATCTCTCAACATCAGAGAGTCATATAAACTCCCAGCTGACTGTAGTGTCTTTCAGGCCGAGATCTATGCCATTGAAAAAGCAGCTGAATTGTCACATCATGAAAAGCGAAGCTTCTCGAAGATTACATTTTTCGTGGACCGAGTAAGTATAGATTTTACGTGAGCACCTAGCAATTAAGCCTTATCTCACGGTGGACCTATCCACACTGTGTCGGCGTGACAAAGTCCAACCGAAGTCAGCTGAGTCACTATGTTTTATTTAAGAGGACACTAAACCTCTTCCTGATTATCCAACAGAATACAAAAGCACACCTCAACTTTCTAAAAGGAAAGAAGCGAGTACCCTGCACCTAGCTACACACCAGTACCAATTGAATTAGTGCCAGCTCTTATTCATCTTGGTTTGATTCTAGACTAACTATTCAGGTATTATCACGGAAAACCGCACTCAACTTTCAGTCGCCGAAAGAGGAGCCGTTATCCGGTCACGGAAACTGCACTCAACTTTCTGTCACCGAAAAAAGAGCCGTTAACCGTGATATACGAATAGCAGCTGAGGCCAAACTCAGATAACCACAACCCCCGCGAAGGTCCATCCCACTAGTGAGGTGGCTAAACCTCACTACCCGCGGTACCCAACTACCTGGGTGACGGTATCACATTTTGTATACTCCTACGTTATACCTTTTGTGATGTTCTGCAACGCTAGTTTATACATAATTTATAATATCATGCTTTTATTAGCTTTTCGTAGCTGGTGGATTAGGGACACCGCTCACCCTCTGTCAGGTATATCCACATTGATCGAAGGGATGAACCAGCCAATCAAGGGACACACCCAACAGTTTGTCTATAATTTCCTTAACGTTTATCGACCAGTCGGTACTCGTTAATCGAAATTTCATCTTTTACTATATCCTTGGATATAGTATCTTTTTTGGATTGCATTCATCTTTATCATACGTCCGGTTTCAATCCGTTAGTTCCATTAGAATAAAGCTGCCTACGTCCGCAGGTTCATGCCAATAAATTGACAAGAACTTCTCAGAGGCACCGCAAGAAGGTGTAGGTCAGCACATTCACTTACTGGAGAATATGTACTCAGAAACATGTCTCCTTTCTAAATTGCCAGGTCCATGATTTGACATCCGGCTCCTGGGACAGTTAAATCTTGGACCGCGGCGATGTTCTCGGCCGATCTTGCGTTCCTTGAACGTACGGGTGTTGGCTGATTGTTTACTGAACCGGTCGGTCGTCTCAAATTTGGCCACTGAGAGAGACATTAGAAATCGCTCTCCTATGAAATTGAATGCAATGGATTTACGAAAGCCGAACATAAAGGGTTTGATGTTCTTTTTGCACATTCTCCAGTTACCGGCTATCGTCATTACTTGACAGGGTGTTAATTGATGTCTTAAGCCCACTTCGCTCTGTCGACATTGAGGGTTTCTTGAGCAGAAACGTTTGTCTTATTCAAAATGTATTTTGAAATGTTGACAGCTTATAAGTCTTAATACATAATACAAATACCTTGGGCCCAATGTTAACTTCCATACAACCTTTTGATTTATTTAAAACTGTTTTATCTATCACACAAAAACACAAGTAAAGGCAACAATTATGAAATGATATAAGTTAAAAGTCTTTCCAACAAAAGCTAAACACTCTAACGAGATGTGTAGAATATTAATTTAAACATTTCTTTTCAAAATATTTTAATCATCAGTGTGGCCATGACATGACTCCATTCAGCACAAAAACGAACATTTTCTTTTCAAACCTCTTAAAGAATCAAATAAACTCCTAAACAAAACCGTTGCCAATCATCCTACCTTGAGTGTAAATAGTTTACCCATCAAATTCGCACTGTGCGATTGTGTGGTTGCCACCCCTGCCTCGGTGCCCTCATTCTTCAAACCACATCATAAGGTGTATTATTACTCGCAGATAAACGAAACTAATTTAAACAGGCTTTTCACTTGACAACCTCATAAGCAAAAACACACAAGTTGCTTTAGCTAAGACATCCGTGCGTCGTCGTACCTATAGTAACACTTTCATGCCGCTTGCTCTGCACCTTGATCAGCAGGAGAGGCAGCTTCTTTAAATGGAGCTACACAGCGCGACACACAAGGTGGAATAGCACGGTGGCGGGCGTGGCGGGTTTGGCACAGTGAAGGGAGTAGAACGCATTAAGGTTGACACCCATAGATTCAGTGCGCATTCAACATTGCAGCTAAATTCCTTAGACCTGCTTCACGCTTCCATGGATTTTAATTGGTTTGAAGCTTGCATATTAAGCGAGAATGTCATGTGGAGGATAAGCAAAACCTATCATCCATCCCCTCACCCCTCCCCTTCCCATTGACATACCCATTAGGTACGCGTTAAGCAAATCTCTATTCGGAATTCGAGTTCAGATTCGCTTAGCGAAATGCAATTAATGAGTGGTGACATCTGAGGATGGATCACGATTCGCGATGTGCTACATGTAATATGGCCGCATGAAAGGCCTCCTTTTGATTACATGTTTTGCGTTAATTCAGGAGCGTTGTTGTCGCGTCGGTCGGTCGTCGTACTTCACACATTGCCATCATATCTACGGCGACCGCGACGGATAGCGAGGTGCGAGGGCGGCTCATGGGAGCGCGAGTGCTCTTCTATTTCTAGATCTGTTTTGAGTAATTTTTGACATTTTAGCCAAGTTTTGTTTTTCCTTTTTGAATTCTCGAGCGGTATCGCATGTTAATATTTAATGAGATGAAATTGATAAAATAGAACTAAGAATAATGAGCTGATGGGCGACTTGAAGTGTTAGGCATTTTTAGATCTCAATTTGCAATTATGTGCCATTTTTCTTTAAATGTTTACTTTTCCCCAAAAATTAAAGTTTTTATTTCTGTGTAACGCGCGCAGGTCGGACAAAGTGTTTGTACCGCAATTTAACGATGTCATTAATGCGGGAAATTAATTTTGAAAAATCTCTTCTGACGTTAACTTTGGGGGAGCCAGAGCAGAGGGGCGGGTGGTGTTTGTTTTTGCAAATAAGATTTGGCAGCAGTTTGGCTGATGTGCTAAATTGTTAATTAAACTTAGTCAAATTAATTTGAACAGAAACCTGAAGAGATTGGGTCTTTTTTTGTTTTATGTGTTTGATGAAAAGAAATTTAAAATGTTTGACAATAAAAATAGAGAAATTTATTGCTGAATTTGTCGAAAGAAACATTAAGGAGCAATGATTGTGTTTTATAGTTTGTGTCTACGATTTATTACGACCGAATAGTGGCAACGAAAATTTTTGGGCTTTTGACATTCATACAGTTAAAAATGATTCAATCGAAAGGCAAGCGTCATACGGTTTAATTTTGTAGGTGTCTAGTGGCAGAGAGTTACATAGTGGAGAGAAAGGAAGATGTGCTATAAGAGACATGGCGTTTTGAATAATTGTGTTAAGGAAATACAAATACAACAGTCTGTAACAGCTTTCGTACCTGCTGTTCGCATTAAAAGGTAGGGTCATCAGTCCACGGACTAAAAGATCATCATGGATTATTGCCTCAGTTGGGTGGTACGAAAAGTACAGAATCAAATAAGAGAGTCTGAAATCAAGTAGATAGATAGATAGATGGATAGATAATTTCTTTATTAAAAAAATATAAATTATTTACAATATTTTTCCTTTAAGAATAAGGACATGGCAATTCTGCCGTCTGCCTGAACGACATTTCATATGACAAAATACAGTGTGTATAATTATAAAGTAGTTAAATTCAAATAATAAAACATAATCATATAAGTTAACTAATTATAAAAAGTTATACATATTAATTAAAGCATCAAGTGCGCTTTCAACAATTTTGAGATGATTTGAAACACAAAATAATAATTTATCAATTTCATAATGATTTGAAATATAAAAGTTAGTGAGAGTTTAGAAACATTATTTGTAATTGCAATAACTGGTTGAGTGGTTGCTATAGAAAACTATTGCGATAATTAAGAGCAGTATTTATACACGGTTGACCATCCGGCGAGTTGGGGAGAGATAACTCAATTGAAAATGTAGCCGTCGAATCTCTTGAAGTAAGGGACACGTTGCAAAGAAGTGGGTTTTGTCTTCTGGTTCTCTGTGAGATCGGTTCGATGCGGCATAGAGTTGAGATTCAGTATTTCGACTCGGGTGGATTGATAATCGACTTGTGAAGGCTTCTTAAGTCCCTCCTCATAACTTTCAATATGTAGTGTGAATTGGTTTTAAGGTTTATAATGTAAAGAGGTGTTAGACCAGACTCCACATGTATAGCATAATTGGGGGTTGAAGAAGGCAGTCGGAACAAGCGTTTGCAGAAATATCTTTGCACGGCTTCAAACTCCTCCAATTGTAGATATCCAAAAATTTGAGTACCGTAGCACATGCAGCAGTTCACTGTTGCTTGAAAAACACGATATTTGGATGTATGATCGATTTTTTGGTTAGAGTAAAACTTAGGCCACATTACGTTTAAAGCTACTTTGGCTTCATTGCTTTTCTCTTTCACGTGTTTCGAAACATTCAGATTGTAAGACAGCAAAACATCAAGATATTTGAAATAATGAACGACCTCGATAGACGCGTAGTTCAGAGACCAGTTTTCTTCTGGGAGCCTTCTTCTCTGACGCGGTTCAAATATCATTATTTTTGTCTTGTAAGTATTGACGCACAGACTCCAGATTCACAAAACAAGTTAAGATTGTTGATTTGCAGCTGAAGGTAGATGGATTGTCAGCCAATAAAATTAAATCATCGGCGTAGAGTAAAACCTTGACTTGTTTACCGGCAAAGAGTATTCCTCCCGGAAGAACATCACACACATCATCAATAAACAAGGCGAATAATATCGGGCTTAATATACACCCTTGGGGGACACCTGTTGTGGTTTCAAACCATTCCGAAAATTTAGTTCCGTCACACACTGATGCAGTAGATGAGGCAAGAAAGTTGAGATAAAACATTAAGAATTTTCGAGAAATTCCTAACGATGAAAATTTGTACATCAAGGCATTTCTATTCACATTGTCAAAGGCTGTTTTGAAATCCACAAAACAAGCATATATGTAATTTCTTTTTCTGCTCTATTGCGAATATATGTTCTTGCGTTGAGAATCCCGATCGAAAACCTGATTGGAACATGCTGAGACGGTTGTTGTTCTCGATCCATTCCGTCAACCTTTCATAAAGAATAGAGGTTAGGATCTTTCTTAGCGAGTCCAGAATCGAGATTCCTCTATAGTTCTCCGTAAGTTAGAATCTCCTTTTTTAGAAATTGCGAATATAACCGCTTTGTTAAAGTTTCTTGGAACCAATGAGTCTTCATGAAGTGTGGTGAAGTATGCCAGTAGAAGATTTTTAAACGGTTCCGTACTATTCTTATAGAATTCGATCGGAATGCCATCTATGCCAGTTGCCTTGTTATTTTTCATCAAGTATTGAAGAACCGAAAGCAATCAGATCTGACGAAAATACAGCTGCATTGCAAAAGCGATGGCTCAAGAAACTTAAACTTAAAATGATCGCTATTATAGACATTCTGAAAGAATTTGAAGAAACTTTCAAAAATTATTCCAGGGATATCTATGAATACCACCAAAAAACGCTTTTAGAGCAAATGAAATTAATGACAGAGCTACATGAAGAATTTATGTGTAATTCAAAGGAAGAAAACCTGGAGGAATCGTACTTGAGAAAAAATGAATACAAAGGCATTAAGCAAGATGTCAACCGATTCCTTCTGGCAGTGGCTTCAAGTGTTTCGAAAAAAAAACAATAACTAAAGGAAAATAAAACTGACAACATGCTACCAAGTATCAAAATATCGACATTTCAGAGGGACTATTTGAAGTGGCAGCAGTTTTATGAATTGTTTACAAACATAGTTCATGCTAAATCTTCTCTTTTCACGACGGAAAAGATAGAGTACTTGAAAACTCACTTCAACGTATCGAGCATATGACGTTCTCCAGCGAAAACTATTTGAAGTGTTCCAACTGCTTATTCCATCAAGAACACACTAGATGACATAAAGGAAGGTCTAGCAGTCCTGAAGAACGTAGGATATGATACTTGTTCTCGGGGTCATTTGGTTGTCTACAATAAGATGAAGGCACTCGATACAGAATCAAGAAACTTAAGAACCTAATAAAATGCCCAAATTGAAGACCCTCTTTGATTTCCTCGAACGGCGATAACAGGCCCTAGAAGTTATGTCAATGAATAAGAAACAACTTAAATCAGAGGAACCAAAATCATCAGTTTGTAACCTTGCAAATGAAACTTAACCTTCGGAATGTCCTACATGCAAAGGCGATCATAAGATCTACGTGTGCCAGAAGTTCCTTAAACTAACAGCAAAAGAAAGATGAACACAATGCAAGCATGCTAAGCTTTGCTTTAACTGTTTGAGACATGACAAACAGTTTCAATGTTACAGTAAGAGATACTGGCAACACTGCAACAAAAAACACCATTCTGTTTTGCACATAGAATGAACTGATAAACCTAAACAAACAGAATCATCAAAGTCATCGCACAAATTAATCATAGCGAGTATAAAACAAAAATGTTTTAATTGCAAGAGCAATACTTAAAATCAGCAGTGGCAATGGACAATACACTAAAATACGAGCACTAATCGATTTTGAATCTCAGGCTTCACTTATCACCGACATAAAGATTACGTTGAGGTTAATGGCTTAGGAGCATCAAAAGCAGGAATGGCTAACAATATACGGTAGATGTGACGTTTTTACTGCAGACATCGAAAAAATGGATCGCCAAATTGAACTGCATAGAGATCATCAGGATTCAGGATTATCAAAAAAAAACTGTGGCGCGATCAAACTGTTATGCTAATGATGAATAAACAGTTGTCCATACAAATCTAACTGAGATTATGCTGCCCCTGCGACTCGCCGGCTTCCTATCACTATAGGATTTTAGATCCGAGTTCAGGTGTATGCAAACTCTGTACGGCAATGATATCCTTATTCGACTGAAATTTGTTTAAAATTTGGAAACACAAAAATAAGTCACAAAATCTGGAGAATTCCTTGGATGGAGCATTAGTTCGTAGCTGAATTTTGATGGTGGCGGTGGCGGAGATGTGACGTGAGCCAGTGTATTTTTACTGTCAAAAAAAAAAGTGGGCTGGGGCTGTTTTTTCTTCCATTCGGCGTTGAATATGTACATTTCTTTGACCATTTTGTCCTTCCCCAAAAAGTCAATCACATTTTTTGAATTCCCTAACACAGTTAATTACGGCAGATGTCTTCTTCTTCTTCTTCGGAGCATTTAAGTCGGTTGAAGTCGACTATGCACTGGTCTCTGGTATGTAGGACCCAGTGGAACCATGTATCGTCAATTACCATGAAATGACGCACGCAGAAACTCCTTCGGATTGCGCTTAAATGGCGACAAACACTTCTCTGAAGTGATGTCACGGTTAAGCTCGTTGTCCGGATTGAAGAAATCCGGCATCCATCACACACAGCTTTCTCAATCCCAAAATATCATGCTAAACTTTTGAAACGCTTGTCTCAGCTACCTCGCACGCCTTCAATAGGGGGTCTGGCAAAACTATATCGGAGATGTTGGTTGGTCAATAACCGACTTGAAACTGAATAAACCAATTTTTGATGGACGCTATTTAATGAGGAGAGTCCGAAGCACCTACCGGATATTCCATTTTTCAAAGATCTGCCGGCAATCCCGGTTTCACTCGTGGTTGAAAAAACAAATAAATAATGTTTACACTTGTTTAAGAGTCTTAGACAAAGCCGAAATTGCAAATTGGAACTATTTCTACAAAATCGTTCGGCTAATCATTTAAAGGCTTTCCTTATTATATTTGAACATAGCACCCACTACTCCACAACAAAAAGCAAATTTTCATAATGTGGCAGCGTGGCTCCACTGAACAACAACAACTACAACATACAAAATTAATGACCCAAAAAAATGTTTAATATTTATATTCCATTGCCAATAATAATTCAAATGATCTATTTATGAAATAACTCACTCAATACTTCATAACTAGACGCAAAGCAATTAGCATTATGGATTGTTATAAGCTCTCACATATCCCCCTCCCGCGGGCCCCTGCCCCAAAAGCGAAAAATTATTTATACAGAACGCAATTTTTTGTTTCTGTTTTGTGAGAAGAAAAATAAACTCACCATATGCAAACTACCCGCAGTTTAATGTATTAATTCGCAGTCTGAGTAAACACAATCTAATGTGAAATAAATTGTTTAAGTGCATGCTGCCCTGCCCGGCCCGACTGAACGACCGGACTGGGGCACTTATGAAATGTTTTTTTTTTTTTATTTACCCCAAAGAATCTGATGCTTGACTTAAATACAATCTTTAAGTATTTATAAGCAAAGCAAACAGGCAATTTAAATTGCCCGCAATAACAATTAGATCATTTTAATTTTACGATGCTGGCAGCAAGCGGTCGGCCGCGGCCGGCGAGACGGGCTGTTCATGTTCATTTTGTTCACTTAAATCGTCAAAATGACGGCTATTTTACTCAGAAATTAGTTCACAAACAAAATTAAGAGAATTTCAATTGAAATTGTTTTGGATTCTTAAATGTTTTCGAAAAGAAAGAAGAAAATCTCCATCAAGATTGCGTATTCATAAAAAAATTTAGATAGATTGGTTATGATGGGGTTATTCATATTGGGATAGCCACGAAATGATTTTCAATTAATTTTGTGTGAATCTTTCATTGCTAGCTTTATGGCTTAATGGAGCTAAACAAATAGCTGTGTTGTGTTTAATTAATTTTATTATAAACATTTTGTGTTAATGATCTCGTCGTGATGAGTTTTTTTTTTTTTGGAAAGATTTGGACATGGAGCTTTTTTTTAATGAGAAAATGTTGCACGTTTCTTACCTCTTTAACTGTGTTCAATTTTAAGGGACAAATGTTACACTTAGCGAGATAAATTCTGCTCTTGAAATTGTTATATGGTCTCAAAGAGAAATACAAAATGTCCTGAAATGTGCAAGCAGGGCATTTTTATCGGGCAAGATTAACGGTTTTGTAAATAGTCCTCTTAAAGTTTAACATGTTACCTATTGTATGTTTATTTAGGAGCATTTACTGCCCGAGGCAGATGCAAGATGTTTTGCAATTGGAGCTCCTGAGGCTTGCTTAATTATGGTATTCATGTTAGATCGCTAATTTCGAAACATTTATAAGTATTCTAATGTGTGAACATGTAATTTATATCCTCGAGGTACATACATACATCTTTTGACTTATTCAAAGGAAATAGTTAAACACGGTGCTTGGGCGTTAAATCTAATTGGTTACAGAGGTTATTAGGGAAAACAAATTACTCCAATACGAAATACGATATAAATCTATAAATAAACGTACATTGGTATGGTTAGAGTAATTTCAAAACAAGTTTTTCTATTTTTCTTTTTTTTTGGAAATTCTGCAATTTTGTTCATCATTTCTTCTGGAATGAAGGAAAAAAATTATAATGAGAAAATGGTAAATGATTAAATGATGAATAGGGTAACGGCACCAGTCTCCGGACAGACTCCAGTGTCCGGACGCTTTTGCAGTAAACAGGGAATAAAAAGAGAAACTAAACACAGAATTTGCAAACAACAACAAAATGATACCTATATATTTTTTTAGCAAACAAATAGTGGCAGACCTTGGAAAAATATACTGGGCTAAGTTGATTTTGTGCGATCTTGTAATCAAATTGAGAACTAAAGAGAAATATTAAATGCTTGCTTTTTTTTAATCAATTTTTTTCAGTATCCGGGGCACTGGTATCAAATATAGCAAAAATATAGTCTCCGGACAGCTCAAAGGTTTTATTTAACCATTTTTTTCCTTTTTGAAACGTTTAATTTTCTTGGCCAAAGTGATGTTATCATCCCTCTAATAGATATAAAACAAAAAACAACAGTTTTGTCTTCGATCGTCCGTAGACAAGATTTCAATCGTCCAGAGACTGGGTAGGAATATTTTGAAATTATTTGGGTGTCAATCGATGGAAAAATATCAACAATTTAAGGAAATATTTTTGGAAACAGTTGACATTGGAACATGTATTACAAATACAAATTCAGATAGATAACAGATGGGTTATGCGCCATTTAAGCGACGAGTCGTGAAGGTTCAAAATCGTCCAGAGACTCTGTTTTGATCGTCCTGAGACTGATCCTTTATTTTTGTATTTCGTCTGAATTAACAATAACTTAGAATTATATTCTGAATTATTTGGATGCCATGAAATCAGGAAATAACTACCAATGCAGAAAATGGTTTCTTCTATACTGAACACTTAACAGGAAAAAAGGATATCGAGTTTTTGATTGGGAATGTCCGGACACTCTATTTTCTATCGTTCGGAGACTAGAACAATCGCCTTTTCTTAGAAATCATCATTTTAAATTGATGCTTTAAGTTACTTTCAATTAATTTATACATCAAACTACAATCGAAGAAAAGATATTAACATTGAAAGTCAAAAAAACAAGATATCTGTTCGGAGACTTAAGCCGTTATCCTAAATGCTGAGGGAAATAATGAAGATCATCTTTTTTGTTGGTATGACTAAAATGAGAGTGTGTATAAAACATATCGATGTGCGTTTATTAAGTGCGGTCCTTGACCTGCTTGCTGTCATTTTTATAGCATGAAAAATATATTTGCATGAATTATGAGCCCCCAAAAACTAAGTTTTACAAAATGGTCTTTATTTCTCTGCTAACCGTATTCGTTTGCATGATATTTGTGAAAAAAGCTCAAATAGAAATTCTAAAATGGAGCGGTTCCTTTCAAGTCTTACTAAACTTTTTCGAATAATAAGATCCCAGCATACGAAAAAACAAATTAATGAAATCGTAGACGAAGTCATGTTCACATTTAACTGATCAGTGATCCTGATCACCGTTTACAAACAAAAATTTTCCAACAAGCCAAGACCATTTGCAAAATCATTTATTAGAATATTCAGAGTTGGCAGATCTAGTTTAGGATGGATGCGCAAAGTCCAATATATCTCATAAGTATCCCCCTTATTTATTTATATAGAAATGCGATAGCCTTAAAATTAATTACACATAAGGTTTTTAAAAATAACAAGATAACAATTGATACAAAAATAAGGTCCACAAATAAAAAGTAAAAAAAGATCACAAAATAAGAAAATCTGTAAAAAAACACGTATACGCCCGAGTGCACATTATCATTACGTCTCTAGTAGCTCGGCACGTTTCAATATTAATTTGTCCAATTGTTGACCATTCCATTACTGCATTATATTTAAGATCTGCGAAGTTCCTTCCAGTGTCAAGAAACCTTAGCGTAACCTCAGGTCTCTCGTTTGGGCTGTTTGTAGTTCTAATGTATTTTTTTAACAGAGTAGTAGAGTTTTAAGGAATGCAGTCATTTCGGTACTTTAGTTAAGTCACGAATAAGACTTCAGAAAAGTACTTCAACTGGGAAGGAGCAGTCTCCAGTCAGTACTTTTTTTTAACTTGCAGTCAATTGATAAAGTCAATTGACTAAAAGTTAATAAACTGCGGTGAGTCCTTATTTGATTATTTACTAAGCACTAACCTACTCATAAGTAATATTGGTAATGAGCCCACTTTTGTAACCAAGAATAGGAAAGAGGTACTTGATATTACACTTACCTCTGACTCGATCCATAATCTGATCTCAAACTGGCATGTATCAAAAGAGAATTCCTTCTCTGACCACAGATATATTCAGTTTGAGCTCAATGATGTGGCAAATATATCTACGGGTTTTCGCAACCATCGTAATATAAACTGGGAACGATATAGGGAGGTACTAGCACAACTGCTTGATCACAACCTTCTTAAAAGCCCCTCCACTAAAGATGAACTAGACCTTTCTGTGAATCATCTCACCGAAGCCTTCAACGAATCAATGAGAGCTTCATGCCCTGTAACCATTTCAAAGAGTAAAAAGAAACCTCATTGGTGGCACAAGGAACTAGAACCATTCAGGAAGAGCTGCCGCAAGCTCTTCAATAGATCTAAGTACACTAGATCTCCTTCTGACTGGGGCTTATACAAACAAGCTCTAAAGCAATATAAGAAAGAATTAAGGAAGAGTAAGAGATCTTCTTGGAGAAACTTCTGTGGTAAATTAGAAAATACTTCAGAAGCCTCAAGACTCAGGAGAATTCTCTCAAAAAGTCCAACAATACGCAGTGCTTTAAAGACAGATGCTGGCACGTGGACTACCACAGATGAAGAATCTCTTAATCTGTTATTAGACACCCACTTTCCAGGTAGCTCTAACATACTTAACGACTTAACATCAGAGTCTCAAGCTTCTACAAGCGATTTAGTTGATCTAATAACGCGGGAAAAACTGCAATTAGCCGTAGATAGCTTTGATCCATATAAATCTCCAGGACCAGACGGAATCATTCCGGCCGAATTACAAAAATGCTCAGACATGATCATTCCACCATTGGAAATCATTCTGACAAGCTGTTTAAGGTTGAGATATATTCCCAAAGCCTGGAGAATGGCAAAAGTAGTCTTCATTCCTAAAGCAGGGAAACCCTCCCACGTTAACCCTAAAGATCTACGACCAATCAGCCTATCATCTTTCCTTCTTAAAACCTTGGAAAGATTAATTGAAATTCACGTCAGACATAACTGAAAACCATGTCTCATTTCCACAGCTCAACATGCGTACTCTAAGGGAAAATCAGTAGAAACAGCACTTCATTCGCTGGTACGTAGTGTTGAATATTCCCTCAAATACAAAGAATATAACCTAGTAGCTTTCCTAGATATTGAAGGAGCCTTCAACAACGTCAGTTATCAGGCGATCACAACAGCAATGGACAAGCTGAAATTAGAGAAACCACTCATAGATCTTATAAGTCTCATGCTCAAAAGCAGGACAATAAATTCTAGCATGAGAAGTTTTACTACCACCAGATCGGTGAATCGGGGTACCCCCCAAGGTGGCGTCCTTTCGCCTCTCTTATGGAACATGGTAGTAAACGACCTACTAACATCATTGGAAGCAGAGGGTTTCAGGGTGATTGCCTATGCTGACGACGTTGCAATATCTGTATCTGGGAAACATCCCTAATTTTCTCGGAACTCCTACAATTGATATTTTTTCCATACAAATTTATTCTAAACTGTGTTTTTCCTAAACTTGACATTGTAATTAACTTGTTAATTAATCAAAGTAGTGTTAAATCGTCATATATTATACATAAAACTCATTTGCAAACAATTGACCAAGTGCTTCTCTTGCATACATAGTGCATTCTCAAAATAAGTCAACACAGTTGCTGCTTTCACCTAATCTTATTTTGAAAAAATAAATAAAATAAAAATAGAGTGGCGCGACGGCTCTTGAAGAGCCAAGGCCTAAGCGACTTACTCTCATCAACAATTCTCTGAGTGCGTGTGAAGAATTGAGGGGACCTACAATTTAACGCCGATTCCGAACGGTAAAGTTGAGAAGCACTTTTTTCATGACAGATTGATACTCTTGGAAAATTTGTCAAGTCTTCGCAAGAGGCAGTACCCGCGAAAGATGAAATAAAAACTTGGCCTGAGTGGGACTCGAACCAACGACGTTCGGCTTAGCAGTCAACGCACTTACCAACTAAGCTACGGGCGACTGCAATCTTATTTTGACCCCGTCAAAAATATCAACTAAAGGCCTTTCCCGGTGAGTGACATTTGTGTATATGTTCTGCCTTGAAGCATTTGAGACTGCATTGTATCCAAATCCGTACAATTTCGATATCGTTTCATGTTGAATTCAGTCTTTTCTACCTGGGCTATTGATTTTGTTGTACCGGCTGCTGATTGCATTTATTGGATAGATTTCCAGATGATAATGACAACGTTCTTTTGATAAGTATAATTACAACAACATATTAATACAAAACCTGTCATTAGTATTTGACAACAAATATCATTCATCGACTACATTACCGACGACACCATTTCATTGGTTTGTGTACACACTAAACTGAAACTGAGTACACTAAGAATCGAAATTTCTCAAACTAATAATTAAAATAAATTTTTCAAACAAAATAAGCAAAATGTCTAACTGCGAGAAATGCAACCTATTATGCGATTATATGATTGACTCGATAATGTGTTATGGAAATTGTCGTAAAACTTTCCATGTCCATTGCATAAATGCCAACTTCAGTTCAATCAAAGTCTTTAACAAAAACAAAGGATTTTATTATTTTTGCGACGATTGCGATCCATTCGCTGATAAAAATATTACCCGTGACCTTTTATCCAACACAACGATGATACAGAACCTACAAAAGCAGTTGAATCAACTTATTGATAAAGTAGACGATTTTTCAAATTGTTCGCTTGTACAGCGTAAACAAACAAGGAGCGTTACGTCGAATGCAGGCAAACGTAAGAGTAATGAGTTGGACATGACATTGGCTCATCCTTCAAAAAAGATAAACTCAGAGACAGAGGTACAAAATGTACTAAGCCTAATGGACTCTACTGATGCAAATAAATCCCCTTCAGAAACTCCAGTGAATACTGAAACACTAAATTCACCACAAATTGAAACTGACTCTGTAACACTCCAAGTCATTCCTACTACTGCTTCCTCATCGTCATCATCGTCATTATCATCATCATCAACATCATCAACATCAACATCATCATCAGCATCAGCATCGTCATCATCATCATCATCATCATCATCATCATCATCATCATCATCATCATCATCATCATCATCATCATCATCATCATCATCATCATCATCATCATCATCATCATCATCATCATCATCATCATCATCATCATCATCATCATCATCATCATCATCATCATCATCATCATCATCATCATCATCATCATCATCATCATCATCATCATCATCATCATCATCATCATCATCATCATCATCATCATCATCATCATCATCATCATCATCATCATCATCATCATCATCATCATCATCATCATCATCATCATCATCATCATCATCATCATCATCATCATCATCATCATCATCATCATCATCATTATCAGTATCACCATCATCGTCATTGATTCTACCAACAAAAACGACTACATCTTCTTCTGAACCTTCATCTAATAGTTCCATTATTTCATCATCTCCAGCCACACACACTCAACACATAAATATATCACCTATTGTATCAGGTCTTAAGGTAGTTGAAGGTCAAAGGATTATTTTTATTTAAAAGCTTGATCCTGCAACAAATGCTTTAGATATCAAAAACTTTATCAAAGCCAAAATTGGTACATTGGATCAAGTACTTGTGGAAAAAATGTTCCAACGAAATTTCTCTAAATACTCGTCATTTAAGATTAGATGTCCTGACTCTCTCTTTCATCTGCTTAATTCTATTTCTTTTTGGCCCACTGGAATTATTATGCATGAGTTTGAGAACAGAAATTCTAAAAGACAATCACACCATTTTCCCCAACCACTGACAAAGTATGCCTACCGCTTCAACAACTACAAAAACTGATGATTTATTATCAGAATGTAAACGGACTACGAACTAAAACAAATCGGTTCTATATAAATGTAAACAACTTACCTCACGACGTAATTGTGTTAACTGAAACCTGGCTATGTAACTCAATTGCTGACACAGAACTCTTTGACAAGAACTTTCAAGTTTTTCGGCGTGATCGACATTCAATTGACGAATCTACAATAGTTGGAGGAGGGTTATTAATAGCTGCTAAAAACTCTTTTATATGCTCGTTGGTAAATGATTTCCAACAATTTGACTTCGAAATGTTGAGTATAAAAATAAAAATGGATTTCGGTAGCCTATATATAGTTGCTGCCTACATACCACCAAGTTCTAACTACAATATATACAAACAAATTTATGATAGTTTGGAAAATTTATTTGAAAATATAAATCCTGAGGATGAAATCTGCGTGTTAGGTGACTTCAATCTACCTAATCTTGAATGGTCCAAGAATGACAATAACGAAGAATATTTTCCGATAAACCCATCTAATGACATCGAATTTACCACAATCGACACAATGGCCTCTCTAGGACTCATTCAGCTTAACTCAATCAGAAACTACAATAACAAAATACTGGACCTTATTTATATTTCTGACATCGTAAATGCTGACACTGCTGTTATTCAAAGCGACATAAAACTTTTAAAAGAAGATCGACATCATCCTGCATTGACAATATCCTTAAGCTTGAATGTTTGTAATCTTGATACCACCTGTGATAATCAAATTGAATTTGACTTCAAAAAATGTAATTTCAATCAACTTTTTAATGACTTAAATCTTTTGGACTGGGATTCAATATTTATAAATTTAAATTTAGATGATATGGTTTTTAAGTTCTATAAAATATTATTTAATTGTTTTTTAGAGAACATACCTCTCCGTAAAATTAAAGCCAAAGATAACAATCCACCATGGTTTGATCGACATCTTAAAAGCTTAAAAAATAAAAGGAATAAGGCGTGGGTAAAATATAACAAATCTCATACTGATATTGATTATGGTATCTACCAAGAAATCAGAAATGAATTTATTAACTATTCAAATTGCCTTTATAACGAGTTTGTTGCAAATACTGAACGGGAACTTAAGACGAATTCACGAAATTTTTGGAAATATGTTGACTGTAAGCGAAAATTTGACGGGTTTCCTCCAAACATGACATATAGAAACGAAACAAGCCATGATCCACAAGAACTTTCAAATATGTTTGCTAATTTTTTTAAAACTGCGTATGAAGATTCTTTTTCAACAAATAACAACTCTATAGATTTTACAAATACTTATCAGTTTCCTCACTTGGCTCAGATAAATTTAACAATCTCTGAATCTACAATACAAGAAAAAATTCTAAAACTTGACGAAAGCCTTAGTCCAGGCCCTGACGGACTGCCTTCATTTATGTTAAAAAAGTGCGCTAAATACCTTTCATACCCATTGGGGCATATGCATAAAAATCAAGTAATTACTAGTAGTAAATACTTGAAGTAAATACTAGATCAACAAGTAAAAGCTCAGATTCGTAGTATTTACCTCATTTGGTATGCATAAATAAAAGTAAATGCTAGCAAGCATTTACTAGTAGTAAATACTAGATTCATCCAAGTAAAAACTACATATTCATCGGAAGACTCAGGCATTTACTTACAGCAATTGAAAAATAAAGTAAAATGGAATACTATAGACTTAAGTAACAAGAAAAACCTTAACTTTGCTTTAATTAGGTATTTAGATTTCATCACTTTGATCTGAAGTATTTGTTGTTGATTTTTTAATTATACATTTTCATACGGTGCGTGGTTGTTTCATAGTCTTGACAAAAAACGAAAATAATTGTCGTCGGGTTTCATATACTTCGCAACAACAAAACATTATTAGAGTTGCCACGTTTTTTAATTGCACCCGTATACAATTTTGTCACATTGAGATATTGAGAATCGACTTTTAAGCTGACCAAAACATCGTTCTATGATGACCCTCTCTTTTGTATGTAATTTGTTGTAAGATTTCACCTTGCTCATGATTGGGTTTCTATAAATGGTGTAATTAACCAAGTGGCGATTCCATATCCCTCATCTGCCTAAAGAACTGTTTTAACTGAATTTCTTAAAATTGGTTCAAGAAAACTGTTTTTCCAAATCCTGGAGTCATGAACCTGACCATTCACAAAAAACACTTGTAAAACATTGTTTTACATCACAGGTGTCTCTATATGTGTGCAATCCAAGGCTCCAATACAAGAAGGAAAGCTGTATTTAGAAAGCCAACCAACATTTACTTTTTCAAAGCGGTAAAGCATTTTGAAATTATTTGTTGCTGGTGATCTTCGTTCCTTGTAAACTTGTTCAGTATTAATGTGCAAAAACGCGGCCATTTGACAAGAATATTGAACCGATCGCCTTAAATGTTGATTTGCAAATGAAAATGTTCGTTTCAAACACCCAAAAGTATTTACTAGCAAATGTTCAAGTTACTCTTTAGCAACTTGGAAAAATTGAAGTAAATACTAGTAGTAAAAGGTTTTTATGCATATCACTTTAAGTATTTACTACCAAAATTCATCCATACCTAGTAAATACTTATACTTCTAGTAAAAGCTTTTATTCAAGTATTTACTTGAAGTTTATGCATACGAAAAAAAGTAAATACTATCAAAATTGGCTAGTAAAAGCATTTACTACCGTTTATGCATATGGCTCATTGTGTGTTCTGTTTAACCAGTCATTTAATTGTTCCCATTTTCCACTCATATGGAAATATGCTTTCTCAAACCAACTCATAAAAAGGGTCCTAAGCATCTTATATGCAACTATCGTCCTATAGCTAAGCTGTCTGTTATACCAAAATTGTTTGAATCCATTGTTTGTGATGTTCTTTCCTTTAACTGTTCTTCTGTTTTCTGTGACAATCAACATGGTTTTGTGAAGAAAAAATCGACCGTTACAAATCTACTCGAATTTACAACATATTGTATCGACTCTTTCGAAAATAAACAACAAGTTGACTGTGTATTTACAGACTTTAGCAAAGCATTTGACAAACTTGCCATAAAGTACTTTTAGGGAAATAAGAAAGAATTGGACTAAATGATAAACTAATAGCATGGATATCTTCTTACCTAACAAACAGATATTATTGTGTTGCGTTCAAAAATGACTATTCCAATCCGTTTATTGTCAATTCTGGTGTACCTCAGGGTAGCCATCTTGGTCCATTGTTATTTGTTCTGTTTATAAATGATCTCCCATCTGTCTTAAGAAATTCTATGACTTTAATATACGCCGATGACGTGAAAATATTTCGAAAAATTAATTCCCTAACGGACTGCGAATTGTTACAAGATGACTTACTTCGTCTATGGGAATGGTGCAATACTAATCGTTTATTGTTAAACATTGACAAGTGTAAAACTATGAGTTTTACACGAAAACACAATATTCTTGACTATAACTACACGTTAAACTCTTCAAACCTGGAAAAATTGACTCACTTCTCAGACTTAGGTATCATTTTGGACTCAAAACTATCTTTTACTGACCATTTTAACCACATTGTGAAAAAAGCTAATAAGACACTAGGTTTTATAAAAAGATTTGGCAGGGAATTCCGAGATCCTTATGTCCTTAAAACTCTGTATGTATCGTTCGTCAGATCAGTCCTTGAATACGGTTGTGTAGTTTGGGCCACTTACTACTCGAATCATATCCATAGACTTGAAGGTGTCCAAAGAAGATTTCTTAGATTTATTCTACGTTTTTTCCCATGGTCCCATGATTCAGCTTTGCCTTCCTATTCCCTTAGGCAACAACTTATAGGTCTTCCATCACTAACTAGTCACCGTAAGTATTTGCAACTATGCTTCATTGTTGGAATTTTGAATGGATCCATTTCGTCCCCATCAGTATTGTGTCGTTTCTACTTTAACATAAGCCGAAATTACTTAAGAAATCGAGTGCCAATTCGAGCAAATCTTGGCCGATCAAACTATGGTTCCAACAGTCCAATTAACCAATTAATAAAAATATATAATGACAATAATTTTCTTTTAAACTCTGTTAATCAAAATATAAAATCTGACAACTTCAAGATACATTTTTACGTTCATTATTTAAATTATTAACTTTATGTTTGATGTTATTACTAGTAATGTTTAATAATTATATTTATGACTATTTAATTATATTACTGTGTATTATAATACATATATATATTTTTTTTTTTAGATATAAGTTTTTCTAAAATATAAGTTTTTTGTTAACCTAGCGTTAGTATTAAACGTAATGAAATAAATAAATAGGCTAACAAATTGGGCTAAGCAATGTGGCTTGGACGTCAATCCACACAAAACAGAACTTGTACTCTTTTCGAGAAGGTACAAAGTTCCTCAAATTAGCCCACCCAAGATTAGAGGAATACCAAGCTAAATATTTAGGCCTCATTTTAGACAAACAACTAAATTGGAAGGCAAATATTTATGAAAGAGTAAAAAAGGCTACCGTAGCGCTTTTTACTTGTAAAAAGGCCATAGGATCAAAATGGAGCTTCTCCCCAAAAATAACCCAGCAAACATTTTCATTCAGAACTGAATCATAATGAAATCAAAAAAGTGAACAACTCGACCGAAAAAGAATACAGAAAAGAATCATTTTGAATTATTTTACCTGGGCTCTTAGACACCGATTTGAATTATTAAAGGGAATCATTTAGGATTTTAAAATTCTTCATTTAAATGAACGTATATAATGTTCTATATATTCGTTTAAATGATTACTTCATGAATCTTGTCTGAATCATTTAAATGAATATAATATGATTCGTTTAAGTGAAGGTTTTCAGTTCAATTCCATTGAACTAATTCATAATTTTAATTTTTTTTTCAAGTTTCTTCTCCTTTGTGCTTCTGCAAAAGAAAAGGAATAATAATGAATAATGTACGTATTTGTTTTCTGAAAATAATTGAACATTTTTTATATTATTTATAAATATTAGTACTTACTTAAATGCGTCAGCTCTTAACGAAATCTTTGATGAAGTCAGGAATGTTAGTATTAACAATGTTTCACTCTTTTCGAGACAAGGTGCCGTTATCATTACCCCTTTGCAAAAAAAATAAGGAAAACAAAGATTACGCAAGTTCGTTCTTCTTCATTTATATACCAGGATCCTTTTTTGAGATTTGCTTGTGTACATTCATATTTAGCTCACATACATGAATGAAAACAAAATGTCAACATACTCGTTTTGTCTTGCAAGTAAAAGATTGTAGATTTTTTGTCTATCGTCAGAATTTAATCAAATAAATGAAGGTTTTTTGAACAAATATTCTTCACATTGTGTGAAGGAAATCTGAACCTTCACCAAAATGTTTGCTGGGAACCCACTGGCTATACACTTCGGTAATCAGACCGATACTCATTTATGGAGTTGTCGTATGGTGGACCGCACTGGACAAGATGGTAAATCTAAATAAGCTCATCAAAGTTCAGCGGTCAGCAGGTATGTGCATCACAGGAGCACTTCGCTCAACACCAACCGCAGCCCTGGAAGTGCTTTTAAACCTAACACCTCTTGACATCTTCTCCAAAATGGTGGCAGCCAACACATGTGTGAGGCTTAGAGCCACCTCTCAATGGAACAGTAACAATACTGGACATACTACTATTCTAGACAATTTCAGATCTATCCCAGATCGCTTAGATCCCTTCAAGATCCTCCTGGGAAGAAGGGAGACCCCTGGAAGACAATGCGGTACACTTCTATACAGACGGTTCAAAGACCGATTACGGAGTTGGAAGTGGTATCTATTCAGAACAACTGAATCTCAGTCTATCATACAGACTTCCCAATCAATGTAGTGTATTCCAGGCAAAAGTAATGGCAATTAAAGAGGCACTATCCTGGCTCAAAGAAAACGTTATATCTTGCAAGGATATACGAATCTTCTCGGACAGCCAAGCCGATCTCAAATCTCTCGCGTCTGTCTCCACAAACTCTCAAATAGTCCACGATTGTCGATCATCTCTGAATGAGATGACAGAACAGTTTAATATTCACCTCATTTGGGTGCCGGGCCACAGAGACATTCCGGGAAATTGTAAAGCCGATGAGCTCGCCAAAAACGGAACACTTCTGCCTAATGTTAGACAAAAACATAACATAGGAACAACACTTGCTACATGCAAATATCTTCTCAAACAATATGCTCTAGAATCAACCAATGCTAGATGGTCACAGGGTACCACCTGCCTTGCAACCAAGCAAATATGGCCAACCATAGACTTAAAACCGTCAAAAGGCTTGATATCCCTGAGCAGACAAAATATAAGCTCTACAATTGGAGTAATAACAGGACACTGCCTCATAGGTAGACATGCTCTGAGGCTAGGGGTCTACAAAAATGACTTCTGTAGAAGCTGCATGGACGAGGAGGAAGAGGAAACAGTCCAACACCTTCTATGTACATGTCCAGCACTCTCCATTAGAAGGAATAACTTTCTCGGTAATCCCTTCTTCGATAATACCAGCGAACTGGCAACGATCGACACAAAATGTCTCTCTAACTTCATTAAAAGCACGAATTGGTTTGTTTAAGTTCATTACTCTCCCATGAGTATTTTGTGGTATCACAACGGATCCTTGAGGTCTAAGTGTGTCAACAACAACTAGACAGCCACTACAACCTAACCTAACCTAACCTAATTAACTGCAGTACTTTTTAACTGGCTTTAGTCAGTTTAGTCACTAAAAAGTCTTTTAACTTAAGCGAGTTTGATTTTAGTCAATAAGTCTTTTGACTGCAGTCAGTTAACTTTAAGTCAATTGACTTTTTCTTATTCTTTTTGACTAAAAAGTAATAAATTGAATTTGAGTCAATAATATTGAGTCAATACTTAGAGGCAATAATTTACCCCAGTGTGGGATATGAACGAATGCATTTGCTGTCTAACTTTCAGAGGCCAGGGCCGTATACTGGGGTAAATTATTGGACGAATCCATAAACAGGATTCTTCACAATGTGAATTCAAACAAAGAAATCCCCGTTTACTTCAGTACTTCAATAGTATTGACTCTATAGTATTGACCAGTGGCATATTATCCTAAAGGCAAACTAGGCACGTGCCTAGGGGCGTGCCAACAAAGGGGCGCGCGGGTGCAGTAATTCTTACAAGTGGCAAATAATGCGACTTGATACGTGGTTGTTAAAGTAACAAACTCGTGAACTCGAATTGCACTTGCATCTTTTGTTAAAATAAAAATCGGTCCTGAGCAATTGCTCTTACAGAACAGACTACAGAGTCACCTCGGTTTTCCAAGTCGGAAATCGACTTAGCTTTCTTCTAATTTTGTAAGCGTTTTTGAATAGGTATTGATTTTACTTGAGGGAACCTACAATTTAACGCCGATTCCGAACGACAAAGTTGAGACGCACTTTTTCATGATTGATACTCTTTGAAGTTTTGTCAGTTCTTCGCAAGAGGCAGTACCTGTGAAAGATGAAATAAAAACTTTATGGGCACGAGTAGGACTCGAACCCACGACGTTCTGCTTAGCAGCCAACGCACCTAACCACTAAGCCACGGACAGCTGATCAATTCTTCACATGCACCCAGAGAATTGTTGATGAGAGTAAGGCCCTCCGCACACGAAGCAACTGTTTTGCAACTGTTTTGCGACTAGAATCGCAAATCAGTTGCTCAAGCAACTTTGTATATGAAGCTCTATAGGAGAGCTCACACGCTCGACTGAAATGAAACCGGTTTGCAACCGGTTTGCAATCGGTTTCCAACTAGTTGCACGCAACTGATTTTGTAGGTCGAATTTGAGTTGCTTAAGCAACTTTTTTTGTTTTTGTTATTAAAATTATATTATTACTAGCTGGTACCCGCGGCTTTGCCCGCGTTAAGTTAAAGTTAACTTATTATTTTAATATGGTGTTGTACAGGATGTAAGGTGAAATAATGAAAAGATTCTGGGCATTGAACACCCGTGAAAACGCATCGCATATAGCTGTCCATGGGAGAAGCACAGCTTTTCTTGATTAGAGAACTAATTACATATCTGAATTTTTCCTAGCTTTGCAACCTTAAATTCTATGCTCTCTCTATGCTTGCTAAATTCGTGTTCTCGCAGAGTTTTCCGAGTTCCAACCCAAAATTTTCCATTTTTCCGTTTGCACCTACAATTACATGCGATTTTCCCATTGAAAACCAGTGAGTCTTCGGAGTTTTTCATCAAGAACTTTCTATTTTCCATTGGAAACCACATTTTGAAACCTTTTTTTGAAACAAAAAATTCCAAGCAAAAAATCATATTTCTGCCCTTTGTTTGGATTTTCCAGTTTTTTCAGTTTTCCCACTATTCCATGAAGTTCTTACATTTTTTTTTTCACAGAAACCACCACAACAGTATTAAGCATGAAAATTTCATAAATATCTGAGGGGCCATTTCGGATTCCATTGGATATATACATACATAATTATGTACATACATTTTTATAAAAAGAAGAAGATAATTTGTAATACAGGAGCAAGTTCGTACGACCCAGTCGTGCACATATTTTTTAAATTTTCATTGGTGTTTCGCAATAATTATTGAATCAATAACTTAAGTTTCGTCCAACCGTCCTTTCTCAAATCCTTCAAAAAAAAAAAAAAACAAATGTTCTGAACAAAAAAATATTGACAACCTATCGTTGGAGAAAGCAATCCGCGGTTCTGGCTCATCTATCAGCGGGACTATCGTCACCAAATCCACCCAATTATTGGCATACGCAGACGACATTGGAAGGAACCCACTTAACTAAGTACATGGTGGCCCCGTCTGCTGAAAACGTTAGCAATAGTAGAAGAACAACTATTGGGGCGGAGGTGCAACGAATTCGAAGTGGTGCTATAGTTCAATTAGCTTGGATATGTAGTAGCAGCCGATAAGAATATGGAAGAAGAAATACGCAGGCTGCCGGCTGCTCAAAGCTCACAGAACCTACTTAAGTCTTTCAAGGCTATTTATATCCTAAAAGGTTACCATTGCATTACTTCTAAACTGCTGCTTTAAGACGATAGTCTTAAAAGTACTCACCTACGGATCTAAGACCTGGGTGCTTAGCCAATGGCACTCTGAATTCTTAGTTCTCCCTGTTTGTGAGGAAGGACGATTCTGGAGACGATATAACCTTGAGCTATGTATGTATGTATATGAAATCTAAAAAAAATTTAGCGTGGTAGACTCTAGTGGGCACCAAGTTGTATGACCGAAGAGGAACGGGTCGGGAAGTCTTTTGAGGTACAATTAATGGTAGAACACAGCGTTGCAATGAATGTACACCACGACGCTCACAGCCTGAGGGTGCGAAACTGGATTTCGATTTGATTTGATTTTGTTTATTATACAGATTGTCCATTTAGGACATTTATCTAATTTCTTAGCATCGATTTGGAAAACCTTGGACATTCGTCTCCAAGTCTGTGCATCGAAGTAACAAAAGGTTCCTCGTTCTTTCGTACCGTTCTTTTCATATTGATTAAGACCTGGAATTCGAGTTATCCAAATTTTATCTTCTATGTGATACCGACATTCTCGATTATGTAATTCTGCAGCGGCCATCAATTGCATAACATCACCAATATTTGTGTAGAATAGAAAGAATAGCAGGTCTTCTTGCAATTAAGGACAGATTTCCCCAGGATATATGGAAGAACTTGCTGATCCGGGTTGTGGCTCAGATGAAGGGGGAAAATTCATTATATTTTCTTTGTCCGTATACATATGTATATGTGTGTACATATGTACCTATACATACATACATACATACATACATATAGCAAATATAAAATTTTCTAAAATTTTTTCGACTTGACAATTTTCGAAAATTTAAATCGATCAGATTTGTTTTTTTTTGTAGTGAAAAAATATTTTTTTTTAACATTAGCACCGTTTGTCATTTGATTGCATTTGAACAATATACATTTTATTTTTTAAACCTTCTACCCTAATACCTCTTGCGTTTAGAGAAAAAATTAGGAAAATCGGTCAACCAGTGCGCCCGCTCTTGAGAAACTGTTAGTGTTATATTATAGGTTAAGTGTACAGTTTTCACGTAAATTAACAGAATTGCCACAGTCTTGGAAGGAGCAACTTACTTTTGATAATATATATAAAATTTTCGAAGAATGTTTTCCCAATTAATCCTGGTTCATTTGCAATAAACCGTCATTGTAGATGTCACAACTCATTGTTTTGAGTATATCGTTCTAAACAAAAGGTTATCCCTAACTTTTTTCGACTGCTCTGACTTGCAAATATATTTTTGTGGTTTCTGATTGTTATCTGTTTTGATTAACATAATTTGTTTTATTTTAATGGAGGTATAGCCTATATCTATTATATAATAATATTGTATTTTCTGTGATAGAATTTTATTACCTAACGGATAAGTTTTTCCGAAGGTTTATCTTTTTATGACAAAGCAGAGTTTCCTGGGTCAGCTTTTATTAAAATACAGCTTAAATTACTACTATCCTTAGGATTGTGTTTTCTGTGAAAGTGAAAGAATTATTAAAATTAGTTTTTTTCGAAAACAGAGATAGATAAATTTCGCTGAAATACCAGGCGTTAAATTGCTTGAAACAGTTTAGCAGAAAACTGTTCTTTGAACCATTTCGACAAAGAGGGTCTCGTCTTGTCATATTTTTTGTCCTTACCACAAAATTGAAAATCCTTATATGCACTCTTTATGAATGGTATGTTTACAGTTTACAGAATGGTTTGAATAATTTTTCCATACTTTTAATCCTTCTACATAGGATTATGAATGTTTGCAGCCATAAGGCTGTCCTTATAGCTACCTTCAAATATCTGTTATGTCTTATGGATCATTCTCTTTAATTCTTCAAAAGAAAAATGGCTTTGTTTTTACCTCGCCAAAAAATTCATTGAAATTACCCCTCTCGTAACTCTGACTCTGACCATTGTTTTAATTTTCATTGGTCTTTCTTATTTAATCAATTTTACTAAAGCTTCGTTGAATCGTCGAAATTCTTTCAAATCCTTTCTCCAATCCTACGAATAAAGAAAATATCTACAGCGTCACATTTTCAGTGGACTTCGATAAGGCATACACAGACGACATAAACATCTTTGGAACCCAGAAACTGTACAATCTAAAATCCTCACTTATCCAGATCGATTAGGTTGCGGCAAACCTGGGGCTGCATATAAATGATATAAATGGGGGAAAAACTAAGTTCAGAAAATGTTAGCAATAGTATAGAAGAACAAAGCTTCAATAAGGTTCATTGGATCAGTGTTAGCAGTCGATAATAATAATATGGAAGAAGAAATACGTGGGCGGGTGCTCAAAGTCGACAGAGCCTACTTTAGTCTTTCAAGGCCATTCGTACAATTTCTTGGAAGCTGCTGCTGTATGCCTATAACACGATAATAGTCTTACCACGGTCCACGGATCCGAGACTTCGATGCTTAGCCAAATGCACTCTGGAGGCGCATTCGAGAGAAAAGTCTAATGGAGAAAATTTGGCCTCGTTTGTGAGAAAGGAGGTTTCCAGAGACGATATAATAATATTATATTGTTAATTAAGCTTGGTATACCCTAGTGGGCTGGACACGTATAGCTCGTATGAGCAAAGAGGAACCGGCCCTGAAAGTTTGTTGCGATAAAATTCATCGTGAGACAACGCGACAGACCAAATTTGAGCTGGAAGGATGGCGTAGACCTGGACGCCCAAAGCCTGAGGGTAGGGAAATAAATGGTGACGGCGGCGGCGCGGCGCGGCGGCGTCGGGATTCATGGAGGAACTTACTGTGTCAGACCGGATCTCTGTTGTGGCGCAGATAAAGAGAAAAACTTCATAGGTCAGGCCGACGATGATGATGGTGATCTACCTATTTAATCCTTCATAAACTTTTGTTGCTACATTTGTATCTTGCCTTCATGAGAAACGCCCTCGTACATATAGAAAATAATCAATTTTGAATCAAAATAATTTTCGATTTGACACAAAATAATTTTCAATGACTGAAATTGATCAGATTTGTTTATATTTTGCTGCAGTGAAAAAAGAAAAAAGAAATCATATTCTTAACATTGGCACCACTTGTGATTTGAAAAGTATACATTTTATTTTTTCTAAACCTTCTACCCTAATACCTTTTGCATTTAGAGAAACAATTAGGAAAATCGGTCAACCAGTGTGCCCGGTTAGCGAACGAACACAAAAATTAGGCTGTTCTTTTATATATATAGATATATAAAAACAGATGTGTTTGTTTGTTTCTATGTCTGGTATGGACTTCTAAACGGCCCAACAGATATTTATGGATTTTGCATGTTGTATTTTTGGAATTTTTTTGGCATTGGAAAAACCATACCGAAGAGTCGGAAAACTGGAAATATGAAATATGATATGATACACAGACGTGAATTTGGTTTCTTGCATGTTCTTTTTGTTAAAGAATCGCTTATCGAATAGAAAAATAGAAAGTTCTTGATGGAAAACTCATTAGAGTTGTAGGTGCTTTGGTTTTCAAATGAAATATTGTTGATATAAGACCGCGAATTTTAGGTGCATTCGTTTTCAAATAGAAAAATAGAAAATTGTTGGTGGAAAACTCGGAAAATTAAAAAAAAGAGTGAATCATTTGATGGTTGGGTTGATAACATTTAGGATTTTGATTACGTAAAGGTAAACGATATTGGTAAGATACGTGGTGTTTAATCATTCAAGGAGTTTATCTGAAGAAGTTTAATTGGGATGAAAAGGGCTTGGTTTGTTTGTATGTCTGGTATAGAGACCATGCCATAAAGTCTGCATTTCAAATTTTTCTGTATGTATGGATGGGTCCAATGTTCTATTCGTACAAGTTTTCTTTGTCTTCAGTACTGGTAATAGTCAATTAAATCGTCTTCGTTTGACATGTTGAATAGTTTCTTAAAAAATTGTGAACAAAAAATTCAAAAATCAAAATTCGGTCGTACTCGTGTGCGGAGAGAAGTCACAAATCGATCGCAAACTAGTTGTAAAACAGTTGCTTGAGCAACTGATTTGCGACTCTAATTGCAAAACAGTTGCTTCGTGTGCGGAGGGCCTAAGTCACTTAGGCCTTGGCTCTTCAAGAGCTGTGACGCCACTCTATTTATTTATTTTTATTTTATTTATTTTACTTATTGTAGGGGCAAATAACCAAATGGTCGAAGTTCATCAGCGGTTGGCAGAGATTTCGACGGATTTAAAACCTAATTTTTCTGCTTTTTAAGTTCTTTCTAGATTGATTTTCGGGGCAATCCGATTTGACAACCGAGTTGCCACTAGGTTTGCATAAGAAACAACTCGAGTTAACTTGGTGTACGTTTCGGTAGATCATTAATTAACCAAATTTGTAAGATCTTTCGGACAATACTAATAGATCTCATGTTAACTAAGTCTCTTTTTCCTTGGCCCCTATTTGAACGCCTTTTCTTTAGGCGCGGTGAAGAGATTTCGGTCAAACTATAGTACTAGATATTACTATACAGGGGCGCCAGTGAAATGCTTGCCTATGGCGACCTCAACCTTTAATCCGCCACTGGTATTGACTCAATATTATTGACTCAAACTCAATTTATTACTTATTAGTCAAAAATACTAAGAAAAAGTCAATTGACTTAAAGTTAACTGACTGCAGTCAAAAGTTAATTAACTGCGACTTTACTGACTGTAGAGTAGGTACATAAATTTTGTCGGCAATAAAAAAAATGTTGAATTAGTTTCAGAAAATAAAGACTTTCTCTGTTTATTTGTGCAAAAGCACGAACTAGCACCGTTCTTAATTAATTTAAACGCTGGCAACCTCAGGTTAAAATTAATAGTTTTTCAGTGAATCTGGAAGCAGCAATAAGGAGAATATCAGGAGCTGGGTTATTTGTAACAGCTTGAAGAGTTCTTTATGGAGGGTTGTTCTCAGTTCGAATATTCCATTTGCCTTTCTTGCTGTGGGTTGTTCAAATGTGCAATTGTCTTTAAGAAAGTACTGTTAGATTCCAGTATCAAAAGTAAAAAAGCAAAAAATCGACTTAGCAACAATTACAATCTTTATTCCACAAGAAGCAAATTGAGAGTGAGTTTTAAGTTATACATTGCTCTATGTAATTGCATTGACAAACATAAGAATGGATTAAGAAAAGTAATAATATGATAATTCAACATACAGTGGTACTCAAAAGTAATTCATTTTAACAGTCCCCCTCAATGCAATTTAACATATTAAATAATAAATAATAGGGATTAATTTTCTTTAAAATTATAAATTAAAATTAGTTACAATTCAAATTGAACAAAAGAAATTAGTGGTTTATTTAAGAGTTGTCTTTAAAATACTTAATTCCCATCAAATTTGAAAGTTTTTCATGTTGAGTTCTATTCAGATTTTTTGTTAGGACATCAGCTATCATCTCAGTTGTTGGGATAAATTTCAGGTCAATGACACCATCTTTAAAGAGTTCACGAACAAAGTGGTACCGAACATCAATGTGTTTACTGCGAGGATGAAAGACTGGATTCTTTACAAGCTGCTGTGCACCTAGGTTATCAGAATAGATTAATATATTTTTATGCGATACTTTTTTCATATTTAAATTCATTTAAGAAATTAAGAAGGTATAATGCTTCTTTTGATGCCTGTGAGAGAGCCATATACTCTGACTCCGTACTACTGAGAGCTACTGAGTTTTGTTTTTTCGACTCCCAAGACACTGCGCCACCTCCCATAAGAAACACAAAACCTGTGTATGATCGACGGTCGTCGACGTTTCCTGCCCAATCCGCATCTTCATATCCAGTTAGGCTGGCAGTTGTCTTCATGTATGTAAGCCTCGCGGAACTCGTAGTTTTGAGGTATCTTAGAAGATGTTTCGCAGCAACGAAGTGATCTGAATAGGGCTCAACATTGAATTGTGAAAGCTTGCATACGGAAAACATTATGTCTGGACGCGTTGAAACTGCAATATAGAGAAGTGCTCCTATCAGCGATTGATATTTTGTGGAATCAACACTCTCTCCATTCCCTGACACACCCCTTGTCAACGTAATTTTAGGCTCCAACGGAGTGTACCTTGGCTTGCAATCGATTAAATTAAATTTCGAAGAAAGCTCCTGAATGTATTTATGCTGGTGAATTTCAATAACTCCGTTACGTCTTTCGACTTGAATACCCAGGTAGTAACTGAGTTCACCTTTATCAACAATCTCAAATTCAGAACTTATTTGTGATTTGAAACTGACCAAATCATCGTAGTTTGACGCAGCAATGATCATGTCGTCGACATATATTCCAACGATGCATATGGAATCGTTCTTACATTGTATGTAGACACACGTGTCTCCACTACATCGCCGAAAATTTAGTTTTTGCATAGTCTCGTCAAGTTTTTTGTTCCATTCTCTGCCGGCTTGTTTAAGGCCGTACAGAGATTTTCGTAAGCGACAAACCTTATCAGGATATTGCGGATCGACAAACCCTTGGGGTTGATGCATGAAGACGGTTTCATTTAAATCTCCATGTAAGTAAGCTGTTGTGACATCAACATGATGTAAATGAAGGTCGAACTGTGCAGCCATGGAAATAATTATTCGAATTGTCGAGTACCGAACAACAGGAGCAAAAGTCTCGTAGTAATTTATCATATACTTTTGTGAGCAGCCCTTCGCAACGAGACGGGATTTAAAACGTTCGATTGATCCATCTGTGTTGCGCTTAACACTAAACACCCATCGGCATCCAATAACTTGGCAATCGCTTGGTCAAAGCTTCAAACTCAGCTTTCATGGCTTTCTTCCATTGCTCATTGTTGGGATGTTGTAAGGCTTCACTATAAGTAGAGGGGATGGTCATACTTTCCTCAACGATATTAATATTTTCTTGGTTGTATTGTTTTCTTGGTCGGCCAACCTGTCCAGTTCTAAGAATTCTTGGACGGCCGGGAAGATTTCTCAACACAGGAGGAACACAAGATATAGGCTGGGTCGATGTCGCATCTTCATCATTCTCCCTTTTTATAGCGTCTACTTCTACATCTGCTTCGCTAATCATTTCTGGACCCGGATTCAAAAAATCATAACAGTTGTTACTCAATTCAGTTACATTTTCAAAGAATTCAACGTCGCGACTCTTTATGATTTTTCCTGAAGCTCTCTCTAGCAACCTGTATGCTTTGGTTTCGTCGGAATAGCCCACAAAAGTATATTCCTTACCTTTGGGTTCGAATTTTGATGTACCTGGATGCTTCACTAACGCAACTGCTTTTGAGCCAAAAACTCGAAGGTGACTCACAGCAGGTTTTCTGCCATACCACACTTCATATGGTGTTATCGAGTCCAAAATTTTTGTAGGGCACCGATTTCGCAAATAAGCTGCGGTGTTAACCGCCTCAGCCCATAGAGATTCAGGAAGGGACGAACCTATCAGCAAACATCTTGCCATTTCCACCAGAGTACGGTTTGCCCGTTCTGCTACCCCGTTCTGCTGCGGTGTGTGGGGAACAGTCAGTTGCCTTTTAATGCCGTTGTCTTTTAAGAAATCATTGAATTGGCTTGAAACATATTCAGCGCCATTATCGCTTCGGATTGCCTTGATTGCTCTACCAGTCTCCTGTTCAACGTCTTTCTTAAACTGCTTGAAAATTCCAAGCACCTCACTTCGTCTTTTCATTATATAAATATAAACCTTACGAGATTTGTCATCGATGAAACTGACAAAGTAGCGACCACCCCCTACTGAAGCTGTCCTCATCGGTCCACATATATCGGTGTGAACCAAATCAAGTAAACCCTTACTCCTGCTTAGGGAATGCTTAGGAAATGGCTGCTCTTTTATCTTGCCCTTTGCACATACTACACACTGTATATAAGTTTCATTGGGAAGTTTAAGCCCTACAACCATATTTTTCTTAGAAAGCGTTTGCAAACTACCAACATTCAAATGGCCGAATCTCTCATGCCATCTTATTACAGAGTTGGGATTTGATCTACTCGATGTCAATTTCAATGCTGATTCATATCGACGAGCGCATACAACATATAAGTTTTGACGTCTTTCAGATGTAAGAATTACGTTTTGGTGAATATCTCTAACAACTCCAAAATCTCTACCAAATTCTACAAAGTGACCACTGGCTGTAATTTTGCTAACTGAAATAAAATTTCCTCTCAGCTCCGGGACAAAAATTACATCTTTGAGGGTTATTTGGCTATTATCTGTATTTATCCGAACTGTTCCTACACCACTCGATGACACACATACATCAGTTGCAAGTTCTACAGATGTTTTTGGAGCAAATTCCAACGTTGCAAAAAGATTCTCATCGCAGCACATATGAGACGTTGCCCCACTGTCCATACACCATTCGTCTCTACGTAAAACTCCATTTCTATATTCTATATTGGAAACAATTCCAAAAGCTGTCTCATTCCGAATATTTTGAACTCTACATTGCGACGCGAAATGACCTCGAGCACCACATTTGTAACATTTTCCACGTCTGTTTCGATTCTTATCAAAATTGTTTTTGTTAGAAAAATTTCCAGAAACCTGTTTCGCCCTAGCATTGACAGTTAACACATGCTGGCTACTACTACCCACGTGGTCTCGATCCCTATCATTCCTCCTTTGTTCCTCTTCAGTTAGTTTAACTTTTAAAGATGCAAATGAAGGCAAACTATCGCGACTCTCAATAGCTACAATGAAGTTTTCATATTCGTCCGGAAGGCTACAAAGCAACATAATTGCAAGTAATTCATCTGGCATCTTGACATCAATCTCGTAAAGCTGTTCAATAGTTTGATAAAAATTATTGATGTGGGCAGACATCGATTGCCCTGCATGCATTTTATTGGATAATAATTGTTTAAATAAGCTTACTTGCCTTGCTGGTCCAGACGGCTTATGGATCGATGCAAGTATGTCCCATGCTTCCTTCGATGATTTGCTCTGCTTCACGTGTAGAAGTTCGCCTGCTTTTACGCTTAGTAGGATTGACGACAGCGCCTTACTATCCATTTTTTCCCACTTCGCCTTCTCTTCTTGACTGGCTCCTGCATTGAGGCTGTTCTCGCCGCTGACGTATTCCCAGAGGTCGCAATGCACTAGCACGCTCTTCATTAAAACCTCCCAAGAAGTATAATTGTCTTTATCAAGTTTTTCGATTTGATACATTGAGGCCATGATTTAAATTAATTTCTTAATGTTACGACAAACGCAAGCACGATAAAAAAAATTAATGCTTTTTAAATTTTATCAAATTGAAATTCAAACTTTGTTAATCGAATGAAAAAAAAATCACGTGACCAGGGGCTGGGCCCATAACCTGTTAGATTCCAGTATCAAAAGTAAAAAAGCAAAAAATCGACTTAGCAACAATTACAATCTTTATTCCACAAGAAGCAAATTGAGAGTGAGTTTTAAGTTATACATTGCTCTATGTAATTGCATTGACAAACATAAGAATGGATTAAGAAAAGAAATAATATGATAATTCAACATACAGTGGTACTCAAAAGTAATTCATTTTAACAAGTACCATATCAAGATCATTCTTGAATTTTTGCAATAGATTTAGAGCAACAAAAATTGTTGTCTCTTTATCCATTTCAATTATTTTATGTTCAAAAGAAAATAAAAATTCAACCTCAAAAGTTTTGTTTTATTTTTCTTGTTTGACAGATCAACCAAACATAACTAAAAAGCCTTTTCGGATGATTTCAACTATTTCTTACTATTTCCAGCTATGACACATCAATCTTTTTTTTGACATAACAACTATAGTCAAATATCGTCAACGGAAAAACGCACTTCAGTGCAGGGATTGCAAATGACATTCATTACAAAACTATGATAGTTGACGCGAACATGGTTTTGGCGATTGAAACAGTCGACCATCACGTAAAGTTTCTGCTGAGGGCCATTATACATATCTTAGTATTGTCTTCGATCGAAATTTCGGAGTTGACTGCATTCAAATGTTTCAAGATATATTTTTTCTTTTTACAGAAAATATTAAAAAGGCAAAACTTTTTATTTTGTAGTTTTTCTTAAAATTGTTAAAAATAGCTTTTGTAAATTCATGTTTTTCATAAATTAGCGTCAGCGACCCCATACCATCATCAAAGAAATTTTCCACTTACAGAAAAATTATTTTTTATATTCTTCCGGAAATTACAACATACTTCATTCGAAAATAACCATAAAATATAATTTCACGAGTCGATTAGGGTTCTTCTGTTTGAAGATCACAAGCATATTTATTCTCTCAACCCCTTCGCCCCTCGTCAAAAGAACTTAATTAAAAAATCCAAACTGAAAGATAAAAATTGCAAAATCCCAATCAAAACTTTGTAGTTTTATTAATTTCTTCAAACACTCAACAAAAATGAAAAGCAAAAACGAGTGAAAAAGCCTCCAACTTTGCGATTAATTGAATTTTCATAATTAGGCAATTAGCGCTGAAAGATGATTTCCCCATCGATCAAATCTATAAACATCCCGAAAACCATCATCTAGTTTCCGTGCCATGCTGGCTCGGTCTTGTTTCTACTTCGGCATCTCATTCAGTAGTTTTACTCGTTGAGACTGAACTCTTGGCGTTCATGTCTTCGTTGGCACAAACATAAACTTCCTGTGCAAATGACACCGCATGTCTTAAGATTGTACATCGTCATCGTCGTGTTCATCTTCATCGTTATAGTCGTTCGTCAGTTTTCGTCGTTGTAAATATGAGGATGTATGAAAAGATGGAAATTTCTTCAGAATTTGAAGCTAAATAAACAGCTCAACAGAAATTACAAATCGAAATGCTTCTGTCCCCGCCTGCCGACAGCCCACTGGGAATGAAACATTCGATGGCACAAAATTAGATTCCATGTTGAGCCAAATGCAAAAATGTATAAAAATTTACAAAGTGTTAATTTATTTATATTGAGTTTTCCATTTCCACTTGAAGATTATTATTATTTTGAGTGAGGAAGGGAAATGTGAATGACACGGAAAACGACGACGATGCTGTCTAGTGAGGAGAACATAGACGTAATCTGTCTACTTGCAACATCTTAAAACGCTCGGGATCATTTCATGCGTTTAATTAGTTGACACTAATTGCTGTGATAACATTGGTACCAGGCCAAGTAACCATGTGGCTTTGCTGCTCTCAGAGTTATGAGTTCCTAAGAATAGCACAAATGTGTATTAACAAAACTGAAAATGTTAAATTGAGTGGTGATTGTTCTAAAAATGTAAAATAAAACATACATATTTGAATGAAGACCAGCCTTACTACAATGTCTAAATCACTATTGGGCTATTCTCTTCGTTAGTTAAAATGTTCTTCGCAGATAGTAAAGTTCCACGTTATGTCAGAATTCTTCAACATGAAAGAGCTGAACGTATTTGTGATACCTATGGAAAATTTAAGTCACCAGTGTGCATTCTTTTTCTCCGGAAATAAAAAAGGAAGAATGTTTTACAGTTGGCTTGTTGCAGCCTACAAACACGAACCCCACGAAGATTTTATGAGTCCATGAACAGTTTTTAACGATCTAAAAGTCTGAATGCCAAGGTCGTTTAAGGCTGCAGATGAATACCATTAAGCAGGCTGAATGGTTAACCAATCTTCTAATCAAATTGATAATTTCGAAGAAAGTTAACGTTTGACCGCAATAAACGATTCGAAGATCGATGGAATCTGCCAAGCACTGGTGACTAGACTGTTCAATTTGGTTGAAGATCAAATCAGAGATGGGAAAGACTATTTTTAATTGGTATGAAACCGACACGATTCGCAGCCTTTACTTTCTGACTTTCCCAAAGCGATGAACTACTGAAGTCGCAACGCATCTCAAAACAGAGATGATAGTAAATAGACTGAAGAACAACAAAGCGGCAGGTTTCAGGCCACGTCAAGCGAATTCTTGCTTTGATCAGAAGGCATCCCCAACAGTGATCGCCAAGCTCATAAAAACAGTACGCACTTTATTAGTTGCTTCTAGATAGCAAGTAGAAATCTTCTTGATACCGAAGAAGCATTTTTTGGGCTGGATTCTCCTACCTCCTTATCTTACTCATCATTATTAATGAAAAAAACGTTAAATAGCGAAATGGTTTGGGAGGTCGCTTTACAACTTACTAACCGATCAAGATTAAGGAGGAATCGGCGTATTGACGAAGTTGAAGCATTATAGTCTTAGAGGTATGAGATCGGTCCGAGTGAAAGTGGCATAACTATTCAATATCTAGGGTCTTCTTTTCATTTTAAACACTTCACACAGCGATGCTGCACACCATAACCCTTCTGAAAATACTTATTCTCGAGATATGCAAAGTAGTTCGTGGCAGCGGCGGTGATGGTCTCCTTATTCGACTGATATTTCTGCTCGGCGCGGCGGCGCCAAATCTGGAGAACACGGTGAATGCGACAGCAGATCGTAGCCTCAGTTGACTTAATTGACCATGGCGTTGGCGGAAATGCTATCCGCGACTTTACCATCGTGAAAGACCCACGTGAGTTATAGTACGGTGCAGGGAACTAACTTCACTGGCAATTAACTTCATCTCAAGTGGGAAATATCTTCACTTTTTTCTGGTGAAGTTATATCCCGATTATGGTGGGAAATTGCTTCATCAGAAATTTGTGTGAAGTTATTACCCACCTGTTATTTATTGATGGTAAGAGAAACAACCAGCCGGATTAAAAAAAAAATTATGAACATAGTTATGTATGAATTCATAAATGTAATGTATTTTATAATAAAAGCAGCCAGAGTAGGCATTGCCGTCTGCCAATTTTTAATTTTTTAACATTTGTTATTTGAAAAGTATAGATTATTGTTTATCCTAAACCTTCTAAATAATTATTCTTCCATAGTTAAACAAAAATTGAAAAATCGGTCAACCGGTTTGATTGGTAAGCAAACGTACAGAAAAAAATTTACTCATTCATATAGATTCAAAGAATGAGGTAGACTTAAAAAATCATGACCAACTTCCAATGCTAAGCAGATTTTTCAATGCGAACATTAAAACAGAAAAGCATCAGGGATCCTACGAAACTTTTTTTTATCCCTCAACTGGAAATAAATTTTTCATTGATTTTGATGCGAAAGTAAACTACAAAACATGATAATAATGTGTAACTCTTGTAAACATAGTGACATTAATTCCCACCTTCTGTGGGAAATAGCATCACATAAAAGTGAAGTTATTACCCACAGAAAAGTGAAGTAATATCCCACCATAGTTGGGATATAACTTCACAAGAAAGAAGTGAAGATATTTTCCACTTGGGGTGAAGTTAATTCCCATGTGAAGTTAATTCCAAGTGAAGTTAGTTCCCTGCACCTATAGTACATAGTATTTCGACAGAGTACAGCCCTGTGAACGTTTTACTATTCTAATAGTAGTCAATGTGGATTACTATTTGTGAATCCGAAAAATGGTGATCATCTTTGTGGTTTATGGGATAGTCTTCGCCTACTTCGAAGCACGTTTGCCAGCTTAAGCCCATCCTTTCGACTGTTTCATGGTTTGGGGTGTCAAGAAAAGATTTAGAAATTCCTTCGAATTGCTCTTAAACAGCCTCAAAACACAGCCCTGAAGTAGTCCAAAGGTTGCACTTGTTGTCCAGAGTAAGCAACACCCACCGGTCAGACAGCTTTCGTATGTCCAAAAATTTCATGCAGGATATAAACTTTTAAAATGCCTACTGTCTTAGGTTTCTCACGAATTGCACATATTTTTTGTTTTCGTTTTCTAGGCGACCGCGCCCGGACGTGGCTCATAAAAAACCGACGTGCGACCACGTTGAAAATCGTTAAACCACTTTTTGATGTTGCCATGTATATTGAAAAAAAAAACTACTTTTATCGCATTGCAATCTGGTTTGAGAAAGCAGATAATTAATAAAACTATTTTCGAATGAGCGATGAAAATAACTTTTACTCACTGAAATTAGTTACTCTGTTAAAAAAATGAATAAGAGAGGTGCATCGCTCGACACCCCGTTTTTAACGAAATTTGAAAAAAAAAAAAATTGCTAACTTAAGTGCCTTACATGTGCTTTTTATGTACCGTATGAGCTTTGACGTATGAAGTTTTTTATAAATTTTGAAATTTGAAAATGAACATTGTCAGCGTTTTCTTTGCGATTATTGCCAGCACATAACTAGCACGCAATTCTAGTGCCAAAATTTTATATTTTCCGAGAGTCCTTATTTATTTCTAAGCGTTTTGGAGCCACACCTCACCGCAGGGAATAAAAAAAAATATTTATTTAAATGTAGATACATATCTACGTAGTGCCTGAATTATTATTGCTGTTATCGCAAGCACATAAATAGCACATAATTTTGATAGTATTCTTGATGAATTTTTTCAATTCCTTCACCATGCGGGGTTTGAATCGATATCGTGCTGCACCCCGGATTTTTGTTAAAAAAAAAGTTGCAATAGAGCACGAAATTTGATTTTTCGGTACATAAAAAGCACATGTGAGGCACTTAAGTTAGCAAATTTTTTTTTTTCAAATTTCGTTTAAAACGGGTTGTCGCGCGGTGCACCTGAATAAGAGCCCAATCAGAGCCCAAGGTTTTTTGACACTGGAAAGAACGTTGCAGATCTAAAAAATAGTGCAGCAATGGGAGAGTCTGCTATTGGACAAATTGATATATAAACGCGCCGAGCTACTACAGACGAAATGATAATGTACACTCGGGCGTATACGTGCTTTTTTTTATAGATTTTCGTATTTTATATTTTTTTACTTTTTGTTTGTGATGATAATTTTTTTTTTAATCATTTTTATCTTGTTATTTTTAACAACCTCATGTGTAATACATTTTATAGCTAAAGCTTTTCTATATAAATAAATATGAAGGATGAACCTAATGAGATTTATTGCACTTTGCACATCTATCCTAAACTACATCTGTCTACTCTGAATATTCTAATAAATGGTTTCGCAAATAGTCTTGGATTGTTGGAAAATTTTTGTTAGTAGGGGTGGTTACTCTCTAATACAAAGGCTGTCAATTTTGTTGTGGTATGTATGGAGATGTTAAATGTGAACATGGCTTCGTCTACAATTTCACTCATTTGTTTTGTCGTATGCCGGAATCTTTTTATTCGAACAGGTTTAGTTAAACTTGAAAAGAACCTCTCTATTTTAGAAATTCCTATTCGAGCTTTTATCACAAATATCATGCAAACAAATACAGTTAGCAGAGAAATGAAGACCATTCGGTAAAACTTAATTTTTGGGGTGTTACATTTTTTTCTCTTGAATTCATTGAAATATTTTTTCAGACAAAAAAAAAACGACAGCAAAGAGCGCATTCATATAACGCACATCTATATGCATTGCAATGATGAAAAAAAAATTGCACCACTTGGTCGTACGAACTTGCTCATATGATTTCTGGCAAATGACTACCACGGCTGGCTTGGATGTAGTCCAATCTGGACGTCCAATTTTCGATGACTTTTTCCAACATTTGTGGCCGTATATCATATATATATATATATAACACGGCGAATGATGTCTTCCAAATGGTCAAGCGTTTGTGGCTTATCCGCATAGACAAATGACTTTACACAACCCCACAGAAAATAGTCTAGCGGTGTTAAATCACAGAGATCTTGGAGGCCAATTCACAGGTCCAAAACGTGAAATTAGGCGATCACCAAACGTGTCTTTCAATAAATCGATTGTGGCAAGAGCTGTGTGACATTTTGCGCCGTCTTGTTGGAACCACAACTCCTGGACATCATGATTGTTCAATGCGGGAATGAAAAAGTTAGGTATCATGGCTCTATACCGATCACCATTGACTGTAACGTTGTGGCCATCATGGTTTTTTGAAAAAGTGCGAACCAATGATTCCACCAGCCCATAAAGCGCACCAAAAAGTCAGTTTTTCTGGATGTAACGGTGTTTCGACATACATTTGAGGAGTAGCTTCACTCCAAATGCGGCAGTTTTGTTTGTTGACGTAGCCATTCAACCAGAAGTGCGCTTCATCGCTAAACAAAATTCGCTTATGAAAATCGGGATCAACGGCCATCTCGTTTTGGGCCCTTTCGACGAATCTACGCCTTGCTTGGTGATCGTTTGGCTTCAATTCTTGCACGTTGGATTTTGTAAGCAAGCAAACCAAGATCCTTCCGCAAAATCTTCCATAAAGTGGATGGACACAGATCAAATTCCTGTGCTCGATGGCGGATGGACTCATTCGGGTCTTCCTCAATGCTACGCTCTACAGTAGCAATAGCTTCTTCTGTACGCACCGTACGGCCGGCGGCTCTGAGGATGCGAGTTATCAATTAGAGTAAACGTGGTGTGAGAACGTTCCATGGACGATTTTGTCGACGATAAAATGTACGTAGTGCGCGATACGTATTCCGCACAGAACCATTATTTTCGAAATAAAATTGCACAATTTGCAAATAATGTTCAAGCGTGAGTCTATTCGTGATGAATTGCCAAACCAAACTGAGAATAAATCACTTGACAGCTGTTAAATCGGTCGCCGTCTCGAAAAGTAATGCCAACTTAAAGTTCTATACCTCGAAAAAAAAACACCCGTTATCTTAATTTTTTTGCGAATACAAGATCTTGGATCTTTTACATAACCAGAGTTCGTTTTTGAAAAATGTTTTCGTTTTTTTTTATTTCACCAGTAAGCAGAAATTATAGCAATTACAGTAGTTTTTAGTTGCTAACAGAAAACGTGATATCAACTTATAATACCTGCATCTTCTCCGACAGTCAAGCTGCCCTCAAATCCGTTGACTCTGGCTCCACAAATTCTTTAGCTGCCCTTAATTGTCGATAATTTTTTACAGAGATGGCACAGAATTTTTTTCACATCTCCTTGGTGCTGGCCTGCAGAGATATTCATGGAAATTGTAAGCTAATGAACTTGCTAAAATTTCAACCTATTTTACCTATATCTTGTTTGGGAAAGGCTTGGCACATCATTCGCTGCGTGTAAACTCATGCTAAAGCAGGAGGCCATTATAGATGCTAACCTTCTTAGATGGGATAACACTCCCACTTGTATTGGAGATTGGTCCAAAATAAATCCTAAAAGGACAAATGATCTAAAATCTATGGAAAGACTACATACAAACTCTTTAGAAGGTGTCATTACTAGGAATTGCCTTATCGCTCGTCATGCTTTACGAATTGGCGTGTTCTCAAATGCTTTCTGCAGAAGCTGCTTGTACGAACCCCAGATCGACTGTGTCTTAAAAGTTCTTTATTTTCTTTGAATATGGTATCATTCGAAGTCTTTTCATCGAAAACAACCTAAATTGTTGATCATATTCGACATGAATTCAGCTTAACAGTTGTTGGTCCATTTGAGGCTCTTTTTTGAAAACTGAAAAGTGCAGATTGAAGAGTTAAAAAGCTCAGACTTACCTAGAGTAGTTTTCCAAAAAAGAGTTGTAAAGAAATCAGTTTTTTTAATTTATATAAATAAGTACGTATTCGCCGTAGTGAACGAAATTGTATCTAAAATTTGAAGAAGCTTACTTACTGAACCGGCACCCAATCCATGAAGGATCTCAGCCTGAAACAAACTTTTAGTTTTTGGCCAAAAAATTGTATGGTGGCTACCCTAAATAAAAAAAAAATTAAAAAAATGACCCATGCGAATTCGCTCAAGTCTCTTATTTTCAAGTTTGAAGTCAATCGGCCAAGTGGTTAAGCCTGTATGTGCGTTTACAGACAGACGGACGGAATCGCCGAACAACTTTTTTCGACTTCTTTATCATCGCAATGTCATATTTAATCAAAATCTCAATTTTTTTACGAAATCGCAAGTAAAAAATACGACAAAAATTGTGTATAGATTCACAGTGGATTTTTTCATTTAATTTAAACATTTTCAACAAAACATCCATCCATCCATTTTAACTTTTACATTGAAACGAAGTGTTACAAGCTCTTATACACCAATTTGATTTTTCCAACAAATACTTAATAGACGGGTCAGTTTTTACATTTCGAATTCATATGATTCACGTTCGCTTTAAAAATCACATATGCAGGCAAAACTAATTCTCGCATATGTTTGCATACATTTTATTTGGCCTTGAATCTACCAGACAATGCATAAGCATTCATAATCGGCAACATTCTTGTCTTGAAAACTAATTAAACCGAAACACATGAAAGTTTAACTTTCGCATTCGTACAATTCACACACAGTTTGAGTAGTAAAGTTCATATGAGGATCAATACTTTCGTAGTAAAATCACCACTACCACTACCTTTCGTTTTCGTCACTATTATTAGTTGTCAATTCAACTTTGGGTTTCGAATTGAT